>CM040126.1:174767816-176099566 GCA_022559845.1 Amorphophallus konjac | reverse complement strand
TTACAATAAGTCCCTGACAAAATAAGCAACTACAAATAACCAAGGGGGTGGGGGCACCAATGGGCCTAGCCCAACGAATTGGGCCCAATAGCCTCATTAGACAGCATGATGATACAAAAACATAGGATAATAAGTGCTAGACCTAGGGAAATGACTCAAATAAAATGAAAATACATCAAAATGACACAAAGGAAAGCTACTAAATGGATAAGGGGCCTTAATAGAGTGAGCCCCAAACTCAACCAGCTCCCGAATGTGAAGAAGTGGACCCGAACCAAAGGGAATCGTGGGTGATGCCTCCATCACCTTTGGAGTTCTGCCACTGCATGTCCACCAATGGCCTCTGAAGAGGATATCAATAAATACCATGGTAGTGGACATTGTCCCGTCACACTTAGATCCTCCTGGATCACGGGCTACGCCCATCCTTCCTTTGGCCTCCATCTCGACACTCCGTGGGTGGACGACCTATGTCCCCACTTGGGATAGACCAAAATAAGGGGATGTGCTGCCGGATTTACTCCGCACATTATTATCACATCTTGTGTCGCATGATCATCAATGCATATTTCATGTCCTGCTAATGAAGCTGGCATCGTAGTCTTATCTTGTTTTGCCCTCGAGACATCCTTTCTTGGCAATTAATCAAGGGTTGTCCTCTTTCTTTGAGGACATAATTAACGTCATAACCTTTATGGTATGACGGACTCCGGGTCCCAACACGGACTTCACAATCGACTGACCGAGTCAGATCGAGCACATAATAAACTTGTCACGAACGTGACTGGCACGCCTAATATAAAAAAATGGCTAATGACTAAATAATGCCATACTAATAAACAATTAATAAAAACCCAAAGAGCAAAAGATCGTTCCACAAGTCTGGCACGCCTGGTGGGACTCGACTCTCCCTTCATCTCTTTGCCAAGAGAGGATGCCTTTGGGGCTTCCCCCAAGAATACTGACTGTTTGTCTACGTATCTCAGGAGAAGGATGACGTCATCAGGACTCACTGGTCTTGACTTCGGCCCCGCGATCGTCGTCGGCCACGCTGAACACGGGTACCTGGCGGTGCCCATGGCTTTTGGCTCCTTCACACCAGCTGTAGGCTTCCCAACTTCTTAGGGTTGGCCTTTGCTGACATGCTGCAGACGGAACCCTCAAAGCCTACAGAGGAGAAGATTGCGGAGAAAGTCGAGGCCGCGGAGGCTCGACGTTGTGCTGGCTCGCCCATGAGCCCAATTCAAGTCGCCAACTGCATGGTGCATCATATTGCTCACGGGGCCCGCCCCGTCCCTGCCTAGAATTTCGGGAGGCGCCGACACCGGAACCCCCAAAGGAAGGTTACCGCTGCTGTGATCGGACGTCTCTCCATGTCTGGCAAGTCCATGCTGGTCGGGGGGTCCGCGTCTTTCTGGATGGATGCCCAGCTCGAGTGAGCCCGGATCGGGTGATCCCCACAGTGCCAGTCTACAATTCCTATCAGGCTCTTTCCGGAAGGAGAGTCGAGGAGGAAGAAGCCGGCCGCCATGGATAGAGAAAGTTGGCTCCCAAGCCAAGAAGATTTAAGCAGGTTTGGGTCCCCAAGAAGGTCCAGCCTGCCTACAAAGATGCACCAGTCGAACACCGCTCCAGATTTACCGGAGTAGATGAAAACAACCAGAGGGGCCTCGCCCCGAGAAAGGAAGAGACGATCGTGGACCCTCCACACCGTGAAAGCTTTAGGGCCTGCGCCCGACAGGCCAACATCCCCGCCGCGGGAGGAAGATTTCATCAAACTGCTGAAAGAGCTCGGCTCACTTACATCCATCCGATGGGAGGTCGACAACTATCCCCGACCGTGCATCCGGGCCGAGGGCAAGAAGAGATGACCAATCTGATTAGAAGCGATTTTAGGGGATTAGGCAACCCCTCCTTGGGCCAACAACGGCTTTACAAGCAGCCATGGCTGAAGAAGACTACTACTCATCAATGGCAAGGGAATAAGAAGAAGACAGAAGAATGACGTCATCGGTCGATGACAATGGGTATGAAGACGGCTTGGATATTCAAGCCGATGAAGCTACTCCCCACCAGGGGGAAGGAAGAAGGGTCTCTGTATTTGAAAGGCTCACCTTCCCAGAAATGTCAAAAGGAGGGTTTGCAGATAGAGAAGAAGATGCAGATTTTCACCTACAACATGGCTGGGTGTCTGACCACTATGGAAGATTGCCTGAGGAGCCTCAGGAGCTGGCCCGGTTGGCCGGAAGGCCGGGCCGAGTACTCGAAGGGCGGAAGCCGCAAAAGAAAAGCTGGCGGCAACCAAGGGGAAGCAAACCCTAGCCCACCTCCAACAACATGATAAGGCCGTTATTCTACCGCAAATGTGGTGACGGCAGAAGAAGAAGAAGATGTCTTGCTCGACATCCTACCTGAGGGTGCACCTGGCGAGACGACAGAGGCTATCCCCAGCACTGCATCTATGGATCCGGCCGTACTGATGATACTCCAAAGGTACCGCCAGGAGATAGAACTGCTGAAGAAAGCAATTGATGGAGAAGACAGAGCAGTCTTCGGCATCCAAGCAGCCTGATATGCAGGCCGAAGTCATCACGGGGAGCCGTCAACCAAAATGACTTCCCACCACTCTACACCCCGCCTCAGCCGTAGAACCAAGCTTGGCGACAGCTCAGCAACGCCCACCACAGCCGCTGATGCCGCCGGTACTACCTCAGGTGCACCAGACACCTCCACTTCTGCGTCCTCCTCCGCAGGCGACCACCCTGGTCACCCCCTACTTGCAACCGGCACATTTCTACCCAGAACCGGTTGATCCGACCGTCATGAGCAAGATGATGGTGGAAAGAATGATCGAGCTGAAGCTCGCTGAAAGAAGTGAAGGCGACTATGTCGCATTCGATGCATACAGGGTTCCATACCCGCGCATCATGCTACCAAGCGGCTCCCTCCTGGGATTAGCAAGCCGCCAAAATTTGACAAGTTCAACGGGAAGGGATCCCCAAAGAACATGTCGCCTACTACATGACCGTCATGGGTGACCTGGCCACCGACGAGTCATATTTGCTGAAATTTTTTGGGTCCTCACTCACGGGGCTCGCATTTGAATGGTACTCCAGCCTCCCGGTCGGGTCGATCAACGACTGGTCGGACATGCAGAGGAAGTTCAGAGAAAGATTTCATGTCACAGAGAGGGAGGTCACAGTGGCTGAACTCTATTCAACAAGACAGAGGGCAGATGAGACGGCCCTTGACTACATCAAGAGGTGGAGGAACCTCGGAATGAGATGCAAGCGGCCCCCGCATCAGGAGGATGCTGTACAGATCTGCAAGCAGAACCTCAGGAGAGAGGTGCTGGAAAAGATGATTGGCATGGAAATTCGGTCGTTCGACCGCCTGAATAAATTGTGGCCGAGGTAGAAGCCTTCCTGGCAAAACCTACCCCGACATCAAATATTGCCACTGCACAGAAGGGCAAGGCAGCAGAGCGGTGCCAGGCACCTAAAGAAGCGAACGCCCTTGATATCAAGGCGTTTGAACAACAAAAAGACAATGTCAAGAAGATAACTGCTCCTCAGCCTGCTAAGACCGAGGATGGCAAAGAAGGCCCATCACTCCGGGACAAGATGAAGAAGGCCTACTCTTTCCCGAAGGAGAAGACCAGGATCTTGTTCACTGGGTTACCCAGTATGATAAGGTCACCCTGCCTGAGCCAAAGAGGCAGAGGACCTGAAGAGAAGAGACAGCCCAAGATTTTACCCTTACCACCAGATGTTGGGACATCTGATTGAAGACTGTTATGTTTTAAGGATATTATCGAAGGCATGGTGAGGAAAGAAGAAATGGAGTTGGGGGAGTACAAGGTGGACCCTCCACAACCACATGAGGTGCCCATAAGAGGGCTACAGTCAACATGGTCTCTCTATATCAAGCATTGCCTGAGAGACTGCAGAAGCCAGTACTCAGCACACCTATGAAGCCTGCTTTCTAGCCCCAATAAAAGAACAAGAGGGATGGCAGCAAGTCCCTGCAAGAACCAAGAAGAAGGGCACGTCTCGCCCAACAGTGGGGGCACATATTCGTGGCATCACACCACGACCCCCTTTCCAGTGGCAACACCTGTGTGGACCAACCCACCTGCAGTCATTAGAATACCTACCCACAATCGGAGGAGGCAGACTCCGTTGCCGGCAGTCAAGGAAATTAGTCCAGAAGCCCGACGGCTACAGGACTACATAAAAGGGCTAGATGAATATGTACAGCCTGAGCTAGAACCTTTACTAGTACGGGATCATGTCCCGTGGCAGGAGCTAGAACAGCTTTCACTGAAGCAGGAAGAGGAAGCTGACAAAGCATCAGACAAGGATGGCAGCCTGTTCTGGGGGCAAGCGCCAGCCGAAGAAAAGAAAAGAAGACGAAGAAAGAAGAGAAGGGCCAGCAAGGCTACAAAGGGTATAATCCTTTCCTGCAACACCCTCTCTGCTCTGTTCAATTTGCCTGGTGAGGAGGATGAAGAAGAGATATGCTTCACACCCGCCGCCAAGGAAAGTCAGGCCGAAGCCGCAACTGCTGCACATGCAACCCGGTCAGGCCGAAGATGGGGGCGTCAACCGCCCGCCAACCACAACATTATCTTCAGGGGGGAACAACCCTATAAAATACCCCCTCCGGAGGTTAGGGGAGTCCAAATCCCTCCTCCGTCAGGCCTATACAACTAGAGTGGGGGCAGCACTCCGCTCCTTCCTTCCTAGAATTTGTGAAAGATGTCAAAGGGGAAGCAGCTATGCTGGGATGCGAACCAGCAACTGGGGGCATTCACCCGCAACTCCAACAATCTTCCGAATTGTCGGATGAAGAAGAAGCTGGCCGGCAGCGGCCAGTGAGGGACAGCAGGGAGACGACCCCAAGCAGAAGGGTGCAGCCTCCGAGTCCGATGAAGCAGGCCCATCAGGGGCCACAGTCCAAGACTCTTCCAAACCCAGGTGGGCAGAAGAAATGAAGCTATCCAATGTCCGAGCAGGAAGTCGGGTGGTCAAGCTGTTGAAAAAGCTCCGGCAAGATTCACTGTCTGGGAAATCCTCTCTCTGAGTGAAGAGACCCGATAGGCGATTATTACTGCTTTGCAGACGCCTGCTCGATATGAAGCCTGCCTAGCTGAGGCACTACCAGAGCCAGCATGACCTTCACTCAGGAGGACATGTTGCTCCCCACCACTAGCCACAATAGACCTCTGTATATGAGGGGGCATCTAAATGGCCGGGAGTTGAACAGAATCCTGGTGGATCCCGGGGCAGCTGTCAACATCCTGCCCTACAGGATATATGAGAGGCACTACTTCAACGTGCGTTTCCAAAAGTCAGGGATATGCTTATTGTCGGCTTCAATCAGAAGTGTGAAGTGTCGCTAGGAGTAGCAGAGTTCACACTCACTCTAGCAGACTTTGTCAGGAGGGTGCAGTTTCATGTCATCGATTCTCGCACCTCATACAAGGCGCTGCTTGGCCGTCGTGGCTACATGAGAACATGGTGGTGCCCTTTACGCTCCACCAATGCATCAAATATAACCTGGAGGGAAAGGAGGAAAGAGTATTTGCTGATCTCCACCCGTTCGAAGTGTTCGAGTGCCACTTGGCGGACGGCCCTCTATATGCAGAATGGTCGCAGAAGGCCCCTGAAGCCATGACCTCTTCCAGCACAACAAAAAGCACCTCCGGAGCTGAATGGTTCCCTCCGCCGCCGCGTGGATATGTTAATCCCAAGACGGTCTCACATATCACTGTCACCGGGAATGTGGGCCAGGCAGCACCTCCCCCCATCTACCCCGAAGCTAATGAAGTCAGGGTCGACCAGCTGCGCGACCACATCGGGATCCCGGAGGGCCTTACCAAGCCGATTCTCGGTCTCGATAATGCCACTGTTGAGCCTTTCAAAGCTTGGGAGGTAGCACAGATAGATGGCCCCAGCAACTTGTTCTACGTAGCTGAGGAGCACCCTACACAAGAGGATACTGATTGCCTTCTGCCTGAAGATATAGAAGACCCGTTAGTGCCCATACAAGGGTTGACATTTATAATGAGTCGAATGGCCAAGATGTTCCAGAAGCAGCACATCCCCTCTGGCCAGCCTCGCAAGAAGAAAGAAGCATTCTAGAAGCTGTGGTATCCCCCGACCTGGATAAAGAAATGAGGCGTGTCTCTCAACACCCAGGGTTGGGCTTCACCCTCGAGGAATATTATTACAGCGGACGCTATGAAGTGGATACCATTTCCGCTTTCTACCCAACTAAGGATAACTCACTGGGGGAAACCTTTGATGAACACCCAGCAGAAGCTGAATACACTGAACCAGCTCAGCCAAGAAGTCTGGAATCAGAGGCCATATTCCACTGCCGGTGCTTGGAATAGGTCTACCCTGAAGAGGCAGCTCTTCAAGCCAAATTCGACACAGCTAGCAGTAGTGAAGCTGAAGATGTTGAAGAAGCAGGGCTGCCTCCTTCCAGCAGCCCTCCTCTGTTGATGATGTCAGCACTTCTTGAACCAGTCAAGGAAGCATCTCCCAAGCCTGATCAAGAGATAGATGTTGCTAGAAAAGAAAAGGCTACCTCTACTGAAGATATGGTGATCCAAGGAAGTGAGACCTTCTCTCCCTGTACCATGGAGCTGCAGTGCTACTCTGACTCAATAACAAACAATCACCAGTCCCTATCAACTGCAACCCCCTCAACAAGGGATGAGGCAATCAACTTACCCCCTTGAAGCTGCTATTGAGGTAGAGTTGTTGGCAGAGCAATGCATGCAGCCACTACCAGCCGAACCATAGATTCCTGACGAACCTCAGATAAGGCAAGATGAAGAGTTCGAGGTCCTCGACCCCGAAGATGACATACCAGACTTTGTCGACCGTCAGCCTGCACCCCTGGAGATAGAAGACGGAGGCCAAGCAATAGTCGATGAACTGATAGAAGTCAACTTGGGAGACGAGGATGACCCTAGGCCAACCTTCCTCAGTGCCCGGTTATCTACTACAGAATAGAAGCTATATATCCAGCTGCTACAGGAATATCGGGATTGCATTTCCTGGACCTACAAGGAGATGCCAGGATTGAGCCCCGCAGTCTCACAGCATGAGCTAACCATAAACCCTGAAGCCGAGCCGGTGAAGCAACCGCCGCGACGCATGAGGCCAGAGCTCATCACTCAAATATGCAAGGAAGTCGACAAGCTCATTGATGTGGGTTTCGTCGAGGAAAATCAATATACCACGTGGCTAGCCAATATTGTGCCCGTGAAGAAGAAGAATGGACAGATTCAGATATGTGTTGACTTCCGAGATCTGAATAAAGCCTGCCCCAAAGATGACTTCCAGTGCCAATAACGGAGGTCATGATAGATGCAACAACCGGTCATGAGCCCTATCATTCATGGATGGGTCGTCCGGCTACAACCAGATATGGATCGCGGAACATGACCGGGTCCACACTGCCTTCCGAACTCCCAAAGGCATTTATTACTACAAGAGAATGCCGTTCGGATTAAAGAACGCCGGCGCAACTTATCAGCGACCAATGACCAGAATATTCGATGGCTGCTCTACCATAAGGTCGAGTGCTACATAGATGACCTGGTAGTCAAGACCAGAAAGAAAGAAGACCATCTGCAAGACCTCCGAGTTATTTTCCAGAGGCTGAGGCAGTATGAATTGAAGATTAACCCTATGAAGTGTGCGTTCGGAGTATCGAGTGGAAAATTCTTGGGTTTCATTGTCAGATACCGGGGAATTGAAATATACCCCGCAAAGATCAAGGCAATTCATGAGTTACCCTCTCCAAGGAACCTCTCCGAGCTAAGATCTCTTCAAGGCCGCCTGGCATACATCCGGCGGTTCATATCCAACTTGTCGGGGCGATGCCACCCCTTTCATAAGCTAATGATGAAAGATGTTCCCTTCTACTGGGATGAATAATGCCAGACAGCCTTTGACAAGCTGAAAGACTATCTAAAGACTCATCTAGTGCTGGGTGCGCCGATGAAAGGACGGCCACTAATTCTCTACATAGCAGCCACATGCAACTCCCTGGGGGCAATGCTGGCCCAGAATAATGATGAAGGAAAGGAACAAGCCCTCTATTACCTCAGTCGAAGAATGGTCAGAACTGAGGAGAGATACACCTACATCGAGAAGATCTGCCTGGCATTGGTTTTCACGGTCAAAAAACTCCGACACTATATGCTGTCGTATGAAGTTAAGCTGATTTCCAAGGAGGATCCACTTGAATACATCATGTCTCAACCGGCCCTCCAAGGCCGCCTAGGCAAATGGGCGGTGATTCTTATGGAGTATGATATCTCCTATGTACCGCAAAGGGCCGTCAAGGGCCAAGCTATCGTAGACTTCTTTGCTGAGCATCCAGTACCTGAAGACTGCCCCCTAGAACCAGAGCTTCCTGAAGATGAAACCCTAGAGGTCGGCCAGGTGCAGCCCTCTCTATGGCAGTTGTATTTTGACGGCGCTTCCAGAATTGACACCTCAGCAACTGGATCAGACAGAGTCCGGGCGGGGGTAGGCATAGTCCTGAAATCTTCAGAAGGAGAAGTCATACATACATCTTGTTCAATAAACAAGCCTTGCACAAACAATGAAGCAGAATATGAAGCCCTCATAGTCGGGTTACAGATTGCTCTGTCTATGGGGATTCATATGCTGGAAGCATTCGGGGACTCCATGCTTGTTATAAAATAGTTGGAAGGGGAGTTTGATGCACGGAAGCAAGAACTCATCCCTTATTATCATCTGGCTCTCTGCCTAATGACAAGATTCTATTTCATTAGCATCAAGCACATCAACCGAGGAAAGAATGCTCAAGCTGACGCCCTCGCAAAGTTGGCCAGTTCTTTGGCGGTCCCACCTGATACACGCCTGAATATAACAGTAATCAACCAGCAGCAGGTCCCCAGTGTGACAGAAGCTCTAGCCAATGAACTAGCAAATGAAGTGGCAGCTGTAGACTCAATCCAGCAGTCTGATTGGTAGAAGCACCTCCTGCATTGGTTGCAACACCAGCAACTCCTGAAGGAGAAGTCAAAGATTCTTATGAGATGAGGAATGGAACGTTGTTCTGGATAATGACAGATGCCCGAAAGAAGGTTTTACTTCGCTGCTTATCTCCAGGGGAAGCCAGGCAGGTAATGCAAGAGGTCCATGCTGGGTCAGCCGGGGCACACCAGGCCGGCCCAAAAATGAATATTGAAATAAAGAAACTAGGCTACTATTGTCCCTCTATGTTTGACGACTGCTACAAGTTTGCCAAAGCTTGTTAAAGGTGTCAGGAACATGCCACAGTGCCAAGATGATGAGGGCATCACACCACATACCCTCTGGCTTGGCACTTCTCTCCCTCCCGGAGGCAGGTAGGGAGCAGCCCCTCTTCAGACGGAACATTGGTGCTTATCATCCTATTACATTTTCCTATTTTCTTGAGTCATTTTGATGTATTTGCCTATGTTTTGAGTCATGTTACTAGGTTATCATGTTATTTACTTATGCTTGTATGTAGGCTAGTGGGCTAATGGGGCTAGTAGGTCTTATTGGGCCATTTCTTTGGTCTGGCCCATGGGCGCCCCTCTCCCCACCCCTTGGTCTTCCGTCATTTGTCCATTTCATGAGGACTTCTTTGTAAATTGGGTTTTCCTATATATAGGACCCCAAACCCCCTCTTTTGAAGCTAATGAAGTATTGAATATTTGAGCATAAGTGCCCCCCTCTCTCTCTCTCTAGCTCTCTCATTCTCTCTCTCTCTCTCTCTCTCTCTCTCTCCTCCCCACCCCAAATTCGAAATTCACTCTCTCTCCTCCCTATTCACCTCTAATTAAGACCCCTCCCCCTTCCCCATACCTCCCATTTAAGTCCCCTCCAACCCCTAGGTGGAATCCCTTTCTCCTAGGCACCTCTCCCTCTTCCAAGGCACCCCTTGGCATTCCCCATACACCCCCTCACTTCCCCAAGCACACCCTTCACCCCTCCCAAGCTAAAATTCGAATTTTCCTCCCTTTGGGGACTGCACCCCATTCATTCCCAGCCCCTTCACCTCCCTAGGTCGCAGCCCCCCCCCAACCCCCTTCCCCATTGTTCTTCCATTAGCCTAGTTCCACCACTATCTCTTTCCCTTTGCCCAAGTCTGCAGGTGGCAGAGAAAGGGTCGACTTGCTGAAGAATCCACGGATTCATACGGTGTCGTCTGAAGGCGTACCCTACCATTCTGGAAAGGTCGTCCAGTTATCTTTGCAGGCGAGGTGATCTCGTCCCATTCTGAGTTCGGGGCTGTCCGGGAGAACCATTCTCCCCCGACTGCGCTGGGCTCCCTCTGCAGAGTTCCTGAACCTGATTTGAAGCTGTACCACGACAAACGGCGGAGGATTCAGACCGAGAGTTCTTCAACAAAGTTCTTCCACGTCCTATCCTCTTCCAGGATCAGGAAGCGGAATCGTATTCGGCATCCAGAGGTCAGAGTTATGGTCTTTCTACCTCGACTGGTCGGGTCTGTCTCCCACAGGTGGCAGTGACCTGCCTCCACTCATCGGCATCCCTCAGTCCGCCCCGACATCAGACGGCTTCCCCACCAGTTTTCCTGCAAAGAGGGTTCATCCACGGTTCCAACAACTTCGACGGTTTGAGATTTGGTGTCCGGGAGCGGCCGGGACAACTTCTGCAAGTCACTGTTTGTGCCAGGTAGCTGTTGCGGCCAGAAGCTGCCACCTTGTTCGAAGATCTAACCGGACCAGCCACTGGACAATTCAAGTCACAAGTTCTTCTACGAATATCTTCCTCCACCTGTTCCCATCCAGGAGCAAGAAGCAGAACCACATTCGGCATCCGGGAGTCAGAGTTCTGATTTTTCCCCTACAGTCGCGTGGGTCTGCCTCCTGCAGTCTGCAGCGACCAGTTCCCACTCGTCGGCGTCCCCCTGTCCACCCCGACCTCAGAAGGTGTTTCCGTCAGTTTTTCTGTGTAGAGGCTTTGTCCACGGTTCCAGCGACTCTGACGGTTCATGATTCGGCATCCAGGAGCGACTGGGGCAACTTCTGCAAGTTGCAGACAGAAACAGGGAGCCACCCGCCCCAGAATCTGTTGCTCTACTCAGACCTCCACTGCAGCCATCGACGACGTCAGAATAAATTGAAGTAAATCAGAGGCGTTTGGGTTCCTGTTACGAGAAGAACCCCCCTGGGCTCGTCATCGGCATAATTCCTGACCGAGATCTACAGGGACTACACCGACTGCCTATCAACGTCCACAGCCAGCGGTCCAATTCGGAAGCGGTCCCTCCTCGTGGGCTACTAAGCTTATCTTCCCCCTCTTGCCTGGCCGGCTTACCGCCCCTCCCTGCGGGAGGTAGTGTTTGTTGTAACCCATCAATTCCCACCCCCGAGATCACCCTCCTGCGTGAGGTGTAGTGAGTGTACACTTAAACAGGTTCGAAGCTTCATCGGCGCAGTGTGCGGGGAACCCACACTTCCCCGCCCGCCCTCGTCTCCGACCGGGGTTGGTTTCCTCAAACCAACCAGGTGAGCCTCCTGCCCTTGCCTCCTTATACCTGTTTATTTAATATCCGCGAAACATATCGGCCGGTAGGAGAGCGAGTGCCCGATCCCGGCGCCACCTTTCAGTGTGGTCACCGTGGCCATAAGTGAGCGAGTGACCCCGTGCCCCTAAGGCATCCGGCCGCCCTTGTTTGTGGGCTTTCAAACCTTCGGGAGGGCTAACTAAAGTGGTGCTGGTCCTCTAACCAGTCAGGGGCTATCTCCATCACCTCGCCTCGGCATCACCGGGTCATCACGGGAATCGTGTGTGCGCGGTGCGTTGGTAGCTTTAACATATTCTCGGCGCCTTGTAATTGTGATTGCGAATTAGGTCCAAGGAATCAAAGTCTCCGCTGCATTTTGTGTCACATCAATTTGGTATCAGAGCAAGTTCTAGACTTGTCTCTACTAAGTCTTGTCCTAGGGCAATTGCATTCATCACCCGATCATCATGCATACCCCTCGTTGGTCACATGGTCCGATTGACCCCCTCCACATGGACTACATTGTAGATGAGGACCTTCATTTTGATGGAACTAATCCTCATGCCTATCTTAGGTGGGAGAATACCATGGAAAGGGACTTTGAAAGTACTTGGGTATATGGATCCGAGAGAGTCCGCAGGGCCAAGGCACGACTTCGGGGTCTAGCTAAGAAAATGTGGGAACACAAAGAGAGATTCAGAAGGGTTTGGGGCAAGAGCCCATCCACTCATGGGAAGAGATGAAGAGTGAGCTCAGGAAGATCTACGCTCCCCGACCGTCCCACTCCTACCGTGAGGACCATAACCCGAGGAGCACTCCCACTCCCCCTTTTCCTCCCAGTCAACCCAAGGCCTCCATTAGGACCCAAACCCCACCACCCAAAGGACCCCTAGATTCATTGGAAGAGATAAGGGTTGAGATCAGGAAGATCTTCACTTCCCTTAGGGCCCAAACTCCACCACCCCAAATGACTCCTATCCCGATCACCACCACCATTCAAACCAAATTGGCCACCACCCAACCCAACATTCCCCATCAAACCCACACCCCACAAGCTTCCACAAATCCTCATCCCACCCATTTCCAAAAGGAACTTACGGAGGTGACCGAAGACTATAAGGCTCCCCTAGATTGGGAAGAAGAATATGAGGCCCAAATAGGTCAAGAGAACTCATTCCTACCCAAAGAAGACCCAGTGAGCCAAATGGGGTGCACCCTCCCCCATGAGTTACAAGATGCCCAACCTAGGCCTCCACTCCTACCCCTCCCCATCCTATCCCAAGTCCCCCATTACTCACCACCCCAAAAGAGCCACATGCCAGTCATCATCACCCCACAAGCAATGGACTTACTCACCTCCTTGGTGAAGGAAACCATGATCCCCATACCCAACCCCATAGTGGTGAGTACTCCGGACCCAACCCCCGCCATGGAGATCACCCATGTCCTGGAAGAAGAAGAAACTTCACATGGTGGACTTCACCTTACACCACCCTCCCTAGTAGGGGCCGAGCTCATCTTAGGAGAACCCCTTTCACGTTGGCTAAAGGAGAACCCATTTAGAGATCTCATGGCCCATGTTTGCCCTCCTATGGAACAAAACCTCCCTATAGTACCCTTACCCACCTACCACACCACAATCCAATCATCCTATCAGGTGGAGACACTAGGGGACTTTCTTAAGGGTATAGCTTGGCAAATGGAGCTAACTGACCTGTTGACCACTGTAACCGACCAACCTAGGAGCCTTGACCTCCTACACTTATGTGTCGGATCCATCTCCTCCACTTACACTATGGGTTGCTACACTAGTGACCTTCTGTTATTCCTCCCTACACCCGAGGAGCCCGATGCTCTCCACAAATTAGAGTTGCTTATTTCGGGTAGGATGCCAAACCCTCCATTCATGGCCAACCAACCCGCCAAGGACTTCGGTTCAAATACCACATTTGAGGAGGAGGACTCACCATCATTTGAAGACCTTGAGGAGATAGAATACCCCTTCCTTGGTAACACATTCCATGACCCCTTTGATCCCTCCCTATGGAAGACATTGAACCCATGGGACCTAGCCGCCTTACCCACCACCCACTCCCTCCTACCCTCATCCACCATGTTGAACCCAACCCACCCATTCCACTACTTAGTTCACACTATGAGAGCCATGACCGAGGGTGACGTCCACCTAGGAAATGAGGAAGTGACCTATCCCAAAATGTCCACCTTCTTGGACCCCTTCGACCCCTATGAGTGGAAACCCCCAAATCCACCCCCACCTAAAGATGGGACCATCTTGATTGTAATGCATGGGCCACAACATTTTGCCCCACCTGGTAGGGATAGTCATCTCATTTGTGTCTCATACACACTAGGTCCGGTGCATGACAGGTTCACATTTGGATATGTAGGTCCACCCCCATTCATCGTCCATCTTATGCATGATAGGAGTCTACATGGAAGTCCAGGTCCTCCGGCATTCATTGCACCCATACCTGATAGAGCCACATTTGGACATACTGGTCCTCCCCCACTCTTCATCCACCTCAGGCATGATAGGGCCATTTGTGGCTGCCCCGGTCCACCTAAGTGCATCAAGGTCCACATGACTCCTAAGCATGATAGGTTTACATTTGGTTGTCCAGGACCCCCATTATCCACTAGTGAATCAACATTCACAGAGTTGCATGGAAACATTCGCAAAAACATCAACAAGAGCAACGAGATTTACAAGAAGTCTGCTGACTCCCACCGCCGCCACCAAGAATTCCAGATTGGTGATTTTGTGATGGTGAGAACTGAGAGGTTGTTCCCTGGGAATACTTCGAAGTTGAGGTCGCGTGGAGCTGGCCCCTTCCAGGTGCTGAGACGCCTTGGCACCAATGCTTACGTGTTGGACCTCCCTGAAGAGTACGGAGTAAGCCCCACATTCAATGTGGTTGACCTGGTGCCCTACAAGGGCCCCACGGTGACACCCGGTGAGGAAATCCAGCCTACTCCCTCCTTTGAGAGCGCCCCCACACCCCAGAGAGCTCAACCCCATTTGAGAAACCGGCGTGATGAAGTGGAGCAGATATTAGATGAACAGGTTACCATCACAAGGAGCAAGGCGTATGAGCGCTACCTGGTCAGGTGGAAGGGACGACCACCCTCGGACGATACCTGGGTGAGCCGGGAGGATCTCCAGCAGCTGTCCCCCGATCTCCTAGAGCAGTACCGCAGCAGGGAGGGCCTTTACTCGACAGAGTCGAGCTCTTCACCGCCCGGGAGAATTGATGAGGGCATCACACCACATACCCTCTGGCTTGGCACTTCTCTCCCTCCCGGAGGCAGCTAGGGAGCAGCCCTTCTTCAGACGGAACATTGGTGCTTATCATCCTATTACATTTTCCTATTTTCTTGAGTCATTTTGATGTATTTGCCTATGTTTTGAGTCATGTTACTAGGTTATCATGTTATTTACTTATGCTTGTATGTAGGCTAGTGGGCTAATGGGGCTAGTAGGTCTTATTGGGCCATTTCTTTGGTCTGGCCCATGGGCGCCCCTCTCCCCACCCCTTGGTCTTCCGTCATTTGTCCATTTCATGAGGACTTCTTTGTAAATTGGGTTTTCCTATATATAGGACCCCAAACCCCCTCTTTTGAAGCTAATGAAGTATTGAATATTTGAGCATAAGTGCCCCCCTCTCTCTCTCTCTAGCTCTCTCATTCTCTCTCTCTCTCTCTCTCTCTCTCTCTCTCTCCTCCCCACCCCAAATTCGAAATTCACTCTCTCTCCTCCCTATTCACCTCTAATTAAGACCCCTCCCCCTTCCCCATACCTCCCATTTAAGTCCCCTCCAACCCCTAGGTGGAATCCCTTTCTCCTAGGCACCTCTCCCTCTTCCAAGGCACCCCTTGGCATTCCCCATACACCCCCTCACTTCCCCAAGCACACCCTTCACCCCTCCCAAGCTAAAATTCGAATTTTCCTCCCTTTGGGGACTGCACCCCATTCATTCCCAGCCCCTTCACCTCCCTAGGTCGCAGCCCCCCCCCCAACCCCCTTCCCCATTGTTCTTCCATTAGCCTAGTTCCACCACTATCTCTTTCCCTTTGCCCAAGTCTGCAGGTGGCAGAGAAAGGGTCGACTTGCTGAAGAATCCACGGATTCATACGGCGTCGTCTGAAGGCGTACCATACCATTCTGGAAAGGTCGTCCAGTTATCTTTGCAGGCGAGGTGATCTCGTCCCATTCTGAGTTCGGGGCTGTCCGGGAGAACCATTCTCCCCCGACTGCGCTGGGCTCCCTCTGCAGAGTTCCTGAACCTGATTTGAAGCTGTACCACGACAAACGGCGGAGGATTCAGACCGAGAGTTCTTCAACAAAGTTCTTCCACGTCCTATCCTCTTCCAGGATCAGGAAGCGGAATCGCATTCGGCATCCAGAGGTCAGAGTTATGGTCTTTCTACCTCGACTGGTCGGGTCTGTCTCCCACAGGTGGCAGTGACCTGCCTCCACTCATCGGCATCCCTCAGTCCGCCCCGACATCAGACGGCTTCCCCACCAGTTTTCCCGCAAAGAGGGTTCATCCACGGTTCCAACAACTTTGACGGTTCGAGATTTGGTGTCCGGGAGCGGCCGGGACAACTTCTGCAAGTCACTGTTCGTGCCAGGTAGCTGTTGCGGCCAGAAGCTGCCACCTTGTTCGAAGATCTACCCGGACCAGCCACTGGATGATTCAAGCCACAAGTTCTTCTACGAATATCTTCCTCCACCTGTTCCCATCCAGGAGCAAGAAGCAGAACCACATTCGGCATCCGGGAGTCAGAGTTCTGATTTTTCCCCTACAGTCGCGCGGGTCTGCCTCCTGCAGTCTGCAGCGACCAGTTCCCACTCGTCGGCGTCCCCCTGTCCACCCCGACCTCAGAAGGTGTTGCCGTCAGTTTTTCTGTGTAGAGGCTTTGTCCACGGTTCCAGCGACTCTGACGGTTCATGATTCGGCATCCAGGAGCGACTGGGGCAACTTCTGCAAGTTGCAGACAGAAACAGGGAGCCACCCGCCCCAGAATCTGTTGCTCTACTCAGACCTCCACTGCAGCCATCGACGACGTCAGAATAAATTGAAGTAAATCAGAGGCGTTTGGGTTCCTGTTACGAGAAGAACCCCCCTGGGCTCGTCATCGGCATAATTCCTGACCGAGATCTACAGGGACTACACCGACTGCCTATCAACGTCCACAGCCAGCGGTCCAATTCGGAAGCGGTCCCTCCTCGTGGGCTACTAAGCTTATCTTCCCCCTCTTGCCTGGCCGGCTTACCGCCCCTCCCTGCGGGAGGTAGTGTTTGTTGTAACCCATCAATTCCCACCCCCGAGATCACCCTCCTGCGTGAGGTGTAGTGAGTGTACACTTAAACAGGTTCGAAGCTTCATCGGCGCAGTGTGCGGGGAACCCACACTTCCCCGCCCGCCCTCGTCTCCGACCGGGGTTGGTTTCCTCAAACCAACCAGGTGAGCCTCCTGCCCTTGCCTCCTTATACCTGTTTATTTAATATCCGCGAAACATATCGGCCGGTAGGAGAGCGAGTGCCCGATCCCGGCGCCACCTTTCAGTGTGGTCACCGTGGCCATAAGTGAGCGAGTGACCCCGTCCCCCTAAGGCATCCGGCCGCCCTTGTTTGTGGGATTTCAAACCTTCGGGAGGGCTAACTAAAGTGGTGCTGGTCCTCTAACCAGTCAGGGGCTATCTCCATCACCTCGCCTCGGCATCACCGGGTCATCATGGAGAATCGTGTGTGCGCGGTGCGTTGGTAGCTTTAACATATTCTCGGCGCCTTGTAATTGTGATTGCGAATTAGGTCCAAGGAATCAAAGTCTCCGCTGTATTTTGTGTCACATCACAAGAAGGCCACATGTGCCACTGCATCCGACTGTCCCAAGCTGGCCATTAGCTCAATGGGGTACGGACGTGGTAGGACCACTACCAGCATCTTCATCAGGATGCAAATACATCTTAGCAGCTACAGACTACTTCTCTAGATGGGCAGAGACAGTAGCATTGAGAGAAGTGACAGGAGAACTGGTCGCCAGATTCTTCCGAAAAAATATAATATTCCGATTTGGAGTGCCCAGCTGAATCATCTCTGACAACGACAGTCACTTCAAGAATCAGAAGGTGTACCGACTAGCCGACAAATACAAGATTGATTGAAGGGCATCATCCCCCTACTATCCTCAAGCCAACGGACTTGCAAAAGCCTTCAACAAGACATTACGCACTCTGCTAGGAAAGACTGTCAAGGCTAATAAAAGAGATTGGGAAGAAAGGATGTACGAAGCACTCTGGGCTTACCGTACAGTCTACAAAACCCCAACTGGCTGCTCACCTTACTCCCTCGTATACGGGTCAGAAGCTGTGGTGCCAATTGAATTAGAGGTCCCCTTGTTGCGAATCGCCGTCCAGCATGGATTGGTAAGCAGTAAGCAGTCCAACATAGAAAGAAGACTAGAGGAGCTCGCCGAGCTCGAAGGAAAGCGTCTTCGTGCGCAATAAAATATCCAACTCTATCAAGCCCGCATGGCACGTGCTTTCGATAAGCTAGTCAAAGGACGGGAACTCAAGAAAGGTGACCTGGTAATGGTTAAAAGAAGAGAAGTGATGGCCTCCAACCCCCAAAGGGAAGTTGGTCGAAAATTGGATCGGACCATACGTCGTCCACCGAGTATATGAAGGGGGTGCGTACGTCCTTGTAGATCACAAAGCAGTCATCCAGTTCTCGCCCCTTAATGGAAAACACTTGAAGCTGTATCACACAGTTCAACCAGCATTCCCAGGATGACCCCTACCTACCTTGGTCTAGTGGCATCCCGCCCTGGCTGAGCTCTGCCCACCTTGGTCTAGTGGCATTCCGCCCTGGCCGAGCTCTATACCTACCCTTGGTCTAGTGACATTCCGCTCTAGCCAAGTTCTACCTACCTTGGTCTAGTGGCATTCCGCCCTGACCAAGCTCTACCTACCTTGGTCTAGTGGCATTCCGCCCTAGCTAAGTCCCACCTGCCTTAGTCTAATGGCGTTCCGCCCTAGCTAAGACCCACCTGCCTTAGTCTAGTGGCACCATGCCCTAGCTAAGTTCTACCTATCTTAGTCTAGTGGCACTCTGCCCTAGCTAAGTTCTACCCACCTTAGTCTAGTGGCACTCCGCCCTAGCTAAGTTCTACCTACCTTAGTCTAGTGGCACTTCACCATAGCTAAGTTTTACCTACCTTAGTCTAGTGGCACTCCGCCCTAACTAAGTTCTACCTACCTTAGTCTAGTGGCACTCCGCCCTGGCTGAGCTCTATCCACCTTGGCCTAGTGGCACTCCGTCCTGGTCGAGCTCTAATATATATATATATATATATAATGGCATATAAAACAACATTGCCATTGCGGGCCTTCCTTCCGAATCAGCATAAATCCATCCCTTGCGTCAGCATTACCTTCTTGCTGACAAATCAACCCTTCTTCTCGGCGCAAGACTTCGTGTCCTAGCCGACCCCTTTACCACAATGCCATTACGTGCCTTACGCACGAATCGGCACATATCTATCCTTTGCGTTAGCATTACCTTCTTGCTAACGAATAAACCCTTCTTCTCGGCGCAAGACTTCGTGTCCTAGCCGACCCCTTTACCACAATGCCATTACGTGCCTTACGCCCGAATTGGCACATATCTATCCTTTGCGTTAGCATTACCTTCTTGTTAACGAATAAACCCTTCTTCTCGGCGCAAGACTTCATGTCCTAGCCGACCCCTTTACCACAATGCCATTATGGGCCTTACGCCCAAATCGGCACAGATCTATCCTTTGCGTTAGCATTACCTTCTTTCTAACGAATAAACCCTTCTTCTCTGCGCAAGACTTCGTGTCCTAGCCGACCCTTTTACCATAATGCCATTGCGGGCCTTACGCCCGAATCGGCACAGATCTATCCCTTGCGTCAGCATTACCTTCTTACTGACGAATAAACCCTTCTTATCGGTGCAAGACTTCGTGTCCTAGCCGACCCTTTTACCACATTGCCATTGCGGGCCTTACGCCCGAATCGGCTCAAAATCTACCCTTTGCGTTAGCATTACCTTCTTGCTGACGAATAAACCCTCTTTCTTGGTGCAAGACTTCGTGTCCTAGCCAACCCTTATACATCATTGCCATTACGGGCCTTACGCCCGAATCGGCTCAAGGCTATCCTCTGCGTTAGCATTAACTTCTTGTTCACGAATAAACCCATTTTTCGGCGCAAGACTTCGTGTCCTAGCCGACCCTTCTACAGCATCGCCATTATGGGCCTTACGCCCAAATCGGCTCAAAATCTATCCTTTGCGTTAGCATTTACCTTCTTGTTGACGAATAAGCCCTTTCTCTGTGCAAGGCCTTGTGTCCCAGCCGACCCTCTCAGCATCCTCCTGTTACATGAGTTCAAAAAAATAAGAATAAAAAAGATGATGATAAAAATGGGGCTTAAAATAGAGGTGCCCCACCGGCCTTGTTCCTACATTAGGACCAGGGCAAGAATGGCCATAACCTGGCTGTGGCGAAAACCCGAAAGGGCGTCGCAGGCAAAATCGGGTACCCCGCCACGTGAAAACCTGAAAGGGCGCGTGGGCAAAAGTAAGAGGGGCTGACTTTGGCGAAAACCCGAAAGGGCACTCAAGTCAATAATGTGGTAATTTAAGTTCCGCCTCACCCCTATTCTAGTGAAACACTGAAAAGGGCGATCACCACGATCCCCATCGGAGATCTTTCTCTCAATCCTTGTGACCCTTATCATCATCGGCAAGATCGGTCAACTTGCTTCTGACCCTTGTCACCATCGACAGGATCGGTCAGCCTCCTTGTGACCCTTGTCATCATCGGCAAGATCGACCAACCTACTTCTGACCCTTGTCACCATCGGCAAGATCAGTCAGCCTCCTTGCGACCCTTGTCATCATCGGCAAGACTGGTCGACCTACCTCTGACCCTTGTCATCATCGGCAAGATCGGCCAGCCTCCTTGTGACCCCTGTCATCATTGGCAAGATCGGTCAACTTACTTATGGCCCTTGTCACCATCGGCAAGATCGGCCAGCCTCCTTCTGACCCTTGTCACTATCGGTAAGATCGGTCAGCCTACTTCTGACCCTTGTCACCATCGGCAAGATCGGTCAGCCTCCTTGTGACCCTTGTCATCATCGGCAAGATCGGTCAACTTACTTCTGACCCTTGTCACCATCGACAAGATCGGTCAACCTACTTCTGACCCGTGTCACCATCGGCAAGATTGGTCAGCCTCCTTATGACCCTTGTCATCATCGGCAAGATCGGCCAGGCTCCTTGTGACCCTTGTCATCGTCGAAAAGATCAGTCAACCTACTTCTGACCCTTGTCACCATCGGCAAGATCGGTCAGCCTCCTTGTGACCCTTGTCATCATCGGTAAGATCGGTCAACCCCCTCCTTACGACCCTTGCCATCATTGGCAAAGTCGGTCGACTCCCTCGTGACCCTTGTCACCATCGACAAAATAGGTCAGCTTCCTTGCGGCCCTTGTCATCATCGGCGAGGTCGGCTAGCATCTCCTCGAGCCCGACTTTGCCCCGATAATTGAGTTCAAAAAAAATGAGAATAAAAAAATGAATGTTGAATTAAAAAATGAGGCTTAAAATAGAGGTGCCTCGCCAGTCTTGATCCTATACCAAGATAAGGGCAAAAATGGCTCTAACCCAGCCGTGGTGAAAACCCGAAAGGGCACCACAGGCAAAATCGGGTACCCCGCCACGTGAAAACCCGAAAGGGCGCGTGGGCAAAGGCAAGAGGGGGCTGGCCCCAGTGAAAACTCGAAAGGGCGCTTGGGTCAGTAGTGTGATTATATGAAAACATATGCTATACCTCTTGGAGACACTTCCATCAGTTGTCCCACCAATAATAAAACCTATTCAAAATGGACCTTTCGTCTGTTCTGATGGAGTTTGTCATCTCTTTGCATCGGCGTAAACCCGGTGCCGATGATGAAGCTTTTTATGATCATACGGCACTTCGCCTTGATAGATGTTAGAACCTGTCTAAGATGGACCTTCCGTCCATCTCAATCAGGCATCCTCTGGAGTCCCGGCACACGGTGGAGCGAGGCCCCCATCATTTCCTTGAAAGGGTGGATGCTCTCCTGCGATACAGATACGGGTATGCTTCCATTCAGGTCGCCAAAATTGTCACAAGATATGATGGAATACAAGTGTGAAGGTGGACACCTAAAGCATTAAGAGAAGCTTGTATTTCATTACAAAAAGGGAGAAATAATTACAATAGGGGCCCTTCAAGGGGGACGGATTACAAAAGGCGGGTCATCCATGACCGCCTAAAGATATCTTCAAAATCGATGAGCCCGACATATGGAGCCGCTCCCAGTTCACGGAGTTGCATTCCCTCCTCTTGAACGTGAGTCATCTCAGTCTACAGAGATGCAACTTGACCCTGTAGCAAGGCGGTCTCCTCGATGCCCTGAACTTCGGCAGCTTCCAGCAGTGGTATCTCGGCTTCAACAGCATTTAATTCAGCCCGGAGCTCTTCCCATCGGCTACGTAGGAATTATGCACGGGCAGCCGAAGCTTCAACCTAGGCCTTGTTCCTATGAAGATCAGAGGTCAGAGACTCCAGCTCCGTATGACAGTCGGCTTTTTGCAATTTGAGGGCCGCCAGTCGGTCATTCATTATCCCCCTGAGAAAGTCTCGACGATTCATAAATTTCAGCAGGAACAACACCCGTTGGGTCCAGGTATCCAAGGGACAGCCTAGTGCCTGCAGCCCAACCGTCAGTCGTTCAACCACTTCCTTCAGTCGGAGGTAAGACAATGTCGGCTTAGATTCTACGACTCGATGCAATATCTCTAAATGCTCCCAAACAAAGTCCTCTAACGAAGTGAAGCCGAGGGAAGCTACCGGTGTCACATCAAAAGTCACCTCCTTGTCTATGGAATCCCATAAGCCAGTGTCCGGCTCAGAAGAAGATGGGATGGCCACCAAAGCTGAAGAGGCAGGCACCACGGCAGCTTGCTCGTGCTCCGTTGGGCTCTTTCAAGAGCTCTCTTCTACGAGTGCTGGAGGAGGCATAGGCTCCGACCCTACTACTGGTACAGATGGAGTCGCGAGGTCAGGCGCAATAGTCATTATGGCCGCCGGGACAAAGGAAGAACCTCTCGACGGATCGGCTTCAGCCCTCAGCTCTGTTGCAGGCACTAGAGCAGAACTTTCTCCTAGTGAGCCCAGCTATATTGACGATACCTTGGCAGTTGCGTGTATTCTTACGGGCACAAGACGAAGTATAGTGACCACCTCTAAAGAAGACACGGTGATAGGCGGCAGCATGTCTAAAGCTTTCGGTGAAATGATGATGTCGGAAGATGATACCAAAGGGTGATCTGCTGTGTCAGACTCCTGGAACAAGATTTCAGTAAGCACGAAGGTGGCAAAGAGGAATGAAAAGCTATGCAGCTCGGCGGAAGGGTGGGCAGAACTTACTATGGCCACAGCACCCATCTCTTCGAGTGCTTGGATAGAAGACACTAACTCTGCAGAGGAGGCGACAAAGGGGGGGGGGGTTATCTCCACCTCTATGTCTATTCCGGCAAATTCTTTCGGCAACATTTTCTCAGATGATGGTGCCAGCAACCTCGGGGGACTAAATATTAAAGGACCACTCAACAATGCGGAGGGTGCCACCGCCCCTTTGCTGGCT
Source organism: Amorphophallus konjac (assembly GCA_022559845.1). Lineage (NCBI taxonomy): Eukaryota > Viridiplantae > Streptophyta > Magnoliopsida > Alismatales > Araceae > Amorphophallus > Amorphophallus konjac. The sequence continues at coordinate 176,076,279 of CM040126.1, read as the reverse complement.
GTCGCGGATGCTTGTTCGTCACCTTCCGAAGAACCATAATTAGCCTCTTCGTCAGAAAGGGTGGCAGAACTGTTGGAAGAAATATCTATTCTAATCTCGGGTTGGCCCGCCACTTCTGTCGCCTTCTGAGCCGTTGATCGGGTGATTACACACCGCAACGGGATGGCACCTTTCTTTAACATAGTTTTGTATCCTTCATGCTATAAAGGAACATCCACAACAGGCGTCTCAACCACAGTACTAACCACTCCTGCCACTATAACACAAAAATATACATAAGGCAGGGCAAGAGGATCACTAAGAAGAGAAGAGTCAGAAAGATAGCAGTCACTTGGCTCACCCTCGGCCTCACTGGCAGGCGTGGGAGAAGGGAGTCTGACATCCTCCTCAATAGTGGGGAGACTCTCCCCTATGGCTTCAACTGTCCTAGTGGCCTCTACCGTGGCTATGACAGAAGATCCCATATTTTCCGTCTCCAAGGCGACCTCCTCAGCACTCGCAGTGGTGACAGTTGCTGCTTGAGCTAAAATCCAACAAAGAAGGTGTCAAAAGAATGAAGACGCCATGAAAAGAACATTCCTACATGCCGCGAAGAAAAGTAATGTCACCTTCAACTGCCTACTGAGTGGCCTCCTTCTGAGTGGCAAACTGTTCAAATGATGGCACTTTAGGCAAAGGAGCCTCAGCTGCATCAGTCAAAGACTGCTTCGAGGAGGTTTTCTGAGCTCTCTTCGTTCGGCCTATGGCGACCTTTAGCAAAGAGGCCGCTCTCTTTTTACCAGGAGGCAGTGGAGTGGTGGTCGGCATTGGCGCATGAGAGTCAAAATATTCCAGCTTCTGGGCCTGGGAAATGATCTTTCTGTAAAGGCCCTGCTGCTTTATGTCTGGGCGATCTGTCAAATGAGGCTCATGCCGTTATAAAGAGAATTGAGCAACAAGCTAAGCTACATGCCAACTGAAGAAGACTTTACCTGTCGGGCCGTTGTAAAAAGATGAGAGGGGCCAATACTGATAAGCCACCTCCTTGCTTCAGGACGCAGCCTCCCGAACAAGCCAGCAGATGTTGCCAATGTTCTTACACTTCTCGGCTAGGTCAGCTAAGTCCGCATGACCGTGGGAAGCAATGCAATGATACAAGCCATGGTGGTCAAGACCCCAGCCGTCGGCATAATGAAAATACACAAACAACGGTTTGTCCAGGACACTTGCTACAGGGTTGTCAAGGGTCAGCCCATGGACATTCATCAAGACGAACAGCCAAGATGTATGTTGATAGTATGTCGAGGTTCTATCTTCTCTGTTAACAAATGCCCGGTACGGGCAAAAGCGGTCGACCTCACATTTCCATGAAACTGCCTTGGAGAGCGGCTCCTCAATGGGGAAGGGATATTGCTGAAGCTCCAAATGAGAATCACCAATCTAGCATAGATGTTCTAAATTCTACGTGAAAGTATCTTCATCTATGTCAGCAAGCACAGGCACCAGCTGTTCAGTTGCTTCCTCCTTCACGGCCTTCCTGCGTGCTATATATGCATCTACCTCCCTCGGATACTGGGAGAATAGCCTTTTCAAATGGGCTTCATCAATATCAAAAACTGGCCCGGGCTGCTGGCTTAGAAAAGTGCACTCGGCTACATCCCAGCATGCCGTCCTGGCATTGCGGTAAAAACCGGTTCGAGCATTCCACCATTTCACATATTCTGGAGTTACCCGGGGTACATGGTTCGGCACCGGCAATCTGAAAACACTAGCATCTCGATGGTGGAAGTCATCCCACCAGGAGCGACCCTCACTTGCAATGGCCGAGCTGTGCTTTGACCTGCTGTCCATAGGAAATTGAGCAGCTGAAGGCGGAATGTGCTGATCATAGCCGAAGTTCCGGCCAAATCTAAATGGGTAATAGGGTTCTAGATGAACCACGCCCCCCTTTCTGAACACTAAAACACTGGGACGAATTGGCAGAGCCCAATCAATGAGCTCAGGCTCTAGGATTGGCCAGGTCATTGTGTTGCCCAAAATGAAATGTGTGAAAGTCTCTACTACCTCGAGCTTGCACTCACGCTGGTGGTTCACCAATGGGGCAGAATGTGCTGCTAAATTCTAGAAATGAATGGTCCCTGCTGAGTCCATCGGGACCCTTGTCAGCTGGCCTCTGATAGAGAAAAGCTGCTGAGACACTAGGCCAGGTTCAGCACTTGCAAATTCCAGCATTCTGGGGTACAATGTAGTTGTCTGCAAGGTTCTAGGAGCCAGTTTTGGAAACAAATTGCATACCCAGGTGTTGAAGAAATGAAATGGCCCCACTGTTCTGAAAGAGCGGGGGATCCGATGCCTGTGAATGTCTCCAAGAGATTTGTAAACTAGGCAAAGTGCTGCTGGACATAGAGCAAGCCGCATGCCCCAAGCCATCTGACAGGTCGGGTATATTTCCTCCAACCTAATAACTGTCTCATCTCCCTGCGGGAGAGCGAAAGTGCACAACCAAAAGGTGAGATAAGCAGCACAATGAGTAATGGGATCCATCCCAGTTGGATTCGGTCCTCCACGGTTGATCCGCCGAAGTGAAGCAGGCAGCTCTGACTTGAATCTGGGGGGCTTGCTGGGCTTACCCGCAACAAGAGCCACATGAGGGAACTCATTGTACTTCAAAGGGCCGCCAAAGAAATATTGAATCCAATGTCCTACCCGGACTCTCAGCTTGCTACTCTTCTCCCGGGTTTGATATCTCCTAGAGGATCCCCTGTTAAGTGCCAGGTAGAGGGAGCAGTATGCTTTCATCAGATACAGATATGAAATACCGAAGTAATACTGACCCTCACCGTCAGTTTCGTCCATAATGAAGTCATGAAGGCAGACCTCTTCGTAAGGTTCTCCGTCAATCGGCAGACCCGACAACTGTGACAAACTCCAGAGGTCCAATGAAGTTTCACCCTCTGCTGTGTAGAAAGTATTAAACTGTGGGCAGAACACTTCAAACATGCCGCAGCACAATCCTTTGGAAATAGGGTACCTGAAACGGGATGCATATACACTATGATACACCCCGGCCTTGACCAGTAAAGGAGCATATTCCTTCAGAACATATTCTGTAAACTCTACCGCTCCCACGCAGAAAAGATGAGCGACAGTCACTTTGGTGTCTGCAAACCATCCAGCAGCCAACTGAAACCTAAATTGAATAGCCAGGCAGTTCAGAACAAATGGCTCATCTCTGTAGCCCCACTTGATGCACCAAGAATAAACCATATCTGGGTTTCTCTCTGTTAACCCGACCTGCAGTAGTGTCCCACCTGGCCGGTGTGAACTCGGGAGCCCGCGTCAGCATCTTCTGCTCCGCCTCCAGCTCGGTTACTCCCAAGACGGCGTTCTACTTACGTCGCTCTCCCAGGAGATAGATGGTGTCTCTGCAATATACGGAGCCTTTCAGGCTGTCTCTATCCACCAACATGGCATGTTCTACCATCTGAGCCAACATGACATCTATCTTTCCCGCTACATTGAAGGTGCAGATGAATGGTGCGAGATGGCGATCCTTCGGAAAGTCCGGGCGATACCCGTCATCACGATTGAAGTTTAGCCCGTCCCTAGTGGTCAGGACGCGATATGCAGACACTGTGTCCGTCTTCGAATCAGAAGATTCATCAACTATAGCGATCCTCCCAAGACCTCGATCCAGCTGTCCAATGTTCCTCCAAGTCACGATAGGGTCAAATACTCCATCCTGGGAAGAAGCATCAGCATCAGCAGTTCTGGAAGTAGCACGACTAGAAGTGGTGGCCATTTCAGCAACTACAGACAAAAATCAAAGAAAATAAGACAATATGAAGATAGAAATAGAAAAGAAAATTTCAAGAAAATTTTGACAGCACCTCCCCATGTCCGGGGTATGCCCAGAAGTCAAATAGGAGAACACCCACCAAGAGGGGGTAACTCCGTAATGAAGAGGGACATAGTCCTGAATGAGAAGAAATAGAACAAAGCCTTACGATGAAAAAGGAAGAAATGAGGAGGGAGAGGCTCCCCACGCCGATTGCCGTCGCAGTGGAAGGTGGAGGGAGAAGAGAGAGGAAGCTCAACGCAAAATGAGCTCTCCCCCGCCCTCTCGGCGCTAAATAGGGTGAGAACCCGAAGGCGCGTCGAGAGCTCTCCCGCGCCGAGAGCTCAGCAGAAGGAAAGGCGCGCCGATACCAGCCGTGCCAAAAGCACCTCCGTGCTGAGAGCAACAGTTGGAAAAGGCACGCTGAGACCAAGTGACGTGCCGATATGAAGCTTGCGCCGGTTGGGTGCTATGCCGAGATGGCCGTGGCGAGATCATCAACGGCGCCGGCTTGCTCACCCTAAGAAGCTGCAATTAGAAAATTAAACCCAAAATGCTGATGACTGCCCGAGTATGCTTATAAAGTATTGGGATTATACAAGCAGAATGAAGACTCAAAGTCATAAGAATAAGCAATGAACAGGAGCAAGCCTAAAAAAAATACAAAGTGTGGTTCAATATACACCCGCAGGTCCCGTGCCACTCATCCTTCGCTTACACACCTGCGGGTGGGGGGCATTTGTTGACACCAAAGATATAAAAGAAGAAGCCAAAGCAAACTTAGAGCTCTGAAGACCGAATCAAGGGTGCGGCTTCTATGTCATCCCTGAAAGTTCTGAGGATCAGAATAGAAGAGGTCCACTACCCCTAACACTCTGTCCGGATGAAGTCATCTCTGGCCAGGTCGCTGCCTAGCACAGCTATCATTTAGATAGTCAAGCTGATAACAACTATGACAAACTCCAGGCAATCATCTGCCTGCTGAAGAGGGTCCTCAGATAATTCTGATTCTCATAAAATGGGATTCACACTGCTTCACACATATGCGTGAATGCAAGGTGTTAAACAAGCCTCAGGAATAACAAATGCATATGCCAAAAAGTCCACCAGATCAATGAATAGAAGCCCATTAGGTGAAGCCCCAGTCCGTCGCCGAGTGCTGAGTGAATGGGCCAAGCCCAATATCAGGTGAGACGCGCCGAGATGATGCAGGCTGGGCGCGCCGGGGAGCTCGTGCCGGGAGCAGGGGACATCCCTCTATAAAAGCTGCTGCCTTCGACAAGGAACAAAGGAGAACAAGGGAAAAAGGTGAAGAGAAGAGGATGAAAAAGAAAGAGAGAACATAGTGAGAAAAGGAGAACATAGGAGAGAAAAGCAGAGGGAGCCACTGAAAGAAAGAGAGCCCGAGAGCCCGCCGAGGGATCTCAAGAGAAAAAGAGCTGCATAAGTTTGGAGAAGAAGATTCAAGGTGGGATCGACTCTAAAATGCCCTGAGGGGCTACATTCTCCCCCTTTTCCATCTTTTATTTAGATATATTTTCCTTTCTTTTGGTCTGCTTCCAAATTATGTTATTTCACTAGCATCAAATGCCAATGTAACCCTATTGTTAAGGGGTCGTTTGCATCTAGATTTCTTTCAGTCTGATTCCCCCTCCTATACTCGATGTGTATGTGTTCTCTGCAATAAAACTGAGTATGAGGCTCTAGAGATATCTCTTTTCCTCTTTGCCTTTCTGAAGTTTGCTGTCAGTTAGCGTGAATGGATTTGGTTCTGATGTATGCTTGTCCTTCCGATTAAATAGATGATTTCTATTGCATCCTTCCTGTACTTTCAACCTCACAATCCCGATGAGAGCCTGAGACAGTACATCTCATGGCCTCTAATTCGTGAGATGATGAGGGATATGCTCGAATCGGAGCTCATAAGGTTTCGTCTGTAATCTGACTCCTAGTGAGGCCCCAGAGTGAAGACCCTCTTCTCTTAAGATTGCTTCATTCCCCTAGGGCCATCTCAAGATCCCTTGAACAAAACTCCCCAAAGTTTTAGGTAAAATACCTCGAAGGCCTAAAAAAAAACCCCTTCAAAACCCTCAAGAAACCCTCTGAAATCCTCAGCTCCCGACCCCTATGGAACCCCTTGAAAACCTGATCTAAAGCCTCCCGACACGGCCCTTCCTCGGCGTGAGTTCCGCGCCGAGAGCTACTCATGCCGGTGAGCCCTTCCCATCGCGCCGAGACCCTCTTCTTTGTCGCGCCGACCCCCATCATGCCGATAGTCTCGTGCCGATGCCTTCCATAGCTCTGAGCCTTATGATCCATTGTCACAAGACCCTATCACTCTAAGAAGAAATAGTATCCTTCACTCAACCCTCACGGGTGCTAAATTGATCTGAATTGATGGGGTTAACCTCCCTACATTCTGCAACCCTATTGGCTCGCGGAGTTCTGCCACTGCATGTTCCCCGTCGGCTATCTAGGGGATATTGAGAAATCCTATGATAAGTGGACATTGTCCCATCGGATTGGGATCCTTCTGGATCTCGGGCTATGCCCATCTCTCCTATGGCTTCCATCCCGGCATTCCGTGGGCGGATGACCTATACTCTACTTTTGGCACAGTCTAAAACAAGGGGAGATGCTGCCAAAATTCGTTCATGGTCTTTACTTTATCGTATCGTGTGAAGTTTTTATTAAACCGATGAATCAACCCCACTTGGTGTGTCAAAAGCCCTGAGAAAGGCTATCTTAAGGCTCTCTACTCACTGTAAGAGGGGAATATAATCATTATGGTTACACGGTCTCCCTGGACTTATGTGGATGAGTTTACCTCCACCTTTCAGCTTACTTCAATATCACCGTTTCTGAACCCATGAAAACCTCATTGAACATAAGAGATCCCCTCAATATAATACACCCAAAACCCACAACCTCACAAAGCTCAAAGGCTTCTTTTATTGACGCCGGATGCCTCCCAGCGCAACCCTCTCTCGGCGCGAGTTTGGCGCCGGGTGATGGACGCGCCGAGAGTTAACAGTGCCGATTGAGTACCGTGCCGATAACCCGTGCTCACCATCACGCTGGGACCCCACCGCGCCGGTTCATCTTTGCGCCGGGACCCCATCCGTGTCGGTTCATCTTAACACTATCTACCACTCAAACACCCAACTTCCCAGTAGCTTTACTGGGCCTATAACCAGTCTAAGCCTGATACCCTAAATTCTATTGGCCATCATGCCAATCCTCATCGTATCATGGGGGATCATGATTCCTCATCCAAGTCTAAAGGAGCTAAATTAACAGGGTCTTACCCCCACACCATGCCGTTTGACTGCAATGTTTTCTGCTAACCCTGTTGGCCTTTGGAGTTCTGCCACTGCATGTCCACCAATGGCCTCTGAAGGGGATATCAATAAATACCATGGTAGTGGACATTGTCCCGTCACACTTAGATCCTCATGGATCTCGGGCTACGCCCATCCTTCCTTTGGCCTCCATCTCGGCACTCCGTGGGTGGATGACCTATGTCCCCACTTGGCATAGACCAAAATAAGAGGATGTGCTGCCGGATTTACTCTGCACGTTATTATCACATCTTGTGTCGCATGATCATCTATGCATATTTCACGTCCTGCTAATGAAGCCGGCATCATAGTCTAATCTTGTTTTGCCCTTGAGGCATCCTTTCTTGGCAATTAATCAAGGGTTGTCCTCTTTCTTTGAGGACGTAATTAACGTCATAACCTTTATGGTATGACGGACTCCGGGTCCCGACACGGACTTCACAATCGACTGACCGAGTCAGATCGAGCGCACAATAAACTTGTCACGAACGTGACTGGCGCACCTAATATAAAAAAATGGCTAATGAATAAATAAAGCCATACTAATAAACAGTTAATAAAAACCAAAGGAGCAAAAGATCGTTCCACAACCGTCGGCCCGATCCTTTTCCCTTCCCAAATTTCACATATCGTGCTCAATTGTTCCTCCTCTAGAAAGTCATCCGCCGGGGGGGAAAGTAGTGCTCCCGCAAGGCATATCATGCATGCTTTCATGATGTTTTCCATCTCTTCCTCTTTAGCTTGACCCGAGGCTTTGTAAACCCATGCCGCAAGCTTCATTAGATTGATTCCTATCTTGGCCCGGATTTGATCTACCATCTTTTGGCTTGGGATTAAGCTTGCCAACATCTCAATTGCACTTATTTGCTCGTGCATATCTGCCATCCTCTCTTCCTCACATTGCTTTAATATTTTCAATCCGACTAGCATCTCCGCCTCCTCTAGGAGTATGGTAGCCTCAAAGGTGGGAAATAAAAAAGTGTGTGCGTGCGGGTGCCAAATTTCTATAAGCACTCCCATGGCGGCCCAATTGAAGTGTACGTCATCATAGTGTTTTGCATGTGTGACTAAGCCTAGGAGATGCCATCTAGAGAGATAGGATCTCATGTCTATAGTGGTTTTGGAGAGAAGTAGAGGAAGCCATCGGATCTTGGTGTATCTCCTTGCACCTGGAATATTTGGGTAGTCCTGAGAATGTGAAAGAGAAAAGCAAAAGAAAGAAAAGAGAAGAAAGAGCACTGTCAGAGTTTGCAAAGGGTAGAGAGAGGAATAGAAAATTAAGGTTCATTCCCACTTACGTGATTTGATGCAATTCTCCCACTGATATGTCCATCAACTTTTGTTATTCTTGCAAACCCCACCTTGGTTCTCTTCAGGGGCTGTTGTGTTAGATTCTCCATGATCAATCTTTAAAAGCTCCATGTTCTGGAAGAGAAGCTCATGTTTTCCTTTGTTTCTACTGCAACGGTGATCGGAGGCGCCTTGGACTTTTGATTTGATGCTTGGAGAGGCTCTAGAGATGCCTTTTATAGAAGAGAGACCTCAGTACATCGAGCCATATAGAATTCACATTTGATTTGGGCTGGAACTGTAGTTTTCGAGCGGGAGACGTGTTTCTGGAATCTCAGAGAATTGGCGTCCGAGGTAGGGGTCGCACATTCTTTAATTTATGCCCGCAAAAATAGACGTCATTTCTTATTTGCGCCCGTCTTGTCTGACGTCAATTCTTCTAACAGTGCTATTTTAAGTTTTCATATATATATATATATATATATATATATTGCACTCATGCTGTTTAAAGGGTTTTATGTGCATATATGAATTGCGTTGAGTATATGATAATTGGTGAATTTTGGTGAAAGTTGCTTGCTGGATTATTGCATTAATGATCTTTTGAGCGCAGGAAGGTTAAGATTTCGTGTAGGTTGCTAAGGCATTTACAGTGGATCTTCATTTGGTGACATCTTTTCTCCCTCCTGTATACATTTTACTATATGTTATCTACGTATTAGAGTATATCAAGGACCTTGTGGTCTTGGTAAACCTGGAATTTGAGTTCCCCTTCATCAAAAACAGTGATAATTCCAGGGCAGTCTAGATCACACGGATAGGCCGTTAAGTCATCTAAGGTTGGGAACGATGGTTCCACTTTATGAGTTGGTATGTGGATAAATAGGCTTCGGCTTAGTGTCAGCTCAGAGAATTGGATTCTTGACCTAGTCTAGATAGGCTAGTAATATTATCCTTGATTATTTTTATTTTTTGTTATTTTAATTTTCTTTTAGCCCAACATGCATCATGTAGGACTTTGAGCTTCATTGATGAAAAATCCTCTTATTAAGTCAATAATGAGGGCCACTAGCTTCAGATTCAAGTTAACATGAGATATTCCATTCCAAAATCGAGTACTACGTTCTCCTTGAAGCCGCTTAGGCTGATTTCTTGAAAGAGTGACTGGCTGGATTCCTATCGTAATCCTCTTTGTTTCCCTTCAATCCACCTTGGTTGTAGCACGTCCACATTGGCTGTAAATCGCTCTTCAACAGTGTGTTTTTCTTTCGTGCCCACGTGCACATTTTCTAGTTTAATTCTCGTCCAGGCAATCACTACTTTTTGCATTCATCCGAGGCTATTTTGTTATGAACCATGGAAAGATTTCCAACGCTTAGTGTCGGAGACATGTCACATCAGACCTTGGCATCTAATTTTCAGTTCATTCCCACGTCATTCCTCTTCGTTGCATTATCAATTCTTACTTCACTTCGCTTCATTCCGTCTCACACCCTTGCAAAGCAGACGCCAAGGCGGGACAGCTGTAGACATGCCAAAATTGATGTTAAGATGAGTAAATCTCATATTGCAACATAATGCCCCAAAGTGGTCCTCATTGTGGGCTTAATAGGAAGGTTTTTCTATTTTTTTGTATTTTTGGAAATGTGCGTCCGTATGATTGGACATCAATTCTTGAATGGGCGACTGACTGGAGTGACGTCAATCCTTGATCTTATCTACAGTTCTAATCGAAGTCCATCAAAAGGAATGACGCCCATTAATGTGCACCTATTAATCTGGACGCCAATTCTTCTTTTAATTTTTGGAAAGTTCTTATTTCCATATTTTTCGTAGGAATCTGCGTCACTCCGTTCGGACGCCCATTTAATTTGTGACGCTCTGTCTAGACATCATTTTTTCCTCCGCTTATGTTTTGCACAGAACTCCTTTCCATCGCTATCTCTTGCAAGATTTGGGTCCTCATCCTCTTTGGGAAGGAAGATATACGGTCGTAGAAGGGTTTCCTTGTGTTTAATCCCATCAGAACTCTACTCTGAGCCCTATAAATAGCCCTCCTTTTCGCCCCCGTGCGGGATCGGAACCTCAGAGCTTCTTCTTCTTCAAAGGGCACACACTTTGAAAGCAAAAGCCGCAGGAGTTGCATAGCTATTTGGTTTTGAGTTTCGGTTACTATGGCTTTGCCCCTTTTGCTCTAAGCGTGGAAGGGAGGCTGCATGTAAGACCCCGAATTATTTAATTGAGCCCAAGATATCTATTAAGCTTTTATTAATTAAGAATTGAATTTTTAGTGAATTAATAATTGAGTTTCGGATTTATTAATATTTAATTCGTTAGAAATAGTATAAGTGAAAATCCGACTACCTTATAAAAATTCATAAAAATAGTAAACATGTTAAGGTCGATGTTGATAACAACTTTGTCTTCTGGCAGTAAGCCATTTCAAAATCTGTGGTTAGATCTAATTAGGGTTTAAGCCCTTAAGTGCACACTTTTTAACCCTTACCTAACCTAAGTTTAAAACGCGAAATTCGGGCTTAATACTCGACCAAATTAGCTCAAATCAGTGACAAATGAACGGCCATGAGCTAAGGATTAATAGCCCTTAATCAATTTGACACAAACCTAACCCTAGGAGGCGCAGCCGGCCGAGTTTGGTTGAGTCAACCATTTCGGCGCCGTTTTTAACACGTCTCTTGTTCCGTCGATTTCTCACAGCTCAGAACTCTCCAGAAGCTGTGTGAGCTATAGATAGAAAGCTCTTCGAGTCTAGTTTCTTTTGGTGGTGTGGGGTTCGCTGAAGTTTCCGATCTACGAAGATCTTGCTCGATTTGTGGAGGTGTGTCGGCAGGCCGTCGGCTTCCTTATTCCTTCTTTGTTTCTTCAATTGAGGTAGGAATTCTCAACCAAAATTTGATCATGAATATATGATTTTGTTCCTCTCGACGAGATCTATCCAGTGGGACTGAAAGCCCCAATTTTTATCAGGTATCTAGAGAGCTATCCTGGGTTTTGTGAAGGGTGATCCAGTTCGTTCTTCATTCTAGGGTTTTAAGTTCTCTCTTCGATTGAGGTAGGTTTAACAGGCCAAACTCTAATTAATTTATATGATGTAATCAACATGTTGTTAGCTTTCATTTAAGATAGAAAACCCCTTTGAGTTAGAGCTTGATTGCGGGCTGATTTTGAGTTATAAAACTTGATCCACATATAGCTTATCATATATGGTTGGATTCAGCATCAAGTTAGCTTTCTTTTGACATGAGAAGCCCCAAATTTCGTTATGTATATTGAGAGAATTTCACGATTTAGTAGAAGCATGTCAATATATAGGTTTTCATGTATTCATCATAGAATAGGTTAAGATTTAATTGATTTCTGTTGAGATTAGTGTTTCAAATCACTTGTTTTATGACCCTAGTATGTATATTAATAACCCTAGATCATGTGGTTAAGATCCCAACTCAATTGGATCTCAATTGGGTGAGTTTTTTACGTTTTCCGGAGGTTAAAATCGTTTTTGTTTTTGCAGGGGTCGACCCCTGGGGTCGACCCGTTTTCTGGGAGCCCTTGCAGGCCCGAGGGTCGACCCCAAGGGTTGACCCATCCAGCACCCAGCAAGGGTCGACCCCGGGGGTCGACCCATACGGCCAGAGTGTGGGGGTCGACCCCAGGGGTCGACCCATTCTGCAGAAATTGTGGGGGTCGACCCCAAGGGTCGACCCATCTCAATGGCAGACCCCATTTTTATAGGGGTCGACCCCAGGGGTCGACCCGTGTACCAGAAACCCAGTTTTTATCGTTCATCGACCCGAGGATCGATCCGGATCATTAGGGGATCGAACCATTTAACTTAGACCAATTGAAAATTATATTCTTGAAGAACCAGTAACCTATTCATGTACCCCTTTGATTTCAATTAACATTGGTCCCTACATGCAAACGTAGTGTAAAAACATGTCATTTGTCATCTTCATACAATGGTTAAATAGAAACCCGCATAATTAGTGGTTAATGGTGAAACTAAATCTCTGTTAATGCATGCTATTTCATTCCTATACGAGCTTGTTCCTTTACCTTATCATCTTGAATCATCCTTTGGCAAATTGGTTTAATGCAAATGATAATGGATAATCCTTGATATATTAACTTGGTAATTAGGATTAAATTGATTGTTAAGTTGCTGTTTTAGTCATTATTACCAGTAAAAATGGATGTCTTACACACCTGAACGGTACACTGTCAGTCGTTCTTTCTTGACCTCACGGACCAAGCTTTAGTCCAGTTCTTGTAATACGGCACCGAAGTGACCGTATAAACCGAGTTTTTGTTTTGAATCCAAGGACATGTTAGTCCTTAATTCTCGTACTTATGACAGTAATTCCTCTGATTAATTGGCCATTAAAAATTGACTGAATGTCTGGACGGGTGGGACTTTGGACCCATAAAAATAAATGCCATCGCATCATAAGGGCCCGGTCTGGTCCTGGGGGGAGCGCCCGAAAAATTACTGAGCCCATGGATGCTAATGACATGGTGGGGCATTACACCGAAATACTTGCTTGCTTGTTGCGTCTATGACAAAAAAAAAATCTCTTGTTACTTGATCGTGGTTGAATGGATGTTAAATTACTTGCTTGATTGGCCAATTCTTTACTACTGTCTCTTGTTATATCTCCTGTTGTAAATTCTTGTACTTGTTATCTTGTTAATTCTTGACATCACATATTTCTTGACCTTGCAAGATCTTGTTATTACGTTGTTTCATTATATCGTTATCGTCATTTATTTATTTCTTAGTATTGCACATGAAAATGTAATTAACTTGTTAATCACGTAAATTGCCTGTTATTTCCTACTGAGCGTCAGCTCATAGTTGTGTTTTCCCCCCTTTTCAGGCTTTTCAGGTGACACGCTTACCGATGGGGAAGGGCAGGAGTGATGTCATGAGTGTGTCAGTTCTAGTGTGTTAGCAGTGTGTTATCTTACTTCTAGTTGTGTTTTGGAGAGCATTTAGTTTCAGTTATGTTATTGAGTTTTAGTGGTTGTAATTCCAGTCGTATTAAGTTGAATTTGAGGTTATTGTATCAGTTGTGGTTGGTTAATGATCATTGAGTATTTCCATCTTGTAGCATTGTGTATTATTTTAGATAGATCTCTCTCTTGCCAGCTCGTTCCTGACTGTACGTCCCGATATTCCGCGTCGGGGCGTGACAGAGGCTGGCTCCCTCTATTTTCTTTCTACTACGACATTGTTTGGAGGCCCAACCTCCGTTTCTTCCTCTTCCCCTCTTGAGTCTTTGCTGCTTCTTTTATTTTTATCATGGTTACATCCCACACATTCATAGCATATCTAGCATCATTTGCTAGAACTTTTTTCTTACATTGTTTCCATTAGCATATCACGCATCCATCCACCCTTTACTCTAAGGGGTTTAAAAATAAAAACACACAAGGTGTGTTCATGTCTGTTTTCACTCTTTCATCATTATTTGAGGATTGATACAGCATTATCGGTTTTCTAATCCACTTGTTTATACTTGTCTTTGTCTTTTGTTTCAAGGGTAATCAAAGTAAGAACCCCCTTCATCGACCGGCCGGTTGAAGGCGGAAGTGCAACTTACATCATCCCCGCTTTACAAGGTACTTGCGATCACTTTCTTATTTTGAGGTAACCCCTCTGGCGATCACACTCCTTTAGTAGCATCACATGCTCCTTTCCCCACCTTCCATCACTATATTTGGTATTTCTTTATCTTAAGCACGCTTCTTCTTTTCCCTTCATTAAAAAAATTTCATTATAAGTATCTTCTTTTTCTTTCTTCTTTCTTTTAAATGTCTATGTGACACGTTCACAGTTGGGAGTACTTTTTTTAAAAACGGGTGAAAACCATGAGGCAATCTTGTAAAATTTACATGCTTGCTAGTACATTCTTGTTACATGACTTTCTAGTGCGTAGCCTTTATAGTTATGAAAAGTACATTCTCGTTCTTGAAAGGCCAAGTTACCTTCATGTTATACTCATTCTCGATCTTACTCTCATTCTACATAAACCTTCACATCTCTATGATCTACCTCATGTTACGAGTGTTACTTTGATTTTATTCGCATGTTTCATCGCATTTCTTCTATCTTCTTTCCTATAGCTAAAATGTTAATTACTTAAATACTACCTTCATGTTGATACGAAGATACCTAATGGACAAGTGTGCTCATTCCCTACTTTTTTCCATCTTTTCAGGAAATTATAGAGGGGATTTGGACTACTCAAGTGACGAGTCCGAGAGTGATTAAAGATTGAGAGAAGACCTAGTAGTGTCATGAGTCCAGTCAAGTCGATGTACTTTTCCATTTATTTGAGTCTAGTGAAAAGAGTCAAGTATCAATGTACTTTGAATATTGTTCCATAAAGTGAAGTTTTGAGTATATCATCTTGTGCATTCCCTTTTATGTGTGAATGTGTTAGCGCTCTGATTATATATGCTCGCTTATGGCGTACTAGTCGGTTGTTCATGTTCCCAATTAGTCTTCGCTGTATAATCTCAGGGCGTGACAGTTAAAGTGTTATCAGATCCTAGGCATAAGTAAGTCCTAGAAAAATGTCATGTCATAGGCTAAGTCCAAGGATTAAGGGCCCATACCTATGAACTAGGAAAGAAATTTCCAACTTATGTGAAATCGGGTAGAGCCCGGGATGAGATAGTCTTTAGAAATTATCTCTAAGTTAACCCTCTTCAATTCCATATGAATTAATTGTTGGTTTACTTTCTCAGGCACTTCACTCTTACAATGGCCGCTGAACGTGCCCCTAATTGTGAGAATTGGGAAGCAATGCAACAAACAGTTGCGGGTCTTACCAAGGCCCTTCAAACGGTGACCCAAGCTGGCGCGAGGGCTAGCACGGGAAATCTACACGGGAATTTCCAGAGTTTGAATCCTCCAACCCAGATGAAGCTGAGAATTGGATCGACAAGATGACACAGATCTTTGAAGTTATGCAATGCACTGACCAAGAGAAGGTCCGTCTCGCCACTTTCCAGCTAAATAAAGATGCGCGTACGTGGTGGAAGGCCACCTCGGCACAACCCCAAAATGCTCAACCTACATGGGACGAGTTTCTTACACTCTTCCGTGTGAAATACTTCTTCGGGCACGTCAAGGAGAGAAAGGCGGCGGAATTTGCTTCCTTACGGCAAGTAATGATGTCTGTGGCAGAGTTCGAACTTCAATTCTCCTGTCTAGCTCCATATGCTCTTCACCTGGTTAGCACCGATCTATTAAAGGCAAACCAATTTATGGATGGCTTAAGGCCTATTTTTATTACTCAACTTGGACCCCAAAATATCCGTACTTTTGCGGAGATGGTGCAACAGACGCATCTGTGTGAAAGGACCTTGGATAAGGTCAAAAAAGTAAAAGGCAAAAGTAAGGAGTCGAGCCATAGGTTTGACAAGTGAGGATGAAAGGAAGAGAAATTCAGCATCACGGGGTGCTACACAACCTGGGATAACAAGAAGAGGTCCCGTAACGTGAATGGCAGCAGGAATGACAAAAAGAAGAAGGTGAAGGAGGAGGAAAAGCAAGTCGCAACAGCCTGCTTATTTTGCGAAAAGTTTGGCCACTCTATCGAGGAATGCTGGAAACGCCTAGGGGCATGCCTACGTTGTGGAAGTTGGGAGCATCGGATGCCCGATTGCCCCCTCATGAATGAGCAACCTTCTAACGGCGGATGCAAGTGACAGGCTCGTCTTAATGCCATTCTGTATGACGAAGAAGCACCCAAAGACGATGGGTTGATGGAAGGTACCATTCAAATTTATTCCCATCCTACTTTTGTACTATTTGAAACTGGTGCTTCTCACTCCTTTATATCTACTACTTTTGCAAAAACTTTACCTATTTCATCTCTTCCCCTACCTTCGGACCTAGCGATTACAACACCCTTAGGTCCTGGAACTAAACTTACTACCCACTACCCAAATAGTGAGGTAACAATAGAGGGTCATAATCTTCCTGCAAACTTAGTGTGCATTGACATGGAAGGTTATGATGCCATTTTAGGCGTGGATTAGCTTGTTGATCACTATGCCTATATTAATTGTCGCAATAGAGAGATCTCCTTCCGAAAATTGTATCTTCCAAGATTTTCTTTCCTTTGAGCCAAATATAGAAAACACCCTGCTATTATTTCTTCTCTTCACGCTTGCAAACTCATCTCGCAACGTTGTGAAGCTTTCCTTGCTTCCGTGATCGTCACTGAGTCCAGAGAAATTATCCTCGAGGATATCCCCATTGTCAATGAATTCTTCGATATCTTTCCATCTGATTTACCCAGTTTACTGCCCAAGAGGGAAGTAAACTTCTCCATCGAACTTATTCATGGGGCAGCACCTGTTTCAATAGCTCCTTACAGAATTTCCCCCACGAAACTCAAAGAATTGAAGAAGTAACTTCAGGAATTGCTAGACAAGGGCTTTATTTGACCTAGCACATCCTCTTGGGGTGCGCCGGTTCTATTCATCAGGAAGAAGGATGGATCTTTCAAGTTATACATCGATTACCGGCGGCTTAATCAACTCACCATCAAGAATAAATACCCTCTGCCGCATATTGATGAGCTACTTGATCAAATTTCTGGAGCAGAATATTTCTCCAAGATAGACCTCAGGTCAGGATACCATTAGCTCAAGATTAAAGATGAAGACATATACAAGACTACTTTTCGGAGTAGATATGGGCACTACGAGTTTGTGGTGATGCCGTTCGGGTTAACTAATGCCCCGGCAGCATTTATGCAACTGATGAACAATGTCTTCAGGCCCTATCTCGATCGATTTGTGGTCATTTTCATTGATGACAGTCTCATACACTCCAAGACTAAGGAGGAACATGAAGAGCATTTAAGAATAGCTTTGCAAACCCTATGAGAGCATCAACTCTACATAAAGCTCAGCAAGTGTGAGTTATTACTAAAGGAGGTCTCTTTCATTGGCCATATTATTTCAAAAGAAGGTATCAGTGTTGATCCTTCTAAAGTGGAAGCCTTTAAGAACTAGAGCCGACCAACGACCGTATCCAAAGTTAGAAGCATTCCAGGTCTGGCTAGTTATTAAAGGTGATTCATCAATGATTTCTCAAAGATCGCCATCCCTTTGACTAGACTTACAAGAAAGGAGAATCCTTTTATATGGTCAAAGGATTGTGAAGAGAGTTTCCTAACTCTTAAGGATCATCTCACTACTGCCCCTATACTAGCCCTACCTGTCGAAGGTGGTGGCTTTGAAGTCTATACGGATGCATCTGGCATTGGCCTTGGATGCGTTCTCATGCAAGATGGCAAGGTGATTTGCTATTCTTCGAGGAAGTTGAATTGTCATGAAGAGAACTACCCCGTACATGATTTGGAGCTAGTTGCTGTTATCTTCGCCTTAAAAATCTGGCGACACTACCTGTATGGGGAAAAGTTCACTATCTTCTTGGACCACAAAAGTCTGAAATATCTCTTCACCCAAAAGGAATTGAATATGAGGCAATGAAGATGGTTGGAGTATCTCAAAGACTTCGACTTTTCTATATAATATCATCCAAAAAAAGCAAATGATGTCGCTGATGCCCTCAGTAGGAGACCGATGGCAACTCTAGCAAGCCTCAGGAAATGTATGACTTATCTTATCGAGGATTTTTCACAATTGAACCTGGAATGAAGAAAAGGGTATTATCGCCAATATCCGATCGCAACCTACATTAATCAAAGACCTACTCAAGTTGCTAGGGAATGACCCTATACTGATGGAGATTAAAACCAATATTGATCAACAGCCAGAATTTTCCATTTCAATTGACGGAAGGCTATTGTTTAAAGATCAAACCTCTGTGCCGGATCATGCTGACACTAAGAAATTGATCATGGAAGAAGCTCATAAATCAAGGTATGCTATTCACCCTGGTGCTACCAAGATGTACCAATATTTAAAAAGGAATTTTTTGTGGCCTAATATGAAGAGAAAGATAGCAGATTTTGTATCTCGCTGCCTCACATGTCAACAAGTCAAGGTAGAACATTTAAAACCAGCTGAAAAACTACATCCCTTGGAAATTCCTGAGTGGAAGTGAAAAGGTATAGGGATGGATTTCATCATGGGTTTACCAAAGACAAGAGGTGGACAAGATTGTATTTGGGTAATCATAGACCGATTGACTAAATCTGCACATTTTATACTAATCAAAAGTCAATGGTCTATGGATATTCTAGCAGCTTTATACATGAAGGAGATTGTCAAGCTACACGGTGCCCCTGTCACCATTATTTCAGACCGAGACCCTCGATTCACATCTCAATTCTGGTAGGGTCTACAACATTCATTAGGGACCCGACTCAATTTCAGTATTGCATTTCATCCACAAACCGATGGTCAAACTGAAAGAACTAATCAGGTAGTGGAAGATATGCTCAGGGCATGTGTTATTGATTTCGGTGGAAGTTGGCACGACCACTTGCCTCTAGTGAAATTCGCCTACAATAATAGCTATCAAGCTAGTATACAAATGGCACCATTCGAGGCTCTATATGGAAGGAATTGCTGCTCACCTATATGCTGGAATGAATTCGGAGAAAAAAATTTCTAGGCCCTGAAATCATAAGAGATACTACCGAGAAGGTAAAGCTTATTCAAGAGAGACTCCAGATGGCTCAAGATAGATAAAAGTCATATGCTGATAATAGAAGGCATGATCTGGAATTTCAAGTGGGAGACAACGTATTCCTTAATGTTTCTCTAGGTCAAGGAATTCGAAGATTCGACATTAAAGGCAAGCTCACTCCGAGATTCATTGGCCCTTTTAAAATTAGTGAAAGGGTTGGCGAAGTCGCATATCAGATAGCCTTGCCCCCTCAATTAGGAGTCCATGATGTGTTTCATGTGTCTATGCTCAAAAAGTACGTCTACAATCCTTTTCATGTTAGAAGTCACGACGACTTGGTGATCTAAAAGGATATGACATATGAACAAAAGCCAATCAAAATCATTGATCAAGAAGTACGTCAACTATGAAACAAAATTATTCCCATGGTAAAAATCTGGTGGAATAAAGGATCGGACCAAGACGCGACATGGGAGACGGAAGAAGCTATGCGCAAGAAATTCTCAGAATTATTCGATTGTAAGTATACTATCCATACAAACCCATGTAATGAATTTGAGGACCAAATTCTTTTAAGTGGGGGAGGGTGTAATGCTCGAGAATTTTCTAAAAAATTTTAGGATTAAATATAATTATTTAGCTTAATGGGCTACTTAAAGGAATTAAGGATTAGTTAAATCAATTTAAGTGCCCTAAATTAACGAACATGGTTTAGCCCACTTGAATTAGGCTCACAAACTAATTTCCAAGGCCTTTGGGCCCAAGCCCACTTCTAGAGACGTAATTAGGGTAAATTATGGAATTAAATTGGATAAATAGGCTGATAAAAAGGATAAATGGGATATAATTAGAAAATTTGAAATTTTTGGATTTACGCGCGTGAACGTGGTCTATCGTACAACTGCCTTCTCACAATAGCGGTCACGAGATGACCGCTACTATGTTCCGTGAACGGAGGTGTTAGAAGTGTGAAAAAATTAGATTTTTCCCATCCCAATCTCTATGATTCGAAGCTACATGGCATGAAAACCCAGTCTATGACTCTTGGGGATTGATCCTACTCCAAATTAGGACTCCTAGATCGATTTAATCCTCAGACCTAGGCAAAACCCTTTAAATAGGGCCCAGGTTCGACCTGCGCGAACCCTCATTTTGGCTCGCGTTATTTGCTGGTAAGTCATGGGTATTTCTGTTGTGTCCCTGTGATTTTGATGATAGCAAACACTATAAGCCATCATCTGTTGGAATCTGCATATAAATCTGTTTGTGTTGCATATGCATGTTTCATTGAATATCTTATCTGAATTATATACCCAACGAACAGGCTGAGGCTATGTGGTGTGTGTATTGGTGCATTTCATGGTTGTTGATGCATTTCATAATTGCATTTAATCTGGATTGTTTGATGTTAGATGCTGCTATACCCTTTTAGCATTGTCTGGACAGGAGTGGGTCGACCCCCCTTCCAGATGGGTCGACCCCCCAGATCTCTTGGTCTATACAGAGTACATTGTTCTCATTTCTTCAAGTCTATACATCCACAGTTGAACCTGAAAGTCTATACATCGCCTCATTTCTTCAGAGTCTATACATTGACAGCACTGTACAAGTGTATACATTGGTAGCGTGTCTGTGTTTCAAGCCATTCGCCAAGTCTATACAATGTCTTTGGCACTCCAAGTCTATACAATGGCTTCGGCACTTCAAGTCTATACATTGTATCTTTTACCTACGTTACACTGCTGGATGATCAAGTCTGCACATTGGCGCCTTTCCCTACGTTCTGGCCAAGTCTACACATCGCTTGCCTAACTTCTGTTTCAAAGTCTATACATTCATTTTTAAGGTAAAGTCTATACATTGGCTCAGGGTCTTCAAGTCTGTACAGAGTTCAAAGACTATACATTGTTCACTCAGCTTCTTCAAGTCTATACATTGGTCGGTGGCGAGTCTGTACAGAGCACTGCTTCAGGCACTCAAGTCTACACAGAGTCTTCATCTTCTGAAGTCTGTACATTCTTTTGGGAAGTCTATACATTCATTCATCTGAAGCTTCATCAAGTCTGTACAACGCTGCTTTGTCAAAGCCTGTACATCGCAGCTGTGTTGAAGTCTGTACAGCCAGTCTCTTGCCAAAGTCTATACATCATGAATCTTCAAGTCTGTACAGACTTTGCTTGTTCAAGTCTGTACACGGTTCAGTTGTTTTGATATGTCTACTCATCATGAAGTCTATACATCCGATTGCCTTTGCATTGCTCAAGTATGTACAGTTCTTTCTCTTTTTCAAGTCTGCACATTGTGCTTTGTAGCTCACCAAGTCTATACATTGCTCACAGCACACACGTTCAGCCTGAAGTCTGTACAGCCTTGGCAAATGCTCCTAAGTCTATACATCACAATGTATGTACATCACTGTGTCAAGCCTCCCAAGTCTGTACAACCACTGTCTCACTTGGACTTGAAGTCTATACAGTGGTCCGTCTCTGTCAGCGTCTCAAGCTGCAAGTCTGTACAGAGTCTGGCAGCCTACAGTGCATCGTCTCTTCAAGTATGTACAGCCTTGGCCTATGCATCTTAAAGTCTAAACATTGTGGAGCTTCGAATCTTCAAGTCTGTACATCCTTCATTGGCCAAGTTTACATATCGCACTGTTCATGCATCAGTTCGTTAAGTCTATACACTCTCTCACATTGTACACACTTGCTTCATTGTTGTTTCTAAGTCTATACATCGGTTGGGTCGTTAAGTCCATACAATGCATATGTTCATCAAAGTCCATACATTGCATTGTCTTCAACCAAGTCTATACATTCTGTTCCTTGGATCAGCAAGCCTATACACACTTCAGCATATGTGCATCCCCTTCAAAGACGAAGTGTATACATCCTTCCAAGCATTCAAGTCTACACACTCGTTTTTAAGCCTTTGCATCGAAGTCTATACAGCATGTGTCTTGTATGAAGTCTATATAGCCTGTGGCTTGTACATTAACTGAACGTTCTTCAGCAGAGTATATACTCTTCAGAAGTTAAAGTCTGAACATCCTTCTGTGAAGACTGTACACACTTCAGCACATGTGCATATCCTTCACACGAAGTCTGTACACTCAGTTAACCTTCAAGTATATACACTCGATTGTTAGGCCTTCAACCCTATACACTCGATTGTTAACCTCAAGTCTATACACTTGATTGTTAGGCCTTCAACCCTATACACTCCATTGTTAACCTCAAGTCTATACACTCGATTGTTAAGTGTTCAAGTCTATACACTCTATCCTTCACACGAAGTCTGTACACTCAGTTAACCTTCAAGTTATACATTCAAGCTGCATCTTGCCTGTACACACTTTGTTAACAGCCTGAACCAAGTATATATATACAACTGATATCTTCTTATGTCTGTGTGACAGGTACTGTTCGTAAAGCCTATGAAGTGCACGTGATCCGAGGTTGGCACCTGGCACGTGATCCGAGGACAACGCCCTAATTGCTGCAGCTCTAAATACAAAGCCGCCTCCATCTGGAGAAAATAGATCAGATAAGAAAGAGGAAGAGAGTGATCGAGATAGAAGATAGAGCTGCAGAAAGGCAGTGAGCAGAAGAAGAAGAAAGAAGAAGAAGAAAGAAGAAAGAAGAGACAGAGAGAGAGCCTGTGAAAGAGAAGAAAAAGAAGAGTGAGAAGAAGAGAGAGCTAGAGCAAAGGAAGCCTCAACTGAAAATCAGTTTTTGCTGGACCGTGGATCAAATCCAGGCCAGTCAGCTCCTACGAGAGCCACATTTTGATTTTATTTTTCCAGCCTTCTGTTGCTGCGTTTTTGTTTTTCCTTTTAACCATTCACCAGTTGTTCTTCCGATTCTCTAGTGTGAGGTCAGGTTCCCTCCGGTTGAGGGGAAGAGAGGTCCGAGACCTCTAGTTTGCAGGTGACTTGGTGTCACCTGTGCTTCCCTCTGGGTTTCAGAGGAAGAGAGACTTAGGTCTCTAGGTTCCCCTCCGGTTTGGAGGAAGGGAGGATTGGTCCTCTGGTTCTGATCTTGTGGGTTGGAAGACTAGGTGTTCCCTCCTGGTCTGGAGGAAGAGAGACTTGCGTCTCTGGTTTCCAAGTGGCTGGGAGTCACTTGGGGTGTCCCTCCGGTTGGGAGGAAGAGGGGAGGTTGTTCCCCTGGTCAAGCTGTGTGGCAGCAATTTGTTGCAGACTGAGTCTGTAGTTTCTAGCCTAGCTAGTGGAAGCTTCACTCTAGTCTGGAGTGAGGGGTGGACGTAGGTCCTTGGACCGAACCACCTAAAAAATCTCGGTGTTCACTTGTGGTTTGTTTTTTCCTTATATGTTATTTTCTCCGCTGCGCTCTTTACATGTTTGCTTAGGAGCGTGTGAGGGCTAATAGTTTTGTGTTGTCTTGCTGAGTTCCTTCTAAGTATTTTCAGCACATTTCATCAATTGCTTTTAATTCCGCATACTTGAGCATTAGAGTTTTATTTGGGCGATATTTGAAGAGGGATACATTCACCCCCCCCCTCTGTATCCAGGCCTTGCACCCTATCAATTGGTATAAGAGTGTAGGTCTCTGACTAAACAGATCCAACGATCTGCAGAGGATCCTGTTGTCTTTGGTGCATTTCTGAATTTTCTCTCTGTTGCATTAATCTGCTTGCCGATTTAATCAATGGGTTCTCCATCGGTTTTCAATGGCTCTAACTTTAACTCATGGGTTAGCAGTCTACATGACTATGTGAATTTAATGGATCCGGATCTGTGGAAGTTAATTTCACATGGTCCTCATAGACTGCCACGGGAAGAGTCCAAATGGACTAAAAGTGACAGATCAAGAAATGGAGAGAATCAGAAAGTTTTGAAATTAATGAAAGAAGCTACTGACAAGGCTCTACATTCTTATTTTTATGACTGCAGGTCCGCTAAGGACATTCTGGATCAGTTGAAGCTAGCTCAGAGGATGAATGAGGACAGCTGCCTGATGGCTGATAAGAGCGACCATAGCACTGATCAAGATGAATTTGAAGATGCTGAAGAGGTAATCAATCCTTTCGATAGTTACACTTTAGATGACTGGGAAGATGCCTATGCTAATCTGTTACACTCCCATGAAAAATTGAGGAAGAAGAATAAAAGTCTGATAAAGAAGTTAACAAGTCTAGGGGATCCTATTTCTGGAACTGAAAATCTTGAAAATCCTGAAATTCTGAAAACTGAAAATGAAATACTCAGAAGACAAGTGTCGAAACTAGATGGAATCCAATCAGAACTTGATCATGTTAAATCTGAAACACTAAACTCAGAAAACAATGTCAGGAATCTGAACAAAAACTAATCAGTCTTGAGAATGAAAACAGATTGATCAATGAAGAGTTCAAGGCTGTTAGTGTTGCGAACTTAAAGTTTCAGGAAAACTTTGAAAACTGTAAATCAGAATATCCAAGTTTCCTAACTGATGTTTTGTTTGATGATGATAAACTTGAGCAGGAGAACACTAGTCTAAAGGAGGAAATTGAGAAACTAAAACAGTTGAACTCCACCATGTAGAGAGATTGCTGACATTTGAAAAGGAAATCTGTTGATGAAAATCAAAATGAGCTCAAACTGAAATCAGAAATTGATACCCTTAAAACTTTGAATGATGTGATGCATCAACAAATTCTGGTCTGTGAAGAAGATATAGTCAACTATGAACATCAGGTCTCTTCTCTTCAATCTGAAATAAATGATCTGAACAATTCTTTGTCAAAATTCGTAAGTGGGCAGAAAAACCTAGACAAGCTACTAGGTGTAAAAATCAACACTAGGAAGGAAGGGCTGGGCTACAATAATGCTAACAAGAAAGAATTTCAGAGCAAGTTGATGACATCTTTTGTAAAAGCTTCAAATGTAGCCACCACTTCAAAAGATAAACATCCCATTGTTCAGAAAACAAAAAACAGAACAAAAATCAGAAAAAGATTGGAAAACAGAAAATAAATAAAAAGGGTTCACTAGGGCATGTTGATCACAGTTCTCACACACATTCACATGCATCTAAAAAGATAATGTCATGCCATTATTGTCATAAATTTGGTCATCTGATGCATGAATGTAAATTGATGGAGAAGGATGATATGACTGCTAGGAAACTTCATGATAGAAATCCTTCAATTCAGAAAAAGAAAATTGAATGTTTCCACTGTGGTAAATTAGGACACACAATTGCACAGTGCTGGTTTGCAAGTGATAAGGAAAAATCACATTCATATCATGCTAAATTTCATGCAAACAGTCATGCTGTTAACAAGAACAAATTTGATTCAATAAACCAGCATATGACATGCTTCAATTGTGGAAAATTGGGTCATAAGAGATCCGAATGCTGGCTGAGGGCTGGTGGAAGAAATTCTAACTCATGTCTTCACTGTGGCAAGATGGGCCACACTGCAGCCCAATGTTGGCATGCTCAGGGAAGGAAGTTTGACAATAAATCTGGTAAATTCCCAGTCAATAGAAACATTTCTGGTAGAAATGGATTTGTGTTTGAAAGGAAAACACTTACATGTTTTGAATGTGGGAAGCCAGGCCATAGAGCTGCTGACTGTTGGCTGGCTTATTTTGGTAAACAGAATTTTAATTCTGTTAACAGAAATTTTCATGCATATGCACATAGAATTCATGCTAATAAGAAGGTGCATAAATCAAATCTGAAATCTGCTCCATCTTGCTATTATTGTGGTACATTAGGTCATTCAATGAATAATTGCTATTTGATGAGATCTGATGACCTACATGCTAAGAGGTTGTTTAGAACACCTGCCAAAGGTGTCACTATTAACCATGTAGGGCCCAAGACTGTTTGGGTACCTGCCCATGCAAAATAGTGTGCTAACTTGCAGGTGTGCCTTGGAAGCTGAAGAATAAAAAAAAGGGGGAAATAAACCAAGGCACCCAAGTTGATAAAACCCCATTCAGGTAAATTCCTCACATCTGTTCAAATGAAATTTATGGTTGAGTTGATAAGTCATAGTTTCATGCATACATACTTTTTATTTGGTTTGACTCTTGCATTGAGCTTTGTGGGCTTTCTTGTTTGTACTTTGAGCTGAGTGCATATATGAGTATTGCATAATCATGCACTTGACATACAATCATTGAAAATCTGATGCATATAGGACTGTTGGTATTGCATTGTCATGCATGACCACTTTGGTATATCAAATGGTAAGCTACTAAAGGGCAGAGGAAATCTGTCTGGAGGTTCTTACTTTGTGTGAGATGGTCTTTTAGACCAAGTTCTCCGCCAAGTACCAAGGGTCAAATTTGCATATCAGAGAATGTCTGCATCTTCATGTGAATATTTTGCTTCATGCCCGTGCATACATGTAGTTAATTGCATTGCATTTCATTACATTAAAAATGCCAAAAAGATAGATTGAATGCATACATTTAGGGGGAGCATTATTCATACTCTTGAAATCACACAACTGTTTTTAGATTTACTGCATAGCATGTTAAATCTGTTCTTGCATAGTCATTCATCATCTGCATTGTCTTCATGACATATAGGATGTTTCAGTGTTTTTAGGTAGGGGGAGTCATTGCATAGCATGCTTAATCCGTTCAGTAGTGTCTTTGTCTGAACTCTTCCTGTCCATCTATTTGACTCATCTAGTCATATTTGTAATGTCAGTGTTTCCATCATCAAAGTGGTATCAAATGATATTTCTTGACTGCTTCTGAAGTTGTTCATAGTCTGAATTTATACCTTATTGGTATCTGTCTGCCTCTCCTAAATCTGCTGAAGGAGAGCTTCACCTCTATTCAGTCAACTTTGAACTTCAATGCTCAAGAGCAGCTCCTTTGCTACATTTTTTCAAAATCCATGCTGTCTGTTGAATATTCTCACTTGATTTACTGAGCTGAGATATGAAGTAAACTTTCAGCCTGTATACTACTTCATAAAAGTTAAAACATCTTTAATGAGGAACCTTCCATTATACATGCTTAAGAACATTTGTTAACTGGAATTGGTTTAAGTCTTATGTACTCTTGTTTGGTCACAAGGAACTTGAAAATATCTGTTTCAACCTCTTAATAAACTTTAACAGTCTGCTTCATGTATATTCATGTAAGACTTTCTGAAATCTGAAAAGTTGATATCCATGTCTACGTTGACTGAGATATATAGTGTATGTGGTTGTTCCTAAACATCTAATTTGTTCTGAATCCATTTTGAGTAAAAGTATGGACAGAGCAATGACTGTGGTTACTGAGAAACATGTCCAAAGGATTGTGTCATGAAGTACCATGGTTAACTCTGCTTAAAGAGATGATTGGAAATAATTGTGAAAATATAGCAGAGCAATGGCATAGTTGTATTGAGTAACTGGGGATTCTGGCCTCCGATCAAGGTGTATCATCATGCCAAAGATACTTTTAATGCTACCTCTGTTCTCTAAAATGGAAGAAGCAATACGGTTGTCACACTGAGTAACTGGGGATTCTGGCCTCTGATCAAGGTGTCTCCCCACGTCAAAAGGTGCTGATAAACCAAAATTGTTCATTAAATTTTTTTTAATATGTGTAAATCAATTTCTGAAAGAACAATTAAAATTCAGGTGCATTCACTTATGTTTCTCTTAAAGCTGTCATGGAAAGTAAACTAAGTAAGATGGAAGTTGGTTGAACTAGAATCTTATATGAGCTTGTAGTTTTTTTTTTAATTAAGAGTTGGTTCAGATATGAGTACAATTTCTCTTTGAAAAATTTCGGTTTACATCATTCTTAAACCTCATCTGACAATCAAGGTTTCATAAGCTTCTATAATGGAGGAATCTAGAACTTAAAATTATGCTCTATGAAGTTGGTATCTTGCTGAAAAGTTCAATATCTCAATTATAACTAATTGTTGAATCTACTCATCCTATGGCTCTTTATCATAGTGTTTTGATTCAGACTGGTTGTCATATATGAGAGGCACTTCTCTCAGATTAACCTGTGTACTTGCAGTCTTTGGATAACTAGAGTTAATCCTTGCAGTGTGCTAATGAAAACTTGTCTTCCTCTCTTAATCACTGTGATTACAGTCTATGTTTTGTTGATAGATGCTCATCACTTCACTCCATCCAATCAGGGGGAGCTTCCATGTCATGATGAGTGCTTTTCTTAAAGGGGGAGATCTAGTCACCTTTCTTGAGTGTCCCTGTGCTTTTGTTGATATTCTCCCTTCATCACAATTGGTTCCAACCATCAAAACGTTTCTGTGAAGGGGGAGCTTAGTAAAGGGGGAGCTTTTAATTCACTCATCTTATGCAGTCTTATTCTTTCCTCTTCAATTCATGTCTTTTTGCTGAAGTCAAAGGGGGAGAATTTGGATCAAGTCAATATGACTCATAGTGTTGCCATCATCAAAAAGGGGGAGATTGTTGTGTCCCTGTGATTTTGATGATAGCAAACACTATAAGTCATCATCTGCTGGAATCTGCATATAAATCTGTTTGTGTTGCATATGCATGTTTCATTGAACATCTTATCTGAATTACATACCCAACGAACTGGCTGAGGCTGTGTGGTGTGTGTGTTGGTGCATTTCATAGTTGTTGATGAATTTGATAATTGCATTTAATCTGGATTGTTTGATGTTAGATGCTGTTATACCCTTTTAGCATTGTATGGACAGGAGTGGGTCGACCCCCCTTCCAGATGGGTTGACCCCCCAGATCTCTTGGTCTGTACAGAGTGCATTGTTCTCATTTCTTCAAGTCTATATATCCACAGTTGAACCTCAAAGTCTACACATCGCCTCATTTCTTCAGAGTCTATACATTGACAGCACTGTACAAGTGTATACATTGGCAGCGTGTCTGTGTTTCAAGCCATTCGCCAAGTCTATACAATGGCTTCGGCACTCCAAGTCTATACAATGGCTTCGGCACTTCAAGTCTATACATTGTATCTTTTACCTACGTTACACTACTGGATGATCAAGTCTGCACATTGGCGCCTTTCCCTACGTTCTGGCCAAGTCTACACATCGCTTGCCTGACTTATGTTTCAAAGTCTATACATTCATTTTTAAGGCAAAGTCTATACATTGGCTCAGGGTCTTCAAGTCTGTACAGAGTTCAAAGCCTATACATTGTTCACTCAGCTTCTTCAAGTCTATACATTGGTCGGTGGCGAGTCTGTACAGAGCACTGTTTCAGGCACTCAAGTCTATACAGAGTCTTCATCTTCTGAAGTCTGTACATTCGTTTGGGAAGTCTATACATTCATTCATCTGAAGCTTCATCAAGTCTGTACAACGCTGCTTTGTCAAAGCCTGTACATCGCAGCTGTGTTGAAGTCTGTACAGCCAGTCTCTTGCCAAAGTCTATACATCGTGAATCTTCAAGTCTGTACAGACTTTGCTTGTTCAAGTCTGTACACGGTTCAGTTGTTTTGGCATGTCTACTCATCATGAAGTCTATACATCCGATTGCCTTTGCATTGCTCAAGTCTGTACAGTCCTTTCTCCTTTTCAAGTCTACACATTGTGCTTTGTAGCTCACCAAGTCTATACATTGCTCACAGCACACACGTTCAGCCTGAAGTCTGTACAGCCTTCACAAATGCTCCTAAGTCTATACATCACAATGTCTGTACATCACTGTGTCAAGCCTCCCAAGTCTGTACAACCACTGTCTCACTTGGACTTGAAGCCTATACAGTGGTCTATCTCTGTCAGCGTCTCAAGCTGCAAGTCTGTACAGAGTCTGACAACCTACAGTGCATCGTCTCTTCAAGTATGTACAGCCTTGGCCTATGCATCTTAAAGTCTAAACATTGTGGAGCTTCGAATCTTCAAGTCTGTACATCCTTCATTGGCCAAGTTTACACATCGCACTGTTCATGCATCAGTTCGTTAAGTCTATACACTCTCTCACATTGTACACACCTTCTTCATTGCTGTTTCTAAGTCTATACATTGGTTGGGTCGTTAAGTCCATACAATGCATATGTTCATCAAAGTCCATACATTGCATTGTCTTCAACCAAGTCTATACATTCTGTTCCTTTGATCAGCAAGTCTATACACACTTCAGCATATGTGCATCCCCTTCAAAGACGAAGTGTATACATCCTTCCAAGCATTCAAGTCTACACACTCGTTGTTAAGCCTTTGCATCGAAGTCTATACAGCATGTGTCTTGTATGAAGTCTATATAGCCTATGGCTTGTACATCAACTGAACGTTCTTCATCAGAGTATATACTCTTCAGAAGGTAAAGTCTGAACATCCTTCTGTGAAGACTGTACACACTTCAGCACATGTACATATCCTTCACACGAAGTCTATACACTCAGTTAACCTTCAAGTCTATGCACTCGATTGTTAGGCCTTCAACCCTATACACTCGATTGTTAACCTCAAGTCTATACACTCGATTGTTAAGTATTCAAGTCTATACACTCTATCCTTCACACGAAGTCTGTAGACTCAGTTAACCTTCAAGTCTATACACTCAAGTTGCATCTTGCCTGTACACACTTTGTTAACAGCCTGAACCAAGTATATATATCCAACTGATATCTTCTTATGTCTGTGTGACAGGTACTGTTTGTGAAGCCTATGAAGTGCACGTGATCTGAGGTTGGCACCTGGCACGTGATCCGAGGATAACACCCTAATTGCTGCAGCTATAAATACAAAGCCGCCTCCATCTGGAGAAAATAGATCAGATAAGAAAGAGGAAGAGAGTGATCGAGATAGAAGATAGAGCTGCAGAAAGGCAGTGAGCAGAAGAAGAAGAAAGAAGAAGAAGAAAGAAGAAAGAAGAAAGAAGAGACAGAGAGAGAGCCTGCGAAAGAGAAGAAAAAGAAGAGTGAGAACAAGAGAGAGCTAGAGTAAAGGAAGCCTCAACTGAAAATCAATTTCTGCTGGACCGTGGATCAAATCTAGGCCAGCCAGCTCCTGCGAGAGCTTTTGTGCATTTTATTCTTCCAGCTTTCTGTTGCTGCGTTTTTGTTTTTCCTTTTAACCATTCACCAGTTGTTCTTTCGATTCTCTAGTGTGAGGTCGGGTTCCCTACGGTTGGGAGGAAGAGAGGTCCGAGACCTCTAGTTTGCAGGTGACTTGGTGTCACCTGTGCTTCCCTCTGGGTTTCAGAGGAAGAGAGACTTAGGTCTCTAGGTTCCCCTCGGTTTGGAGGAAGGGAGGATTGGTCCTCCGGTTCTGGTCTTGTGGGTTGCAAGACTAGGTGTTCCCTCCTGGTCTGGAGGAAGAGAGACTTGCGTCTCTGGTTTCCAAGTGGCTGGGAGTCACTTGGGGTGTCCCTCCGGTTGGGAGGAAGAGGGGAGGTTGTTCCCCTGGTCAAGCTGTGTGGCAGCAATTTGTTGCAGACTGAGTCTGCAGTTTCTAGCCTAGCTAGTGGAAGCCTCACTCCGGTCTGGAGTGAGGGGTGGACGTAGGTCCTTGGACCAAACCACCTAAAAAATCTCGGTGTTCACTTGTGGTTTGTTTTTTCCTTATATGTTATTTTCTCTACTGCGCTCTTTAGATGTTTGCTTAGGAGCGTGTGAGGGCTAATAGATTTGTGTTGTCTTGCTGAGTTCCTTCTAAGTATTTTCAGCACATTTCATCAACTGCTTTTAATTCCGCATACTTGAGCATTAGAGTTTTATTTGGGTGATATTTGAAGAGGGATACATTCACCCCCCCCTCTATATCCGGGCCTTGCACCCTATCAATTTCATGTTGGTCCTTTAGACGTTATTGTTTATCTTTATATTATCTAACTCCTCTCCAAATTTCGTGCTAGGAGGTCAAGCGTTCAGAGAGTTAGAAGCTCCCGAAGTTGCAGTTCCTCTGCAAGGCGCTTAGGAACCAACGTGCCGGTCCAAGGAAGATCTAGAGATTAGAAGTACTAATAGAGGTTATTAGAAGATCATCCTTTAGAACAATTTGTTAACCTGTGTATCTTTTACCTACCCTCCATATTTTATAGATTTAGGTCAAGAGGTTAAGGAGAATGAGGGACGAGAAGTTACTGGTTTAGCATAGGATGTGCAGAAACTAGGTCGTCCTTCCAGTCCAAAATTTGAAGTCTAAAGCCCGTTATAAAGGTAGGTTATCTCATGGACAGCTTAAACCAAACTTTAGGAGTAAAAGTCCTCTGGTTTCATGCAATTTTATGCTCTGCACATGGTGTATTTCATGTTTTACTATTATTGCACATCTAGGTTATTTCTACATGCATGATTCCAACCCTTAATGGTAAAGATGACAATCTTGGATTAATTCATGAGAACCCATGAATCTCCATGACTTTATTTTGTTGCAACATATTTGTCTTTTTGTTTAGCACGTTTACAGGCATTTGTTTCTTTAAGTTAGGCCTTGCATGACCGAATGACCCCCTTCCTGTTGGAAGACTAGAAACGGTCTACCAGCGACCGCTACTATCTAATAGCGGTTCCCAAATGACCACTACTATATATTGTGACGACCCAGACTCTGGATACCAGGTAAACCCGATACCACTTGGGACCTGCGAGGCCTCGCAAGAGTGGAAAAGCTCCAAAGGGATAGAAAGGTATGTGAGAGTACATTGAACTTCCAGATAAAGTAGTAAGTAATTAAATTTCAATGATCAGGATTGCTAATGTAGCAGAAATAAAATTATATTTTCTATAAGAATTAAACTACCAGAGTCCAGTCCAACAGAAATATAAGTACAGTCCGATAGGAAAGAGAACATACTCTCAAGTCGGGGGAAACCCGACACTGGCAACACTGGCAACTAAGAACCACGCAGCAAGTACCGCCCAGCAGGAGGAAGAACTGCTACACTTGAAAAGTTAGGGGTGAGCCTCGTGTCACTGGCTCAGTATGGATCTCGCAGAACCCTACCACAAAACATGCAGTAACAGTAGTACTACACTAAAGCAAAGCAGTAACAACAGGAGTAACAACTGTAAAAGTAAAGATGAAAGCCGTAACGTTGAAACATGACAGCCGAAGGAACCTCGGCCCTCTAAACTACTCCGAACAGCAACAGAAAGGTGAACCCCGATTTGACAAAGTCGGGCATTACCGATCCATTGTCAAATCACGAAACCCTATCGCGAAAAGCCTACCAAAATAGGTAAAGCCTACCAAAGACCTACACAGTCAAAGGCGTAAACATACACGAGCTCACCGTCGTGTATGCTACACTAGACTAGACCATGGGTGAAGCCAACGCAGACTACCCGACGAGTCACGTCGGTCATGACAGAAACCAGTCATGAAAACACAAGTCATCGGGTCATGTGACAAAAGCACCTCCTCACCAGAAGAACATCCAGATGCGTCCACTGACATCTTACATTGCGCCTCAAGTATCTCGCACACGCCTAGCATGGTGGTAACTGAGACACTCACAAAGAACCAAGTACAAGGAACAACAGTAACGAGTGACTAGTTAGGGGCACTCCCGTCGGTGCTCGTCCAACCGCCCCTGACCACGTGTGCACACACAAGCCCAATGCCTTGAGCCAAGTCTCTAGCCAGTTCCCCCCCAGTAGGACGCTACCGCAAAGTAAGGGGGCCCACGAAAACTAGCCTAAAAATCGTCTGTCGGGAACTCACCGCGCCACCACTCCCAGGGGGGCTGACACAAAGGAAAGTGTCGTCAAGCTACGACTAGTGGAGTCTCACTAAACACAGAGACTCGAAACAATGAACACCAAAGTACAAACAGGGTAAGCACACGCCTGTCGCACGTACTACAGAGCATAATGCAGTATACAACTGCTACAAGACTCAGGACAGTCAACTAGACCAGCTGACAACGATCCTTGAGTCACAAGACTCGGGTCAAGATTATCGTACATCACAGCAACACGCTGTTAATCAGCCGAGTCCCTAAGCTAAAAACTACGGTAAACAAATTACGGAAGATGGCACAGAACAGCCGGATCCATAACATCAATAATAACAACAAGGAGTCCTCGGCTTCGAGCCACACAACGGACTCACACTTCTGCATAACACGAAGCACGAAACATGAGGGATCACCAAACTTTCTCAAACCACATGGA
The DNA here is from genome assembly GCA_022559845.1 of Amorphophallus konjac. Classification (NCBI taxonomy): domain Eukaryota; kingdom Viridiplantae; phylum Streptophyta; class Magnoliopsida; order Alismatales; family Araceae; genus Amorphophallus; species Amorphophallus konjac. The sequence goes on along the minus strand of CM040126.1, from coordinate 176,042,146 downwards.
CATGTAAATCGAGGTAAGATGATACCTCTAAGTATCCAAGCCATGTCTCGAACCTCACAAGATAGACAAGACACTCATGAGGTCACGTGTCAATCGCTTAGTCACAACCGGGTTGACCAAAAACCATAATGACCCTTGATATAACACAAAACACTACTCGGTATAGTGGCACTCTCAGACACCCTATAACACAGTCACAGCTCTCATAGGATGTCCAAGACATCCAGGAACAGTGGGCTAACCAAGGGGTCAAAGCCACATCAACAGGAAATCAAACCAACAAAAAATAACACTCTGGGCAGGTTGCGGTCTCACCCTGGCCGCTATACCAACTTGGCGGTCGTCCAATGGGCTGCTACCTTCAAGAAAAACTCCAAATACAAAAACCATAAAAGCAGGAGCCTTGCGGCATGCCTGAGGCCGCTACTGCCACCAGACGGTCTCCTCAGGGCCGTAAGCTTGACCCTAGCGGTCACAACATGGGGTCAGAGCTAGACCGCTAGCCCGAACCGACTTAAACCGACATAAAATGATAGGTGGCGGTCACAGATAGGCCGCAACACCTTGGAGGCGGTCAGTCGCATGGCCGTTACCCAGCGAACCGACTTAGCCAACACAACGTGAAGAGTAGCGGTCACCCTTGGGCCGTCACTCAGAGCCTAGCGGTCCTCCTCAGGCCGCTATGCAAAGTTTAGCGGTCCTCTAAGGGCCGCAAGCAAAGACCTGGCGGTCGGTCATGAGACCGCAAAGCCAAACCGACTTATACACTCAACCTAGCGGTCTCCATTGGGCCGCCAAAGACAAAAAATGGTCTCTGGAAGAATCGCCAAGCCGACATGGCGGGGAAACCGTAGGGAAGCTCGAAACCCAATATTTCCACACCCCAATCGCGTCTACATGATGGGAAAACAACACATTATACACCTTTTACAAGGCGGAAGGGATCAAAATGACTACTAAATGGCAAGAAACGGGTGATTCCAACGAATTGACCCAAAATGAGTCACATGGATTCCCGGGCTCGTACCGGTCCCAAATGACATCCAAATGTAGTAAAACTAGCGGGAATGAAATCCTAACATGTCAGGGGTTCGAATGATACCAATTAAGCTGGAAACCATCGCCAGAAATGGCGAACTCGGCTCACACCCCCCGAACATGCATTTCGCCCAACTGAAGCAAAACCCGCTCAAACTCACACCGTTCGGTTCCAAATCCCGAGAGAACGTAGGAAAAGAGTAGGGCATCTGTCCCCCTAACTCCACCAAAGTTCTCGCGAGCCGAAACGGCCACAATATGCTGAAAACCATCACACGAACCCGCCCACGCCGACTTTGAATCCACCAAGGGATCGCACCAATGCCACGCTCCGGTCTTCACGCCATCACGCTCCAAGTCAGCTCCACGCCATCATCACCTCACCCAGCTCCGCACCGGTCGTGCGCCTGGGGGAGAGGAGAAGAGAGGAGAGAGAACGGAGGGAGAGAAAGTGAGAGACGTGAGGGGAGAGAGAGGAGGGAAAAGGGTTAAGAAGAAAAAAAAAAGAAATTAGCAATTTTCCTAAAATCTGATTTTTTGCACAAAAATTCGTAAATTTTGAAAAATACGAAAAAATAGTCTTCGCGATCCTCAGAATGAGCACAACGCACCTGTAGCGTCCCTGAGTAGCAAAACTCAACAGTCAACTCTCCATAGGGTTTTGCAAGTTATACAAGGGAAAAACCCACGTGGATCGTAAAACACGTATCAGGACCCACGAAAGCTCTCCGAAAGCTCTTCGATTCTGTTCCGAAGAATCCAAGATATTACAGTCCTCCCCTCTTAAAGGAATTTTGTCCTCAAAATTCAAGTAGCTAACAAGTGAACAAGGGAAGAACAAACCCAAAACACTGGCTACGCTTTCCAAGCATCAGCCAAACCTCGAAACACAAAGCACAATAACACAATTCTCGAAAAACACAATTCAGAGGGATACTGCCAGACCACAATCACAGGCACACGCTCCAGATCTCAAGACACACCGATGTACAGAATGAGCATGGCACGCAAGTGAACACAAGTCTGACACCTCCGAAACAGGGCATCATCGCTTACGTCTCACAGGGAAAGGAGACACGACCTATGCCACGAAAATAGCTACCGATAACACACTCGGCAGACACAACAAGCATCAGCTTAGACAAGGAAACACAGTCCTCTCAGCTGACTGCTCCACAATATCGGCCTCCGCGCCATGAACAACCACGAAACTGGCACACCGAATGGCAACGACAGCACTGGATCATGAGCACAATCAAGTCAGTCATCACTCAGACATTACATCTGATTCGAGTCGCATGCCAACTCTACCATGACAGAAGAGTATAGCAAAACCAACTGACAAGACCTCGGTCTACACAATGCCAAATCAGACTCACAGGGAACTTCTCTCAAGCTGAACACAACCACAACCCAGCAACAACAACAATAATCTCGGAGAACACATCTCAAGGACCATGATCATGTCCCGAGAGCACAACTCCCAAGAGAAAATATACAGAGAAGAAAGGGTATTTGACCAGCATATACGCCGACATATTTCTCCAATCCTCATGCATGCCAGTGCCAACCATCACAAAGCTTCCAGCATGGCACGGCAACCAACAACATTAAGGCACACATAGCCAAGACGATGATCACATCGAGGAAACAAACCTCTCGGCCGGCTAGAATCTTCCAACCAAACAATCCTCGACCTGTGGGTTATAAGCCCACACACTTCCGCTGCGCACTCACACATGCATCATAAATAACTCAGCATCCCAATCTCAGTACACACTCGGCGCCATCGTAATTCACAAAACTGTAATATACCACGCCTCGAGTACCCATCTTGCTAACAACTTATCACAAGTCGCCAGAGTGCAAACCAGGAAGAGCGCCAGCTTCAGCACAAAGCATAAAGAACACTAATCTCAACTTATCCTCATGTTCTGGCACGATTACTGAACCTTCACAGCACAACAGCCACCAAACCCGGCACATCGGACACGGTGCACAACGGCCCCCAACACACATACTAGGTCCCAAGCCAAGCAACCGTCGAACAAGAGCAAATCATGTTAAGAACTAACATAGTCCACACTTAAGCAGACACATGACAAAGGCTTCACAGAGACAGCACTCCCAAAGCTTACCTCGAAAAGACGCCACCAAACAAGATGAGAAGAATCAGGCTCGATTAACAGTAGCTCACCAGGAAGGAAAATCCTAGGTTCGCTCGAGCATTCTCTCAATCAAGGCATCCAATCGACCACCACAACACAACCTTAACACCTCAGGGGCTGAACAAACCTTATCCGAGATGCCCAAAACAACATAAGAATGTGCACGACCATCACACCAACGATAAAGTCACCAGCCACCTGAACAAGCCATGGAAAAATCTCGAGCACTGCACCACAGATTCACGCCTGCCGGCGAACTCTACCAAGTACAGCATAACCGAGACAAACACCATGGCAAAAAGAGAACACTCCGTCACATCCTGACGAGAGCAAAAACCATCTCGCACAGTGCCAACACAGCACGCATAAGACCACATGCAAAAACAAAGCAATAAACAATCGCAAAACCTATGCCAGCTACCGACTGTACTGGACCTTAATGACTCTGAATACTGCAATATCTCGAATTCCCATGTACTTCACAAACATAAGCTCAGCAAGCTCAGAAAAATTTCAAACAACTCTGAACTTTACTCTGATACCACCTGTGACGACCTAGACTCCGGATACCGGGTAGACCCGATACTAGTTGGAACCTGCGAGGCCTCCCAAGAGAACAAAAGCTCCAAAGGGATAGAAAGGTATGTGAGAGTAAATTGAACTTCCATATAAAGTAGTAAGCAATTAAATTTCAATGATTAGGATTGCTAAAGTAGTAGAAATAAAATTACATTTTCTATAACACTTAAACTAATAGAGTCCAGTCCAACAGAAAGATAAGTACAGTCCAACAGGAAAGAGAATGTACTCTCAAGTCGGGGGAAACCCGACACTGGCAACACTGGCAACTAAGAACAACACAGCAAGTACCGCCCAGCAGGAGGAAGAACTGCTACACCTGAAAAGTCAGGGGTGAGCCTCATGTCACTACCTCAGTAGGGATCTTGCAGAACCCTACCATAAAACACGCAGTAACAACAGTGCTACACTAAAGCAAAGCAGTAACAACAAGAGTAACAACTATAAAAGTAAATAGGAAAACCGTAATGCTAAAACACGGCAGCCGAAGGAACCTCGGCCCTCTAAACTACTCCAAACAACAACAGAAAGGTGAGCCCCAATTTCACAAAGTTCGGCGTTACCGATCCATTGTCGAATAACGAAACCTTATCACGAAAAGCCTACCAAAACAGGTAAATCGTACCAAAGACCAATATAGTCAAAGGCGTAAACATACACGAGCTCACCATCGTGTACGCTACCCTAGACTAGACCACGGGTGAAGCCAACGCAGACTACCCGACGAGTCACGTCGATCATGACAGAAACCAGTCACGAAAACACAAGTCATCGGGTCATGTGACAGAAGCATCTCCTCGCTAGAAGAACAGCCAGATGCGTCCACTGACGTCTTACACTACACCTCAAGTATCTCGCACATGCCTAGCACGGCGGTAACTGACACACTCACAAAAAACCAAGTACAAGGAACAACAGTAACGAGTTACTTGTCAGGGTCACGCCTGTCGGCGCTCGTCTAATTGCCCCTGACCACGTGTGTACACACAAGCCCAATGCCTTGAGTCAGGCCTCTACCTAGTTTCCCCCTCCAGTAGGACACTACCGCAAAGCAAGGGGGCCCATGGAAACTAGCCTAAAAACTGTCTGTCGGGAACTCGCCCTACCACCACTCCCAGGTGGGTCGACACACAGGAAAGTGTCGTCAGGCTACGACCAGTGGAGGCTCACTATACAAAGAGACACAAAACAGCAAACACCGAAGTACAAACAAGGTAAGTACACACCGGTCGTACGTACTATGGAGCATAATGCAGTATACAATTGCTACCAGACTCAGGGCAGTCAACTAGACATGCTAACAATGATCCTTGAGACAGAAGACTTGATTTAAGATCATCGCACATCACAGAAACACGTTGTTAATCAGCTTATTCCCTAAGCCAAAAACTACGGTAAACACATTATGGAAGATGGCACAAAATAGCCAGATCCATAACAGCAATAGTAACAACAATGATTCCTCGGCTTCGAGCCACACAACAGACTCATAATTCTGCATAACACGAAGCATGAAACATGAGGGATCATCAAAAGCCCTAGAACCACATGGACATGCAAATCGAGGTAAGACGATACCTCTAAACGTCCAAGCCATGTCTCGATCCTCATAGGATAGATGAGACACTCATGAGGTCACGTGTCAACCGCTAGGTGACAACTGAGTTGACCAAAAACCATAATGACCCTCGATATAACACAAAATACTACTCGGTATAGTGGCACTCTCAGACACCCTATAACATAGTCATAGCCCTCATAGGACGTCCAAGACATCCACAGACCAGTGGGCTAACCAAGGGGTCAAAGCCACATCAACCAGAAATCAAACCAACACAAAATAACTCTCTAGGCAAGTGGCGGTCTCACCCTGGCCGCTAGACCAACCTGGCGGTCATACAAAGGGCCGCTACCTTCTGGAAAAACTCCAGATACAAAAACCATAAAAGCAGGAGCATTGCGGTCTACCTGAGGCTGCTACTGCCACCAAACGATCTCCTCAGGGCCGCAAGCTTGACCCTACTAGTCACAACATGGCCGCTACGCCCAGTCAAACTCCAAAATAGTTAAACCGACTTAACCTGTCAAAATCACATAACGGTCTACCTAGGACCATTCCACAAAGCCTAGCAGTCACCCCAAGGCCGCCAAGGACACTTATGCCATCGGAGCTGTACCGCTAGCCCGAACTGACTTAAACCAACATAAAACGATAGGTGGCGGTCATAGATAGGCCGCAACACCTGAGAGGCGTTCAGTCGCATGGCCGTTACCCAGAGAACCGACTTAGCCAACACAACGTGAAGAGTAGCGGTCACCCTTGGGCCGTCACTCAGAGCCTAGTGGTCCTCCTCAAGCCGCTATGCAAAGTTTAGCGGTCCTCTAAAGGCCGCAAGCAAAGACCTTGCGGTCGATCGTGAGACCGCAAAGCCAAACCGACTTATACACTCAACCTAGCGGTCTCCATTGGGCCGCCAAGGACCAAAAATGGTCTCTGGAAGAACCGCTAAGCCGACATGGCGGGGAAACCGTAGGGAAGTTTAAAACCCAGTATTTCCATGCCCTAATCGCGTCTAAACGACGGGGAAACAACCCTAGACATATTATACACCTTCCATAAGCCGGAAGGGATCAAAACGACTACTAAACGGCAAGAAACGGGTGATTCCAACGAATCGACCCAAAATGAGTCACATGGATTCCCGGGCTCGTACCGGTCCCAAATGACATCCAAATGCAGTAAAACTAGCGGGAATGAAATCCTAACATGTCAGTGGTTTGAATAAAACCAATTAAGCTGAAAGTAGTCGTCGGGAATGGTGAACTCGGCTCACACCCCCCGAACATGCATTTCGCCCAACTGAAGCAAAATCCGCTCAAACTCACACCGTTTGGTTCCAAATCACGAGAGAACGTAGGAAAAGAGTAGGGCATCTATCCCCTACCTCCACCGAAGTTCTCACGAGCCAAAACAGCCACAATACGCCGAAAACCATCACACGAACCTGCCCACACCGGCTTTGAATCCACTAAGGGATCACGCCAACGCCACGCTCCAGTCTTCATGCCATCAAGCCCCAGGACAGCTCCACGTCGTCATCGCTGTTGACACCCGTTTTTTGCCCATGAGTTGGGTCATTCCCCTTACCATCATTTGTTGATGTCTCAAGTTGTCCATTACTCATTGGACTATTTCCAGGCATGTCTTTGGACTTATTTTATGGGTATTTCCCTCCCTGACTGGGTTTGTTCTTGGAATCGGGCTTAATGGGCCTTGATTTCGCTTGATTTTGGGGGTAAATTGGCTCATTTATCCTATTTTATTAATTTCAAACGTCCAGGTTGTACGCGGTCTAGCGATTGGCCGTTCCGTTTGGAATCAGTTACAAACTCAGAATGATTTATTGGATATTTATTTGATTTTTTGAATTTCCACCGACAAGCCTTTGCACGGTCTTAGTGCAGCTATTTACTACCATTGAACGGCTTTAGACCGTTCAGATCCCAGAGTCCTCAGCCGGTTGATTTTTTAGATAATTAATTATTTATCCTATTTTTCTAGATTTATCACCGACACGTTTTGCACGGTCTAGCACTGGACCGTGCTATTCATTGAGTGGTCATTTATTTGACCGTTTTATCCTAAAGAGTCCAGCACCGGGTCAGCCGGTCAGTTCGGTGGATAATTGGATAATTTGTTGTTTTATTTATTTTTCACCGACAGCATTAAGCGGTCTAGCATTGGGCCATTTACAGTATTAGGCGGCCTATCGAGTGACCGCGTACAGGCCCGAGATCTGTGGATTGTTTGATTTTTCTCTCTCCATCCGTGGTTAAATCCCTAACTTCTCCCACCCATTTCTCTATGGTTTCTCCACCAAATGGGGTGCCGTTTGATTTGGGCGGGAGATTAGAGTAATATCTATAGATTTTGTTTAATAATCTCAGATTAATATCCAGTGGAAAACCCAATTTCGGGGCTAGACTTTCAGGGGTCTATAAATAGAACCCCTAGTCCAGGCTTGAAGGTGGGGAGATCCAATGTCGATGTCGAAGCTCTGCCGAATTCTTAAGGGAGCTGTAGTCAGGGAGGGAGGCTTTCTACGTCCTCTTAAGCCTCTGGTTCAGAAAGTAGCCTTTGTTTTGTGTTCTAGTCTAGGTGTTTGGTTACTAGTTCATTCATCGCATGCTAGTCTCCAATGCTTTTCTTCCATGTTTTTCACTATTTCACATCATTTTCACACCCTCCTATCATTTTCACGCCCTATAGGGGTTTAAAACCACCCCATGTACCGCCCATTCCATGCCGCTATGTTGATTTTTCGTTCTATTTTATAGTTGCTACACATTCCAGGGCTAATTTGGGTTTTGTTTGCTTGTTGTCTACATTGTTTTGCAGGTCAGCATCAACACAGCACGAGGCCCATCCCCTCTGGCGGGCCGGGAGGGGTGGAGGATCAAGTCCTACAACTTGGAGTCTGGCGGCTTTGAATGGTCTCCTTCCATCCATCTGCAGAGAAGAGCGATCCTCCGCGAACCGTCTAAATCCTGTGAGTGGTTGTTTGCTAACAGTTTTGGAGCCAGTCCAGCCTTCGTCATGTTTCCCTTTCCAATGCTGTGAATGGCTTATCGAGCAGCCGTGCCATCCATTGAGCGGTCGTTACTCGACCGTGTACAACTGCCAGCGTTGTACTTTGGGCGAGTGTCTTCTCCCTTTCCAAGGTACGTAGTGTTGTGCCCCTAGTTTTGATGATGACAACCTTGAGATTTTGTATTGAGTTCAACAGGCATGATGAATTAGATACTCTGTGTTAGAATTCAACTTGCATAATGAAATGGATTCATTAACACATATACATTTGGTTTACCTTGAATTGCAAGGAACAAACAGCGTCCACGTAGGGTGCTCAAGGCGTCCACGCCTCAGTTCAATAAGTTAGAAGAATTAGTCACTGGCATAGCTCAGTGCGTTAACGCTACGATGGCACAGCGTCAAGGCATCAGTTCATTAACGGAAGAAAGATGGCTCTTGGTCAGTTCAGTGAGTTAACGCAGGGTCTTCATGCGTCAACGCATCCAGCCTCTACAGTCCTTCATGCTATGCAAGTATGCGTTAACCTTTCAGTCACACAGGGTTGACGCCATCTGGGCTTCGTCAAATGAATATTAGTGGACCCCAGCTATGATGGATAAATTAGATGCCACGTCAGCAAAAAGGGCACGCGCCCCTTTTCCCTCGTGATTCCAGAAGCATCTGGGAGAGGACAATCATTGGGGCCAACCAGAAAATCTGGTTGGGGCCCACAACGGAATATTCACGTGAAGGAGGGGCGTGAGCCGGGGGAATGCTGGTAGATGTTGCAGTCGAAGATAGAGGTGAAGAGGAGCTATGAAGGAGAAGGTCTGGGATTATCATCTTCCTCCCTTGTGCTGCTTGGTTTATGAAGAAGAAGGGGAAGCGTTTCAGAATTCCATCATCTTGGATAGAAGGGACATTCAAAGTGCTGAATCGCAAGTTGTTCTACATCCCATTACCAAGGAAGAGGAAGCCAGTCGATCAAGAGCTTCATCATTCAGATCATCGAGTTCAAGACCTGGGATCCAATTCTAATTTGTATCTGAAACTCGTTTCTATTATCTATTTTCCATTTTAAGTTTTACAGTTCACTTTGCACTCTATTATTGTGATTCTCCCTTATACTAGTGTATGTAGAGGGAGGTGTCTTGATCAAGCGGTCTGTGCTTGGATCAAGGGGTTTGGGGTTGTTGCCCATAAGCTGTTTGTCAGCGGGTAAGAGGATCGATTCCTTTTGTTAGCCAAGATGTAGAGCTCAGCGTTGTTGAGGAATTGTTTCTCTGTTTAGCTAAGCTGTAAGGCTCAGCAGGGATCCTCACTGATTCAGTGAGGGGTGGACGTAGGTCTCCATAAGGAGACCGAACCACCTTAAAAACCAAGTGTTCATCTGTGGTTTGCTTTCTTCTGTGTGGTTTGTGTGTCGCTAGATGCTTGAATAGGTCCGACTACGACATTATCTCATACTGCATTTATATTTAGAAATAGCTTACTCAAAGGATTGTGTGATCTTGCACTATCAGTTTTTAAAGTGTCAACCTATTCACCCCCTCCCCCTCTAGATTGACATTCCACTCAATCCAACACGTGATATCCGAGCTTGGCTCTCTTGTTGAGGCTTTCACAACCCAGAGAGATTCAGTGGAATGGAGAACAAGGGGCTCATGCCTGAAGGGCATGTAGTGAATAGGCCACCCTTCTTTGATGGCAGTAATTACGCTTATTGGAAAAATCGAATGCAGGTATTTCTTAGAGCTCAGGACCATGAGATTTGGAGGGTCGTGAGCAAAGGACCATATCAATTACCAGAATATGAGGAACTGTGGGTTAAGGAATAAAGTCGGAAGTCCAACCTCAATTGGCAAGCAATGAATATCATGCAATGCTTGCTGCACCCTACAAGGTTTTCACGTGTGTCCTCATGCGCCAATGCCAAAGAAATGTGGGACAGACTTGAAGTTATCTACGAAGGTACGTCAGAGGTAAGAGAGACAAAAGCTAACATGTTGATATCTGATTATGAAGCTTTTAGAATGAAACCAGAGGAGAATATTTCTAAATTGTATGCAAGGCTAACTTTGTTAGTAAACGGTCTTAAAGGTCTAGGAAAAACTTACAGTGATTATGAATTGGTTAGGAAAAATCTTAGATCCCTAACTCCAATTTGGCACACTAAGGCCACGGTTGTTGAGGAATCTTGGAATCTTCCTACCACTACTCCTGATGAGCTTATCGGATCACTGATGGCTTATGAGTTGAATTTTAAAAGAAATGATGAGGATGTGAAAAAGAAGAAGCCACTTGCAATGAAGGTTGGTCCAAGCAGCAAGGAAAGTTCAGAGGATAGTGAGTTATCTACATCGGAGGATGACTCAAGTGAGATAGGAATGCTCACTAGGAAATTTAGAAAGTTTCTAAGGAAGGAAGGTAAGGTCCTAAGAAACAGAAGACCACTGGTAAGAAAGAATTCAAAATTTAAGTCTAAGAACTTTAAGAAATCTGACAAAGTTGTTTGTTACAAATGCAGGAAACAAGGTCATATAAAATCTGAATGCCCAGAGAATGTGAAGAAAATTCAACCAAAGTGGAAGAACAAGAAACCAAAGGCAATGGTGAGTACTTGGAGTGATGAGGAGAAGGAAGAAGAAGAAGAAGACAACACCTCTGAAGAAGAAAGTGATGTGAAGCTATGCTTTATGGCCAAGGGAGATGATCAAGAAGAGGTAACCACCTCCTTTGAAAACTTCTCTTGTAGTGATTGGGAAGAAGCATTTAATGATCTGCTTGATAAGTATGATTATCTGAAGAGAGAAAATAAATCACTGAAGAAGAAGAAAATTTCGGCTAGTCAAGAGACTTCCTTAAGTGAGAAAAACATTTGCTTAGAAACAGAAATCTCCAACCTAAGAAAGTCTCTTGCTGAAAGTGATGAGTTTAAAATACAATTAACTAGGATGAAAAGAGAAAATGAATTTTTACGGAAAGTAATTGATGATTTGAAACTCGGAATGCAGAAATTGGAAAGTGATGTAAAAATTGCTGAAGAAAAATATGAGGCTGTTCAAGGAGTAAATCTAGAACTCCAAGAAAATCTGAAAACATTGCAAGTTGAAAATCAAGACAAGCAAGTCTCCCTCGAAAAAATGACACAAGGCAAAAATAACCTAGAAGCTGTTATGGGAATTAAAAGCAACTTTGGAAAAGAAGGCCTAGGATATAATCCTACAAAAAAGAAGGACTTAGGAGTGAGATTAGTAACTTTTGTTCCAGAACAGGGCACATCTGAGCAAAATCCTTTGACAACAAGGAAGCTCTGAGAGAATAATCAAGAAAAGTTAAAACATAAAATCAAACAAACAAATGAGACCAACAAGAAAAAGGGCAAAGAGAAAATGGATTCTACCATGAATACCAATCATTTTACAAGTATGCCAAAATTTAGGAGTAAGACATCAAATCAACATCATGCTCATGGAAATCTCAGGAGTCACTGGACTAGCACAAGACAGTGGGGTCGACGCACTAGGCACCCTGCGTCAACGCACAGACCCTTCCAGAATGGGTACTACTTCAGAAACAAGGGAATGGGTCAACGCAGTCACTACAGTGCGTCAACGCACCCGGTCTACCAGAACCCCAATTACATGAATTTTGAACGGATAGGTCAACGCAACCATGTTAGGGGGTTAATGCAGTCAGGCTTTGCTTCCTCTAGAACTCAAGCCTCACCTAGAGCTGCTCATCCTAGGTTTCCCAGTGCATCCTAGATTCCTAATGTTTATTGGAGTGGAAATTGGAACAAAAAGTCACGTCCTTTTAACAACAAAACGGGTCCAAAAAATTCATTGCAAACAAAACATCAACCCAATCAGATGAGCCAGAAAAATTCCAAACATGTGAACTCCTCATTCCAAAAACTTCCAAAACAACAGATGTGGATTCCGAAAAACATGTTGCCTTACTTGAAAGAAGTATATGGTCTGATGGGACCCAAGTGTTTTTGGGTTCCAAAGTCCCTCGTTTGATGTGATGTGCAGGAATGCCTTACAGTCGTACATAACAGATGGTATCTCGACAGCGGCTGCTCAAGGCATATGACGGGTGACAAAGCCAAATTTTACCTCTTGGTTGAAAAGGACGGAGGGCATGTCACTTTTGGGGGAAACAATAAAGGTAAGATTATTGGAAAAGGTAAAGTTGGCAAAAATCCTTTGAATTCCATTGATGATGTGTTGCTTGTTGAAGGATTAGAGTATAATCTACTTAGTATAAGTCAACTGTGTGATAGAGGTCACAAGGTTGTGTTTGATTCACATGCATGTACCATCCTTGAAATGAACTCTGAAAATGTTAAGTTCATTGGAAAGAGAGTAAATAATATGTACATGGTAGACTTAGATGATCCTGGTCATAATAATCTTTGTCTTGCTGTAAACAAAAGTGAACTAGCTTGGCTATGGCATCGTAGGCTAGGACATGCTAGCTATAGTGTCATGCATAAGTTAGCAAAATTCAGCATGGTGAATGGGTTGCCTGATGTCTCATTCAAACGTAATGATAAAGTTTGTGATGCATGCGCTCAAGGTAAGCACACTAGGAAGTCTTTTAAAACTAGAATTGAAAATCAATCTTCTAGACCTCTTGAACTTGTTCATATGGACTTGTTTGGACCCACTAGAACAGCAAGTCTACGTGGTAGTAGATATGGTTTTGTATTGGTAGATGACTTTTCTAGGTTTACCTGGGTGTTCTTTTTATCTCATAAAAATTATGCGTTTGAAGAATTTCAGGCATTCTTCAAGAGATTTGATGCGGGACGGACACGGGGACCAACTCTAAGTGATGCGGACCTCGGACTCTACGTGCAGACGCGACCAGCAACATACAAATAGGAGAGACACTTCGGCCCGACACTAAGAGTTCCTATGGGATATACGTTGCTAACAGAAACGCACGCTCACTTGTCGTCCCAAGCGAGGGGAAACGTGGATCCGCGCGGTTGAGAAATCGGCAGAGTCAAGGGTGGTCGACTCACTTCCGTGCTCTGATCGAGCCACGGGACGGGTCACTCTCTCGCTCATAGCGGTGACATGGACTCACGGGCTAGATTCCTATCACACTCACAGCCGCATATGACCATATACTAAACTAGCAAATGAACGTCAAGAAGTAAGACCGTTACCTCCACGCTCCCGGCGTGGGGAAGACAACCCCGGCCAAGTCCGTACTCCCGGTTAACAAATATTACAGCGGTACAAATGTTTCGACCCACTCCACGCAGGGAGGTAACATGTCACATATGGGACCTGGGAGTATCGAAAGTGGGTTGATGGGCAGCATCTTGATGTCACTCCGACGGTGCCGAAACCCGCGTTTTAGTGCTGTCCGGACGGTTCAATCTGTCGGTCCGTGGGGCCCACAAACTGCTCAGTCCTCCGGACCTAACGGGGTGGGCCCCACTGTGATGGTGACACCTGGTGGCGCGCTCCCCAGGACGGCGGCCGGGCTGGAACACCGGTCGGAGGACGATCAGCTCCGATCTCCAAGTCTTGGAGTTGCTGCCCACGGATCTGCTGCTTCTGTTTTACGGCGCATGATCCCGTGAGATCTGTCGTTACGATCACTCCTGGCGTCGGATCAACGCACAAGAGGTACCGTTGGAAAGCTCTCTCGAAATCCTTCGACCCTCTATGACTTCAAAAAATTTGTGGGGACTGTACTTTTGTTGGCAGATTTATGAACAGGACTGATCTCTGTTTCAGATCTGGCCAGGTAGAAAGGAAGTTTCCTGAGAGTTGGCATTGACCGTGAGGTAGACTTCCGATTCAGATGTGGAGCTCTTCATAAAAGTTATAGAGGGGAGAGAGAGGAAGACGACAATAATTTTAATGATCGATTTGGTGGAAGTTTGGATGGGGAAATGTATTTTAGACTGTTGGGTGGTCGGATCTGGACAGAGGTGGACGGAATTGAGTTGGGATCTGGAGTGAATTTTTAGAAAATATGAACGTGAACATAAATTCACAAGAAAATTTTTGGGTGTGGTATTAGGTGGACATAACCTCCAATAAAAATATCAAGACATTTGGATCATTAGAAGGTTGGTTCATGAACGACCTATTAAGGTTTTGGAAATCTGGGCAGACTGCTGGCAGATCCTGAAAGTTTGGGCTCCAAAAGATCTCGTGGCTGGGAGCAGAAATTCATGGAAGAAGGGGCTATCCTGAGTGGACAGAACTCAGGCGACGATGGTGGCGGTGCGATGGCGGCACGATGGCGGTGGCGGCGGCGTCGACGATCTTCACACCTGATAGATGAGGCTTCACACCTCTGATTCATAGCCTTCCCAGCTGCAGAAGGGGGAGAGAGGAGAGAGAGAGAGGGGTGCACCAAGCTTGGTGGAACAAATTCCAATTTTTCTTCTCATTAATTCTTGAAAATAGGAAATACAACCCTTTTATATGAAACCCATGGATCTTGGTTTACGTAGAGGAGATGTCAAATGCTATTTCCCCCATGTGGTCAAGCCTAAATAAAATAGTTTAGCCTAATGAGGCCAAAAGAGGGGGGCACCCCCCTTATTTTAAGGAGAGAAAGTGGGCTTTTCTCCCACTTTGTCTCCCTTGGTCAACAAGAGAGGTTTGTTCCAAGTTGGGCCATAGACCAGCCAATTGGGCCTTCCAATCTAGGAAACCCATGAGAAAGAGAGAAGCCCAATTGGGCCTTAAGTGACTTAAAGACCCATCATGAAGCCTAATGGTCCAATATGGCCAGACCCCTTCATGGACTCTAAAGGGCCTAATCCAAATGGTTATTAAGAGCCTTACAAAGAGCCCAAAATGAAAACAGAAGTAAAAACACACATTACAAGCCCAAATATAATACAAATAAATGCTAAAGAGTATCCAAACTCAAGGCGGAGACTTCAGACTATCTCCGAGCCAAAGGAAAGCCGATGTAGCCCGAGTGGTGCTCCGCGTACGGTACCGACGGCTTGCCGGTTCGTGCTTCTCGCTCACTCTGGTGTCCGCACCAATTCTCCCCGGGTGGGAGAAACTTGACCCTGTCGAGTAAGGGTCTGCATCACTCTGGTAGCGCTCCAGTAGGTCCGGATCTATCTGTTGCAACTCTCCACGGGTGATCCAAGTATCCTCGGTGGTGGGTCGCCCTCTCCATCGCACTAGGTAGCGCGGGTAGGATCCACTCCTGGTAACTGTCACCTGCTCATCCAGTATATGATCTATATGCTCTCGCTGTTGTGGAAATGTGACTGGTGGTGGACACTCAGGTGTGGGATCACTCTCAATGGGGGGAGATGGCTCGAAAGGCTCACTAGGGATCACCGCTGGGTCCCTATATGCAACTAGATCCAACACATTGAAAGTTGAGCTTATACCATATTCCTCGGGTAGGTCCACAACATACGCATTGGATCCAACGCGTTTCATCACTCTAAATGGACCGGCTCCGCGAGCTTGCAATTTCTTTACGGTCCCAGAGGGAAACCGTTCAGGTCTTACCCTGATCATGACATATTCACCCTCTTGGAACTCACGGTGGTGTTGATGGGCATCAGCTAACTCCTTATACCGTGCATTGCTGGCCTCAATGTGACGACGGATGTCATCATGCAAACTCCTAACATGCCTAGCAAAAGACTCGGCAGACTCAAATGCTCATGCATGAATGGGCATGGGAACAAGATCCACTGGCTTCCTAGGCCTACGACACGTGACAATCTCGAATGGACTCATACCGATAGACCTGTTAACCGAATCATTATATGCAAATTCTGCCAGTGGTAATATGAGATCCCAATCCCCTACACGGTCCCTAACAAGACACCTCAAAAGGTCACCCAGACTCCTATTGACCACCTCGATCTGACCATCTGTTTGGGGATGATAAGCTGTAGAAAACTTGAGGTGAGTACCCAACATATGCCACAGTGTCTTCCAAAAATAACTGGTAAACCTAACATCACGGTCAGACACTATGGTACGAGGCAACCCGAACTTGCACACCACAGGAGTAAAGAATAGGCGGGCTACCCTCGAAGCATCCGAAGTCTTCGAGCAGGGAATGAAAAGGGCCATCTTCGAGATCCGGTCAACTACCACATAGACCGAGTCATGCTTCCTAGAGGTACGTGACAATCCCAAGACAAAATCCATGCTAACATCATGCCACGGGGCATCAGGCATGGGAAGAGGCGTATAAAGGCCCGAGCTTTGCTTCTTCATTTTGGCCGTAGCATATGTACGACACTGGGCCACAATATGAGCAACATCTCTCTTCAAGCTCGGCCAATAAAATCCACGCTCAACAGCCTCGATAGTCTTGTTCCATTCAAAGTGGCTGGCTAGACCTCCCGCATGTTGCTCCCAAACTAAGAAATCTCGAACCGAAGTTCGGGGAACACAAAGCATGCCTCCTCGAAAGAGGTAACCCTCTTGAAGCACATAATCATCATGATCTCTCGAGGGTCCGGCCTGGAGAGTGGTATAAATCTGACCGAAGTCAGGACAGTCAACATAGGCCTCTCTCATCTTCTCTAACCCTATGACCTCGACACTCATGGTGGTCAGCAGACAAGCACGCTGACTCAAGGCATCGGCCACCTTGTTCTCCACTCCAGCCTTATGTTTAAGCGCAAATGTGTATGGCTGGAGATACTCAACCCATCGGCTGTGACGCACATTAAGCTTCTTTTGGGAATGGAGGTACCTCAAAGCCTCATGATCGGAGTATAAGACAAACTTCTGATGTAATAGATAGTGCCTCCAATGCCTAAGGGCCTGAACAACTGTGTAGAATTCCTTATCATATGTGGAGTATCGCAGTTTCACGTCATTCACTTTTTCACTAAAATATGCAACCGGGTGGGCCTCCTTACTCAACACTCCTCCAATCCCTACACCCGACGCATCACAAGAGACCTCAAACACCTTCGAGAAATCTGGCAATCGAAGGATAGGTGTCTGGGTCATGCGCTCCTTGATGCCCTTGAAGGCAGCTGCTGTGGCCTTCGTCCATACAAACGTGCCTGTGGACGTGCAAAATTGCACACCCATACATCCCAACTAGTCCAGCACTAATAACAACTTCAACCGAAGAAGCTGTGGAAAAGCGGGGCCGTCCGAACTCCCCGAAGGCACATACACTGCCGTGGAGCTATCTCTGAGGTCACGACAGTGAAGAGAACTCAACCCTCAAGAGCCCCACAATCCATGTGCCTCGAAGAAAATCAAATAAGCCATAACTCGCGCTCACAGCGGGCTCATAACTGCCCATTTAGGCCTTCAGCGGCACGCCCTTTGGGCCCTTCAGCGGCACACCCCTTTGGCCCCTCAGCGGTACCCCCTTTGGCCCTTCAGCGGTACGCCCCTGGGCCCTTCAGCGGCACACCCCATGTGCCTTCAGCGGCACACCCCATGTGCCTTCAACGGCACTCTATTTTAAGCCTTCAACGGCACACTATTTTAAGCCTTCAACGGCACACTATTTCGGGCCTTCAACGACACACTATTTCGGGCCTTCAATGGCACACTATCTCAGGCCTTCAACGGCACACTATTTTAAGCCTTCAACGGCACACTATTTTAAGCCTTCAACGGCACACTATTTCGGGCCTTCAACGGCACACTATCTCAGGCCTTCAACGGCACAATATTTCAAGCCTTCAACGGCACACCATTTCAAGCCTTCAGCGGCACACTTCTTGGGTCTTTCAGCTGCACACCTGCGAGGCTCTCCAGCGGCACGCCTGCCTTAGCCCCAGCGGCACAGCGTTCAGCCCATCCACGCCGGTCAATGCTCGTATCCCTCGGCGCGCAGCGAAGGCATGGCAGGCCCATACCTGCACCTTGTTGGGCTGTCCTCGCCCCACCTACTCCCGTCCTCGATAGTTGTCGGCTTGACCAGGGGTATAAAAAGAGGGGAGAATAGAGAGGCTCTGGCCAGCGATTGTGGTGCTTCCAGGGGAGAGAGAAGAGAAGAAGAGGAAGAGAAGAAGAGAAGAGGAGGAGGGGAGGCTTTGGGCTTCCCCCTACTGCTCCGTCCACCGTCGTCGGTGCGAAGAGAAAGGGAAGAAGAAGAAGAGAAGAACAGGAAGGCCCTCCGGCGACCACCGGCGAGCGATAGAGAGTAAGAGAAGAGAGAGTAAGAGAGAAAGAGAGATGTAGCAAGGGGAGTGGGGAAGGCCAGAGAGCCGTCGCCTCTGCCCGACCCTAACTCCCCATTTCCTCCTCTTCACTCTTTTCTTTTTCGTCTTTTCTCCCTCATTGTTGTATTTTCCACCCCGGTGTCTTGATGTATACGCGGCCGGTTATGGCCTTTTCTCTAGATGAAAAAAAATCCCCCCCTCTTTGGATTTTCTGACTACCTCCGTTGTTTTGGGCCGTTACGCGTGCCTGGCCGTCTTCTTCCTCCCTTCCGGTGGTGTGCCTCCCGGCAGTGATCCTTTCCCCCTTGGCGTAGCTCCTTCGTAGGGCCTCTGATCACCACCCTTACCCATTCGCCTGTGGGGAGTTACCTCCCTTTTGGCCTCTCAACGGCCCGCTCCTCCAGCATCCGCCAGCGGCACCCCCCAGCGGCACGCTCCTGCCGCCCCTCAACGGCACAGCCCCTTCTAACCCCCTACCTGGCACACCCCATGCCTTCCTTGCCCGGCACACCCATGCCCCCACTCTCACCTCTCCTTCCCCGGCACAGCTTGGCCACTCCCAGCCCGGCAAGCCCTCTGGTCAGCCAGCCCGGCACGCCCTTGGCCTTCCTTAGCCCGGCATGCCCTCTGGTCAGCCAGCCCGGCATGCCCTCTGGTCAGCCAGCCCAGCACGCCCCTGGCCTCCCTTAGCCCGGTACGCCTCTCCAGCCCTTGGCCTCCTTGGCCCGGCACACTTGCCCCTTCTTCTTACCGGGTGCATCCCCATAGGCCAGTCCTGGGATAGTCTTCCACTCACCGTTGCCTCTGAGTTTCCCGAAGTTTTATTAAAGGTGTTTCCGCTCTCGGGCGCCCACCTCCAGTTGTCGGGTTCCGCCACTCCATGTGGACGCGTTCCCTGTATCTCCCTTACGCTCGGGTCAAGGGGAGATGTTACCGAATTTTCGTTAGAAATGATAACATATTAAAAAGATAAAAGGAAGCAACCAACAAATTGAATGACCACACGTTAAAAAGGACTAAAAGAAAGCAACAAACAAATAAAAAAAGAGAACAATGGTAAAACACTTTAACCGAGGCAAGGGAACCACAATCAACTCAAAGAGAGCCAAATCGAACGACAACTAAAAAACTTGTCCTCATGGGAGAAAGAATGGAAATTGATCAAGAGAAGAAAAGAAGAAACCCGCGCAAACTTAATAAAATCAGAAGAGAAGAAAAGAAAAGCCTTAAAAGAAACGGAGGAGGAGTGGGCTCCCCATGCCCTTCGCCGGTACGGCAGCCACCCTCGCCAGTACACCCTCTAGCCACCCTTGGTCGGCACGCCCTTCGCCGGCACACCTCGCTATGCCCTTCACCGGTGCACCCTATCCGCACCTTCCCCGGCACACCCTTCATCACCCCTCGCCGACACACCTTGCCAGCCCTTCGCTGGTACGCCCGCTCGCGCCCTTCGCCGGCACGCCTTCGGCCCCCCCTTCGTCGGCACGCTCCTGTGCCCCCTTTACCGGCACGCTTACCCCTTACGCTCAGCGGCACGCCTGCACGTCCTTCGCCGGCACGCCCGTTCGCTCCCCTCATCGGCACGCCCGCTCGACCCTTCGCCGGCACACTCTCCCAGCCCCTTCGCCGGTACACCCCTTTTGGCCCTCTAGCGGCCCACTCTCTCTCCAAAAAAAGTAAACGTATGTGTTAATATAAAGATAATGATAATGATAATAATAATAGTAATAATAATTTAATAAAAATTATAACAAATAAATAAACCTGAATATATATATATAAGAAATAAAAAAATGTTAAATCATAATAATAATAGTAAAAAAGAAAAATATAATAGTAATAATAATAAACAAAATGGAGAGATCATCCAGAATAAAGACATAAAAGGGAAATAAGCAATCAAATATATATATACATATAATTTGAAAGCTCAGATAAAAGAAGGGTAAAATCCACATTGCAACCCCGTCTCTCTCGTGACCCGATACTCAAGGAACAATCATGCCGCCCTTCCAGGTTGGGCCTGAGTCTTGGGGATTATCCCAAAGTGGCCATGACCCGACCTCGCCTCGGGCCGACATTCTGATTAAACCGGACTCGTTTCTCAGGCCGGATCGCTTCCGAGCCACCACTAAAATTACCGCGTGTTCGGCAGACATTTGAACGGGTTCACCTCAATTTCCGCCGTGTTTCTATTACGGATCTGCATCTGAACATGAAAAGACCCGTGAGTGACCAACATGCCCGACGGCTCCCACCCCGACGTGGTCGTGACTCGACATTGCTCTGGGCCGATAGCTCGTCAAATCGGATTCATTCTATTGGGATTCGTTCCCGCCCTTTCATTGAAATTGCCGCAAACTTGGCATACATTTGTACGGGGTTGTTTCCATCTACGCCGTACCTTCAATACGGACCTTTGTCCGATTAAAATGTGGTCCGTGAGTGACCGACAAAAATTGGAATAAAACGAGATGGCTCTTATCATCCCTGGATCCTATACATGGGAAAATCAATAAGGCCTTCGTGGGCTATGGTTGGACCTCGGGTCCGTCCCGATTATGGTCATTGTCTGACCCACACCCTCGGCCTATAGCTCACTCCTTTCGAACATGTTTTGTTTCGTGAATCTAGTCCCAGGACTCTTCCCCGTTGCCCTCCGACACCGGAATCATTAATGATGCCCACGCAAGCCCCATTTGGACCGCGGGAGGCGCCCCCGGTATGCTCCCGACTCGATCTCGCACCGGGCCAATAAATTCTCTAGTTTCCTGCTACACTAACCAAGATTCAACCGAATGTTTTCAATATCTCGAAATAATGTATTTGCCGTATCACGGCATACATATGTTCCAGGTCCTCCTGCGACGATTATGATATTTTCAAGCCGGACACCCGTCCGAATATTAAACGGGCTCCCGAATAACCAACATGTTTCGAACGTCCGCTTTCTTACACACCGGACTTTTCAACTGATTCAAGGGTGATTCCCTCGTTGCCCCTTGGCATCGGAAATATTAATGACGCTCATGCAAGTCTTGTTTCGACCGCGGGGGGGCCACCGCATTATGATCGCAGCTTGCTCTTGCACCGGGCCAACAGGTTTACTGGTCTTTGACCGTTCCAACCGAGGCTCAGCCGAACATTTTCCGCTCTTCCGAACAATAAATTTACCGTACCTCGGCATACAGGCGTTCCGGTTTTCCCGCGACAACCGCGATTTTCTCGAGCCGGACATTCGTCCGAACATTAAATAGTCAGTACACGACCGACATGACCGCGAATGGTTTTCTTCTCGCCCTTGCATGAGGATTTCAATACCTCGTAATAGACCTTTCATGCAATTAATTTCTTGGCCATAAGGCCCTAAATCCTGGCAATTAATCAAGGGTGTTCCCTCGTGTGGGGGATGTAAATGACGCCGTGACCTTTACGGCACGGCGGGTTTTGGTCCCGACACGAACCACACAATCGTCTGACTGAGTCAGATCGAGCGCACCATGGGCTCTTCGGTGCCCGAATAAATTGTCACTTCATGACTGGCACGCCCACGTACTTAATAGATGAATGAACCACCCGAATAGACGACCAACATAATAAACGATCGAATAGTGTGTCCACAAGTCTGGCACCCCCGATGGGATAGAAACTACCCTTCATCTCTTTGCCGGGATTCAGGGCCTCATGGCCCCCTAATAAACGATGTTTGCCTGCTTTGATGAATTGCAGGTGCTGTCTTCGCCAGCCCTATGGGGAGAAAATCCAGACTCGATGCAGCTGCCTTCGCGGCCTCGAGGACGCTGCTTCGATGCATATGCAGCTTCCCGGAATCATGGGGGCTGTTATAAAAAAAAAGGGGGAAAAGTGAAAGAGAAAAGAAGGGAGGGGAAATCAAGCCCCCCCCCCCCCCCCCCCCCCCGTTTCCCTCAAGAAGAAAGAGAAGAAAATATGAAAAGAAGAAAAGAAGAAAAGAAGAAGAGAAGAAAAAAAGAAAAAAAAGCAAAAAGCAAAAAAAAAGAAGAGAAAGAATTGGCAAGAGAGGGTTGTACGGCCACGTCCGTCGAGACCCGTGCTGAACAAAGATTACCACTGTGGGGTTGATGCGGTGGAGCGAACCACTCATCCCCTCCGTGAGGGGGTGAGCGCTCTCCTGCACCTCCACCCTGGTCAATCATACAAAAAAGGGGGAGAAATAAAAAAGAAATGAAGAAAAGTTGGCCAGCATCGCCGACTGAAAGAGCAAGAAGAAACCCAGCATCCCGCCCGACTCTAGGAGGTCCCGAGTCCGTGGTGCAATGACCCCGCTCGTTCCTCCTTCCTGCTGCCTCCATCCGGCATAAAATGGCCCCCGAGTGGTTGTTAAAAGACCCAGCGAGCCACAATTGTAGCTTGGTGAATGGTTACCCGCTGTGAGGAATGCTTTACAGCAATGAGGCCAAGCACGGCCACCACTCCCGAAGAGAGCATGCACATACCCCGCCATGGGGAATGAGAAGAAGATGTATACCCTGCTACGGGGGCATAGGAGGCAAAAAAGAAATACACTCCATTCCCAGGGGCACATGAAGAGAATCCGCCCCGACTGAGGGGCACACAAAGCAAAAGCTACACCCCGGCTTCGGGGCATTTGAAGAAGAATCCGCCCCGACCTGGGGACGTAAGAAGAAATAGAGCTGCACCTCGGCTTAGAGGCATTTGAAGGGGAAATACACCCTAATATGGGGGCACCTGAAGCAAAAGACATACCCCGCCATGGAGGCATAAGAAGAAAAGAATTCACCCCGGCCTGGGGACACACAAAAAGAGAAACTCACCCTGGCTTATGGGTATATGAAGAAGGAACGTACCCCGGCCTGGGGGCATAAGAAACAAAAGCACACCCCATGCTAGGGGCATATGGAGAGGAATGCACCTCGCCCTGAGGGGCGCAAAAAGTATAAGAACACACCCTGGCTTAGGGGCATTTGAAGAAGAAACATACCCCGCCAGGGGGCATAGAAGTCATGAAGAATACGCCCCAGCTTAAGGGCATTTGAAGAGGTCACATCCCGCCTCGGGAGCATGAGAAGCAGCATGAATACACCCCGGCCTAGGGGTATTTGAAGAAGAAATATATCCCGCCTGGGGGCATAGAAGCCGTAAAGAACACGCCTCGGCTCAGGGGCATTTGAAGAAGCTACATCCTGCCTCGGAAGTATAAGAAGAAAAGAGTCCACCCCATCTTAGTGGTATTTGAAGAAGAAACACACCCCACTATGGGGGCATAGAAGCCATAAAGAATACGCCCCAGCTTAGGGGTATTTGAAGAAGAAGGATACCCCGCCTCGGGGGCATTGCAAGCAGTGATACACCCTGCTAGGGCGCACAAGAAGCAAACCACACCCCACTCCTGGGGACACATAAAGAGAGTACACCCCACCATGGGGGCACATGAAGAGAATCCACCCCGACTCGGGGGTACATGAAGCAACAAAGAATACACCTCACCGTAGGGGAGTCTGAAGAAAAAGCATACACCCCACTTTGGGGGCACAAGAAGTAAACATTTCTCAGCGTGTCGGGGTAGAAGAAGAAGAATTCCCCCCTCGGGGGCATATATAAAAAAAGAAAAGTAAAGATACACTCGGTGTCCGGCGCACATGAAGAGAAAGGCACCTCCCTTTGGGGGCACAACAAGCAACAAAGTACACCCAGACTGAGGGGCACGGGAAGAGAAATACACCACTGCGCCAGGGGCATATGAGACAAAACTATACCCCGATTTAAGGGCATTTGAAGCAAAGACTTCACCCCGCCTCAAGGGGGGGGGATAAGAAGCGAAAGATATACCCCACCCTAGGGGGGCACAAGAAGAAAACACACCCCACCTTGGGGGCGTAAGAAGCCAAGAGATATGCCCCACCACGGGGCAGTAGAGGCAAAATGCATTCCCCCCGGGGGCACATGAAGCAACATACCCCTCGCCTTGGCAGCATATGAGCCCAAGAGGCTACATCCCGGCTCGGGAGCATAAGAAACAAAAGATATACCCCACGTCGGGGGCATATGAAGTCAGGAATCACACCCCCGTCTTAGGGGTATTTGAAGAAGAAGCATACCTCACCTCGAAGGCCTAGAAGCTATAAAGAGCATGCCTCGACTCAGAGGCATATGAAGAGAAGTCCACCCCGGCCTAGGGGTATTTTAAGAAGAAACATAACCCGCCAGGGGGCATAGAACCCATAAAGAACATGCCCCGGCTTAGGGGTATTTGAAGAAGATACATCCCGCCTCGGGAGCATAAGAAAGAGAAGAATACATCCCGTCTTAGGGATATTTGAAGAAGAAATATACCCCGCCAGGGGGCATAGAAGCCATAAAGAATATGCGCCGGCTCAGGGGCATTTGAAGAAGTAACATTTCCCGCCTGGGGGACGCAGAAGCAAGAAGACAGAGTACACCTCCACCCGGGGGCACAGAAGCAAAGAGGCATACATCCCGACCTGGGAGCACATGAAGAAAGAATATACCCCGACCTAGGGGCGTCAGAAGAAGAAACATACGCCCCGATCTAGGGACATAAGAAGCAAGAGAATACGCCCTGCGAAAAGGGTATGAGAAACATGAAGAATGTACCCCAGCCTAGGGGCACAGAAAGAGACACACTCCGCCCTTGGCACATAAGAAGCAGAAGCACCTACCCCAGCCTGGGGGCACAAAAATACACTCCACCCTTGGCGCATAAGAAGCATAAGCATCTTCCCCGACCCGGGGCACAGAAACAAAGAGACATACATCCCGATCTGGGAGCATGAGAAAAAAGATATACTCCGCCCAAGCGGCATTTGAAGAAACAACATACCCTGCTTCGGGGGCACAGAAGCCGTAAAGAGATACACCCCCGCCTCAGGGGGGCGTACGAAGCAAAAGATACACCCCGGCCTCAGGGGGACATAAGAAGCAAAAGATACACCCCCGTCCCGAGGGCATTTGAAGAAAGCTATGCCCCGTACCAGGGGCATATGAAGAAGAAAAATAGCTCGCCTCGAGGGCCTAGAAGCTATAAAGAACACGCCCCGGCTCAGGGGCATATGAAGAGAAGTCCACCCTGGCTCAGGGGTATTTGAACAAGAAACATACCCCACCTAGGGGCATAGAAGCCGTGAAGAGTATACCCCACCATGGGGGCATTTGAAGAGAGCTACACCCCGCCTCGGGGGCATTAAAAAAAGAAAAACACACCCTGGTCTAGGGACATAGAAGCCAAAAAATACACCCCGCTTGGGGGCACAGAAGCGAAGAGGCAAAACACACCCCCTCAGGGGGGATGCATACCAAATGAAGCTACACCCCAACCTGGGGCACATTAAGAGAAAAAAAAGAGCAGAATAAAGAAAAAGACACGCACGAGGCAGACGTGGTCTTCGAGCCCGCCTCATCACACAAAAGAAAAGAAGAAAAGGCAGAAAAGACATGTAAGGCAGACGTGGTCCTCGAGCCCGCCTCATCACACAAAAGAAGAGAAGAAAATGAAAAGAAGACACATGAGGCAGACGTGGTCTTCGAGCCCGCCTCATCACGCAAAAGAAGAGAAGAAAAGGAAGAAGAGACACATGAGGCAGACGTGGTCCCTGAACCTACCTCTTCACATAAAAGAAGAAGAGCAGAACCAAAAGAAGACACATGAGGCAGACGTGGTCTTCGAGCCCGCCTCATCACACAAAAGAAGAGAAGGAAAGAAAGAATGTACATGAGGCGAACACGGTCTCTGCACCTGCCTCTCTATAAAAGAAGAAAAAAAAGAGAAAGAGTCACGAGGCGAACATGGTCTCTGCACCTGCCTCTCTATAAAAGAAGAAGAGAAGAAAAAAGAGAGAGTCACGAGGCAGACGCGGTCTTTGTACCCGCCTCTCCATAAAAGAAGAAGAGAAGAAGAGAAAGAACAATCACGGGGCAAACACGGTCTCTGCACCCGCCTCTCCATAAAAGAAGAAGAGAAGAAGAGAAAGAACAATCACGGGGTGAACATGGTCCTTGCACCTGCCTCTCCATAAAAGAAGAAGAGAAGAAGAGAAAGAACAATCACGGGGCGAACATGGTCTCTACACCTGCCTCTCTACAAAAGAAGAAGAGAAGAAAACAAAAGAGAGTCACGAGGCAGACACGGTCTTTGCACCTACATGTCCATAAAAGAAGAAGAGAAGAAGAGAAAGAACAGCCATCGGGGTGTTAAACCGAAAAATATTCAGCCATCGGGGCTTCAAGCCGATAGATATTCCGCCGACGGGGCGTTAAACCAAAAAATATTCTGCCGACGGGGCGTTAAACCAAAATAATATTCAGCCATCGGGGCTTCAAGCCGATAGATATTCAGCCATCGGGGCTTCAAGCCGATAGATATTCAGCCATCGGGACTTTAAGCCGACAAATATTCAGTCATCGGGGCTTCAAGCCGACAGATATTCCGCCGACGGGACATTAAACCGACTAAACCTTCCACCGGCGGGGCGTTAAACCGACTAAACCTTCCACCGACGGGGCGTTAAACTGACTAAACCTTCCGCCGGCGGGGCGTTAAACCGACTAAACCTTCCGCCGATGGGGCATTAAACCGACTAAACCTTCCGCCGACGGGGCGTTAAACCGACTAGACTTTCCGCCAATGGGGCGCTAAACCGACCAACTTTCAGCCATCGGGGCTTCAAGCCGACAACTACCCCTTCATCGGCCTTCGGGTCGACAGCTATATAATCATCGGCTCCTAGCCGACAACTACCTCATCATCGGTTCTTAGCCGACAACTACCTCATCATCGGCTCCTAGCCGACAGCTATCTCATCATCGGCTCCTAGCCGACAGCTACATAATCATCGGCTCCTAGCCGACAGCTACCTCATCATCGGCTCCTAGCTGACAGCTACCTCATCATCGGCTCTTAGCCGACAGCTACCTCATCATCGGCTCCTAGCCGACAGCTATCTCATCATCGGGTCCTTCCCGGCAGCTATCTCATCATCGGCTCCTAGCCGACAGCTACTTCATCATCGGCTCCCAGCCGACAGCTACCTCATCATCGGCTCCTAGTCGACAGCTACCTCATCATTGGCACCCCAGCCGACAGCTTCCCAGTCAAAAAAAAAATATAGACCTCTCACCTTGGTTCGGATCCTTCCCCGGCCAGAGAACAATAGAATAATCCTTTCACTTTGATTCGGATCCTTCCCCGGCCAGAGAACAAAAGAGACCCTTCTCTTCGAATCTCACGTCCCGCTACCCAACGCCCCTCTGCAGGGCCATTTCGGCCGGGGCCCACTGTCAGGATTAATCCATCCGTCCCACCGCGCTTCCCGATTCTAGCTCCCGTAGCCCGCTCCCCAGCATCTTTTAGCCCTTATGGCTCACTCCCGTGATGTCCCTTGGGTTCTATAGCCCGCTTCTCTAATATCCTTTCAGCCCAATTGCGTGCCTCCCTAATACCTTTACTACCACTACACATATACGTAACAACAATATTTTCCTATGCAAAAAAAAAACAACAACAACAACAAAACAACAACAACAACAACAACAAAATAAAAAAAGTGAATGCATGATTGCCCTGTTTGCATGGTTGCTTAATATAGAATAATACACCTCCTTAAAATTTTCTAGGACCGTGTTTCCTTGCTAAATAATATCGCCTCGATTCCGGATGCACGGGCGTCATGACACACGCTCGAAGGGAACCCAATTATGGCAGGTGCACACGTCAAGGGGAAGAGTCATGGCTGAATCGCTAAGCCCAACTCACAAAATAAACCTGAGGCAACGCTCCCACACTTAGCACTTAATGTGTTCAATAGCCTTCGACTATAGGGATTGCCCAAATTTCTTCTTAGCACTCTATGGAGACTTGAATTCCTGCACTCGCGTGAAAGGTAATCGTGAGAAAAAAATTGCCTAACCCCACTGTAAAAAATAAGAGAAAAAAAAGGAGAGGGAAAAAAAGAGAGAGACACGTGAATCCGAGTAGTCGGGAATCCCCATTGAGACACATGAGGAGACTCGCGTGAAATGGTGAAGTGAATTATAATAAGGACGAATCATAGTAGCCGGGAATCCCCATTAAGACACATGAGGAGACTCGCGCCAAACGGTGGAATCCGTAATGAAATTACAATAAGGATGAGTCCTAGTAGTCGGGAATCCCCATTGAGACACATGAGGAGACTCGCGCCGAACGGTGAAATCTGCTATCAAAATAAACAGACGGGGGGCTGTGCGAAGCTACCAAAATCGAGAGCCTGAAACTAATGTGCAGGCGCTAGAGTGATCCTCGAGTGTCACCAGGAAAACCTGCATATCCCTATGGTTAGGGCTCATTGCTCACACATTTGCACTGCCACGCCACAGAGAATTGCTTCAGGTGAAATGCGTGAATTTAGGCTATGCATGCAAGACATGCGATATCCTCTTGACGGGCGTACCACCCCTCAATTGTGCCTCGTGGCCCACACCGTATCTATGAATTATGGGCGATGTCTCTATCCTATCCCCTATAGAGGGAGCTGCCTTACTTATATCTATGTTATGCCTGCTAATGAATGCTTGCATGCTTAAAAAAAAGAGAGAGAAGACAAAGAAAGAAAAAAATGATTAAAAAAATAACATAAAAATAATAATAATAAAAATAATAAAATAACAAGAATGTGCGTATGCAATAAACTCAGTTCCGGCCATCGAAGCCTACTTTCCTAGCTCCGGCTCGTAGAGCCCAATCTTGGCCCCCATGGCCTACCTCTTGCCCTCGCGGCTCGTTAATCCCCAACTTCGGCTATTTAAGCCCGCTCCCAGCCTTGGCTGTTTTGACCTCCCTTATCGGCTCCTGAGCCGACAACTTTTCAATCATCGACCCCTGAGCTGACAGCTTTTTAATCATCGGCCTTCGGGTCGACAACTTTTGAATTATTGGCTCCCATGCCAATAACTTTTCAATCATCGGCCCCTGAGCCGACAGCTTTTTAATCATCGGCCTTCGGGTCGACAGCTTTTCAATTATTGGCTCCCATGCCAACAGCTTTCAATTTTCGGCCCCTGAGCCGACAGCTTTCAATCATCGGCCTTCGGGTCGACAGCTTTTCAATTATTGGCTCACATGCCAACAGCTTTCAATCATCGGCCCCTGAGCCGACAGCTTTCTAATCATCGGCCTTCGGGTCGATAGATTTTCAATCATCGGCCCCTGAGCCAACATCTTTTCAATCATCAGCCCCTGAGCCGACAGCTTTCAATCATCGGCCTTCGGGTCGACAACTTTTCAATTATTGGCTCCCATGTCAACAACTTCCAATTATCGGTCGCTGTGCCGATAGCTCTTATATCATTGGCATCCACGCCAGTAGCCACCTGGAGTTCTTCAAAAAAAAAGAAATAAAAAAAAGGAAGAAGAGAAGAAGAGGGCAAGAAAGAAGAAAAAAAACAAACAACAAAAAAAGAGAGAAGAAAAAAAAAGAGATAACTAAAAAGAGAAGAAAAAAGAAGAAGAGAAAAGGGAGAAGAAAAGAAAGAAAAGAGACAAAGAGACCAATATACTACTTCAGTTCCCGACACACCGTCGGCACTGATGAAGAGACCAACATACTGCTTCAGTTCCCGACACCCCGTCGGCAATGATGAAGAGGCAAAGAGACCAATATGTTGCTTCAGTTCCCGACACCCCGTCAGCACTGATGAAGAGACCAACATGTTGCTTCAGTTCCTGGTATCCCGTCGGCACTGATGAAGAGACCAATACACTGCTTCAGTTCCCGACACCTTGTCGGCACTGACGAAGAGACCAAGAGATCAACAGACCATGTCAGCTCCCGGCACCCTGTCGGCACTGGCGAAGAGAAGAAAAGACCAACACATACCATGCCAACGCCCGACACCCTGTCAGGCATTGGCGAAGAGCAGAAGAGACAAACAAACCGCATCGGTCCCCCGGCACCCTGTCGGCACTGATGAAGAGAAGAAGAGAACAAGTAAACCATGTCAACGCCCGACACCACGTCAGCACTGACGAAGAGAAGAAGAGACCAACATGCCATGTTAGTCCCCGACACCCCGCCGGCACTGACGAAGAGAAGAAGAGACAAACATGCTACACCAGCTCCCAACACCCTGTCGGCACCAAAAAAGAGAACAAGAGACCAGTACACCCACGGGCAACACCCGGCTCATCCTTCGCCTGCGCTACCCGTGGGAGGGGGGCATTTGTGGACGTGTAAAATTACACACCCATACATCCCAACTAGTCCAGCACCAATAACAACTTCAACCGAAGAAGCTGTGGAAAAGCGGGGCCGTCTGGACTCCCCGCACGCACATACACTGCCGTGGAGCTATGTCAGGGGTCACGACAGTGAAGAGAACTCAACCCTCAAGAGCCCCACAATCCATGGGCCTCGAAGAAAATCAAATAAGCCATAACTTGCGCTCACAGCGGGCTCATAACTGCCCATTTAGGCCTTCAGTGGCACGCCCTTTAGGCCCTTCAGCGGCACACCCCTTTTGCCCCTCAGCGGTACCCCCTTTGGCCCTTCAGCGGTACGCCCCTGGGCCCTTCAGCGGCACACCCCATGTGCCTTCAGCGGCACACCCCATGTGCCATCAACGACACGCCCCATGTGCCCTCAACGGCACTCTATTTTAAGCCTTCAACGGCACACTATTTTAAGCCTTCAATGGCACACTATTTCGGGCCTTCAACGGCATACTATTTCGGGCCTTCAACGGCACACTATCTCAAGCCTTCAACAGCACACTATTTTAAGCCTTCAACGGCACACTATTTCGGGCCTTCAACGGCACACTATCTCAGGCCTTCAACGGCATGCTATTTCAAGCCATCAACGGCATACCATTTCAAGCCTTCAGCGGCACACTTCTTGGGTCTTTCAGCTGCACACCTGCGAGGCTCTCCAGCGGCACGCCTGCCTTAGCCCCAGCGGCACAGCGTTCAGCCCATCCATGCCGGTCAAAGCTCATATCCCTCGGCGCGCAGCGAAGGCATGGCAGGCCCATACCTGCACCTTGCTGGGCTGTCCTCGCCCCACCTACTTCCGTCGTCGACAGTTGTCGGCCTGACCAGGGGTATAAAAAGAGGGGAGAACAGAGAGGCTCTGGCCAGCGATTGTGGTGCTTCCACGGGAGAGAGAAGAGAAGAAGAGGAAGAGAAGAAGAGAAGAGGAGGAGGGGAGGCTTTGGGCTTCTCCCCTACTGCTCTGTCCACCGTCGTCGGCGCGAAGAGAAAGGGAAGAAGAAGAAGAGAAGAACAGGAAGGCCCTCCGGCGACCACCGGCGAGCGATAGAGAGTAAGAGAAGAGAGAGTAAGAGAGAAAGAGAGATGTAGCAAGGGGAGTGGGGAAGGCTAGAGAGCCGTCACCTCTGCCCGACCCTAACTCCCCATTTCCTCCTCTTCATGCTTTTCTTTTTCGTCTTTCCTCCATCATTGTTGTATTTTCCACCCCGGTGTTTTGATGTATACGCGGCCGGTTATGGCCTTTTCTCTGGATGAATAAAAATCCCCCCTCTTTGGGTTTTCTGACTGCCTCCGTTGTTTTGGGCCGTTACGCGTGCCTGGCCGTCTTCTTCCTCTCTTCCGGTGGTGTGCCTCCCGGCAGTGATCCTTTCCCCCTTGGCATAGCTCCTTCGTAGGGCCTCTGATCACCACCCTCACCCGTTCGCCTGTTGAGAGTTACCTCCCTTTTGGCCTCTCAACGGCCCGCTCCTCCAGCGTCCGCCAGCGGCACCCCCCAGCAGCACCCCCCAGCGGCACGCTCCTGCCGCCCCTCATCGGCACAGCCCCTTCTAACCCCCTACCTGGCACACCCCATGCCTTCCTTGCCCGGCACACCCGTGCCCCCACTTTCACCTCTCCTTCCCCGGTACAGCTTGGCCACTCCCAGCCCGACAAGCCCTCTGGTCAGCCAGCCCGGCACGCCCTTGGCCTTCCTTAGCCCGGCATGCCCTCTGGTCAGCCAGCCCAGCACGCCCCTGGCCTCCCTTAGCCCGGTACGCCTCTCCAGCCCTTGGCCTCCTTGGCCCGGCACACTTGCCCCTTCTTCTGGTCGGGTGCATCCCCCTTAGCCAGTCCTGGGATAGTCTTCCACTCACCGTTGCCTCTGAGTTTCCCGAAGTTTTATTGAATGTGTTTCCGCTCTCGGGCGCCCACCTCCAGTTGTCGGGTTCCGCCACTCCATGTGGGCGCGTTCCCTGTATCTCCCTTACGCTCGGGTCAAGGGGAGATGCTGCCGAATTTTCGTTAGAAACGATAACATATTAAAAAGATAAAAGGAAGCAACCAACAAATGGAACGACCACACATTAAAAAGGACTAAAAGAAAGCAACAAACAAATAAAAAAAGAGAACAACGGTAAAATGCTTTAACCGAGGCAAGGGAACCGCAATCAACTCAAAGAGAGCCAAATCGAACGACAACTAAACAACTTGTCCTCATGGGAGAAAGAATGGAAATTGATCAAGAGAAGAAAAGAAGAAACCTGCACAAACTTAATAAAATCAGAAGAGAAGAAAAGAAAAGCCTTAAAAGAAACGGAGGAGGAGTGGGCTCCCCATGCCCTTCACCGGTACGCCCCTTCAGCCACCCTCGTCGGTACACCCTCTAGCCACCCTTGGCCGGCATGCCCTTCGCCGGCACACCTCGCTACGCCCTTCACCGGTGCACCCTATCCGCGCCTTCCCCGGCACACCCTTCGTCGCCCCTCGCCGACACACCTTGCCAGCCCTTCGCCGGTACGCCCGCTCGCTCCCTTCGCCGGCACGCCTTCGGCCCCCCCTTCGTCGGCATGCTCCTGTGCCCCCTTTACCGGCACGCTTACCCCTTACTAATACGGGACGAGACCACGGACACGACAAGCTCGCGATCGTCCCTTAACGAGGGAAGCGTCGGACGTGCACAGTTGGGAAACCGGCTAGAGCTAGGGTGGTCAATTCACACTTTCGTGCCCGGATCGGGTCATGGGACGGTAACGCTCTCTCTCGCAGCAGCGGTGATATAAATATAACGCGAGCTACGATCCTAGAACATGCTCTCTAGCAGTGGCATAAACAAGTATATATGAAAATAAGCAAATGTCGAGTGTAGGGAGCGAGAACGATACCTCCACGCGCTCGGCGTGGGAAAGACGGACCGGCCGAAACTCGTACTCCCGGAACAGTAATACACAATATTACAGCAATACACGTCGCTGCCCACTCCACGCAGGGAGGTAAAAGGCTACACAATGGGGTCCGGGAGGACCGAATTCGGGTTCACGGGCGGCTTCTCGCGTTGATTCGGCAACACCCGAACTAGTGACGGTGGGGCCCACGTGCAGTCCAGAGGGGCCGTGTGGGACCCGGTGGCACCGCTGTAGTGGGGACACTTAGGGAAGTGCTCCCCAGGCTGGCGGCACGCTGGTTCGCCGGCCTCTGGCCGGGCGGCTCCATTCGGCGCCAGTCGGAATAACCGGCCACGGATCTACAGCTTCTGGTTTTCAGCGCACGCTCCAGCGAGAATGGACGCTGCGATCAGCCCCGACGTCAGAATGCGACGAAACTGGCGCCGTTGAAAAGCTGCTTCGAAGGGCTTCAACTCTCTATGATTACAGAAAAATAACAAAGCCTGAACTTCCAATTGGCGAATTTTGAAGGTTGCTGTTGTATAGTGGCTTAACTCTCAGATCTGGAGGGTTATCCTCTGAGAACTGTCGTTGACCGCAGGGTAGATGTCCGATTCAGCTCTTGAGGTCTTCATCAAAGGTGTAGAAAATTGAGCTAGGAATACGGAAAAATGGGTTTGGACAAGTTTGGATGTGGATACGAATTCATAGGATTTTGTCACTAACAATGGGTCAGATCTGGAATCTGACTAAAGGCACTGTAGTAGAGATAGAACACGAATTTTGAAAAATGGATAGAAGGCTGATCAAAACTTACGAAATTTTTTGGATGTAGGGGGTGATGGAAAGAACTCCCAGTAAAATTTAGAGCCCTAAAAAAAATCAAAAAGATGGTTGGAGATGAGAAACTCAGAGCTGCTGTCACTGTAGACAGAGATATGACAGATCTGGATGTGATTGAAGACCGAAATTGAAAAAATATCAAACGAAGGCTTTTCGACCTGAATTGTTTTGTGGATGATGGGATGGAAGATAGGAACACACCATAAAAATTACAAATCACGAAGAGGCCGTGGCTGGTATCAAAAATTTTAGGAAGACACCTCTGTCCAGCAGGACAGAAAACCGAAGACGGATTCGCGGCGGCTCGAAGGCGGCACGAAAGGCGGCGGCGGCGGCACCGATGAAGATTAGAGGTTGAGAGGGGGAGATAGAAGATTGATACACTCTATAACTGAAGGTTTGAGGAGAGGAAACCAGGGGGAGAGAGGAAGGGGGCGCACCAAGCTCCAACGATTCCAACAATTTTCTGAATTTTCACTAATTTTCACATGAAAATACATGGTTTTATATGCTTCCAACCAAATCTAACCTCCACCCTTAGATCTAGGGAGGTGAGATGGATGGCCTGGATTGCATGCCACAAACACAAAAAAATAAATATAATATACAAGGGGGGGGGGCCTATTGACCAAGAATGGCAAGGGGGGACAAGTTTGAGATGGTAGGTAGCCTACCATGGAAATTCTTACCCCCTTGTCTACCCATGTGGCATATGACTAGTCCAACTTTCTAGATGTCCACCTAGGATAGTTGACCAGCCCCACAAGGTGACATGGACCAATGTGAGAGGGCTGAGGGCCCTCTTGATGGTCCTACTGATAAATTACATAGAAATCCACACAATCCATGGGAATGACTCATTGGCTTATAAAGCCTTACATTTGCGTACATACTTTCCTAAGGATATAAACACAAACTAAATGGACATAAATGCAAAAGGAAAGTACATGCTCGGCGTTGATTCCCATCAACTCTCCCTAGGTGGGAGGAACTCGACCCCGTCGAGTAGGGGTAGGGATGCTCGAGTACTCCGGCGGATCCGTCACTTTGCCAAGTAACGCGGGTACGCTCCACTCCAAGTGATCGTCACCTGCTCATCCCATATATACTTGATATGCGCGAACTGCTATGGGCTAAAGGTGGACACTCCAGGTGGGGCACTCTCAAAAGGGAAGGAAGTAGCTCGAAGACTCACTAAGAATCACCGCTGAGTCCCTGTAGGTGACTAGATCCGGGTGTAGCTATAGAACTGATCCCATACTCATCGAGCGAGTCCACTCGCCTCTTACTCATAAGAGAACGACAACGAGCTTGCACAAGACACATGCAGGCTCTCAAACTACACACAAACCATGCAAACAAACCACACAAAGAAAAGCACATTGACTCAACTATGACCCTAGACTCACCTAATGTTAGTCCGACCCGTACATAGATGACGGCGGACCAGGACACCCGAACGTGTGCCATGCATGCATTTGACGTAACCGGAGGTTGACGTCATAGGGAACTCCTATACACCCTACGATGCACCAATCATGGACATTGGGCTTGGATGTGGGAAGTTCGGGAGGTGCGGGTGGTTTGGATGGATCGGAGAAACCAAAGTTTTCATTACCCCCATATGAAGGTTCGGACCTATGGCTATGTGGAGTTTGCTTGGCCCGAGTGGAAAAGGTAGGATAGTGAACTTCGCGGAAGAGGTGGAGTGAGTATGAAAGCTCGGGAGGTTCACTAGTGAAGGGGTCAAAAGGGTCGAAGAAGGTATGACCCCATGAAGTGGATTCTCCCATGACTCGGTCCCAATTTAAGAATTCATAATCACCGTCATACATTGTGAGCGGTGGGACGACGGACATGTGTAGAAAATAGGACTCCTCCCTTGGGCAAAAGGAATGAAGTCGGACTCGGCCGGCATCGGGAGGAGTAGAAGAATCTCCATGGTGACACACCCCACGGTGCACACGGAGGTAATGGACCCTAAGGCCGGATGGGTGAAGCTAAGACTAGCGGGTTGGTCAAAGCCTTGGGCCAGTAGATGCGTCAACTTCCATTGTGAATCTAATCCCATGACAAGATCATCCAACGTGTCAACATGGTGAC
Organism: Amorphophallus konjac; assembly: GCA_022559845.1. Lineage (NCBI taxonomy): Eukaryota > Viridiplantae > Streptophyta > Magnoliopsida > Alismatales > Araceae > Amorphophallus > Amorphophallus konjac. The sequence continues at coordinate 176,005,554 of CM040126.1, read as the reverse complement.
TAGATCGAAATGTGGTATGGAAGGAATTCACCAGCACTAAAGGGAGGATGGGGTCCATAGGTGGGAAGGGAGGTGGGACCAAGCCATCCTTGAGCCAACTAAGAAGCGGCTCGGCTATGAAAAGCATACCCGTTAGAAACACGGGTGGCTGGGGCATGGGTGGCTCCAAATGAGAGGGTTCCGAATTAAGATCGGAAGGTGAGGGTGACATTGGAGCACTCTCGGGTGGTGAAGGAATTGGGTTAGGTAGTCCGATCGGCTCAGGACTCGGTTGGGAGGTAGATGTTTGCCAAAGGGTTCGACCTCTAGAGCGAGAAAAATAAGACTCAAAGGGCTCGACCTCTAGAGCGACCTTATAAGATTGCGCCAGCGAGAACGCGTCGCGGACAAAACATTCAAGTTGGAAGTGAAACCGCAAACCTCTCCGGAACTGAAATGCGGTCGTGGTGCTCTCCTCTCCCAAGCCATATTCCAACCGGTACTTATCATAGTCTCGGATGTACTCGGACACGGACCTATCACCTTGGACGGGTCGACATGGGTTGGCCATTGGTGCCGAAAAGGTGGGAATGGATCCCTAGGAATGGGTATGCAATGCCATTTAGACAAGACACTAGACCGACTATGCACGGTTTGGGATGCATGCACACTAAGGACAAGACACCAAGACTCGGTACGTGGCAGAGTTAATCGATCCGAAGATCACTCGCACAAGTGTGCGGCCTTCCCGATAGGCATAGCCTAACGTTCGGACAACACCTTTTTATATATCGATTAATGGTATGCAAATGCAACTCCTAAGACCGACTTAGACACTTAGACCTAAATGACACTCTTTTTTTTTTGTTTTGGACACCCTAGACTCAACCTCGCTCTGATACCAAATTGATGCGGGACGAGACCACGGACACGACAAGCTCGCGATCGTCCCTTAACGAGGGAAGCGTCGGACGTGCACGGTTGAGAAATCGGCTAGAGCTAGGGTGGTCAATTCACACTTTCGTGCCCGGATCGGGTCACGGCACGGTAACGCTCTCTCTCGTAGCAGCGGTGATATAAATATAAAGCGAGCTACGATCCTAGAACATGCTCTCTAGCAGTGGCATAAACAAGTATATATGAAAATAAGCAAATGCCGAGTGTAGGGAGCGAGAACGATACCTCCACGCGCTCGACGTGGGGAAGACGGACCCAGCCGAAACTCGTACTCCCAGAATAGTAATACACAATATTACAGCAATACACGTCGCTGCCCACTCCACGCAAGGAGGTAAAGGGCTACATAATGGGGTCCGGGAGGACCGAATTTGGGTTGACGGGCGGCTTCTCGCGTTGATTCGGCAACACCCGAACTAGTGACGGTGGGGCCCACGTGCTGTCCGGAGGGGCCGTGTGGGACCCGGTGGCACCGCTGTAGTGGGGACACTTAGGGAAGCGCTCCCTGGGCAGGCGGCACGCTGGTTCGCCGGCCTCTGGCCGGGCGGCTCCGTTCGGCGTCGGTCAGAATAACCGGCCACGGATCTGCAGCTTCTGGTTTTCAGCGCGCGCTCCGGCAAGAATGGACGCTGCGATCAGCCCCGACATTGGAATGCGACGAAACTGGCGCCGTTGGAAAGCTGCTTCGAACGGCTTCAACTCTCTGTGATTACAGAAAAATAACAAAGCCTGCACTTCCAATTGGAGAATTTTGAAGGTTGCTGTTGTACAGTGGCTTAACTCTCAGATCTGCAGGGCTGTCCTCTGAGAACTGTCGTTGACCGTAGGGTAGATGTCCGATTCAGCTCTTGAGGTCTTCATCAAAGGTGTCGGAAATTGATCTAGGAAGACGAAAAAATGGGTTTGGACAAGTTTGGATGTGGATACGAATTGATAGGATTTTGTCACTAACAATGGGTCGGATCTGGAATCTGACTAAAGGCACTGTAGCAGAGATAGAACACGAATTTTGAAAAATGGATAGAAGGCTGGTCAAAACATACGAAAATTTGTGGATGTAGGGGGTGATGGAAATAACTCTCAGTAAAATTTAGAGCCCTAGAAAAAATCAAAAAGATGGTTGGAGATGGGAAACTCAGAGCTGCTGTCACTGTAGATAGAGACAGGACAGATCTTGGAGTGATTGAAGACCGAAATTGCAAAAATATCAAACGAAAGCTTTTCGACCTGAATTTTTTTGTGGATGATGGGATGGAAGATAGGAACACACCAAAAAAAATACAAACCACTAAGAGGCCGTGGCTGGTATCAGGAATTTCGGGAAGACACCTCTATCCAGCAGGACAGAAAATCGAAGACGGATTCGAGGCGGCTCGAAGGCGGCACGAACGGCGGCGGCGGCAGCACCAATGAAGATCAGAGGTTGAGAGGGGGAGATAGAAGATTGATACACTCTATAACTGGAGGTTTGAGGAGAGGAAACCAGGGGGAGAGAGGAAGGGGGCGCACCAAGCTCCAAGGATTCCAACAATTTTCTGAATTTTCACTAATTTTCACATGAAAATACATAGTTTTATATGCTTCCAACCAAATCTAACCTCCACCCTTAGATCTAGGGAGGTGAGATGGATGGCCTGGATTGCATGCCACAAACACAAAAAAATAAATATAATATACAAGGGGGGGGGCCTATTGACCAGGAATGGCAAGGGGGGACAAGTTTGACATGGTAGGTAGCCTACCATGGAAATTCTTACCCCCTTGTCTACCCAAGTGGCATATGACTAGTCCAACCTTCTAGATGTCCACCTAGGATAGTTGACCAGCCCCACAAGGTGACATGGACCAATGTGAGAGGGCTGAGGGCCCCCTTGATGCTCCTACTGACAAATTACATAGAAACCCACACAATCCTTGGGAATGACTCATTGGCTTATAAAGCCTTACATTTGCGTACATACTTTTCCAAGGATATAAACACAAACTAAAAGGACATAAATGCAAAAGAAAGGTACATGCTCGGCGTTGATTCCCATCACTTACGCTCAACAAAACGCCTGCACGTCCTTCGCCGGCATGCCCGTTCGCGCCCCTCGCCGGCACGCCCGCTCGACCCTTCGCCGGCACACTCTCCCAGCCCCTACGCCGGTACACCCCTTTTGGCCCTCTAGCGGCCCACTCTCTCTCCAAAAAAAATAAACGTATGTATTAATATAAAGATAATGATAATGATAATAATAATAGTAATAAAAATTTAATAAAAATTATAACAAATAAATAAACCTGAATATATATATATAAGAAATAAACAAAAAATGTGAAATCATAATAATAATAGTAAAAAAAGGAAAATATAATAGTAGTTATAATAAACAAAATGGAGAGATCATCCAGAATAAAGACATAAAAGGGAAATAAGCAATCAAATATATATATACATATAATTTGAAAGCTCAGATAAAAGAAGGGTAAAATCCACATTGCAGCCCCGTCTCTCCCGTGACCCGATACTCAAGGAACAATCATGTCGCCCTTCCAGGTTGGGCCTGAGTCTTGGGAATTATCCCGAAGTGGCCATGACCCGACCTCACCTCGGGCCGACATTCTGATTAAACTGGACTCGTTTCTCAGGCCGGATCCCTTTCGAGCCACCACTAAAATTGCCGCGCGTTCGGCAGACATTTGAACGGGTTCACCTCGATTTCCACCGTGTTTCTATTACGGATCTGCGTCTGAACATGAAAAGACCCGTGAGTGACCAACATGACCGACGGCTCCCACCCCGACGTAGTCGTGACTCGGCATTGCTCTGGGCCGATAGCTCGTCAAATCGGATTCATTCTATTGGGATTCGTTCCCGCCCTTTCATTGAAATTGCTGCAAACTTGGCATACATTTGTACGGGGTTGTTTCAATCTACGCCGTACCTTCAATACGGACCTTTGTCCGAATAAAAAGTGGTCCGTGAGTGGCCAACAAAAATCGGAATAAAACGAGATGGCTCCTGTCATCCCTGGATCCTATACATGGGAATATCAATAAGGCCTTCGTGGGCTATGCTTGGACCTCGGGTCCGTCCCGATTATGGTCATTGTCTGACCCACACCCTCGGCCTATAGCTCGCTCCTTTCGAACATGTTTTGGTTCCTGAATCTAGTCCCGGGACTCTTCCCTGTTGCCCTCCGACACCGGAATCATTAATGATGCCCACGCAAGCCCCGTTTGGAACGCGGGAGGCGCCCCCGGTATGGTCCCAACTCGATCTCGCACCGGGCCAATAAATTCGCTAGTTTCCTGCTACACTAACTGAGATTCAACCGAATGTTTTCAATATCTCGGAATAATGTATTTACCGTATCACGACATACATATGTTCCAGGTCCTCCTGTGACGATTATGATATTTTCAAGCCAGACACCCGTCCGAATATTAAACGGGCTCCCGAATAACCAACACATTTCGAACGTCCGCTTTCTTAGACACCGGACTTTTCAACTGATTCAAGGGAGATTCCCTCGTTGCCCCTTAGCATCGGAAATATTAATGACGCTCATGCAAGTCTTGTTTCGACCGCGGGGGGGCCCACCGCATTATGGTCGTAGCTTGCTCTTGCACCTGGCCAACAGGTTTACTGGTCTTTGACCGTTCCAACCGAGGCTCAGCCGAACATTTTCCGCTCTTCCGAACAATAAATTTACCGTACCTCGGCATACAAGCGTTCCGGTTTTCTTGCGACAACCGTGATTTTCTCGAGCCGGACATTCGTCCGAACATTAAATGGTCAGTACACGACCGGCATGACCGCGAATGGTTTTCTTCTCGCCCTCGCATGAGGATTTCAATACCTCATAATAGACCTTTCATGTAATTAATTTCATGGCCATAAGGCCCTAAATCCCGGTGATTAATCAAGGGTGTTCCCTCGTATGGGGGATGTAAATGACGCCGTGACCTTTACGGCGCGGTGGGTTTTGGTCCCGACACGAACCACACAATCGTCTGACTGAGTCAGATCGAGCGCACCACGGGCTCTTCGGGGCCCGAATAAATTGTCACTTCATGACTGGCACGCCCACGCACTTAATAGACGAATGAACCACCCGAATAGATGACCAACATAATAAACGATCGAAAAGTGCATCCACAGTGCCCTTCCGAATACAGTCCATGATCGGGGTAGTGACAGAGCTAAATCCGTGGATGAAACGATGATAGAACGTCGCAAGGCCATGGAAGCTGCGGACATCATGGACCGTACGGGGTTCCGGCCACTCAACAATGGCCCGGAACTTCGCCGGATCGGCAGAGACCCCAGTATTAGACACAATAAAACCTAAGAAGGTAAGCTGAGGTGTCATGAAGGCACACCTCTGTGGGTTTGCAAACAACTGCTCTCACCTCAAAAGCAGACAGACCTGCCATAGATGGCCCAAGTGGTCCCCTTTTGTGCAACTATATATAAGGATATCATCAAAATACACAACCATAAAGACTCCAATGAATAGTCCAAGGACCTGAGTCATGAGTCGCATGAAGGTACTAGGGGCATTGGTCAACCCAAAGGGCATAACCAACCACTCATATAGACCATCCTTGGTCTTAAATGCGGTCTTCCACTCATCACCTGGCCTAATCCTAACCTGGTGGTAGCCACTCTTAAGATCGATCTTTGAGAAGATAGTGGCACCGGCCATCATGTCTAGCATATCATCTAGGCGGGGAATAGGGAACCCGTACTTCACGGTGATTTTGTTGATGGCACGACTATCAATGCACATTCTCCACGTGCCATCCTTCTTTGGGGCAAGTAATGCGGGAACAGCACACGGACTCATGCTGTCCCGAACAGACCCTTTCTGCATCAACTCATCGACCTGCCGTTTTAGCTCGGTATGTTCTGTGGGACTCATGCGATAATGAGGAAGATTGGGCAATGAGGAGCCCGGAATCAGTTCGATAGCATGCTGAATATCCTGCATGGGTGGGAGTCCCTCAGGAAGCTCCTCGGGAAAAATATCAGCGAACTCCTGCAGAATAGGAATGAAATCGGGTGGGAGTTCACCCTCAGACTTTGGCTCCACCTCTCGGACCGTAATAGCAAATACAGGGCAGCCCCTACTTGCCTCCCGCTCCATTTCTCGGGAGCTAATCATCATCAACCTCCTAGTCGAGGGCTCGCATGTGCCAGAGGTAACAGTCATAGCCCGGGCTGGGGATGGGTTACTGGGCCTGGGGACAGAAGGCTCCGGAGTACTAGGACAAGTAGGACCCCTAACTGATGGCTTCTTGGGCTGAGAGGGGTTGAGGATAATCCACTGGCCATCATGGTCAAAGGTAAATGTGTTTGACCGGCCATGGAGTGTGGCATCCCGATCAAATAACCACGGCCTACCAAGAATGATATTGCCCACCTCCATGGGGAGGACATCACACCAAATCTCGTCACGATAGGCATGGAACTGCAGTGGGACCAAACACCGCAGTCTGATCGGAATGGAGGTGGAATCAACCCAAGATACTCGATAGGGGCAAGGGTGGTCCACAGAATTAAGACCAAGACGTGAGACTGCGCCCGTGGAGATTGCATTGATGCAACTCCCACTATCGATAATCACCTTACACACATGCCCCCCCAGCCTACAGTATGTATGAATGATGGTGGTTCGACGCCAGTCAACACTGGCCTGTAGCTGGGTGAGAATACACCTGACGACCCCCACGTGGGTATCGTCCAAATGCTGGACATCCTGGCCATCACCTTCAATCTCATAGTATTTGTCAGCTAGCTCCTGATCTACTTCATAGCTGACTAACACAAGATCTGAAGAGGTGGCGTCCTCGGCCTGTGTGTCCCCAATGACAAGAGACTGACCAGTGGGACACTGGTTGGCGAAGTGGCCAAACCCATTGCAGCGATAACACTGCTGCCGTGATCCACTAGGCTCCCCGATCAAAGGTCCTTTCCCCTTATCCTCCTGACGGATATTAGGTGTAGGCAACAAAGGATGAGCAACGGGTGCAGGTGCCGGTGGACGAACCGTGGGTGCCGTGGGTTGGGGACGAGGAGGGATATCCCTCGGAGGTGGAGGGCGAGGCCTAGGAGTGAATGGCTCGGGGCGAGTGGGCTCCTGAGGTCGAGCCATGGGAGCCCTCGGATACGTGCCTGAAGAGCCACGGGGCTCGACACTACAAATGGGAAAGTGACCCAACCAATGGGTAGGTTCAAACTCGGCCTCGAATTGCTCCAATTCGAGAGCAACCTGATACGCCTGATCCAAAGTGGTCACATTACGGCGGAAAAGTTCATATTGGTAGTTCGGCCGCAGACCTCTTGAAAATCACGATATGGTCATGGTGCTCTCTTCCGTAACTCCACACCGTAAATAATACTCATCAAACTCGGCGGTGTACTCAGTCACGGACCGGTTCCCTTGGGAGAGACTTTGCCATTTGTCTATGAGACGCTGGCGATACGTGGCAGGAAGGTATTTCTGCCTCAACTTAATTTTCATGTCATCCCAAGTACCCATCGGGGGTTGATGTCGCTGCACTAACAGGCTCTCCACATTGATCCAATAAGTTTAGGCATGCCCATGCAACTTCATCTTAGCGTACCGAACTCTTCGGTGGTCCTTCATCTCAAACCACTCGAAGTACCGGTCCATGCCGGCCTCCCAATCTAAATAGACCTTCAGATCTAAAGACCCGTCAAATAGGGGAGGGTCCGCACGCACGCTCCTAAGAACACGGTCGTCGTCATCATCACAGTTTCGTCGTTGGTTTTGACGATCACGATCGTAGCCCCCTTGTTCATTATCAGATGCATAGTCATCCACCTCATGCACCTGCTACCTCCCAATATCTACCTCATGAGCCCTTGGCATAGTAGGTTGCTGAGCTGGCTCTTGTTGGCCATTCGTTGGCGCAGGTTGCGCCTCTACTGGGGTCCTCTCAAGGACATCAATCCTCCCTACAAGACCCTGAATGGACTGGTCCGAGGCTTCGGCCCGATCCTCGAGGGCTTTCATTCTCCCTTCTTGACGCGTTCCAACATCATCTAGACGTGTACTAAGGCCATCCATACGCGTATCGAGACGATCCATGAGGGCTCGGAACATCTCGGTCGTCGAGGGCTCATCGATGCAACGGGCTCGGGAATCCGCCATAGATGGAGGTGGCGAGTATTGGGTACCTCGACAGGTGGGCATGCAAAGACACAGAAACTAGGAGACACAGCCTAATGCAAACACAAACTAATGCACCTAGACTTAACCAATATCCGGTACGTAGCGGAGTTAATCGATCCAAAGATCACTCGCACAAGTGTGCGGCCTTCCCGATAGCCGTAGCCTAACGTTCGGACAACACCTTTAAATATACCGAAGTATCAGGATGAAATGCAATTTTAAAACACTTTTTTTTTGTTTTGAAAATAATGATGATCCTAGACTCGACTTAGACCGTGCAAGACTTATGCAACGACTACCCTAGACTCGACTCGCTCTGATACCATATTGATGCGGGACGGACATGGGGACCGACTCTAAGTGATGCGGACCTCGGACTCTACGTGCAGATGCGACCAACAACATACAAATAGGAGAGACACTTCAGCCTGACACTAAGAGTTCCTATGGGCTATACATCGCTAACAGAAATGCAAGCTCACTCGTCATCTCAAGCGAGGGGAAACATGGATCCGCGCGGTTGAGAAACCGGTAGAGTCAAGGATGGTCGACTCACTTCCGTGCTCGGATCGAGCCACGGGACGGATCACTCTCTCACTTACAGCGGTGACATGGACTCACGGGCTAGATTCCTATCACACTCACAGCAGCATATGACCATATACTTAACTAGCAAATGAATGCCAAGAAGTAAGACCGTTACCTCCACGCTCCCGGCATGGGGAAGACAACCCCAGCCAAGTCCGTACTCCCGGTTAACAAATATTACAGCGGTACAAATGTTTCGAACCACTCCATGTAGGGAGGTAACAGGTCACATATGGGACCCAGGAGTATCAGGAAGTGGGTTGATGGGCAGCATCTTGATGTCGCTCTGACGGTGCTAAAACACACGTTTTAGTACTGTCCGGACGGCGCGATCTGCGGGTCCGTGGGGCCCACGTACTGCTCAGTCCTACGAACCTGACAGGGTGGGTCCCGCTGTGATGGTGACATCTGGTGGCATGCTCCCATGGACGGTGGCCGGGCAGGAACACCGGTCGGAGGCCGATCGGCTCCGATCTCCAACTCTTGGAGTTGCTGCCCACGGATCTGCTGCTTCTGTTTTGCCGCGCACGATCCGGCGAGATCTATTGCTGCATTCACTCCCGACGTCGGATCGATGCACAAGAGGTACCATTGGAAAGCTCTCTCGAAATCCTTCGACTCTATGTCACTCCAGAAAATTCGTAGGGACTGTACTTTTGTTGGCAGATTTATGAACATGACTGATCTCTATTTCAGATCTGGCCGGGCAGAAAGAAAGTTTCCTAAGAGTTGGCATTGACCATGAGGTAGACTTCCGATTCAGATGTGGAGATCTTCATGAAAGTTGTAGAGGGGAGAGAGAGGAAGACGACAATAATTTTTATGACCGATTTGGTGGAAGTTTAAATGGGGAAAAGGATTTAGACAGCTGGGTGGTCGGATCAGGACAGAGGGAGATAGAATTGAGTTGGGATCTGAAATGAATTTTTAGAAAATATGAACATGAACATAAATTCACAAGAAAATTTTTGGGTGTGGCATTAGGTGGACAGAACCTCCAATAAAAATATCAAGTCATTTGGATCACTATAAGGTGGGTTCATGAACGACCTATTAGGGTTCTGAAAATCTGGGCAGACTGCTGGCAGATCCTGAAAGTTTGGGCTCCAAAAGATCTCGTGGCTGGGAGCAGAAATTCATGGAAGAAGAGGTTGTCCTGGGTGGACAGAACTCCGGCGACGATGGTGGAGGTGCGATGGCGGCACGATGGCGGTGGTGGCGATGATCTTCACACATGATAGATGAGGCTTCACACCTCTGATTCATTGCCTTCCCAGCTGCAGAAGGGGGAGAGAGGAGAGAGAGAGAGGGGTGCACCAAGCTTGGTGGAACAAATTCCAATTTTTCTTCTCATTAATTCTTGAAAATAGGAAATACAACCCTTTTATATGAAACCCATGGATCTTGGTTTACGTAGAGGAGATGCCAAATGCTATTTCTCCCATGTGGTCAAGCCTAAATAAAAACGTTTAGCCTAATGAGGCCAAAAGAGGGGGGCACCCCCCTTATTTTAAGGAGAGAAAGTGGGCTTTTCTCCCACTTTGACTCCCTTGGTCAACAAGAGAGGCTTGGTCCAAGTTGGGCCATAGACCAGCCAATTGGGCCTTCCAATCTAGGAAACCCATGAGAAAGAGAGAAGCCCAATTGGGCCTTAAGTGACTTAAAGACCCATCATGAAGCCTAATGGTCCAATATGGCCACACCCCTTAATGGACTCTAAAGGTCCTAATCCAAATGGCGTATTAAGAGCCTTACAAAGAGCCCAAAATGAAAACCCAAGTAAAAACACACATTACAAGCCCAAATAAAATGCAAATAAATGATAAAAAGTATCCAAACTCAAGGCAGAGACTCCAGACTATCTCCGAGCCTAAGGGAAGCCGATGTAGCCCGAGTGGTGCTCCGCGTACGGTACCGACAGCTCACCGGTTCATGCTTCTCGCTCGCTCTGGTGTCCGCACCAAGATTCCAGTAGGATGGTAAGTTCACCATTTCTTCTATCATGTCAGATCATGGAGGAGAGTTTGAAAACTCAAACTTTGATGTTTTCTGCAGGGAGAAAGGAATATCACACAAATTCTCTTCACCAAGAACTCCCGAACAAAATGGAGTGGTGGAAAGAAGAAACATGACTCTTGTGGCTATGGCGAGAACAATGCTAATCGAAGGACAACTTCCAAGGAAATTCTGGGCCGAGGCGGTAAACACTGTATGCTACATTGTAAATCGTGCAATGGTAAGGCCTCTGTCCAAAAAGACTCCCTATGAGTCAATGAAAGGTAAGAAGCCATCAGTTGCTCACTTCAGAGTATTTGGATCAAAATGTTTTATTCAAAATAATGACAAACGGGACTTGGATAAATTTGAACCTAAGAGTGAACCAACCATCTTTCTTGGATATTCTGATCACTCTAGGGCCTATAGAGTCCTAAATGTCAAAACTCAAACTGTAGAAGAATCCCCACATATTGTATTTAGTGAAATGAATGTTAAATCTGAAAATGAACAACCTTGCAGGAACAAGGATGATGGGGAGTTTCTTGAAGTGAAGGAAGATCAAGATCTACAAGAAAAAGAATCAAGGCCAGGTGAGAATCTAGTAGAATCAAGTGCTGAAGGTAATGCAACAGCTAATGAAGGTAATTCTCTCACCAACGTTAGGGTGTTAAGAGATCATCCATTATCAAGTGTCCTTGGTAGTCTCCATGACCCTCTTAGAACTAGGTCTCACTTTAGGATCATTGAAGAAATGGATAATTTGGCACTTGTTTCCCAAATTGAACCCAAAAATGTAGATGAAGCCTTAAAAGATGAATTTTGGATAAATGCAATGCATGAAGAATTAAATCAATTCAAAAGAAACAAAGTGTGGCATCTTGTGCCAAGACCCACCGAACATTCAATCATTGGAACTAAATGGGTTTTTAGAAATAAACAAAATGAGAATGGAATAGTAGTCAGGAATAAAGCAAGACTGGTAGCTCAATGATATAACTAAGAATTTGGTATTGATTTTGAAGAATCCTTTGCTCCAGTAGCTAGAATAGAGGCCATTAGTGATGTGGCACAGCCCAAAGACCACTAAATATGATAAGGTGACCCTAGGACTTAGACCCGCAAGCATACAAGCGCTCAATGATTCTCACAACGACGATTTCTGCTCACTCGGTTCACACGTTCACCCGGTGGGTCCGGGAGATGATGGTGAGGGTCCGAGGCGGGACCCAATTGTCCTAATGGACTTACAATGCTAAGACTGACCTCCAATGGGCCTGGGAGTCCCAACTTTGTGGGTGGCTGGCCCGCAAGGCGGGGTGTGGGGTGGCACTCACTCACGGGCCGCGGTGGGCACGATATTGCTTAAAATGAATTCCGAGCACTCTCTTACCGTCCGACGGGCATTCAAGGCAATACTACATTTGCAGAAATGAAGCTACAAGGGTGTGATCAGAAGCTCACCTGATCGGTGTGAAGACACCGATCCCGTTCGGAGACGAGGGCGCGCCGGGAGGCGAGGGTATACACCCGATCGCCGCGGCGATGGAGCTTGACCTGAAAATGTGAAGAGGTACAGCACTACGCCCCTTGCAAGGGGGGGATCTTGGGGTGGGGGTTAATGTATTACAACCAAAAATTACCTCCACGCAGGGAGGGGCCTTCAGCCGGCCAAGCGGGGAGGGGAACGAGCGAGATAGAGTCGACTTTCCGAGCTTTGCCGATTCTGCCTAGCTTCTGTAATTCTGGACAGAGGGCCGATGTCGATGCTGCCAATAATTCCACCGAACTTGGAATCTCATGAAACTTGCGCCAAAAGCTTGCTAACCGGAGAGGGGTGTGGCTTGAATTTTTTGGACGACGTTCTGATCTGGGGGCTGACTGCTCCAGCGACTGGAAGATGGATGCAGCTCTGGTCTCTGGCCGAGCTCAGTCTGAAACAGCAGGTTGCAGAAGCTGCCACGATCGCTCCTGAGCTCCAAATTTGGCACCGCTAGACTCGTTGGAATCGTGGACGAGTCTACTTTGCAGCAAAACAAACGGCGAAGTCTTCTGATGTTGGAGATGAGCTGGGTGTCCAGAGAAGTGGACGGTGGTCGGTGCAGACTGTGAGGAGGCAGACCGGCGTGGGTGTGGTAGAAAATTGGTATCTCTGGTTGTCGGATGCCGAACGGGGTTCCGCCTTCTGTTCCTGGACGCTGACAGGGGGAGGAAGAACTTTGTAGAAGACCTCGAAGACTGGTTCCTTCAAGGTTTGTCGTGGGAGAGTCTTCTCTGCCGCTCTGGCTCCTGGTCTGAGAGGTTCTGCGCAGTCGGGGAAGAACAGCCTTCACGGACGGCCACGAACTCGGAATGGAGTGATTCCACCTCGCCTGCGAAGAGCACAGGGAGGCCTTTCCAGAAAGTTAGGCCACGCCACCAGCAGAACCAGGATGCAGTCGTGGACGTCGCTGCAACAGAGTGCTAAACTGCAGGTCGGCCTGCACACAAAGCTGGAGTGGAGAAGAGAGGAGGGGGTGAACTTGGCTTGAGGGGAGAGGAGGGGTGCGACCTAGGGAGCAAGGAGGGAAGGGGAGATTCGAATTTGGGCTTTGGAATGAGTTAATTCAGCCTTGGGAAGGTGGAGATATGCTTAGGGAAGTGAAAGGGGTAGGTGGTGGTTGGAGGGTGGGGTTTTGAGTGGTGGAACTTCCTTGGGACTAGGTGAGGATTAAAGAGGGGTTGTGGGAAGTTGTGGGGAGTTAATGGAGGTAGGTGGGGGTTGGAAGTGGTTGAGAGGGGGAGGAGAGAGAGTGAATTTCGAAATTTAGAGAGAGGAGGAGAGAGAATGGAGAGATAATGAGAGAGAGAGAGATATTGAGAGAGTTTGAAAGGGTTTTCTTCAATATTCATCAAAAGTTGAATACAAGAGGAGAGATGGGGCCTATATATAGGCAACCATTCTTTACATGACCAAAATACCCTTGACAATAAGATAAAAGACCGAGCATATCCTAGACTCAATCCTATGGGCCCATAACTAAAGTAATAAGGCCCAATTAAACATAACAAGGGAAATGGACTAAAACCATATGACTCAATAAAGGAAAATACATAAGATAGGACTCAATAAAAAGAAAATACATAAAATGAAACTTGGGAAATGAAGATAACAAGTGTAGATCATGATCAATCCATATCAAGAGTGTGCAGGCGATCAAAGCTAGAGGGGTGTCGGGAGATGCCCTCATCAAATCCCCCGGGGTGGGGAGAGCTCGACCCTGTCGAGTATGGGTCTGCCTGGCTGTCGTACTGCTCCATCATGTCGGGATCCAAGCATATCAAATCCTCCCTGACTCACCCATGTATCCTCGATCGGGGGACGGCTCTTCCACCTAACCAGATAGCGCTGATACACCCTGTGCCTCGTAATGATACTCTGCTCATCCAGTATTGCCTCTACCTGCTCTCGTCGGTCTCTCAAGCTAGAAAGTGGAGTCCCTCCGGGAGTGTCTCTCATAAGGGGGGGTAAAGGCTCAAGCTCCTCACTGGGTTCCACCGCGGGGCCTTTGTGGGGTACCAGGTCCACCACACTGAAGGTAGGGTGCACCCCATAGCTTTCTGGTAGGTCAAGCTCATAAGCATTGCTGCCAAGTCGTCGTAGAACTCGAAAGGGTCCCGAACCCCGTGCCCTCAACTTGGAGGCAGGTCCCGGAAGGAGCTGCTCCGTCCTCACCATCACCGAGTCTCCCACTTGGAACTCGTAGTGGCGCCGATGAGCATCTGCCCGCCTTTTGTAAGTCTCATTGATCCTTCCTATATGCTTGCGAGAATGCGTATGCCAAGGTGGACCTGGGCAGCCAAATGTAGACCGATCACACTTTGATGCTATGAAGACTGTGGTAGTCTTAGGAGGGCCGGGACATCCATAGATGAACCTTTTATGCATGGGTGTGATAAATGTCGGGGGACCCGGACATCCATGTATGCTCCTATCATGCTTAAGACTCATGATGAATGAAGGTGGGCCAATACATCCGAATATGGTCCACTTATGCTGCCTACTTGACATGTGGGTGATGTGGATGAATGTATCCGACTTATGAATCATGTCAAATGGTGTGGTAGGCCTGGACACATGCATGTTTATCCCAAAGGTGACTTCCATGTGCATAGATGTGGGATGACTTTTGAACGTCCACGTGAATGGGTCGAAGGGATCTACGAACGTGGTTATGGGGTGGGGCACTTCATCAATCCCAAGGTGTTTGTTGCCTAAGGTCAAGGCTCTCATGTTGTAACCCGATTCTAGGAAGGGAGGAGTTTGGGTCGACATGGGCGATGTGGGTAAGGTGAGGTGGGTGGTGAGTAGGGAAAGTGGGTCACATGGAGATTTAGGCTCCCATAGAAAAGGGTCAAAGGGATTATGGTAAGGGTCACCTAGGTAGGGGTACTCCATGTTCTCAAGGTCCTCAAATGGCGAATCATCTCTCTCTAAGATAATTGGGCCAAGGTTGCTAATGGGTTGGCTAATCAAAGTACTTGGGATCTCAATGGTTGGGGAGTAGACTAGGATGGGTTCCTCCTCCATGGGAAGAAGGAGTATGATCTCACTTGTAAATTGGCCATTGGTGTAGATGGAAGTGATGGAGCCAATGGTGGGGTAAGCTAAGCTAATGGTGCTAGACTCTGATGGCCTCATGGCTAGCATATCGGTCAAGTGGACTTGCCAATGTAGGTAGGCCACTAAGTCTCCCAAATCTTCTACACAATAGGAGGTTTGATAAGTGACATGAGGCTGAGTGGGAATGAGTTGGGATTGATGTCCCATGAGTAGGTGGCTTGGTTGTAAACTAGGAATGGTGAGGCCTCGCTTGAGCCATAGGAATATGGACTTATCTATGGTGATGGTGTCATGGGGAAGGGTGTATAGCTCTTGATGAACTAGGTTAGGAGGGGTGGGTGAGTTGTATGGCCCTTGGATTTCCTTGATTTTGGGAGGTGGATCCGAATTGGTATCCCTCTCCACTTGGGTAGGTGTGTGGGTTGCAACTCCTAAGGACAATGGGGTAGGAAGGTCTATGGTGGGTGGGTTGGTGTTAGTCGAGGCATGGCGCACTCGAGGAGGTGAGCAAGGTCGGACATGGGTTGGACTTGGGAGTGGAAGTAGTGGAGGCCTAATTTGGGGTAAGATTGGTGTAGGAAGCGGGAGGTGGATTGGGTGAGGGGTTTTGGGTTTTGGGGTGGTGGCCATTATGGGCCTTGGTGGAGGGGTGGACATGGTGTCCACATGGTTTTTAATGGTGAGGGTTGGATGAGTGGTGGTCACCATGGAGGGAATTGGGTTGGTTAGGGGTCTCTTGCCCTTGGGATCACTTGGGGTGGAAGTGGGGGCTAAAGGGGCTTGACTAGTGTAGGTTAGGGAAGGGGGTTTTGGTTGGGATGTGGGGGACCTCATGGGGTTAGGTGGGGAGGTGGAGGTCTTAGGTACTTGGGTTTTAGTGATAAGGGTTTGGACGGGTGGGGTGGGAGGAGTGGGAGTGCTCCTTGGGTTTTGGTGATCCGAGTGGGATGGGGACACATACCTAGCCCTTAGTTGATCCTTCATGTCCTCCCATGTGGTGAGGGGAGCTTCCCGTCTAATTATCCTTAAGCCCTCAATTTTACACCAATGAGTTTGAGCCCTTTTGGTTAGTTGTATTTTGGCAACCCATGCCTTTTCATCCTCGGAAATATGATACCAATTGAAGTATTGGTCCATTGTAGCTTCCCAATCTAAATATTTGCTAGGAGAGGTCCCATCAAAGGTGGGAAGTGGGAAAGGGGCCATCCTATCGTCCGTCCTTAGGGCGGGCCTATTTTTTCCAAGTTGGTTGAGTCGGCCCGATATGTTATCAAGTCGCTCATTGGCATAGGTCAAGGCTTTCATGAAGTAGTTGAAGTCATGAGTGTTAGTGGTAGGCATCCCTTGGGGTTTTGGATTCATTGTGGGATTGGAAGATGTAGTATTGGGTTGAAAGCGAGTACCACTACGAGTGGTCATGCAAGGTTGGGTGGGCTATGCAAGGGTGTGCGGATGCACCTATGAAAGACTTAGTGTGACCCAAGACTAGACTTGTAAGGACAAGCCTATGACCGCTCTGATACCACTTGATGTGGCACAGCCCAAAGACCACTAAATATGATAAGGTGACCCTAGGACTTAGACCCGCAAGCATACAAGCGCTCAATGATTCTCACAACGACGATTTCTGCTCACTCGGTTCACACGTTCACCCGGTGGGTCCGGGAGATGATGGTGAGGGTCCGAGGCGGGACCCAATTGTCCTAATGGACTTACAATGCTAAGGCTGACCTCCAATGGGCCTGGGAGTCCCAACTTTGTGGGTGGCTGGCCCGCAAGGCGGGGTGTGGGGTGGCACTCACTCACGGGCCGCGGTGGGCACGATATTGCTTAAAATGAATTCCGAGCACTCTCTTACCGTCCGACGGGCATTCAAGGCAATACTACATTTGCAGAAATGAAGCTACAAGGGTGTGATCAGAAGCTCACCTGATCGGTGTGAAGACACCGATCCCGTTCGGAGACGAGGGCGCGCCGGGAGGCGAGGGTATACACCCGATCGCCGCGGCGATGGAGCTTGACCTGAAAATGTGAAGAGGTACAGCACTACGCCCCTTGCAAGGGGGGGATCTTGGGGTGGGGGTTAATGTATTACAACCAAAAATTACCTCCACGCAGGGAGGGGCCTTCAGCCGGCCAAGCGGGGAGGGGAACGAGCGAGATAGAGTCGACTTTCCGAGCTTTGCCGATTCTGCCTAGCTTCTGTAATTCTGGACAGAGGGCCGATGTCGATGCTGCCAATAATTCCACCGAACTTGGAATCTCATGAAACTTGCGCCAAAAGCTTGCTAACCGGAGAGGGGTGTGGCTTGAATTTTTTGGACGACGTTCTGATCTGGGGGCTGACTGCTCCAGCGACTGGAAGATGGATGCAGCTCTGGTCTCTGGCCGAGCTCAGTCTGAAACAGCAGGTTGCAGAAGCTGCCACGATCGCTCCTGAGCTCCAAATTTGGCACCGCTAGACTCGTTGGAATCGTGGACGAGTCTACTTTGCAGAAAAACAAACGGCGAAGTCTTCTGATGTTGGAGATGAGCTGGGTGTCCAGAGAAGTGGACGGTGGTCGGTGCAGACTGTGAGGAGGCAGACCGGCGTGGGTGTGGTAGAAAATTGGTATCTCTGGTTGTCGGATGCCGAACGGGGTTCCGCCTTCTGTTCCTGGACGCTGACAGGGGGAGGAAGAACTTTGTAGAAGACCTCGAAGACTGGTTCCTTCAAGGTTTGTCGTGGGAGAGTCTTCTCTGCCGCTCTGGCTCCTGGTCTGAGAGGTTCTGCGCAGTCGGGGAAGAACAGCCTTCACGGACGGCCACGAACTCGGAATGGAGTGATTCCACCTCGCCTGCGAAGAGCACAGGGAGGCCTTTCCAGAAAGTTAGGCCACGCCACCAGCAGAACCAGGATGCAGTCGTGGACGTCGCTGCAACAGAGTGCTAAACTGCAGGTCGGCCTGCACACAAAGCTGGAGTGGAGAAGAGAGGAGGGGGTGAACTTGGCTTGAGGGGAGAGGAGGGGTGCGACCTAGGGAGCAAGGAGGGAAGGGGAGATTCGAATTTGGGCTTTGGAATGAGTTAATTCAGCCTTGGGAAGGTGGAGATATGCTTAGGGAAGTGAAAGGGGTAGGTGGTGGTTGGAGGGTGGGGTTTTGAGTGGTGGAACTTCCTTGGGACTAGGTGAGGATTAAAGAGGGGTTGTGGGAAGTTGTGGGGAGTTAATGGAGGTAGGTGGGGGTTGGAAGTGGTTGAGAGGGGGAGGAGAGAGAGTGAATTTCGAAATTTAGAGAGAGGAGGAGAGAGAATGGAGAGATAATGAGAGAGAGAGAGATATTGAGAGAGTTTGAAAGGGTTTTCTTCAATATTCATCAAAAGTTGAATACAAGAGGAGAGATGGGGCCTATATATAGGCAACCATTCTTTACATGACCAAAATACCCTTGACAATAAGATAAAAGACCGAGCATATCCTAGACTCAATCCTATGGGCCCATAACTAAAGTAATAAGGCCCAATTAAACATAACAAGGGAAATGAACTAAAACCATATGACTCAATAAAGGAAAATACATAAGATAGGACTCAATAAAAAGAAAATACATAAAATGAAACTTGGGAAATGAAGATAACAAGTGTAGATCATGATCAATCCATATCAAGAGTGTGCAGGCGATCAAAGCTAGAGGGGTGTCGGGAGATGCCCTCATCAATTAGACTATTGCTTGCATTTGCTTGCTGCCATGGAATAAAATTACATTAAATGGATGTAAAAAGTGCTTTTCTATTTGGTCTAATAAAAGAAGAGGTGTATGTTGAACAACCCCCCGGTTTTGAGTGCATAGACTGTCCTAACCATGTTTACAGATTGGACAAAGCTCTGTATGGGCTGAAACAGGCCCCTCGAGCATGGTACGCCAGACTCAGTTCATATCTCACTGAAAAGGGATATTCCAGAGGTAATGTGGACCAAACTTTATTCACCAAGGTAAGAAATAATGATATTCTTCTTGTCTAGATTTATGTTGATGATATAGTTTTTGGATCCACTAAACCAATCATGTGTGAGGAATTTGCAAAAATTATGACTACAGAATTTGAAATGAGTATAATGGGTGAGTTGCAATTTTTTTTAGGTCTTCAAATCACCCAAAGCAAAGAAGGATGTTTTATCAACCAGGCAAAGTATAGTTCTGAATTGCTGAAAAAGTATCAAATGGAGAATCTCAAAGCGATCACAACTCCCATGAGCACCAACACAACCCTGGATGCAGATCTGAAAGGTAAACAAGTGGATGCGAAGACTTATCGAGGTATGATCGGATCACTCCTTTATCTTACCGCATCAAGCCCAGATATCCAGTTTTATGTCTGCTTGTGTGCACGTTTTCAATCTGATCCTAGAGAATCCCACTTGAGTTCTGTTAAGCGTATCTTTCGATACCTTGCTGGAACTCAAGATTTAGGGATTTGGTATCCTGCATCTTGCTCTTTTGATCTTGTATCTTATTCAGATGCAGACTATGCTTGATGTAAACTTGACAGGAAAAGCACAAGTGGCTATTGCCAGTTTTTGGGAGGGTGTTTGGTTTCTTGGGCATCCAAGAAACAACACTCGGTGGCACTGTCCACTGCAGAGGAAGAATTTGTCGCTGCAGGGAGTTGTGGCACTCAAGTGTTGTGGATCAAACACCAACTCCAAGATTATCAAACTAATCTTGGGTGTGTCCTAATTTTGTGTGATAACACCAGTGCCATTAACCTGGCAAAGAATCCAATCCAGCACTCTAGGACCAAACATATAGAAATTAGGCATCACTTTATACGTGATGAAGTTAATAAAGGGAGCTTTAAATTGATTTGTGTGGATGCACAACATCAACTAGCTGATATTTTTACTAAGCCTCTGTGTAATGAAAGATTTACTTGTCTTAGAAGAGAGCTTGGGTTGTGTAATCCTCAAAATGTTGCCTAATGTGATTGCTCAGTTCATTTTACGAATTCTAATTGCTTAATGTTGCCTAATGTGATTGCTCAGTTCCTTTCATGAATTCTGATTGCTTAATGTTGCTTAATAATAATTTGGTCACATGCCTTGTTTGATTTGAACCTGCTTGGGTCTTAAATAAGTCACCAATTTAGGGGGAGTTTAGTTATTCGTGATGTCCTCTGTCTTGAATGTCATATGGTAACTAAAAGGCATACCATGTTGTTAATTGAAATATCATTAGAACTTTTTGTCATGCATGATCCAATGGAGTAGGGGGGAGTTTGAAATACATTTTATTTGCTGAGAAAAGCATTCTGGTACTTTGAAATGGTTGGTTAGTGAATCTTGTGTAATCTTGCATCAACCGAATGATAAGCCAAGTCACTGGTTAAGAAGACTGAGTTAACGCTGGAGTAAACTTGCATCAACGCACTGACTGAAATTGTATGGAAACCGTGCTGATGGTCAATCTGTTTGCTTGAGTGGGTTAATGCAGTGATGGGGATTGAGTCAACGCTAGTTTGAAAAGTATGCCTTCTGAGGTTCTATCTGATGAGAAGGGGTTGATGCAATGGTTGCTGTGCATCAACGCCTACTGCTTGATAAGGTAGTCATTCAAGTGACACTTCTGGTACCATAGGATGTCTGCAGCTTGAAGTCTTTTCTATCCCTCTTCAAGTCATTTCTCTTGTTCAATTCATCTCATAAATTCCAATTTTTTTTGTAGTTGAAGAACTTGTCAATCTTCAGTTTAAGGGAAGTTTCTTTAACACTGAGATTTAACTTGATATCTTAGATTCAGGGGGAGTTCAAATGATAATTCCTTTATGAGAGTTCTTGGTCTTCATTGACTGACCCTTTGCAAAATTAGTGGTTGGAGACTTATGAATCTTATGCTTTTGAACATTAAATTTCTTGAATATGAAAGTTCCTTGCATATGGAATAGCTATAGAACTGTTTCATAAAACTGTGAACCCATCTTTTCTAGAACCATGAAAATCAAAAGTAAAGAGACAACTTTGTTCAAAATGAATTTAATAATTGTATTGACCTTAAACTCAGAATAGGTTCAATAAAAGCTGAAGGAATACACCTTTATATATATATATATATATATATATATATATATATATATATATATATATATATCATGTCAAAAATTGCAGAGCAATGGCAAATTCTTACTGAGAAACTGTCTCTATGCACCAATGAAGTGCTGAGAAATATGTCATGATGTGAGTTGCCAACTCTATTCCCAATATAGCAAAATAGCTCGCTGCAGAGCCATGGTAAATTCTCACTGAGAAATTACCTCCATGCACCAAAGAAGTGCTGAGAAACATGTCATGATGTGAGTTACCAACTCTCTTCCAAGTGAAGCAGAATAGTTAGCTATGCTGAGTAACCGGGCATTCTGGTGCCTGATAAACATGTTTACCCGTGTCAAAAAGCTAGCTACACTTGACTGCTAATAAAATTTAATAATAAAAATAAAATAATATATATATATATGGTTGACCTAAAGCTTACACAAAATCCTAAAGAGTTTTTCTTCAATACTTGTTAAATTCACTTCTACAAAGGTCTCTTGCAATTGAATAATCAAGGGATATGGATTGAAGAAAGTTCCTGTTGCACAAACTGTTCTATCTCTATTCCATACACATGTTCTTCTTGTTCAAGGATTTACTTCAAACGCTTGAGATCGTTGTTCTCCACATCATTAAATAAATTAGGGTCTTTTGCAATAACTCTTATAAGGGAATTTGACTTTTACCTATTAAAAATCCCTGAATGCAATCTCATGTTTCATGTTTCAGTGTCTTTAGAACTCACCTTAATACTGTGGTTCTTGTCTCTTTTTGGATGTGTCAACTCAGTATTTCACCGCGTCAACATTGTTGCGCGGTCACTCTGTCAACCCAGTCCGGTTCATCCTTTTTGAACCGGCTTCGCCCTTTTTAAATTGGGGTGTCACCTTTATAAAACCCCTTACCGTAAACGCTTCCATCTTTCTGCCTCTCGTTCAAACCCTTTTGGCACCTCTTTCTCTCCTTGCCTCACCGTTCCCCCTCCCTCGATTCCTCCGCTTCTTCCCTGTTGTCGTGAGGTTCACCCTGTTGGCATGGCTCCTCCGGAAAAGGCAAAAAAGGACAGGAAGAAGAAGAAGAAGGGTCTGAAGCGAAGAGCTCCCATCTCAACTGAGCGTTCTATTGAGCCTTGAACTAAATATAAAGCTGCTCAAGAGGAGACGCCGTCTCAATATGTTCCACGGAAATGAAAAGGAAAAGAGAAGAGCTCACCGGCCAAGAAAAGAAAACTCTCGGAATCAAGGGAAGCGAAGCAGACTGCCTCTCACGATGCTCCCAAAAAGTCCTCATCTTCAGCTTCAGAAAAGGGGAAACAAACTGTGGGAAGTTCAGACGCGCATGCAAGGTCTCCAGACTCATCTCTTCTCACCAATACTGGAGAACCTCTGAAAGTTCTTATTCCTCGATATATTGTTGATTCCGATGTCAAACTGCATGAGGCTTTTTCGCAGTTATTTCCCACTCTGGATTTTTAGGGTTGGTGGTCTTTTGTCACAAACCATAGAATATATTACCCTACTCTTGTTCGAGAGTTTTACCAGAATCTGAAATACGAACCACAAATTCCTAAGGTTACCTCAACAGTTAGAAATATCAATTTTTAGTTAACAAATAAATTGTTTGCCAGATCACTGAAAATTCCAATGTGTGGGGTTGAACAACATAGTTTTCACATTGATGAACATGAGGCTTTTGCTATCTTGACAGAACAGCCAAGTGATCCTACCGATGTCAAGCAGACATATCTCTCTAGTCTGAAGGCAAATAGGTTCCCTCCCTTCAAACGACTATTGCATCATATTTGTACATCTATTATTACACCCGAAAGCAGTGGTAGGGAAAGGGTTATTGAAATGCAACGATTTTTGATGTACTGCATGCTGAAAAATGTCAAAATCTCATTGGCTGATGTTATTATTCAGACTATGGGCTCTTGTCTGTCACAATCTCAGACACTTCCCTATGTTGCCCCACTGACTGCTATCTTTAGAAAAGTTGGAGTGGATTTAGGAAATGAAAAGAAACTTAACATTACTAAAGGGAATAGATATTCCTTGTCATACATTCAAAATTTCATGGGATTTAAGATTGTAAATGGACAACCAGTCAGAGTCTTGCCAAGTCAGAAACGTGAATCTGTCTCTATGGCACCTGCTGAAGAATTGAGAGCAGAAAGACATGAAAGAAAAGAGGCCAGTCTTGCTAGAGTGGACCAACCAGAGGCCAGTCCTGCTAGAGCGGACCAACTAGAGGTCAGTCCTGCTAGAGTGGACCAACTAGAGGTTAGTCCTATCCAAGATACCATTGCCCCAGATGATGTTCCAATCTTCCCAGCTACCACAAGAGATATCACAATTATACATGGTCCCTTTCAGGAACCTTCTCCTAGAAGGATACTGAACCTACTTATCACCCTGAGGAGGATATTCCAACTGGTTTTGATGCCTCTGCTAACATGGATACTCACACTTCTGGTATCAACCCTACCTTGATTCAGTTTCTGGAAATGAAGTTTAAGACTATTGATTCCTCCATAATGCACTGGAGCTCAACTATGGACATGGGAATCACACAACTTGAGAAAAAGTTGGATAGCAGATGGGAATAGTCCCAACATGGCAAATTCAAGTCCAACAAGAAGCTTCATAATTTTATGGAATCCCTCCTTCAAGTCTGTGAGAAAGCTGGGACAGTCATGCACAATCTGAAGGGCATGCATCAGCACTTTCTAGGCAAGCTGCATGCCGTGCAGTCATATAATTTAAATATTAAGGGCAAACAGTCCAATCTCAATTTGAAGTATTCAGCTTTGATAGACAAGAACAATGCGTTTGGTTAAAAAGTTCAAGAATTGTTTGCAAAGATTACCTCCTTTGGTGAAGACCTTGCTAAATTGTTTGAACGGTCCACCTTAGTTGGTGATGAGGTTATGGATGTTGTGAACATTCTAAAAGAGCACTTTCCTCCCACACTTGAAGATCAGCGTGATGCGTACTACCCTCCACCAACCACAGAAACTTCCTCTTTTGAGCCTAAATGGGGATCTCAGCAAAAAGCTCAAGTTGATTATCTGTTTGATATCTTACATAGCTGGTTTGATAGTATTACTTCCAAAGTACACGAGTTTCACAAGTTTGTTCTGCAGAGAGATTGGCAGTTTTCAAATAAACTTGACAGCTTCGCTTCCACTATGGCTTAGCTTCAACAGCAACTGGATAATGTTTCTGCTCACCTACTTCAATTTGGCACTTCCTCACTTGCACCCCTTCCTGATGATGACAAAGGGGGAGAGGCTTCTATATGAACTCACTTTGGGGCCTGGGACAATATTGCATCTGCATTTCATGTGACTGTGTGAAAGAAAACTTTTGTGCCCTTCTTGTTTTCTTTTGTTGTTAAACCATGGACTCAAATGAAATGAATTGTTGTTGTGGTCTATGAAATGAATTCCTTGTTTGAACCAACCAATATCTTTTGGGATATAGATGCAATGTCATCTAACTCATAGTTGCCATCATCAAAAAGGGGGAGATTGTTGTGCCCCTGGTTTTGATGATGACAACCATGAGATTTTGTATTGAGTTCAACATGCATGATGAATTAGATACTTTGCGCTAGAATTCAACTTGCATAATGAAATGGATTCATTAACATATATACATTTGGTTTATCTTGAATTGCAAGGAACAAACAGCGTTCACGCAGGGTGCTCAAGGCGTCCACGCCTTAGTTCAATAAGTTAGAAGAATTAGTCACTGGCATAGCTCAGTGTGTTAACGCTACGATGGCACAGCATCAACGGATCAGTTCATTAACGGAAGAGAGATGGCTCTGGGTCAGTTCAGTGAGTTAATGCAGGGTCTTCATGCGTCAACGCATCCAGCCTCTACAGTCCTCCGTGCTATGCAAGTATGCATTAACCTTTCAATCACACAGGGTTGACGCCATCTGGGCTTCATCAAATGAATATTAGTGGACCCTAGCTATGATGGATAAATTAGATGCCACATCAGCAAAAAGGGCACGTGCCCCTTTTCCCTCGCGATTCCAGAAGCATCTGGGAGAGGACAATCATTGGGGCAAACCAGAAAATCTGGTTGGGGCCCACAAGGGAATATTCACGTGAAAGAGGGGCATGAGTCGGGGGAATGCTGGAAGATGTTACAGTCGAAGATAGAGGTGAAGAGGAGCTCTAAAGGAGAAGGTCGGGGATTATCATCTTCCTCCTTGGTGCTGCTTGGTTTACGAAGAAGAAGGGGAAGCGTTTCAAAATGCCATCATCCTGGATAGAAGGGACATCTAAAGTGCTGAATCGCAAGCTCTTCTACATCCCATTACCAAGGAAGAGGAAGCCAGTCGATCAAGAGCTTCATCATTCAGATCATCGAGTTCAAGACCTGAGATCCAATTCTGATTTGTATCTGAAACTCGTTTCTATTTTCTATTTTCCATTTTAAGTTTTACAGTTCACTTTGCACTCTATTACTACGATTCTCCCTTGTACTAGTGTAGTAGAGGGAGGTGTCTTGATCAAGCGGGATGTGCTTGGATCAAGGGGTTTGGGGTTGTTGCCCACAAGCTGTTTGTCAGCGGGTAAGAGGATCGGTTCCTCTTGTTAGCCAAGATGTAGAGCTCAGCGTTGTTGAGGAATTGTTCCTCTGTTTAGCTAAGCTATAAGGCTCAGTAGGGATCCTCACTGATTCAGTGAGGGGTGGACGTAGGTCTCCATAGGGAGACCGAACCACCTTAAAAACCAAGTGTTCATCTATGGTTTGCTTTCTTCTGTGTGGTTTGTGTGTCGCTAGATGCTTGAATAGGTCCGAATGTGACATTATCTCATACAGCATTCATATTTAGAAATAGCTTACTCAAAGGATTGTGTGATCTTGCACTATCAGTTTTTAAAGTGTCAACCTATTCACCCCCTCCCCCTCTAGATTGACATTCCACTAAATCCAACACGTAGTGCTCTTAGGTACCCCGTGTCTTGGTGGCGATCACAATCACACACACACACCCTCTCCACCTTTCTTTGCTTCATCATTGATTGCCTTTACGTATTGACTTAGAAAGGTAAGAGAAAGAAGAAGAAGAAAGGGCGAAAAACATGTCAACACCCCATTTTTTGGCGATCACGGTGGGACGCCTAGTGCCCATCGTGTTGTTGTTTTGCTGACCTGCGTTCTGGGCTTGGTTAGGGTTTTATCTAAGTTGTTTCAGGTTGCTATCTCATCCATGGTGCGTTTTTGTTCCTAGAGGTGTTTGCGGTCATTCCTGGGCCGCTCAAGTCTCCCCGCGGTTGGACGATAGACCGTCCTATCCCGGTCTCAGGTGCGTCCCCGTTTGATTTCTTTCACACTCTTCTTGACTGAGCGGCATGTTTCCGGCCGCTCTTCAGTTTCCATGGTCGTTCGATAGACCGTCCATTTCCATCTCACGAGTGTTTGGGTCTCTGTGAGCCTGCTTAGATTCAGTGGTCCTTGCTGGACCGTTCACTGGTATCCACGGTCGGTCAAACGGTCGTGCACGCCCGCTGGCTCAGGTACGTTACTGTTCTTCATACACTTGTGGTCAATCAGGCCATTCCACTGTCGGCACGGTCGATCGATAGATCATCCTATCAAGTACCCATCTGTCATCTACAGTTCCACCTCATTTTCGTTCTGTGTTTTTAGTTTTTTTTACTACTCCCTACTATCGCACGGTCCTCCCCAGGACCGTCTACCTCCCTGAGAGGTCTCCCATCAGACCGTGTTTTAGTGCTACAGTGCACCCATGATTACCATTTTGACTATTATTTCACATTATTCCATATCAGTTTGGGTGCTGTTTTGATCTCACTTGACAGTCATTTCATGTTGCATGATTATTGTCATACTTGTCATAATTGATTGATCATTGCTTGTTAGATTTAGGTTAGATCTTGCATGCACTCCGGTGCGCATAGGACCATACATATATTCCATATTAGTTGCATTCCTACCTTGGTAGGGGATCCTCTCGTCTTCATATTCCTTGGAGCCGACTAGGTGACCTTACTCGGGACCTCCGTAAGCCCTCGTGAGCCGTGGATTCCCACACGGACACCGGGCAGGTTGTACCTTGCCACACCAGTCCAGGATTGCATTCGTGAGAGAGAGTCCCCTTTAGAGTCAACCAAGTCTCCCATTCCACCCTTGTTAGGCACCCTTGTGGTTGTGAGAATCATCATTTTAATTAATCCACTAAGGTTCTAAGAGGGAGAAGTTCTAAAACTTGCCGCGCATCATTCAACTTGGTTGGTCATTTGATTGCCTCTCCTCTCCTCTCTTTCGATGTGCATGCGATTGATAGTTTGATTGTTTAGAAACCCATTAGGTTTGGTCTTTTGTGTCAGTGAGTGTTGCATGTGGAGTTGCCTCACACCCTCAGGATCTTCTCCTAGGGGCAACTCTCATTTCTTTTACTACTTTAACCCATTATTCGATTCCTTACCCACCATGTCTTCCTACAATTTCTCCCACTCCCATGAGGACTCTCTCCCTCAGGGACTTCTGGAGGACCCACTTAGGGTCGCGCACGTACAGGGAGGAGATGGAACCGCCCCTCCTCTTCGGACCATTGTTGTTGAGGGTGCTCGACCCTCCCTTTCCGATTCCTTCTCTCAAAACTCGGCCGGTCAGATCCTTCACATGATGGCCTAGTTAGATCCCACCCAGCTCAACCACCTTCGTCAAGCTCTTCAGGGGCCGGATGCCCCGTCTTCTCTTCTCATGGCGTGTCTGCTACCACCACTTCATCTCTGGTTGTTGGGTTAGGGACTGCTTCTGCTGCGCCCATTGATCTCACTCATGTCCATCCTCGGACCCTCCGATTTCCTAATATGGAAATGGGCCAAGCTTCTAGCTTGGCCTATTAGCTTTCTGATAAGGGGAAGGCCTAGATCCCCTCATCTTCCTATCCAGATCCTTGTATCACTACTTCTCCAGCACCGCAGGACCTTGTGGCCCCGGCTGATTTTGTTAATCTTCAAGCAGGAGTTGCCCAGCTTGCTCATGCAGATATGGGCCCTTCCCTGGCCCATTATCCTTCTTACGGGCTCCCCCCTGCATCAGTCTACCCATCAGCTCCATATACTGGTTCTGCTATTCCAGTTTCGTCTCCTCCTTCTCGGGAACGGGAACTTCTCGATAAGTGGGCTACCATGCAGCAGCAAATTGACCTCCTTCATAAACGGGTTGGCCCACAGTCCCTCGCTGATGTCCCCGTTCCTAACTTCCGGGACATTCGATTCCCACCTTAGTCCGAGCTCCCTACTTACCGAAAGTATGACGGGAATGGCAACCCATTCATTAACATAAGGGAGTTTCTATACGAGTCGGCACAATTCCAACATGATGATCACCTCATGGCGTATCTCTTCCGCCGATCGTTGGACGGGGTCGCGCTAGAATGGTTCTACACCTTGCCATTGGAGGAGGTAGAAAGTTTCAAGGTGGTCAAGGAGAAGTTTATACAAAGATTTCAAGACCAGATAGGCCTAGAGTATTCATTCACAGACCTAGTAGCAGAGAAGATGAAGACAGATGAAGATTTTGCCACTTATGCAGATAGATGGAGGCAGATGGCCTCCCGTGTGCCCGGGGAAATCTCAGAAGAAGAGAAAGTGAAATTGTTGATTTCAAATGCCACACCTACGTTTCGGAACATTCTGGCAATGAATGACATATCAAATATGCACCAGTTGTACGGTCGAGCCTAGTTCATACAAACCCAGTTTAAGGACTCCCCTATCCATTCCCAATTTAAGGCCTAGAAGTCCAAAATCACAAGAAAATCCCAGGGCCCTGTTACTGAAAGAGTCCAAACCAACGAGCAGGTGTAGGCTGTTCATCTCCCCAACCAATCCACTCCACCACGCTTCCAGCAGCCTCCACGTAACCCCCAGTTTACCACTCCACCAGCTGCTCGACCTTTTTTTCCAGGTCCTCAACAACCACAACCACCACCACCACCACCACAAAAGCCTCACCAGCCACCCCAATACCACAATGTCCCTCCTCCTACTGGTTATGCACCTGCTCGACCGGGTCCGAAAAGAACCCATTATCCTCTACTTCTTGAAACATTGCCAGATATATTCTCGGCCTTAATGTACACGGGTGACATACAGCACCCTCCGCAATGTCAGAATTGGAATCCGACCGCCGATTAATCAAGATATTGTATGTTCCATTGATAGCCCGGGCACACAATTGAAAGATGTTATTAGTTCCAAGACTTAGTGTATGACTTGCATGAGGGACAAAGAATTGACTGGGCCCAGATGCATAAGTTAATAGAAGACATCAAAGAACGAAGAAGATAGGCGAGACTGTAGCAGGCGACGCCACAGTAGCAACAACTTCAACAACCCCAACCTCAGCAGCAGCAGCAGCAACCCGAACTTGGGATTCAACAAAATCCCATGCCAGACCATCCACCTGCTCCGTAACAGCAACCACAGGCACCGGCACAAGTCAATGTTGTTCACCGCCCAACCCATAATGCTGGGTGGTCTTATGACAATGAAACTCCCGCTCATCTTCTGCCCTTCCACCACGTATACACTAACTCCCACGCACCTACTGTTCCTTCCATCCTCCGGCCCACTACCTTGACCACTGCTCCACCCTCTATTCTCTCCAGGTCACCTGTTACACCCACCACATTACCCACCATTCCACCAATCCTCGCGCCATCACCCGCTGTACCCTCCATCGTCACCCCTCCATTTAACCCTTCACCAATCACCACTCCGCCAGGTCCCGTCAGACCAGCCTCCGCCATCATCACCCCCACTTCTATCCCTTCCACTCACCCTACCGGGCCAATCGGGAGTCCGTCCATCGCCATGCAGGTGTAGAACCTTGCCCTCAGGAGCGGGCACTTATTTCAGAGAAACTACCCCTCTACAGGTGCACCTGCATCCAACCCCCCAATTGCTTCCTCGACAGTTGAAGCAGAAGAGTCAAACCCCTTACCTGACATGAAATATGATTTATTACAGCACTTGGACCGGATGTCGACCAAGATCTCAGTCCTGGAGTTCATCAAGAGGTCCACGCTACACCAAGATGCCCTAAGGGCTTTTCTACATAAGGTTATGGTTAGCGAAGACGTGGCGATAGATAGTTTGCCGTCAGTATTGGCCACTATCACAAAGGGGCCGTCTATTTCTTTTTATGAGTCGGAGCTAGCACCCCCAGAGGCACGTCAGATGCCATGCTTCATGTTGGGCGTATTTAGTTATTATTGCTAACCCTAGCCAACCCCGCCGGAGACGGGCAAGGCGTAGGGGCGGCGGACTGATCTGACTTGTGCGGCCTCTCGATAGACCGCCCATACTCTGTAAGCGGCCGGTTTCCAACTGTCCATATGTGTTAGCTTCGATCAGGTTTGTAGAATGCGCGACATAACCCTAACCGCCCCGTTATTAAGCGGCCAATTCAAAACCATTCTTCGTCCCAGGCGGCACATTACAGACCGCTCATCCCTAGCAGGCCTTCGGACCTGAGAGGGTGTGAACAGCCTATCGTGCGACCGCCGAGGAAGGTGAGCGGCTCTGTACGAATCGCCCAACTACACAGAACTGCTTATTTTCAATTTAGCATGATTTATATTAGTAAATTAGTGGCTAATGGTAAGTTAGCAGCCCACACGATAACTGGAACTTATGGAAGTAAACAATTATGAATTTTGCTAGTTTGTCTTCACTTGATCTTGATTCTTCATGGCCTTAGCTTATTTCAATATGTTAAATTCAAACATGATTTCATAAAACTATGCTATTAGGATCATTTGACAGTCGTTCTACTCCGGTAGGATTGACTGACTGCTATACTTGGTTTTCGTTGAATTGATAGCCTCATTTCCTTGTAATGGTTAGGACTCTCCGCCGGATATTCCTTCCGTCGGACTAGGACCTTCATTACGGGACCTCCGTAAGCCCCCGCGAGCCAGGGATTCCCACTAGGACGCCGGGCAGGTTGTACCACCAAGACCTGAACCTGTTCACGTGACCGAACCGCTTGAATTACTGTGCTGTGAGTCATGGCTCAATGTGGACTGACTGAGTTTTGAACGATTGGAATCGAACCGTTTCACTCAATACGCGTCCCATTATGAACCGTGCATCCTTGGCCAAGTGCCACTTACATTGGTCGATTAACCTTGTTCTATCTTCGACCAAATCATGTTTGGATCGACTCAATAAGACCTAGGCTTACCAATGGAGAGTGGGCTGGACCTTGGTGCAGTTCTGCCCCACTTATGGCAGCCCGGAGCCCATTTTTGGGTGGATTTCTAGTCTTCCAGTTAGGCCCACTTGAGCGGCCCGATTAGAACCGTCCATATACTAGAGCGGATCTTACTGGACCGTTCATATATTGAGCGACCCTATAAGGCCCGTTTATTTTGTTCTTGGGCTTCCAGCTCTTCTAGCCATGAGTGGCCCATTATTGACCGTCCATTTCTTTGAACGGCCCGATATGGACCGTGAATCTTCTGGAAAATGATTTCCGTGGTTATTATGTTTGAATCCAAGGACCTGATTGGTTCTTGATAACTTGAATTTTCTGGTCAAAGTATATCTTCGACTTACCCTTGGAATTCTCCGAGGTAAGTTATACCTTGACATTATTGGCCATTTAACTTGATTAATGTCTAGACATAACTTGGGATCTCGGATCCACTAAATCAATGCCAACGCAACGTAAGGGCCCGGTCTGGTCCTGGGAGGAGCGCCCGAAAAGTACTTGTGCCCCGGGGAGTTTGAATGACATGGTGAGGCATAGTACCGAGTGCATGACTAGCGTGATGTCTACAAAAATAATCTATTACTTGAATCTTTTCTTGACTTGGTTAGTTCTTACTTGTTGGCCAATTTCTAGTTATATCATGATCTTGCCTTCTCTTTATTATGTTGTTTCGTCATATCGTCATTTCATTTCGTTCCTTATTTTCTCGCATATAATTGCAATTAATTGGTTAATCACTTAAACTTGCCTGTTATTACCTACTGAGCGTTCGCTCACCCAGTTGTTCCCCCTTTTTCAGGTAGCTCAGGTGAGGATTCACAGACTGATGGGGACGGGCAAGAGTGATGGCCGTGGAGCGAACCAGTTAGAAGCGTGTGGAGCCAGTCATACTTGTTTGTGTCTATTTATGTCTTAGAGTGTGTGTTTTGGAAAAGTTGTAATTCGAAGTCAGCAAATGTAGTAGTGTCAAGTGGATGTTATGTTGAAAGTTTGTTTCAGTGGGTTTCTATGATTGGAACATGGATTATTTAAATTTTATTTAGTGAATGGAGTTATTTTCTGTTCATGGTGTTGTGTTGACCCTTAGCTTTAGCATATCATGTCTGTAAATCAACATATTACTATTACTTGTTTCTACTGCCAGTCCCGATATTCCGCGTCGGGGCGTGACACAAACAACTAAAAAAGAATGCTTATATAATTGTCCCTGCATGTGTTGTTAACTCTGCTAGCTCTATGGAATCTGATGGGTTAATGCATGCTGTTCATAAGTCTGTTACTCATTCACATGCACATGAAAAGAATGATTATTGTCATTATTGTGGTAGGCATGGTCACTTCAT
This sequence comes from Amorphophallus konjac, assembly GCA_022559845.1. Classification (NCBI taxonomy): domain Eukaryota; kingdom Viridiplantae; phylum Streptophyta; class Magnoliopsida; order Alismatales; family Araceae; genus Amorphophallus; species Amorphophallus konjac. Next base: position 175,972,558 of record CM040126.1, on the reverse strand, counting down.
GAATGAATGCTTTGTCATGGAACAAGATGATAGGATGCATGCTAAATCCTCTGCAAATTATCATGGCTCTTATAAAAACAAACATTCCTCAAACCAGTACATCACATGCTTTAACTGTAACAAGCCTGGTCACAAGGCTATTGAATGCTGGTCAGGGTCTCTTTGGGATAAAGTTGGCTCCAGTAGTAAGCACATTAGGTGCTTTGAGTGTGGGAAGCATGGCCATACAGTCAAGGACTGTTGGCATGCTCAGGGAAATTCAATAAAATCCAAATCTGCTAAATTTCTTGTAAAAAGAAATGAGCCTGATAGGAACCTTAAAGAAATGAACTTTTCATGTTTTAATTGTGGAAAGCTAGGTCATAAATCTGTAAATTGCTAGCCAAATAAAAATAAGAGATAAAATGTTCATGTAAACAATAGAAATTTTCATGCTCATGCACATAGAGTTCAATCTTACATTGATGTGCATAATAAGGTCAAAAACTCTGTTGGTACATGTAGATACTGTGAAAAACTTGGACATTTAATGGATGACTATTCTCTGATGAAAATTGATGATCATCTAGCTAAGAAACTGTTTAGAACACCTGCTGGGAGTAGTACAGGACCAAAGGCTGCTTGGGTTCCTGTTGGATCAAAATAATTCAGTTCTTGCAGGTGTGCCTTGGAAGCTGATGAATAAAGGGGTTAATAATCCAAGGCACTCAAGAATGAAACCCCCAGGATTGCACTATTTAGGTCAGTTCTGAAAACCTGTTTTAAATTCTGTTATCTGAAATTGTTTGTTTTAGATGTTTGCATATCATGTTAATCTATCTGTGCTTGATTGAAATCCTTTAAAAAATTGATTGCTTTCGCATGATGTTCATGCTGCTCATGACCAGTTTCGTTGCATAGTGCATATATACAGTGTAATGCATTGCATTTCATCTAAATTGAAAAATCCAAAAAGAAATAACTCATTGCATCTAGACAGGGGGAGCTTTTTAAACTCACTAGTTGGTCACCTCTTGAACCCTTCTTGTCTAGCTATTCGGCTCACTTTCATATTCATGTGTGTTGATTTCATTCTGATTTGAGAGTTGAATTGTTTGAAAAATTACCATGTGTCATATGCATGACTTGCATAATTGATGTTTCAAGTTGATGCATGTACTGCATCGAGTTTAAATCAATGCATTTTGTGCACGTAGTCGATGCAGTGTATAAGCATTTGCAGTCGATGCATGTATTGCACTGAGTATAGGTAGTTGCATGTCTTGCATATAGTCAGTGCATCTATTGTCCATGTTGCATGCAGGTCCGTGCACTTTGTGTCTTTCACATGTCAAGGTCGGTGCATTGTATGCTTCATACATGATTCAAGTCGGTGCATCATGATGTCAGGGAAAGGGTAGTAATGTCTGAACATGATGTATCAAGTAGTCTATCTCTCTCTGATTACATTGCATGTCTGATCCATAAGCACGAATCATAAAAACATGTGTTAGGTTTTCATTGAATACAATGCATTTAGTCAGGGGGGTAGATGACTATCTTTCAGAAAATTCATTTCATAAGATGACCCATTGCATCAAGACAGGAGGAGCACTATTGACTCATTAATCCTTTTCAATCCGGACTCCTCCTGTGCAGATAATTGAATTACTCTCTTGCTCCTGTGTGTTCCACTCGAATTCTCTAATTGTCATTACATGACAAGCTGATCTGTCTGTACTCCAGACTCAGCTACCATATTTTGATATGCATAACTTTGATGCTTTCTTCTTGGTTGCTGTTAATTTGGACGGCCAGCTTTTCCCACTCAATCACATTCCTGCAAGCTGGTCTGACTGGTTTGGTTCCATGCTGTGAATATCATAGAATTCTTCTCCCTTAATTAATCATCTGCTGAAATTCTTTGAAAATCTGTTCAAATTCTTTCATATTAGAATTCTGTGCTCTAGTGTGGATAAGTTGTTCAGTTGCATTGATTGGACTGCTTTGAGAAATCTATGTCGTGTACCCTGTTATATGTCTGAAATCTTAGAAGAAACTCCTATCATACAGAGTTAAGAATGTCCACTGATTCAGATTGGTATAAGTCTAATGTATTCTTAAATTTGAATTTTAATGATTGAAAGTATCTGAATCATAAGGTTTAATAACTCTTAACCACCCATGTCATAAAATATCTAGACTCTTTCATCTGAATTCTGAAAATATGAGATCAAGGCTACTTTGGTAGAGATAAATAGAGCTAGTATTGTTTTTAAACATCATGTTGTAAAAGGTTGTCTAAGAAGAAAAATGGTTATTAGAGCAATGACCTTGGTCACTAAGAAACTAGGTCCTCTATCAAAGAAATAGAGTAAACCTAAGTCATGAAGTGCCATAGTTATCACTGATGAAAAAATGATTGAAAATCTAATAGAGCAATGGCATGATTGTGTTGAGTAACTGGGGATTCTGGCTTCTAGTCAAGATGTCTCCTCATGTAAAAAGACAATTCATTTGCTAACTCTATTCTCACATCTGAGAGGCAATGTCAATTATCACACTGAGTAACTGGGTCACTTCACCTAAGACGTGTTGTGTCTCATGTAAAAATGTGTTGATTAACTAAAATTGCTCAAGAAAAATAATGTGCTGATCAAAAGTAAATATTTTGCAAATTCAGTCAACCTCATATTCGAGTAAAGGTGGTTAATCTCAATACTACCATATGTAACTCTCAAAGGAGTCATTGAGATTATTTAGAATGAAAGATGATTGATCTGGGCATTGCTTGATTAGCTGGTTAATGGTGCGGATACCAGAGCGAGCGAGAAGCACGAACCGGCGAGCCGTCGGTACCGTACGCAGAGCACCACTCAAACTACATCAGCGTCCCTTTGGCTCGGAGATAATATGCAATCTCCGCCTTGAGTTTGGATACTTTTAGCATTTATTTGCATTGTTTTAGCACTTATTTGGATTGTATTTGAGCTTGTAATGTGTGTTTTACTTGGACTTTCATTTTGGGCTCTTTATAAGGCTCTTAATAAGCCATTTGGATTAAGCACCTTTAGAGTCCATTAAGGGGGTGGCCATATTGGACCATTAAGCTTCATAATGGGTCCTTAATTCACTTAAGGCCCAATTGGGCTTCCCCTCCTCAGGGGCCACCTTGGTTGGAAAGGTCTATAGGCTCTCTTGGACTTGTGGATGCCCTTTGATGGCCTTGGACCAACTTGGCCCAAGTTAGGCCCATGAAGGGGGCGCCCACTCTTTTGGCTTCATTAGGCTAGTTGATTTCTTTTCTTTCTTCTCTTTTGACCACATGGGAGAAATATTTTCCTAGCTTTCCCAAGATGCCCTCATCAACCCTAGATCTGAGGGCATGGAAGGTCATTTGCCATGGGAGGTCAAGTCATATAAAATGTTGTAATTTTCTTTTCAATAACAATTAATGCCAAAAAAATTCAGAATTTCTTTGGAGCCTCCATAGCTTGGTGCGCACCCCCCTCTCTCCTCCCCCTTCTTGCAGCTGTGAAGGCTGCCTCTAGAGGTGTGAAGCCTCTTATTCAAGCCTCTTCTGAGTGGGAAGCTCAGATCTATCGCCGCCGCCGCCATCGAGCCGCCGTCGCACCGCCACCGCCGCCTTATCGAAATTCTGTCTTCATCCAAGAGCAAGCCCTTCCACGCATTTTAGCTCTCAGCTCGAAGATCTACTTGGGCTCAAACTTTTAGGGTGAGTTCCAGAGGTCTCCCCCACGTCCCAGAAATATTGGTTGGGCTTCCAACTTCCATTTTGTAATTTTCCATTTTCATTCTTCATCTCCTTCCAGATCTGAAACGTTTCTGTCTACTGTGATAGAACCCCTGAACTTCCCATCTTAGACCCACTTTTTGATTTTTCCTGGAGCTCCCAATTTTACTGGAGGTTCTGTCCAACACCCCTTCCAACCACGAATTTTCGTGGAATTTCAAAGGACCTTTACCTATTTTCTAGAAATCACCTCCAGATCCCATTCAGTTCTGTCTGCCCCTGTCCAGATCCGACCACCCACCAGTATAAAATAGCTTTCCCATCCAAATCTCCACCAAATCAGTCATAAGAATTATTGCCGCTTTCCTCTCTTTCCCCTATACAATTTTTATGAAGAGCTAGAGATCTGAATCAGAGGTCTACCCTGCGGTCAATGCCAACTCTCAGGAAACTCAGTTTCTGCCCTGTCAGATCTGAAACTGAGAACAGGCCGGTTCTAAAATTGCCCATTAGAAGCACAGCTCCGGTGAATTTTTATGAGTCTCATAGGGTCGAAGGACTTCGAGAGAGATTTCCAACGATATCTCTTGTGCAACGATCCGACGTCGGGAGTGATCGTAGTAGCAGATCTCGCTGGGTCGCATGCCTAAAAACAGAACCTACAGATCCGTGAGCAGCAACCCCAAGTCTTGAAGATCGGAGCCGCCCGGCCTCCGACCGACGTTCCAGCCCAGCCGCCATCTAGGGAGGCGCACCTCCAGGGGTCTCCTTCACAGCGGGACCCACCCCGTCAGTTCGGGAGGACAGAGCGGTCTGTGGGCCCCACGAACCTGTAGATCGCGCCGTCCGGACAACACCAAAACGCGGATTCGGCACTGCCGGGGCGACATGAACATGCTGCCCGTCAACCCAATTTACGTGACTCCCGGGCCCCACATGTGACCTGTTACCTCCCTGCGTGGAGTGGGTCGAAACAATTGTACCGCTGTAAAACTTGTTTAACCGGGAGTACGGATTTGGCCGGGGTTGTCTTCCCCACGCCGGGAGCGTGGAGGTAACGGTCTTAACTCCTTGGCGTTCATTTGCTAGTTTAGTATATGGTCGTATGCCGCTATGAGAGCGTAAGATTCTAGCCCGTGAGTCCATGTCACCACTGTGAGCGAGAGAGTGACCCGTCCCGTGGCTCGATCCGAGCACGGAAGTGAGACGGACTTCCCTTAACTCTGCCGATTTCTCAACCGCGCAGATCCGCGTTTACCCTCGCTTGGGACGACGAGTGAGCTTGTGTTTCTGTTAGCGACGTATAGCCCATAGGAACTCTTAGTGTCGGGCCAAAGTGTCTCCGTTTTTGTATGTTACTGGTCGCGTCCGCATTTAGAGTCTGAGGTACGCATCATTTAGAGTCGATTCCCGTGTCCATCCCGCATCAGTTTGGTATCAGAGCAAGTCGAGTCTAGGGTAGTTGTTGCATGAGTCTTGCATGCTCTAAGTCGAGTCTAGGATCATCATTATTTTCAAAACAAAAAAAAAGAATTTTAAAATTGCATTTCATCCCGATAATTTGGTATTTTAAAAGGTGTTGTCCGAACGTTAGGCTACGCCTATCAGGAAGGCCGCACACTTGCGCGAGTGATCTTTGGATCGATTAACTCCGCCACGTACCAGATATTGGTTTAGGTCTAGGTGCATTAGTTGGTGTTTGCATTAGTTTGTGTCTCCTAGTTCATGTGTCTTTGCATGCCCACCCGTCAAGGTACCCAATACTCGCCACCACCACCTATGGCGGATTCCCGAGCCCGTAGCTCCGACGAGCCCTCGACGGTCGAGATGTTCTGAGCCCTCATGGACCGTCTCGATACGCGTATGGATGGCCTTAGTACGCATCTAGATGGTGTAGGAACGCGTCTAGAAGGGAGAATGAAAGTCCTCGAGGATCGGGCCGAATCTTTGGACCAGTCTATCCAGGGTCTTGTAGGGAGGATTGCCGTCCTCGAGAGGGCCCCAGCGGCTGCGCAACCCGTGCCGACCAATGGTCAACAGGAGTCGGCTCAGCAATCTACTGCGCCAAGAGCTCAGGCGGTAGATGTTGAGAGGCAATAGGTGCATGTGGTGGATGATTATGCATCTGATAATGAGCAAGGGGGTTACAATCGTCGGAATCAACGATGGAATCGTGATGATGATGATGACGACCGCATTCTTAGGGGCGTGCGTGCGGACCCTCCCACTTTTAGCGGGTCCTTAGACCTAAAGGTATATTTAGATTGGGAGGCCGGCATGGACCGGTACTTCGAGTGGTTTGAGATGACGGACCATCGGAGAGTTCGATACGCGAAGATGAAGCTGCATGGGCAGGCCCAAACTTATTGGACCAATGTGGAGAGCCTGCTAAATCAGCGACGTCAACCCCCGATCGGCACTTGGGATGACATGAAAATGAAATTAAGGGAGAAGTACCTTCCTGCCTCATTTCGCCAACGTCTCATAGACAAATGGCAAAGTCTCTCCCAAGGGAACCGATCCGTGACCGAGTACGCTATCGAGTTGGATGAGTATTATTTATGGTGTGGAGTCACGGAAGAGAGCACCATGACTATATCACGCTTTCGGAGAGGTCTGCGGCCAAACTATTAATACAAACTTTTTCGCCGTAATGCGACCACTTTGGAACAAGCATATCAGGTTGCTCTTTAATTGGAGAAATTCGAGGCCGAGTTCGAGTCTCCCCATCGGTTGGGCTCCTTTCCCCTTCGTAGTGTCGAGCCTCGTGACTCTTCTGGCACGTATCCGACGGCCCCCATGGCCCGACCTCAGGAGCCCACTCGTCCCGAGCCTTTCCCTCCTAGGCCTCGCCCTCCACCTCCAAGGGACCTTCCTAGTCCCCAACATCTTACGGCACCCACAGCCCATCCACCGGCACCCACACCTCCTACCCGTCCTTTGTTGCCTTCACCTCCTATCCGTCGGGAGGATAAGGGGAAAGGACCCATAATTGGGGAGCCTAGTGGATTACGTCAGCAGTGTTATCGCTGCAATGGGTTTGGCCATTTTACCAACCAGTGTCCCACCCGCCAGTCTCTTGTCATTGGGGACACATAGGCCGAAGATACCACCCATACGGACCTCGAGTTAGTCAGCTATGAAGTAGATTCGGAGCTAGCTGACGAGTACTATGAGGCCGAAGGTAATGGCCAGGATGCCCAGCATCCGAACGATACCCACTTGGGGGTCGTCAGGTGTATTCTCACCCAGCCACAGGATAGTGATGACTGGCGATGGACCACTATCTTTCATACATTCTGTCGGCTGGGCAAGCAAGTTTGTAAGGTGATTATCGATAGTGGGAGTTGCATCAATGCAATCTCCACGGGCACTGTCTCTAGTCTTGGTCTTACACCCGTGGATCATCCTTGCCCCTATCGAGTATCATGGGTGGATTCCACCTCCATTCCGATCAGGCTGCGGTGTCTGGTCCCACTATAGTTTCGTGCCTACCGTGACGATATCTGGTGTGATGTCCTCCCCATGGAGGTGGGCAGCATTATTCTTGGTAGGCCGTGGTTATTTGATCGGGATGCCACACTACATGGCCGGTCGAACACCTGTACCTTCGACCATGCTGGCCAACGGATTACCCTCCAACCCTCTCAGCCCAAGAAGCCTTCAGTTAGGGGTCCTACTGGCCCTAGTACTCCGGAGCCTTCCATCCCCGGGCCCAGTACCCCACCCCCAGCTCGGGCTATGACCGTTACATCTGGCCCAGGCGAGCCCTCGACTAGGAGATTGATGATGATTAGCTCCCGGGAAATGGAGCGGGAGGCTAGTAGGGGCTGCCCTGTATTTGCTATTACGGTCGAGAGGTGGAGCCGAAGTCCGAGGGTGAACTCCCACCCGATGTCATTCCTATTCTACAGGAGTTCGCTGACATTTTTCCCGAGGAGCTTCCCGAGGGACTCCCACCCATGCGGGATATTCAGCATGCTATCGACCTGATTCCGGGCTCCTCATTGCCCAATCTTCCTCATTATCGCATGAGTCCCACGGAACATGCCGAGCTAAAATGGCAGGTCGATGAGTTGATGCAGAGAGGGTCTATTCGGGACAGCATGAGTCCGTGTGCTGTTGATAGTCATGCCATCAACAAAATCACTGTGAAGTACATGTTCTCTATTCCCCGCCTAGATGATATGCTAGACATGATGGCCCGTGCCACTATCTTCTCGAAGATCGATCTTAAGAGTGGCTACCACCAGGTGAGGATTAGGCCAGGTGATGAGTGGAAGGCCACATTTAAGACCAATGATGGTCTATATGAGTGGTTGGTTATGCCCTTTGGGTTGACCAATGCCCCTAGCACCTTCATGCCACTCATGACTCAGGTCCTTCGACCATTCATTGGAGTCGTTGTGTTTGTGTATTTTGATGACATGCTTATATATAGTCGCACTAAAGGGGACCACTTGGACCATCTACGGTAGGTCTGTCTGCTTTTGAGGCGAGAGCAGTTGTATGCGAACCCACAGAAGTGTGCCTTCATGACACCTCATCTTACCTTCTTGGGTTTTATTGTGTCTAGTACCGGGGTCTCCGCCGATCCGGAGAAGGTTCGGGCCATTGTTGAGTGGCTGGAACCCCGTACGGTCCATGATGTCTGCAGCTTCCATGGCCATGCGACGTTCTATCATTGTTTCATCCACGGATTTAGCTCCGTCACTGCCCCGATCACGGACTGTATTCGGAAGGGCACGGTTGTATGGACGAAGGCCGCAGTTGCTACCTTCTAGGACGTCAAGGAGCGCATGACCCAGACACCTATCCTTCAATTACCAGATTTCTCGAAGGTGTTTGAGGTCTCTTGTGATGCGTCGGGTGTTGGGATAGGAGGAGTGTTGAGTCAGGAGGCCCACTCGATCGCATATTTCAGTGAGAGGACGCAAAATTGTGATACTCCACTTATGATAAGGAATTCTACGCAGTTGTTCAGGCTCTTAGGCATTGGAGACACTATCTATTACATCATGAGTTTGTCTTATACTCCGATCATGAGGCTTTGAGGTACCTCCATTCCCAAAAGAAGCTTAATGCGCGTCACAGCCGTTGGGTTGAGTATCTCCAGCAGTTCACATTTGTGCTAAAACATAAGGCTGGAGTGGAGAACAAGGTGGCCGATGCCTTGAGTCGGCGAGCGTGTTTGCTTACCACCATGAGTGCCGAGGTCATAGGGTTAGAGAAGATGAGAGAGGCCTATGTTGACTGTCCTGACTTCGGTCAGATTTATACCACTCTCCAGGCCGGACCCTCGAGAGACCTTGATGATTATGTGCTTCAGGAGGGTTACCTCTTTCGAGGAGGCAGGCTTTGTGTTCCCCGAACTTTGGTTCGAGACTTCTTAGTCTGGGAGCTACATGCGGGAGGTCTAGCCGGCCACTTTGGTCGGAACAAGACTATCGAGGCTGTTGAGCGTAGATTTTATTGGCCGAGCTTGAGGCGTGATGTTGCTCATATTGTGGCTCAGTGCCGTATATATGCTACGGCCAAAATGAAGAAGCAAAGCTCAGGCCTTTATACACCTCTTCCCGTGCCTGATGCGCCGTGGCAGGATGTTAGCATGGATTTTATCTTGGGATTGCCACGTACCTCCAGGAAGCATGATTCGGTCTATGTGGTTGTTGACTGATTCTCGAAGATGGCCCTTTTTATTCCCTACTCGAAGACTTCGGATGCTTCGAGGGTAGCCCGCCTGTTCCTTACTCATGTAGTGTGAAAGTTCAGGTTGCCTCGTACCATAGTGTCTGACCGTGATGTTAGATTCACCAGTTATTTTTGGAAGACACTATGGCATATGTTCGGTACTCACCTCAAGTTTTCCACTGCATATCATCCCCAGATAGATGGTCAGACCGAGGTGATCAATAGGAGTCTGGGTGACCTTTTGAGGTGTCTTGTCAGGGATCGTCTAGGGGATTGGGATCTCATATTACCATTGGCAGAATTTGCATATAACGATTCGGTTAACAGGTCTACCGGCATGAGTCCATTCGAGATTGTCACAGGTCGTAGGCCTAGGAAGCCAGTGGATCTTGTTCCCATGCCCATTGATGCACGAGTGTCGGAGTCTGCCGAGTCATTTGCTAGGCATGTTAGGAGTCTGCATGACGACATCCGTCTTCATATTGAGGCCAGCAATGCACGTTACAAAGAGCTAGCCGATGCCCATCGACACTACCGAGAGTTCCAAGAGGGTGAATATGTCGTGATCAGGGTAAGACCTAAACGGTTTCCTTCTGGAACTGTAAAGAAATTGCAAGCTCACGGAGCCGGTCTATTTAGAGTATTGAAACGCGTTGGATCCAATGTGTATGTTGTGGACCTGCCCGAGGAATATGATATTAGCTCAAATTTCAATGTGTCAGATCTAGTTGCATATACGGACCCAGCGGTGATCCCTAGTGAGCCTTTCGAGCCATCTCCTCCCATTGAGAGTGACCCCACACCTCAGTGTCCACCTCCAGCCCCCTTTCCACGGCATCGAGAGCATATCGATCATATATTGGATGAGCATGCGACAGTTACCAGGAGTGGATCCTACCCATGCTACCTAGTGTGTTGGAGAGGGCGACCCGCCACCGAGGATACTTGGATTCCCCGTGGAGAGTTGCAGCGGATAGATCAGGATCTACTGGAGCGCTACCAGAGCGATGCAGACCCTTACTCGACAAGGTCAACTTTCTCCCACCCGGGGAGAATTGGTGCGGACACCAGAGCGAGCGAGAAGCACGAATCGGCGAGCCGTCGGTACCGTACGCGGAGTACCACTCGAACTACATCAGCGTCCCTTTGGCTCGGAGATAGTATGGAATCCCCGCCTTGAGTTTGGATACTTTTAGCATTTATTTGCATTGTTTTAGCACTTATTTGGATTGTATTTGGGCTTGTAATGTGTGTTTTACTTGGACTTTCATTTTGGGCTTTTTGTAAGGCTCTTAATAAGCCATTTGGATTAAGCCCCTTTAGAGTCCATTAAGGGGGTGGCCATATTGGACCATTAAGCTTCATAATGGGTCCTTAATTCACTTAAGGCCCAATTGGGCTTCCCCTCCTCATGGGCCACCTAGGTTGGAAAGGTCTATAGGCTCTCTTGGGCTTGTGGATGGCCTTTGATGGCCTTGGACCAACTTGGCCCAAGTTAGGCCCATGAAGGGGGCGCCCCCTCTTTTGGCTTCATTAGGCTAGTTGATTTCTTTTCTTTCTTCTCTTTTGACCACATGGGAGAAATATTTTCCTAGCTTTCCCAAGATGCCCTCATCAACCCTAGATCTGAGGGCATGGAAGGTCATTTGCCATGGGAGGTCAAGTCATATAAAATGTTGTAATTTTCATTTCTATCACAATTAATGCCAAAAAATTTCATAATTTCTTTGGAGCCTCCATAGCTTGGTGCGCACCCCCCTCTCTCCTCCCCCTTCTTGCAGCTGTGAAGGCTGCCTCCAGAGGTGTGAAGCCTTTTATTCAAGCCTCTTCTGAGTGGGAAGCACAGATCTATCGCCGCCGCCTCCACCGAGCCGCCGTCGCACCGCCACCGCCGCCTTATCGGAATTCTATCTTCATCCAACAGCAAGCCCTTCCATAAATTTTAGCTCTCAGCTCCGAGATCTTCTTGATCTCAAACTTTCAGGGTGAGTTCCAGAGGTCTCCCCCACATCCCAAAAAAATTGGTTGGGCTTCCAATTTCCATTTTGTAATTTTCCATTTTCGTTCTTCATCTCCTTCCAGATCTGAAAGGTTTCTGTCTACTGTGACAGCAACCCTGAACTTCTCATCTTCGACCCACTTTTTGATTTTTCCTTGAGCTCCCAATTTTACTGGAGGTTATGTCCAACACCCCTTCCAACCACGAATTTTGTGGAATTTCAAAGGACCTTTACCTATTTTCTAAAAATCACCTCCAGATCCCATTCAGTTCTGTCTGCCCCTGTCCAGATCCGACCACCCAACAGTATAAAATAGCTTTCCCATCCAAATCTCCACCAAATCTATCATAAGAATTATTGTCGTTTTCCTCTCTCTCCCCTCTAAAATTTTCATGAAGAGCTCGAGATCTGAATCAGAGGTCTACCCTGCGGTCAACGCCAACTCTCAGGAAACTTAGTTTCTACCTAGTCAGATCTGAAACTGAGAATAGGCCGGTTCTAAAATCGCCCATCAGAAGCACAGCTCTGGTGAATTTTTCTGAGTCTCATAGGGTCGAAGGACTTCGAGAGAGCTTTCCAATGATACCACTTGTACGTCGATCCGACGTCGGGAGTGATTGCAGTAGCAGATCTCACCGGGTCGCACGCCTGAAAATAAAACCTGCAGATCCGTGAGCAGCAACCCCAAGTCTTGAAGATCGGAGCCGCCCGGCCTCCGACCGGCGTTCCAGCCCTGCCGCCATCCAGGGAGGCGTGCCTCCAGGGGTCTCCTTCACAGCGGGACCCACCCCGTCAGTTCCAGAGGATAGAGCGGTCCGTGGGCCCCATGAACCAGTAGATCGCACCGTCCGGACAGCACCAAAACGCGGATTTGGCACCGCCGGGGCAACATCAAGATGCTGCCCGTCAACCCAATTTGCGTGACTCCCGGGCCCCACATGTGACCTGTTACCTCTTTGCGTGGAGTGGGTCGAAACAATTGTACCGATGTAAAACTTGTTTAACCGGGAGTACGGGTTTGGCCGGGGTTGTCTTCCCCACGCCGGGAGCGTGGAGGTAATGGTCTTAACTCCTTGGAGTTCATTTGCTAGTTTAGTATATGGTCGTATGCTGCTGTGAGAGCATAGGATTCTAGCCCGTGAGTCCATGCCATCACTGTGAGCGAGAGAGTGACCCGTCCCGTGGCTCGATTCGAGCACGGAAGTGAGTCAGACTACCCTTAACTCTGCCGATTTCTCAACCGCGCGGATCCGCGTTTCCCCTCGCTTGGGATGACGAGTGAGCTTGCGTTTCTGTTAGCGACGTATATCCCATAGGAACTCTTAGTGTCGGGCCAAAGCGTCTCCGTTGTTGTATGTTGCTAGTCGCGTCCGCATTTAGAGTCCGAGGTCCGCATCACTTAGAGTCGGTTCCCGTGTCCGTCCCGTATCAGTTAATCTTTATTAAAACTTAGTTTCAGATATGAGTAATGAATTTAATTGACAGATTCAGCTTACATCATGCTTAAACCAGGTGGATAATGTAGGTTCATTCATAACCCCTTATGATAGGAGAGTCTATCCTTACATGGACCTATAACTGTGGTACCTGCTATATAGTAATTTCTTATGATCAGGTTCACCTCTAAAAACTTAATCATCCACCTGTTGGTCACTTCCTGCTCTGTGACTGTCACATCCTAATCAATTTCTGCTGAATGATTCTTGAAAATCTTGTGCTATGTTTGCACTCACATCACTCTATCTCTGGCTACCCTTATTGAGCTTACTTCACTAGTTTCATTCTCCACACTGTTAGAATCTTTCATCTTGCTTCTGTATCCCTGACGAAATACTCTTGCAACCGGTTCTGGTTCTGTGGGCCTTCCACATGCATTTTTCTGACAATACAAATGTGAGGTGCCACTCCCAATATTACCTTGTTTACTTGCAGCCTTCTGAACTTTAGAATTCTTGGGGTGGTGGATTCCAGATTGATTCATTGGATTACCAGAGATCATCCTTGTAGGTACACCCTGTGTCTTGATTCCACTCACGTTTTCAGGGGGAGGTTTGATACTTGATTGTCTAACTGTTCCTGTGTTTGCTGTTTTCATTTCTTTATTCAAGGGAAGCTTCATGTATGGTTTTCCCTTCTCTTAACTAGGGAGAGTAGAAGATGTCATATTGGATTCTGGGGGAGAATAGCGTCTATATGCATTAATGTTACAATCAAAGGGGGAGATTGCATTTCTATCATTTCATACTGCTTATATTTCATTCTAAAATTGGTTTCTTTTTGATGAAGTCAAAGGGGGAGAATCGCTTGACATGAGACAGTGTGACTCATAGTGTTACCATCATCAAAAAGGGGGAGATTGTTGTGCCCCTATGGTTTTGATGGTTTTGATGGATATCAAACATTGTGAGTCACTATGAGTCACCACTGTATAATTGCTGAATGATTGCATATAATGATTGCATATGGTCCTTGCATACCCACTGGTCATATATCTTTGTCTGTCTAAACTTTAGGCCAATGCATACATCCAGGGTCAGTGCATCCTCCTGATACTATGTCTATCTGCGTTGCATAAAGTTTGTGCATTCACTTATGTTCAGGAGACTAGGTCAGTTCACTTCATTGCTTAAGTCAGTGCTGGGTTGATTGCCTAAGGCTAAGGTTCGTGCATATCTCAGTTAGGATGCACAATAAACTCAGTGCATGTTATTGTTCATGTGCATAAGGGTCTGTGCATCTTGTCCTTGCACGCTGCCTTGTAATTGATAGTCGGTGCAACCTTTGTTGCTGCACGCTACTAAGTTCATGCATGCTGCATCCTAGGCGCAACAAGTTTGTGCAAATCTTGTTGCTACACGCGACCAAGTCAGTGCATGCTTTAGTCCAGGTGCATCAAGTCGGTGCAACACCTCTTTTTGTACGCGATCAAGTTTAAGCAAGGTTGGTCACACACACACTAAGTCAATGCATGCATACACAAAGTCAATACAAGCCTTGTTTCTACACGCAACCAAGTCAGTGCAGTATTGCCTCAAGCATATAGTCCATGCATCTTTTACTTTGGTCTGTGCATACAACATTATTTGGAAGATAACGTTGGTATATGTCTTAGTCTTTTGCACATCCAAGATCGGTGCATTGCATCCATAGTCGATGCACGCTCTACATCCTGCACAGCAAAGTCTGTGCATATCTTGATTCTTGCACGAACAAAGTCTGTGCAAGATGGCTCTCGGCATTCGTAGCCTGTGCATCTTTTAGCTTTGCATTTGAAACTAGTCTGAGCACTTGTTCCCTGTGTGAACACTGAGTCCGTGCGTATGTGAACTTATGACATATTGAGTCTATGCATGGTTGCCTTAATGGCTCAGCAAGTCTATACAATCTCCACACGCATCTGATGTTTATATGTCTTAACACACTGACAGGTTAACTGCTCGTGATTGTTAAGAAGGGCACGTGATCCAAGGTGGATCGTCCCTGACAAATGACTGCCACATGGAAGCTATAGTACCCAGAGTTGTGACACGTGGACAAGATTCCTGAAGCTTCCTGGCGGGAGTGTTCTCTCCACACTCCTAGGGCGAAAGCTCGTGAGTCTTAGACTGAAGGAGTATATAAGATCATTTCCTGCCATCAATACATTTGTTCCTGAATCATTCCTGGAGAACGAGAAAAAGAATAGAAGAATAGGAATCGTCTGAGAGCAGTACCAGACTAGAGTAGAAGTGAAAGAGAGATAGCTCGTGAGATCGAGAGAAGAAGAGAAAGAAAGATAGAGAGAGAGAAAAGAGATGGAGAGAAGAAGGGAAAGGAAGATAGAGAAAGGAAGACAAGGTTTGAGGAGAAGAAGAGAAGCTTCATCAGAAGATCTGTCCCTACTAGAATCTGGATCAAATCCAATCTAGTCAGCTCCATGGGAGTCACATCTGTGTTACTATCATTTAAAGCTTTTAGTTGATGTGTCTTCTTATCTTTTGAATCTTATTTCAAGCTGTTAGTCAGCGGAGCAAGCTGTGTTGCTCAACGGTTGCAGAGGAGGATTCCTCTGGTCGGCTAAGCTGTATTGCCCAGCGGGTCAAGCTCTGAGGCAGCGGATGGCTAAGCTGTATTACCCAGCAGAAGCAAGCTGTGATGCTCAGCGATTTTAGGCAAGCTATGAGGCCCAGCGCTTTAAGCTGTGTATCAGCGGAAGCCACACTCGGATTTGAGTGTGGCATGGACGTAGGTCTGCGGACCGAACCACCTAAAAATTCCCTTGTCTACTGTGGTTTGATTGTCTTATTCGATTCGCTAGATGTATGCATAGGCCGATTTATATCTTTTGTCTAGTGTGAGTCTTGGGCTGCATATTGTCTACTTGATTCTGGTTCTGAAAGATCCCATGTGTTTAGGTGCCGTCACTCTATGTCTAGAGTAGTAGGTGATTGCACCTTCTAAGCTTGATTGAACTCATCTCTGTCCGTCAGTCTCGTTAAGATCCTAGTTTATTTTATTCCGCATCTTTGATCGTTACAGTCAATTTTGTTAATTGGGCGAAGTTTTTAAGGGGATTCATTCAACCCCCCCCCCTTCTGAATCCGAGCCTAGCACCATATCACTTGGTATCAGAGCATACCGTCTAGGACTCATTTGACCTATCACTTGGTTTCAGAGAGTCAATCTATTCTATCAAAAGAGAGGAGAAAAAAGAGAAAAAAAATCATAAAAAATATCAAATTGTGCAGCACATGTTTACCTACTCTTTAAAGTCAAAAATGGCATCTTGGATGTTCATATTGAGAATGAGGTTAAGTTTTAGCCCTATAAAATGGGCTCCTATTATGATGTGGGAAGGAGTTCGGGGGACTTAGAGAGAGTTACGTTGGAGAGTGTTTGGAGAGCTTTGTTTGTGGGTTTTGGGATTGTTGTTAGTGTGTTGTATTACTGATGTTGTAATCTTAGTCATTTTAACCTATCATAACCCATTTACATGTATTTATGTTTTTTATTTTGAATTGCTTTCTTCATCAAAGTTGTTCATATTTAAGTGATCTTTGTTTTCTTCTTCTACCACTTCCTCTAGTTCTCTTTAGTTTTCATATTATTCTCTAATTTTCAAAGTACGGTTCTGCACGTTTACTGTTCATCCACGGTTTTCACAGATCTTCTCTCTTAGTTTTCATACTCTTCTGATCCTCATATCTCTCTGGGTTCTTCATCAAACTTGTTCGTCTTTTCAAGCTCTTCATTTTTCGTTCCTTCCTCTGATTCTCCACCATTTTAAAGTTATAATCAATTTTCAGAAGTTCAGTTTTTATAGATTTTACTGTTCATCCGCGTCGATAAATCCTGGTTTTTCATGTTTTGCACTATCTTCCACTCGTTTTTTGTCTCTGTGTTCTTCGTAAAACTTGTTCTTCTCTTTGCCCTCTACAACTTTCTCTTCTTCTACTTCCTCTAAATCCTTCAAGTTTTAAAGTTATTTAATTTTTAATCTCACCTTATTTTTAGTATAATTTTTCCCTGTGTTCTTCTTCCATCTATCTCCCTCTTCCATATTTCTTCACACATCCCTAAGGTGGATTTTCGTCTTCCGATGCTCTAAAGGCGACGTCTACTTCCACAGTGGGGCGATCTCTTCAAAGGCTCGGCACGGAGATGGCGACGCCATTCTTCATCTTAGATTCATTTCTTTCTATTTTTCCCTTAACATTAATCATGTTGTATTTGTTTTAGTTTCTGTAAGATGTTGTAATCTTGATTAGTAATAAGAATAGATTTTTGTGCAAGTTTCTATCTCATCCCAAATTCTATTCTCAACCCTCTCATATTTTTTAGTTAGATCTATTTGTAGTCTTTATTTCATTGAATTTATTTTTCATTAGTTTTAACCCACTCAAAGATTCGCTCTTCAAAACATAAGATTTTTCTAACTTATTTAAAATAAAATCTTTCTTCCCCGTGGAATCGACCCGTATTCACCACTTTGCTTGAATTTCAATATTTTTAAGTGAGTGAGTTCGGTTTTATAAATTTTTAAAATTGTGGCATGGCATTTTTAACGACGAGTGTTTATGCGCATCAATTTTTGGTGTTGTTGCCGGGGAGATTTTTTTTATGTTAGGAAATTCCTGTATTTGATGTATATATGTGAATACTAATATTTCTATTTTTATTTTGCAGAAAAAATAAAAAAAATAATAAAAAAACAATCACAGAAATTCGGACCAGAAAATCTCAGAAAATAAACTATCACAGAAAGCGTCGCTGAAAGCCAGAACTATAGTAGAAAGTTGGAAATCAAAAAATTTATGAAATTCAAGCGTCGCTAAAGGTCAGTAAACGTACGAAAATGTCTTATTCTGTTTATTTCTAAAAAATTCTGAAAAAAAATCTGAAAAATTCTTTAAAAAATCTATAAAAATTCTAAAAAATCTGAAAATCTGAAAATCTGAAAAACAAAGAAATCATGATTTTAGGCTTTATTCTTCATTAAGTTGCATGTTAATTAGTATTTTTAGTTGTCATTTGTATTTTATCTATCTCTCTTTTGAAAAAGGAAAAAATAGAAAAATAACTTTCAAAAAATTAAAAGAAATTAGATACCCTGAAAAATACAAAAACATCATTTTAGGCTTCATTTTGTAATAAATTTGCATGTCTTTATTATTTTATTATTTCTAGCTTGTTACTTTCATCTCTTATTGAAAAATTCAAAAAAAATATAAAAACAATTCCCTGAAAAAAATAAAATTTTTATTGTTTACATTGCTAAGGGACTAGCAATGAGTAAGTTGGGAGGTGTGATAAGTGTGTATTTTTAAGAGTTAATTTATGATATACACACTTTTTATGAGCTTTAATATGCATCACTATGCATTTATCACACTTAATCATAATTTAGAGTAAAATATTTAGTTTTATAGAATTAAGTAATTTTAATGAATAAAATTTTTTATTTTGCAGGCACAAAGAAGGGGCCAAAGTTTGTTATGGTTGAACAAAAATAAAAAAAAGAAAAAAAAAGAAGTGTACAAATGGGCCAAAGGCCAATGGAGTTGTTAAAAAAAGAAAAAAATAGAAAAAAATAATAGTTGACATTTGATATATATATTAGATATATATGATACGTATATTAGAGAGAGAGAGAGAGAGAGAGAGAGAGAGAGAGAGATATATATATATATATATATATAAGCCTCTCTTCATATGGCAGCTCGTGGAGGCTTAATGCATGCATGGACTTGACTTCAACATGGAAGGCTTGAGGCTTCACGCTGACGACGAGGAGGCCAAAGCTTCATGCAAGATATATATATACATATATTGCATGCAGGCACGGCTTTAGCGTGTGAGCCACGTGCAGAAGGCACAATCAACGCGCATGGCAGGTGAGCAACATGCATGCAGGGTCAAACGCAGGCGATCGAACGCCAAGCGTTGTCAGCAGGCCGAAGCGGTTGGGTGGCGCGGTGTCAACACTCACGTGGCCGTGCCTGCTCGGCCGGGGTCAGCAGAAGCGGCAAAGATGGCTGGCGCTCGATGGCGTCGACGCAACAGAGGAGGAAAAAAGGAGAAAAAGGAGAAAGAAAGGAGGAAAAAGTGAAAAAAATCATAAAAAATAATAAATTGTGCAGCACATGTTTACCTACTCTTTAAAGTCAAAAATGACATCTTAGATGTTCATATTGAGAATGAGGTTAAGTTTTAGCCCAATAAAATGGGCTCCTATTGTGATGTGGGAAAGAGTTCGGGGGACTTAGAGATTGTTACGTATGAGAGTTTTTCGAGAGCTATGTTTGTGGGTTTTGGGATTATTGTTAGAGTGTTGTATTAATGATGTTGTAATCTTAGTCATTTTAGCCTTTCATAACCTATTTACATATATTTGTTTTCTTTATTTCGAATTACTTTCTTTAGCAAAGTTATTCATCTTTAAGTGATCTTCGTTTTCTTCTTCTACCACTTCCTCCAATTCTCTTTAGTTTTCAAGTTATTCCCTTATTTTCAAAGTACAGTTCTGCATGTTTACTGTTCATCCACGGTTTTCACAGATATTCTCTTAGTTTTCACACTCTTCTGATCCTCATCTCTCTTTGGGTTCTTCATCAAACTTGTTCATCTTTTCAAGCTCTTCAATTTTTGTTTCTTCCTCTTCCTCTGATTCTCCACCATTTTAAAGTTATAATCAATTTTCATAAGTTCAATTTTTCTAGATTTCACTGTTCATCCGCGCCGATAGATCTTGATTTTTTATGTTTTTCACTATCTTTCTCTCATTTTCTGTCTATGTGTTCTTCATCAAACTTCTTCATCTCGTCTCCCTCTACAACTTTCTCTTCTTCCACTTTCTCTAAATCCCTCTAGTTGTAAAGTTATTTAATTTCTAATCTCACCTTATTTTTAGTATAATTTTTCCTTGCGTTCTTCTTCCATCTATCTCCCTCTTCCATATTTATTCACACATCCCTAAGGCAGATTTTCATCTTCCGATGCTCTAAAGGTGACGTCTACTTTCACAGCGGGGTGATCTCTTCAAAGGCTCGGCACGGAGACGGCGACGCCATTCTTCATCTTAGATTCATTTCTTTCTATTTTTCTCTTAACATTAATCATGTTGTATTTGTTTTAGTGTCTGTAAGATGTTGTAATCTGGATTAGTAATAAGAATGGGATTTTATGCAAGTTTCTATCTCATCCCAAATTCTATTCTCAACCCTCTCATATTCTTTAGTTAGATCTATTTCTAGTCTTTATTTCATGCAATTTATTTTTCATTAGTTTTAACTCACACAAAGATTCGCTCTTCAAAACATAAGATTTTTCCAACTTATTTAAAATAAAAGCTTTCTTCCCCATGGGATCGACATGTATTCACCACTTTACTTAAATTTCAATATTTTTAAGTGAGTGAGTTCGGTTTTATAAATTTTTGAAATTGTGGCACGGTATTTTTAACGACGAGTGTTTGTGCGCATAATACATCAACAGACCATCGACTTTTGATTGGTAGAAAATACGCAGATTTAGTCAATCAGTCTATGATCACCCATATACCATCATGTCCACCTCTTGTCTTAGGTAAACCCATGATAAAATCCATCCCTATACTTTCCCATTTTCACTCAGGAATATTCAAGGGTTGTAATTTTCCAGCGGGTTTTAAATGTTCCACTTTTACTTGTTGACAAGTGAGAAATCTGGATATAAAATCTGCTACTTCTCTTTTCATATTGGGCCACCAAAAGTTTCCTTTCAAATCATGATACATCTTGGAAGCACCAGGGTGAATAGCATACCTTGATTTATGTGCTTCCTCCATGATCAATTTCTTAGTGTCATTATGATTCGGCACACAAACTCGATCCTTAAATAATAATCTTCCATCATGTGAGATAGAGAATTCCAGTCTTTGATCAATATTATCCTCGATTTCCGTTAATGTAGGATCATTCTCTTGCAATTTAACTATATCCTCAATCAATGTTGGTTGAGACCTTATACTGGCAATTATGCATCCATCTTCTTCCCTGTCAATATCAAGATTTAAGTGAGAGAAATATCTGATAAGACAAGTCATACCTTCTCTGAGGCTCGCTAGTGTTGCCATCGGTCTTCTGCTAAGAGCGTCTGCTACAGCATTCGCCTTCCCTGGATGATATTGAATAGTGAAATCGAAGTCCTTGAGATACTACAACCATCTGCGTTGTCGCATGTTTAACTCCTTCTGGGAAAAGAGGTATTTCAGACTTTTATGATCTAAAAATATAGTGAATTTCTTCCCATAAAGGTAATGTCGCCAAATCTTTAATGCGAATATAATCGCAGCTAATTCCAGATCATGCACAGGGTAATTTTCTTCATGACGCTTCAACTGTCTTGAGGAATAACAAATCACCTTTCCATTTTGCATAAGAACACATCCCAGACCAATGCCAGATGCATCTGTATAGACTTCAAAATCACCACCCTCAACGGGGAATGTCAAAATAGGGGCTGTAGTAAGGTGATCTTTAAGAGTTTGAAAACACTCTTTGCAGTCCTTCGACCATATAAAAGGATTTTCCTTTCTTGTGAGTCTAGTCAAAGGAACGGCGATCTTTGAGAAATCTTTAATAAATCCCCTATAGTAACCAGCCAGACCCAAAAAATTTCTAACTTCAGATACGATCGCTGGTCGGCTCCAGTTTTTAACAGCTTCAACTTTAGAAGGATCAACATCGATCCCTTCCTTTGAAATAATATGGCCAAGGAAAGAAACCTCCTTTAGCCAGAGCTCGCACTGATTAAGCTTTGCATAAAGTTTATGCTCTCTTAGCATTTGCAAGGCTATCCTTAAGTTCTCTTCATGTTCTTCCTTAGTCTTGGAATATATAAGAATGTCATCAATGAACACGACCACAAATCGGTCGAGATTAGGCCTGAAGACGTTATTCATAAGTTGCATGAATGCTACCGGGGTATTGGTTAACCCGAACGGCATTACTACAAATTCGTAGTGGCCATATCTGCTTCGAAAAGTAGTTTTGGGTATGTCTTCATCTTTAATCCTCAGCTGATGATACCCTGACCTGAGGTCTATTTTGGAAAATTATTCTGCTCCAGAAGCTGATCAAAGAGTTCATCGATACGCGGCAACGGATACTTGTTCTTGATAGTAAGCTAGTTCAGTCGCCAGTAATCGATACACAGTCTAAGAGATCCATCTTTCTTTTTGACGAATAGGATTGGCGCACCCCAAGGGGATGTGATAGGTCGAATGAATCCCTTATCTAATAACTCTTGAAGCTGTTTCTTCAATTCCTTGAGTTCTGTGGGGGACATCCTGTAGGGAGCTATTGAAACAGGTGTTGCTCCGGGAACCAGTTCAATAAAGAAGTTTACTTCCCTTTCGGGTGGTAAGCCAGGTAAGTCTGATGGAAATACGTCCAAAAATTCATTGACAATAGGGATGTTTTCTAAGATGATTTCCTTGGATTCGGTAAAGATTACAGAAGCAAGAAAAGCTACACATCCTTGCGAAATCAATTTGCAAGTGTGCAGAGATGAAATTATAGTAGGGTGCTTCATATATTTGATACCAAGGAAAGAAAATCTTGGAAGACTAGGTTTCTGGAAAGAGATAATTCGGTTGCGGCAATTTATATAGGCATCATGGTCTACAAGCCAATCCACGCCTGGAATAGCATCGTAGCCCTCCATGTCAAGGCATACGAGGTTTGCTGGAAGATTGTGACCTTCAACTAATACCTTACTTTCAGGATAATAGTTTGTAAGTTTGATTCTAGGACCTAAAGGTGTAGTAATAGCAAGGTCCAAATGTAAAGGACCTGATGAAATGGGTAAAGTTTTTGTGAAAGAAGTAGATATAAAGGAATGAGAAGCACCAGTATCAAATAGTACGAATGCAGGATGGGAATAAATTTGAATGGTACCTTCCATTAACCCATCATTTTTGGGTGCTTCCTCTTCTTCCAGAATAGCATTAAGACGTGCCTGATGCTTGCGTCCAGTACTGGAAGATAATTCCTTCATAAGGGGGAAATCCGGCATGCGGTGCTCCCTGCTGTCACAACATAAACAAGCACCTAGATGCTTTCAGCATTCTTCAGCCGAATGATCAAATTTCTCGCAAAAAGTGCAGGCCGTGGCGACCTGCTTCTCTTCTTCCTTGACTTTCTTATTTTTGTAGTAGCCACTACCACTCCCATTTTGGGATCTTTTCTTGCTATCATGGGATTTGTAGAGTTCCATGATACTAAATTTGCCATTTTTATCACGCCGATCTGACCTTCGGCTTGGCTCCGCGCCCTTGCCTTTTAACTTCTCGACCTTCTCTAAGG
The DNA here is from genome assembly GCA_022559845.1 of Amorphophallus konjac. NCBI lineage: Eukaryota > Viridiplantae > Streptophyta > Magnoliopsida > Alismatales > Araceae > Amorphophallus > Amorphophallus konjac. Next base: position 175,949,309 of record CM040126.1, on the reverse strand, counting down.
TCCTCTCGCATAGATGTGCCCGTTGGGCCATCTCCGTGTAAGTACGTATATTATGGGTAGCCATTTGTTGAATATATCCGGGCCTTAAACAATCCATAAATCGATTAGCCTTCAATAAGTCGGTGCTAATCAAGTGAGGAGCATATGGTGCTAGTCGGGAAAATTGAAGTTCATATTCCGCCACTGACATCATGCCCTAGCGTAATGAAGCAAATTCCATCGCCTTTCGCTCCTTAACATGCTCGGAAAAGTACTTAGCTCGAAAGAGCGTAAGAAAACATTCCCATGTGTGAGGTGCATCAGCTGGTGGTGCTGGAACAGACTTCCACCACGTACGGGCGTCTTTGTTTAATTGAAATGTTGCCAAACGGACCTTCTCTTGATCCGCACATTGCATAACTTCGAAAATATGGTTCATCTCATCTATCCAGTTTTCAGCTTCGTCGGGATTAGAGGAACCCGAAAACTGCGGAGGATTTAAGCTCCGAAAATTATGATGTAAATCTCTCGCTCTTGCCCCTGCGCCGGCTTGAGCAATCGTTTGTAATGCTTGAGTCAGACCCGCAACGATCTCTTGCATACCATTCCAGTCTACGCGATGAGCAATTATGATGAATATAAGATACCTGAGAAAAATAATGAATTTGTTAATTCTAATGGAATGAGTGGGGTTAGTCCTTAGAAATAATTCTAATTTCTATCTCATCTCAGGTTCTACCCAATTCCTCTCATAGGTTGGGGATTTCTTTCCTAGTTTCATAGGTATGGGTCCTTAAACCTTGGACTTAAACTTATGACATGACATTTTTCCCTAGGACTTCTAGTCCTAGTGCTCTGATACCACCTTAACTGTCACGTCCCGAGATTATACAGCAGACATAATCGGGAACGGGAACAGTCAGCATGGTAAGCCTCAAACAAGCAATATAATCAGAGCGCAAGAACAATCACACAAAGTAATTGCACACTAATTTAATCAAATTTCCACATTTATTTCATATCAAATAATCATAATCCAAATACATGAATATTCGACTCTTTTGGATCTAGACTCAATAAAAATGAAAAATTACATGTAAAGACTCAATCTAGACACATTTCAACATTCAAGTCTTCACTCGAATCCATATTCTTTTAATCGCTCTCGGACCCGCTACTTGAGTATTCCGAATTCGATTCACTCGTATTTCCTGAAAAGGATTAGAAAGTAGGTAATGTGCACACTTGCCCAGTAGGTATCTTCGAATCAACATGTAGGCAATGTTAAAGTAATTAACGTTTTAGCTCTAAAGAAATAAGATAAATCATGCAGATGTGATGAAACAATGCGAATAAAGTCAAAGTAACAAGATATAATCAAGCTTCAGATATGGATATATGATTGAGGAAGTATGATCAAGCAAGAATATATTTATTGCCGTTCATGAACAAGAATGTACTTTTCATAACCATGAAGGTTATGCACTAGAAAGTCATATAACAAGCAAGAATGTACTCTTCACTTAGTAACAAGTACTTCATGAATTTATGTGGATTTCCGTATATCTCCGTGGATATTTCACTTATTTATCAAGAAACTACTCCCAGCGCAATGTGACGCAAGTAGCATCATGCCCCATGGTTTATAGAGTATGTTTTCGACAATCAGTCGAGGGGACTAGCATAGAGCCCTTGAACATAATCAGTGCTCGAACTGTATCTTCAAGTATAAATCAAGCTACTTTCACATTATAACAATAATATGGCCAAGAATGTACAATTTCAACTATAGTTTCGTGATAAGATAATCAAAAATTAAGAATAAGAGAATTCAATAACGCATTGAACACTAGGTTATGCTATAGGAATAAATCGGTAGCATAACGGTACATTCTTTAACTCTCAAAATTACTTAGGTACCTTTTGAATAATGTGATAGGCTCTAGATAATCAATTGGACCATCTAGGAACATAGAAAAATTAACCCATGAGTCAAACCCCGGGTTAATCAATCTCATGAAATTAGCGGTCGTTTATCGGACCGTTTCTTGATCATGGCAGTCTAGTTCAGGACCGTTTATGATAAGACAGTTCGATATCCGAAACAGAACCTTTGGAGCTTTAGCGGTCTAGCGGAGAACCGTTTAGGATTAGTTAGCGATCAAGTGAAGGGCCGATAGCAGTCATTGGCGGTCAACCAGAAGGCTGCTAATTCCTGCAATATAAAACATCGGTATATGTGTCTTCTAGATAATTAGACTTTAATGGTACAACCAACTCGGCGTCCTAGAGGGAATCCCAGGCTCACGGAGAATTACGGAGGCCTTGAAACAAGATTTCCTAGTCCGTTGGAAGGAATATCCAAAGGAGAGGTCATCATGTCCAAGATCGTGTTCCTAATGTGTAAAATTATAACTAATGACAACATACCTGGATATGTGCCATGTACTTAAGAAAATGACACTTAGATAAGAGAGAGAATCGAAATAAAACAGTGATCAAGTTAAATCATGAATCTTTTAAAAACATGTATTTAATTACAAGAGTATATGATTTTTGGGCATAAATTAACATAAGTTAAAATAATACCAATCTACATGAAATATGAAATCTATTTTTATAAACAAGTACATTAACTAAGTATATAAAACCAGTAATTAAATCAGGAATAAAACTTAGTTAACTAGGCTTAGCATATAATAATTATGGCAAATCTACATTAAGTCTCGAGTTAAACTAATGCAGAAAATCAGAAATTGAAAACGGCCAACTGGAAGACCGTCACTTTGCGGTTAGCGGTCTATCGTACAACCGCGAAAGTTCTATAGCGGTCGATAGGAAGATCGTTTCTTCTTGTATAAAATCGTGTTCAAAAGATAATAAGACTAAATGCTAAACTAATGCATATCGTGCCTGGAAATCAACATATTTTAACCTCCATGGTCATGATAGAACAAATATAGGCCAACAATATGCATAGGTTTGTGTGAATAATAAGAAAATTCCATTTTTACTTCATTAGGGCTAGTTCATGCATGAAGAATGTACTAGATGCATAGTCTTAAGTAAAACATGAAATTCACAAAGTACAATGCATGAAAATGAATGAAACAAGAGGGCTTTTGTTCTTGACTTTAAATTTAAGCCTTTCTTGAGATAACCTACCTGTAATAGTGCTCCTAGACTTCGAAGTTCTGACTGGAATCAAGCCCTAGTTATTGCACTTTCTTGTACTAAATTAGCAAATTTAGATGACTCTAACTTCCTGTAAGTTTGATCTCCTAGAACGAAAATTGGGGAGTAGTTAGACCTAAGTATAATGAACAAATTCCTAGAAGAAAGTTACCTCTCATTCGTCCTCCTTACCTGAATTCCACACGTGCCAAAAGTAAGGGTTGCACAGATCAAATCTGGGATCTATTTATAGGGTTAGCTAGGATTTTATGGATTAGAACGAACTTAGAGTCCCAATTAATCTTTCAATTCGATCTACAATCCTTCTAGGCCTATCTAATTAGCTGATAGAGTCGATCCAAGATGATTTGGATGTTAAAAATCTAACATTTTCACGTTTTTCTTCTCTCATGGAATCTGCAGTCGGTAGCGATCATGGGATGACCGTTTTCCTCTCGTTAGCGGTCTCACGATAGACCATTTTCAACCTTAGGCGACGAATTTGAAAGACTTCAAACTCTATTGTTCTTATCCCCAATATTATCCTTTTATTTACCCTCCTAAGGAGTCATTATCCCTTAATTTCGTGATTACACCTATTTTAAGTTTCTAGAATATGGGCTAAAGTCCAACACAACCTTTTTTGGGCCTATTGGGTTTATTATTTGGGCCTAATCCTCTTGGATCAAATGTAGGGCCTAAATAATTAGATTTAATTATATAAAATTCATTTATAGCTCATTAAATGCTTTATAATTACATTTTAAATCAAAAAAATTCTTAGAAAATTCTCGGGCGTTACATTGGCGCATGAGCTACTCGGACTGGAGCTGTTGAGACCCGAGTGCCACTCGTCGATACTGGGACGGGTGACCTTGCAGGAGAGCTTATGACTGAGGGGAATGGCGATAGTCGTGGAAGAGCTGCCAGAGGAGCATCTCGGGAGACTGACAGACAGGGCCCGAGAGAGAGTGTCCGTGGGACAGGGACCAGAGGGAGATATCACCCTTCGCCACTTCCTAATGCTGCTATTCGGGAAGCTACTGTTCACGACGAGGGCAGGCAGAGTGAGCTGTACACTCCTCCCACTTCTGAGGGATCTGGACGGAGTCGGAGGGTATGCATGGGGCGCCGCAGTGCTGGCATTCCTGTTCGACTCGCTGAGCACCACCGACCAGTAGACAATGCTGGGCGGCTTCTCACCCCTACTTCAGGTAAAAATGCTTGACTCTAAATGCTTCTGATTATGCTTATGATCATGATTATGATATGCTAACATTTGACTGATGCAGGTATGGAGCTATCTGTACCTCCTCGACCTAGGGCGGGGAAGGGAGGTACAGCCAGACAAGGTACGCATCGCGAGATGATGGATGGTGGGTCGAGACACGAGGTCGCTGTGGTGCCTAGCGCTGGCGATCCAGGATGACATGGACACGTTCCCCGATGCATCGGTAAGCTTTAAAACCTCTAAATGCACTTAAATACTCTTATAAATGCTGACACTGACATAAATGCATGCCTTTTTAGGTGCGTTGGACATCGTACCGTGACGAGGGTCACGAGGGACAGCCCTGGGTGGAGGTGGCCCAGGCATACGCGGGACGGGAGATATGGCTGCACTGCATGAACCTCATCGAGCCACTCCACCACCACCTGATCATTAGGACTAGAGGCGTGCGACGACGAGCAGGTCGGACGATCCTCGAAGGGCATGAGTGGGGAGATAGACTGGGTAACCCGGGCGATCGACCAGGTACGAGACTGGAGCAGGAGAGGCAGGGTGGTGAGAGCCCGAGCCAGCAGCGATGAGGCCTACCTGAAGGCCTACACTAGGAGGTACGGCGACTAGGTCTTCTGCGGCGCTCGATGACCGGTATGACTTCTAAACTCAAACTTCTAAATTACTTTTAATGCATTGATGCCTATAATGATGCACTGACTAGTTGACTTTCTATATGCAGATAGACCCCCAGGGCCGGATAGCGGAGCTCCAGGGACTCCTTCATTCCATAGTTCAGCAGAGGGACGAGCTCCAGCGCTCTCTAGACCTCCTGGTAAGTTCTGATCGTTAGAATTAAATGCTTATGTGATGGGGACATCGCTTACCACTTCCCATTTCTCCAAGGGTCCCGATGCTCGCCATTGTGTTCATCTTGATTCTCTGAGTCTAGCTATGTAATTTTCATATCTTTCTTTGAGTCTTAACCATGTAATTTTCCTTTTATTGAGTCAAGTACCTAAGTTAGTGAGTCATCTATCTAAGTCTAAGTATCATTAGGTGGCCTAGTGGGTTAACGGGCCCACTTCAATGGGCTAGGCCCATGGGTGCCCCCTTTCCCCTTGGTCATTTGTCAATAGTCCAAAAGGTGAGGACTTTTTGTAAATTGAGGGTTTCCTATAAATAGGACCCCAATCCCTCCATGGAGAACTAATGAATTATTAAGTGAAAATTATCCACAAGAATTTTGCCTCTTTCTCTCTCTAGCTCTCTCTCTATCTCTATTTCTCTCTCTCTCTCTCTAAAGGAGGCGAACCCCATTCTCTCTCCTCCCCACCCCCAAATTTCAAAATTCACTCTCTCTCCTCCCCATTCACCTCTCATTAAGACCCCTCCCCCTTCCCCATATCTCCCATTTAATTCCCCTCAAACCCCTAGGTGGAATCCCCTTCTCCTAGGCACCTCTCCATTCTCCCAAGCAACCCTTCCTCTTCCCCAAGCAACCAATCATTTTCCCAAGCCACCCCTTCCCCTCCCCAAGGCAACCCTTCCCATTACCTAGGCCACCATTAACACCTCCATTAACCCACATCCAAACCAAAGGAGAGATCTCTCCTCCCTCTCTCATTCCCAACCCAAATTCGCAGCTCCCCCTTCCTCCACTTGCTAGACCACATCCCAGCCCCCTTTCTGCCCCTCCCACACCTTGTATCACCCCCTAACAGACCCCCACATAGTCAGGTGTCACCCCCACACCCATCCACCCCATTTCCCACCCCATCTACTCCGTCTCCCATCACCTATCATCACCCTATTCATCTCAGTCCGCAGGTAGCAATCAAGGGTCTAGCTGCAGAGTCAACCATGTCTTCAGCGCACATATTATGGAGGCGTATCCTACATTGCCGGAAAGCTCTTCCAGTCTTCTTGGCAGGCGAGGTGATCCCTCCCCAATTCGAGTTTGGAGCTGTCTGAGAGAGCCATTCTTCACCGACTGCGCAGAACCAGTCCGGCTAGAAACCAGAGCTGCCACTCAGAAGCTACTGCCACCACACCGGTGCTCCACTTGGTGCGCCACTTGACCGGGGCGATGATCCACCAGTCCTCTATCCAACACAGCAAGCAGGACCTCATTTGGAGTTCGGAGCTCCCCGTTCCGATTTATTTTCCTCAGGTGCGCAAGTCAGTCCTGTCTGGGACTGATCAGACCCCCTCTCACTCTTTGGGTTCCACCTCCCTGCTCCGACCTCCTCTGGTGCCCATCTTGGTTTCTGATCGAAGAGGATTCGACCACACTCACAACCGTCATTATCCCGTCTCGATTGGATCACGGGAGCGATCGTGGTGAAGTCGCCAACCTTCTGCAATAACCAGAACTCAGTCCAAGGTAGAGCAGAGCAGCGCCGGTCCAGTGTCTGTCCCAGCCAGCGTCGATAACTTCTGGCACCGACAAAATTCAGGCTTCATCCCAGGTCAATCACTAACATTTTGGCGCTGGTCCCGTTCACTTTCGAGTCCGGGAGCGATCACAGCGGAGTCGACAGCGAGTTCCTGTCAGCGGGCAGAACCGGCGGATAGAACCCCGGGAGGGCAATCTGGCTCCGTTCTTAGCTTCACGCCCCTCCCCGCCTGGCCAGCTTACCGCCTCTCCCTGCGTGGAGGTAGTGTTTGTGTGTAATCCACTTTTCCCCACCCTGAGATCCACCCTCTTGCGTGAGGCATAGTGCATGTAAATAACTAGCAGGGATCAAGCTTCATCGACGCAGTGTGCGGGGAACCCACACTTCCCCACTTGCCCTCGTCTCCGAACGGGGTTGGTTTCTTCAAACCAACCGGGTAAGCTCTATCCCTTGCTCTCATATCAGTATTTTGTTCATATAATATCCGTGGAATTGCTCTGTTGACGGTGAGAGAGCGCCCGACCCCGAAGCTCCCAGTTTACGAGTGGTCATCGTGGGATTGTGAGAGAGCGACCCGGTGCCCTTTCGGCACCTAGCCAGTCCTTTGATTGTGGGCACCGTACACTCGGGAGGGCGACCATAGCTTTGCTGGTCCTCTACCAGCAAGGGCTTTGTTCCACTACCTCCACTCAGCATTGCCGAGTCACCCGGGAATCGTGTGCGTAACGGTGGTTTGGCAACTTGCGTAATTCTCTACTCTTGTGCATTGTGCTTGCTTGGTAAGTCCAAGGACCCTCGGTCTAGTTGCTGCATTCTCTAAGTCGGTGTCACATCAATTTGGTATCAGAGCAAGTTCTAGACTTGTCTCTACTAAGTCTTGTCCTAGGGCCATTGCATGCATCACCCTTGTCCACCATCATGACTACCTCATACTTGACATATTCGCCACTCTTAGGCCCATTAGAAGCCTTTGTGTTTGATGGATCCCGCCCTAGCATATATCTAGAATGGGAGAAGTCCATAGACCGACACTTTGGGAGGTTTACCCTGTCAGGGCCTATCCAAGTCAACTATGCCAAGAGTTTGCTCTGACGCCAAGCTAGGAAAGAATGGGAGAACATTGTAGGTTTGAGAGAAGCCAAAGGGGAAGCACCCATTGAATCTTGGGATGAAATGAGGGCCGATCTTAGAAAGATCTACGCACCACAATCCAAACCTCTTCAACCAACCGATCTTCCACCCCGGACCCCAGCTCCAACCCAAGAACTTCCCCGACCAAGCCCAACCCAAGTCCACCCATGTTCACCACCCCGAGAGTACCATGCACCGACCATTATCACTCCACCCACCATAGACTTTCCTACCCCATTATCCATGGAAGTTGTGGCCCACACACATACCCAAGTGGAGATGGATGCCAATCCGGATCCACCTCCCACCATAGAGGACATCCTTAACCCATCTCCCAAAAACTTTGGCCCAATCATTCTACTAGAGGAGGAGGATCAACCACCATACTGTGAGGACCTTGAGGATGACTCACCACTATGTGAGGACCATGAGGACCTAGAGTTACTCTCCCTAGGTGACCCTTACTATGACCCCTACGATCCCTTCCTAAACCCGCCCACCAAAAACTTTGGCCCAATCATTCTACTAGAGGAGGAGGATCCATCACCATATTGTAAGGACCTTGAGGATGTTCAGATAAACATAGAGCTCCTTTCCCCCGGGTACACTTATGTCGATCCTTTTAACCACTCCCAATGGGAACCCGGGAACCCATGTGGTCCACCCACATCACTTATCACCGACATTTTCCTACCCTCACCCGCTATGTTGGACCAAACCCATCTCTCACAAGACTCAGGTTACACCATGGGAGCCATGACTTTGGGCAATATACGCTTAGGGAACGAGGAAGTGCCCCTGATGTGACACAACCTCGGACCAAATGCAAGCAAGCACAATCCCATTCAAATGGGCCGAATTGGGCCGCCGCTCTCTCGTCACTCACCCAAGCCCGGGGTAACTTGGCAATGCCAAGGTGAGGTTGAGGGGTTGGGCCCTTGCTGGTAGAGGGCCAGCAAGGCCAATATGTGATTCCCAATGGGATGGGGAACCCAATTCAATGGGGCCGACAAAGTGCCAAGGGCACCGGTTTCACTCTTCCCACGGTGATCACTCAAGGCAACGGGGCTTGAGGATCGGGCTCTCTCTCGCACAACCAGCGGAGCTAAGAAACAAACATTGAAAGACAAGCACAATGAGCAAGGGTTTAGAGCACTTACTCGACCGGTTTGAAGAAACCGGTCCCGCTCGGAGATGAGGGCGAGCGGGGAGGCGGTGGATCCCCACACGTCGCGGCGGTGAAGTTTGACCTGCTCAAACCAATTACAACACTACGCCTCTCGCAGGAGGGGGATCTTGGGGTGGGGGTTAAATGATTACAATCAAAACTACCTCCACACAGGGAGGGGCCTTCAGCCGGCCAAGCGGGGAGGGGAAAACTAAGTCGAAGATGGTGAAGCAACGAAGATGCCGAATCTGCCTCCTTTCAGCCAAAGGGGACAGACAGCCGGTGCCAGAGCTATAGATCTGTCTTTGGAATTTCGCCGGGGACAACACTAGTGGGGAACTCTTCATTACAGGAGCTGGGATGCTTCAAAATTTTGTTAATTTCTCCTGGGGTCGTTGTCGGTCGGGGCGGGAGCTCGAACAGGGCCTCTGATTCTCGGACTAGCAGTAGCAGATCACCAACAGTGGGAAGAAGAGGCTGTCCCGGCCGGTCCTAAACTCCGAATTAGGTGCCATCAGCGCCGTTAGAACCGTGGGTAAGTCCTCTTTGCGCAAAAAGAAACGGGGATGCTAGAGGATGCCGGAGATGAACTGTAGAACCAGAAGAGTGAGGAGGGGTCGGTGCAGACTGTGGAAGACAGAGTCACGCGACCGTGGAAGAAAATTGGTAACTTCTGATCCCGGATGCTGAATGGACTTCCGATTCTTGTTTCTGAAAGTAGACAGGCCGAGGAAGAACTTTGCAGAAGAACTTGTGGGCTGATTCCTCCGAGGTTCGTCGTGGCAGAGCTTCTAATCCGGTTCTGGTACTCAGTAGGGACAGCTATGCACAGTCGTGGGAGAATGGGCTTCCTGGGCAGCACCGAGCTCTGATGGGGACGAGACCACTGCCGTTGCGAAGAAGACAGGCAGACGCTTCCAACAATGGCTCTTGGGCTTCTAGGAACGTCCGGAGGAGGTCGGGGTCACTACTGCAAGCTTCAGGTCTTCTACAGGTCCTCTTACTCTAGATGGTAGAAGGTGGGGGTGATGGAGGGGAACAAGGGAAGATGGAGAGGATGAGAGGGGGCCGCCCCTAACCAAAGGGGAGGGCTCTTGGGCGCCCTAGGGCTGTGGAGGGAAGGGGATTTTTGAATTCAAATGGTCTAGGGAAGTGGAGGGTTGCATGGGGGAGAGGGAATGGTGCTTGGGAAAGGGATGAGGTGGTTGGAGGGTGGCTTAGTGATTGGGGATGCTCCCTTGGGACTAGGGGGTGGAGTAATGGGATGTGTGGGGAAGGGGAGTGGCCTTTAATGGGGGTAGGTGGGAGAGTGGTGATTGGGAAGAGAGGAGAGAGAAAATTTTTGAAATTGGGTGTAGAGGAGAGAGAAAGAGGGGTGAAAGAGAGAGATTAAGAGAGGAATGGGTGGGATTCTCTCCCTAAGGCTTCTCACCTCACTAATGGATTTACTCCACCATAAAAATAAAGATAGAACTCACCAAAATGGCAATTTTTCATTGATTGATTCATTACTTCAAAATGAGGAGAATGGGGTCCTATATATAGGCAACCCACATTTCTACAAAAGTCCTTGACAATTGACTCAATGACAAATAACCGAGGGGGTAGGGGAGAGCCCTTGGGCCAAGCCCAATGAATTGGGCCCAATAGCTAACTAGACAACCTAATGACACTCAAACTTAGGGAAATGAACACAAGACCTAGGAACATGACTCAAATAAAAGGAAAAATACATCAAATGATTCAAATAAAAATTACATAGGACTCAAAATTAAATGATTAGACCATGCCGGATGCAACCGGGGCGAGGAGACGAGCTGTGAACGTGGGCATGGGACGTGATGTCCCCATCATACTCCCGGGGTGCGGAGAACTCGACTCCGTCGAGTAAGTGTCCTTCCCTCCTTGGGGGTGTAGAAGTGGTACTGCCCTCAAGTCTTCCGAACGAGACCGATCCATCCACCTGCCGAGATAGCGCTCGTATACCTTGCTCTGAGTGGTAGTGACTTGTTCATCCAATATTTGTTCAATTTGTTCACGTTGGGCTCTCTTGGCTGGTGGTCTCTCCTCACGGGTGGGTGCTCTCTCAAGGGAAGAAGTAGGCTCAATCTCCTCACTAGGTACCACCGTGGGTCCCTTATATGGCACTAGGTCGGCAACATTGAATGTGGGACTTTTTCCATACTCCTCAGGGAGATCTAACTCAAAGACATTTGCACCAATGCGCCTCAGGACCGGGAAGGGACCAGCCCCACGTGGCCTCAATTTGGAGATGGCTCCCGGGGAGAGTCTCTCCGTCCTTACCATCACAAAGTCACCCACATGAAATTCTTGGTGACGCCGATGAGAGTCGGCCAGCTTTTTATAAGCCTCATTCTTTTTGCTTATGTGCTTGCAAAGGCTTTCATGCAATTTTGTGAATGTTGACATTCTAGGGGTGATGGGTGGACCTGGGCAACCAAAAGTAGACCAATCATGTTTTGATGCCAAGAAGACTTTGATGGAATTTGGAGGGCCGGGGCAACCATATGTGGACTTATCATGCAATGTTATCATGTAGACTTTGGTAGACCTAGGTGGGCTGGGGCACCCGTAGGTGAACCTATCATGCAAAGTGGTGATGAATGTAGGGGGACCCGGACATCCGTAGATACTTTTGACATGCTTAAGACCCATGATAAATGAAGGTGGACCAATACATCCGAATATGGGCCACTCATGCTTCCTACTTGACATGTGGGTGGTATGAATGAAAGGACCCAACATAGTGATCATGCCAAGTGGTGTGGTAGGCCTAGACACATGCATGTGTTTCCCAAAGGTGACCTCCATGTGTATAGGTGTGGGACAACCTTTGAACTCCCATTGGAATGGATCGAATGGATCTAAGAAGGTGGTCGTCATGGGGTGGGGCACAACCTTATTACCTAGGGATATGTGGCTCAAGGTCATGGCTCCCAAGGTATAACCCGGGTCATGGATGAGGTGGTTTTGGCCCAATATGGTGGGTGGGGGTAGGAAAGGGTGGGTGGTGGGTAAGATGGTTGGGTCACCCGGGTTCTTTGACTCCCATTGTAATGGATCATAGGGATCATAAAATGGGTTACTAAGGGGAAGGAGCTCCATGTCCTCAAGGTCCTCAAAAGGTGCTAAGTCATCCCTATCAATGATAATTGGGTCAATGCTCTTGGTGAGTGGGTTGGCCATGAGGGGAGGGCTTGGCTCTCTACCCGATATAAAAAGCTCCAATTGGAGGAGAAGGTCGGGCTCATCGGGTGTGGGGAGGAATAGAAGGAGGTCGCTAGTGTAGCAACCAATGGTGCAAACTGAGGTGATAGACCCGATGCATAGGTGTAGGAGGCCAAGGCTCCTAGGTTGTTCGGCTATAGGGGTCAACATACTAGTGAACTCAATTTGCCATGCTAGGCCCTTAAGAAGATCCCCTAAAGTTTCCGCTTGGTAGAATGCTTGGATTGTGGTGTGATAGGAGAAGAAGGGCACTAGGGGAAAATTTTGTTCTATGGGAGGGCAAACATGGGCCGAGATCTCTCTAATTAGGCTCTCCCTTAGCCACCTAACAAGGGACTCTTCTAAGATGATTTCGGCCTTATCTAGAGGGGGTGGTGTAGGGTGAAGATCCTCGTGCGAGGCTTCCTCTTCAATTGGGACATGGGTGCTCTCCATGGAGGGGATAGGTTCCCGAGAGGTATTTGTCTTCATGTGACAAAGCGGGTGGACTACTTCTTCCAAAGCTAATGGAGTGGGAAGGTTCTTTGATGGTGGGGTGATGATGGCCGGAGTATGGTGCACCCGGGGTGGTGAACAAGGGCGGGATTCCCGCGGGTGGGAGAATACAAGGTTGTTGAATTTAAAGGTTCCCGAAAGGTGGGGTGGATGCACTAGGCAAGTCCGACGTGTTGGGTCGATGTAGGCATTCCTTTCATCTAACCATTTCTTACCTAGGATTATACATGGACCCGCCAATGTTCCCTTTTGACACCAAGCCCCATCCAAATACTTAGTCTTCCCGAACCATTTATGGAATTCAATGAAGACTTGGTCTCCATTGTGCACAATTTGTCCGGTCCTACAAAGAGAGGTAATGATATCGGGGGACACCCAATTTTCAGATTCTAGGTCAATGAAATCAATTTCTATGGGCTCCCCATTAGGTAACCATGCATGGGATATGATTGGGAGAGGGGCCATGTGACCCAAGACTCAACGTTAACAATGATGGGTTTGCACGGTTCGGACAAGAATGCAAGCATGCCCTAGGACTTGACTTGTAGAGATAAGTCAATGACTTGCTCTGATACCAATTTGATGTGACACAACCTCGGACCAAATGCAAGCAAGCACAATCGCATTCAAATAGGCCGAATTGGGCCGCCGCTCTCTCGTCACTCACCCAAGCCCGGGGTAACTTGGCAATGCCAAGGTGAGGTTGAGGGGTTGGGCCCTTGCTGGTAGAGGGCCAGCAAGGCCAATATGTGATTCCCAATGGGATGTGGAACCCAATTCAATGGGGCCGACAAAGTGCCAAGGGCACCGGTTTCACTCTTCCCACGGTGATCACTCAAGGCAACGGGGCTTGAGGATCGGGCTCTCTCTCGCACAACCAGCGGAGCTAAGAAACAAACATTGAAAGACAAGCACAATGAGCAAGGGTTTAGAGCACTTACTCGACCGGTTTGAAGAAACCGATCCCGCTCGGAGACGAGGGCGAGCGGGGAGGCGGTGGATCCCCACACGCCGCGGCGGTGAAGTTTGACCTGCTCAAACCAATTACAACACTACGCCTCTCGCAGGAGGGGGATCTTGGGGTGGGGGTTAAATGATTACAATCAAAACTACCTCCACACAGGGAGGGGCCTTCAGCCGGCCAAGCGGGGAGGGGAAAACTAAGTCGAAGATGGTGAAGCAACGAAGATGCCGAATCTGCCTCCTTTCAGCCAAAGGGGACAGACAGCCGGTGCCGGAGCTATAGATCTGCCTTTCGAATTTCGCCGGGGACGACACCAGTGGGGAACTCTTTGTTACAGGAGCTGGGATGCTTCATAATTTTGTTAATTTCACTTGGGGTCGTTGCCGGTCGGGGCGGGAGCTCGAACAGGGCCTCTGATTCTCGGACTAGCAGTAGCAGATCACCAACAGTGGGAAGAAGAGGCTGTCCCGGCCGCTCCTGAACTCCGAATTAGGTGCCATCAGCGCCGTTAGAACCGTGGGTAAGTCCTCTTTGCAGAAAAAGAAACGGAGATGCCAGAGAATGCCGGAGACGAACTGTAGAACCAGAAGAGTGAGGAGGGGTCGGTGCAGACTGTGGAAGATAAAGTCGCGCGACCGTGGAAGAAAATTGATAACTTCTGTTCCCGGATGCTGAATGGACTTCTGATTCTTGTTTCTGAAAGTAGACAGGCCGAGGAAGAACTTTGCAGAAGAACTTGTGGGCTGATTCCTCCGAGGTTCGTCGTGGCAGAGCTTCTAATCCGGTTCTGGTACTCAGCAGGGACAGCTATGCGCAGTCGTAGGAGAATGGGCTTCGTGGGCAGCACCGAGCTCTGATGGGGACGAGACCACTGCCGTTGCGAAGAAGACAGGTAGACGCTTCGAACGATGGCTCTTGGGCTTCTAGGAACGTCCAGAGGAGGTCGGGGTCGCTACTGCAAGCTTCAGGTCTTCTACAGGTCCTCTTACTCTAGATGGTAGAAGGTGGGGGTGATGGAGGGGAACAAGGGAAGATGGAGAGGATGAGAGGGGGCCGCCCCTAACCAAAGGGGAGGGGTCTTGGGCGCCCTAGGGCTGTGGAGGGAAGGGGATTTTTGAATTCAAATGGCCTAGGGAAGTGGAGGGTTGCATGGGGGAGAGGGAAGGGTGCTTGGGAAAGGGATGAGGTGGTTGGAGGGTGGCTTAGTGATTGGGGATGCTCCCTTGGGACTAGGGGGTGGAGTAATGGGATGTGTGGGGAAGGGGAGTGGCCTTTAATGGGGGTAGGTGGGAGAGTGGTGATTGGGAAGGGAGGAGAGAGAAAATTTTTGAAATTGGGTGTAGAGGAGAGAGAAAGAGGGGTGAAAGAGAGAGATTAAGAGAGGAATGGGTGGGATTCTCTCCCTAAGGCTTCTCACCTCACTAATGGATTCACTCCACCATAAAAATAAAGATAGAACTCACCAAAATGGCAATTTTTCATTGATTGATTCATTACTTCAAAATGAGGAGAATGGGGTCCTATATATAGGCAACCCACATTTCTACAAAAGTCCCTGACAATTGACTCAATGACAAATAACCGAGGGGGTAGGGGAGAGCCCTTGGGCCAAGCCCAATGAATTGGGCCCAATAGCTAACTAGACAACCTAATGACACTCAAACTTAGGGAAATGAACACAAGACCTAGGAACATGACTCAAATAAAAGGGAAAATACATCAAATGATTCAAATAAAAATTACATAGGACTCAAAATTAAATGATTAGACCATGCCGGATGCAACCGGGGCGAGGAGACGAGCTGTGAACGTGGGCATGGGACGTGATGTCCCCATCAGCCCCACTTCATGATATCCACCTTCCTAGACCCCTTTGATACATTCCAATGGAAGTCCAAAAGCCCACACAAGGAAGACATCTATGGGAAAGGAATTCCTATGCCTTGGCACATCATACCACTTGGCATGAATAGTAAGTCAGGTCCTTTCATTCATGACACCCACATGTCAAGTCGGATGCATGATTGGTCTATATATGGATATAATGGTCTACCTTCATTCATCATTGATCATACGCATGTTAGGAGCATCTACGGATGTCTAGGTCCGCCAGCATTCATCACCACTTTGTATGATAGGTTCACCTACGGATGTCCTGGCCTGCCTAGGTCTATCAAAGTCTACATGGCGACATTACATCATAGGTCTATTTTTGGTTGCCCAGGTCCACCCATCATCCCTAGAACGTCAGCATTCACAACATTGCATGGCAACCCTCGCAAGCACATCAACAAGAGCAACGACATGAACAAACAATTAGCCAACTCTCACCGCTGCCACCAAGAATTCTGGTTTGGTGATTCCATGATGGTGAGGACTGAGAGACTATCCTCTGAGAATGTCTCAAAGCTGAGGTCTCGTGGAACAGGTCCCTTCCAGGTCCTGAGATACATCAGCGCTAATGCTTATGTGTTAGACCTCCCTGAGGAATACAGAGTAAGCCCCACTTTCATCGT
Source organism: Amorphophallus konjac (assembly GCA_022559845.1). Classification (NCBI taxonomy): domain Eukaryota; kingdom Viridiplantae; phylum Streptophyta; class Magnoliopsida; order Alismatales; family Araceae; genus Amorphophallus; species Amorphophallus konjac. The sequence continues at coordinate 175,933,012 of CM040126.1, read as the reverse complement.
GGCTGACCTGGTTGTTAGCGCAGCAAGAGTGATATAGAAGGGGGGGTGAATAGATCACTCCCAATTTGAAGAAACTTAAACGGAATATAATTTCTACTGCTAACGCACCTCCTTAAACCGTACACAGAGGAATGTAAATGAGAATGAAGAGCAAATCACAAGGAAGCAAAGAGCCGAGCAGATGAAGAGCGTAGAGAACAGAAGCAAACCACAGAGGAGGCACTCAGTTTTTTAGGTGGTTCGATTGCAGTCCGCAATCTACATCCACCCCTCACTCCAACTAGAGTGAGGATTCCACTAGACTATGCTAGATCAATGCAGACTCAGTCTGCGAACAACATGCTGCCACACAGCTTGACCACCAAGGGAGATAAATCCCTCAACCAAGTTCTGCTACCCACAGAACTTGAAACCTGTTCTAGCTCCCAGCTAGAACACGACCGGAGAAACCTCTCCCTTCCTCCACACATCGAAGGGAAACTGTTAATGACAACCAGTCACTGACACCACCAGAGATCACCGATCTCTCTTCCTCTGCAACACAGAGGGAAACTGGAGTGATACTCCCTTCCTCCACACACCGGAGGGACAACAATTCAGATCAGAATAGAAGGATGAAAAATAAACGAAAGCAAAATGGAAAACGAAAAACAATGAGAAGGAATCGGTTCAAAAACCCAAAGCAAATGTAGCTTCAAATGAAGCAATTCATCAATCAGCACACACTCTCTCTCTCTCTCGACCAAACTCCTCTCAGATATTGAACTCTCTGCTCTTTTCCTTTCTCTTTCTTTCTCTCTGCACTTTTCTTTCCTTTTCTGGATCGAAGGACGTATATGCTCTTCAGGCTTCTTCTTCGATCAACCTTCATCTGAAGACGAATGCTTCATTTTATACCTGGAGCAGCAGCAGGGCGCGTGTGGCTTCCACAGTTCCCGCCCTAAGAATTCGGACCACGTGGCAGCATCCAGTAGACTGTCAGACCACGTGTTCTCATCTGGGCATTTTCCTTATCCTCGGATCACGTGCCCAGCACCAGTACGCTCAGCAACTAGAGGTAGATGGCGTCAACTCACTCGCTCCAAAGAGTTGACGCAGTCATCAGAAATCTTCAAACTTCTTAACCGCTGCGTCGACTCCATCAGCATATTGCGTTGACGCAACGGTATCGGCAGTTCAGTGTTCAAGTCTTCAACAGATAGGCGAGCTGCGTCGACGTTATCAGCATATAGCGTTGACGTATTGAAGGCATCTAGAGATAAGTCATCCCTTTCTTGGACTACTGTGTTGACGCTGCCAGTTGGTGGCGTTGACGCACGAACGTGTACATTTCTATACTGGCATCTCTTATGCCGCTGCGTCGACGCTTCTTGTTGATGGCGTTGACGCAGTGGAAGATTTCGTGAAGGCTTCATCGCTTGTAAGAGTCTCTGCTATTTTAACTGCTGCGTCGACGCTTCTTGCTTGTGGCGTTGACGCAATAGAAGACGACGTGACAGTTTCGTCTACTGATGCGTGGACGCTTTAAACTTCAGGCGTCGACCCTGTTCCCTTCAGTAACAATAATGAAGTGTATAGACTTAGTGTTAACGTGAAGCATTGTATAGACTACAGAGATCAATATAGCAAGTGTGTACATAGTGAGGGAGTGTATAGACTTAGTGAAATGAAGTCTAGTGTATAGACTTGGAAAGCTGTTCAATGTGTTGGGTTGCGGTTGTATAGACTTTGCCCAAGGAACCGAGTGTATAGACTTCGCCATAGTCTAATGAACATGCTTTGTAGAATTGAACGAGTCAATGTATAGACTTCACAAGAAGCAGTCCGATGTACAGACTTCTAGTGTGGAGGCAGACTATATAGACTAGAATCGCTTGAAGCGATGTATAGACTTTGGTGAGGCTCAAGCAGTGTACAGAGTTGAAGGCTTACAAACGAGTGTATAGACTTAGGCTTTTAACACAGTATTTTACATGCTGAGTTGACGCTGCAGCCCATTGAGTTGACGCTGCAACGTATTACTGTTACGTTCAACTGATGATGTATAGACTTAATGAAATGAAGAACCTGAACAGAAGAGTCTACGCATCACCACACTGAGTTGACGCACTGGTGTGAAAAACTGTGTAGACAGAGTGAATAGACTTGAAGGAGTTATGCCAAATGAACAGATGAGTCGACGCATCAGAAGGGATGGGTCGACCCACTGCAATCAGTACTAGCTAAGCAGAGTGTAGATAAAATCATGATAGCATGCTTATCTGACAACCAAATGAACTGTACTCACTCACATGATGAAACAACATTAATCTGGAGATAGAAGATTGATTTATAGTGTGAGACATCATCAAAACCATAGGAATGCAACAATCTCCCCCTTTTTGATGATGACAACACGATGAATCATGCAATATCAAGTTTCAACAAAGAGTTAATACCAGCTGCAACAAGCAGAAAAAATTCAAGAGATGCTCATGCAAATGAATTAAACATTCCCTACAGCACACTCTCATCTCCCCCACAACTCATAACCATTTCTTCCCCGAAGCAACATGACTCCCCTCAAAGCTCAAGACAAAACCAATACTCACTGAAATTGCAAACTTCTCACAGAAATTGCAGATATTGCAAGCTTCTCTCCCCCTTTGACATCAGTAAAAAGAACTGCAGAATGTATGACAGTGTTGGAAACATGAGGACTGAGGGCAGTAACTTCTTAGTGCAGAAAATCACGAGTATGTCTTAAGAGAATAAGTGAGTTTCTAATCTCAAGAGAGGATTCTTTGGACTTCAGTACACAATAGAGAAGTAGAGTTATAGACAAGTTTATCAGCATACATAGTGGATGATTGAGAGCAGGAGTTGACAAGTATGGCCAGATATAGCTGATCATTCAACTATTTCACAAGACAGCAAGAGACTAAATCAGAGAGGTGTTCTCAAGGTATTGAAGACAAGCAATCCATTAGTTGCATAACAACAGGGAATTTTGTTGGAGATGATTTTCAAGAAGATCAATGAGTAAGTTGGTAGTTCACTTCCTTTGACATTAGGGAGACACCTTGATTAGAGGCCTGAATCCCAGTTACTCAGAGTGAGTACCTCATTACTTCCCCCCCCCCTTTTTTTTAATAAGGAACATAGTTAGTAACTGTGGCTTTTGACATTAGGGAGATACCTTGATTAGGGGCCAGAGTCCCCAGTTACTCACCAGCAAGCCACCATTGCTCTGTCACGACTTTCCATTCATTTTAAGCATTTGACACCTCATGACTTGGGAGAAATATTCATTTCATTGATGAAGCTCCCAGTTTCTCAGTGATTAAAAAAGAACATGTTTGTTCAGTTAAGCCCTTGAGTTAAAAAGATAGAATGATTGAAGACAATACCAAAAAGAACTTTTCTTGAATTGAGTCTTGAAGTCTAGATTTCAAGTTGATTAGGTCAGATAACAAGACATACAAGTTTTTGGCCTGAACCATAATCAATGGCAATGTAGGAAGACATACTTTATGCAATTAGTCCAGATCTCTGAAGGAGTACCAAAGGAAGGATTCTAACTTGAGGATTAGAGTCACTGACTTATAGACTTAAGAGATAAGTGACACTCTATTTTCTGAGAGAACCACACTAAATCAGTCATGCAAAACCAGCAAAGGTACACATCTGGACAGCCCTTTTGAATCTGTCAGAGAACTTCTCTTCTCACATCACAACTCAGCTCCCCCTAAGACATAGCATACTTCAATAACCATTCCAGCAAGAATCTCAAAGCTCCCCCTTACCTAGGGCATTTTGAAGGCTAACCAGTAAGGATTCAGAACACCTTCTTAAACCAGCATGAAAGAGGGCTAAACATCAGATAGACACAACTCCCCCTCACAACAAGAACATGCTTCATAATTAAGACAATTTGTATAAGCCTAATTCTCTTCTCAAGGTGGAAAATTTTTCATTATCCAGAGGTTTTGTGAATATGTCAGCAATCTGATTATCTGTGCCTACATGAATCAGTTCAAAATTATTCTTAGACACCTCATCTCTTATAAAATGATGTCTTATCTCTATGTGTTTGGTTCTTGAATGCAAAACATGATTTTTAGCAAGATTGATGGCACTAGTATTATCACAGTAAATAGGTGTGCATCCCAGGTCTACTTGGTAGTCCTGAAACTGGTGTTTAATCCAAATGACTTGTGTTCCACAACTCCCTGTAGCCACATATTCAGCTTCTGCAGTGGAGAGGGCCACTGAATGTTATTTCTTGGAGCCCCAAGACACTAAACACCCACCCAAGAATTCACAATGGCCACTAGTGCTTTTCCTGTCTAGTTTACAGCTGGCATAGTCAGCATCTGTGTATGCTACTAGGTTAAGTGTGTGAGATGCAGGAAACCATAAACCTAGATAGTGACTAGCTGACAAATATCTGAAGATTCTTTTAACTGCAGCTAAGTGTAGTTCAGTAGGTCTAGACTGATACCTTGCACACATTCCTACACTGAATTGTATATCAGGTCTAGAGGCTGTCAAGTAAAGTAGTGATCCAATCATACCTCTATAAAGTTTGGCATTTACCTCTTTACCTGTCTCATCTGCATCCAATGAAGTATTGGTGCCCATGGGTGTAGTAATGTGCTTTAAGTTTTCCATGCCAAATCTTTTGAACAGTTCCATTGTGTATTTGGTTTGGTTGATGAAGCACCCATCTTCTAGCTGCTGTACCTGCAATCCAAGAAAATATTTTAGTTCACCAACCAAGCTCATTTCAAATTCAGCAGACATCATGGTAGAGAATTCATCACATAGTTCATGCTTAGTTGATCCAAATACAATGTCATCTACATATACCTGAACTATGACGAGATCTTTATTCATGCCCTTGGTAAATAAGGTCTGATCAACTTTACCTCTTTTGTAGCCCTTGCTGATCAGAAATTCAGACAATCTTTCATACCAAGCTCTTGGAGCCTGCTTTAGACCATACAAGGCTTTGTTTAACCTAAAAACTTGGTTAGGTTGAGGAGAATATTGAAATCTAGGAGGTTGTTCAACAAACACTTCTTCCTTAATAACTCCATTTAAAAAGGCACTTTTAACATCCATTTGTTGGTGTTTTATGTTCTTTGAGCATGCAAAGGCAAGCAACAATCTTATAGCTTCCATCCTAGCAACAGGTGCATAGGATTCATCAAAGTCTACACCGAATTCTTGACAGTAGCCTTTGGCTACTAGTCTGGCCTTATTCATCGAGATAATTCCATCTTCGTTCATCTTATTTTTGAACACTGTTGGCACCTAAAATATGATCGTCGGCAACCAAGCCATAAGGACGAATGACCCGGCCCACCGAAGTACGGGAGCCGATGAAGATCAACATATTGAAGACTTCTCAAAGCTGCTAGAGACTCGAGTCACTCCGTATGGATACGGGGACTTCACCTCAGGAGAGCCAAGACGAATCCAACAACCAACCGGCGGTGCGACCAAGCCTGCCCAATGAAGCGGCATCGACTTTGTCGTGCTGCATCCACTACACCCGTTGTCCGACCAAGGTCGACGGTCTACCCGGTGGCCACCCACCTCATGAAAGGCTCTCCCGAGGATAAAGGAGTCCCCCCGGCTTCCCGAAACGGAGAACCGAAAGCTCTGACGGCGGAAGATCCCGATCATCCGGCATGGGCACGGCTTCCCGTCAAGATGGGCCCACTAGTGGCCGAATGATCGCCCGGCTCAGGCGTAACTATCTCCTGGCTATCTAACCTCCCAGAAAGCTCTAAGTACGAGCCAGGCCGGACCAACAGCATGGAGCATAGAGCCGAGGGCCGTGCCGGTAGAAAGCCCGTACGATCGAGATAAAGCTATCCAGAACCTCGAGAATGGTCGTACGCCAATCTAGGAGCTTCGACAGATCATATCGTCGAAGTCTTAGTGGGCAGTGGCAGAGTACATGTTCACGATGGCCCCGAGTCCATCGACCGGCTTAAAAGCGTACAAGGGACATTAGCCCGGCGTGCCTTAAACCGGCGCGCCCCTTACCCAATGCCTTTATCCCGGCGCGCCCCTTATCTCCTGTCCTTATCCCCGACGCGCCCCTGCCTTCAGCCCTTATCCCCGGCGCGCCAGTTACCCTATCGAATGGCACCTTAAACCGTCGCGATAAGTTGATGAAGACTTCCCCGGCGCGCCAAAAGCTCACGCCGGATGAAGAGCCTCCAACCTGCTATATATAGGGGCGAGGTTCGAAGAAGAAGAAAAGGACACAGGAGGGAGAAGGCCTGTAAGGAAGAAAGAAAAGGGCAGAGAGCACAAAAAAAAGGGAAGAGGGGGAGAGAACTTTCCGAGGGAAAAGAGTTCTATCCTAGTGTTCTTCGGCGGCCGCCTTCCCCTGTTCTGATTGAAGCCTTCCGGAGCCGCAGAAGAAGCTGGGGGCCGATACTCTGTTTTTTTTTGAAGCAGGTGGGCGCCAGTGCCTGTCTTCCTCTATCTTCCGTAGGTTCCTCTCTCTCGGGGCTTTCTGTCCACCACTTGTAAGCAGAGAGGGGAGGGATGGCAATGATATGAGCCGACCCCTCCCCTCCTCTGTGATTTCTTCTCCGCGACTGCGTATTCCCCCGTGAACGATGAACGGCGACCAAGCAATGATGCTGGCGCCGGGATTCTTAATGTATAAATAAGATGCCATTCCCGTTTCTAGGATGGCAATATGCCTATGAATGTCTGGACTGCGAGGTCGAATGAATGCCCAGAACTTCTATCCTCTTCTCTATCTACGCCGATGTGGTTCCGAGTTCTTTCGTGCATGTCTTTTGATTCCGGTTTCCTCGAAGTACCGACCACGCCCCAAAGCACCGAGGGCTATAGAAATGACCCCTCCCCGGGTCCTTCTAATCGACCGTTCTCGGCTTTGATCCATGGACCTCTGTGTCCCCCTTCATGAACAGGGCTGTGCTTATGCGCATGCTTCTTCCTGCCGTGGTATCGAAATGCTCCCCCCCCATCAGTTCCTCCCTTTGTGCTATTGACTTTTCGCAAGGTGGGAGTCATCGTCGGGATGGCTGGATGCATCCCCTTGAATGCTGCGTCCTACCTGTTCGAGTCTATGCTTCTACGGCTGACCCGTTTCACCCGGGCCTTTACTCCTCCTAATCACAGTCGTTCGAACTAGTCCGGGATTTTCACATACTGTTTTAACTACCCGGGGAGGGGGACATTCCCCCGTGGCTTCACGGAATTGCTGGGAAACTAAGGACTCTACCTCTCGGTGGTAGATGCTTCCCAAGCCCACAGCAGACAACAACAGGGGGGTCCAAACTCAACGAGTTCAGCCCCGATAATCTAAGACCCAATCGAGGTTAAGGGATGTACGCTCCTCGTAGGATAGCCCTCGGAGCCCCATTCTCTTAACAGTTGGTCCCTTCAGCGGTTGTGCCATGATCTGTGGGTTATTCCCGTCATCAATGGCCCCGTTCATCTATTCTCACCAACGGAGTATTGGTGCCCCTTGTAGGCTAGTCCTCGGGGTATCCTATCTGATGGGATTTTGCTGGCTGTCAATGTGCAGACCGGCGGTTTAGGGGCTTGCTCCATTAGTGAGCATGACCCCGCTTCTCCCCTGCAATCCTTCAGGTTCAGGGGAGGTGCTGCCCAATTTTGGACAGATTAAGGTTGAGTAATCTATAATGAACGCTCGTTCTGGACCTAATTATCCCGGTGCTCGAGTAGGAACCTCGCACTGGCTTAATCACACCGTCCTTCGGGGTTCTGGACTTCAATTCAATAAGCAATTGGCCCCAAATAACTTCAGAATCCTCACCCAAAACTTAACAAACTCAATAATTTGCAAAATTCATAGAAAGAGTGGATTGAACGGCGCGGCCTTAGCCGGCGCGCCCTAATCCGGCGCGGTACCCCCCCGCGCCGGATTAACGTTAGACTCATTTCCATTTTTTTTTCCTTTGCGACTTTCCGGCGCGCCCTAAGCCGGCGCGCCCCCAAGCCCTTGCGCACCGTTTCAACGCGCATGGTCACCGCGCCTTATTAACATCTATACCTACGTTTCACCGCGCCGTATTAACATCTATACCTATGTTTCTTCGCGCCGTATAAGCTATCTATTGCAGGGTCACGCCGGTTTTGAAGCCTCTTGTTGCTTTAATCGCTTATTAGCCCCTCCGAGTGGACCTCGTCCCTCGGGGTTGGCGTTAATAAATCATAATGGATAATAAATTGAATAAGGGAGGGACCAAGCGAGCCCGAATTATATTGTCATCATATCTTCATTACCACGTCTGTTAGCACTTTGCTTTCGCTGTCAAACTTATGTTGCCTTCCCTCCTCTCGATGAGGAGTAATAAACGTTGTTGACCATCATTCACTTTCACAATTCCATTATCATACTTAATATAGTCATGAACGTCATATGTGCATCCATGCATACATCCTCGGGTATATCAAATGGCGTCGACGGAAAAGCCGGATTATGTCTGGTCGGAAGTCTTCGCTATGCGCGACGGTGGTCTTCGGACCCACGTCCTCCGCCATGTACCGAGGATCCATAATTCCATAAACATATGCATCCGGCATGCCTTCGTTGTGATCATCATGTAGCTCTTTATAATCCGGCTTCGACAGCCCGCTATCTCGGCAATTAATCAAAGGTGTTCCCTCCTCGTGGGGGATGTAATTAACGCCATAGCCTTTATGGTATGGCAGACTGCTGGTCCTGACCGAACCTCACATTCGCCCGACATGGGTCAGAATGAGCGCACAATAGAATCGTCACGCATGTGACTGGCACGCCCGCGTCGTCAATCAGTCAGTCGACTACAAGTTAGTTAATTGGTTGATCGATACGCGAACGAAAAGGCAAAATGAAAAGAAAGAAGAAAAAGATGTGCGAAACAAGTCTGGCACGCCCGGTGGGACCAGTGTCACCTTTCATCTCTTTGCCGAGATATTCGGGCTTCGAAGCCCTCTCAAAGACTACTGATTATCGCCTTGTTTGATATTTCAGTGCAAACAATGACGACTCATGGAATAGCTGGCATCGACTTCGACCAATCGATAGTCGCCGGACACGCGCAAGGGTACCTGGCGGTGCCCATGGAATTTGGTAGCTTTCCTCCTGCTGTGGGCTTCCCCAACTTCTTGGGGTTGGCCTTTGTCGACTTGCTGGAGGTCGAAGCCACGGAACCCGTCAAGGAAACCGTGAAGGAAATGGAACCTCTGAAGGCTCCCTGCTGCAATGGTTCGCTCAAGGATCCGGCCCCGGTCGCTAGCTGCCTGGTGCACCACCTTGTACGTGGGATGCATCCCACTCATATCAACAAGCCCCCTGGAGGACGTCAGCGTCGCCAGGCTCGCAAAAATACTGCCGTGATCTCCGGAACTGTCTCTCAGTCCGGAAAATCAATGTTGGTGGGAGGCATGCGTGTCTTCCTCAACGGGCGCACGGCACGGGTGACCCCAGATCGCGTCATCCCAAACGTCCCTGTCTACAACAACTATCAAGCTCTCACTGGAAGGAGGGCAGAAAGAGAAGAAGTCGGCCACCATGGCCAAGAAAACCCGGCGCTCAGGCCGAGGAAATTCAAACAGGTGTGGGTTCCTAAGCGGACCCAACCTGCCTACGATCCAACGCCCACCCGTCGTCGTCCTATGAACGACGAGGCGGGAGCGAGAAGAGAAAGGGGCTTGCCCCCGATGAATGAAGAAGAGGTGGTTGCGGATCCTCCGCGTCACAGAAGTTTCCGGGCTGTGGCCCGTCAAGCCAACGTCCCTGCCACGGGGCGAAGGTTCCAACAACCAGCCGACAGAGCTCGACTGGCCTACATTCCTCCTGCTGGAGGTCGACCACTTTCCCCCGTGCTACATCAAGAACGGGGTTGAGAAGAAATGGCATGCCTGGTCAGAAGCTATTTCCGAGAATTGGGTAACACCTCGCTCGGACAGCAGAGGCTAATGCAGACAGTCGCCACTGAAGAAAATTACTGCCCATCAACGGCAGATGAAGAAGAAATGGAGGATATAATGAGGATGTCGTCGATCGACGACAATGGACACAATGACGGCTCTGAGATCAAAGCCGATGAAGCCTTCCCCGAGCGGGAAGAAAGAAGAAGAATTTCTGTGTTCGAGAGGCTGACCTTTCCGCAACAAGCAAGGCGGAGGGTCCATCGACAAAGAAGGAGGATGCAGGTTTTCACTTGCAACATGGCTGGTGTATCCAGCCGATATGGGGAGCTTCCTGAAGACCCCCAAGAACTGGCTCAGTTGGCCGTACGGCCGGGACCAGCTACCCGCAGGACAGAAGCAGCAAGAGGGCTTCTGACAAGGATGAAAGAGAAACAGCCCCAGTTATACCTCCACTGGGATGACAAAGCCCCCGTCTTGACCGCTAATGTGGTAACAACGAAACGAAGAAGACGACGTACTCCTCGACATCCTGCCCGAGGGTACGTCCGGGGAAACAACAGAAGGTGTCCCCACCACTATAGATCCATCAGTCTTGATGTTGCTGCAAAGATATCAACGGGAAATAGATTCACTGAAGAAACAGCTGATGGAGAAAACTGAACACTCATCGGCCTCTAAACCACCCGAATTCCAAGGTGAATCATCCCGGGGAGCGGCTCATCGAGACGACCCTCCACCACTTTATACACTACCCCAGCCGTCAGAGCCAACTGTGACGACAGCACAACAGCGGCCACCACAGCCTCAGCCGCTGCTACCTCCGGTGCTTCCTCAGGTGCACCCAACACCCCTGCTGCTGCACCCTCCACAGGCGACCACCCTGGTCACCCCGTACCTACAGCCAGCACACTTCTATCCGGAGCCAGTCGACCCCACGGTCGTGAACCGGATGATGGTGGAGAGGATGATCGAGCTGAAGCTCGCAGAGAAGAGCGAAGGCGACTACGTCGCATTCGATGCCTATCGGGTGCCCTACCCGCAACACCATGCGGCTAAGCGACTTCCCCCGGGAGTCAACAAGCCACCTAAATTTGACAAATTCAACGGGAAAGGTTCCCCAAAAGAACATATTGCATATTATATGACCGTTATGGGTGATCTGTCCACCGACGAGTCATATTTGCTGAAATTCTTCGGGTCCTCGCTGACGGGGCTCGCATTTGAATGGTACTCCAGCCTCTCGGCCGGGTCAATCAATGACTGGTCAGATATGCAGAGGAAGTTCAGAGAAAGATTCCATGTCACAGAGAGGGAGGTCACAGTGGCCGAACTCTATTCGACAAAATAAAGGGCAGATGAGACCGCCCTTGACTACATCAAGAGGTGGAGGAACCTCGGAATGAGATGCAAGCGACCCCCGCATCAGGAGGATGCTGTGCAAATATGTAAACAAAATCTCAGGAGGGAAGTCCTGGAAAAAATGATCGGAATGGAAATACGGTCGTTCGACCGGCTGAATAATGTGGTAGCCGAGGTGGAGGCTTTCCTAGCTAAACCTGTCCCGACGTCAGCAGTCAGCATAGCCCAGAAAGGCAAGGCTGCGGAGCGGCGCCCCACACCTAAAGAAGCAAATGTGCTTGATATCAAGGCATTCGAACAACAGAAGGAGAAAGGCAAGAAGGCGGCTCCCCCGCAACCTCCGAAAGCTCCGGATGATAAAGAAGGTCCTTCGTTGAGGGACAAAATGAAGAAGGCTTATTCCTTTCCTAAGGATAAGACCCGGATCCTGTTTGACTGGGTAACAGAATACAGTATGGTCACTCTGCCTGAGCCAAGAAGACCAGAGGACCTAAAGAGAAAAGACAGTCCAAGATTCTGCCCCTATCACCAAATGCTGGGACATTCAATCGAAGACTGTTATGTTTTCAAAGACATCATCGAAGGGATGGTGAAGAAGAATGAGATAGAGCTGGGAGAGTACAAAGTAGACCCTCCTCAGCCACATGAAGCTCCTCCCCGAAGAGCGGCAGTCAACATGGTCTCCCTCTATCAGGCACTACCCGAGGAGATCTCTGAAGCAAGCACACGGAGCACCTACGAAATCCATTTCCTGGAGCCCGTGAAGGAGCAGCAGGGGTGGCAGCAAATCCCTGTGAAGCACAAGAAGAAGAGGGCACCCCGCCCAAAAGAGGGGGCACATATCCGTGGCATTACACCCCGGCCTGCTCCGCCAGTGGTAGCACCCGTATGGGTCACTCCACCTACAGCTGTCAGAATATATACACCCAACAGGAGGAGACAAACTCCGCTGCCAGTAATCAAGGAAACCAATCCTGGGGTCCTTCGACTGCAACACTGAATTGAAGGGCTAGAGGAATATGTACAGCCCGAACTGAAACCTCTGCTGGTACGGGACCACGTCCCATGGCAAGAGCTGGAGCAACTCTCACTCAAGCAAGGGGAGGAAGCTGAAGCAGCACCACCTCAAGAGAGCAACCTGTTCTCGGGGCAAGCACCTACAGAAATCAAAAAGAAGAAAAAGCAAAAAAAAAAGAAGAGAAAGGCCGCTGGGGCCCATAAAACACAGGTCGTCTCCTGCAATACCCTGTCAGCACTCTTCAACCTACCCGGAGAAGAGGAAGAAGAAGAAATTTGCTTCACACCCCATGCTGGGGGAGGCGGGGCCGAGGCCGCAACTGCTGCACATGCCACTCGGTCAGGCCGGAAATGGGGGCGCCAGCCACCACCCAATCACAACATTATGTTCAGAGGGGAGCAACCCTACAAGACACCTCCGCCGGAAGTTAAGGGAGTACAAATCCCTCCTCCGTCAGGTCTATACAGCAAGACTGGGGGCAAGACAGTCCCGTCATTCCTTGAATTCATGAAGATGTCAAAGGGAAGCAGCCTTGTCAGGAGGCTAACCCTACACCCGGGGTCAGTCACCCTCGGCCAGTGCAATCTACTGAGGATGCAAATGCAGATGGGGCTTGCCCTACAACAGCTAATAAAGAAGACCCGACAGCCGGTGCCAGTCAAGAGGGTGCCGAGTCCGAGGAAGATGAAGCAGGTCCGTCTGGACCCATAAATCAAAACCCTCCTAAGCCCAGATGGGTTGAAGAGATGAAGCTCTCCAATGTCTGGGCTGGAAGCTGAATAATGAAGTTGCTCAAGAAGCTCCCTGCTCGATTTACGATCTGGGAAATTCTCTCTTTGAGTGAAGAGACTCGACAGGCAATCATCACTGCTCTGCAGACGCCTGCTCATTTTGAAACCTGCATAGCTGAGGCTATACCAGAAGCCAGTATGACCTTCTCTCCAGAAGACATGCTACTGCCTACTGCCAGTCACAACAGGCCGCTATATATGAAAGGACATCTGAATGGAAGAGAACTGAACCGGATTCTGGTTGACCCGGGTGCAGCAGTCAACATCTTGCCATATAGAATATATGAGAGGTACCACTTCAATGTACATCTCGAGAAAGTCGGGGATATGCGTATCGCTGGCTTCAACCAAAAATGTGAAGTATCTATGGGAGTGGCAGAGTTCACACTGACCCTGGCAGATTTCACTACAACGGTGCAGTTTCACGTCATTGATTCTCGCACCTCCTACAAAGCACTGCTCGGCCGCCCATGGCTGCACGAAAATATGGTGGTGCCCTCCACGCTCCACCAGTGCATCAAATACAGCCTCCAGGGGAAGGAGGAAAGGATATTTGCTGACATCCACCCGTTCGAGGTGTTTGAATGTCACTTGGCGGACGCCAATCTGTATACGGGGTCTCCCCGGAAGGTTTCTGAAACTGAAGCCCCCGTAGGGGCATCAAAGAATAGATCGGGTGACGGTTAGTATCCACCACCGCCGCGCGGATATGTCAAGCCGAAGGTGGTTTCCCACATCACGGCTTCTGGAAATGTCGGCAGGGTGACACCCCCAGCATTATACCCCAAAGCTAAGGAAGCGCATGTTGATCGACAGCACGACCGCATCGGAGTCCCGGCCGGCCTCACCAAGCCAGTCTCCGGCCTCGATGGTCCCACTGTCGAACCTTTCAAAGCCTGGGAGGTGGCACAAGAAGATGGGCCCAGCAGCTTGTTCTATACGGCTGAGGAGCATCCCACTCAGGAAGACGCAGACTGCAGCCTCCCTGAGGATCTAGCCGACCCGCGGGTTCCTGTTCAGGGCCTGGCATTTACCACTGATCGAACGGCCAGGATGTTTCAAAAGCAACACATCCCTCCCTATCAACCTCAAAAACGCAAGGAAGCTTTCCAGAAGATGTGGTATCCTGTAAATCTGGACAAAGAAATGAGACATGTCTCTCAACATCCGGGTCTGGGCTTCACCCTGGAAGACTACTATTACAGTGGGCGGTACGAGGTGGACACCATCTCCACCTTCTATCCAACTGAAGATAGCCCTCTGGGGGCAACCTTTGATGAATACCCGGCGGAAGCCGAACATGCTGAATTGGCTCTATCCGGGAATCAACAAATGGAGACCTTGATCTCCTGCCGATGCTGGGAGCAGGTCCGTCCTGAAGGAGCGGCCTTTCAAGCCGAATTTGATACGGCTAGCAACAGCAAAGCCGAAGATGCTCAAGAAGCAGAAGTCTCTCCCTCCGCAGGGGTCATGCTAATGACGACTTCAACACCCTTTCTGCCAGTCAACAGAGCCTCGGTTTACTCCAATCAAGGGGAGCCGGCTACCAGAAAAGAAAAAGCCACTTCTGTGGAAGATACAACTGTCCCAGAAGGCGAGACTCCCTCAACTTCTGCTACAAATCCAATATGCTGTCCGAGTCCGGCGGCAAACAACTACCGGCCTGTCATGGCTGCAACCTCATCTACAAGCACTGAAGCTATTCTCTCACCCTCAGGAGCTGCAACGGCAATGGATCTTCTAATAGAACAATCCACCCAGCTGCTAGCACAAGAGATCAAGAGACCCCATGAAGCTCTGGCAGTGTCTGATGAGGAAGTAGAAGTGCTCGACCCTCAAGATGGTATTCCAGACTTCATCGACCTCCAGCCAGCACCTCCGGAAATAGAAGACGGAGGCCAGGCCACAGTCGATGAACTAATAGAAGTCAACTTGGGAGATGAGGGGGACCCTAGGCCTACCTTCCTCAGTGCCCAACTAGCCCCGGAAGAACGGGAGCTGTACATTCAACTACTACTAGAATACCGGGATTGCTTCATCTGGACTTATAAAGAGATGCCAGGTCTAAGCCCTGATGTCTCACAACATGAGCCGGCAATCAACCCTGAAGCCGAGCCGGTGAAGCAACCACCGCGGCGTATGAGGCCAGAGCTCATCACCCGAATCTGTGCTGAAGTTGACAAGCTCATTGATGTGGGATTTGTTGAAGAAAATCAGTACACCACATGGCTGGCGAATATCGTCCCCGTAAAAAAGAAGAATGGATAGATCCGGATTTGTGTCGACTTCCGAGATCTAAACAAAGCCTGTCCTAAAGATGACTTCCCGGTGCCAATAACCGAGGTCATGATCGATGCTACAACCGGCCATGAAGCCCTGTCATTCATGGATGGGTCATCCGGCTACAACCAGATTTGGATTGCGGAGCATGACCGGGTCCATACTGCTTTTCGAACTCCTAAAGGCATTTATCATTACAAGAGAATGCCATTCGGACTGAAGAATGCTGGCGCAACCTATCAGCGCGCAATGACCAAAATCTTTGATGAATTGCTCTACCACAAGGTCGAGTGCTACATAGATGACCTGGTGGTCAAAATCAGAAGAAAAGAAGATCACCTGCAAGACCTCCGGATTGTTTTTCAGAGGCTGAGGCAGCATGAGCTAAAAATGAATCCTATAAAATGTGCATTCGGAGTGTCGAGCGGAAAATTCTTGGGCTTTGTCGTCCGATATCGGGGGATCAAGATAGACCCCGCAAAGATCAAGGCGATTCAGGAGTTACCTCCACCAAGGAACATCTCCGAGCTGAGGTCACTACAAGGCCGCTTGGCTTACATCCAGCGTTTCATTTCCAATTTGTCAGGGCGATGCTAGCCTTTTCACAAGTTGATGATGAAAGGTGTCCCCTTCTATTGGGATGAAGATTGCCAGACAGCCTTTGACAAGTTAAAAGACTATCTGAAGACTCCTCGAGTATTGGGCGCGCCGGTGAAAGGACGGCCGTTGATACTGTATATAGCAGCTACACACAATTCTCTGGGGGCAATGCTAGCCCAGAATAATGAAGAAGGGAAAGAACAAGCCCTCTATTACCTCAGTCGGAGACTGGTCAGAACTGAAGAGAAATATACTTATATTGAGAAGATCTGCCTGGCACTAATCTTCGCAGTCAAAAAGCTCCGGCACTATATGTTGTCGCATGAAATCAGCTTGGTGTCCAAGGAGGATCCCCTGAAATATATTATGTCCCAACCGGCACTCAAAGGCCGCCTAGGCAAATGGGCGGTAATCCTCATGGAGTTTGATGTCTCCTACGTGCCGCGCAAAGCCATCAAAGGTCAAGCTATTGCGGACTTCTTTGCTGAACATCCGATACCCGGGGAAAGCCCGTGGGAACCGGAACTTCCCGAGGATGAGACCCTAGAAGCCGCCCAAGTACAGCCTTCCTCATGGCAGCTATACTTTGATGGCGCTTCCAGAATCGACACCTCTGCTACCGGGTCATCCAGGGTCAGAGCAGGGGCAGGCATAGTCTTGAAGTCCCCGGAAGGAGAAGTGGTGCATACATCCTGCTCCATAAACAAACAATGCACAAACAATGAAGCAGAATATGAAGCCCTGATAATCGGGTTGCAGATCGCTCTGTCCATGGGAATTCAGATGCTGGAAGCGTTCGGAGACTCCATGCTAGTTATAAAACAGCTGGAAGGAGAGTTCGAGGTGCGAAAGCAAGAGCTCCTCCCCTATCACCAGTTGGCAACTCGACTGATGTCAAAATTTTACTTCATCAGCATCAAGCACATCAATCGAGGCCGGAATGCTCAGGCAGACGCCCTCGCTAAGCTGGCCAGTTCATTGGCAGTCCCGCCAGACACAAGCCTGAATATAACAGTAATCAACCGCCGACAGGTCCCCAGCGTAACAGAGGTCCTTGCCGACGAACATGAGATGGAGGTAACAGTCATCGAAGGGGTCCAGCAGCCCGACTGGCGAGAGCATCTCCTACGCTGGTTTCAACACCAGCAACTTCCAAAAGAAAAGGAACAAAGAATGAAGCTCCTGAGGATCAAGGATTCTTATGAAATGAGAAGCGGGACCTTGTTCCGAATTATGGCAGATGCCCGAAGGAAAGTCCTACTCCGTTGCTTGTCTTCAGCAGAAGCAGGATAGGTGATGCAAGAAGTTCATGCGGGATCAGCTGGGGCACACTATATTTAAAGAAATTGGGTTATTATTGGCCCACTATATTTAATGATTGCTGCAAGTTTGCCAAGGCTTGTCAGAAATGTCAAGAACATGCTAATGTGGCGAGGAGACCCCCAGTGCCACTACATCCCACCCTACCAAGTTGGCCATTTGCTCAGTGGGGCACAGACGTGGTGGGGCCACTACCAGCATCTTCATCAGGATGCAGATACATCTTAGCAGCTACAGATTACTTCTCCAGATGGGCGGAGGCAGTAGCACTAAAAGATGTGACTGGAGAACTAGTTGCAAGGTTCTTCCGGCAGAATGTAATATTTCGGTTCGGGATCCCCAGCCGAATCATCTCTGATAACGGCAGCCATTTCAGAAATCAGAAGGTTTATCGGCTAGCTGACAAATACAAAATTGACTGGAGGACGTCATCCCCCTACAACCCTCAAGCCAATGGACTAGCAGAGGCTTTTAACAAAACCTTGTGCACACTATTGGCGAAGACTGTCAAGTCTAACAAAAAAGATTGGGAAGAAAGGATGTACGAAGCGCTTTGGGCCTATCGTACTGTCTACAAGACCCCAACCGGCTGTTCACCCTTCTCCCTTGTCTATGGGTCGGAAGCTGTAGTGCCGATTGAACTCGAAGTTCCTTCATTGCGAGTTGCCATCC
Source organism: Amorphophallus konjac (assembly GCA_022559845.1). Classification (NCBI taxonomy): domain Eukaryota; kingdom Viridiplantae; phylum Streptophyta; class Magnoliopsida; order Alismatales; family Araceae; genus Amorphophallus; species Amorphophallus konjac. The sequence goes on along the minus strand of CM040126.1, from coordinate 175,915,054 downwards.
AGCACGGATTAGTCAGTGGTGAGCAGACCAACGCAGAAAGAAGATTGGAAGAGCTCGCTGAGCTCGAAGGAAAACGCCTCCAGGCGCAACAAAACATCCAACTCTACCAAGCTCGCATGGCCCGTGCTTTTGACAAGTTAGTCAAGGGTCGAGAGTTCAAGAAAGGAGACCTGGTGATGGTCAAAAGAAGAGAAGTGATGGCCTCTAACCCCAAAGGGAAGCTGGTCGAAAACTGGGTCGGACCGTATATCGTCCGCCGAGTGTATGAAGGGGGTGCCTACGTCCTTGTAGACCACAAAGGAGCCGTCCAGTTCTCTCCCCTCAACGGAAAACACATTAAGCTGTATCATGCGGCGCAACCAACACACCCCGAGTGATCGGCCGGAACATACCCTTTCCTTGGCTAGTGGCACTCCGCCCTAACCAAGCTACCCTTTCCTTGGCTAATGGCACTCCGTCCTAACCAAGCTACCCTTTTCTTGGCTAGTGGCACTCCGCCCTAACCAAGCTACCCTTTCCTTGTCTAGTGGCACTCCGCCCTAACCAAGCTACCCTTTTCTTGGCTAGTGGCACTCCGCCCTAACCAAGCTACTCTTTTCTTGGCTAGTGGCACTCCGCCCTAACCAAGCTACCATTTTCCTTGGCTAGTGGCACTCCGCCCTAACCAAGCTACCCTTTTCTTGGCTAGTGGCACTCCGCCCTAACCGAGCTACCCTTTCCTTGGCTAGTGGCACTCCGCCCTAACCAAGTTACCCTTTCCTTGGCTAGTGGCACTCGGCCCTAACCAAGCTACTCTTTCCTTGGCTAGTGGCACTCCGCCCTAACCAAGCTACCCTTTTCTTGGCTAGTGGCACTCCGCCCTAACCAAGCTACCCTTTTCCTTGGCTAGTGGCACTCCACCCTAACCCAGCTACCATTTCCTTGGCTAGTGGCACTCCGCCCTAACCGAGCTACCCTTTCCTTGGCTAGTGGCACTCCGCCCTAACCAAGCTACCCTTTCCTTGGCTAGTGACACTCCGCCCTAATCAAGCTACTTTTCCTTGGTTAATGGCACTCCGCCCTAATCAAGCTATTTCCTTGGTTAGTGGCACTCCGCCTTAATCGAGCTACTTTTCCTTGGTTAGTGGCACTCCGCCCTAATCAAGCTACTTTTACTTGGTTAGTGGCATTCCGTCCTGACCGAGCTACCCTTCCTCTTGGTTAGCGACATTCCGCCCTAATCGAGCTACCTTCTCCTTGGTTAGTGGCACTCCGCCTTAATCGAGCTACTTTTCCTTGGTTAGTGGCACTCCGCCCTAATCAAGCTACTTTTCCTTGGTTAGTGGCATTCCACCCTAATCGAACCACTTTTCCTTGGTTAGCGGCATTCCGCCCTAATCGAGCTACTTTCCCTGGATTAGGTGGTTTTTCCACCCTAATCAAGCTATCTCTCCTTGGTTAGTGGCATTCCGCCCTGATCAAGCTACCCTTTCTCGACTCGCATTCCGAATCAAATAAAAAAAAGAAGTCAAAAAATATATATATAACAAAAATGGGGTTAAAAATAGAGATACCCCGCCAGACTTGCTCCCACATCGGGACAAGTGCAAAAATGGCTATAGCCCGGCTGTGGCGAAAACCCGAAAGGGCGTCGCAGGCAAAATTGGGTACCCCCCCGCGTGAAAACCCGAAAGGGCGCGCGGGCAAAAGTAAGAGGGGGCTGGCTTCGGCGAAAACCCGAAAGGGCGCCTGAGTCGGTAAAGTGGTAATTTCCAAATGCCTCTCCTGTTCTCCACCCTATAAACTCCGAAAGGGACAATCATCAAAGTCCCACCGGGAATACTTTAACAAACCCTTTCGACCCTCGTCGTCATCGACGAGATCGGTTGATCTCTGTCCATAACTTGGACCTTACGTCCTTGTTAATAACCTCATCTTTGCTTCGGCATGTGACCCATGTCGATGAACAAACCCCTTTTGACCCTCGTCATTCTCGACGAGATCGGTCAATCTCTACCCCCAACTTGGACCTTACGTCCCTGTTGACAACCCCATCCTCGTTTCGGCAGTGACATATGTCGATGAACAAACCCTCCTCGACCCTCGTCATCCTCGACGAGAGCGGCGATCTCTACCCTTCACTTGGACCTTACGTCCCTGTTGATAATCCCATCTTTGCTTCGGCATGTGACCCATGATGATGAATAAACCCATGGTCGACCGTCGTCATCATCGGCGAGATCGATCAATCCTTACCCCTAAGCTTGGACCTTCCGTCCTGGCTAATAAACCCACCTTTGTTTCGACGATAACCTATGCTGGTCAATAAACATGTGTTTGACCCTCGTCATCATCGGCGAGATCGGTCAAGCTTTACCCCTAACTCGAATCTTATATCCTTGCTAATAGACCATATCCTTTGCTTCGACATTTAACCAGTGTCGACGAGATAAACCTAAGACCAACCCTTGTCCTCACCGACAAGGACGGTCAGCGTTCCCGCGGTCCAGTTCTTCTGAATCTCGAATTCAAAAACAAAAAAAAGAAGAAAAGAAAAAAATGGGGTTAAAAATAGAGATACCCCGCCAGACTTGCTCCTATATCAGGTCAAGTGCAAAAATGGCTATAACCTAGCTGTGGCGAAAACCCGAAAGGGCGTCGCAGGCAAAATCGGGTACCCCGCCGCGTGAAAACCCGAAAGGGCGCGCGGACAAAAGCAAGAGGGGGCTGGCTTCGGCGAAAACCCGAAAGGGCGCTTAGGTCAGTAATGTGAATAAAAAATTTTGAATGATGAATAGTGATGAACCATCCGCCGTCCAAAAGGCCACTTTCAAGGTCGTGACGAGGATCTTCATCCGATATCCCACTTATACACGTCCAGTGTCCATACCCTTTTGACCCTTGTCACCATCGGCAAGATCGGTCACTACCTATCCGGTTTTTGTCACCATCGGCAATACCGTCTACCCTTTTGACCCTTGTCACCATCGGCAAGATCGGTCACTACCTATCCGGTACCTATCCGGTTTTTGTCACCATCGGCAATACCGTCTACCCTTTTGACCCTTGTCACCATCGGCAAGATCGGTCACTACCTATCCGATTTTTGTCACCATCGGCAATACCGTCTACCTTTCGACCCTTGTCACCATCGGCAAGATCGGTCACTACCTATCCGGTTTTTGTCACCATCGGCAATACCGTCTACCCCTTTCGACCCTTGTCACCATCGGCAAGATCGGTCACTACCTATCCGGTTTTTGTCACCATAGGTAATACCGTCTACCCTTTTGACCCTTGTCACCATCGGCAAGATCGGTCACTACCTATCCGGTTTTTGTCACCATCGGCAATACCGTCTACCTTTCGACCCTTGTCACTATCGGCAAGATCGGTCACTACCTATCCGATTTTTGTCACCATCGGCAAGACCGTCTACCCCTTTTGACCCTTGTCACCATCGGCAAGATCGGTCATTACCTATCCAGTTTTTGTCACCATCGGTAATACCATCTACCCCTTTCGACCCTTGTCACCATCGGCAAGATCGGTCATTACCTATCCGGTTTTTGTCACCATCGGCAATACCGTCTACCCCTTTCGACCCTTGTCACCATCGGCAAGATCGGTCATTACCTATCCGATTTTCGTCACCATCGGCAAGACCATCTACCCCTTTTGACCCTTGTCACCATCGGCAAGATCGGTCATTACCTATCCGATTTTTGTCACCATCGGCAAGACCGTCTACCCTTTCGACCCTTGTCACCATCGGCAAGATCGGTCACTACCTATCCGGCTTTTGTCACCATCGGCAAGACCGTCTACCCTTTCGACCCTTGTCACCATCGGCAAGATCGGTCACTACCTATCCGATTTTTGTCACCATCGGCAATACCGTCTACCTTTCGACCCTTGTCACCATCGGCAAGATCGGTCACTACCTATCCGGTTGTTGTCACCATCGGCAAGACCGTCTACCCCTTTCAACCCTTGTCACCATCGGCAAGATCGGTCATTACCTATCCGGTTTTTGTCACCATCGGCAAGACCGTCTACCTTTTCGACCCTTGTCACCATCGGCAAGATCGGTCACTACCTATCCGGCTTTTGTCACCATCGGCAAGACCGTCTACCCTTTCGACCCTTGTCACCATCGGCAAGATCGGTCGCTACCCGTTCTCGGTTCTTGCCGCTCTCGGCATGACCGTTTATCCGCCAGTTTCACTATGCCCCCCTAAGTTCCCCGAACTCTCGACCAGCATAAGCCGTTTCTAGTCTTGAGAAAAGTCGTGGCGCGGTGGAGTGAACACCTCACCCCTTCCCTGAAGGCGTGAGCGCTCTCCTGCCCTAATGACTCATACACTCGAACTAGAATCGATGGGCAAACCAAAAAAAAAAGGGGAAACAACACAATGACAAGATGGAGTCTTCATTCAAAATCAGGATGGAGATTTTTCATTACTATGAAGTGAAGGCGCATGATTACATGGACCATGCCCTGGGATACATAAGGTGCATTAAAAGTGAGCACATAAAGAAAAGAGACTACGGCAAAGGGCGTCAGAAGATGTCCTCCAGCACAGGAATACCCAAGGACGGATGACGGATCAGTTCTTGCAATCTGAACTCGGTGGCCTCCAGCTCAGATAGCTTCGCCTCCAGGGAAGCAGCTTGTCCTTCGGCCATCTCAGCATCCTCAACCTTTTGGACCCCAGGCGATCTACTTCTTCAAGTTCAGCCTCTATCCTGGAATGTTCGGCCCGCAATGCCGTCATCCGGGCCGTCAGGGAGTTCCGGCGTTGAAGAGAGGTGTTGGCTTCGTCCCTCGCCCTCACCGCGGTCTCTTGCAGGGAAATGAGGGCCGTCTTGTTTTCAGCCCGCTCCATTGATATGGCCACCAACTGGTCAGCTACCTCCCGGCCCAAGAACTCCCTCCGGTTCACATACTTCAGGAGCAGGATCACCCGTGGAGTCTAGTCGTCCATGGGACAGCCAAGGGCCAGCAGCGAGCGGGACAGATGCTCTATCAACCCCCTCAGCTGAACATAAGTTAAATCCCTACTGGCTGTTACGGCCTACTGGAGGGTCCCCAGGAACTGCCACACGACATCACTCGAGGATTGAAGACCAAGTGGCGACGTCTCGGGCAGTTCGAACTCTACTCTGCTATCCACGGCAGCCCATATATCATCAGCCATCCCGGAAGATGACGATGGCATAAGCTGCAGCCCACTACCACCGGGAACAACCGCACCGACAGATGCGGTGGCTGGAGCCTCAACAACAACAATCTCCTTACCGGTCCCCTGGGATGGAAGTCCAACAAGAACCCCAAGGTTCGGGGACGTCCGTCCCTCAATAATCTCCCTGGCTTCTATCTCAGTAGAGCCACCCTTCTCCAGAGCTGACTGTTGTGCAGCCTCCCTTGGCAGAGAATCTCCGGCTATCGCCGAACTATCAACCTCCACGAGCGCTCCGGGACCAACTGGAACCATTGCTGCTGCATGATCCTTTGGGTACCGCAATGCGATGGGCCGCAGGACGGATGGGAAAGTCGCCTGCCCTATTCCCAGGGCCGGGAGTGGTATTTGCACCGTCATAGTCGGTAGCGCCACCTCAGTCTGCATCAGAGATATATACACTTAAAAGCCTGGCTAAAAGGAGGAAGAAAGAAGCATGGCAAGTATTGACCCTGGATAGGTCCTTACCTCGGCCGGGACTAAGCTCAACTCTTTGAGAGCTGCTTCCCCAGCGCCAACTCCCTCACTCGTAAGCGATAATGACGGCACAGGATCGCCCCATGATAACCGGGTCGGGCTGAAAGTCAAATAGTCGCTCTCGTAGGCCGAGGACACCCCAGCATCGTCGGTCTCAAAATCAAGCAGCGGTGACTCCTCGTCACTGGAGCCGCCACCATAGTCTACACGCTCAGAGGAAGAGGATCCCTCTGCTCTCTTGGGATGCTCCACCGACGGAGCAGGAGCCTCGCCAGCAGGAGCATCGCCCTCGGCAGGAACTCCCCCAGTGCTCTCCGCACCAGGGGCAGCGATAAATGATACCTCAGGGGCGGGTTCTCCCTGCCCCGAGGGGATCACCTCCTCTACGCTCTCCGAGCCCGGAAGCAATGATGGTTATATATCGACTACGAATTCACAGCAAAACAGGGTCAGGACGACTGAAGATACAAAGATTTACGTTGCTATCGCAACTAAACTGTGGATTGCCTTCCATCTCCCGCTGGGGTGTGGGGGAGGGCAAATCCCTTTCTATGGGAACAACAAGGATTTCCTCTGCCCCGTCCCCAGCCTCTGCATCCACCGTCGCCTCGGGACCGACGACCCCAGCAGCTGTATCAGTGACTGTCAGCATGGGCCGCCCCAAGCAGTCAAGACAAGCTAATGCACTTTGAAGAAAAGAAGAGCCTACCTCCGGCCTGTGGCCCTTGTGCACGAGAAGCCTCAAATTCTTCGAAAGATACAACAGGAGGAAGGTCGGTTGTCGATGTCTGCTCCGCAGCTTTCTTCCGGCGTGCCCGTGTCACCCGGGTCACCGCCGCTTTCGCCTTCCCGACGGCCTCTCGCAGTTGGGACCTGGTCCTCTTCCTCGAATCCCCAGGAGGCAATGGCGTCGTGGTCGGCGCCGGCTCAGGAACTTCAAAATATGTCGGCTTTTGGGCCTTTATGATCAATTCCCTGAAGTGCCGATGATGGGGCATCAAAGGCGATTTCCATACACGGGTGAAGTGTATTTGTGAGTTATGGCTTGTATGAGATTGTAATTGTGTATTTTCTTTCTTTTGGGCTCCTTGTAAGGCTTATATCAAGCCAATGGGCCATTTGTTATGTCAAGTCCAAGGCTAGGTTGCCATTAGTAGAGTCCATTAAGAGTGTTACTTCATATTGGGTCATTAGGTGTCTAATGGGTCACTAATGCACTTAAGGCCCAAATTGGGTTACACTCCCTCATGGGCCAACTAAGTGGGAAGGGTCCAAGTCTAGCATGGGCTTGTGGATGTTTCATGGCCCATGAAGAGGCCCTTGGCCCATGAAGGGGGGCGCCCCCTCTTTTGGCTCCATTAGGCTAGGTTGTTTAGTTTTTTTTTTTATTTCCTTCCTTTGTTTGACCACATGTTGTAAAAATTAGGAATTGGCTTCCTTTAAATATTGTATTTTGGAGGTTGGTCATACTTCATCCCAGCCCTTCAATCCACACCCCTAGATCCAAGGGTTGAGGTTGAGTTTGGTTGGCATCCTATATAAGGTTGTATTTTTCATATTGAAGGAATTAATGAAGGAAAAAAAGGCATTTGCCCCCAAGGAAGCTTGCGCCCCTCCCCTCTCTCTCCCTGGTTCCTCCACCCCCTCTCCCCTTTCTAGAGTGTAATCCCTCCCCCCTTGATCCCCTCCAGCATCTGAAGCAACTCCGGTGATCGCCGCCGCCATCGACTCGCCGCCGACGCGTCGTTGCCAACGGTTTCGGTGTTCTGTCCACTCAGGACAGATCCTTCTTCTCCAAATTCCTGCTATCACCCTTTGTCTTCTGAAGCTCAAAATTTCAGGGTTGGTTCCCCTCTAGAACCCTTATCCCCACAAAAAAAATCACGTCAAAATTCATCCTTTAGCTATTTTTTGATTTTCGTCCAAGTCCAAGTTCCAGATCTGTCCTAGTTCTGTTTACTGTTCATCAGCTCTGAGTTTACCCCATTCGAACCATCTTTTGATTTTTGTTGGGTCGCCCAAATTTATTGGGAGCTCTGTCCACATCCCTCTACCACCAGGAATTTTCTTAATTTTTGGTTCACCATCCAAATATTTTACAAATTTCGTCCACGCTCCCAAGAACAGTCTGCCCACAGTTTCCCAGATCCGACCCAGGTCTAGTAACAAAATCCTAGAAAATCCATTTCTTCTCCAATCAAAAAACCAAAAATATTCCCGGATTCCTCTCTCAGAGACCTTCAACTTTGCTGAAGCAATCATTTCCAGATTCGGAGGTCTTCTCCCCGGTCAACGTCGATCTTCAGAGAAGTCAGAACCTGCCCCTGCAATTCTGGCCAGACTCCAGCAAGCTTGTAAAATACATGATCAGAAATACAGATCTGATTATTTTTTCTGAAGACCTCTATGTCGAAGTATTTTGAGTCCTCTTTCCAACGGCTCTAATTTTGTCGCGTTCCGACTACGGGGCTGATCGCAGCAGCAGTTTCCTCCAAGTCGCACGCCTGCAAACAGAAGTTCAGGTTTGTGGCCGAGTTCCCCGCTAGCGTCGTCCGACGGCCGCCCGGCGTCCGGTGGTCATTCCAGCAGCTCGCCATCCCAGGGGAACGCTTCCCAAGTGTCTCCACAACAGAGGAGTCATCAGGCCCCACACGACCCCTCCGGTCAGCACGTGGGCCCCCACTAAAACGAGTACGCGTGAAGCCGAAGCATCACCCGGAACCGCCCGTCAACCCGAAACTGGTCCTCCCGGGCCCGCTTGTGTCGCCCTTTACCTCCCTGCGTGGAGTGGGCTTAGTTGCATTGCTGTAACCATAATGTATTAAGTTCCCGGGGGTACGAGTTCCGGCCGGGTCCCATCTTCGCCACGCCGAGAGCGTGGAGGTATCGCCTTCACCCTTACACTTGGCATTAGCTCAATTCTTTATATGCTTTATATGCCGCTGCTAGAGAGCATGTGTAGGGATACATAGCCCGCTTTCAATTTATAATATCACTGCTGCGAGAGAGAGCGAAGCCGTCCCGTGACTCGATCCGGGCATAAGTGAGAGCCGACCACCCTAGCTCCCAGCCGGTTTCTCAACCGCGCACATCCGATGCTTCCCTCGTTAAGGGACGATCGCGAGCTTGTCGTGTCCGTGGTCCCGTCCCGCATCAATTTGGTATCAGAGCGAGTTGAGTCTAGGGTGTCAAAAAGAAAAAAAAAAGAGTGTCATCTACATCGAGTCATTAGTCGGTTTAAGTCGAGTCTAGGATCATCATATTTTCAAAACAACAAAAAGAGTCGTTTTTGGGTCGCATACATCCCTTTACTCGGTATATAAAAAGGTGTTGTCCGACCGTTAGGTTACGCCTATCTGGAAGGCCGCACACTTGTGTGAGTGACCTTCGAGTCGATTGTCTCCGCCGCGTACCGAGTTTTGGTTAAGTCTAGGTGCATCATTTTGCATTAGTGTGTTTTACTTTAGTCGGTGTCTTCTAGTCGGTGTGTTTGCATGCCCACTCGTCGGGGTACTCAGTACTCACCCCCACCCCCACCTATGGCCAACCCACGGGATACCTCAGGAGACTTCCACTCCCTACAAGAGGCGATGATGGCCATTATGGCTAGGTTGGACCAATCCGATGCTAACTTTCGGACCTTCTCCGATAATATGGATGGTCGCCTTAGGGCCATGGAGGGACGCATGGAGAACTCCGATAGGTCGGTCCAAGACCTCGTTGGGCGGTTAGATAGGATGTCACACGGGGACCCTCCTGGGGCAGCCCAAGGTCCACCCGCACCTCCTCCCGCGGGGGCCCAAGTCCAACCCGCTCCCATAGCCCAAGTCCAGGCCGCTCCCGCGGCCCAAAACCAGCCACCACTGGTTCCTCCACCCGCCTCTCCTCGGGTTCCCCAACTACCACACCGTGACCTTGGTCTCGAGGACTATGGGTCCGACAATGCCTACGAGGGGTATGGCCAACGCCGTCGTGGTTTTCAGCCACAACGAGATGAGGATGATGATCGGGTCCTTAAGACCGTGCGAGCGGATCCTCCCGCTTTTTACGGGTCTTTGGATCCGAAAGTCTACCTAGATTAGGAGTTTGGCATGGACCGTTATTTTGAATGGTATGATATGTCGGAGCGTCGAAGGGTCCGATTTGCCACCATGAAACTTATGGGGCAGGCACAAACTTATTGGAAGAATGTGGAGAGCCTGCTACTTCAGCGGCTAGAACCCCCGATCGACACATGGGCCGAGATGAAGAATAAACTTCGGCAAAAGTACCTTCCTCCCACATACTGCCAGCGACTCATCGATAGATGGCAAAGTCTTAGCCAGGGAGATCGGTCCGTCTCCGAATACATCGCGGAGTTTGATGAGTACTTTCTACGATGTGGTGTCACGGAGGAGAGTACCATGCCCGTGTCCCGCTTTCGACGTGGTTTGCGGCCACACTACCAGTATGAGCTTTTCCGCCGCAATGCCAAGACGTTGGAAGAGGCATACCAGGTTGCTCTCGAGATGGAGCAATTTGAGGGAGAGTTCGAGTCTAGCCATCGGTTGGGCCCCACCCCTCTCCGTAGTACCGAGTCCCGTCACTCTATAGGCCCACATCAGCGGCCTCCCATGGCTCGACCTCAGGAGCCCACCCGTCAGGAGCACTTCGCTCCACGGCCTCGCCCTCCTCCACCCCGGGATCTATTTCCATCCCAACCATCGGCACCCTTTGCCCGTCCCCCAGCTCCTATAGCCCGACCTCTGGCACCGGCACCCCCTCCACTCTTGTCCAAGGCACCTACACCTCCCCCATTGTTGCCTACACCCCCTACCCGGCGGGATGATAAGGGTAAGGCCCCTCTTATCGGGGAGAGTAGTCGATCGCGAATACAGTGTTTCCACTGTCACGGGTATGGCCACATTGCTAGTGAGTGTCCCGCTCGCACCACCCTAGCCTTAGGTGTTGGTGGATCCGCACCTCCCGAGCTTGAGCATGTTGATTACGAGGCCAATGAGGTACTGGCCGATGAATACTATGCCATGGGGGAAGAGCTGGGCGACCCTTCGGCCGCCCAGGATGTCGCCACCTAGTGGGCTTGTGTTGTGCATCCCTTGGTTTTGATGATGACAATAGGATATGTTTGACTAATCTAAGTTCTATCTTGTTTCTTAAAGCAAATGGTTTGGTTATTTTTGTAAAGATAGTGCATTGAATTAATGCCCATTTGATGATGACAAATATGCTTTTATATACATTTGGAACTTCAAGTCAAATCTTATAAGTTAAGCAAATTTCAGGTTCACTGAAATCCAAGTGGAATCAACAAATCAGTATAAGCGTGAAAGACTATTTGTCGACCACTGAAGAAGTTATGATCGACCAACGAACTCAACCAGAAAAGCATCAAGTCATCTGTCTTCTGGAAGCACCTTGGATGTCGACCATAGCCCCACCTCTGGTCGACCACAGGAAAAGACAGAACATCAGACAGAACCAATGGCCACCTGATATTTGCCCCTTGTCGACCAGCGACAAGGCTGTGGTCGACCACGGGGAACGCAGGTGTCAGCCAGAATGGAACAGCCGTCTGGACACAGCTCGTTGTCGACCAGAGACAGTGTCATGGTCGACCACGGGTTTTTATATCGTCCAAAACCGAACTCTAACCGAATTCTGTTTTGGTTCCTTAAAACCTGTAGATGGTTGGTGCAGGTTGTTGGGCTGCTCAGGAGATAAGCTTCCGCACGGGAATCAAGAAAACAATCTTGCTTAGAAGTGGTCAAACTCGTTCTAACGATTGGATTTAAACCGATCCCTGTTTTCTAGCAGATTGGCGCTCGATCTGAAAATTGAGCGGGAAGAACTTTATTCTTGAAAATAAAAAGAGCTGTATGAAGAATATAAGGCAACTAATCACGAACAAGGAAGTAGAGAGAGAGCACGGAATAGAAGCCAAGAAAGATACACACAGAAGAGGAAGAAGGAGCTCTCCACCAATCAAAAATCTGCAGAAAGGTTAAAGGCAATCTCGTTGCTGCAGAAGGAAGACTTAGCTCAAGACTGTGCGATCTCCAGCAGCAGAACAATCGAAGGCAACTGACTGGAAGATCAACAGGGAGTCTAGGCTTCTTCATAAGCGTGATCAAGTCCCAGGCTGAACACCTATTCTTCTACACACGTCAATATTCAGTCCTGTCTTTCATCACCCGTTCTTATCATCTTTTCATTTCTGATTACAATTATTGTCAAGCTGTGAGGCAGCAGAGTCAAGCTGTGTGTCAGCAGGTACAAGCTGTGTGTCAGCTGTGTTTTGGTTGAGATCAGAGATTCTCATAGTGAAGCCTTGCTTGAGTTAAGCAAGGGGTGGATGTAAGTCTCAGGAAGAGACTGAACCACCTAAAAACCTTCTGTCTTGTGGATGTGCTTGTGGTGTGTGTTGCTCCTTATAATTGCTAACGTATCTGACTTCAGGATTAATCTCAAAATCAATCATTTGCTTGAGGTTATTGCATTATAATTTAAAAAAGGGGGAAAGATCTATTCACCCCCCCTCTAGATCTATTCAGTCCATATCCAACACGTGGTATCAGAGCTTGGTTCTCCAGATATGTAGTCTAACAACCCGGAGAGACCGGGCGGACTGAATTCTAAAAGCCTCATAGCTGAGGGGCACTCTGTAACTAGACCTCCATATTTTGATGGAACTGATTATTCTTATTGGAAAAATCGTATGCAGGTGTTCTTACGTGCGCAAGACCACGAGATGTGGAGGGTAGTGAGCCACGGACCTTTTGAGCTACCGGAAGATGAAGAAACCTGGACCAGAGAACAGGTCAGGAAATCAACTGTCAACTGGGGAGCCATGAACGTGATGCAGTGCTCACTACACCCCACAGAATTCTCAAGAGTTTCCCAATGCGCAACAGCCAAAGAAATGTGGGATCGTCTAAAGGTAATCTACGAAGGTACTTCCGAGGTAAGAGAGACAAAAGCAAATATGCTAGTCTCAGAATATGAAATGTTTAGGATGAAAAATGATGAAAGTATTTCTGAGATGTATGCCAGATTAGTACAACTGACTAATGGCTTGAAGAGCTTAGGGAAGACATACAAAGAGCAGGAATTAGTGAGGAAGATTTTAAGGTCTCTCACATCGATGTGGCATACCAAGGCCACAGTCATTGAGGACTCAAAGGATCTCACAACAATGACAGTGGATGAGTTAGTAGGATCCCTGATGGCCTATGAGGTCAATCTGAAGAGAAAGGAAGATGAGGGCAAGAAAAAGAAGCAACTTGCCCTAAAGACTAAAACAAGCACCTCTGAGGTGTCTGACAATGATGACTCATCTAGCTCAGGTGAAGAATCTGGTGAGCTAGCCATGCTTACAAGAAAATTTAAAAAATTCCTGCGGAAGAAAGGTAAAGGATTCAGAAATCCAAAGGGCATGGTAAGGAAGTCATCCCAGTTTAAATCTGATAAACATAAGGCTCCTTCTAACAAACTCATTTGCTACAATTGCAGGCAGCCTGGACATATGAAGGCTGAGTGTCCAGAAGCTCCTAAGAAATCAAGCTTCAAGTGGAAAGGCAAGAAACCCAAGGCGATGATTAGCACTTGGAGTGAGGAGGAAGAGAGCAGTGAAGAGGAAACAACTTCCGAGGAAGAAGAAGGAAAGCTCTGTCTGATGGCCAAGGGAGACAACAGTGATCTTGAGGTAAGTTCCCCATTTCAAGACTTCTCTAGTTCGGATTGGGAAGCAGTATATTCAGAATTGCTTGATACTTATGAAAGAATAAGAAAGGAAAATAAACATTTGAAGAAGAAGATCAGTCAACTGAATAAAGACAGCAATTCAATAGAAAACAAAACTGAACTAGAAATGGAAATCCAGTCACTGAAAAACAAGCTGAATCAAATGGACTTAGATGAAGAAAATCACAAGAGAATGTCCGAAGAGAATGAAATGCTAAAAAACGACATTGATGAGTTAAAACTAAGAGCTCAGGAATGCGAACAGAAAACAAAGCAAACTGAAGAAAAGAACAACTCCATTAAGGAAGAAAACAGTAAGCTTCTAAAAGAGATAGAAAGAATCCAAGGTGAATTGGAAGATAAACAGAAAGCTTTGGAAAAAATGACCAAGGGCCAAGACAACTTAAATGCCGTCTTAGGAATAAAAGTAAACTTTCAAAAAGAAGGGTTAGGGTATAATCCAACAGCTAAGAAAGAATTTCAAATAAGAACTCAAAGTAAACTTGGTGGACCTAAAGGAAAAGGCCCCTTGATAAATTTGTATCAAGACGAAAGAAATAATGAAGCCAGCTCCTCTAACCAGATTAATGTCAATCCAAAAGAGAGGAAATCTGAAGGAAAAGGGACAAATCCAAATCACTCTAATAATAATGGCCACATAAGGCAGAATCAGCAAATTTACAAAAGAAATCAGACAGATAAAACTTCAAATAATATTAACGAATACAAACCTGTAAAACCAGGTGTCGGGAAACATGCTGGTCGACAACAGACCCCTCCGATGTCGACCATGAACAGACCCGCAAACAAAACTCACAGGGTTAACCAGCTGAAAAAGAATGGAAATTGGAACCCAAAAATGTGGTTTCAGAATAGAAAATCAACTAATCCAAAGCCACCTAACCTGAACAATTTAAGCAATAAAAAATTAATCTGTTCCAATAAGATTTGGGTTCCCAAGGGGCTGCTACAGCAGTTTCATGATTTCACAAGCTATCTTGGACCCGGGTACCATTGGGGTCCAAAAGTTTCTGTGTAACTTGTGATGCAGGTGTGTCTGGCAGCTATACACAACAAGTGGTACTTAGATAGTGGCTGCTCAAGACATATGACAGGAGACAAGGCAAAATTCTCCGAGCTAAACTCAAAAGATGGAGGACATGTGACATTTGGAGGAAATAACAAAGGCAAGATCATTGGGAAAGGTAAGGTAGGTAAGACATCTACAAATTGCATTGAAGATGTACTGCTAGTGGATGGCCTGGAATATAATCTTCTAAGCATCAGTCAGCTATGCGACAAAGGCCATCAAGTAGTCTTTGATTCTAAGATTTGTAAAATTCTTGAACCAAATTCGGATAAAGTTAAGTTTATGGGCAAGAGAGTAAATAATGTCTACATGATAGACTTGGATGATCCAGCCCACTCCAACTTGTGCCTCACCGCCAAGAAGGAAGACCTGACTTGGTTGTGGCACCGAAGGCTAGGGCATGTTAGCTACAGGGTGCTGCACAAATTGGTTAAGAATAAAATGGTTTCTGGATTACCTGAAATCTCTTTTGCACAGAATGTCAAAGTGTGTGAAGCATGTACCCAAGGGAAACAAACAAGGAAATCTTTCAAAAATAGAACTATAGATCAGTCGTCTAGGCCATTAGAACTTGTACACATGGACTTATTTGGTCCTACAAGGACTACTAGTCTTAGTGGAAAAAGATATGGCTTTGTTCTAGTGGATGATTTTTCAAGATTTACCTGGGTAATGTTTTTATCACATAAAAACGATGCCTTTCATGAATTTCAGGATTTTTACAGAAGAATGAAGCAGGATGGTAAGTCCAAAGTGTGTTCAATAATATCTGATCATGGGGGAGAATTTGAAAATTCAGAGTTTGATGAATTCTGCAGGAACAAAGGAATAAATCACAGGTTCTCCTCACCAAGGACGCCAGAGCAAAATGGAGTGGTGGAGAGAAGGAATCGCACACTTGTTGAAATGGCCAGAACCTTGTTGGTTGAAGCCAATCTTCCAAGAAGATTTTGGGCTGAGGCGGTCAATACAGCATGTTATATTGTAAACAGAGCAATGGTAAGACCATCTAGTGCGAAAACTCCATATGAGGTGTTCAAAGGTAAGAAGCCATCTCTAGCTCATTTTAGGATCTTCGGTGTAAGGTGTTTTATTCATAACAATGACAAGAGATCATTGGACAAATTTGAACCAAAGAGTGACCCAGGAATCTTCTTGGGATACTCTGACCGATCAAGAGCCTATAGAGTCCACAACACCAAAGATCAGCTAGTTGAAGAATCCCCACATATCACATTTGATGAAAATAATGACTTTGACAAAACTGGACAGGTAGGCAAAGATGAAGATGGGGAATTTCTGGAAGGCAAAGAGGAACCAATGGAGACTGAAGCAGAACCAAAGCAAGGTGATTCCAATGATCAACCCGAAGGAGAGATCAGCCCAGGTAACAATTCTGAAAATCTGAGATTTCTCAGAGATCATCCTCTAGATAACATCATTGGAGGAATTAATGAACCGAGGAAAACTAGATCTCAGCTTAAAACAGTTGATGAATTAGATCAGCTAGCCCTTGTATCTCAAGTTGAGCCTAAAAATGTAGAGGAAGCTTTAAGAGATGAATCTTGGATAAATGCCATGCATGAAGAATTAAATCAATTTGAAAGAAATCAGGTTTGGAAACTTGTTCCCAGACCCTCATCTCATCCTGTTATTGGAACCAAATGGGTTTATAAAAATAAGCTTAATGAAGAAGGAGTTGTTATGAGGAACAAGGCTCGGTTGGTGGCTAAGGGGTATAACCAAGAATTTGGAGTTGATTTTGAAGAATCATATGCTCCAGTTGCAAGGTTAGAAGCCATTAGGATATTGTTAGCATTTGCGGCGTCCCACGGAATTAAATTGCAGCAAATGGATGTAAAAAGTGCCTTTCTAAATGGCATTGTAAAGGAAGAAGTCTTTGTGGAACAACCCCCTGGTTTTGAAAATGATGATCTTCCTAATCATGTCTTTAAACTGCATAAGGCTTTGTATGGTTTAAAGCAGGCTCCTAGGGCATGGTACGACAGACTGAGTTCATTCCTCACCAAAAAGGGCTACACAAGAGGTAAAATTGATCAAACATTATTCTCCAAGACCCAAGGTAAGAATATACTAATTGTGCAAATCTATGTGGATGATATTGTGTTTGGATCCACTGAAGCTTCATTATGTACTGAATTTGCAAATCTAATGACCAATGAGTTTGAAATGAGTTTAATGGGTGATTTACAGTTTTTTCTTGGATTGCAGATCGTACAATGTAGAGAAGGATACTTCATAAATCAATCCAAGTACATAAAGGAGATGCTGAAGAAGTTTGGCATGGAAAGCTGCAAACCAATTGAGTCACCCATGGGTACAAATGCAACATTGGAAGCTGATGTAAAAAGGTAACATGGTAGATGCCAAGAAATACAGAGGTATGATCGGGTCCCTGCTATATCTAACTGCTTCAAGGCCAGATATTCAGTTTAGTGTATGCATGTGTGCTAGATATCAGTCTAGCCCTAGAGAATCACATTTAGGGGCTGTCAAGCGTATCCTTCGATATATTGCCGGCACCCAAGAATTGGGTTTATGGTATCCTACTTACTGCAAACTAGACTTGATTTCATATTCAGATGCTGATTATGCTGGTTGCAAAATTGATAGGAAGAGTACTAGTGGTTATTGTCAAATATTAGGTGGATGTTTAATATCATGGGCTTCTAAAAAACAGCATTCTGTGGCACTCTCCACTGCTGAAGCTGAGTATGTCGCAGTAGGGAACTGTGGTACACAGGTTTTGTGGATAAAACATCAACTCCAAGACTACAATGTAGATCTTGGATGTGCACCTATTTTCTGTGACAACACTAGTGCTATTAATTTGTCTAAAAACCCCATTCAACACTCTAGGACAAAACACATTGAGATCCGTCATCACTTTCTAAGAGATGAGGTCTCCAAAGGAAATTTCATGCTTCATTTTGTAGAAACTGAAAAACAACTGGCAGACATTTTCACAAAACCCCTTAACAATGACAGATTTTCAACTCTAAGAAGGGAGTTAGGAATTTGTAGAATTTCTCCTGAAAATTCTTGAAATAATCATATTCTTGTGTACACTGCATAGATTCTGTCATTTCTGTCTAAGTTATAGGTCTCTAGTATTGGTCAAGTTTTTGAGCTTGGAAGTCTTGTGTCGGGTGCTACTTCAGCAAGCTCTGCAGAACCCTGGTCTTTCTACGGATTACCTCCTGTGGTCGACCACAGACAAGGCGCTGGTCGACCAAGACATCAGGACAGGAAATAGTTAGCTCTGGGACTTCGCAGCTGTCGACCACAGGCGATCCAATGGTCGACAACAGGTTTGTCAGAACGCAGTCTTCTTAACAGGCAGGTTCTGTGTCAGCACAGAGGTCGACCACAGGCCACTCCATGGTCGACAAAGGACCTGAAAAAGGGAAATTAGATCTAGTCAGGGTGCTGGCTTTGGTGGAAAATCTTCTGAACTTTTTGGACTCTGAGCTCAGTTTTGCTTTACTCATTCATCCTTATCCATACTTCCCATCCCTTGTGTCTCTATATCTCTTCATGGCCAACATTTTTTATCTTCAGCAAGGACTCATAAATTGAGGGGGAGAAAAAGTGTAAACTCATTCCTTGATAAAACATTGAAAAACCTAACCATATCCTTCAATAAAATCACCAAGGTAATCATTAAGAGTAGAGGTTGAGTGTAGTAATGAGAATTTGAACTGTACTACTGCAATAAATTCAAACCATAACTATGACTCTGTCACAAGATTTTGAGGACTTATGATTTTTAGTAATGAGACTGTTTCTCTACCTGTGTTTGTGCTGAACAGTAAAAATAAACTTAAATTTAACATGTATGTACATGGAATACGCCATAATTCTGCCTTCATGGTAGAGCAATGGATTGAGGTCTGAGAAACTACTGTTCTTCATCTCAAAGCAAAAAATTAGCTGAAAAATAGATGGGAGACCAGTGTGTCATGAAGATCCAATCTAACTCTGCTGATATTGATTGGGCATACTGAGTAACTGGGGATATTGGCGTCTGATAAACGTATATCCTCACGGATAAAAGGTGTGTCCCAGTCATTTGTGGAATGGTTAGGCATGCTAAGTAGCCGGGGTTTCTGGCGTGTACAAAGCGTGTCTCCTCGTGTAGAAAAGCATGTGATCAACCTGACCACAGCTCTCAAATGATTCAAAAAGAAAAATTTAAAGCATCACAAAGGCAGAGAAAATGGTTGACCTAAAGCATAGCATGCAAATACAAGTTTAAAAACACTGTTCAGCTAGCATAGTTAGTCCAATTATCTCTTGAAATATATTATAAGTTCAAGGAGCCATGTGAAAGAAATTGGATATGGGGAGTCAATTTATTGGTGCAATACTTTCAAATTCATTGAACTACAATACCCACTCTATTTGGTCACAAGGTGGTCTTTGCATAAGGGTGGAAAGGTTCCATAAGTGTTCTATTAAAGAAAGGGAGTACACTTTAATATCTTCCAAAAATTTGAGTTATGCTGATTAAATCCTGACCGCTCGTTTTCTGCATCGTGTTGGTTCACTATCCTAGTTTTTTTTTTTTTTTTTATGATCTTCTTTTTGCTGTTGACAAAGGGGGAGATAGGACTTTATGTGTCATTGTGTGTTTGGTTGTGTCTAGATGTGTGTCTAGATGTCAAGTTTACTTTGTCTACGTGTCCTTAGTGTCTTTATCCTTTTTGAGTCTCTCATGTAAGTACTGCTATAGTTTTTGAAAGGCACATCAAACGAATTGTCTGAATGAAATCTGTGCTATGATAGCCTTGAATGCAATATCAAATGAAGTTTATAGTCTGTTGTTTGTCACAATGACTCATGGTTGTCATCATCAAAAAGGGGGAGAATGTTGTGCATCCCTTGGTTTTGATGATGACAATAGGATATGTTTGACTAATCTAAGTTCTATCTTGTTTCTTAAAGCAAATGGTTTGGTTATTTTTGTAAAGATAGTGCATTGAATTAATGCCCATTTGATGATGACAAATATGCTTTTATATACATTTGGAACTTCAAGTCAAATCTTATAAGTTAAGCAAATTTCAGGTTCACTGAAATCCAAGTGGAATCAACAAATCAGTATAAGCGTGAAAGACTGTTTGTCGACCACTGAAGAAGTTATGATCGACCAACGAACTCAACCAGAAAAGCATCAAGTCATCTGTCTTCTGGAAGCACCTTGGATGTCGACCATAGCCCCACCTCTGGTCGACCACAGGAAAAGACAGAACATCAGACAGAACCAATGGCCACCTGATATTTGCCCCTTGTCGACCAGCGACAAGGCTGTGGTCGACCACGGGGAACGCAGGTGTCAGCCAGAATGGAACAGCCGTCTGGACACAGCTCGTTGTCGACCAGAGACAGTGTCATGGTCGACCACGGGTTTTTATATCGTCCAAAACCGAACTCTAACCGAATTCTGTTTTGGTTCCTTAAAACCTGCAGATGGTTGGTGCAGGTTGTTGGGCTGCTCAGGAGATAAGCTTCCGCACGGGAATCAAGGAAACAATCTTGCTTAGAAGTGGTCAAACTCGTTCTAACGATTGGATTTAAACCGATCCCTGTTTTCTAGCAGATTGGCGCTCGATCTGAAAATTGAGCGGGAAGAACTTTATTCTTGAAAATAAAAAGAGCTGTATGAAGAATATAAGGCAACTAATCACGAACAAGGAAGTAGAGAGAGAGCACGGAATAGAAGCCAAGAAAGATACACACAGAAGAGGAAGAAGGAGCTCTCCACCAATCAAAAATCTGCAGAAAGGTTAAAGGCAATCTCGTTGCTGCAGAAGGAAGACTTAGCTCAAGACTGTGCGATCTCCAGCAGCAGAACAATCGAAGGCAACTGACTGGAAGATCAACAGGGAGTCTAGGCTTCTTCATAAGCGTGATCAAGTCCCAGGCTGAACACCTATTCTTCTACACACGTCAATATTCAGTCCTGTCTTTCATCACCCGTTCTTATCATCTTTTCATTTCTGATTACAATTATTGTCAAGCTGTGAGGCAGCAGAGTCAAGCTGTGTGTCAGTAGGTACAAGCTGTGTGTCAGCTGTGTTTTGGTTGAGATCAGAGATTCTCATAGTGAAGCCTTGCTTGAGTTAAGCAAGGGGTGGATGTAAGTCTCAGGAAGAGACTGAACCACCTAAAAACCTTCTGTCTTGTGGATGTGCTTGTGGTGTGTGTTGCTCCTTATAATTGCTAACGTATCTGACTTCAGGATTAATCTCAAAATCAATCATTTGCTTGAGGTTATTGCATTATAATTTAAAAAAGGGGGAAAGATCTATTCACCCCCCCTCTAGATCTATTCAGTCCATATCCAACAGCTTGATGCTACCACCTTAGTCTAGAGTCGTGCATGAGTCGGTGTGTTTTCTTTGTGTGGTTTGTTTGTGTGGTGATTTTGAGTCGATTGTTTGCGTGGTTTGCATTCGTGTGTCTGTGCATGGTGAGTCTGCATGTGTCTTGTGCAAGCTCGTTGTCGGTCTCTTACGAGTAAGAGGCGAGTGGACTCACTTGATGAGTATGGGATCGGTTTTACTTCTATATCCGGATCAGTCACCTATAGGCACTCAGCGGTGATTCCTAGTGAGTCTTCGAGCTGTCTCCTTCCTTTTGAGAGTGTCCCTTCGGAGTGACCACCTTTAGCCATAGCAGTGCGTATATCGAGTATATATGGAATGAGCAGGTGCCGATCACTTGGAGTGGAGCATACCCGCGCTACTTAGCACGGTGACGGATCCGCCGGAGTACCAAAGCAGCCATACCCCTACTCGACGGGGTCGAGTTCCTCCCACCCGGGGAGAATTGATGGGGCATCAAAGGCGATTTCCATACACGGGTGAAGTGTATTTGTGAGTTATGGCTTGTATGAGATTGTAATTGTGTATTTTCTTTCTTTTGGGCTCCTTGTAAGGCTTATATCAAGCCAATGGGCCATTTGTTATGTCAAGTCCAAGGCTAGGTTGCCATTAGTAGAGTCCATTAAGAGTGTTACTTCATATTGGGTCATTAGGTGTCTAATGGGTCACTAATGCACTTAAGGCCCAAATTGGGTTACACTCCCTCATGGGCCAACTAAGTGGGAAGGGTCCAAGTCTAGCATGGGCTTGTGGATGTTTCATGGCCCATGAAGAGGCCCTTGGCCCATGAAGGGGGGCGCCCCCTCTTTTGGCTCCATTAGGCTAGGTTGTTTAGTTTTTTTTTTATTTCCTTCCTTTCTTTGACCACATGTTGTAAAAATTAGGAATTGGCTTCCTTTAAATATTGTATTTTGGAGGTTGGTCATACTTCATCCCAGCCCTTCAATCCACACCCCTAGATCCAAGGGTTGAGGTTGAGTTTGGTTGGCATCCTATATAAGGTTGTATTTTTCATATTGAAGGAATTAATGAAGGAAAAAAAGGTATTTGCCCCCAAGGAAGCTTGCGCCCCTCCCCTCTCTCTCCCTGGTTCCTCCACCCCCTCTCCCCTTTCTAGAGTGTAATCCCTTCCCCCTTGATCCCCTCCAGCATCTGAAGCAACTCCGGTGATCACCGCCGCCATCGACTCGCCGCCGACGCGTCGTTGCCAACGGTTTCGGTGTTCTGTCCACTCAGGACAGATCCTTCTTCTCCGAATTCCTGCTATCACTCCCTTCGTCTTCTGAAGCTCAAAATTTCAGGGTTGGTTCCCCTCTAGAACCCTTATCCCCACAAAAAAAATCACGTCAAAATTCATCCTTTAGCTATTTTTTGAGTTTCGTCCAAGTCCAAGTTCCAGATCTGTCCTGGTTCTGTTTACTGTTCATCAGCTCTGAGTTTACCCCATTCGAACCATCTTTTGATTTTTCTTGGGTCGGCCAAATTTATTGGGAGCTCTGTCCACATCCCTCTACCACCAGGAATTTTCTTAATTTTTGGTTCACCTTCCAAGTAGTTTACAAATTTCATCC
This sequence comes from Amorphophallus konjac, assembly GCA_022559845.1. Classification (NCBI taxonomy): domain Eukaryota; kingdom Viridiplantae; phylum Streptophyta; class Magnoliopsida; order Alismatales; family Araceae; genus Amorphophallus; species Amorphophallus konjac. Next base: position 175,892,544 of record CM040126.1, on the reverse strand, counting down.
AAGCTCCCAAGAACATTCTGCCCACAGTTTCCCAGATCCGACCCAGGTCTAGTAAAAAAATCCCATAAAATGCATTTCTTCTCCAATAAAAAAACCAAAAATAGTCCCGGATTACTCTCTCAGAGACCTTCAACTTTGCTGAAGAAATCATTTCCAGATTCGGAGGTCTTCTCCCCGGTCAACGTCGATCTTCAGAGAAGTCAGAACCTGCCCCTGCAGTTCTGGCTAGACTCTAGCAAGCTTGTAAAATTCATGATCAGAAATACAGATCTGATTATTTTTTCTGAAGACCCCTACGTCGAAGTATTTTGAGTCCTCTTTCCAACGGCTCTAATTTCGTCACGTTCCGACGACGGGGCTGATCGCAGCAGCAGTTTCCTCCAAGTCGCATGCCTGCAAACAGAAGTTCAGGTTTGTGGCCGAGTTCCCCGCGAGCGTCGTCCGAGGGCCGCCCGGCATCCGGTGGTCGTTCCAGCAGATCGCCATCCCAGGGGAATGCTTCCCAAGTGTCTCCACAACAGAGGAGTCATCAGGCCCCACACGACTCCTCCAGTCAGCACGTGGGCCCCCACTAACACGAGTACGCGTGAAGCCGAAGCATCACCCGGAACCGCCCGTCAACCCGAAACTGGTCCTCCCGGGCCCGCTTGTGTTGCCCTTTACCTCCCTGCGTGGAGTGGGCTTAGTTGCATTGCTGTAACCATAATGTATTAAGTTCCCGGGGGTACGAATTCCGGCCGGGTCCCATCTTCGCCACGCCGAGAGCGTGGAGGTATCGCCTTCACCCTTACACTTGGCATTAGCTCAATTCTTTATATGCTTTATATGCCGCTGCTAGAGAGCATGTGTAGGGATACATAGCCCGCTTTCAATTTATAATATCACTACTGCGAGAGAGAGCGAAGCCGTCCCGTGACTCGATCCGGGCATAAGTGAGAGCCGACCACCCTAGCTCCCAGCCGGTTTCTCAACCGCGCACATCCAACGCTTCCCTCGTTAAGGGACGATCGCGAGCTTGTCGTGTCCGTGGTCCCGTCCCGCATCAGCCGAGTCTCCTCCGAAGTCGGTCGGACTGCATACGCACAAGGGTGAGAATGACACAACCACAATAAAAAGAAGAGGCTGGCCGAAGGGCCTGAAGGAAGAGATGGAACGTACTTGCCGGTCCCGTATAAAAGGGGAAGAGAGGCCAATAAAACAGCGAGGGCGTCTCGTCCCTCGAAGCCGCCTCGTGAATAAGCCGGCATAGATCCCTGATCTTCTCGCTCGGCTCAGCCAACAGTGCCAGGTCCTCATGGCCACGGAAGGATAGCAGGTAATACAGACTCAGATGGTCCAGCCCCCACCTGTCTGCGTATTTGAAGGAGATTTGAAGCGGATGGTCCAGTATGGCTTCGTCGGGGCTACCCACCGAGAGGCCGTGAGACCGAAGGAGCGCAAACAGCCAAGGGGTGTTGGCATACAAATCAGCCCGCCTGTCCTCTTTGCGAATGAAAGCCCGGTAGGGATACAACCTGTCTACCTCGGGACGCCAGTCTACCACGGCCGTGATGGGCTCTTCTACCGGCAAAGGGAGTTGCTGGAGAATCACCCTCTCACTGCTCACCTGGCATAAACCCCGAAGGGTCTTCACATAGTCATCCTTGTTGATCGGGGGCAACTTCAGCTCAACTTTCATCCTACGGCTTTTTACGAGCTTGCGGGCCTCTAGATAGGCCTTCACATCCGTATTAGTCCAAGATTTCAACTTCTTCAAATAAGAAGCATCAATATCAAGAACTGGCTCCGATTGGGAAGCTAAGAACCTGTGCTCCGCCACGGCCCAGCACTCTCTCCGGGAGGTCCTGTAAAATCCCGTCCGCGCGTTCCACCACTTGATGTATTCAGGCGCGACGTGAGGGAACCGTGCGGGGGCGGGCACCCGGAAAGAAACGTCTTCGCGACGATGGAAAAAGTCCCACCATATCCGGGCGTCGTCATTGGACGTTTGCCCGGCCCTGTGCCTGTTGGGCAGTGCAAATTGCGAATATGAATGTGGAATCTGCTGGTCATAGCCGAAGTTCCGACTGAAACGGAACGGGTAATACGGCTCCAACCACAGAATGCCGCTCTTGCGAAAGACGAGGACACTAGGCCTTATGGCCAGTGCCCAATCAACCAACTCCGGCTCCAGAATAGGCCTGGTACAATTGGCCTGGGAAATCGGATGGATGTACTCCTCAGTTTCAAAGAGTTTGCACTGTCTCGTCCTATTCGTCAATGGGCTCGAGTGAGCAGCTAAGCTCCAGAAATGAAGAATCCCGGGCGAATCCACGAGAAGACGGGTCAATTTACCCCGAATAGCATAAAGTTGCTCCATTAGCAATGATGGCTCGGCACTTGCAAACTCTATCATGCGCGGGACCAGAGGAACCGCTTGTAATGCCCGAGGAGCTGCCTCCGGGAACAGGGTGCAGACCCAAGCATTAAAGAAATGTAACGGACCAACCGTCTGAAGGCTTCTGGGGAGGCGCGTTTTGTGCAAATCTCCCAACATCTTGTAAATGAGGCACAGGGCCACTGGGCAAAGAGACAGCTTGGTACCCCAAGCAATAAGACAGGCCGGATATATGGCTTCCGCCCTTATCACGCTCTCGTCACCTTGAGGGAGAGCAAAGGAACAAAGCCAATAAACCAAATATGCAGCACAGTGAGTCACTGCATCAACGCCAGTAGGGTTTGGGTTTTCCCCCTGCCCTCCTCTCGAAGAAGATGACGAAGCGGCCTGGCGTCGTACCCTCTTCTTCCGCCTCTGGGCCACCGGTGCTATCGGAGGAAAATCTTCATACTTGGTCTTCCCCTGGAAGAAATACTGAAGCCAAGCGCCCATCCGCACTCTTCGTTTCTCGCCCGGCTTTCGAGCTTCTCTCGTGTCGTGCGACGAATGAAAGAGGGTGCGATACGCCTTCATTAGATATCGATAGGCGTAGCCCGCCATATACCGACCGTCACCGTCGGTCTGGTCCTTCAACCAGTCGGGCCAACAAACTTCCTCATACGGCTCTCCATCAATGGGCAGGCCGCTGAGCTGGGATAGACTCCACAAGTCTAAAGAGGTCTCCCCTTCTGAAGTATAGAAGGTGTTGTATTCGGGGCAAAACACCTCGATCATGCCGCGGCACAAGCCTCAGGAAATCGGATACCGATACCTTGAAGCATATACGCTGTGATAAACACCAGCTCTGGTCAAAAGAGAAGCATAGTGATGCAGCACATAGTCTGTGAATTCCACTGCTCCGGGCCTGAATGCGTGGGCATCTGTGACTTTCAACTCAGCAAACCATCCCACGGAGATCTGGTGCTTGAAGCGAATCGCCAAGCAATCCAGCAAAAATGACTCATCTCTATATCCCCACCTCAACGGGGCAAGGAATAAGCCAAAGATCGGCTTCTCCCAATCTACCCTACCCGCGGAGTCATTCCACCGAGCAGGCACAAATTCAAGAGCTCTGGTCAACAGTCCGTCTGACGGAGCCAGGTCCTGCAGCCCCAGCACAACGCTCCACTTCCTGACCTCCCCAGGGAGATAGATGGGTCTTCCCCACGTTACGCATTCGGCCAAGCTGTCTCTCTCCACCAGCAGAGCCTGCTCGACCTTCTGCACGGCAAACACGTCCCGCTTCCCCTGAAGGTTGAAACGCCGAAGAAGGGACATCAGGTGTTTGTCCTTGGGATGATCCTTCCTGATCACGTCTTCTCTATTATAATGAAAGGAGTCGCCCCCGAGGATAAGGAGACGACCGGTGTCTACGGTGTCCGTCTCCGAATCCGAGGACTCGGCAACTATGGCCACCTGACCGTGACCCCAGTCGAGAGAATTAACATTCTCCCATGTCACCACGGCACGAGAGGAAGAGCTGGATGCCAGAACAGCTGCGAAAAGAGCATATCAAACAAAAACAACGTCAGGAAACGGTTAATCAAAGGGAAACTTCTGACAAAATTTCGGCAGAGTCTCCCCAGCACGGGGAATTGCCGAAGAAAAGCGGGAACGCGTCCACTGAGGAACGGTCCCTAAAAGACAGCCATCGGCATTACACCGAGGCCAGAGGAACACCCGGGGGAATAGCTCCGAGGGCAAGCCCTGCTAGAAGCCTCCCGGGGTCCAAAGAATGGGTTTTGAGACCCAAAGGGACAACATCTCCACTCACCCGAAGGAAAAATCGCCGCTCTCGGCGCCAGAAGGGGAGAAGAAGGAGAAGAGAGAGAAATAAAAATGTCAAATGAAGGGCGATGAAGAAAAAAAAAGCAAGGGAAGGAAGATAAATAGGGGAAGTTCCCCATCGCTAGACCGGCGCGCTATTTAGCGCGCCGGATTAACAACCCGTCAAGCAAAAGGCGCACCGGTAAAAGGCGCGCCGGATCAAAGCGTTAGCGTCAAGGCCGCGCCGTATTAACACGCCAGTATCGTGAGTGCACCAAGTAGGCGCGCCGGGTTATCCCGCGCCGTACTGACGACTGAACGATACCGGGTCAACGCCCGTGCCGAATCAAGGGCCAGCCCAAGCACTCGCCAACCAAAGGGAAGGTCAGTCCGGGTGAAATACATCCGTCGGCCCTGCTACCCTCGTGCCTTGCTCCCAACACCCACGTCTGGGGGGCATTTGTTGGCACCTAAAATATGATCGTCGGCAACCAAGCCATAAGGACGAATGACCCGGCCCACCGAAGTACGGGAGCTGATGAAGATCAACATATTGAAGACTTCTCAAAGCTGCCAGAGACTCGAGTCACTCCGTATGGATACGGGGACTTCACCTCAGGAAAGCTGAGATGAATCCAACAACCAACCGGCGGTGCGACCAAGCCTGCCCAATGAATCGGCATCGACTTTGTCGTGCTGCATCCACTACACCCGTTGTCCGACCAAGGTCGACGGTCTACCCGGTGGCTACCCACCTCATGAAAGGCTCTCCCGAGGATAAAGGAGTCCCCCCGGCTTCCCGAAACGGAGAACCGAAAGCTCTGACGGCGGAAGATCCCGATCATCCGGCATGGGCACGGCTTCCCGTCAAGATGGGCCCACTAGTGGCCGAATGATCACCCGGCTCAGGCATAACTATCTCCCGGCTATCTAACCTCCCAGAAAGCTCTGAGTACGAGCCATGTCGGACCAACAGCATGGAGCATAGAGCCGAGGGCCGTGCCGGTAGAAAGCCCGTACGATCGAGATAAAGCTATCCAGAACCTCGAGAATGGCCGTACGCCAATCTAGGAGCTTCGACAGATCATATCGTCGAAGTCTTAGTCGGCAGTGGCAGAGTACATGTTCACGATGGCCCCGAGTCCATCGACTGGCTTAAAAGCGTACAAGGGACATTAGCCCAGCGCGCCTTAAACCGGCGCGCCCCTTACCCAATGCCTTTATCCCGGCACGCCCCTTATCTCCTGTCCTTATCCCCGGCGCGCCCCTGCCTTCAGCCCTTATCCCCGGCGCGCCAGTTACCCTATCGAATGGCACCTTAAACCGGCGCGATAAGTTGATGAAGACTTCCCCGGCGCGCCAAAAGCTCACGCCGGATGAAGAGCCTCCAACCTGCTATATATAGGGGCGAGGTTCGAAGAAGAAGAAAAGGACACAGGAGGGAGAAGGCCTGTAAGGAAGAAAGAAAAGGGCAGAGAGCACAAAAAAAAGGGAAGAGGGGGAGAGAACTTTCCGAGGGAAAAGAGTTCTATCCTAGTGTTCTTCGGCGGCCGCCTTCCCCTGTTCTGATTGAAGCCTTCCGGAGCCGGAGAAGAAGCTGGGGGCCGATACTCTTTTTTTTTTGAAGCAGGTGGGCGCCAGTGCCTGTCTTCCTCTATCTTCCGTAGGTTCCTCTCTCTCGGGGCTTTCCGTCCACCACTTGTAAGCAGAGAGGGGAGGGATGGCAATGATATGAGCCGACCCCTCCCCTCCTCTGTGATTTCTTCTCCGCGACTGCGTATTCCCCCGTGAACGATGAACGGCGACCAAGCAATGATGCTGGCGCCGGGATTCTTAATGTATAAATAAGATGCCATTCCCGTTTCTAGGATGGCAATATGCCTATGAATGTCTGGACCGCGAGGTCGAATGAATGCCCAGAACTTCTATCCTCTTCTCTATCTACGCCGATGTGGTTCTGAGTTCTTTCGTGCATGTCTTTTGATTCCGGTTTCCTCGAAGTACCGACCACGCCCCAAAGCACTGAGGGCTACAGAAATGACCCCTCCCCGGGTCCTTCTAATCGACCGTTCTCGGCTTTGATCCATGGACCTCTGTGTCCCCCTTCATGGACAGGGCTGTGCTTATGCGCATGCTTCTTCCTGCCGTGGTATCGAAAGTCTCCCCCCCCATCAGTTCCTCCCTTTGTGCTATTGACTTTTCGCAAGGTGGGAGTCATCGTCGAGATGGCTGGATGCATCCCCTTGAATGATGCGTCCTACCTGTTCGAGTCTATGCTTCTACGGCTGACCCGTTTCACCCGGGCCTTTACTCCTCCTAATCACAGTCGTTCGAACTAGTCCGGGATTTTCACATACTGTTTTAACTACCCAGGGAGGGGGACATTCCCCCGTGGCTTCACGGAATTGCTGGGCAACTAAGGACTCTACCTCTCGGTGGTAGATGCTTCCCAAGCCCACATCAGACAACAACAGGGGGGTCCTAACTCAACGAGTTCAGCCCCGATAAGCTAAGACCCAATCGAGGTTAAGGGATGTACGCTCCTCGTAGGCTAGCCCTCGGAGCCCCATTCTCTTAACAGTTGGTCCCTTCAGCGGTTGTGCCATGATCTGTGGGTTATTCCCGTCATCAATGGCCCCGTCCATCTATTCTCACCCACGGAGTATTGGTGCCCCTTGTAGGCTAGTCCTCGGTGTATCCTATCTGATGGGATTTTGCTGGCTGTCAATGTGCAGACCGGCGGTTTAGGGGCTTGCTCCATTAGTGAGCATGACCCCGCTTCTCCCCTGCAATCCTTCAGGTTCAGGGGAGGTGCTGTCCAATTTTGGACAGATTAATGTTGAGTAATCTATAATGAACGCTCGTTCTGGACCTAATTATCCCGGTGCTCGAGTAGGAACCTCGCACTGGCTTAATCACACCGTCCTTCGGGGTTCTGGACTTCAATTCAATAAGCAATTGGCCCCAAATAACTTCAGAATCCTCACCCAAAACTTAACAAACTCAATAATTTGCAAAATTCATAGAAAGAGTGGATTGAACGGAGCGGCCTTAGCCGGCGCGCCCTAATCCGGCGCGGTACCCCCCCGCGCCGGATTAACGTTAGACTCATTTCCATTTTTTTTTCCTTTACGACTTTCCAGCGCACCCTAAGCCGGCGCGCCCCCAAGCCCTTGCGCGCCGTTTCAACGCGCATGGTCACCGCACCGTATTAACATCTATACCTACGTTTCACCGCGCCGTATTAACATCTATACCTACGTTTCTTCGCGCCGTATAAGCTATCTATTGCAGGGTCACGCCGGTTTTGAAGCCTCTTGTTGCTTTAATCGCTTATTAGCCCCTCCGAGTGGACCTCGTCCCTCGGGGTTGGCGTTAATAAATCATAATGGATAATAAATTGAATAAGGGAGGGACCAAGCGAGCCCGAATTATATTGTCATCATATCTTCATTACCACGTCTGTTAGCACTTTGCTTTCGCTGTCACACTTATGTTGCCTTCCCTCCTCTCGATGAGGAGTAATAAACGTGGCTGACCATCATTCACTTTCACAATTCCATTATCATGCTTAATATAGTCATGAACGTCATATGTGCATCCATGCATACATCCTCGGGTATATCAAATGGCGTCGACGGAAAAGCCGGATTATGTCTGGTCGGAAGTCTTCGCTATGCGCGACGGCGGTCTTCGGACCCACGTCCTCCACCATGTACCGAGGATCCATAATTCCATAAACATATGCATCCGGCATGCCTTCGTTGTGATCATCATGTAGCTCTTTTTAATCCGGCTTCGACAGCCCGCTATCTCGGCAATTAATCAAAGGTGTTCCCTCCTCGTGGGGGATGTAATTAATGCCATAGCCTTTATGGTATGGCGGACTGCTGGTCCCGACCGAACCTCACATTCGCCCGACATGGGTCAGAATGAGCGCACAATAGAATCGTCACGCATGTGACTGGCACGCCCGCGTCGTCAATCAGTCAGTCGACTACAAGTTAGTTAATTGGTTGATCGATACGCGAACGAAAAGGCAAAACGAAAAGAAAAGAAGAAAAAGATGTGCGAAACAAACACCCACTTGGTTCCTATGACATTAATACCATCTGGTCTTGGGACAAGCTCCCAGACATTATTCCTTTCAAACTGACCTAATTCCTCACTCATAGCATTGACCCAAGCTTGATCAGCTAAGGCCTCTTCTACTGTTTTGGGTTCAATTTGTGAGACTAATGCAATTAAGTCATCATTATTCACATTTCTAAAATGAGACCTAGTCCGAAGAGGATCTTCAGGATTGCCTATGACTTTATCTAAAGGATGGTCTTTAAGAAATCTAATATTTGTTGAAGACTCACCTGTTTCTCTTGGACCTTCCTGATTGGGGGAATTTGTTTCCCCACTTGGCTGAGTGTTCTCTTCTTCCTGTTGGTCTTCTAGAAACTTTCTACCACGATTAGAGTCCCTGTCAAGATTTTCAACATTAGAAACATCTTTCTTTTCACTAAAAAGAATGTGTGGAGATTCTTCCACTTTCTGATCTGATACGTTAAATACCCTATATGCCCTTGACACTTCAGAGTAACCCAAGAATATTCCAGGTGAACTCTTGGCTTCAAACTTGTCTAAATCTTTCTTATCATTGTTATGAATAAAATATTTTGCTCCAAAAATTCTGAAATGAAACAAGTTTGGTTTCTTACCTTTTAGAAGCTCATAGCGTGTTTTCTTGTGTATGGGTCTTACCATGGCCCTGTTGATTATCTAGGTTGCTGTATTGGCCGCTTCTGCCCAAAACCTTCTAGGTAACTTACTTTCAATCAACATGGTCCGGACCATCTCCACCACTATCCTATTTCTTCTCTCCACAATCCCATTTTGTTCAGGTGTCCTGGGAGAAGAAAACCTGTGAGTTAGTCCTTCTTTGTCACAAAGATCAGTAAACATTGAGTTTTCAAACTCACCTCCATGGTCAGATTGAATAGAACTAACCTTGTACTTCCCTTCTTGTTTGACCTTATTGAAAAACAGATTAAACTTTTGAAATGCATCACTCTTATTTGCTAAGAAAAATATCCATGAATATCTAGAGAAGTCATCTATGATGACATAGCCAAACCTGCTTCCATTAAGACTCTGAGTTCTAGTTGGACCGAAAAGGTCCATATGAAGAAGTTCCATTGGTCTCGAAGACAATGGCTCAGATCTTAATTTAAAAGAGTTTCTGGTCTGTTTGCCTAGAGCACAGGCATCACATGCTTTTGATATTGTGTTGAATTTAATTCTACGCATGCCTCTAACTAAATCATGCTTGACCAATTTATTTAAAGTTGAAAAGCTAGCATGACCTAGACGTCTATGCCATTCAAAGGCATCATTTTCAGAATTGGCAGATAAGTAAATAGTAGATTCAGAATTCTCATCTAAGTCTACAATGTAGACATTATTAATCATATTGGCTACAAATTTAACAATGTCATAATTTGTTTCAAGGATTTTACATGAACTATCATCAAATACAACCCTGTGACCCCTGTCACATAATTGGCTAATGCTAATCAGGTTGTGTTGAAGCCCTTCCACAAGTAATACTTTTTCAATGGAATTTGTGGAAGACTTACCTACTGTGCCAACTCCAATTATTTTACCTTTGTTCTTTCCTCCAAACTTGACCAGACCCCCTGGCTTCATCTCTATCTTGCTGAACTTGGATCGGTATCCTGTCATATGCCTGGAGCAGCCACTGTCGAGGTACCACTTGTTGTCTTCAGCTGCCAGGCCGACCTACACAAGTATATCAAGCAGAGTGATTTGGAACCCAAGATGAGTTGGGTCCAAGGACATTGTTCAAATCTCTGATCAAGTGTTTAGGTATCCAGATTTGTTTCAGCATGGTTTTCTCTGGCACCTTCCTTTCTGGTTTATTATGGTTGAATCCAGCTGAACTGGAGAAGTGAGTTCTATTCCATTCATTAGTCTTCCTATTCCTAGGAAATTTCCTGTAGGCTTGTTGATTAGCATAATTTTGACCATGAAAGTTATTCCTCCAGTAGGTCTTGTTTGGACCCATCTGGTTGTTATAATTCCAGCTCTTATTCTGATTTATTTTCTTGGTCCAGTTACCATTTATTTTCTGGTGACTGGACTTAATGTTATTCTTCATAAAGTTCATTCCACTATTAAATGGTTGTCCAGTACTGGTTTTTTTGTGTTTTCTTTAGGACTTTGAGTTTCCTTAGAGCTGTTTGAGCTGGATGGTGTGTCCAGCTTTTCTTTTCCCTTCTCTGGACAGAAGGTGATGGTCTTGAATTGCAAGGGTCTCTTGTTGGTTGGGTCATAGCCTAGACCTTCCTTATTGAAATTGACCCTAGTCCCTAGTATAGCATCTAGGCTAGTCTTTCCTTGGACAAACTTTCTAAGACTTTCTGTTTGTCTTCTAGCTCCTTTTGAAGATACTCAGAATTCTTTAGGAGTTCAGCATTTACTTTCTTCACAGCTTCATATTTCTCTGAATTTACTCCAATTTCATTCATGCCTTCTTCAATTTTAGCTTTAAATTCATTGAGCTATTTTTGACTTTCTTGAATTTCTCCCTTAAGCTTATCATTCTCTTTCCTTAGTGAGGTCATTTCTTCAAGTTGTTTTTTTAGCTTTTCATTTTCCTCACATACCAGAGTTTGTTCTTCAACATTTGTGTTAAATTTTCTTTTCAGAACTCTGTGCTCTTTACTAAGAGAATTAAATTTATCTAACAAATCACCATAAGCATCCTCCCAGTCATCAATTGAGAAATTTTCAAAGTCATTTATTACCTCCTCTTCACTGTTTGCCATAAGGCAAATTCCATCTTCATATTCTTTGAGGAAGCATCTTCAGGGTCTTCTTCTTCCTCGCTCCATGTGCAGACCATCGCCTGTGGCTTCTTCTTCTTCTGCACCATTATATTTTTCTTCTAAAGATAGGGACCCTTCTTCTGGAGGTCTGGGCATTCACCTCTCATGTGTCCCTGTTTGTTACAGTTAAAACAAGTCAGTTTCTTAGGATTTCTATCCCTGTAACCGGTAAATTCAGCATTCTTGTTAAAGGGTTGTGGCTTCTTCTTCCTAAAGGTTTTTCCCTTTTTCTTCAGAAATTTTTTGAACTGTCTAGTGAGCATTGCCTGCTCCTCCTGGTCGAGATTTGACAGACCTTCAAGCTCAGACTCGGACTCAGGGCTACTACTGCTGCTTCCACTGTTGCTACCCTTTTTGCGGGAAGCTCTTAGGGCTACATTTTTACCCTTCCTCTCACTTACTTCTCCACCTCCTTGGAAATACATCTCATAGGTCATCAGGGATCCTATGAGTTCATTCACAGTTAAGACAGTCAAATCTTTTGACTCCTCAATCACAATGGCCTTAGTGTGCCATGACGGGGATAAAGATCTAAGGATTTTCCTGACTATATCTGCCTCAGCAAGATCCTTCCCTAGCCCTTTAAGAGTGTTAGTGATCAAGGATAACCTGGCATACATTTCGGTTATATTCTCATCTGCATTCATCTTAATCATTTCATACTTAGAAGTGTAGAGGTTTACCTTCGAGGCTTTCACTTGAGCTGTACCTTCATAGATTAATTGCAGCTCATCCCACATTCGCTTGGCAGTTCTGTATGCAGATATACGAGCATATTCCTCTGGATGAACAACACACTGGATTATGTTCAGCGCCGTCCAGTTGAGTGACGAGAGCTTCACATGATCATCTGTCCAAGCATCCTCGTTTGGTGGCAGCTCATATGGCCCCACCGTGATTACTCTCCACAATTTATGACTCTGAGCTCTGATGAACACTTCCATCCTGTTCTTCCAAAACAGATAGTTACTACCATCGAAATAAGGAGGGCGACTAATGGATTGACCTTCGGCCATGAAGGTTCTAGGACCACCACCATTTCCTTGACTGTTCGTCCACATGGCGTAAACCTGCTCTGATACCAAGTGTTAGCGCAGCAAGAGTGATATAGAAGGGGGGGATGAATAGATCACTCCCAATTTGAAGAAACTTAAACGGAATATAATTTCTACTGCTAACGCACCTCCTTAAACTGTACACAGAGGAATGTAAATGAGAATGAAGAGCGAATCACAAGGAAGCAAAGAGCCGAGCAGATGAAGAGCGTAGAGAACAGAAGCAGACCACAGAGGAGGCACTCAGTTTTTTAGGTGGTTCGATTGCAGTCCGTAATCTACATCCCCCCTCGCTCCAACTAGAGTGAGGATTCCACTAGACTATGCTAGATCAATGCAGACTCAGTCTGCGAACAACATGCTGCCACACAGCTTGAACACCAAGGGAGACAAATCCCTCAACCAAGTTCTGCTACCCACAGAACTTGAAACCTGTTCTAGCTCCCAGCTAGAACACGACCGGAGAAACCTCTCCCTTCCTCCACACACCGGAGGGAAACTGTTAATGACAACCAGTCACTAACACCACCAGAGATCACCGATCTCTCTTCCTCTACAACACAGAGGGAAACTGGAGTGATACTCCCTTCCTCCACACACCGGAGGGACAACAATTCAAATCAGAATAGAAGGATGAAAAATAAACGAAAGCAAAATGGAAAATGAAAAACAATGAGAAGGAATCGGTTCTGAAACCCAAAGCAAATGTAGCTTCAAATGAAGCAATTCATCAATCAGCACACACTCTCTCTCTCTCTCTCTCTCTCGACCAAACTCCTCTCAGATATTGAACTCTCTGCTCTTTTCCTTTCTCTTTCTTTCTCTCTGCACTTTTCTTTCCTTTTCTGGATCGAAGGACGTATATGCTCTTCAGGCTTCTTCTTCGATCAACCTTCATCTGAAGACGAAGGCTTCATTTTATACCTGGAGCAGCAGCAGGGCGCGTGTGGCTTCCACAGTTCCCGCCCTAAGAATTCGGACCACGTGGCAGCATCCAGTAGACTGTCAGACCACGTGTCCTCATCTGGGCATTTTCCTTATCCTCGGATCACGTGCCCAGCACCAGTACGCTCAGCAACTGGAGGTAGATGGCGTCAACTCACTCGCTCCAAAGAGTTGACGCAGTCATCAGAAATCTTCAAACTTCTTAACCGCTGCGTCGACTCCATCAGCCTATTGTGTTGACGCAACGGTATCGGCAGTTCAGTGTTCAAGTCTTCAACAGATAGGCGAGCTGCGTCGACGTTATCAGCATATAGCGTTGACGTATTGAAGGCATCTAGAGATAAGTCGTTTCTTTCTTGGACTGCTGCGTTGACGCTACCAGTTGGTGGCGTTGACGCACGAACGTGTACATTTCTATACTGGCATCTCTTATGCCGCTGTGTCGACGCTTCTTGTTGATGGCGTTGACGCAGTGGAAGATTTCGTGAAGGCTTCATCGCTTGTAAGAGTCTCTGCTATTTTAACTGCTGCGTCGATGCTTCTTGCTTGTGGCGTTGACGCAATAGAAGACGACGTGATAGTTTCATCTACTGATGCGTGGACGCTTTAAACTTCAGGCGTCGACCCTGTTCCCTTCAGCAACAATAATGAAGTTTATAGACTTAGTGTTAACGTGAAGCATTGTATAGACTACAGAGATCAATATAGCAAGTGTGTACATAGTGAGGGAGTGTATAGACTTAGTGAAATGAAGTCTAGTGTATAGACTTGGAAAGCTGTTCAATGTGTTGGGTTGCGTTTGTATAGACTTTGCCCAAGGAACCGAGTGTATAGACTTCGCCATAGTCTAATGAACATGCTTTGCATAATTGAACGAGTCAATGTGTAGACTTCACAAGAAGCAGTCCGATGTACAGACTTCTAGTGTGGAGGCAGGCTGTATAGACTAGAATCGCTTGAAGCGGTGTATAGACTTTGGTGAGGCTCAAGCAGTGTACAGAGTTGAAGGCTCACAAATGAGTGTATAGACTTAGGCTTTTAACACAGTATTTTACATGTTGAGTTGACGTTGCAGCCCATTGAGTTGACGCTGCAACGTATTACTATTATGTTCAACTGATGATGTATAGACTTAATGAAATGAAGAACCTGAACAGAAGAGTCTACACATCACCACACTGAGTTGACGCACTGGTGTGAAAAACTGTGCAGACAGAGTGATTAGACTTGAAGGAGTTATGCCAAATGAACAGATCAGTCGACGCATCAGAAGGGATGGGTCGACCCACTGCAATCAGTACTAGCTAAGCAGAGTGTAGATAAAATCATGATAGCATACTTATCTGACAACCAAATGAACTGTACTCACTCACATTATGAAACAACATTAATCTAGAGATAGAAGATTGATTTATAGTGTGAGACATCATCAAAACCATAGGAATGCAACACTGGTGCCATACATGGGTCCCACGGTGACACCTAGTGAGTAAATTAAGCTCATCCCCTCCCTTGAGAGAGCACCTACCCTTGAGAGAAATCTACCAACCTAGAGAGACCAGCATGAGCATGTTGAACGGATATTGTATGAACAGGTCACTGTCATTTGGAGCAAAGGGTAAGGGCGCTACCTCGCTTGGTGAAAGGACCAGCTACCTTTGGTAGACTTATGGGCAACCCCACCGTGGCGCCCTCTGTTAGGGTGCTAGGCCCGGATACAGAGGGGGGGTGAATGTATCCCTCTAGAAAATATAGCCCAAATTAAAACTCTAAAGCTCAGATATGCGGAATAAAGACTAATGAGCTTTCCAAGATGAAATGATAAGGCAACAAATGAACAAACAGTTGGACTGCACCAATGCAGCCACTTGAACAACCAAAAACGAAGGCAGAGCTAAACAACCCAAACACACTTATCAAAATATAATGCTCAAAAATAACTCTCTAGATAATGCAACTAGCCAAGCATGCACAACCTGTGAATAGGAGGTAGAAGATATGGAGCTAACGCAAGGCAAACCACAGCACAAATAATTTTAAGGTGGTTCGGTCCTCCAGACTTACATCCACCCCTCACTCCCAACCGGAGTGAGGCTTCACTAGCCAATGCTAGAACCAAGCAGACTCAGTCTACGAACAGTTGCTGCCACACAGCTTGACCAGGGGAACAGTCTCCCCTCTTCCTCCCAACCGGAGGGACACCCCAAGTGACTCCCAGCCACTTGGAAACTAGAGACCGAAGTCTCTCTTCCTCCAAACCAGGAGGGAACCCGCTAGTGACTCCCAGTCACCAGCAACCAGAGGTCGCAGACCTCTCTTCCTCCAACCGGAGGGACCCCTGGACTTGCAAGCCACAAGCCTAGAATCGGAGACAAGTCTCCCTTCTCCTGAATCCACAGGAGGAACCCGATCCCCAGCAGGGCAATCGGAAGAACAAGACTAACCAAAGAAACAAAAGAAAAAATACAGAAATATAAAAAACACAGCAACAAAGGCTGGAAATGAAACACAAGAGATGTGGCTCTCAATGAGCATAGTCGTTCTGGATTTGATCCGCGAACAGACTGAACTGATCTGCAATAGACTCTCTCCTCCTCTTCTTTTCTTCCTCTTCTTTCTGCTTCTCTTTCTTCTCTCTTTCTTCTCACTTCTCACGAGCACTATCTCTCTCTTTTCCTTCTTCTGCTCTCACTCTCACTTTCTTCTCTGCTCTCTTCTTTTCTTTCTTTTCTTCACTGGATCGAACTTACAGCACTTCTGCTTTTCTGCTATTGCTCTCAAGGCTTCGATCAGTCTTCATCTGTTGGATGAAGGGTTCCTTTTATAAGCAGCAGCAGCAGCTAGGGCGTCAGCTTCCCACGCCTTCCGTCCAGAAGATTCCTCCTCGGATCACGTGTCAGGTGCCAGCTTCGGGTCACGTGCACATTCATCAGTACGCTCAACAACTGGAGTTGAGGTGGCGTCAACACACTTGCTCCAAAGGGTTGACGCAGCCTTCAAAGACATTCGACCAGCAAAAACTCAAGTCTGCTGCGTTGACTCCATCAGCCTGCTATGTTGACGCATCGGTGATCCAGTGATCAAGTCTTCAGCAGATGGGCGTGCTGCGTCGACGCTCTCAATCAATGGCGTTAACGCAGTGAGGCATTCCAGTAAGCCATTAGCTTCGTCTCTTTAGCTGCTGCGTCGACGCTGCTCAATTGTGGCGTTGACGCAGTGGAATAGCTTGTGCAAGTGAATGCTCCATTAACTGCTGCGTCGACGCTGCTCCATTTTCGCGTTGACGCAGTGGAAGATATCATGAAGGCTTCGTCAACTGATGCGTGGACGCTTTAAGTTCCCAACATCGACCATGTTCCCTTCAGCAACAAGAATGAAGTCATAAGATTTAAGTATGTACATTGCAGTGTATATACTTCGTTGTATAGACTTGTGAAGGCGAATGCAACGTACAGACTTGCCCAATGTGTTGACTTCAACAAAGAGACAACGGCTGTATAGACTTTAAATCCTAAAGGCAGTGTATAGACATTGAAGAACAACAACCAATGTATGGACTTTACAATGCAAACTACAATGTATAGACTTCATGTAAGAGCCCAATGTATAGACATTGAATTCGAAGATCAATGTGCAGACTTTGGATTTGAAGACCAGTGTGCAGACTTCAAGTTTAACTGTGGATGTACAGACTTCAGGTGTGAAGACCATTGTGCAGACTTTGGGGAACAGCGGCCAATGTATAGACTTGATGCTCAAGGAGTGGCTGTACAGACTTAGAGTGTAGCTGAAGCCTTGAGCGTAGGAATAGGCTGGACTGTATAGACTTCAGGCTTCAGAAATGAATGTACACACTTGACCAATTCAAAGGCGAATCAAGTGTACAGACTCTGAGTCCAAACCCAACGGCTGTACAGACTTAGAATGTGAAGACTGATGTACAGACTTCATTAATCGAACAGGCTGCACAGTCCACTATATAGACTTGATGATATGAACTTCAGGAGGATATGACACGGCTGTACAGACTTGTTTGCCAAACGAATGAATAGACTTTGCCACAGTCTAATGTATAGACTTGAAGAAACTGAACTGAAGATTCGACGCATCAGCTTAAGGAGTTGACGCACTATTGTGTGGACAGAGACAAATATGACTGAAGGGTCGACGCATCAGCACAATGAGTTGACGCACTGCTGTCGAGACTGTGCAGACAGAGTGTAGACAGAATTAAATAGAGCATGTTATCTGACAGCCATATGAACTCCATTCACTTACATGATAAAACATGAATTAATCGAGCAGAAAAAGAAAGCATTAAGATCAGAGAATGACTGAATAATAGCACATGATGACACACAGCAAGATGACTCACAGTGATTAACTCACATCAAAAACCAATCATCAAAACCATCATCAAAATCACAGGGGCACAACAATCTCCCCCTTTTTGATGATGGCAATACTACACTGTGAGTAATGCTGATGACACAAAGTTGACGCACTACTGTGGAGATTGTGCAGACAGAGTGTAGACAGAATTAAATAGAGCATGTTATCTGACAGCCATATGAACTCCATTCACTTACATGATAAAACATGAATTAATCGAGCAGAAAAAGAAAGCATTATGATCAGAGAATGACTCAATAATAGCACATGATGACACACAGCAAGATGACTCACAGTGATTAACTCACATCAAAAACCAATCATCAAAACCACAGGGGCACAACAATCTCCCCCTTTTTGATGATGGCAATACTACACTGTAAGTAATGCTGATGACACAAACTATTCTCCCCCTTTGACTTCATCAAAAAGAAAATAGTTTGAGAAATTAAAGCATGTATAAATATTCAGTCAATTTCTCCCCCTTGCAAGAACATGATTCTCCCCCTTTAAGAGTTTCAGCAAAAGCATGAGTTAGAGATGATCAAAAGGAACCTGCATGCAATGATTGAAAGATATTCTCCCTCTTTGGTAAACAATCTCTCCCTTTGGTAGAATCATAATAAACCATGGGAAGGGGTATGAATGTAGATGCAGATACCAGAAATATGAATGCAAGAGCACAATTCTTCTCCTTCTATGCAGCATGATGCATATGACAAGGAGGCTCCCCCTCAATAAATGGAACCTTATGAAATGAATGAAAAGGAGACCACATGGTCAAACAAGGAGAAGTTCAGGTCAATGAGCAGAAGAGGTTCAATTAGCAGATTTTTAAAGAAGCTCCAATCTCAGAAAATTCAGTCAGATTTTCAGAGAGATATCAATCTCATAAATCCAAAACATAAGTTTGTCAAAGTCTTCCATTATAAGGGCTTATGAATGAGCTTTATTGAACAACATGGTTTAAACATGATGTATGTAGAGTTTATCAATAAAATTCTATATTGATATCTAAAACCATGGTTTAATAAAAATGAACAAAGCCCTCATATTTATCTTGATAAAACTCCCTTTGTCTTACACAATCAAATTTATTGACTTCTTTCGGAATTACATGCATTAGTATTGAGATCAAACAATTATGAAGTCATATGATTTTGTCTAAGGTTGTAGCAATTTGATTTTAGCATCAATATTCAGAAATTTCAATTCATTCAACAATTTTTCATGCTACAAAATTTTACGAGCACTCTAGTTCAGTGCACACCTTATAACTAGATGATATACCTTGATCAGAGGCCAATATCCCTAAGCACTTAGTGTGACTAACCATCATGCTTTACATGAACAGAGATAGCATTTACACATCATGACACACTGCAAATCATTTCTTGATGAGTGAGTTGTATTTCTCAGTGTGCATGCCTTTGCTCTGCCTGAATTTTAATTAATCTTAATCAGAGTTAACTATGGTACCTCATGACACAGTCCTTTGGACATGTGTTTCTCAGTGACCAAGGTCATTACTCTGACATATATTACCCTTTAGACTTTTCAGAAAAATTCATTTGCTTCAAGTCAATAATAATTTCATGTACTTAATCAGTTGAAGTCATGTATTCAAGAGTGCAGATTTCAGAAGTTTTGACAAGACTCAACATGAAACAGATGGTTAAAGTTTATTAAACATGCTTCAGATATTTTTAAGAGATTTTAAAGTCAACCCTTGAGTACATTAAACTTAAACCACCTGAGTTATTTCAGATATTCATAAAAACGTATAATAGAAGATTTCTAGTTCAAAAGTTTTCAGATTTATGATCGAGATAGCCCATTGAAATCTTCATGAAAGACTGATAGAAATCTGAAGCCAAATGATACCAATTGATAGGAGAGATTTTGAAGCTCAATGTTTTCAAAAATATGTTCAAGGTCTGTCAACAAAATCAATAAGGAAGGATATGCAATGAATTCTCACATGAGTATGCATTTGACAACCTATATGCAATGCATTGACTCCCCCTAACAACATGCATTTAGACAATCTTTTTGGCATTTTCAATCTAAGGAAATGCAATGCACTTAACTTCATGTATGCAGGGGCATGAAGCAAAATATTCACATGAGGATGCAGACATTCTCTGATATGCAAATTTGACCCTTAGTACTTGGCAGAGAACTTGGCCTAAAAGACCATCTCACACATAGTAAGAACCTCCAGACAGATTTCCTCTGCCCTTTAGTAGCTTTCCATTTATATACCAAGTGGTCATGCATGACAATGCAATACAAACAGTCCTATATGCATCAGATTTTCAATGATTGTATGTCATGTGCATGTTTATGCCATTCTCATATATGCACACAGCTCACAGTACAAACAAGAAAGCCCACAAAGATCAATGCAATAGTCAAACCAATTAAAATAAAACATGTATGCATGAAGCTATGACTTCTCAGCTCAACCATAATTTTCATTTGAACAGATTTGAGAAATTTACCTGAATGGGGTTTTATCAACTTGGGTGCCTTGGTTTATTTCCCCTTTTTTATTCTTCAGCTTCCAAGACACACCTGCAAGTTAGCACACTATTTTGCATGGGCAGGTACCCAAACAGTCTTGGGTCCTGCATGGTTAATAGTGACACCTTTGGTAGGTGTTCTAAACAACCTTTTAGCATTTAGGTCATCAGATCTTATCAAATGGCAATTATTCATTGAATGACCTAATATACCACCATAATAGCAAGAGGCAGCAGATTTCAGATTTGTTTTATGCACATTCTGATTAGCATGAGTTCTATGTGCATTTACATGAAATTTTCTGTTAAAAGAATTAAGATTCTATTTACCAACATAAGCCAGCCAACAGTCAGCAGCTCTATGGCCTGGCTTCCCACATTCAAAACATGCAAGTGTTTTCCTTTCAAAAATAAATTCATTTCTATCAGAAATATTTCTATTGGCAGGGAATTTACCAGATTTATTGTTAAACTTCCTTCCCTGAGCATGCCAACATTGGGCTGCAATGTGGCCCGATTTGCCACAGTGACAACAGTAAATTTTCTCATTCAGATAATCATGACTTCTCGCATGAGATCTCTTAGCTTCCTTGTCATCTTGTTTCATTAAGTTACATTCATGCATAACATGACCAATTTTATGACAATAGAAGCAATGAATTCTTTTCTTTTGAACAAAAGAAGGTTTCTTAACATGAAGCTTCCTACCATGTATTTTATCAACATTCAGATCATCCTTGTTGAGCACAAGACAATTGTACATGAAGTGACCAACTTTCCCACAGTAGAAGCAATTAACATACTTAGCATGAGATTTCTTGTCACCTTGAACTTCCTCAGTATGTTGATTGTTCTTTTTATTTATTTTCTGTTTTGTTTTCTTATTTTCTTGATCAGCAACTTGTTTAGGCGATGAGGTGGAGGTGCTAGCTATGTTTGAGCTACGCACGAAGGTTGTATGAAGTTTATTTCTCATTCCCTGCTTAACTTGAGAACTACTGCCCTTCTTCATGCAATTATCTGTGGATACAACATTCTGCTTCTCTTGATTAGCAGAATCAGACAGAGACTTATTCAAATTTAAAATTTCATTCCTAAGAGAAGAGATGAGTAGTTCAGAGTTTGTTAGATCTTCTTCACAGGTGAGAATTTGTTTCTTCATGGTGTCATTCAGATTTTTCACAATTTCTACTTCCTGTTTCAATTCATTCTCAAATTGAATTTCCTTATCAGCAGATTTTTTCTTTTTCAAATGACAACCATTTTTCAGAAAAGACAGTATTAAGAACTATTAGCCTTTTATTTTGATCTTTTAGATGAAAATTTTCTTCAATCAACTTGTTTTCAAATTCTTCTTTCAATTTCAATTCAGATTTTAGATTTTCATTTTCAGCCTTTAGACTTGTGATTTCAGCATTTTTCTCTTTTCTTAATTTTCTCTTTTCTGACTTAATTCTTTCATATTTTTCCAGTAGATGCTTATGCATGGCAACTAAATCATCATGACTAATATCCTCGGTCTCAGAGTTTACCTGGGATGAGGACTCATCTGATTGATCACTCCTTTTTGCCATGAGACATTCTTCTTCCTTTCCATTGTGGATGCGAAGCAATTCATCCAATATTTCCTTTGCCGAGCTACAACCTGAGAAAGAGGAAAAATCATCAGAACCGATTGCAGCCTTCATTAAATTTAGAGCTCTCACATTATCATCATTTTTAAACTTGTGAACATGAGTCCACTTGGACTTATCCTTAGGAAGTTCATGTGGACTGTGAGAGATAACCTTCCACAATTGTGGATTAATAGAGTTAACATGCTTGTGCATACGATATAGCCAGAATTTAATATTTGAACTACTGAATAGTGGAGGATGAGCCATGAGAACACAACAGTTAATGCAACAGGAATATTGATGCACTAAAAACAAATTAGCACCGAAAACTGCAAGATCGGATCTGCAGGTCACTGGACCTTGTATGCAGACACCGCTCTGATACCAACTGTTAGGGTGCTAGGCCCGGATACAGAGGGGGGGTGAATGTATCCCTCTAGAAAATATAGCCCAAATTAAAACTCTAAAGCTCAGATATGCAGAATAAAGACTAATGAGCTTTCCAAGATGAAATGATAAGGCAACAAATGAACAAACAGTTGGACTGCACCAATGTAGCCACCTGAACAACCAGAAACGAAGGCAGAGCTAAACAGCCCAAACACACTTAGCAGAATATAATGCTCAAAAATAACTCTCTAGATAATGCAACTAGCCAAGCATGCACAACCTGTGAATGGGAGGTAGAAGATATGGAGCTAACGCAAGGCAAACCACTGCACAAATAATTTTAAGGTGGTTCGGTCCTCCAGACCTACATCCACCCCTCACTCCCAACCGGAGTGAGGCTTCACTAGCCAATGCTAGAACCAAGCAGACTTAGTCTGTGAACAGTTGCTGCCACACAGCTTGACCAGGGGAACAGTCTCCCCTCTTCCTCCCAACCGGAGGGACACCCCATGTGACTCCCAGCCACTTGGAAACCAAAGACCGAAGTCTCTCTTCCTCCAGACCAGGAGGGAACCCGCTAGTGACTCCCAGTCACCAGCAACCAGAGGTCGCAGACCTCTCTTCCTCCAACCGGAGGGACCCCTGGACTTGCAAGCCACAAGCCCAGAACCGGAGACAAGTCTCCCTTCTCCTGAATCCACAGGAGGAACCCGATCCCCAGCAGGGCAATCGGAAGAACAAGACTAACCAAAGAAACAAAAGAAAAAATACAGAAACATAAAAAACACAGCAACAAAAGCTGGAAATGAAACACAAGAGATGTGGCTCTCAATGAGCATAGTCGTTCTGGATTTGATCCACGAACAGACTGAACTGATCTGCAATAGACTCTCTCCTCCTCTTCTTTTCTTCCTCTTCTTTCTGCTTCTCTTTCTTCTCTCTTTCTTCTCACTTCTCACGAGCACTATCTCTCTCTTTTCCTTCTTCTGCTCTCACTCTCACTTTCTTCTCTGCTCTCTTCTTTTCTTTCTTTTCTTCACTGAATCGAACTTACAGCACTTCTGCTTTTCTGCTATTGCTCTCAAGGCTTCGATCAGTCTTCATTTGTTGGATGAAGGCTTCCTTTTATAAGCAGCAGCATCAGCTAGGGCGTCAGCTTCCCACGCCTTCTGTCCAGAAGATTCCTCCTCGGATCACGTGTTAGGTGCCAGCTTCGGGTCACGTGCCCATTCATCAGTATGCTCAGCAACTGGAGTTGAGGTGGCATCAACACACTTGCTCCAAAGGGTTGACGCAGCCTTCAAAGGCATTCGACCAGCAAAAACTCAAGTCTGCTGCGTTGACTCCATCAGCCTGCTGCGTTGACGCATCGGTGATCCAGTGATCAAGTCTTCAGCAGATGGGCGTGCTGCGTCGACGCTCTCAATCAATGGTGTTAACGCAGTGAGGCATTCCAGTAAGCCATTAGCTTCGTCTCTTTAGCTGCTGCGTCGACACTGCTCAATTGTGGCGTTGACGTAGTGGAATAGCCTGTGAAAGTGAATGCTCCTTTAACTGCTACGTCGACGCTGCTCCATTTTGGCATTGACGTAATGGAAGATATCGTGAAGGCTTCGTCAACTGATGCGTGGATGCTTTAAGTTCCCAGCGTCGACCATGTTCCCTTCAGCAACAAGAATGAAGTCATAAGATTTAAGTATGTACATTGCAGTGTATATACTTCGTTGTATAGACTTGTGAAGGCGAATGCAACGTACAGACTTGCCCAATGTGTTGACTTCAACAAAGAGACAACGGCTGTATAGACTTTAAATCCTAAAGGCAGTGTATAGACATTGAAGAACAATAACCAATGTATGGACTTTACAATGTAAACTACAATGTATAGACTTCATGTAAGAGCCCAATGTATAGACATTGAATTCGAAGACCAATGTGCAGACTTTGGATTTGAAGACCAGTGTGCAGACTTCAAGTTTAACTGTGGATGTACAGACTTCAGGTGTGAAGACCATTGTGCAGACTTTGGGGAAGAGCGGCCAATGTATAGACTTCATGCTCAAGGAGTGGCTGTACAGACTTAGAGTGTAGCTGAAGCCTTGAACGTAGGAATAGGCCGGACTGTATAGACTTCAGGCTTCAGAAACGAATGTACACACTTGACCAATTCAAAGGCGAATCAAGTGTACAGACTCTGAGTCCAAACCCAACGGCTGTACAGACTTAGAATGTGAAGACTGATGTACAGACTTCATTAATCGAACAGGCTGCACAGTCCACTATATAGACTTGATGATATGAACTTCAGGAGGATATGACACGGCTGTACATACTTGTTTTCCAAACGAATGAATACACTTTGCCACAGTCTAATGTATAGACTTGAAGAAACTGAACTGAAGAGTCGACGCATCAGCTCAAGGAGTTGACGCACTACTGTGTGGACAGAGACAAATATGACTGAAGGGTCGACGCATCAGCACAATGAGTTGACGCACTGCTATGGAGACTGTGCAGACAGAGTGTAGATAGAATTAAATAGAGCATGTTATCTGACAGCCATATGAACTCCATTCACTTACATGATAAAACATGAATTAATCGAGCAGAAAAAGAAAGCATTATGATCAGAGAATGACTGAATAATAGCACATGATGACACACAGCAAGATGACTCACAGTGATTAACTCACATCAAAAACCAATCATCAAAACCACAGGGGCACAACACCCTCCGCATATGATGGATCTTTACTCGACAGAGTCAAGTTCTCTGCACCCCGGGAGTATGATGGGGACATCGCTTACCACTTCCCATTTCTCCAAGGGTCCCGATGCTCGCCATTGTGTTCATCTTGATTCTCTGAGTCTAGCTATGTAACTTTCATATCTTTCTTTGAGTCTTAACCATGTAATTTTCCTTTTATTGAGTCAAGTACCTAAGTTAGTGAGTCATCTATCTAAGTCTAAGTATCATTAGGTGGCCTAGTGGGTTAACGGGCCCACTTCAATGGGCTTGGCCCATGGGCGCCCCCTTTCCCCTTGGTCATTTGTCAATAGTCCAAAAGGTGAGGACTTTTTGTAAATTGAGGGTTTCCTATAAATAGGACCCCAATCCCTCCATGGAGAACTAATGAATTATTAAGTGAAAATTATCCACAAGAATTGTGCCTCCTTCTCTCTCTAGCTCTCTCTCTATCTCTATTTCTCTCTCTCTCTCTATAAAGGGGGCGAACCCCATTCTCTCTCCTCCCCACCCCCAAATTTCGAAATTCACTCTCTCTCCTCCCCATTCACCTCTCATTAAGACCCCTCCCCCTTCCCCATACCTCCCATTTAATTACCCTCCAACCCCTAGGTGGAATCCCCTTCTCCTAGGCACCTCTCCATTCTCCCAAGCAACCCTTCCTCTTCCCCAAGCAACCAATCCTTTTCCCAAGCCACCCCTTCCCCTCCCCAAGGCAACCCTTCCCATTACCTAGGCCACCATTAACCCCTCCATTAACCCACATTCAAACCAAAGGAGAGATCTCTCCTCCCTCTCTCATTCCCAACCCAAATTCGCAGCTCCCCCTTCCTCCACTTGCTAGACCACCTCCCAGCCCCCTTTCTGCCCCTCCCACACCTTGTATCACCCCCTAACAGACCCCCACATAGTCAGGTGTCACCCCCACACCCATCCACCCCATCTACTACGTCTCCCATCACCTATCATCACCCTATTCATCTCAGTCCGCAGGTAGCAGTCAAGGGTCAATCTGCAGAGTCAACCACGTCTTCACCGCACATCTTCTGGAGGCGTATTCTTCATTTCCGGAAAGCTCTTTCAGTCATCTTCACAGGCGAGGTGATGCCGCCCCAATTCGAGTTTGGAGCTGTCCGGGAGAGCCATTCTTCACCGACTGTGCAGAACCAGTCCGGCCAGAAACTAGAGCTGCCACTCAGATGCTACTGCGACCACACCGGTGCTGCACTTGGTGTGCCACTTGACCGGGGCGAAGATCCACCAGTCCTCTGTCCAACACAGCAAGCGGGACCTCGTTTGGAGTTCGGAGCTCCCTGTTCCGAATTATTTTCCCCAGGTGCACAGGTCAGTCCTGTCAGGGACTGATCAGACCCCCTCTCACTCTTCGGGTTCCACCTCCCTGCTCCGACCTCGTCTGGTGCCCATCTTGGTTTCTGATCGAAGAGGATTCGACCACGCTCGCAACCGTCCTAATCCCGTCTCGATTGGATCACGGGAGCGATCGTGCTGAAGTCGCCAACCTGCTACAACAACCAGAACTCAGTCCAAGGCAGAGCAGAGCAGCACCGGTCCAGTGTCTGTCCCGGCCAGCGTCGATAACTTCTGGCACCAAAAAAATTCAGGCTTCATCTCGGGTCAGTCACCAACATTTTGGCGCTGGTCCCGTTCACTTTCAAGTCTGGGAGCGATCACAGCAGAGTCGACAGCGAGTTCCTATCAGCGGGCAGAACCGGCGGACAGAACCCCGGGAGGGCAATCCGGCTCCGTTCTTAGCTTCACGCCCCTCCCCACGTGGCCGGCTTACCACCCCTCCCTGCGTGGAGGTAGTGTTTGTGTGTAATCCACTTTTCCCCACCCTGAGATCCACCCTCCTGTGTGAGGCGTAGTGCATGTAAATAATTAGCAGGGATCAAGCTTCATCGACGCAGTGTGCGGGGAACCCACACTTCCCCGCTCGCCCTCGTCTCCGAACGGGGTTGGTTTCTTCAAACCAACCGGGTAAGCTCTATCCCTTGCTCTCATATCAGTAGTTTGTTCATATAATATCCGTGGAATTGCTCTGTTGACGGTGAGAGAGCGCCCGACCCCGAAGCTCCTAGTTTACGAGTGGTCATCGTGGGATTGTGAGAGAGCGACCCGGTGCCCTTTCGGCACCTAGCCAGCCCTTTGATTGTGGGCACCGTACCCTCGAGAGGGCGACCATAGCTTTGCTGGTCCTCTACCAGCAAGGGCTTTGTTCCACTACCTCCACTCGGCATCGCCGAGTCACCCGGGAATCGTGTGCGCAACGGTGGTTTGGCAACTTGCGTAATTCTCTACTCTTGTGCATTATGCTTGCTTGGTAAGTCCAAGGACCCTCGGTCTAGTTGCTACATTCTCTAAGTCGGTGTCACATCATTATGCTTATGTATAATTGACTGAGACGTCTAAATGCAGCGACCCAAGGGTGCAGGACGATAGGGACCTAACGCTCCATCCTCATCTTCCCAGTCAGCGGGCCGAGCAGAGCGGGACGCCGACTTCGCTCGGGCAATTACTCAGGCCGAGGAGGCCGAGGCCACTCTAGCGGAGAGGGAAAGCAACTGATTGACTTTTCTTAAATGCTATATGAAAATGCACTTTGACTAACATGATGAATGCTTATGCAGATGAGGGAGCTGACTGCAGCACTGGGTGAGGCTGAGCGCGCCCGAGTTGAGGAGGAGCGACTTCGGGCCGAGGCCGCTGAGATAGCCCATCTCCGTGCAGAGGTGGAGCGACTGAGCACGAGAGCGATGGACTTGGAGCATTACCGGACCGAGGTGAGGGAGGCTCGGCGCCAGGCGTACGATCTGAGGATCGAGCTGCGGGCCGTGGAGAGGACGGTCCAGATGATGGGCCGAGGACCTACAGCTAACGCATCGCAGAGCGGTGCACGGAGCAACGCCTTCCCAGACTTCCTCACCAGTTCCTCTGGCCGTCGGAGGAATGAGGAGGCGAAGAGGAGACGACAGCAGTGAGAGGAGGGGAGCACCTCCATGGCACCACCGGTGAAGAGGCAGGAGGGCACCGGGGATAGCGGTGGTCCCGGAGAGGGACCCGCCGGGGTGTGACTTGTACTTTTTCTTATTTAATTTATGGACACATGTACATGACTCTATGTTAGTGAATATATGATTTTTTTTGTCTTTTTGTTAAGTGCAAAATGTGTGGATGTGAATGCTAACTTACTAACAACGACCTCTAGGACTGATAGAGAGAGCTGGAAAGCGAGTGGGAGAGAGAGAGAGAGAGAGAAAATCGAGGTTTAAAGCAAAGAAAGAGTGATCAAAATAGGAGAAAATAGGGGAAAATGGTCTTCTGGAAGACCGCCAGGAGGAAGAAAATGGTCGAGTCAGGACTGTTAGGCGAGCGGTGTTAGGGTGCTAGGCCCGGATACAGAGGGGGGGTGAATGTATCCTGCTACGAATAATGCCCAATTTAAAAACTCAGATGCTAGGCAAGTTCCGGAATTAAGCTAATTCGATTAAACAAAATAACAAGCAGGTGGAGCGAGCCTATCCAAGCATCTAGCGGAAGCAAATCAACAAAGCAAACCACTGCTCAATAGATTTTTAGGTGGTTCGGTCCTCCAGACCTACATCCACCCCTCACTCCCAACCGGAGTGAGGCTTCACTAGCAAACGCTAGAACCAAGCAGACTTAGTCTGCGAACCAGGTGCTGCCACACAGCTTGACCAGGGGAACAACCTCCCCTCTTCCTCCCAACCGGAGGGACACCCCAAGTGACTCCCAGCCACTTGGAAACCAGAGACCGAAGTCTCTCTTCCTCCAGACCGGAGGGAACCCACCAGTGACTCCCCGTCACCAGCAAACCAGAGGTCGCAGACCTCTCTTCCTCCAGACCAGGAGGGACACCTGGACTTGCAACCCACAAGCCCAGAACTGGAGATCAGATCTCCCTTCTCCTGAGTCCACAGGAGGAACCCGACCTCACTACTGAGAATCAGAAGAACAAGGATAACCAAATGAAAAAGGAAAAATAAAAACATGAAATGAAAATAACTTCAGCAAACAGAAAGCTGAAAAATGAAATGCACAATGTGGCTCTCAACGGAGCTGACTGGCCTGGATCTGATCCACGATCCAGTAGGAACTTCTTCTGCTACTTCTCTTCTTCTTCTTCTCAACTCATGATCTCTCTTTCTCTTCTCTGCTCTCCTTTTCTCTCTCACTGTCTTTCTCTTTTCTTTCAGTCCTCACGAGCTCTCTCTTTCTCTTTTCCTTCTTCTGCTGCTCTCTTCCTCTTTCACTCTCTGCTGCACTTCTTCTTCTTCACTCACTGTCTCTATCAGCCCTCTTCTACTGATCTTCTTCTCTTGTACTGGATCGAACTCTCAGCACTTCTACTCTTCTTTTATTGCCCTCAAGGCTTCGATCGATCAGCCTCCATCTGAAGATGAAGGCTTCAATATATACTGCAGCAATTAGGGCGAGCGTGTGCCTTCCACATCTCCAGCCAAAGGACCTCAGTCCACGTGTCAGCATTTCAGCACAGTGTATCCACGTGTCACGATCAGGGAACCTCATCCTCCTTGGATCACGTGCCTTCCATTTGCCTCTTCGAAGGGTGCCTGTCAGACAGATAAGAACTTTATCAGGTTAAGTGTAAACATAGCAGTGTATAGACTTCGTTGTACGCACTTGTGAAGTTGAATGCATTGTTCAGACTTAGGTGTTCTGTTCAAGACAAAACCAATGTACAGACTTCATGCTGTACAAACTTGATGTTGATCAACAGACCTTTGGACATCAGCCCAAGGCATCAACGCTTCCATCGTGCAGCGTCGCCTCAGCTCCTCAAGCGAGTTGCTCATGCCCTTGGCAACTGGCCAATGCGTCAACGCATCCAGTGTCAGCGTCGACGCAGTGAACAAGACAGAAAGCGAAAGACGCACAATTGCGTCTACGCAGTCAGCCAAGTGCGTCAATGCACTAAAAGCACAGAACCAATGAAGACAGACATGATGTACAGACTTTGATGCTCAAAGATGATTGTATAGACTTGACGACCCTGAGCCAATGTGTAGACTTTGCGCTGTACAGACTTTAGGCTTTGAATGCTTGAGCTGAAGACAATGTGCAGACTTTCTGTAACAGTCTGATGTACAGACTTCATGAAACTCTAGACACTGAATGCTGTACATACTTAGCCCATGCAATGAGACGCTAAATGAGACGGTGAATAAGATGCTGGACTCTGTACAGACTTTGCCCAATGCCTGAGACGCTAACAAAGACGGACGATGTTCAGACTTGCTGAAATATGGATGTACAGACTTTGCCCAAATGCATGAGACGCTAACAAAGACGGACGATGTTCAGACTTGCTGAAAGACGGATGTACAGACTTGCCGATTCGAAGCCACTATACAGACTTTGAAGAACAGTTCAATGTATAGACTTGAAGCCCCTGAGCTAATGTTTAGACTTCAAAAGAAGCAGTCCGATGTACAGACTTCAAGAACTCTAGACAGCGGACGCTGTACAGACTTCAGCTAAGTAGGCCACAGGCCGATGTGTAGACTTCAAGTTTAACTGTGGATGTACAGACTTCAGGTGTGAAGACATTGTGAATGCAACTGCAATGATCAGACTTCATTGTATAGACTTGGAGAACTTGAATCAATGTGCATACTTGGAACGCCTGAAGACCAATGTATGGACTTGTATAAATCTGATGAATGAACTAAGGGGTCGACCCATCAGCACAAGGGGTCGACGCACCACAGACCAGACCAATGAATAAATGAAGTTAAAGAGGCACCAGGCGTCAACGCATTGCCCAAGCAGCGTGGACGCAGCAGTACAAAAAATTTCTTACTGCTACCTCTGAAGTGCCTTGGCAGCGTCGACGCTGCAGTATCAAACTTCAGTCTAAGGAGCAACAGTAACATGACTGAACATAATCAAATATGCAGTAACATGACTGAACATAATCAAATATGCAATGCCATATCAGAACTTATGAAGAATTGCATTATGATCAGAAAGTGAATACTATCATGAAGACTCACACAAGATGGCTCACAGTGAATAACTCACTTCAAAGGCCAATCATCAAAACCACCATTAAAACCATCATCAAAACCATAGGGGCACACCAATCTCCCCCTTTTTGATGATGGCAACACTACACAGTGAGTCAAACTGATGACTCAAACTATTCTCCCCCTTTGACTTCATCAAAAAGAAAATAGTTTGAGAAATTATAGCATGAAAAAAAAATTCAGTCAATTTCTCCCCCTTGCAAGAACATGATTCTCCCCCTTTAAGAGTTTCAGCAAAAGCATGAGGTAGAGATGATCAAAAGGAACCTGCATGCACTGATTGAATGATATTCTCCCTCTTTGGCAAACTATCTCCCCCTTTGGTATAATCAAAATAAACCATGGGAAGGGGTAAATGCAAAAATGCAGATGCAACAAGAAATGCAATACTTCCCCCTAAGTATATGAATGCAAGGTCATAAATGATATGAACATGATGCAGTATGACAATGAATGCTCCCCCTGAATAGATGCCAATTGATATGCAAGTGATGCATGACATGGAAGCTCCCCCTCAATAAGTGGAATCTTATGAGATAGATGAGAAGGAGATCACAGGGGCAAACAAGGAGAAGTTCAGGTCAATGATCAGAAGAAGTTCAATTAGCAGATTCTTTAAAGAAGCTCCAATCTCAGAAAATTCAGTCAGATTTTCAGAGAGATATCAATCTCATAAATCCAAAACATAAGTTTTTCAAAGTCTTCCATTATAAGAGCTTATGAATGAGCTTTATTGAACAACATGGTTTAAACATGATGTATGTAGAGTTTAGCAATAAAATTCTGTATTAATATCTAAAACTATGTTTTAATAAAAATGAACCAAGCCCTCATATTTATCTTGATTATCCTCCCTTTGTCTTACACAATCAAATTTATGGACTTCTTTCAGAATTACATGCACTAGTATTGAGATTAAGCAATTATGAAGTCATATCATTTTGTCTAGGGTTGTAGCAATTTGATTTTAGCATCAATATTCAGATATTGAGATATGTTCAACTATTTTTCATGCTACAAATTTTAAGAGCAGTCTAGTTCAGTTCACACCTTGTAACTAGAGGATATACCTTGATCAGAGGCCAATATCCCTAAGCACTTAGTGTGACTAACTGTCATGCTATATATGAACAGAGATAGCATTTACACATCATGACACACTCCAAATCATTTCATGATGAGTGAGTTGTATTTCTTAGTGTGCATGCCATTGCTCTGCCTGAATTTCAATGAATTCTTAATCAGAGTTAACTAAGGCACCTCATGACACAGTCCTTTGGACAAGTGTTTCTTAGTGACCAAGGTCATTGCTCTGACAATTACTTTACCCTTTAGACAATTCAGAAACATTCATTTACTTCAAAATAATATTAATCTCATGTACTTAACCAAATAAAGTCATGTATTCAAAAGTGCAGATTTCAGAAGTTTTTGCAAGACACAGCATGAAACAGATGGTTAAGTTTATTAAACATGCTTCAGATATTTTTAAGAGATTTTTAAGCCAAACTCATTGAGTACATTAAACTTAAACCACATGAGTTATTTCAGTCATTCATAAAAATGTATAATAGAAGATTTCTAGTTCAAGAATTTTCAGATTTATGATCGAGATATTCCAATTGAAATCTTCACGAAAGACTGATAGAAATCTGAAGCCAAATGATACCAATTGATAGGAGAGATTTTGAAGCTCAATGTTTTCAAAAATATGTTCAAGGTCTGTCAACAAAATCAATAAGGAAGGATATGCAATGAATTCTCACATGAGTATGCATTTGACAACCTATATACAATGCATTGACTCCCCCTGACAACATGCATTTAGACAATCTTTTTGGCATTTTCAATCTAAGGAAATGCAATGCACTTAACCATATGTATGCAAAGATATGCCATTTACTCCCCCTGAAAACATGCAATGTTTGCACTGAAAACTGAACATATGATTTTGATTCATGCACATTCAGACTGTCCTAACCAGCAAGGTGACCCATGGTACTAGGCGGAGCACTTGGTCTAAAAGACCACCTCACACATAGTAAGAACCTCCAGACAGACTTCCCTGCCTTTTGGTACCTTACCATTTATATACCATTGAGGTCAACCATGATAACTCAACTTGGGCAGCATGCATGGATCAAATTTCAGCTAATCAGATTTTTCAGAATGCAATGGACATATTTTCAATGAACTATGCAATAGACAAATTTCAAGGCACATTCATAAGCAGTTCAGATTTTTTTTCAGAAATTTCGGAGTGCATGATCAGAGAGTAGTGCAAATGGCAGATGATAAATGAATATGTAAGAACAGATTTAATATGCATGCACTAGATGAATCTAAGAACAGGATATGCAAGAATACATCAAACCAGATATACAATGAGTTTCAAAATGGGAAATGCAGAGAGATTACCTGAAAAGTGTGAGAATGGGGTTTTTCATTCTTGAGTGCCTTGGATCACTACCCCTTTATTCCATCCAAGGCACACCTGCTAGGCAACTTCCTATTTTTCACTAGCAGGAACCCAAGTGGTCTTGGGTCTTGCATAGTAATTAGCCCCTTTTGGGACTGCCTGCATCTTTTTCTGTGCCAACCAGTCATCAGAGATCATGATAAAATAGTTATGCATTGAATACTCAGACACCCCACAATAGTGGCATGAACTAGCAGGTTTCATGTTCCTCTTATGTATACTAGCATGAACTTGAGCATTATAAGAGTGAGCATGAGGGTTTCTGTTATTATTATGAAACTTTTTCTTTTCATGACCAGCTACCCTGCAAGCAGCAACTTGGTGGCCAGGTCTTCTGCAATTTGAGCAAACATGAATTCTTTTAAAAACAAGTTTGTTCCTATCAAATTCTTTGAAATT
This sequence comes from Amorphophallus konjac, assembly GCA_022559845.1. Lineage (NCBI taxonomy): Eukaryota > Viridiplantae > Streptophyta > Magnoliopsida > Alismatales > Araceae > Amorphophallus > Amorphophallus konjac. The sequence goes on along the minus strand of CM040126.1, from coordinate 175,858,826 downwards.
TCTATTCCTACCCTGGACATGCCAGCAGTCCTTGACTGCATGGCCATGCTTCCCACAATGTGAGCAAAAGGGGAACTTTCTTCTAAAAGAGCGAACCCTACATTCAGTGGTCTTGTGCCCAAGCTTGTTACAATTAAAAGATTTGACATGCTGGTTCAGAGAAGCAGTTTTGTTTATATTAAAAGTATGTTGGTTAGCATAAGATTTAGCATGATGTGAGAGTGGTTTTTTCTTTCCATTAGCAAACCAACACTGAGCAAAGGTGTGGCCTAATCTACCACAATGAGAGCATTCACTTTTCTTTGAATGAACAGCAGGTTTTCTATCATGATATTTCCTAACATTCATCATTTCAGCATTCAAATCATCCAATTTGTTTAATTTACACTCATGCATCAAATGACCAAATTTATGACAGTAATGACAGATAATCTTCTTTTTGTATGCATGTGTGTATGTGTGCGTGGATGATTTTTGAACATTATGCATTGAAGTGGCAGGAACCTTTTTGTTATATGAGCAGCATGCACTTTTTCCACATACTTGAGTGTTTCCTTTTGCTTCATGTTATCATCCCCTTTTGATTTTTCAATTGGTTTATGGGTTTTCTGAACAATGGGTTGTTTGACCTGAGATGTTGTGGCTACATTTGAAGCATTTACAAATGATGTCATTAGCTTGTTCTGAAAAGCCCTTTTATTGACATTGTTGTAGCCCAACCCTTCCTTTTTGACATTGACTTTTGTTCCCAGCAATTTGTTCAGATTATCTTGCCCACTAACAAATTTAGAGAAAGAGTTTTTTAAGTCTTGAATTTCTTCTTCCAAAGAGGCAATGTGTAACTCATAACTTGCAGTCTCTTGTTCACTGCAATTTACAGCTTCATTCAAGACTTTGTTGGCAATTATGTAATTCTTAATTTCCTTTTTCAGCTCATCAACTTCTTCTGAATTATCGGACACTACACATTTACCTTTTTCAAATGTCAGCAATCTTTCTGACAAGATGGTGTTCAGCTATTTTAGTTTCTCAATTTCTTCCTTTAGTCTGTCACTCTGAATTAATTCAGTTATCAAAATCTGATCATCAGAGTTAATTCCAAGTTTTCTTCCAGCCTCAAATTCCTTCAAATCCTTTTGCTATTTTTCAAAATCTCTTTACAATTCTGCATTTACAGATTTTATGGCATTAAGTTTTTCAGCAAATAGGTTCTTCTCTTGCTCAAGTTCCTCACATTTTCCTTCACTCTCAATAACAGATTTTCTGAGAGTCTCTTTTTCAGATTTTAACAATTCAACATGTTTCTTAAGTCCTTGATTATCAGACACACAGGCTTTAAGAGATTGCTTCAAATTTGAACATTTTTCACATGATAGATCAGAGCCATTTTGATCAACCTTTTTCTTTAATTTTTTATATTGTTTTCTTAGCTGTTCATGAGATTCAAATAATTCGGCATAAGCATTTTCCCAATCATATGGAGTATAGTTTTCAAAGGGATTTACCTCATTATCATCATCATCTTCATCTTGGCTACTGCCTTGATTATATCTGTCAGCCATCATGCAGTTGTCCTCATTTGCCCTGTGAATTTTCTTCAGCATATCCAAGATGTCATTAGCGGACCTGCAATCATGAAAGCAAGACCATAAAGCTCTGTCAGTAGCTGCTTTCATCAGATTAAAGGCTTTCTGATTTTCTCCGTCCTTTGATCTATGTTTGTCAGTCCATTTGGACACTTTCGTAGGTAAGGTGTGAGGACCTTGTGAAATTAATTTCCACATATCAGGATTAACAGCATTAACATAAGCATGGAGAGTAGTGTGCCACTGATTAAAATCAGAACCACTAAAGACGGGTGGAATAGCCATTGAAACAAATAGAAAGTAGATTCGATGCAATAGGAATAATGATGCAATAGAAACAAATTAGCACCTAAGACAGCAAGATCGGATCTGCAGGTCGCTGGACCTTCTAAGCAGACACCGCTCTGATACCAACTGTTAGGGTGCTAGGCCCGGATACAGAGGGGGGGTGAATGTATCCTGCTACGAATAATGCCCAATTTAAAAACTCAGATGCTAGACAAGTTCCAGAATTAAGCTAATTCGATTAAACAAAATAACAAGCAGGTGGAGCGAGCCTATCCAAGCATCTAGCGGAAGCAAATCAACAAAGCAAACCACTGCTTAATAGATTTTTAGGTGGTTCGGTCCTCCAGACCTACATCCACCCCTCACTCCCAACCGGAGTGAGGCTTCACTAGCAAACGCTAGAACCAAGCAGACTCAGTCTGCGAACAAGGTGCTGCCACACAGCTTGACCAGGGGAACAACCTCCCCTCTTCCTCCCAACCGGAGGGACACCCCAAGTGACTCCCAGCCACTTGGAAACCAGAGACCGAAGTCTCTCTTCCTCCAGACCGGAGGGAACCCACCAGTGACTCCCCGTCACTAGCAAACCAGAGGTCGCAGACCTCTCTTCCTCCAGACCAGGAGGGACACCTGGACTTGCAACCCACAAGACCAGAATCGGAGATCAGATCTCCCTTCTCCGGAGTCCACAAGAGGAACCCGACCTCACTACTGAGAATCGGAAGCACAAGGATAACCAAATGAAAAATGAAAAATAAAAACATGAAATGAAAATAACTTCAGCAAACAGAAAGCTGAAAAATGAAATGCACAATGTGGCTCTCAACGGAGCTGACTTGCCTGGATCTGATCCACGGTCCAGTAGGAACTTCTTCTGCTACTTCTCTTCTTCTTCTTCTCAACTCACGATCTCTCTTGCTCTTCTCTGCTCTCCTTTTCTCTCTCACTGTCTTTCTCTTTTCTTTCAGTCCTCACGAGCTCTCTCTTTCTCTTTTCCTTCTTCTGCTGCTCTCTTCCTCTTTCACTCTCTGCTGCACTTCTTCTTCTTCACTCATTGTCTCGATCAGCCCTCTTCTACTGATCTTCTTCTCTTGTGCTGGATCGAACTCTCAGCACTTCTGCTCTTCTTTTATTGCCCTCAAGGCTTCGATCGATCAGCCTCCATCTGAAGACGAAGGCTTCAATATATACTGCAGCAATTAGGGCGAGCGTGTGCCTTCCACATCTCCCGCCAAAGGACCTCAGTCCACGTGTCAGCATTTCAGCACAGTGTATCCACGTGTCACGATCAGGGAACCTCATCCTCCTTGGATCACGTGCCTTCCATTTGCCTCTTCGAAGGGTGCCTGTCAAACAAATAAGAACTTTATCATGTTAAGTGTAAACATAGTAGTGTATAGACTTCGTTGTACGCACTTGTGAAGTTGAATGCATTGTTCAGACTTAGGCGTTCCGTTCAAGACAAAACCAATGTACAGACTTCATGTTGTACAGACTTGATGTTGATCAACAGACCTTTGGACATCAGCCCAAGGTGTCAACGCTTCCATCGTGCAGCGTCACCTCAGCTCCTCAAGCGAGATGCTCACGCCCTTGGCAACTGGCCAATGCGTCAACGCATCCAGTGTCAGTGTCGACGCAGTGAACAAGACAGAAAGCGAAAGACGCACAATTGCATCTACGCAGTCAGCCAAGTGCGTCAACGCACTAAAAGCACAGAACCAATGAAGACAGACAGGCTGTACAGACTTTGATGCTCAAAGATGATTGTATAGACTTGACGACCCTGAGCCAATGTGTAGACTTTGCGCTGTACAGACTTTAGGCTTTGAACGCTTGAGCTGAAGACAATGTGCAGACTTTCTGTAACAGTCTGATGTATAGACTTCATGAAACTCTAGACACTGAATGCTGTACATACTTAGCCCATGCAATGAGACGCTAAATGAGACGGTGAATGAGACGCTGGACTCTGTACAGACTTTGCCCAATGCCTGAGACGCGAACAAAGATGGATGATGTTCAGACTTGCTGAAAGACGTATGTACAGACTTTGCCCAAATGCATGAGATGCTAACAAAGACGGACGATGTTCAGACTTGCTGAAAGACGGATGTACAGACTTGCCGATTCGAAGCCACTGTACAGACTTTGAAGAACAGTTCAATGTATAGACTTGAAGCCCCTGAGCTAATGTTTAGACTTCAAAAGAAGTAGTCCGATGTACAGACTTCAAGAACTCTAGACAGCGGACGCTGTACAGACTTCAGCTAAGTAGGCCACAGGCCGATGTATAGACTTCAAGTTAAACTGTGGATGTACAAACTTCAGGTGTGAAGACATTGTGAATGCAACTGCAATGATCAGACTTCATTGTATAGACTTGGAGAACTTGAATCAATGTGCATACTTGGAACGCCTGAAGACCAATGTATGGACTTGTATAAATCTGATGAATGAACTGAGGGGTCGACCCATCAGCACAAGGGGTCGACGCACCACACACCAGACCAATGAATAAATGAAGTTAAAGAGGCACCAGGCGTCAATGCATTGCCCAAGCAGTGTGGACGCAGCAGTACAAAAAATTTCTTACTGCTACCTCTGAAGTGCCTTGGCAGCGTCGACGCTGCAGTTCGATGGGTCGACGCTGCAGTATCAAACTTCAGTCTAAGGAGCAACAGTAACATGACTGAACATAATCAAATATGCAGTAACATGACTGAACATAATCAAATATGCAATGCCATATCAGAACTTATGAAGAATTGCATTATGATCAGAAAGTGAATACTAGCATGAAGACTCACACAAGATGACTGACAGTGAATAACTCACTTCAAAGGCCAATCATCAAAACCACTATTAAAACCATCATCAAAACCACAGGGGCACAACAAGCGGGAGAGAAGGCAGTGGAGAAAGGGACGAAACGGTCGCCATGTTAGCGTAGCAAGAGTGATATAGAAGGGGGGGATGAATAGATCACTCCCAATTTGCTGAAACTCAGGCGGAAAATAGATTCTACTGCTAACGCACCTCCTTAACCCGTATACAGAGAAATATAGATGAGAGTGAAGAACTGATCACTTGAAGGCAAGGGACAAGCAGATGAAGAGCATAGAAATCAATAGCAAACCACAGAGGAGGCACTCAGTTTTTAGGTGGTTCGATTGCAGTCCGCAATCTACATCCACCCCTCACTCCAACTAGAGTGAGGATTCCACTAGGCAAAGCTAGATCACAGCTTGAACACCCAAGGGAAACAAATCCCTCGACCAAGCTCTGCTACCCACAGAACTTGAAACCTGTTCTAGCTCCCAGCTAGAACACAACCGGAGAATCCTCTCCCTTCCTCCACACACGGAGGGAAACTGTTAATGACAACATGTCACTAACAACACCAGAGATCACCGATCTCTCTTCCTCTACAACTCAGAGGGAAACTGGAGTAATACTCCCTTCCTCCACACACCGGAGGGAAACCAATTCAAATCAGAATGGAAGAACAAAATAAACGAAAGCAAAATAGAAAGAAAAACCAATGAAGAAGAAATCGGTTCTGAAACCCAATACAAATGTAGCTTCAAATGAAGCAATTCATCAACCCACACACACTCTCTCTCTCTCGAACAAACTCCTCTCAGATATGGAACTCTCTGCTCCTTTTCTTTTCTGGATCATGCAGACTCTCACCAATGGCTTCTGCTTTTTCTTTTCACGATCAAACTTCTGCTGAAGGATGAAGCTCTATATTTATAGCAGATATTGGCGTGTGGCTGCCAGGTTCCCACTCATGCACTTTTGGCCAGATCATTTGAATTTCGACCACATGGCAGCATCCTGACAAGGTTGCCATCCACGTGTCATGCACCTGTTGTCTTGGATCACGTGTCAGGTGCCAACCTCGATTCACGTGCCCAATCATCAGCCTGAATCGCTTGCAGACAGACAGAAGTAATGTATATACTTAGTCAGTTCAGGCTATTAACAAGGATGTATATACTTCAGAAACATCAACAGAGTAAGTGTGTACATCATGAGAGAATGTACAGACTTACTGAATAAAATGCATGTGAAGGCAGTGTATAGACATGTGAACAGTGCGCATGAATGGCAGTGTATAGAGATGAACAATGCAAACGATTGTTACCAATGTGTACACCTTACAAGGCTCAGCCACTGTGTAGACTTCACGAAGCCTAAGCAGTGTACAGACTTGAAACGATAGTTAGCCAAGTGTGTATCATGTGAGAGTGTAATCACTTGGAGGTCTTCAGCATCTTCAGTGTATGGACTTAAGCATTTCAGAGCAATCCATAGCAATGTATAGACTAAGGCGATCTGTTCAAATCAAAACAAATGTACAGACTTCATGCTGTACAGACTTGATGTTGATCAACAGATCTTTGAACATCAGCCCAAGGCGTCAACGCTTCCATCGAGTAGCGTCGCCTCAGCTTCCTCAAGCAAGATGCTCACGCCCTTGGTAACGGGCCAATGCGTCAACGCATCCAGTGTCAGCGTCGTCGCAGTGAGCAAGACAGAAAGGTGTGCATCTACGCAGTCAGCCAAGTGCGTCAATGCACGAAAGGCACACAATTCATGAAGAGAGACAGGCTGTACAGACTATGAAGCTTGCTGAATGAAACGATAGGCTGATGGACCATTGTACAGACTCTGAATGTAAAGGTAGTCTGTATAGACTTGAATCGCTTGAAGCGATGTATGGACTTTGTGAAGCTCAAGCACTGTACTGACTTGTGAAGACTTCAGCGATGTACATACTTGGTGTAGCTCAAGTGAATGTATAGACTTGTGAAAGCACTGTGGATGTGTGGACTTGAGCGAATGAAGCCGATGTACAGACTTGGTAAATCGAAGCCTCTGTACAGACTTTCCTAAGACACAGTTTAATGTATAGACTTGAACGAAAAAGGCCGATGTATAGACTTCCCTAAGACGCAGCTTGAGACGCTGGCTGAGACGGATGCTGTACAGACTTTGAAGAACATTGAATGTTTGAGCAGCATGCAATGTACACACTTAGTGGTGTACAGACTTGGCCTGGAAAGCGTAGGGAAAAGTTGAATGTATGGACTTGGCCAATGCGTAGGAAAAGATATCGAATGTACAGAGTTGGTGAATCACAGGCCAATGTATAGACTTAGAGAAATGAGGTTTAGTGTATAGACTTGGAGAACTGTTCAATGTGTTGGGTTGGCATTGTATAGACTTGGCTTTGAGCACTTGGGCTGAAGGCAATGTGCAGACTAAGCGATGTATAGACTTTGCCCAAGGAACCGAATGTATAGACTTTATGAGATGCAAACGGCTGAATAGACTTGAATGAGTATAGGGTGTATAGACTTGAAAGTCTGAAGGCGAAGTGCAAACTTGCTGAGTTGACGCTGCAGCCCAATGAGTTGACGCTGCAACGTATTACTTTTACGTTCAACTGATGATGTGTAGACTTAATCAAATGAAGAACCTGAACAGAAGAGTCTACGCATCAGCACACTGAGTTGACGCACTGGTGTGAGAACAGAGACATGCAATGACTGAAGGGTCGATGCATCAGCACACTGAGTTGACGCACTGGTGTGAAAACAGAGACATGCAATGACTAAAGGTTCGACGCATCAGCACACTGAGTTGACGCACTGGTGTGAAGACTGAGCAGACAGAGTGTAGGCAGAATTAAGGTAGAGCATGTTATCTGACAGCCATTGAACTGTACTCACTCACATAATGAAACAGCATTAATCTAGAGATAGAAGATTGATTTATAGTGTGGGACATCATCAAAACCAAAGGGATGCAACAATCTCCCCCTTTTTGATGATGACAATACTATGAATCAAGCAATATCAAGTTTCAACAAAAAGTTAATACCAGCTGTAACAAGCAGAATAAATTCAAGACATGCTCATGCAAATGAATTAAACATTCCCTACAGCACACTCTCATCTCCCCCACTACTCATAACCATATCTTCCACGAAGCAACATGACTCCCCTCAAAGCTCAAGACAAAACCAATACTCACTGATATTGCAAACTTCTCTCCCCCTTTGACATCAGCAAAAAGAACTACAGAATGTATGACAGTGCTGGAAACATGAGGACTCAGGGCAGTAACTTCTTAGTGTAGAAAGTCACGAGTAGGTCTTAAGAGAATAAGTGAGTTTCTAATCTCAAGAGAGGATTCTTTAGACTTCAGTACACAATAGAGAAGTAGAATGATAGACAAGTTTATCAGCATACATAGTGGATGATTTAGAGCAGGAGTTCACAAGTATGGCCAAATATAGCTGATCATTCAACTATTCCACAAGACAGCAAGAGACTAAATCAGAGAGGTGTTCTCAAGGTATTGAAGATAAGCAATCCATTAGTTGCATAACAACAAGGAATTTTTGTTGGAGATGATTTTCAAGAAGATCAATGAGTAAGTTGGTAGTTCACTTCCTTTGACATTAGGGACACACCTTGATTAGAGGCCTGAATCCCCAGTTACTCAGAGTGAGTACCTCATTACTTCCTTCCCCCTTTTTTTTTATTAAGGAACAGAGTTAGTAACTGTGGCTTTTGACATGAGGAAACACCTTGATTAGAGGCCAGAGTCCCCAGTTACTCACCAGCAAGCCACCATTGCTCTGTCATGACTTTTCATTCATTTTAAGCATTTGACACCTCATGACTTGGGAGAAATATTCATTTCATTGATGAAGCTCCCAGTTTCTCAGTGATCAAAACAGAACATGTTTGTTCAGTTAAGCCCTTGAGTTAAAGAGATAGAATGATTGAAGACAATACCAAAAAAGACTTTTCTTGAATTCAGTCTTGAAGTCTTGATTTCAAGTTGATTGGGTTAGATATCAAGACATACAAGTTTTTGGCCTGAACCATAATCAATGACAATGTAGGAAGATATACTTTATGCAATTAGTCAAGATCTCTGAAGGAGTACCAAAGGAAAGATTCTAACTTGGAGATTAGAGTCATTGACTTATAGACTTAAGAGATAAGTGACACTCTACTTTCTGAGAGAACCACACTAAATCAGTCATGCAAGACCAGCAAAGGTACACATCTGGATAGCCCTTTTGAATCTGTCAAAGAACTTCTCTTCTCACATCACAACTCAGCTCCCCCTACGACAAAGCATTTCTCAATAAAATTATCCAGCAAAATCTCAAGGCTTTCCTTTATTTAGAGCATTCCTGAAAGCTAACCAGTAAGCATTCTGAACTCCCCCTTAAACCAGCATGCAAGAAGGCTAAACATCAGATAGACACAACTCCCACTCACAACAAGAGCAGGCTTCATAATTAAGACAATTTGTATAAGCCTAATTCTCTTCTCAATGTGGTGAATTTTTCATTATCCAGAGGTTTTGTGAATATGTCAGCAATCTGATTATCTGTCCCTACATGAATCAGTTCAAAGTTATTCTTAGACACCTCATCTCTTATAAAATGATGTCTTATTTCTATGTTTTTGGTTCGTGAATGCAAAACATGATTTTTAGCAAGATTGATGGCACTAGTATTATCACAGTAAATAGGTGTGCACCCCAGGTCTACTTGGTAGTCCTGAAGCTGGTGTTTAATCCATATGACTTGTGTTCCACAACTCCCTGCAGCCACATATTCAGCTTCTGCAGTGGAGAGGGCCACAGAATGTTGTTTCTTGGAGTCCCAAGACACTAAACACCCACCCAAGAATTCACAATGGCCACTTGTGCTTTTCCTATCTAGTTTATAGCCTGCATAGTCAGCATCTGTGTATGCTACTAGGTTAAATGTGTGAGATGCAGGATACCATAAACCAAGAGAGTGACTAGCTGACAAATATTTGAAGATTCTTTTAACTGCAGCTAAGTGTAGTTCAGTAGGTCTAGACTGATACCTTGCACACATTCCTACACTGAATTGTATATCAGGTCTAGAGACTGTCAAGTAAAGTAGTGATCCAATCATACCTCTATAAAGTTTGGCATTTACATCTTTACCTGTCTCATCTACATCCAATGAGGTATTGGTGCCCATGGGTGCAGTAATGTGCTTTATGTTTTCCATGCCAAACCTTTTGAACAGTTCCATTGTGTATTTGGTTTGGTTGATGAAGCACCCATCTTCTAGCTGCTGTACCTGCAATCCAAGAAAATATTTTAGTTCACCAACCAAGCTCATTTCAAATTCAGCAGACATCATGGTAGAAAATTCATCACATAGTTCATGCTTAGTTGATCCAAATACAATGTCATCTACATATACCTGAACTATGATGAGATCTTTATTCATGCCCTTGGTAAATAAAGTCTGATCAACTTTACCTCTTTTGTAGCCCTTGCTGATCAGAAATTCAGATAATCTTTCATACCAAGCTCTTGGAGCCTGCTTTATACCATACAAGGCTTTGTTTAACCTGAAAACTTAGTTAGGTTGAGGAGAATATTGAAATCCAAGAGGTTGTTCAACAAAAACTTCTTCTTTAATGACTCCATTTAAAAAGGTACTTTTAACATCCATTTGTTGGAGTTTTATGTTCTTTGAGCATGCAAAGGCAAGCAACAATCTTATAGCTTCCATCCTAGCAACAGGTGCATAGGATTCATCAATGTCTACACCGAATTCCTGACAGTAGCCTTTGGCTACTAGTCTGGCCTTATTCCTCGAGATAATTCCATCTTCATTTATCTTATTTTTGAACACCCACTTGGTTCCCATGACATTAATACCATCTGGTCTTGGGACAAGCTCCCAGACATTATTCCTTTCAAACTGACCTAATTCCTCACTCATAGCATTGACCCAAGCTTGATCAGCTAAGGCCTCTTCTACTGTTTTGGGTTCAATTTGTGAGACTAAAGCAATTAAGTCATCATTATTCACATTTCTAAAATGAGACCTAGTCCGAAGAGGATCTTCAGGATTGCCTATGACTTTATCTAAAGGATGGTCTTTAAGAAATCTGATATTTGTTGAAGACTCACCTGTTTCTCTTGGCCCTTCCTGATTGGGGGAATTTGTTTCTCCATTTGGCTGAGTCTTCACTTCTTCCTGTTGGTCTTCTAGAAAGTCTCCACCATGATTGGAATCCCTGTCAAGATTTTCAACATTAGAGACATCTTTCTTTTCACTAAAAAGGATGTGTGGAGATTCTTCCACTTTCTGATCTGATATGTTAAATACCCTATATGCCCTTGACACTTCAGAGTAACCCAAGAATATTCCAGGTGAACTCTTGGCTTCAAACTTGTCTAAATCTTTCTTATCATTGTTATGAATAAAACATTTTGCTCCAAAAATTCTGAAATGAAACAAGTTTGGTTTCTTACCTTTTAGAAGCTCATAGGGTGTTTTCTTGTGTATGGGTCTTACCATGGCCCTGTTGATTATGTAGGTTGCTGTATTGGCCGCTTCTGCCCAAAACCTTCTAGGTAATTTACTTTCAATCAACATGGTTCGGGCCATCTCTACCACTATTCTATTTCTTCTCTCCACAATCCCATTTTGTTCAGGTGTCCTGGGAGAAGAAAACCTGTGAGTTAGTCCTTCTTTGTCACAAGGATCAGTAAACATGGAGTTTTCAAACTCACCTCCATAGTCAGATTGAATAGAACTAACCTTGTACTTCCCTTCTTGTTTGACCTTGTTGAAAAACAGATTAAACTTTTGAAATGCATCACTCTTATTTGCTAAGAAAAATATCCATGAATATCTAGAGAAGTCATCTATGATGACATAGCCAAACATGTTTCCATTAAGACTCTGAGTTCTAGTTGGACCGAAAAGGTCCATATGAAGAAGTTCCATTGGTCTAGAAGATAATGGCTCAGATCTTAATTTAAAAGAATTTCTGGTCTGTTTGCCTAGAGCACAGGCATCACATGCTTTTGATATTGAGTTGAATTTAATTCTAGGCATGCCTCTAACTAAATCATGCTTGACCAATTTATTTAAGGTTGAAAAGCTAGCATGACCTAGACGTCTATGCCATTCAAAGGCATCATTTTCAGAATTAGCTGATAAGCAAATAGTAGATTCAGATTTCTCATCTAAGTCTACAATGTAGACATTATTAATCCTGTTGGCTACAAATTTAACCATGTCAGAATTTGTTTCAAGGATTTTGCATGAACAATCATCAAATACAACCTTGTGACCCCTGTCACATAACTGACTTATGCTAATCATGTTGTGTTGAAGCCCTTCCACAAGTAATACTTTTTCAATGGAATTTGTGGAAGACTTACCTACTGTGCCAACTCCAATTATTTTACCTTTGTTCTTTCCTCCAAACTTGACCAGACCCCCTGGGTTCATCTCTATCTTGCTGAACTTGGATCGATCTCCTGTCATATGCCTGGAGCAGCCACTGTCGAGGTACCACTTGTTGTCTTCAGCTGCCAGGCCGACCTACACAAATATATCAAGCAGAGTGATTTGGAACCCAAGATGAGTTGGGTCCAAGGACATTGTTCAAATCTCTGATCAAGTGTTTAGGTATCCAGATTTGTTTTAGCCTGGTTTTCTCTGGCACCTTCCTTTCTGGTTTATTAAAGTTGAATCCAGTTGAACTGGAAAAATGAGTTCTATTCATTCATTAGACTTTCTATTCCTAGGAAATTTCCTGTAGGCTTGTTGATTGACATATTTTTGACCATGAAAGTTATCTCTCCAGTAGGTCCTGTTTGGACCCATCTGATTGTTGTAATTCCAGCTTTTATTTTGATTTACTTTCTTGGTCCATCTACCATTTGTATTCTGGTGAGTGGACTTGGTGTTATTCTTCATAAAATTCATTCCCATCTTGAATGGTTGTCCAGTACTGGTTTTTGTATTTTCTTTAGGACTTTGAATTTCCTTAGAGCTGTTTGAGCTGGATGGTGTGTCCAGCTTTTCTTTTCCCTTCTCTGGACAGAAGGTGATGGTCTTGAATTGCAAGGGTCTCTTGTTGGTTGGGTCATAGCCTAGACCTTCCTTATTGAAATTGACCCTAGTCCCTAGTATAGCATCTAGGCTAGTCTTTCCTTGGACAAACTTTTCTAAGACTTTCTATTTGTCTTCCAGCTCCTTTTGAAGAGACTCAGAATTCTTTAGGAGTTCAGCATTTACTTTCTTCACAGCTTCATATTTCTCTGAATTCACTCTAATTTCATTCATGCCTTCTTCAATTTTAGTTTTGAATTCATTTAGCTATTTTTGACTTTCTTGAGTTTCTCCCTTGAGCTTATCATTTTCTTTCCTTAGTGAGGTCATTTCTTCTAGTTGTTCCTTTAGCTTTTCATTTTCCTCACAGACTAGAGTTTGTTCTTCAACACTTGTGTTAAATTTTCTTTTCAGAACTCTGTGCTCTTTGCTAAGGGAATTAAATTTATCTAACAAATCACCATAAGCATCCTCCCAGTCATCAATTGAGAAATTTTCAAAAACATTTATTACCTCCTCTTCACTGTTTGCCATAAGGCAAATTCCATCTTCATATTCTTCTGAGGAAGCATCTTCAGGGTCTTCTTCTTCCTCGCTCCATGTGCAGACCATCGCCTGTGGCTTCTTCTTCTTTTGCACCTTTATGTTTTTCTTCTGAAGATAGGGACCCTTCTTCTGGAGGTCTGGGCATTCGCCTTTCATATGTCCCTGTTTGTTACAATTAAAACAAGTCAGCCTCTTAGGATTTCTATCCCTGAAACTAGTAAATTCAGCAGTTTTGTTGAAAGAGTGTGGTTTCTTCTTCCTAAAGGTCTTTCCCTTTTTCTTCAGAAATTTTCTGAACTGTCTAGTGAGCATTGCCTGCTCCTCCTGGTCAAGATTTGACAGACCTTCAAGCTCAGACTCAGACTCGGGACTACTGCTACTGCTCCCACTGTTACTACCCTTGTTTCGGGAAGCTCTTAGAGCTACATTTTTACCCTTCCTCTCACTTCCTTCTCCACCTCCTTGGAAATTCATCTCATAGGTCATCAGGGATCCTATGAGTTCATTCACAGTTAAGACAGTCAAATCTTTTGACTCCTCAATCACAATGGCCTTAGTGTGCCATGCCGGGGATAAAGATCTAAGGATTTTCTAACTATATCTACCTCAGCAAGATCCTTCCCTAGCCCTTTAAGAGTATTTGTGATTAAAGACAACCTAGCATACATCTCAGTTATATTCTCGTCTACATTCATCTTAAACATTTCATACTTAGAAGTGTAGAGATTTACCTTCGAGGCTTTTACTTGAGCTGTACCTTCATAGATCAATTGCAGCTCATCCCACATTCGCTTGCCAGTTCTGTATGCAGATATACGAGCATATTCCTCTGGATGAACAGCACACTGGATTATGTTCAGCGCCGTCCAGTTGAGTGAAGAGAGCTTGACATGGTCATCTGTCCAAGCATCCTCGTTTGGTGGCAGCACATATGGCCCCACCGTGATTACTCTCCATAATTTATCACTCTGAGCCCTGATGAACACTTCTATCCTGTTCTTCCAAAACAGATAGTTACTACCATCGAAATAAGGAGGGCGACTAATGGATTGACCTTCGGCCATGAAGGTTCTAGGACCACCAGCATTTCCTTGACCGTTCGTCCACATGGCGTAAACCTGCTCTGATACCAATTGTTAGCATAGCAAGAGTGATATAGAAGGGGGGGGTGAATATATCACTCCCAATTTGCAGAAACTCAGGCGGAAAATAGATTCTACTGCTAACGCACCTCCTTAACCCGTACACAGAGAAATATAGATGAGAGTGAAGAACTGATCACTTGAAGGCAAAGGGACAAGCAGATGAAGAGCATAGAAATCAATAGCAAACCACAGAGGAGGCACTCGGTTTTTAGGTGGTTCGATTGCAGTCCGCAATCTACATCCACCCCTCACTCCAACTAGAGTGAGGATTCCACTAGGCAAAGCTAGATCACAACAGACTCAGTCTGCGTACAACATGCTGCCACACAGCTTGAACACCCAAGGGAAACAAATCCCTCGACCAAGCTCTGCTACCCACAGAACTTGAAACCTGTTCTAGCTCCCAGCTAGAACACAACCGGAGAATCCTCTCCCTTCCTCCACACACGGAGGGAAACTGTTAATGACAACCTGTCACTAACAACACCAGAGATCACCGATCTCTCTTCCTCTGCAACTCAGAGGGAAACTGGAGTAGTACTCCCTTCCTCCACACACCGGAGGGAAACCAATTCAAATCAGAATGGAAGAACAAAATAAACGAAAGCAAAATAGAAAGAAAAACCAATGAAGAAGAAATCGGTTCTGAAACCCAATACAAATGTAGCTTCAAATGAAGCAATTCATCAACCCACACACACTCTCTCTCTCTCGAACAAACTCCTCTCAGATATGGAACTCTCTGCTCCTTTTCTTTTCTGGATCGTGCAGACTCTCACCAATGGCTTCTGCTTTTTCTTTTCATGATCAAACTTCTGCTGAAGGATGAAGCTCTATATTTATAGCAGATATTGGCGTGTGGCTGCCAGGTTCCCGCTCATGCACTTTTGGCCAGATCATTTGAATTTCGACCACATGGCAGCATCCTGACAAGGTTGCCATCCACGTGTCATGCGCCTGTTGTCTTGGATCACGTGTCAGGTGCCAACCTCGATTCACGTGCCCAATCATCAGCCTGAATCGCCTGCAGACAGACAGAAGTAATGTATATACTTAGTCAGTTCAGGCTATTAACAAGGATGTATATACTTCAGAAACATCAACAGAGTAAGTGTGTACATCGTGAGAGAATGTACAGACTTACTGAATAAAATGCATGTGAAGGCAGTGTATAGACATGTGAACAGTGCGCATGAATGGCAGTGTATAGACATGAACAATGCAAACGATTGTTACCAATGTGTACACTTTACAAGGCTCAGCCACTGTGTAGACTTCACAAAGCCTAAGCAGTGTACAGACTTGAAACGATAGTTAGCCAAGTGTGTATCATGTGAGAGTGTAATCACTTGGAGGTCTTCAGCATCTTCAGTGTATGGACTTAAGCATTTCAGAGCAATCCATAGCAATGTATAGACTTAGGCGTTCTGTTCAAATCAAAACCAATGTACATACTTCATACTGTACAGACTTGATGTTGATCAACAGATCTTTGAACATTAGCCCAAGGCGTCAACGCTTCCATCGAGCAGCGTCGCCTCAGCTTCCTCAGGCAAGATGCTCACGCCCTTGGTAACGGGCCAATGCGTCAACGCATCTAGTGTCAGCGTCGACGCAGTGAGCAAGACAGAAAGGTGTGCGTCTACGCAGTCAGCCAAGTGCGTCAACGCACGAAAGGCACACAATCCATGAAGACAGATAGGCTGTAGAGACTATGAAGCTTGCTGAATGAAACGATAGGCTGATGGACCATTGTACAGACTCTGAATGTAAAGGCAGTCTGTATAGACTTGAATCGCTTGAAGCGATGTATGGACTTTGTGAAGCTCAAGCACTGTACTGACTTGTGAAGACTTCAGCGATGTACATACTTGGTGTAGCTCAAGTGAATGTATAGACTTGTGAAAGCACTGTGGATGTGTGGACTTGAGCGAATGAAGCCGATGTACAGACTTGGTAAATCGAAGCCTCTGTACAGACTTTCCTAAGACGCAGTTCAATGTATAGACTTGAACGAAAAAGGCCGATGTACAGACTTGCCTAAGACGCAACTTGAGACGCTGGCTGAGACGGATGCTGTACAGACTTTGAAGAACATTGAATGTTTGAGCAGCATGCAATGTACACACTTAGTGGTGTACAGACTTGGCCTGGAAAGCGTAGGGAAAAGTTGAATGTATGGACTTGGCCAATGCGTCGGAAAAGATATCGAATGTATAGAGTTGGTGAATCACAGGCCAGTGTATAGACTTAGAGAAATGAGGTCTAGTGTATAGACTTGGAGAACTATTCAATGTGTTGGGTTGGCGTTGTATAGACTTGGCTTTGAGCACTTGGGCTGAAGGCAATGTGCAGACTAAGCGATGTATAGACTTTGCCCAAGGAACCGAATGTATAGACTTTATGAGATGCAAACGGCTGAACAGACTTGAATGAGTATAGGGTGTATAGACTTGAAAGTCTGAAGGCGAAGTGCAAACTTGCTGAGTTGACGCTGCAGCCCAATGAGTTGACGCTGCAGCGTATTACTTTTACGTTCAACTGATGATGTGTAGACTTAATCAAATGAAGAACCTGAACAGAAGAGTCTACGCATCAGCACACTGAGTTGACGCACTGGTGTGAGAACAGAGACATGCAATGACTGAAGGGTCGACGCATCAGCACACTGAGTTGACGCACTAGTGTGAAAACCGAGACATGCAATGACTGAAGGGTCGACGCATCAGCACACTGAGTTGACGCACTGGTGTGAAGACTGAGCAGACAGAGTGTAGGTAGAATTACGGTAGAGCATGTTATCTGACAGCCATTGAAATGTACTCACTCACATGATGAAACAGCATTAATCTAGAGATAGAAGATTGATTTATAGTGTGGGACATCATCAAAACCATAGGGATGCAACACGCCAGACGACCGTTTGAGGGCTCTTAGCGATCACTCGATTGACCACAAAGGAAAAAAGGCATTAAAGTCTGAGCGGGACTCTCCGTGAGAGTCTGAACCCGTGGCTAGAAGGACCTAATTCGTGTTAAGACTTATCCTAACTTAATCTGAGGCTAACTATTCTCAATCCTAATGCATTAGGACTAGAATTAAGACCCTATAACTAGGAATACACCCAGAATTCGCAGCTCATAGAAATCTCTACTTTAAACCTTAAAATCTCCCTCAAAATCACCAAAAATCACCATGAAGAGGAGCTATTAAGCTAGCACCATGGGGGAGGTGGCCTATACCGGGCCAAATCTGGCTAGAAGGGAGCATGGGGAGCTGCAGCGGCTGACTTCCATCCCCAAGCACCTGAGCACAAGCTCCTCAAGAGAGGTGAGTTCAAATCAACTTCAAAAATCATGAATTTCCTTAAGTTTCTTCTCATGACATTTCTTCTTCTTCTTTTCCACTCTTTTCTTTCCTTTTTCTAGCTCCTTCTTGACCCAAGATGCTACTCTATCTTGAAGTGGGTGGCTCCCATGATAAAAGAACTCCCTTTAGAAGTTACCTCAATCCTAAGGGCATGGCACCTTCACCCTTTATTAGTTCTAGCCAAGAATTTCCAAAAAAAAATTTATGATTGGCCTAGCATTTCTGCTCTTGTGGAGTTATGGCACCCTCAAACACACACTTTTATATTCCCAACCTTTGAAGCCACTGTCCTTATAGAAGAGGTAGACACCTTCCTAACCATTCCTAGAACTAAGGTGGGAGATGAAGATTCGGTGTGTCACACGGTTGAACCTATAGACCCATCACTCATCTTGGGAGACTTCTACCCAATCAAAAAGATGTGAAAACCATGATTAGTTCTCGCCATATCCACTTGATACCCCTAGCTCAACGGATCACTTCTCATTGCAAAAACAAATATCCGAAATATGAAGCCATAGCAAAAGCTGTCTCCATTTGCTTATGGGGGGTTTTGCTCTTTTCTACCACCGACCACCTCTTAGATATCCAAAATATTAGCATTATTAGTGGGTTGTGGCGGGATTTATCTATCTCCCAAGCCGTCCTTTCTTATCTCTATGAAGGCCTTAGTTCAGCTTCACTAGGGGGTCCCCTCTTTGGGTCAATGATCATCCTTGAGTGTTGGATGGGAATTAGACTTAAATTTCTACCCAAGGAGGACATGCCTTCAACTAGCCGCATATTCGGGAGCCACCCACTCTACTTCATAGGAGGTGCATTTGGGTTCTCTTCACGGGTTGAATGCTGGACCGCGGACAAGAAAACACGGGATGATTGGTGCCACTTCTTAATACCTTGCCAATTGACAAGTTCATGATGCGACCTTGGACTCTTCAAGGCATTATCCTCAGATTACCCCGATGACTAGGCCTAGACCTGCAGCTAGTGGGGAACACTACCATGGTGATCTAAAACCTGCATCGGTGCTACTTACAAATCGGGCTACCTCGCACTACGGTTCCAACACTATCTCACTACCCTCCCCTTCAATCTAGGAAGATCGGGACTGAGGAGGACGAACGGGCAGTTCGGAGCACTCTGACCATGTGGGAGATCAGCCGAGTCTGTACCTTTCCAGCGGAAGAGATAAAGAATGGAAAGGAGTACCGAGCTTACATGAAGGAATTACGCCAGATCTGGCCTCATGCGGATAGGAAATTGAATATAATTAGAAATTTCTTGACCATGTTTTGAATTTTATTGAAAGAATGATGTATTATGAACTTTAGATGAATAAATAAGAGGTTTAGTTTAAAAGATATGCAATGAAATCATCATTTTGGCTTGATGGATAAAAAGGGATAGAGTTCTCTGTTTGGAAAACGGTCCAACAAGGGACCGCTAGAAGAGCGTAACGGTCTAGTGATAGACCGCAAGGGGAAAGACTCAGAAAAACTTTGAGTTTTATGACTCTCGGGTGAAACATGCGGTCGCCCACTAGACCGCCAGAAGAACGCTAACGGTCTAGCGATAGACCGCCAAGGCGAAGGGACAGAAAACCTGAGAGTTTTGATTCTCGGGTGGAGAAAATGGTCTCCTCACGATCGCTAGGGTAGATTTAAGCGGTCTATCAATAGACCGCAAGGGACGGGAGGTAGAGAAACTTGCAGCTTTCAATCCTGGGCAATGGGACCTGTGTCTACACATACTTAAAACAAGAAACAAGTTAGATCCATTCTTAGACTCAACCCCTTGCCTGCAGCAAGTTAGAAAATAACCAATCCTTGATATTTGGTCAAAAGCTGGAGCCTTATTAAATAGACAAGACTGCAATAAAAATATGAATGCAATTGCATGCTATGCGAGAATGATGGTATTTTTGGTTTTGAAAATATTCAATTTATTTTTATGGATTTTGAAATATTTAATTTTTTTGGATTTTAAAATATCTGATTTTTTTTAGATTTTGAAATATTTGATTTTTTTGGATTTTAAAATATTTGATTTTTTAGATTTTAAAATATTTGATTTTTTTGAATTTTGAAATATCTGATTCTTTTGACTTTTGAAGGCTAATTTCGTCCCGGCAACAAGAGCCCTACCTATTACACTAGGAATCTTTTGAGATCAGCATACTTTTGAGGTGACAAACCCTGGCCAGGGCCAACCTGTGTGACGGTGCTACTACCGAGGCCATACCCAGGGTATAGTTTTAGTCCTAAAAAAAAAGAATTTGGGAGGTAAGCTTAGGCCAGGTATAGAGGTTTTTAGGGCTTGAATCATTCCCATGACAACCCCTTCAGAGGTTTAGTCTGTTGCGTCGGGGCTTTGTGTCCGTCATCGAACCTTCATCCACCCTTGGCACGCGTACGACCGGGCTCATGACGTCCCGCGGGGAAACTGTACTGCCACTCTTGCCATGCCTAGTTTCAGACTTTTTGGAGTTTTTTGATCTTTTGAGCTTTGAGCTTTCGGAATGAGTTTTCGGCTTTGCCTTTTCTTTTGCTCCTTCTCTTTCTTTTTTCTTTGGTGCTACTGTTGCTTCTTTCTAGTGAAATCAGGTCATAACGGACTGCCCCTATTTTGAGACCTTCTCTCGTCAGGGTATCTAGATCAGTCATCGCCCCCTTATTTTGCCTCTTGCCCCTAGATTAAGCCGAAGAGAGAAACGGACAAGGACTTTCACTTCCCCCAAGCATGGCCAAGAAGAAACGGTGTTTACACAAAATTGGGAAACCCGATCAGGGATGTCGTGAAGTGTGTGATTTGCCAAACTTGGAATCCTCCTTCGTGGTTAAGGAAAGGACACCTCGCTACCGGGCCTTCATTAGCCGACTCTAAGGGAAAAAATGTTTAAGATATAACCCATTACAGGCGTGAGACAGCTCCTCACCTTCTACGTTGACTAAGCGATATGCGTTCCCTGGATAAGCCTCTTTAATGACGAACGTCCCTTCCTAGTTAGGTTGCAATTTGGACCTAGGACCTCTAGATCTGATGAATTTACATTTAAAAATCATATCACCTATTTGAAATTTGCATTCAATTACCTTCTTTTAAAAATAACGTGAAACTCTCTTTTGATAAACGGACAGTGATCAGCCGCATTCATCCTCTTCTCATCCAAGAGTTCCAACTAGACGAGCAACGCCTCTCAACGTTCATCGGGATTAAGTTCCTTATCGAGCTGTACCCTTAAGGAAGGGATTAGGATCTCATATGGGAGCACCACCTCCATCCCGTAAGTGAGAGCATAAGGGGTTTGCCCCGTAGGAGTACGGACGGAGGTGCGGTAAGCCCATAGAGCTTCCACTAATCGTTTAGGCCAATCAGAAAATTTGTGAGATTCACACGTTTTCTTTATAATTTTAAGAAGGGTTTTATTAGTGGCCTCTGCTTGGCCGTTACCTTGAGGATAATATGGAGATGAATGATGTAATGAAATATTAAACTTCTTACAAAGGTCCTGGAGCTCTTGAGAGATGAATTGGGACCCATTGTCGGTGATGATGCTACTTGGCACTCCAAACTACGCGATGATATTCTTCATGATGAAGCGGCACACCGTGGTAGCTTTGATCTCTGTGTACGCCTCCACTTCGACCCATTTGGTGAAGTACTCAGTGGCGGTGATGATAAAGGATTTATGGTTGGTCTGAGAGTTAGGATCGCCGAGCGGGCCAACAATGTCAAAAGCCCACATGGAGAATGGCCAAGGAGCAGAGAGAGGATGAAGAGATGAAGCAGGAGCATGGATTTTATCAGCGTGGAGTTAGCACTTAAGACACCTCTGGACATAGAGAGAGCAATGTTCCTCTAGAGTGGGCCAATAATAACCCTGCCTAAGGATTTTCTTTACTAGAGCCTGACCATGGACAAGACCTCCACACTCACTTGAATGGGCCACTTCAGCCACCTTCAAAGCTTCATCGTCGTCTAGACATCTCATGAGCATCCCATTAAGAGCACGCCTGTACAATTCTCCAACAATAATTGTGTACCTTGAGGCAGCTCTTCTAATAGCCTTGAGCTGCTCGGCACTTGCCCCTTCTGGGAACGATCCATGTCTGCAATATAGCTCGATTTCATGGTACCATGGCAACTCTTCTTCTTCCAGAATCTCTTCTAACTCAGTTAAAGACACTTCCTTCAAATCTTCCTTCTCAACCCTAGCCTCTACAGTCTTCCTAAGGTTGTCGTACCAAGGATCCTGAAGAGAGGGAGTGTCCAATCTCTGGACGATGATGGTCTTAGTGTTTCGACTGAGAGGAAAGGATAAAGAGGAAGCAAGTGATGCCAACGCATCAGCAAGGATATTCTGAGATCGAGGAGTGTGGATATAGATTAATTTGCAGAATTGTCTAGCCAAGAGAGTGACCAAATCCTGATATGGCTTGAGTTTCGGGTCACGAGTGCGATAAGTGGACAGAACTTGCCGTAGAACGAGCTGAGAGTCTCCTATGATGTTTAAATAGCGCGTGCCCAAGAGTTAGGCGTGCTTCAATACAGCCAGGAGAGCTTCATACTCGGCGATGTTGTTGGTAGCAAGAAAATAAAGTTGATAGGCAAAGGGAATCTTCACCCATTCCGGAGTAAGCAGAACAGCTCCTATCCCTTGGCCTTGGGAGTGGAGTACACCATCGAAGTGCATAGACCAAAAGGCATGATGGGTAAGGACGGAGAGATGCTCATCAGGGAAATCATCCCCAATAGGGTAAATGCAGGGGATAGGAATATGGGCGAGGTGCTCAGCAATGGCATACCCTTTGATTGCCCTCTGAATGACGAATGTGATGTCAAACTAAGAGAGGAAGCTCTACCAGCGAGCTAACCTACTAGAAAGGACAAGCTTTTCTAAGAGATAGCGAATTGGGTCCATTCTAGAGATCAACGTAACTGGGTGGGCTAGAAAGTTATGTTTCAGTTTCTGAACTACCCAAACTAAGGCGGCACAAGTTTTCTCCATGGCAGTGTACTTGGCCTCTGTGGGATTAAATAACCTAGAAAGGTAATAAGCTGCCCGCTCTTTGCCTTCATCATCCACTTGTGCCAAGACAGCTCCTAGGGAATCCTCGATAACAGAAATGTATATGAATAGGGGTTTCCCAAGGACAGGAGGTTGCAAAACAAGGGGATTGGATAAATATACCTTTAAATCCTCATAGGCCTTTTGATAGTCATGGTTCCATTCAAACTTGACCCCCGCCTTTAACAATTCATAAAACGGGCGGCACCTCTAAGAATGCTGGGATATAAATCTTCTGATGAATTGCAAGCGTCCAATCAGTCCTCGAAGTTTCGTAATATTCTTAGGTGGAGGCATGTCCATGACAGCCTTTGCTTTATTAGGATCAATCTGAATCCCCCTTTTCCTAACTATGAAGCCTAGCAATTTCCTTGAAGAGACTCTAAAAACACACTTCTTTGGATTCATTTTCAATTGGTACTCCCTAGCTGTCTAAAGCACCTTAGCTAGAACGGTGGGTGTTCCTCTTTAGTCCTCAACTTCACTAGGATATCATCCACGTAAGCTTCTATATAAACATGCATCATGTCGTGGAATATAGCCATCATCACCCTTTGATAAGTGGCACCCGCATTCTTCAGTCCAAACGGCATAACCACATAACAATACGTACCCCAGGGCGTGGTGAAGGAGGTTTTCTCTTGATCCTCAGGAGCGAGACAGATTTTGTTGTAGCCTGAATAACCATCCATGAATGACAGTGCTTCGTACCCGATGGTGTTATCCACCAATACATCTATAAGAGGCAACGGGAAATCATCCTTGGGGCATGCTTTGTTTAGATCCCTGAAATCAATGCAAATGTGCACCTTTCCATCTTTCTTGAAGATAGGGACTATGTTTGCCACCCACTGGGGATATAAGACAACTCTAATAAACCTGGCCTTGTACAATTTATCGACCTCTTCTTCTATCCTTAAGGCCATGTGGGGGTGAAATCTTCTTGATCTTTGTTTCACAGGTGTTGCCCCTGGCTTAAGCACTAATCGATGTTCCACCAAAGAGGGGTCAAGACCCGGCATGTCCTCGTAAGACCAGGTGAAAGAATTGTTATACTTTCTTAAGACCTTGATTAAATCTTCTTCAACTGCTGGAGGGAGAGTAGCGGCGATAATAATAGGCCTGGGGTCTTCTTCAGTTCCCAGATTTATTTCCTTCGTAGGTTCATCCACTACTGATGATGGCTCATCAAATCTCTTTAAGCCCTATGCATACAAATAGACAGTGTCATCTACGTCGCTGTCCTCAAGATCCACTGGGTCCTTTTTATCCATGACTTCATAGACTTCTAATCCGTCATCACTCGATACCCCGTCTTGCTCCTCGTCTTCTTCAATCACAATCGCCGTAGCTATGAACTCCGAGCATTTAAGAAGAGCACGACATCGCTGAGCTAGATCCTGCAAGACCCTATCAAGAATGGATTTAGAATGTTGTGCTGGCGGGCGCGGCTCAGACAAGGATGGGTTGAATGACCTAGAACAAGACCCTACTTCTCTATACTTAACAGACTCTACTACCCTAGACTCGATGGACCCTGCGTCTAACCTAGGAGAGAGAAAATCTAATGGGAGGGAAATAGCAGGGACCTCATGCCCCTGGGAGGAAGATGGAGAGCAAATAGCGTAATCTTCCATTGAAATCTTCGTTTCAAATTTGACGTTTTTTTTTGGAGATCAATGGAGATCATGTAGCAAGATGAAAAGGAAGGCAGAGGAGGAAGCCTAAGGGGATACTTGGATGGACAGAAAATGTCGAGGAAGGGGTCGGAGGAGGAGAATAAAGGAGGAGATAGATCGATAGGTGGACAGCAATCACAAGTCCTAACGATAAGGAAATCAGTTGGTATTTTAAGTAGTAATGGATTGATCAACATAGGAGGTGAGCGAGGTATAGATGCCATCTTTTGAAAGAATGAAAACAAGCGGGAAGGAGACCAAGTGAAGATGGCGGGAGAGCTCCCCCTTTCCCGCGAGCGGTAAGCTAGCCTTTTCGGCTCATAATGCACAAGACGCACCTCTGGGTTCTGTTGGCAACTTTCTTCTTCATAAAACTATCTTTCAAATGCTTGGCTAAAATCAATCACGTCATCAACTGGCCCCTTGGGCAGCAATAGCGGGCTGTCGACTGTGTAAGCTGTATCTTGTTTCTTGGGCTGACTCGGTGATGCTTTCAGTGTGCCGGGCTGGAGAGGGCCCTTAACAAAGTGCTGGCGGTAGTCCCGAGTTAATGGTCCAGAGTCGCCCAAAATTGAAAATGAGGATTCTCAGTAACTGAGACCCCTATTGTTCATTTTTCTACCCTTAGGGATCGATTTAGTCCGCCCTTGCAATTGTGCGTCAAGGTCTCTCCCCGGCTGATAGCCCAGCTTTAATATCATGTTCTAGCCTTTAGAATCTTGTATCTAGGGCTTCACTTTGACGTTCACTGGCGTGGTGGTGGGCTTGCGTGGCGCAAAGGCCCATGGAAAGTTTAGATCCAGCACTGAGATGACAGGCCGATTGCTGGGCCATAGTGTTGGCAAGATTTTCTCGGAGACGGCCTTGACAGACTGGACCGTGGACATGCTCTTCACCTTGACCACCCTCCTTTGAAAAGGGAATTTAAGGCACTGGTGAGCACTGGATGGTACGTCATTAAGATTATCAATCCACGGACGACCCAAAATAGCCTTGAACATAGGGTCGAGGTCCAGCACATAGAATTCAATTGGCATAGTAAGAGGCCCGAGCTCAGCCTGAATGGTGACTACCTCGTGACATGCTCTTCTAGAGTTGTCAGATGCTGCAATGGTGGTCGGAGTCGGCCTTAGTAGATCTTCTGAAAGGTTGCAGGCCCTTAAAGTGCTGAGAGGGCAGACATTAATAGAAGCCCATGTGTCTACCAATGCCGCATCTACGCTGACTTTGTTTAGGGTAATAGAAATGCATAGCGGCATTTGTCGTGCCTCAGGAGGTGCCAGTTTAGTCTCGGAGAATGTAATTGCTGGCCCTTTGGAGATTGTAGCCAGGGCTGCTGGTAAGATATCTACTGCCATGTCTTCATTTACTATCACCTTCTAAAGGAAATTGCGGAGTGCATCTTGGTGAAGTGTGGACCTTTTGATCAATTCTAGCATAGAAATCATAGCGGGCACCCTGTCTAGATGATGTAGAAAATCATATTGTGTCCCTGGCAGCGGATCTGCATCCTCTTGATCAGCGGCCTGTTGCGAGGACTGGGGATTAGGTGCAGGTGCACCAGTGGAAGGGTAATTCCTATGGAACGAATGCCTGCTCCGTAGGGCAAGGTTTTAAGCCGGCACGGTGTCAGACGGGCTTAAGATAAGTGGCTTGATAGGCCCGGCGGGGTGGATGAATGATGTGGTAGAGGGCGTAGGGGTGATAGGAGTAGTGGTGGTGATAATGGGTGTTATGGGAGCAGTGGGGATGGTGATGATATGTACGGGTACTGGCGGTGGAGTGGAAATAGGCGGGATAATGGGGGAAGCAGATGGTAGGATGAGGGGTTTGGCGATTGCGGGGGATGGAGGGGTTTGATGATTAAACGGGAGGATGACGGGGGTAGAAGGTAAAGAAGGGTTGCGGTAGTTATGGTGGAGGGCCATGAGCCGCTGTACTGAAGCTTCATCATCATAGGACCACCTAGCGTCAGGGGCCGGGGGTTGAACAAGGTTGACCTGAACCGGTGCCGGTGGTTGTGGTTGCGGAGCGGGTGGATGATTCGGCATGGGGTTTTGGTGGATCCCCAAGTCCTGAACGGGTTGCTAGTGTGGTTGTGGCTGCTGCTGTGGCTGCGGTGCTTGTTGCTGCTGCACTTGCTGCCTCGGTGCTTGCCTTCTTTTTTCTTTTATTTCCACAATGGCCTTATGCATCTCGGCCCAATCAATGCGCTGCCCTTCATGGAGGTCGTATACCAGATCTCGGAACTGATAACACCCTTCAATAGTGTGCCCGGGTTGCCTATGGAACATGCAGTATTTGGACTGATCATCGGTCGGGTTCCAGTTGGGCCATTCCAGAGGAAACTGGATTGCACTTATTGACATGAGAGTGGAGAAGATGTCTATGAGGGACTTAGGCAAAGGGGGATATTGCGCTCTCTTCGGAGTCGGACATTTATTGGTGTAACCGTTGGTTGGAGGGACATTGTTATATTGCGGAGATTGTTGTGGCTGCTGTGGAGCGGGGAAGGCATTTTGTGGAGCAGAGAAGGTAGGTTGGGTGTTTGATGGAGTGGGGAAGACATGTTGGGTGCTTTGAGGAGTGGAGAATTAGGGATTATGGCGAGTTTGTGGGAAGCGGAGCAGAGCAGATTGATTAAGGAAGGGGAATGTAACGGCTTGTACTTGTTCATTGGTCTAGACTCCTTTGTTAAGGGGCCCCTGAGACTTTTTGTTATATTTGGGCTTTTGGGCCTCGAAGAGAGAATGGATAAGGGAGTCCTTGAACTGGGTTTGAATAAACCTCGTCCGTCTATAAAGTTGGTGCATGTTGGCAATATCGTTCATGGCCAATATGTTGCAGAAGGTGGGGGTAGCATTAGATATGAGCAACCGGACCTTTTCCTCCTCCTAAATGTGACCCGACACACGGGCGGCCATCTGCCTCCATCTATCGGCATACGTTGCAAAGTCTTCGTCTGCCTTCATCTTCTCGGCCACAAGGTCTGTGAATGAATATTCCGGGCCGACCCGGTCCTAGAATCTTTGAATAAATTTCTCTTTCACCACCCTAAAACTCTCAGCATCTTCTAATGGTAGAGCATAGAACCACTCTAGAGCAACCCCATCTAATGATCGGCGGAACAAATACGCCATAAGGCGATCATCATACTGAAACTACGCCGATTCGTACATAAAGTCCCTCACATGAATAAATGGATTGCTGTTCTCATCATACTAGCGGTATGTGGGGAGCTCAGATTGTGGAGGGAATTGGATATTGTGGAAGCTGGGAACTGGAACATCTACTAGAGACTGTGGGCCAACCTGCTTTTGAAGGAAGTCGAGTTGTTGTTGCATGGCGGCCCATTTATAAGGGAGTTCCTGCTTCCGAGATGGAGTAGGTGGAGTGAGCTCAAGACGAGGAGTCGAAGGATAGAGAGAAGGCGGGGGAGGCCTCTGAGAAGGGTATTGGGCCGGAGGATGACCCAAATTAGATTGAACATGGACCGCCCCTTGCTGAGGGCGAATGAAGTCGGCCGGACCAACAAGGGCTTGTGGCATTGATGGAATGGGCCTATAAGAATCAGTCTAGGTAAATGAGGGAAGGATGGACTTCCCTTTATCAGGAATTTGATGGGCCAAGCCAGAGGACTGGCCCGCCTCCAGACTAGAGAATCGAAGGACCTTGGGCTGAATCGGGGTGAGATCAATTGGAATAGGTGGAACCCCGGGCCCATCTACCCTAGACTGAGAGAGAGAGGTAGTGGACAGACCCTGTGCAATCGGGGGAGATGGGGCACCGGACCCTTGCAAGGTCTGATAAAGGGCCTGAAGTTGGGCCGGATCCAACTGGGCCATCATCTGCAAGATATGACTTGTAGGATTATTGGAGGAGAGGGAGGGTTGCGCACCCTCCATGGAGACAGAGGATGGAGGAGGGATGGACCCTTCTCTTGATGAAGTTTGAATGACCCTAGACGGGTCCTCTAAGAGACCCTGAGGAAGAGATTCCTCCTAGGAATAGGAAATATCGTAGGAAGACATGTTGGACTCGAACAAGGGATTGGAATAAGACGTGAAAGAGAAATTGCCCCTAGGAGATGAATCTAAGGAACGAAAGCAACTCCACATGCAAAGTAGCACCTTAAAACAAAGCAAACAACACAAACAACCATAAATAAGTAGCTAGACAAGGTGACTCCAAACTTATGCAAAATAAGAAAAAGATGAGACAACCAAAGTCAACCAAGTTAAAAATGATGCACAAATTTTATTTGTTTCTTCCTTTAGAACCTTAATGATTTCAATTAAAATGTTATCTCCAACAATAGGTTCCTAATAGGAAGAATATTTGGGAACTTGGTTGACTCTAGGTGTAAATTCTCCCTCACTTCTGCAACCTAGACACGGGGTGGTGAAGGTACAACTGGCCCGGCATCTGTGTGGGAATTCACGGCTCACGGGGACTTATGGAGGTCCCTGATGTGGTCACCTAGTCGACCCCAAGGAATATGGAGGCGAGAGGATCACACACCCAGGTGGGATTACAACTATGATATGAGAGATGAATGATCCTATCTACGCCGGAGTGCATGCAATTTCTAGCCTAAGAACAAGCAAACAATATGCAAACAATGATATATATATGCCACAACAGAGGAGGAGACTAGATAGCACCCATGAATAATAATCATAACCAAAAATTGTAGAAATAACAGCAACCTCGGGATGCGTACCTATAACTGGAGAAACTGTTGTATGGGAGACTGCTAAACAGATAAGACTGTCTACCACTAGACCGCTTTTAAGCCAGAAACGGCTAGGGAGGAGACCGCCAGGGAACCAGAGAGCAGAAAACAACAGGGAATAAATGGGAAAACCGAGGAAAACACAAGGGCAACTGAGAACAACTAAGAACAACAGGTCAAACAGAAACTCAGCACGATTGGCACTAGAGGTCCAACCGTGATTGCCAAAAAATTAGGGGTGTTGATAGTTTTTCTTATGAGTGTGAGGGTGTGAATGTGTGGTGAATGATGTGAATATGAAATATGCACAAAAAGTGGTGCACTAGCTCAAGCAATTAACATGAAATTGAAGCATGTGGGCATGCCATCTCAACCATTGCAAGAATAAAAGAAAGGAGAAATAAAAACACACGCCGTGGGCGTGGGGCAAAGGAGTAAAAGAAAACACACACCGGGGGTGTGGAGCAACTAAAATAAAGAGAAGACAAGCAAGATGATGAACAATGCCGCAAATAAAGGATGATGTGATCGCCACCAAGGTAAATAATGCAGCAAAACTACACTACATACCTTGGAAAGAGCCGAGTGAAGTCACCCACCCGTGGGAGAGAGAAAACCAGATGCTGCGGAAGGGAAAATGGTCTTCCAGATGACCGTAAAACGATGGCAAACGGTCCTACGATAGGCCGCCAGAGATCTGCAAACAGTCTTCCCATTGACCGCAAGGGCACCCAGAACAGCAACTTGGAACTTTGAATCTCCACCCCTCTTGGCCGGCCAGAAGAGCTGGGCCTCGTGCAATGAACCCTGTAAACCTGCAAAACAACGTAGACACAAAGAAAAATGACCCAATAAGTCGTTGGACTAGTGTAGTATCTATAATGCAATTAAACTAAAGTGCATAAAAAGAAGGGTGAATACTTGGAGGTTGGTAGTTTTTTAAACCCCTGTGGGGTGTGGAAAAGATAGGAGGGTGTTTTAAAACGTGGTGTGAGTACATAGAACGTGGAAGAGGAAGAGGGAATATGCTATGATGATGCAAAGATAAGGGCCAAAACTAAGAGAGAAAAGACTCAAAGATAACTAATGGAACTTAAAACTCCCTGAACTAGAAGCCTTATGGACGTAGAAATGACTTTTCCCTGATTGGTACTCACTCCAGAACGCAGCAGCAGTTCATGGCAAACTCTAGAAATCTCCTTCTCAAGCCATGAAGTCAAAGGTTCTATTTATAGACCCCCAAACCCTAGGTTCGAGTTAGAGAGACAATGACACGAAAATATGCCTGAAACTTGATAAATCTCAAAGATAATACTCCCAAGAGTCGGTAGAAACAAACATAAGCTTATGAGAGCCTCAATCTAGAGAGAAATCGACAAACCAAGGACTCTAGCTCGACGACGGCAAAGCAGAGGAAGAACAGATAGAGCAGGACTTTCTATCTCCCAAAATGGTCTTGTGAAAGACCGCAAGGCTTAAGAAACGGTCGACCGATAGACCGCATGGCTCAATCGTCCAGAAAAGGTAAGACCAAAGAAACCCAACAGGACTCTCTGCCTCCTAGCGGTCTAGCAAAAGATCGCCAATGTCAACTAAACTATCGTGCGGTAGACCGCTAGGCTAAAGGACGTGGCAAAAGAGATAAAGGCCGATAAATCTTTGTATAAATCTACAATAAAAATATTATTAGCCTTTATCTAGGCCCAATAAGTACAAATGTTGAGAAATCAGAGGAACTAGGCCCAACCAGGGAGAGAGACCCATAAAAATAAGCCCAAAAGCGATCAAAAATGGCCCAATAACTAGTGAACAACTCGGGACATCATTAAAAATAGATAAGAGATGACCCAACTCATTGGTCATAAAATGGGTGTCAACAGTGAAGAATTTATTCTTCCTGAGGGTCTGCAGGACTACTCTCAAGTGCTATCGATGCTCCTTCTGACTGGCAGAATATATCAGGATGTCGTCTATAAAAACTACGACAAACTGATCTAGATAAGGGCGGAAGATTTGGTTCATCTGTTCCATGAACACAACCGGAGCATTGGTCAACCCGAATGGTACCACTAAGAACTCATAGTGACCATACCAGGTCCTGAAGGCCGTCTTTGACACATCTTCGGGCTTGATTCTGATTTGGTGATAACATGTCCTCAGATCAATTATAGAGAAGACCTTGGCAGATGATAATTGGTCAAATAACTCTTCAATCCTCGGTAGAGGGTACTTCCTCTTTATGATGGCCTGGTTATGTTTGCGATAATCAATGCACAGCCGCATGGTCCCACCCTTCTTCTATACAAATAAGACTGGTGCTCCCCATGGAGACACGTTGGGCCTGATGAAGCCTTTGTCTAGCAATTCCTGTAATTGCTTCCTGAGTTCGGCAACTTCTGCCAGAGCCATCCGGTATGGTGGAACGGAGATGGGTGCGGTGCCCTGCACTAGCTCAATAGAGAAATCTACCTCTCGAGCTGGTGGTAGTCCCTGTAGATCTTCGGGAAATACATCAGGAAATTCTCGGACTACGTCTAAGTCTTCCAAAATCTTGACAGAGCCCTCTTCAAGCACCACGCTAGCCAAGAAATAGTCACATCCACTGCTGATCATTTTGGAAGCCTAGATGGCTGACACCATCATTCTCCTGGACATGTCCTCAGGGCATTGAAAGATGAATGCCTCCCTCCCCGGCTCCTGAAAAATCACTCTCTTTCGACGGTAGTCCAAGAGAGCGTAGTGTTTGTCTAACGAGTCCATTCCTAGAATGAGATCAAAATCGGCCATATCTAAGATGTATGCTTCCCACAAAAGTCTTCTCCCACAAATTTTGACCTCAATAGTAGGGATCTCAAGCTTGGTGTGGACTTGTTTCCCGGTCGGTGTACTAACAAGCCATTTCCTCGATGAATGTTGCTTTGGGCATATTCTTTAGTTGCTCAGCAAAGCTGGTGGATATAAAGGTATGTGTAGCCCCTGGGTTGAATAAAACTTTTGCATAGATATTGTCCACAAGAAGTGTACCTTCAGCCACAGCAGGGGTATCGTCTACCTCTTCTTGCATCAGTGCATAGACTCGCCCTTTGTACTGAATCTTCTCTTGGTGGTGAATTGGCTTTTGCTAGGCCTTCTTAGGGCAGTTCCTCGCAATGTGTCTAGCCTCGCCTCATTCATAGCACTTGCCTTTGGCCCTCCAACATTCATGTCCCAGATGGTTGCGTCCACACTGGATACAAAATGGAATCCCCGGTCCGCCCCTCAGTGCTGGTCCTTGGCTTGCCTCCTTTTTCTTGTCTCGCCTCCCTCCTGTCTATGTCGGCCTTTTGCCTGATGACTTCTGCTCCTCGGCCAACCTATACATGGACATTCGTTAGAACTTAACCTTATATGTCCCCTAAATATTTATGGCTTCAGCCTTTACCTTGCATTTTCTCGTTCGGCTAGATGAGCATGTCTCAATGCCATTGTGTAGGTGTCGGCGTCTTGGGTTGCAACATAGCGTCGAACACTACTGCGCAGACCGTTCACGAATTTCTTCACTTTTCGACGAGCGTCATCGAATATGTGTGGAGCATATCGACCCAGAGCGGAGAATTTGGCCTCATAGTCGACTACCGACATGTTTCCTTGCTCGAGGCTAAAGAATTCTTGCTCCTTAGCATCTCAGACATGATCGGGGAAGTATATCTCTCGGAAGATAGCTAGGAATTCTTCCCATAGTATGTTGTCATGGTGCTCCGCAAAGGTGGTCCTCAACTTGGCTTTCCACCATAAATCAGCTTGATCCTATAGCACGTAGGCCGCCAAATTCACCTTTTCTTCCTCGGGACAACGCATTATGCGGAACTTCTTTTCCATCTCGCTGAGCTACGACTCAGCCTCCTCTTGACGACTCTCCCCCTTAAAAGTAGGAGGTGTCAGCCTCAGAAACCGATCGAGCACGGGTAGGTCATGACCTGCTGCAGGTGTTGGCTGTTGTAATATCTTCTGCTGCATGGCATGCATCAGTGCTTGGAAGCTTTGCATAAATCCTTCCAAATTAACTCCCGTACTGGGCACTTGTCTGCCCCCAACAGCCGGAGCATTGTCCGTTCCGTCGTTCACCAGGTTGGGGTCATCCACCCCTGATCCTCTCTCATCAGCCTGGGGGAGGTCTCTTTACCTTCTCAGCGGCATGACTCTGAGAAGATGACAATTATTAAATGTGAGGGCTCGTTCTAGATGAGTCTAAATATACTCTACCTTTTTACATTCTAGTCTATCCTTTCTTCGACTACATGGACAATTGGAATTGTTGTAACCATGGTTTCTCTATCGTGCTCCGATACCATTTGTAATGCCTCGGGATCCGATCCCGAAATTATGGGTATATATATATATATATATATATATATCAGACCTTGAGATGTTACTTCGCACGTATCGCAGAAGCACAATTATATAAACATGCATACACTCGCATGAGAGAGAGAGAAACCACAATTACACGAAATGTAAATAGCATTTCAACCATTCATAATTTTCAAAGAGAGTACATGTCGATTGTTCCAGATTAAACATGAGTCCACAAGGGCTCATCACTCCATAACCATACATATAAGAGAGACATTCATCCATAGCATATCCAGACGACTTATGAACTAGCACTACTCCTCAGCTGTAGCCTCCTCCTCAACCTCCTTCTCTAAGTCTCCATAAAACGTGTGTCACAAAGGGGTGAGTGTGACGCTCAGTAGGCAGCCTAAATAAACCGGGGTTAACTCGCATCTATATAACCAAATTATACACATAATTCAGATGTTAATAATAGCATAATCCATTCATTATCATCTACTTAAAATAACTCATATGAGGAAAATACATATTCTTTAACTAACATATAAGGCACCCATGCATGCAACAAGACCTCAGTAAATGAGCAGTTACACATTCTCACATTTTCATGAGTTTTCACATTTTTGTTATTCATGGAACTAAACAGTTGCCGTAAACACATGAGGCCCACACACACAACGAACGAAAGAGTACTGCGCAGACCCGGGAGTGAACTCCCACCTAGACTTCTGCTGCACGGGGCGTTACGTATTGCCGTCCCCCGGGTTATGTGGTGTTACGTATCGCCGTCCCACAGAACGAACCAGCCGAATCGATAGATTTTTGACTAGGGCGTTACGTATCGCCGTCCCTTGGGATCTTTTACTTTTGCGGCGTTACGTATCACCGTCTCGCAGAAGGGACCAAAGTCCTACCTCACAGAATGCTGTTGTTTTCCATTCATAACATTCACATCGTAATCATATTCACATGCATACTCATTTTGCAAATACTAGTATGGTACTTTATCATAATAAACATGCTTCAAAATGGTTTAAGTGGACAAACCACAATCATAAGCTTACTGGTCATGGAAAGGAGCATGATCAGGTTACTGAATAAAGGAGGACAGGTTAATTTACTGAATGAAGGAGGACATGTTAATTTCTAGACTACACATGCGTAGAAAATGACATCTAGCTATCTGTACAGAATTTCTGGGAGCATGAAATTTTTACAGTGAGGTGCTACCTTAGTCTCCTATCTTTTTCCATTTTTTTAGATTTTTATGAATTAAAATCCCCTTTCAAAACTCTCTTTTTCTAAGTTTCTAGAAATTAAGATAGAACCACAGTTGCATCGACTTACCCACATGTGCATCGACCTTACCATGGTCTGCACCATATGTGCATCGACCTTGCCTTGGACCTGCTCAGACCTTCCTATGCCAACACCAAATGTGCATCGACCTTACTATGCCAACACCAAATGTGCACATACCTTACTCTGGACAATACCAAATGTGCCTCGACCATACTATGGCCAACACCAAATGTGCACAGACCTTACCTTGGACAATACATGTAGCACCCCCGATAAAATGATAGGGAAATTGAACATTTTAAATAAACAATCCTACCTGAAGGCCTTATAAAAAGAACCACACCTTATGAGGGCTACTATATAAATATACCTGCATTTAAGAGGCCCAACATCACTTAAATGCCAACACATGGATAGTACATAGTGGGGGTTTCTCTTTTCCAACACAAAGGGAATGGGTGCCCCTTTTCAGGGTGCCATTCACCAAAATGAAGCCCCCATGCATGGGCATCATTTACCTTCAGGGGTCCACCATCCCACACCATAAAGGCCAACCAATTATATACACGTGAAGGGGCAACTTTTGTTTAGAAGTAATAGGAATGGGCGCCCCTGTACAAGGGCACCAATTCCATGTACTGTGGCCACCCAATTAATGGGCGCCCCTATCTAGGGCACCATTTCCCTACAGTAACCCACAAGTTCTAGAAAGGGTTGAAACAAGAACAACCTACGTTTGCTGGCAATGGACCTATAAGGGAACATATAGAGAAAGGCTTTCAGATCTGGTTACCAATAGACCCTTGAGATTATTCCCTATAAACATTTTCCCTCCGTCGAACATGCGAGGCTCATTTTCCGTGTTCCTACTGTTGAAGCCTTGCTGGGCTTCTTCCTGCTACTACGTGAGGAGGCTGCTTCCTCTTCTTCCTCTTCTTCCCACGTGCTTCTTCCTGCTACTGAAGAGAACGTGAAGGGGCTTTCTTTATTTTCTCTATCTGTACTACGTGTAGTACTCCAAAAAGGTAGGTGTTCTCATAATCTAGCCCAACCCGTAGCTAAAGTAGGGTAACATAACCTGCTAGTATAATCCATCTGTCATGCCATATAGCCTGTTCCATACTCTATAGCATGTTACATGGGTTTTAAGTAGACCATACTCTATAGCATGTTACATGGGTTTTAAGTAGAACATACTCTATAGCATGTTACACGGGTTTTAAGCAAAACATCATTAGCCTGTTTCACTGGTTTTCTGCATAGTCTGTTATACTTATTTTACGGGATTCGAATATATCTATTACACTAGTTTTTACAGCCTTAAAATAGCATGCTTAGCCCTAATATATAACATGTTTTACAAATTATATACATGTTTTACAAAAACCCAACATTTCCAGTGTTACGTCCCGAGCGCGGAAGATACTCGGATGCGTGACGCGTCTATATAGATCGTGTCATTAGAGCGATAAGAATTTTAACATACAAAATTTTGGAGTGCCCAAATGACTAAAAATCTAATAAATTTCAATAGTCCAAGTGATGTTTATTTGATTAATCAAAGGAAATAAAGATAGTCTATGACAAATTTTCAAATTTAGAAAGCCAAACATTAGGCTACACAACTTAACACAAAGTTTATACCACTAACTGACATAACTGGGAATACAAGGTAGACTCAACTAAATTCAAAGACTCGACTAGCTAATGATAAATGGATGGCGTTCTAGTACTCTTCACTCGGCCTCAAACCCATTCTTGTCGCTATCCGAATCACCTGAAAATGTTAGGAAGCAACTGGATGAGCGAATCGCTCAGTAGGAATTACATCTCAAATACGAGTAATCTTTACGTGATTTATAATTTACATGTATTATCAGTATGGCTATGCATGATGTACGTATAATAAAAAATTTGGTATACAGGTAAATCTAGGCATGATGAACAATAAGAGATCAAGAACTGTATAAAGAGAGTATAACAAGATTTCAAGTATTTGACAAGAAGTATTTCAAGAATTTACAGATGTAAATGCCACTTCGGGCAAGCAGGGATTCCTATACAAGTATGAATGCATGTATGAGAAGGAACTCATGTACAAGTATATCAAGTAAAAATTCAATTCAAGCAAGTATTGTCAAGTTCGTATCAGTAGAATTGGCTATTATCACACAAGTATTTTACCCTTTCTCGGGCCACAAGTCAAGTATTGCCCGTTCCAGGCCACGTAAATCAAGTAAGTAAGGAGAGAGAGTAGGGGTGGAGTGTCTCAAGTCAAGCAAGTACTCCGGTGCAATGCTAAACATTGTGGTCAATAAACTCCTATGGGCACAAGTACCTTCGGGTGCTCCTCCCAGGACTAGACCGGGCCCTATATGCACAGCATTTCATATATTACCTTTGACATCCACTCTCATTTATAGCCAATATGGAATTTCAAGAATTTAGAAACGTAGTATTTCAGACGAGATTAACTAGTCATTTGGTTGTGGAGGATTCTAGAGGTGGCCCCTACAGGCTCAAGAGGTGGCTCCCGTCGTGTAGCACTTTGCGCCGTACGGCCTCAAGAGGTGGCTCCCACAACGTAGCACTTTACCCTGCATGGCACATAGCTCCTACACTCCCAAATGACAGTTTAAGAGATTCAAGGTTTGACCATGTAGGGTATACACAAGTAGAATTTTTTTTTATGGAACGGAATTTCAAGAACTCATCATACGTAGGAGTATGGATTAGGGTTGTGTTTGCACAATTTTCGAGACAGATCAAGATCAGAAGTTGTAATTACTTAGTTGGCATCTGAGGGTTTGCTTTTAATTATATATATATATATATATATATATATATATATATATCAAATTGGCGTCCCTTTACCTAGTCTTCAATTAATTGAAGACTTGAGGGCCCTCTTCAATTCTGAAATTGAAGACTTAAGGGTCGTCTTCAATTCAGTAATTGAAGACTTGAGGGCCGTCTTCAATTCTGAAATTGAAGACTTGAGGGCCATCTTCAATTCTGGAATTGAAGACTTGAGGGCCGTCTTCAATTCTAAAATTGAAGACTTAAGAGCAGTCTTCAATTCTGAAATTGAAGACTTTAGGGCCGTGTTCAATTCTGAAATTGAAGACTTAAGGGCCATCGTCAATTCAGTGATTTTCACCTCGCAGATACGTTTTGTGACTCAAAGCACTGTTCATTTCGAAAAAGTTTCTCGAAATTCGAAAGTAAGGATATGAATACTTAGTATAATTCCTCGGGAGTCCAGAAACATGTTCAGATATAATTACTGAGTTTTGGTTTCACATATATGAATTTTCTAATGTTATAACTTTAATTCCTCAAGAAACGGAATTGACGCCCCTGTGAGCAGTCTTCAATTAATTGAAGACTTGAGGGCCGTCTTCAATTCAGTAATTGAAGACTTGAGGGCCATCTTTAATTCAGAAATTGAAGACTTAAGGGCCATCTTCAATTCAGTAATTGAAGACTTGAGGGCCGTCTTCAATTCAGAAATTGAAGACTTGAGGGACGTCTTCAATTATGAAATTGAAGACTTAAGGGCCGTCTTTAATTCAGTGATTTTCACCTGCCAGATATGTTTTGTGACTCAAAGCACTGTTCATTTCTTCAAAGTTTCTCCGAATCAGAATCCGAAGACATGGTCAGATGGAGAAAAATCTCAGGGTCACAGAAGTATATTCTGTCAAAATTTTCAAGGTCCAGTTTATTAGTTATATATTTTTGAATGCGTTGATTTACTGATTTTTGAAAATTTCAGAAAATGAATTGACGACATGGTGCATGTCTTCAATTAATTGACGCCCTCACGGGCAGTCTACAATTCTGAAATTGGTGCCCTGGTCAGGGGCGCCAATTACAGTGAGGTGTCCACTATTCATCAGTGTGAAAAAGCTCTGAATCCAGAAGTAATGGCACGAATATGTTGAGAAAAATATCAAGATTTAGAAACATGTTCATGCAAAAATTTCGTACTTCAGTTCGATAGTTATCGATTTTTGAATGTGTTGAATTATTAATTACTGAAAATTTTAGAAATCGAATTGACGACATTGGGGGTGTCTTCATTTAAATGACGACTGTATGAACAGTCTTCAATTTTGAAAATGGCGCCCTGGTCAGGGGCGCCATTTACTAGAGGGCTGGGAGCCTCCGTGTCTTTAAACCATGAACGTATTATGTTAACAGAGTTCAAAAACTCATAAAAATCATGCTAACAAACTAAGTTTAAACTATTAAAGATCATGGTGATATGTAACATGCTATCAAAATACCATGATATATACATGATTATTGCTTGATTACGGTAAAGCGATGATATATATAGCATGGTTGACTAGTTAATCGAACTCTAACATGCATCAGTTAACCTATTTAGCTACTAGTAGGTAAAGATTTGAGAACACCTACCTCTGTGAAGTGACAGGAGTTGACAGGAGAGGAAGAAGCAGCCCTTCCCTTCCTCTGCAACTCTTCAGAGCTTGCTCCCGTATCTAGCCTTCGAACTAACCAAATAGGGAGAAAATAGAGTGTATTTTTTAACCTTAGGGTCGACATGATGGGGGACAAGATCCAGAATTATAGGGTATTTAGTGGGTTTACAGCCTACACAGGCTGGAGGGATAGAATGATCGTGGTAGTGGTCGGAAAGAAATGACGCCCAAGAGAGGGTGTGTATTTCATAAGTTAAGATTTCCATGTTAAACTTCAAAGGTTTTTATCTTTAAAAATTGATGGAATTTGTTTGTGAAATTTCAAGGGCGAGACCCTTACATTTTTCTCTATTTTTACATATAATTTTTTTTGAAATTTTTTTTAAATAAAAAGTGGCACTATTCACATCACTATTCACATTTAGGAAATAACGACTTAACATATGTCGTTATTTTGAATGGAGATTTTTGTATTCACTCTACACTAACCAAAATTATCTATATATCCTTTTTCACTTTCTAAATTATATTTATCATTTAACACTTCATCTATATACCCTTATTCTTCAAAATAATGATATAATGTAAAAGTTGAAATATGAAATTTTTTAAATTATGAAAATATGATTTGGCATTTTGTAAAAGTGATGTTTATCCTTTAAAACACTATCTATATAACCTATTTCCTATTTCTTTGGAATAGTGTAATATTAATTTCCTAAGTGATTGAAAATATAAATTGGCATTTCCTAAAAT
Source organism: Amorphophallus konjac (assembly GCA_022559845.1). Taxonomy (NCBI): domain Eukaryota; kingdom Viridiplantae; phylum Streptophyta; class Magnoliopsida; order Alismatales; family Araceae; genus Amorphophallus; species Amorphophallus konjac. The sequence continues at coordinate 175,818,627 of CM040126.1, read as the reverse complement.
ATAATTTGGCATCTTCTAAAGCATCTATTGGTAATTAAATGTTTTAAATGGTTAATCCAATAGAATTAGAATATGAGTTCAATAATTAAATATATATATATATATATTTGTATATTTCTATTTTAAAATTCTCGGGTGTTACATCCAGCCCTCAGGTAAAGGGCGCCCCTCACCTGGGTGCCATTTCCTGAAGGGGCGCCCCAGGCAAGGGCGCCCTTTAAATGGAGACCCTTCACACAGTCGTTGATTCATTTTCAGTAATTAATAAACACCATGTTTAGAAAATTAATATCTATGAAACCAAACCATTAAATTCTGCCATGAGTATGATTCTGTGATCCTGATATTTTTCTCTACCTATCCATGTCCTTACTTCTTGATTCCGAGAACTTTCAACCTGATGAATAGTGTTTTGTGTCTTGGAACGCACCTGCTTGGTGTGTAAACCACCCAGAAGAAAGGGTGCCCCTGTCCATGGCGCAATTTAAAGAATTGAAGACTCTCTACAGAGTCTTCATTTAAATGAAGACTCTGTAGAGGGGCACCGTTTCCTTTTGAAAAAAAAAGAAAATATGTATATAGGGAATGGGTGCCCCTTCCCACAGGCGCCATTCACTTGAATAATGGCACATGTGGGGGCGCCAATTCCAACCAGCTGCCTGAAGGGCGCCCCTGACCAGGGTGCCATTTACCTGAATGACGGCAGACCCTAGGGCGCCATTTTCCCTATGTACTGGTTTCACAGAACCTCTGTTCTGTCCGCAGATTGGGTGCCCCTCAGTGAGGGTGCCAATTCTCAAAATAATGACAGCCATTAAGGCGCCAATTCAATGATTTGTGGCAGCCCTTGAGGTGCCAATTCCAACCAGGTTCCCGACTTGCCTCATGTTTTGCGCTGTTTTAATCATAGCTCATCTATACATGATAAAATGTCCTTGAACTCCATTCATGGAATCTACCTTATGTTCCTACAATAGTTAAACCCTTGAAATTCCATATTGGCTATAAATGAGAGTGGATGTCAAAAGAAATACATGAAATGTTGTGCATATAGGACCCGGTCTAGTCTTGGGAGGAGCACCCAAAGGTACTTGTGCCTATGGGAGTCTATTGACCCCGATGTTTAAGGATTGCACCGAAGTACTTGCTTTCTTGCTTGACTTGAGACATTCCACACTTACTCTCGTGACACTACTTGCTTTACTTGACTTGTGTGGCCCAGAATGGGCAATACTTGACTGCGTGGCCCGAAAAAGGGCAAAGTACTTGCTTGATTGAAATAGCCAATTCCAGTAACACGTATTTGATATTACTTGCTTGAACATGAATCTTACTTGCTTGAACATGAATTCTTGATTGCCTGAAAAATTGTATCGACATCTATAAGTTCTTGATATTCTGCTTGACAAATAGTTGAAATCATACAATACTCTTTCTATGAAGTTCTTGATATCTCGCTTGTCAACTTGCTAATACTTGAAATCATGCAATATTCTTTCTACACTGTTCTTTATTTATCGCTTGTCTAGCATGCATAGCTATACCTACATTGCACGTAACATGTAAACTACTTAAAGATTGCTCGAACTTGAGATTTAATTCGTACTAAGCAATTCACTCACCTAGTTGCAACTCTAACATTTTTCAGGTAATATGGATAGTGACCACGATCCGGATGGGAATGAAACCGAGTGAAGAGTGCTAGAATGCCAATCGTCTACTGTTAGGTAGCCGCGTTCCGATTATCTGGAGTCCTTACCTTTGTGTTTCCAGCTATGTCAGGTATGCCAGTCTAGTTGATTAAACTTGCTAAGGCTCATAGCCTAGTAGTTGGATTGAATAATGTATGTCATGGACGAGAATTATCATCAATTGGTTAATTGTACGAATTTGTTATCTTGGACTATTGGTATCGTTTTAGAAATTAAATCTTAGTCATTATTTAGTCTTTTACGCACTCTATCTTTTGTCAAAAAATATATATATACTAATTTGATTGAATGGTTCTATATAAGCTGGCCATGACTCGGGTATCTTCCGCGCTCGGGCCATGACAATCTTCGTGGTATCAGAGCCTAGGATTTTAATTCCTAGGAAATTGGAAGTCATGATCAAAATATAGGAAAAACCCAAGTCTAAGGATATGTTTACACTTTAAACCATGTGAGATGGGTAGAGCCATGGGTTATGCTATCGAAAATCTTTAACTTGAAACACGGAACTAATTTCATCAAACTCTCTTATAGGATCATGGCTGCTGAAAGAGCACAATGGCGCGAGATGCAGCGCACCGTGCAAGGTCTTACCCAGGTGCTACAGTAAGTGGCGCAAGGTGGAGCTAACCGTGGAGCTGGTGATCTCCACAGAGGTTTTCACAACATGAACCCACCAAGATTCGCGGGCTCGTCTGACCCCGAATATGCTGAAAATTGGTTGAAGGAGATTGACAGAATTTTCCATGTAATGCAATGCACAGATGAAGAAAGGGTCTTACTGGCTATATTCCAACTGGAGAAGGATGCTCGAGGTTGGTGGGAATCCGTAGAAGCAACATAGCCTGATGACCATGTCACATGGGATGACTTTGTTGAATATTTCAACAACAAGTACTTCTCCGACTGTATTCAGGAGAAGAAGGCCGCAGAATTTGCCACACTAAGACAACGGATCCTGACCATGGCCGAGTATCAGGCCCAGTTCTTAAGACTGTCCAGGTATGCACCCCACTTGGTGTGTACTGAAAAGGTGAAGGCTAGAAAGTTCCTTAATGGGCTTCGGCCCCACTATATTACACAACTTACGTTGATGGACATCCAAGTCTATTCGGAAATGATTCGGCGTGCCCAGTTACTAGAGGACGCCACTGAGCTATCCAACAAGATTGGGGGAAGGGACAAGAAGGAACCTGTCACAAGCCCAGGAAATTTCATAGCAACATTCAACAAGAAGCGGTATTACAATGGAGGAGAGTCCTCCAAAGGAAAGAAGTTTCAGAAGAATGACAAGCCTTTCTCCACCACTACATCTTCTAAGGAAGTTTGTAAGTATTGTGACAAAGCCAACCACAAGACCGAGGAATGTTGGAGGAAACTGGGAGCGTGTCTCTGATGTGGAAGTCGCGAACATCGAATTCCTGACTGCCCATTGATGAAGGAGCAATCCACTAAGGATGAGAAGCATCCGGCAAAGAAACAAGGCCATCTGCAAGCTCTCCAAGAGATGGAACTAATAGAAGGTGGAATCGTGGAAGGTACACTAACTATTTGTTCTAAAATCGCTAAAGTTTTATTTGATACTGGAGCAACTCATTCATTTGTTTCCAAGACATTTGCTGCATCATTTTTTAAAGAACCCAAATGGTTAGATTTAGTCATATCTACACCTCTCAGGAATAAGTCCGATATCACACATCACTACCCAAATTGCAAGGTTATGGTTAAAGGAAATGATTTACCTGTCAACTTGATATGCCTAGATATGAAGGGGTATGATGTCATACTAGGTGCTGACTGGTTATCCACATACCAAGCAACCGTAGATTGCCGAAATGGTAAGATCACTTTCGTGGATTACCCCAAGCTGGTTTACACTAGCCCTCGGAATAAATCCCCTCTTATCTCAGCCCTCCGAGCTAGCAAACTTATAAGTAAAGGATGTGTGGCTTTAATTGCATTTGTGACTCCCACGGAAGTTGAGGAGACTAAACTTGAAGGCATCAATGTAGTTCAGGATTTTCCCGATGTTTTCCCAGAAGAATTGCTCGGCTTACCCCCAGAGCGGGAAGTGTCATTCACAATTGACCACGCTCCTGGTGCTGGTCCTATTTCTAAAGCACCTTACAGAATGTCCCCCACTGAGCTCAACGAGCTAAAAGAGCAGCTGATAGAGTTATTGAATAAGGGTTTTATTAGGCCAAGTACTTCTTTATGGGGAGCATCTGTGCTATTCTTCAAAAAGAAGGATGGATCGATGAGACTATGCATTGATTATCGACAGCTAAATCACCTTACAATCAAGAACAAGTACCCGCTGCCAAGAATTGATGAGCTGTTTGATCAATTATATAGAGCTACATACTTCTCCAAGATTGATCTTCGTTCTGGTTACCACCAATTGAAGATCAAAGAAGAAGACATTCATAAAACTACATTCCGAAGCAGGTATGGGCATTACGAATTTACTGTTACGCCTTTCGGACTAACAAATGCCCCTGCAGCCTTTATGTAGTTAATGAATGGCATAGTTAGGCCCTGCTTAGACCAATTTATTGTGGTCTTCATTGTTGATATTCTGATTTATTCAAAGACCGAAGAGGATCATGAAGAACATCTGAAGAAGGCATTACAAATATTAAGGGAAAATAAATTATATTCCAAATTCAGCAAGTGCAAGTTCTGGCTCGAGGAAGTATCCTTCTTGGGCCATGTGATCTCGAAGGACAGAGTTTTTGTTGATCCTACAAAGGTCGAAGCTGTGAAGAATTGGGAACGACCAACAAATGCAACAGAAATTCGAAGCTTCTTGGGTCTAGCTAGTTACTACCATCGTTTCATCAAGGACTTCTCTAGGATTGCTGTTCCTCTCACCAGATTGACTCGCGAAAAAGTGCCCTATGCATGGAACGAAGATTGTGAGAAGAGTTTCCAAGCTTTGAAGGATGTCTTGGCCACTGCTCTAGTCTTATCATTACCAATTGAAAGAGAGAAATACGAGGTATATACCGATGCTTCTGGTATTGGCCTCGGATGTGTATTGATGCAAAATGGAAAATGATACGTGCAGTGGAAAGTGAGATAGAAGGGGGGGTTGAATAGATCACTCCCAAATTCAAACAACTCAGACACGATTTCAAAACCCCTCAAGTTGCAGTGAAAAAGACTTCGGACACAGGCAACAAAGATGACTAGTATGAGAAATGAGATCGAGAAAGCCACCCACAATGAAGCAATGTGTCAAGTAGATGGAGAACATCATAGCATAAACAAGCAAACCACAGAGGAGACTGGGAATTTTTAGGTACTTCGATTGCTATCCGCAATCTACGTCCACCCCTTACTCAAGAGAGTAAGATTTCCTTGCAATATAGAGTCGCACACAACAGACTCAGTCTACAACAACTACTGCCAAACAGCTTGCCATGAGGAACAACCTCTTCAGTCTTCTGATCGACCAGAAGAAAACATTGGAGAACCAATCTCCCTTCCTTTGCACGTAGCAAAGGGAACCATGTGCCGTTACTCCCAAGTAACTCACACAACTAGAGGATCGAGCCTCTCTTCCTCCAAGACAATGGAGGGAACTGGAGAACTTCTCCCTTCCTCCGTACAGTGGAGGGTAACAGAATGAAATAAAAGTAAGAGAAACTTGAAAATAAAACGATCGATGAACGACAATTTTCTCAGAAAAACAAAAGCAATGTAGCTTCCGTAGAAACAGATCTTCGCATCCACAATCACTTCTCTCTCAGAAATTTTTCTCTTAGCTCTGGATGGAGTGGGTTGTCTCTGGTTTTCTCTCTTGAAGCATTACTCCCACGTTGCTCTTCTTTCTCACTGTTCCATCCCCTTTCTAACCCTTTTCCTCAGCATATATATATGTCTGATCTAGAACCTTAGGCGTGTAGATACCACGTTTCCCGCTGAAGATGTTGGGGTACGTGTGAGAATGTTCTGGACGTCTATCTACCTCGGATCATGTGCCATCCCGGTGAATGCACAGACAAACTGTCAGAGAAGGAATAAACATTTCGTCATACTCTTAGCATAATTTGTATTGGTGTATTGAGTAAGATGGTAAAAGCTACACTGAGTAGGAGTTTAATCATGCAACAGATATGCACGGACAAGAATCAGCAAGACACAAAGTGCACTGACTTTATTTTGCCAGAGAGAAAAGTTTGCACCAAGTCAAAAGAGTAAGCATCGGCTAAGTCGGGCTATGACAAGCACCGACCTGAAATGAATCAGAAGATGCACCAATCTACGTTAGCTATCTACAGGACTTTGCACCGAGTCTAATAAGACTTGAAACATGAACATCACTGACTTCGTTGCAACAGAGACTTGTATAGGCTAGACTATGCACTGATCATGAGTTGTTTTAAGCAAGGCATGCACCGAGTCGGGATATGCAGTCCAAGCAGGAATTGCACCGAGATGGCAATGAGAAGTACAAGATAAAGCTTGCACCGAGATGAAGGAACGACCAACCTAACCAATGCATTCTGGTCAGGAATTGCACCGACCTCGAGAGGTGAGATGCAAAGACATGATATGCACGGACCTTAATGCTCATGACCTCAAGAAATGCACAAAGATAAAATTATGAACAACAAAACCTGTGTATGAACATGGACTTGCACCGAGGTAAGTACTTTATGTGAAAGATGCAGAACTAGCACTGACTCAATATGCATTAAGCAAAAGAACGAATAACCTGAAATGCACAGACCTAAATCATGCTATTAGCACAGATCCCCTTCATGCTTAGAAACACGGAAATGCACCATATAAGAGCAAATTGATCTAGAGATAAAAACAAATTGATTTATAGTGTGAGACATCATCAAAACCGTAGGGATACAACAATCTCCCCTTTTTTGATGATGGCAACACTATGAATCAAGCAATATCAGGGCATTAAAAACATTCAAGAGTAAGCCAATCATGCAGACAAACCAAACATAACTTCTGAATCTCTTCTCTCTCCAAAACCACTCCCCCACAGCTCACTCTCAGAGGACCTTTTCACAGTAGAAAGACCTCTCTCAGATATTGCATGACCTCTCTCCCCCTTTGACATCATCAAAAGGAAATGAAAGATATATGAAATTGCTGGAGACATGAGGAAGAAGTATAGTGACTTCTTAGTGTAGAAAAACTCAAGAGCATATCTGAAGAGAATAAGTGAGGTGCTAAACTCAAGTGAAGATTCTTGAACTCTGGTAATCAATAGAGAATGAGAATGAGAGGAAAGTATATCCACATACATGGTATATGATGTAGAGCAGGGATGAACAAGTATGGCAAGACATTGCTGATCAAAACAACAATACTCAGTAGACGACCAGAGACAAAAGCAGAGAAGGTGTGCTCATGGTATTGAGGACAAGCATTCAGTAATTTGCACAAAGACAAGGGATATTATAGAGTTTTGCAATAAGACCAATGAGTAAGTTGGTAAATCACACTTTTGACATTAGGGAGACACCTTGATCAGAGGCCTGAATCCCCAGTTACTCAATGTGAGTACCTCATTACCTCTCCTTTTGGAAGAACATAGTTAGTAACTGTGGCTTTTTACATGATGAAACACCTTGATCAGAGACCAGAGTTCCCAGTTACTCACCACCTTGTCACCATTGCTCTGTGATGATCAGAAATATTAAGGCCATTTTACAGACACACAATTTTTTTTTTAATTTGACACCTCATGACATAGGAATTACTTCACTTCATTGATGAAGCTCCCAGTTTCTCAGTGGTCAAACCATAGACCTTTGTTCATTTAGTTGATCCCTTATGTTGTGGTGATAAAACGATTGAAGACAATACCAGAAGGACTGTTTCTTTGAAATGAATCTTGAAGTCTAGATTTCAAGTTGTTCTGGACATATGTCAGGACATACAGGTTTTAGCCTGAATCGGAATCATTGACAATGTAGGAAGATATATTTCGAACACTTAATCCAGATCTCTAATGAACTACTAGAGAAAAGATTCTAGCTGGACTTTAGTTACACAAACTTATAGACTTAAGAGATGAATGAGATTCCACAGTCTGAGATTGAACCGCACTCATTCAATCATGAAAACCAGCAATGACACATGTCTGGTCAATCTTTTGAATTAGTAAAAATACACTAACTGCCCAGCTCCCCCTCAAACGATGCACTAAAGGAATTTTCTCAGCAGATTCTCAGGACTCCCCCTCACTATCAGGACAGGCTTCTCACATAATCTCTTGCCAAGGTAAAACAATTCAATATCAGGAGATCATCAATTAAGATAATTTAAATAAGCCTAATTCTCTCCTTAATGTGGTGAATTTGTCATTGTCCAGAGGCTTGGTGAAGATATCAGCAATTTGATTAGCAGTGCCTACATGAATCAGTTCAAAGTTGTTCTTAGAAACCTCATCTCTTATGAAATGATGCCTTATTTTTATGTGTTTGGTGCGGGAATACAAAACAAGATTCTTGGCTAGGTTGATGGCACTGGTATTATCACAATAAATAGGTATGCACCCCAGGTCTACTTGATAGTCCTGAAGCTTGTGTTTAATCCAAATGACTTGTGTACCACAACTCCCTGCAGCCACGTACTCAACCTCTGTAGTGGAGAGGGCCACAGAATGTTGTTTCTTGGAACCCCAAGATACTAAACACCAACCTAGAAATTCACAGTAACCACTTGTGCTTTTTCTATCTAGTTTACATCCGGCATAATCTGCATATGTGTATGCAACTAAATCAAGTGTGTGTGATGCAGGAAACCATAAACCAAGGGTGTGTGTAGTAGATAGATATCTAAAAATTATTTCACTGTAACTAGATGCAATTCAGTGGGTCTAGATTGATACCTTGCACACATTCCTACACTGAACTGTATATCAGGTCTTGAAGCTGTCAAATAAAGTAGAGATCCAATCATACCTCGATAGAGCTTGGCATCTACTTCTTTACCTGTCTCATCTGCATCCAATGAGGTATTGGTACCCATTGGTGTTGTAATGTGCTTCAAGTTGTTCATGCCAAACCTCTTGAGAATTTCCAATGTGTACTTGGTCTGGTTGATGAAGCATCCATCCTCTAACTGTTGTACCTGCAAGCCAAGAAAATACTTTAATTGACCTACCAAACTCATTTCAAATTTAGCAGACATCAATTTAGAAAATTCATTACATAGTTCAAAGCTAGTTGACCCAAACACAATATCATCTACATATACCTGAACTATGATGAGGTCTTTATTTGAACTCTTGGAAAATAAAGTTTGATCTACCTTACCTCTGTGGTAGCCCTTGCTGATAGAAAATTATGTCAGTCTTTCATACCATGCTCGAGGAGCCTGCTTTAGACCATACATGGCTTCGTTCAACCTGAAAACTTGGTTAGGTTGTTGAGAAAACTGAAATCCTGGGGGTTATTCAACAAAAACCTCTTCCTTGATAACTCCATTTAAAAATGCACTCTTCACATCCATTTGTTGGAGTTTTATATTCCTGGAACATACAAATGCTAACAATATTCTTATTGCTTTCATCCTAACAACATGTGCATAGGACTCATCAAAATCAACTCCAAATTCCTGACAGTAGCCCTTGACTACTAGTCTGGCTTTATTTCTAGAAATGATTCCATCTTCATTCATTTTATTCTTAAACACCCACTTAGTTCCTATGACATTAGAACTTTCTGATATTGGAACTAACTCCCAGACATTATTTCTTTCAAACTGTCCTAACTCTTCACACATAGCATTAATCCATGATTGATCACCTAAGGCCTCTTCTACTGATTTGGGTTGGATTTGTGAGACCAAAGTAATTAGGTCTTGGTTATGAACATTCCTAAAGTGAGACCTAGTTCTAAGAGGATCTTCAAGGTTGCCTAGGATGTTATCTATTGGGTGATCTTTAAGATATCTAACATTTCTGGAAGACTCACCTGTTTCTGCTGGCCCTACATGGTTGGGAGCATCTGATGTTTCAATCGGCTGAACCTCCTCTTCTTCTTTGTCTTCTAGGAATTCTCCATCGTGCTTAGAATCCCTGTCTGCATCTTCAATGTTAGCAGCATCTTTTGTTTCACCAAAAATGACATGTGGAGACTCTTCAACTTTCTGATCAGTTATGCTAAAGACCCTATATGCTCTTGACACTTCAGAGTATCCTAAAAATATTCCAGGACAACTTTTTGCATCAAACTTATCTAATTCTTTCTTGTCATTATTATGGATAAAGCATTTAGCTCCAAAAATCCTGAAATGAGCCAAGTTTAGTTTCTTACCTTTCAATAACTCATAGGGGGTTTTCTTGTGAATTGGTCTTACCATGGCCCTGTTGATTGTATAAGTTGTTGTATTGGCCGCCTCTGCCCAAAACTTTCTTGGTAGTTGACTTTCAATCAGCATGGTTCGGGCCATCTCCACAATGGTTCGATTTCGTCTCTCCACAATTCCATTCTGCTCTGGTGTCCTGGGAGAAGAAAACTTGTGTGTTAGTCCTTCACTTTCACAAAGGTCATAAAACATGGAGTTTTCAAATTCACCTCCATGGTCAGATTGAATTGAACAAATCTTATGTTTTCCTTCTTATTGGACCTTTTGGAAAAATTGTTTGATTTTTTGAAAAGCATCATTTTTGTTGGCTAAGAAAAAGATCCATGAAAATCTAGAGTGGTCATCAATGATCACATAACCAAACCTACTTCCATTAAGACTCTGAGTTCTAGTAGGACCGAAGAGGTCCATATGAAGAAGTTCCATTGGTCTATAAGACAATGGCTCATATCTTAGTTTGAAGGACTTTCTGGTCTGTTTACCTAGAGCACAGGCATCATAGATTTTTGAGATAGAGCTAAACTTGATTTTAGGCATGCCTCTAACTAAATCATGCTTGATTAATTTATTCAAAGTAGAAAAGCTAGCATGGCCTAAACGTCTATGCCAATCAAAAGCATCACTTTTAGAATCAGCAGATAAGCAGAGATTAGATTCAGACTCAACATCTAAGTCTACCATGTAGACATTATTGGTTCTGTTTGCTACAAATTTAACACGATCAGAATTTATTTCAAAAATTTTGCATGAGTTATTGTCAAACACAACCCTGTACCCTTGTCACATAATTGACTAATGCTAATCAGATTGTGTTGAAGACCTTCCACAAGTAAGACTTTCTCTATTGAGTTAGTGGAGGACTTACCAACTGTGCCAACCCCAATGATCTTACCTCTGTTCTTTCCTCCGAATTTGACCAGACCCCGTACCTTCATTTCTAGCTTGCTGAACTTGGATCGGTCTCTTGTCATGTGCTTGGAGCAGCCACTATCAAGGTACCATTTGTTGTCTTCAGCTGCCAGGCAAACCTACACATACGAAATCAAGCAAAGTGGTTTGGAACCCAAGATAAGTTGGATCCAAAGACATTATTCAAATCTTTAAGCAGATTTTTAGGAATCCAGAGTTGTTTCAACTTGGTTTTCTATTGCATATTAATTTCAGGTTTATTGAAACTGCAACCAAGGTTATGTCCAGCTGGTCTGGAGAGGTGAAATCTATTCCAGTTATTAGGCTTCTCATCCCTGGTGTATGTTTTGTGCCCTTGTTGATTAACAAATTTTTGAGGGTGAGTGTTATTTCTCCAGTAAGTGCTATTCGGACCCATTCTTTTATAGTAGTTCCAGCTTTTATTCCGATACATTTGCCCAGTCCAGCACCACTTCTATTCTGGTGAATGGGCTTAGAGAAGTTCTTCACAAAGTTCATTCCTATTTTAGATGGTCGTCCAGCATTGTTTATTGAATTTTCCTTTGGACGTTGAATGTTTTGATTACTGTTTGAACTGGATGGTGTGTCCAGCTTTTCTTATCCCTTCTCTGGGCAGAAGGTAACGGTCTTGAACTGAAAGGGTCTCTTGTTAGTCGGGTCATAGCCTAGACCCTTCTTGTTGAAATTAACCCTTGTTCCTAGTATAGACTCCAGGTTCGTTTTCCCTTCAACAAATTTTTCTAGAACCTTTTGTTTGTCTTCCAGCTCTCTTTGCATAAACTCACAATTTTTTAAGAGTTCAGTGTTCACTTTCTTAACAGCTTCATACTTCTCTGTGATCACACTATTTTCATTCAGACTTTCTTCAAATTTAATCTTAAGTTTGTTGAGCTGTGTGTGAACTTCCTGGTTCTTTGATTTGTGCTTTTCATTTTCCTTTTTCAGAGAAGTCATTTCTTCTAATTCTTCCTTTAGTTTCTGATTTTCCTCACTGATTTGAGTTTGTTCTTCAATATTAGCATTAAATTTTCTCTTCAGGACCCTATGCTCTTTACTCAGAGAATTGAACTTATCTAACAGTTCAGCATAGGCATCTTCCCAATCATCAATAGAAAAATTCTCGAAGATATTTGTTACCTCCTCTTCGCTGTTTGCCATCAGGCAAATTCCTTCTTCGTCCTCCTCCGAGGAATTGGTTTCCGGATCTTCTTCCTCATCGCTTCACGTGCAGACCATTGTTTGTGGTTTCTTCTTCTGCACCATCGAGCTCTTCTTCTGAAAGTCAGGACCCTTCTTCTGAAGATCAGGGCAATCCCCTTTCATATGTCCAGGTTTCCTACAATGAAAACATGTGATTTTCTTCGTGCTCCTATTCTTATCATTGTTGGAATCAAAATTCTTACCAGAAGGGTATGACCTCTTCCTTCTGAAGGTCTTTTCCTTAGTCCTTAAGAATTTCCTGAATTGTCGAGTGAGCATTGCTTGCTCCTCCTGGTCAAGGTCTGACAGTCCGTCAGACTCGCAACTACTACTCCCGCTGCTGCTACTTCCCTTGCTGCGGGACACCTTGAGGGCAATATTCTTGCCCTTCCTGTCGCTTCCTTCACCATTCCTTTTGAAGTTCATCTCATACATCATTAGGGATCCTATGAGTTCAGTGACGGTCATTGTCGACAGATCCCTAGACTCCTCTATCACGATGGCCTTAGTGTGCCATGTAGGGGTTAGAGATCTAAGTATCTTCCTGACTATATCTCCCTCAGCTATCTCTTTCCCAAACCCCTAAAGACTATTCGTAATCAGTGACAATCTGGCATACATCTCAGTTATGGTCTCCTCTGGTTTCATCTTAAACATCTCATATTCAGAGGTGAGGAGATTTACCTTCGTTGCTTTCACTTGAGGTGTACCTTCGTAGATTAGACCCAACTCGTCCCACATTTTCTTGGCCGTCTTGCAAGCCGAGATGCGGGCGTATTCGTCTGGGTGTACAACATATTGGATGATGTTCAGGGCCGTCCAGTTGAGTGACGAGAGCTTGACTTGATCATCTGTCCACGCGTCCTCGTTTAGTGGTAGATCGTATGGCCCTGTGGTGATCACCCTCCACAGCTTGTGGCTCTGCGCCCTGATTAATACTTCCATCCTATTTTTCCAGAAAAGATAATTGTTACCATCAAAGAATGGAAGGCGGCTGATAGACTGTCCCTCAGCCATGAAGCTTCGAGGACCATTAGGATTACCTTGACCGTTGGCCCACATGATGAAAACCTGCTCTGATACCAATTGATACGTGCAGCGGAAAGTGAGATAGAAGGGGGGGTTGAATAGATCACTCCCAAATTCAAACAACTCAGACACGATTTGTCAACCCCTCAAGTTGCAGTGAAAAAGACTTCGGAGACAGGCAACAAAGATGACTAGTATGAGAAATGAGATCGAGAAAGCCACCCACAATGAAGCAATGTGTCAAGTAGATGGAGAACAGCATAGCATAAACAAGCAAACCACATAGGAGACTGGGAATTTTTAGGTGGTTCGATTGCTATCCGCAATCTACGTTCACCCCTTACTCAAGAGAGTAAGGTTTCCTTGCAAATATAGAGTCGCACACAGCAGACTCAGTCTGCAACAACCGCTGCCAAACAGCTTGCTTTGAGGAACAACCTCCTCAGTCTTCTGATCGACCAGAGAAAACACTGGAGAACCAATCTCCCTTCCTTTGCACATAGCAAAGGGAACCATGTGCAGTTACTCCCATGTAACTCACACAACCAGAGGATCGAGCCTCTCTTCCTCCAAGACAATGGGGGGAACTGGAGAACTTCTCCCTTCCTCCATACAGTGGAGGGTAACAGAATGAAATAAAAGTAAGAGAAATTCGAAAACAAAACGATCGATGAACGATAATTTTCTCAGAAAAATAAAAGCAATGTAGCTTCCGTAGAAGCAGATCTTCGCATTCATAATCGTTTCTCTCTCTCAGAAATTTTTCTCTTAGCTCTGGATGGAGTGGGTTGTCTCTGGTTTTCTCTCTTGAAGCACTACTCCCACGCTGCTCTTCTTTCTCACTGTTCCATCCCCTTTCGAACCCTTTTCCTCAGCATATATATATGTCTGATCCAGAACCTTAGGCATGTGGATACCATGTTTCCCGCCTGAAGATGTTGGGGTACGTGTGAGAATGTTCTGGACGTCTATCTACCTCGGATCATGTGCCATCCAGGTGAATGCACAGACAAACTGTCAGAGAAGGAATAAACATTTCGTCATACTCTTAGCATAATTTGTATTGTTGTATTAAGTAAGAAGGTAAAAGCTGCACTGAGTAGGAGTTTAATCGTGCAACAGATATGCACGGACAAGAATCAGTAAGACACAAAGTGCACTGACTTTATTTTACCAGAGAGAAAAGTTTGCACCAAGTCAAAAGAGTAAGCATCGGCTAAGTCGGGCTATGATAAGCACCGACCGGAAATGAATCAGAAGATGCACCAATCTACGTTAGTTGTCTACAGGACTTTGCACCGAGTCTAATAAGACTTGAAACAGGAACAACACTGACTTCGTTGCTATAGAGACTTGTATAGGCTAGACTATGCACCGATCATGAGTTGTTTTAAGCAAGGCATGCACCGAGTCGGGATATGCAGTCCAAGCAGGAACTGCACCGAGATGGCAATGAGAAGTACAAGACAAAGCTTGCACCGAGATGAAGGAACGACCAACCTAACCAATGCCTTCTGGTCAGGAATTGCAACAACCTCGAGAGGTGAGATGCAGAGACATGATATGCACGGACCTTAATGCTCACGACCTCGAGAAATGCACAAAGATAAAATTATGAACAACAAAACCTGTGTATGAACAAGGACTTGCATGGAGGCAAGTACTTTATGTGAAAGATGCAGAACTAGCACTGACTCAATATGCATTAAGAAAAAGAACGAATAACCTGAAATGCACGGACCTAAATCATGCTATTAGCACAGATCCCCTTCATGCTTAAAAACAAGGAAATGCACCGTATAAGAGCAAATTGATCTAGAGATAAAAACAAATTGATTTATAGTGTGAGACATCATCAAAACTGTAGGGATGCAAAAGAAAAGTCATTGCATACTCTTCCCGGTAATTAAAGAAGCACGAAGAGAACTACCTGGTGCATGACTTAGAGCTGGCCGCGATGGTATTTGCTTTGAAGATGTGGAGACACTATCTCTACGGAGAATAATTCACTTTATACTCCGATCAGAAGTGCCTCAAGTATTTATTCTCCCAAAAGGAGCTAAATATGCAGCAAAGGTGTTGGCTCGAATATCTCAAGGATTTTGACTTCACTATACAATACCATCCTAGTAAGGGTAACTCCATAGCTGATGCCCTTAGTCGAAAGCCGAGGGCAATATTGGCCAACTACATGATTCAAGAATGGAAGTTGCTAGAGAAATTCCTTGAACTCAATATAAGTATAGATGAGAAGAACGGGTGTATTATTCTATCCCATATGAGTCTACATCCAGATTTGCTTCCTAAAATCAAGAAGCTACAAGAAGATGATCCTGCATTAGTGGAAATAAAGGACAAGATGGATGAGAGACTCGACTTCAAGCTGGCACCCGATGGTAGATTGCTATTCCATGAACGGACATGTGTACTCGACTATTTCGAGTTAAAGAAGGTTCTTGAAGAAGCTCATCAATCAAGTTACACAATTCACCCTGGAGCCACTAAGATGTACCAAGACTTGAAACGGACTTTCTGGTGGCCTAATATGAAGAGGGAGGTAGCAGACTTTGTATCTCACTGCCTGACATGCCAACAAGTGAAGGCGGAACATCAGAAACCTGCTGGAAAATTGCATCCGCTAGATATTCCCAAGTGGAAGTGGGAAGATATCGGCATGGACTTTATCATGGGTTTGCCCAAGTCTAGGAGCGGACATGATGGAATTTGGGTGATCATCGACCGCCTAACTAAATCGGCTCATTTCTTGCCCATCAAGAGCCGATGGTCAGTTGATATCCTTGTTGTCTTATATATCAAAGAGATTGTTAGATTGCATGGAGTCCCGGTGTCAATTGTATCTGACCGAGACCCACGCTTTTCCTCTCATTTTTGTAAAAGTCTACAACATTCTCTGGGGATGAAACTCAACTTCAGCACTGCTTTTCATCCCCAAACAGATGGTCAGATAGAGCGGACAAACCAAGTTGTTGAAGATATGTTAAGGGCAAGTATTAAAGACTTCAACGGAAGTTGGCATGACCACTTACCCCTAGCCGAGTTTACAAATAATAATAGCTATCAAGCCAGTATCCAAATGGCACCGTTCGAGGCACTCTATGGCATAAGTTGTTGATCTCCAATATACTGGGACGAAGTCGATGAAAAATAAATTCTAGTCCCAGATATGGTGAGAGATTCAACCAAGAAGATACACGTCATTCGAGAAAGACTCCAGATAGCACAATCCAGGCAGAAGTCGTATGCTGACAATCGAAGAAGAGATCTGGAATGTCAAGTTGGAGACCAAATTTTTCCTCAGGTCTCCCCCGGCCGAGGTATTAGAAGATTCAGTGTTAAGGGCAAGCATACACCGAGGTTTATTGGTCCATTACAAGTATTGGAAAGAGCAGGCAAGGTGGCTTATCGCATTACTTTGCCTCCACAACTATCAGAAGTGCACAATGTGTTCCATATTTCTATGCTGAAGAAGTATGTGCACGATCCTCTCCACATCATCGACCACACTGATTTGGTGATACAGAAGGACCTTACCTATGAGCAAAATCCAATGAAGATCCTCGACTGAGAAGCTCGAGTTTTAAGGAATAAGACGATCCCTATGGTGAAAATCCAATGGAATCTATGCTTAGAACAAGAAGCTACATGGGAAATTGAGGAGTCTATGAAAAGAAGATTTCCAGAGCTATTCTAGTCTGTAAGTACTCTACACCCTCTATGTTGTCTTGCATATAATTGAATTTGGGGACTAAATTCTTTTAAGTGGGAGAGGGTGTAGCACCCCCGATAAAATGATAGAGAAATTAAACTTTTTAAATAAACAATCATACCTGAAGGCCTTATAAAAAGAATCATACCTTATGAAGGCTACTATATAAATATACCTACATTTAAGAGGCCCAACATCACTTAAATGCCAACGCATGGATAGTATGTAGTGGGGGTTCCTCTTTTCCAACACAAAGGTAATGGGCGCCCCTTACTAGGGCGCCATTCACCAAAATGAAGCCCCCATGCAAGGGTGCCATTTACGTTCAGGGGGCCACCATCCCACACCATAAAGGCCAACCAATTATATACACATGAAGGGGCAACTTTTGTCTAAAAGCAATAGGAATGGGCACCCCTGTACAAGAGCACCAATTCCATGTACAGTGGCCACCCAATTAATGGGCACCCCTATCAAGGGCGCCATTTCCCCACAATAACCCACAAGTTCTAGAAGGGGTTGAAACAAGAACATCCTACCTTTGCTGGCAATGGACCCATGAGGGAACATATACAGTAAGGCTTTCAGATCTGGTTTTCAATAGACCCTTGAGATTATTCCCTGTAAACATTTTCCCTCCGTCGAACATGCGAGGGTCATTTACCGTGTTCCTTCTGCTGAAGCCTTGCTGGGCTTCTTCCTGCTACTACGTGAGGAGGCTGCTTCCTCTTCTTCCTCTTCTTCCCACATGCTTCTTCCTCCTGCGGAAGAGAACGTGAAGGGGCTTTCTTTCTTTTCTCTATCTGTACTACGTGTAGCACTCCAAAAAGGTAGGTGTTCTCAAGATCTAGCCCAACCCGTAGCTAAAATAGGGTAACATAACATGATAGTATAATCCATCTGTCATGCCATACAGCCCGTTTCATACTCTATAGCATGTTACACGGGTTTTAAGTAGACCATACTCTATAGCATGTTACACGGGTTTTAAGCAGAACATACTCTATAGCATGTTACACGGGTTTTAAGTAGAACAACTATAGCCCATTACACCAGTTTTCTACATAGTCTGTTATACTGATTTTACGGGATTCGAATATATCTATTACACTAGTTTTTACAGCCTTAAAATAGCATGCTTAGCCTTAATATATAACATGTTTTATAAAATATATACATGTTTTACAAAAACCCAACATTTCCAGCCCTCAGGTAAAGGGCGCCCCTCACCTGGGCGCCATTTCCTGAAGGGGCGCCCCAGGCAAGGGCGCCCTTTAAATGGAGACCCTTCACACAGTCGCTGATTCATTTCCAGTAATTAATAAACACCATGTTTAGAAAATTAATATCTATGAAACCAAACCATTAAATTCTTGCATGAGTATGATTATGTGATCCTGATATTTTTCTCTACCTATCTATGTCCTTACTTCTTGATTCCGAGAACTTTCGACCTGATGAATAGTGTTTTGTGTCTTGGAACGCATCTGCTCGGTGTGTAAACCACCCAGAAGAAAGGGCGCCCCTACCCAGGGCGCCATTTAAAGAATTGAAGACTCTCTGCAGAGTCTTCATTTAAATGAAGACTTTGTCGAGGGGCGTCATTTCCTTTTGAAAAAAAAAGAAAAAGAAAATATGTATATAGGGAATGGGCGCCCCTTCCCACAGGCGCCATTCACTTGAACAATGGCACATGTGGGGGAGCCAATTCCAACCAGCAGCCTAAAGAGCGCCCCTGACCAGGGCGCCATTCACTTGAATGATGGCAGACCCCAGGGCACCATTTTATGAAATAATGGCAGCCCTCTAGGCGTCATTTTCCTTATGTACTGGTTCCACAGAACCTCTGTTTTGTCCGCAGATTGGGTGCCCCTCAGTGAGGGTGCCAATTCCTGAAATAATGACAACCATTAAGGCGCCAATTCAATGACCTGTGGCAGCTCTTGAGGTGCCAATTCCATCCAGGTTCTCGACTTGCCTCTTGTTTTGCGCTATTTTAATCATAGCTCATCTATACATGATAAAATATCCTTGAACTCCATTCATGGAATCTACCTTATTTTCCTACAATAGTTAAACCCTTGAAGTTTCATATTGGCTATAAATGAGAGTGGATGTCAAAAGAAATACATGAAATGCTATGCATATAGGGCCCGGTCTAGTCTTGGGAGGAGCACCCGAAGGTACTTGTGCCCATGGGAGTTTATTGACCCCGGTGTTTAAGCATTGCACCGAAGTACTTGCTTGCTTGCTTAACTTGAGACATTTCACAATTACTCTCGTGACACTACTTGCTTTACTTGACTTGCGTGGCCCAAAATGGGTAATACTTGACTGCGTGGCCCGAAAAAAGGCAAAGTACTTCCTTGATTGAAATAGCCAATTCCAGTAACACGTACTTGATATTACTTGCTTGAACATGAATTCTTGCTTGCTTGGAAAATTGTATCGACATCAATGAGTTCTTGATATCCTGCTTGAAAAATACTTGAAATCATATAATACTCTTTCTATGAAGTTCTTGATATCTCGCTTGTCAACTTGCTAGTACTTGAAATCATATGATATTCTTTCTACACAGTTATTGATTTATCGCTTGTCTAGCATGCATAACTATACCTGCATTGCATGTAACATGTAAACTACTTAAAGATTGCTCGAACTTGAGATGTAATTCCTACTGAGTGATTCGCTCACATAGTTGCAACTCTAACATTTTTCAGGTAATATGGATAGCGACCACCATCAGGATGGGAATGAAACTGAGTGAAGAGTGCTAGAAAGCCAATCGTCTACTGTTAGCTACCCGCGTTCCGATTATCTAGAGTCCTTACCTTTGTGTTTCCAGCTATGTCAGTTATGTCAGTCTAGTTGATTAAACTTGCTAAGGCTCGTAGCCTAGTAGTTGGATTGAATAATGTATGTCATGGACGAGAATTATCATCAATTGGTTAATTCTACGAATTTGTTATCTTGGACTATTGGTATCGTTTTAGAAATTAAATCTTAGTCATTATTTCATCTTTTGCACACTCTATCTTTTGTCAAAAAAAAATATATACTGCTCTGATTGAATGGTTCTATATAAGCT
This sequence comes from Amorphophallus konjac, assembly GCA_022559845.1. Classification (NCBI taxonomy): domain Eukaryota; kingdom Viridiplantae; phylum Streptophyta; class Magnoliopsida; order Alismatales; family Araceae; genus Amorphophallus; species Amorphophallus konjac. The sequence goes on along the minus strand of CM040126.1, from coordinate 175,798,589 downwards.
AGCCACGACCCGGGTATCTTTCGCGCTCGGGGCGTGACAATACCAAATGTGCCTTGACCTTACTATGGCCAACACCAAATGTGCTCAGACCTTACTAAGGCCAACACCAAATGTGCATAGACCTTACTATGGACAATACCAAATGTGTCTCGACCTTACTATGGCCAACACCAAATGTGCACAGACCTTACTATGGCCAATATCAAATGTGCTCAGACCTTACTAAGGCCAACACCAAATGTGCACAGACCTTACTCTGGACAATATCAAATGTGCCTCGACCTTACTATGGCCAACACCAAATGTGCACAAACCCTACTCTGGACAATACCAAATGTGCCTCGACCTTACTATGGACAACACCAAATGTGCACAAACCTTACTCTGGACAATACCAAATGTGCCTCAACCTTACTATGGCCAACACCAAATGTGCATAGACCTTACTATGGCCAACATCAAATGTGCTCCGACCTTACTAAGGCCAACACCAAATGTCCACAGATCTTACTATGGACAATACCAAATGTGCCTCGACCTTACTATGGCCAACACCAAATGTGCCTCGACCTTACTATGGCCAACACCAAATGTGCATAGACCCTACTCTAGACAATACCAAATGTGCCTCGACCTTACTATGGCCAACACCAAATGTGCACAGGTCTTACTCTAGACAATGCCAAATGAGCCTCGACCTTACTATGGGACCTACTCAGACTTGCCCGAAGGCTACAATGCATGTGCTTCGACCCTCCCTTGGACCTGCACAGACCTGACTGGGGGGTACACCATAGGTGCTCTGACCTGACTGGGGGTTCCAATACATATGCTCTGACCTAACTATATATGTGCTAAGACCCGTTTTAAGGGCAGTGTTGACACCGCCAGTGCAGTGACCTAAAATTCATGATAAAAATTGAGAGGGTCATCATGAAAATATATTTCTTGAAGTAGAATATATAAATTTGGTGTAGTGGTCGATCCCTCAAACCCTTTGTTTTGCTTTGAAATGTATAAAATATTTGGAATCATTCTAATGCATAGTTGACCCTTAAAATTTGAGATTAGGTGCCTACCTCTTGAAATATTAGACCGACAATCCGAAGATAAAATCCACACCCCAGATCCACCTAAAGCTCTTCCTTGTGATCCGGGGATGAGATCCACACCCCAGATCCACCCAAGTCTTTGCTGTGGTTCACCCTCCTACGCAAGGCCACAAGGTCCCTCACCTCTCTTTCTTACATAAGAGGAACCGTAGGTGGCAGAAATTTGAAGATAAGTGTTGCTAAAGGCTGTCCACCCTTGAAACCCCTTCCTTATATAGTTTTTCAAACTTCCCATGGTCCTATCCACGACTCACAAGGCTCCAACCCACACCCAAGGTTGCTAGTTTAAAGAGGGGTTAATGCTAAGCACACTTTCATTTTGAATGGAGGTGACCATTCATCTACCCGGTCATAGATGTGAGTGGGCACACTTTTCTATTGGGTTTTGGGTTGGGATGTCTTCATATGAAATCAAGAGGACTTCTTGATCTAACTCTGGGCCATGGTCTCATCGAATTGCTTTATTTTTAGCCTGAGTTATGATTTTTGCAAGATTATCATTTATTCTCCCTCATTCAAATTGTGGCCTTTCGGTAGCCCGAGGTAATCTGGGCATAACTCTAGCATTCAGGTTGTATTTGACCTTGACCTCAACAAAGAAGTTGTAGCTAACATCCTACTTGAAATGTTGGCCTTAGTTTCAGGTCATTTCATTAACCACAGCCGAAGTTATGAATTTTCCATTAATTACATTCAAATTCTCCTAACAGTCACACCTTTTCGTGACAGCTGGCAGCCAAAGGGCTCAGAACCTTGGGTTCTGATGCGAATTGGGCTTCCACCCCAATAGAAGAGTTTGGGTTAAGGGCCCAAGATTTCTAATGGGCCTGGTTTCATCCCATTTAGTTGACTGTGGACCAATATATCCTTATTTTAACGGGTGACTGTGTTTTCTGTATTTTTTTCGACCCATTATCACAAACTCCCTCTTTCCCCATATTAGGCCTATTTTTCAGAAGCTATGCTCTTCATCAAAGTTGTTTCGTACCCAATGTTCGTTGTATGGGCTTTGGTTTCACCTAATTCTAATCTTCCTATGTTAAGTTACGAATTTTCTAAGGGTTCTTTAATAATCTATCTAGATTTCTAGCTCATTGAGCTCATGGGCCCGAATTCTACATAATTGGGCCAGTGCCAAATTGGTGGTCATAACAGAAGGGATGGAGTGAATCGGTGCCATCAGGAAAGTCGACTTGGCCAAGGACTTCTCCCCCTTTCACAATCGTAGAACAAAGGGACAGCAGAAGAAGTGCATGGGGTTTGAAATGCAGGTTTTTTTGGTTCTTCGTTTGTTTAATTTCCCATGATGGTTGTGTGAATGCCTCCGCGTAACGGGTTTTTAAGTTTGATAACAACTTAAGCTTCCTTGAGTCTGCTCCTTATTCTGTAATAATTTTTTCTTTATTGCCAATCTCACATTAAATCACAGCCCCTAATTCTGTGTGTTATTGTTCCTTTGTTCAATTGTTAATCCAAATTTTTGGCGTGAATCCGAAAGCATATCCCCCAGATCTTGGGTTTGTGGGGTGTGAAAATTGGAAGCTCATCCATAGGAATTCTGAGATGGCTCCTGAAATCTTGGGTAAACCAAGAACGGTCACCCGATCATCCCAACTTGGGCGGGGAACCCCGAGGACTAGCCTTCGAGGGGCTCTACCAAACCCGTTGGTTGTTGCATTTCTGATTCCGACGGTGTGCATCTTTGACTGCTACTGGCTCTACGACCGTCAATATCCAACCTTCTACGGGATAAGCTTACAGGGATCATGCCATGAGGAGATAGCCCCCAAAGATGCGAAGGTGGTTTGAGCAGGCTAAAACCTCGGATCGAAAGATTGTGAAGATCGTAATGTGACTTTTCCGAACAAGGGATTGCAAGAGATGATTGAGCACTCACAACTCATGGATGAGAGTGAGAGGACAGCGGTCATCTCTATAGACGGTGCGTTGTGTCTTTATAGAACTCGATAGCAACCCGACCACAGCCACGGGGAGAGCCACCAAAGCTAAGGAAAGAAGATGGGATAGAAAACTATGCCATGACTCAAAGTTTTTTTTTATTGTAGGAGAAGTAGATACAAAAAAGGGGGGGATGTACCCCGTAGCAAGAAGTATAGCAGAAGAAAAGAAAATGCATTGGAGGGAGGGGCGACGGAGCATGAGCTCTTCTCCCTCAATCCTCACCTCTCTTCCCTTCTCCCTCTTTTCTTCACCCTACAGACACGGGAGCAGAAAACACTCTTTCTTCTTTTCTGGTATTTTTTTCTCACATGTAGGGGCTCTCTCTTTCATTCGCCAACCAATCAACCCTTCTCCTCTGTCATGAGCCAACTCTATATATAGAACGAGGGGGTCTTCTCTTCAGGATAAAACTCCCGCCATTCCCTCTTCGTCCACAGGACATGGTGAGTGGCTTGTTATTACATTGTGGACCCTCTGTTGGTGCAGGACAAGGGGGAGGCATCTGAGGTCAGACGTTTCTGTAGAATATCCAGGGGGATTCTACTGCTGTCAGATGGTTTGCCCCGGCGTCGATGGCAAGCTTCCGTCTCACTATCGGCCTTGGATGCGAGAGAGACGCATGGGCAATAAATGCTCATGCAACGAGGCTCAATGTCTTCCAGGCCCAAGCTTTGCCTACCGCATGAATGATGGGATGTCTCCTACGGTGCTGGTTCATATGGCTTGGGGAGGGGCGCGCCGATTCAAGCCATTGAAAGGCCCTGGCGCCAGTTCATATGGCCCAAGGGCCTAGGCTTGCGCCGATTCACCTTGGAGCAGGGCTTTGGCGGGGGGTTCAAGGGGATTGAGAGAGCTTTGGCTGCGTCGAATCAAGGCCTCGGTGTAACGCCCGGTAATTTTGAAATAAGAATAAATATATTTAGGAAGAAAACCTATACATAATACATATTCTTACAAATAAGTATATAAAGTTTAATAAATAAAATTTATTCAAATAAATAAATGGCTAAGTGATATTCCCTTTAGGGGATGGAAGTAAAAGAGTTGCTAGGATCGAACCTGTCTCTGATACCCAAGACCGTGATTAAAAAGGATGATAATACGGAATGAAGAGTTATTATTAAGAAAGCATTTAATTTATATTCTACTTCTATTTTGACATAATAATAAATTAAAACCAACAATTAGTTAAGACCTAGACCTTGTGTACAACCCCGTGAGTCCCTAATGGGCCATACAAAAAGATCTCGTAAACTCTACTCTTAAATTTTAAGGGATTATGAATTTAGAATCATTTTAAGTAGCCATTTAAAGTCGTACTATATTTTTATTTGAACTAATAATCAATCAACCTTGAAAAATATGTCAATTTATATTTTTTACTAATTTATAAAATTTAATATTCCACATTTATTTCATTATAATTTTATTAGAAGTGAATATGATATATATATAAGATTTAATTACATTAAAGATATGTAAAAGATAAAAGAATGAGTATATATGCAATTTCGGTTCTTTCGAGGGGATTGAGAACTGACCAAAACTCAATTGACGCCTCTTTGTGCGGGCGTATCCAACGTGAAATGCGACTTAACACAAGTCGTTATTTATAAATTAGTGAAAATCAAATAAAGTATATAGCTAAAGAGTTATAGAGATGGTAGGGATATATACATAATATTAGTCTTTTGGAAGGTTAAGGAGAAATGCCAAAATGAAATTGACGCCATTGCCTTAGGCGTTGATTTCATATGAAACGACTTAAACCAAGTCGTTATTTTATTGTAAATGAATAGTGCCAATTTTTCAATTAAAGAGTTTTGGAAAACTAATTAGATGGAAAAATAGAGAAAAATAGAAAACTCATACCCCTAAAATTTTCTATCTAGATCACATCTAGAAAAAAAGAAAACAATCCAGAAAGATCGTTACACCTTAAATTAACAAATAAGGAAAGGTGAATGGCGCCTTTGAGCAAGTCGTCATTTAGTTTTGACGACTGTGCATACAAGCGTCAATTATTGAAATGACGCCCCAACCTGAGACGTCATTTCCGAAAGAGGCCGTTGGTAATTGGGTAAGTTTTGATTAAGGAAAGAGATCAATACGAGGAAGTATAGGTATAATAAGGAGTCTACGTGGGAAGTTTCAATTCCAATCAAACTCCTAGAACCCATTAGGATTCCTTCCCTATAAATACCCCCTTCGTCGAACCAACCTGCTGGCTCTTCTTCTTCAAACAAACGACTTGCTGCTGCTCAGTACGTGAAGAACATAAGAAGTTCTTTAACTTCTTCCTCTTACTGTTGTTCCTGTGTGCTGCTCGCGAAGGCTTACTGCGGTTGCAGAAGCTTGTTTCTCCATCTTCTTCCTTACCGTGGTGGCCGCTACTTACAAGCTGCTTCTTCTTCCAAAAAGGGACTGCTGCTACTCTTGCTATCTTCATCCGGCCGTGACGAACATGGGAGTTCGTCATCGTTTCTTCCTCCTCCTCTTACGGTTGTCTGCAACAAGAAGAGGACGCATGGAGTTTCCCTTTTCTTCCACTACAGTTGCTGAAGGGAGATCGCCGTTCTTTGGGTTCTCTTCTACGCGTGAAGCTACTTTTGTTATCATCATCATGTAGCTTCTTAGAAGGGGTGCTATTGCATTACCAAGAGCTACGACTCTTGCTGGTTGGCTTCCCGTAACTCTGTTTGAAAACAGAGTATCGTTCGTGGTTATTTTCTTCACACGCTTCGTCGATCATCAACCAAATCGTCACCCAAGGTAGGTTTTCTCAAGAATTGAAGCCCAAAGATAGTAGTAATTAATTTTGCATGTTTAAAACTCATATTTTGTTATCATCGCTTGCTTAAGTGTAGTTTACCGTTTAATTATCTTAATAAATTAAATAATTACATCATGTTAAAATTTTATACCCAAGTAATCACACACCAAAATTTTGGATAAATATACTTCTAAAATCTTCATGGTTATTCCTAAATTTCCATGCCTTATATGGTATATTTACTATAAGTTTAAACAAGTTAAATCATTTAATATATATGATCACGTTACCCGGCGAATTCCAAAAGTTACTGTAGCAGGCTAGTTATAGGTTTTTCTTTTGACGACTTGTTTCTAATCGCCGGAGCGTCTTTTGGCTATGAAATTTTATGAGTGTATTGTTGGGGAGGTGACCGAGGTAGTGAGAGTGGTTACACCATTTTTCATGCCCCCTATCTCAAGATCCCCAATCTCTCAACGAAAAATTATTTTGAACATCCTGTTAGGTAGAGTTTTTCGAGCCCGTCATTTTGATATATAGAACGCGTGATTCCGACATGTGTACATCGAAAACCGGAGGCTTGAAGTTTGACATTTTATTGAAATGACGACCAACTAGATGTCGTCAAATGCTTTTGACGCCACAGTGCAAAGGCATCAATTCCTATATTATATATATATATATATATATATATATATATATATATATATATATATATATATATATATATATATATAACTTGTGACTATATCTTTTAAATTCCATATCTATTAAACTATGTAGCATAAAATTATAAAAAAATTATATTTTTGAAATCCTTGAATTTTTCTCCTAATTATCATATATTCTATTTTTCTAAATTATTTTATATAAATTAATGTCTCTTTGAATGTATATTTTTGAAATTATTCAATTAAATAGATATAAATGTGAATTCTTGTTAAATAAATTAAGTTAAAAATCATAAAATTAACGTCCCTCCAAGAGGACGCTCATTAATAAATGACGCCACCCACGGGCGTCAAATAATATAAGTTTATTTAATTATAGTTAATTATAGAATTGGATGGACATGAATTCTATAATTAACACATTCATGTTCTCACAGTTTTCTTCCGATTTTGACCTATACCGCGGGTCTTCTGGCACTCTCATCTCACGTCCGTAGATGGAGTCCATGTTTCATGATTGGTTCACGTTATACACTTCAACTCTCGGTGACATACGAGCTCTCCGTTGGACATTCCGTTCCTTCGGACTAGCAAGTTAGTCATCGGGACCTCCGTAAGTCTCCTCGCAGCCTTGGATTCCCTCAAGGCCGACTGAGCTGGTTGTACCTTAAACACCTTGTACCCATTTTAATGCCACGTCACTCTGGGGAAATGTGGTAACCTGGCCCTTTCATGGTGCTATTCTAGGCCCGTGAGAGAATTCTAGTAGCCAGTGGAATGAGTGATCATCCCACTAGGTGATACATCGAATTGGGTAACTTATTGCTAAGTACCAATTATTCAGCTTGCATCATGTCCATTGAACTGGTGACTATCTTGCAAGTCATCTATTCAAGTTATTCATGGCAACCTATCTAGGTGCCAATTCCACCCAGTTTTTTTCGACATGTCATAGTTTCTATGCTTTCACGTGGATTTTATCGCAAGTCTGTCCCTACTGAAGGGCTTTGTCCTTGAATTCCGTGAATTCTACGTTATCGTTCTATTTAAAGCTTGATCTTGAAACTCCTTATTGGCTATAAACTATCATGGATGTCTAGATCTATCTTTAAATGTTGTGCATATAGGGCCCGATCTGGTCCTGGGAGGAGCACCCGAAAGTACTAGTGCCCATGGGAGTTATGGTGCGGACACCTGAGCAGTTGAGCGGCGCGACACGCCGAGCCACCGGTACTGCACACGGAGTACGACTCGAGCCACCTCAGCGTCCATCTGGCTCGGAGACAGCCTGGAGACTCCGCCTTGAGCCTCCCCATTTTTCATATTTAATTAGACTTTATTTGTGTGTAAGGTGTGTTTATTTCATTTTATACGATTTGCAATTATGAGTGTACGAGGGGCTTATTTGTAAAATGGGACCCCTCCCATTGGTCCATATCAGCCTTGTGGGGTTGGTCAACATCCAAGGTGGACATCTAGAAGCCTTGACTAGTCAATTGTCCACATGGGGGACAAGGGACCAAAAAGGTCAACATTTCCAACCAAACCCACCTACCATGTTCCCCCCTTGGTCAAGGTGCGCCGCCCTCCCCATTTGTTTAATATTTTTGTTGTGTTTTGGTCACACTCCATCCCAACCCTCCATTCTCATCCCCTAGATCCAATGGTTGTGGATGGATATGAGATGTAACCTATTTAAGCTTGTATTTTCCATTTTAGTAGAATTAATACATTTGAATTGGAAGAAAATCCCTTGAGCAAGGCTTAGGCCGCCCCTCCCTCTCCCCTTGAAGCTGTGAAGGCTTCCTTCTGGTGGTGAGACTCCACCCTATCAGTTCCGGTCGCCGCCGCCGCCGCCACGAGCCACCACCGCACCGCCATCGTCTTCATTGGAGTTCTGCCCGCGCAGTACCACAGCAACTTCCACAAAATTCCCAACTCAGCCAAGAGCTCTGATCGACCTGGAGATTTTACTGGAGGTTCTATAGGTGTCAAGGATGTCCCAAAAAAATTGGTTTGTCATTCAGATCCCGTTTCATAATTTTTGATTTTCTTTCCCTCTTTCATTCTAGTTCTGCCAAAGTTCTGTCCAGGTTCCTATCCACCCTGTGTTTCATGTCTTAGGTCCGTCTGTTGATTTTTTTTAGTCCCATAAATTTTACTGGAGTTTCCTTCCATCCACCCCTTCTTCCACAATTTTTTAAATTTCTGGTTCGCCCATTTCATATTTTCTAAAAACCATTCTCAGTCCCATCTACAGTTCTGTCCACCTGTTCCCAGATCCGACCACCAGTCACTCCACAAATCATATCAAATCGCCACCACCTCCAAATCCAATTCCAAAACTTGTCCCTATTTCGTGGTTTGATTTCCTACAACTTTAAAGAAGAGCTCATGATCTGAATTGGAGGTTTACTAGGCAGTCAACGGTGGTTCTCAGACAAGTACCCTACAAATCTGAGGTTTCGGTTACTATACAACAGGGGCTTGTAAATTCATTAAAGTTCTGATCCGACCAGATCCAGCAGATCTCTCTGGGTCTATATTGAAGAATTTGAAGAGAGCTTTCCAACGATAGCTCATGTGTCCCGATCCGACGTCGGGATTGATCGCAGCGGCCGTTTTCGCCGGAGCGCGCGCCTGAAAACAGCAACTAAAAATCCGTGGGCAGCATTCCAAAAGCTTGGAGATCGGAGTTGTTCGGCCACCGGTCGGTGTTCCCGGCCGACCGCCTTCTGTGGAGGCGTGCCACCAGGGGTCCCCACCACAGTGGGACCCACTCCTGCAGATCCGGAGGCCAGCGCCACCCGTGGGCCCCACGGGCCCGCAGAACCCGCCGTTCGGAAAGCACGAAAACGCGGAGTTCGGCACCGTCGGGCGACATCAAGATGCTGCCCGTCAACCCAATTTGCGTGATTCCCGGGCCCCGCATGTGACCTTTTACCTCCCTGCGTGGAGTGGGTCAAATTATTGTATTTCTGTAAAATTGTGTTAACCGGGAGTCCGCGATTGGCCGGGGTTGTCTTCGCCACACCGGGTGCGTGGAGGTAAAGTCTTAACTTCTTGCCGTTCATTTGCTTAGCTAGTATACGATCTTTTGCCGCTGCGGAGAGTGTAGGTACTAGCCCGTGTGTCCATGTCACCGCTGTGAGAGTGAGAGTGACCCGTCTCGCGACTCGATCCGAGTCCGGAAGTTGAGTCGGACTACCCTTGACCTCCGCCGGTTCCTTAACCGCGCACGGTCCGCGCTTTCCCTCGCTTGGGACGACGAGTGAGCTTCCACTTCTGTTAGCGACATTTTGCCACTAGGAGCTCGTAGTGTCGGGCTTAGTGTCTCCCTGGTGTGTGCTGCTGGTCGCGTCTTCATCTAGAGTCCGAGGGTGGCACCTAATAGTGTCGTCTCCCGTGTCCGTCCCGCATCAGGTTGGTATTAGAGCGAGTCGAGTCTAGGGTAGTCTTTGCATATGTCTTGCATGCATCATGGTCTAAGTCGAGTCTAGGACCATCATTATTTTCAAAACAAAAAAAAAGTGTGTTTTAAATTACATTTGCATCCCGATAATTCGGTTTCTTAAAAGGTGTTGTCCGAACGTTAGGCTACGCCTACCGGGAGGTCGCACACTTGCGGGAGTGATCTTCGGATCGATTAACTCCGCCCCGTACCGGATATTGGTTTAGGTCTAAGTGCATCATTTAGTGTGTTTGCATTAGTTGGTGTCTTCTAGGTCGTGTGTCAGTTGCATGCCCACCCGTCGAGGTACCCAGTACTCGCCCCCACCACCTATGGCGGAGTCCCGAGCCCGTAGTTCTGATGAGTCTTCCACGGCCGAGATGTTCCGGGCCATCATGGATCGTTTAGACACGCGTATGGATGGCATAGGGACGCGTCTAGAGGGGCGGATGAAGGTCCTCGAGGATCGGGCTGGGGTTTCGGAGCAGTCCAATCAAGGCCTTGTTGGGAGGATTGCCGTCCTAGAGAGGGGCCCAGTAGCGGCGCAACCCGCGCCGACGAACGGCCAACAAGAGCCGGTGCAGCAACCCGCTGTGCCAAGGGCTCAGGTGGAGGATGTCGGGAGGCAACAGGCGCCTATAGTGGATGATTATGCCTCCGACAATGATCACGGGGGTAACGGTCGTCGTCATCAACGACGGAATCGTGATGACGAGGATGACGACCGCATTCTTTGGGGTGTGCGTGCGGATCCTCCCACTTTTAGCGGGTCCTTGGACCCTAGGGTGTATTTAGATTGGGAGGCCGGCATGGACCGGCACTTCAAGTGGTTTGAGATGACGGACCACCGAAGAGTCCGATACGCAAAGATAAAGTTGCAAGGGCAGGCCCAAACTTATTGGATCAATGTGGAGAGCCTGCTCAACCAGCGACGTCAACCCCAGATCGGTACTTGGGATGATATGAAAACCAAGCTGAGGGAGAAGTACCTTCCCGCCTCATATCGCCAACGTCTCATAGACAAGTGGCAAAGCATCTCCCAAGGAAACCAATCCGTGACCGAGTACACCGCCGAGTTCGATGAGTATTATTTGCGGTGCGGGGTCACGGAGGAGAGCACCATGACGATATCCCGCTTTCAGAGAGGCTTGCGGCCCAATTATCAATATGAACTCTTTCACCGCAATGCCACCACTCTAGAGCAGGCATATCAGATTGCTCTCGAATTGGAGCAGTTCGAGGCCGAGTTTGAGTCACCCCATCGGTTGGGCTCCTTTCCCCTTCGTAGTGTCGAGTCTCGTGGCTCATCTGGCACGTATCCGAGGGCCCCCATGGCTCGACCTCAGGAGCCTGCTCGCCCCGAGCCCTTTGCTCCTAGGCCTCATCCTCTACCCCCGAGGGACCTTCCTCGTCCCCAACATCTTACGGCCCCACCCACAGTCCGTCCACCGGCACCCGCACCTCCTGCACGTCCTTGGTTGCCTACGCCTCCTATCCGTCGGGAGGATAAAGGTAAAGGACCTATGATTGGAGAGCCTAGTGGATCACGGCAGCAGTGTTATCGCTGCAATGGGTTTGGCCATTTTTCCAACCAGTGTCCCACCCGCCCATCTCTTCACATTGGGGACACACAGGCCGAGGATACCACCCCTACGGGCCTCGAGTTAGTCAGCTATGAGGCAGATGAAGAGTTAGCTGACGAGTACTATGAGATGGGAGGTGAGGCCCAGGATGTCCAACAGTCAGACGATACCCACGTGGGAGTCGTCTGATGTATCCTCACCCAGCCACAGGTCAGTGATGACTGGCGTCGGACCACTATCCTTCATGTATTCTATAGGCTGGGAAAGCAAATTTGCAAGGTGGTCATCGATAGCGGGAGTTGTATCAATGCAATCTCCACGAACGCTGTCACTCGTCTTGGTCTCACACCCGTAGACCACCCTTGCCCCTACCAGGTATCATGGGTGGATACCACTTCCATTTCGATCAGGCTACGGTGCTTGGTCCCACTGCAGCTCCACTCCTTCCGTGACGAGATCTGGTGCGATGTTCTTCCCATGGAAGTGGGAAGTATCATTCTTGGTAGGCCGTGGTTATTCGACCGAGATGCCACACTCCATGGTCGGTCGAAAACCTGTACCTTTGACCACGATGGCCAGCGGGTCACCCTCCAACCCGTTCGGCCCAGGAGCCCATCTGTTAGGGGTCCTACTGGCCCTAGTACTTCGAAGCCTTCCATTCCCGGGCCTAGTACCCCATCCCCAGCTCGGGCTATGACCATTACCTCTGGCCCAGGAGAGCCCTCGACGAGGAGATTGATGATGATTAGCTCCCAGGAAATGGAGCAGGAGCTTAGTCAGGGCTGTCCGGTGTTTGCCATTACGGTCCGAGAGGTGGAGCGGGACTCCGAGGGTGAGCTCCCACCCGAGGTTGTTCCTATTCTGCGGGAGTTTGCTGATATTTTTCCCGATGAGCTTCCCGAGGGACTCCCACCCATGCGGGATATTCAGCATGCTATCGACCTTGTTCCGGGCTCTTCTTTGCCCAACCTTCCTCATTATCGAATGAGCCCCACGGAGCATGCCGAGCTTAAACGGCAGGTTGATGAGCTAGTGCAGAGAGGATCTATCCAGGACAGCATGAGTCCATGTGCTGTACCCGCATTACTCGCCCCGAAGAAGGATGGCACATGGAGAATGTGTATTGATAGTCATGCCATCAACAAGATCACTGTGAAGTACAGGTTCCCGATTCCCCGCCTGGATGACATGCTAGACATGATGGCAGGTGCCACTATCTTTTCGAAGATCGATCTTAAGAGTGGCTACCATCAGGTGAGATTAGGCCAGGTGATGAGTGGAAGACCGCATTTAAGACCAAGGACGGTCTATATGAGTGGTTGGTTATGCCTTTTGGGTTGACCAATGCCCCTAGCACTTTCATGCGGCTCATGACTCAGGTCCTTCGACCTTTCATTGGAGTCTTTGTAGTGGTGTATTTTGATGATATCCTTATCTATAGCCGCACCACAGGGGACCACTTAGACCACCTTCGGCAGGTCTGTCTACTTCTTCGGCGAGAGTAGCTGTTTGCGAACCCACAGAAGTGTGCCTACATGACACCTCAGCTTACCTTCTTGGGTTTCATTGGGTCTAGTACGGGAGTCTCCGCCGATCCGGAGAAGGTCCGGGCCATTGTTGAGTGGCCGGAACCCCGTACCGTTCATGATGTCCGCAGCTTTCATGGTCTTGTGACGTTCTACCTTCGCTTCATCCGCAGATTTAGCTCCGTCACCGCCCCGATCACGGATTGCATCAGGAAGGGCACCTTTGTATGGACGAAGGCCGCATCTGCCGCCTTCAAGGACATCAAGGAGCGCATGACCCAAACACCTATCCTTCGACTGCCTGATTTCTCGAAGGTGTTTGAGGTCTCTTGTGATGCGTCGGGTGTGGGAATTGGAGGAGTTTTGAGTCAGGAGTCCCACCCGATCGTATATTTCAGCGAGAAGCTGAATGACGCAAAGCTGTGATATTCCACATATGATAAAGAATTCTACGCAGTTGTTCAGGCTCTTAGGCATTGGAGGCACTATCTTTTACATCAGGAGTTTGTCCTATACTCCGACCACGAGACATTGAGATACCTCCATTCGCAAAAGAAGCTTAACTCGCGTCATAGTCGTTGGGTCGAGTATCTCCAGTAGTTCACCTTTGTGCTGAAACATAAGGCTGGAGTGGAGAACAAGGTGGCTGATGCCTTGAGTCGGCGAGCATGCTTGCTTACCACCATGAGTGCCGAGGTCATAGGGTTAGAGAAGATGAAGGAGGCCTATGTTGATTGTCCTGACTTCGGTCAGATTTTTACCACCCTCTAGGCCGGACCCTCGAGAGACCTTGATGAGTATATGCTTCAAGAGGGTTACCTCTTTCGAGGTAGCAGGCTATGTGTTCCCCGAACTTCAGTTCGAGATTTCTTAGTGTGGGAACTACATGCGGGAGGTCTAGCCGGCCACTTTGGTCGGAACAAGACTATTGAGGCAGTGGAGCATCGATTTTATTGGCCGAGCTTGAGGTGCGATGTTGCTAACATCGTGGCTCAGTGCCGTACATGTGCTACGGCCAAGATGAAGAAGCAAAGCTCGGGCCTTTATACGCCTCTTCCCGTGCCTGATGCCCCGTGGCAGGATGTTAGTATGGATTTTGTTTTGGGATTGCCACGTACCTCCAGGAAGCATGATTCGGTCTATGTGGTGGTTGACCGTTTCTCGAAGATGGCCCTCTTTATCCCCTGCTCGAAGACTTCGGATGCTTCTAGGGTAGCCCGCCTATTCCTTACTCATGTAGTGTGCAAGTTCGGGTTACCTCGCACTATAGTGTCTGACCGTGATGTCAGATTCACTTCCTACTTTTGGAAGACACTATGGCATATGATGGGTACTCACCTCAAGCTTTCCACTGCATATCACCCCCAGACAGATGGTCAGACCGAAGTGGTCAATAGGAGTCTGGGAGATCTTTTGAGGTGTCTAGTTAAGGATCGTATTGGGGATTGGGATCTCATCCTACCCATGGATGAGTTTGCATATAACGATTCGGTGAATAGGTCTACCGGCATGAGCCCATTTGAGATAGTCACAGGTCGTAGGCCTAGGAAACCCGTTGACTTTGTCCCCATGCCTGTCCATGCTAGAGTGTCGGAGTCGGCCGAGTCATTCGCTAGGCATGTTAGGAGTTTGCATGATGACATCCGTCGTCACATTGAGGCCAGCAATGCACGGTACAAGGAGTTAGCCGATGCCCACCGACACCACCGAGAGTTCCATGAGGGTGAATACGTCATGATCAGGGTAAGACCTGAACGGTTTCCCTCTGGAACCGTTAAGAAGTTGCAAGCTCGCGGAGCCGGTCCATTCAGAGTGTTGAAACGTGTTGGATCCAATGCGTACGTTGTGGACTTGCCCGAGGAATATGGTATAAGCTCTACCTTCAATGTATCGGATCTTGTTGCATATAGGGACCCAGCGGTGATCCCTAGTGAGCCTTTTGAGCCATCTCCTCCCCTTGAGAGTGATCCCACACCTGAGTGTCCACTTCCACCTCCAGCCCCTTTTTCACGGCAACGTGAGCATATAGATCGTATACTGGACGAGCAGGTGACAGTTACCAGGAGTGGATCTTACCCGCGCTACCTAGTGCGATGGAGAGGATGGCCCGCTACTGAGGACACATGGATCACACATGGCGAGTTGCAGCAGATCGATCCGGACCTTCTGGAGCGATATAGGAGCGATGCCGACCCTTACTCGACAGGGTCGAGTTTCTCCCACCCGGGGAGAATTGGTGCGGACACCCGAGCAGTTGAGCGGCGCGACACGCCGAGCCACCGGTACCGCACATGGAGCACGACTCGAGCCACCTCAGCGTCCATCTGGCTCGGAGACAGCCTGGAGACTCCGCCTTGAGCCTCCCCATTTTTCATATTTAATTAGACTTTATTTGTGTGTAAGGTGTGTTTATTTCATTTTATACGGTTTGTAATTATGAGTGTACGAGGGGCTTATTTGTAAAATGGGACCCCTGGGCCCCATGGGACCCCCAGGCCCCCTCCCATTGGTCCATATCAGCCTTGTGGGGTTGGTCAACATCCAAGGTGGACATCTAGAAGCCTTGACTAGTCAATTGTCCACATGGGGGACAAGGGACCAAAAAGGTCAACATTTCCAACCAAACCCACCTACCATGTTCCCCCCTTGGTCAAGGTGCGCCCCCCTCCCCATTTGTTTAATATTTTTGTTGTGTTTTGGTCACACTCCATCCCAACCCTCCAGTCCCATCCCCTAGATCCAATGGTTGTGGATGGATATGAGATGTAACCTATTTAAGCTTGTATTTTCCATTTTAGTAGAATTAATACATTTGAATTGGAAGAAAATCTCTTGAGCAAGGCTTAGGCCGCCCCTCCCTCTCCCCTTGAAGCTGTGAAGGCTTCCTTCTGGTGGTGAGACTCCACCCTATCAGTTCCGATCGCCGCCGCCGCCGCCACGAGCCGCCACCGCACCGCCATCGTCTTCATCGGAGTTCTGCCCGCGCAGTACCATAGCAACGTCCATGAAATTCCCAACTCAGCCAAGAGCTCTGATCGACCTGGTGATTTTACTGGAGCTTCCATAGGTGTCAAGGATGTCCCAAAAAAATTGGTTTGTCATTCAGATCCCGTTTCATAATTTTTGATTTTCGTTCCCTCTTTCATTCCAGTTCTGCCAAAGTTCTATCCAGGTTCCTATCCGCCCTGTTTTTCATGTCTTAGGTCCGTCTTTTGATTTTTTTTAGTCCCATAAATTTTACTGGAGTTTCCTTACATCCACCCCTTCTTCCACAATTTTTATAAATTTCTGGTTCGCCCATTTCTATTTTCTAAAAACCATTCTCAGTCCCATCTACAGTTCTATCCACCTGTTCCCAGATCCGACCACAAGTCACTCCACAAATCATATCAAATCGCCACCACCTCCAAATCCAATTCCAAAACTTGTCCCCATTTCATGGTTTGATTTCCTACAACTTTGAAGAAGAGCTCAAGATCTGAATCGGAGGTTTACTAGGCGGTCAACGGTGGTTCTCAGACAAGTACCCTACAAATCTGAGGTTTCAGTTACTGTACAACAGGGGCTTGTAAATTCATTAAAGTTCTGATCTGACCAGATCCAGCAGATCTCTCCGGGTCTATATTGAAGCATTTGAAGAGAGCTTTCCAACGATAGCTCATGCGTCCCGATCCGACGTCGGGATTGATCGCAGCGGCCGTTTTCGCCAGAGCGCGCGCCTGAAAACAGCAACTAAAAATCCGTGGGCAGCATTCCAAAAGCTTGGAGATCGGAGTTGTTCAGCCACCGGTCGGTGTTCCCGACCGACCGCCTTCCGTGGAGGCGTGCCACCAGGGGTCCCCACCACAGTGGGACCCACTCCTGCAGATCCGGAGGCCAGCGCCACACGTGGGCCCCACGGGCCCGCAGAACCCGCCGTTCGGAAAGCACGAAAATGCGGAGTTCGGCACCGTCGGGCGACATCAAGATGCTGCCCGTCAACCCAATTTGCGTGATTCCCGGGCCCCGCATGTGACCTTTTACCTCCCTGCGTGGAGTGGGTCAAATTATTGTATTTCTGTAAAATTGTGTTAACCGGGAGTCCGCGATTGGCCGGGGTTGTCTTCGCCACGCCAGGTGCGTGGAGGTAAAGTCTTAACTTCTTGGCGTTCATTTGCTTAGCTAGTATACGGTCTTTTGCCGCTGCCGAGAGTGTAGGTACTAGCCCGTGTGTCCATGTCACCGCTGTGAGAGTGAGAGTGACCCGTCCCGCGACTCGATCCGAGTCCGGAAGTTGAGTCGGACTACCCTTGACCTCCGCCGGTTCCTTAACCGCGCACGGTCTGCGCTTTCCCTCGCTTGGGACGACGAGTGAGCTTCCACTTCTGTTAGTGACGTTTTGCCACTATGAGCTCGTAGTGTCGGGCTTAGTGTCTCCCTGGTGTGTGCTGCTGGTCGCGTCTTCATCTAGAGTCCGAGGGTGGCACCTAATAGTGTCGTCTCCCGTGTCCGTCCCGCATCAAGTTATATTGATCACGGTGTCTAACAATGCACCGAAGTACTTGTCTCTCTTGATCTTTGGCATTCCACACTCTCTCTCTTTCTCTCGTGACATGCGTGCGTGACTCGACTTGCGTGACTTTACTAGCGTGGCCCGAAATGGGCAAAGTACTTGCGTGAAATAGCCAATATTCTATAAATCTCTCTTGGATACCTCTTGCTTGAAAGTTTTTACATGAAATTGTCAAATTCTTGCTAGTTTTGTTTCACTTGCTCGGTTAATTCTACATGCATAGCCTTACTGCATTTACATGTGAAAGATGTAATTACTTAAACCAATTGCTTGTTCTTGAGATATAATTCCTACTGAGCGTTCGCTCACCCAGTTTTATTCCAACATTTTTCAGGTAATCAGGTGGCTAGAGAGACCGAGACTCACATGGGAGGGACAAATGTGCAAGCGAGCTTTGAAAACTAGTGAACCTGTGTCTTTTATCTTTCTTGAGTCTAGCATGGTGTCTCTTATTTAGTTATCTTGTCTAAGTCGGTTAGAGAGTCATCTCCTTTTCTTTCATTGTGATGTAGTTGAGTCTTCTTCAAGTTTTTAAATTTAAATTGTAAGGGACTTATATTTGAAATAAAATTTTATTATTTCTCTAAATTATTTGGTCTCATGCCACTACTCTTGATTATTCACGACTGTTTAACTGCCACGTTCCGAGCAAACGACACGTTCCGCTGCTATCGGTTCGGGGCGTGACACTGGGTGCTTCCTATGCACGTCGACTCAAGTGGCCAGGGGGCCATGCTTGCGCCGGTTCAGGGGGATTGGGGCCGTATGCCGGTTCACCACAAGAGGGGTAGACGCACCGATCCCATGGGGCTCTGATTCACTTGCACATTGGAGCATGGCCGCGCCGTATCAAGTGGCCATTAGAGGGTGTTTTGATAAGCTTTACGTCCGATATTGCCTTGGTTTTGATGAACCATTTCTAGAGTGTTTATTTCGAGGCTCCCGGGCTTCGATTTGCAATTTCGAGTGATTTCCGACATGTGCCGAACCCGCGTCAGATTACTCGAGTTTCATCCTGTTTCGGCCTTTGGCACTGTGAATTGTGTCCTTAAGCCAGCTCCATGCCTATAGGGAGTGTCTTCATCGAGTGGGCAATCACTCAAAGTGTTTTTGCCGTCATTGGGCAGTTCTTCGACCTCTTACGCACCTTTCCTACATAATGTTCACCCCGATCGGGTCGCTCGAGTTTCATGCTGATATCGCCTTCGGCACCCTATTTTGAGGGACCAGGGATATTTCTTCAACTCGAGAAGCTTCCTAATCAGTTGGCAGACCACCAGGTGTGCTTTTGCCCTGATCGAATGAGATGTGGGGCTTGTTCGGCCTTGCTGCCTTCGACTAGCTGTTCTTGGCTGCTGGGGCGTGCTTGTCGTGCAGTAATTTTTGGACGTCAACAAATGCCCCCCACCCGCGGGTGGCACAAGCGAGGGACGAGTGCGCGGGACCCGCAGGTGCAGAGTTCTTCATCATATCATTTTATCTCTGAGCCGGTAGGTCGGCGGTTCGGTGTAAATTCACGGGAAAGTGCTCACCCCTTCAGCGAAGGGATGAGGAGTTCGCTTCAGCGCAGAGAGCATGCGGGCCGATAAGTTTAGCCCTAGAGGAGTTTAGTCATTGGCATGGGTCAATGCCGAAACAAAAAGGTAGGGTTTTATGCGTCAACCTAGACGGAAGGTCTATGCCGACTGGGTGAGGCCAACCCCAAGGGGGGACTGGAGGCTAGTTTTTTTTTTTATCAACTCGGGCGGGAGGTCTAAGCCGAAGGCTTTGTAAGGGGCCTGATGGAATGAGAAGAGTTTGTGTGCCCGTCGATTCAGGCAAAAGGTTCGAGCTAAGGGTTTATTCGCCAATGCCGAGAGAGTGTCGGGAGCTAATGCGGGGGCCAAAGGAAGGAGGTCTTTTATTCGTTGACTTGGACGGAAGGTCCGAGCCAAAGCAAGGGATTTTTTTATTCATTGACTCGGACGGAGGATCCAAGCCAAGCAAGGGGCCTTTTGTTCATTGACTTGGATGGAGGGTCCGAGCCAAAGCAAGGGCTCTTTTTATTTTTTAACGCGTCGGGGTGCCGACTATATATGAGGAGTCTTTTTGTTTTTTAAAGCGCCGGCGATGCCGACTGTACGAGGGGTCTTTTTATTTTTTTGACCCTAGATGGAAGGTTTGGGCCAATGTGGAAGGGTCTTTTTATTCTCTGGCTGGGATGGGAAGTCCGACTTAGAGTAGAAAGGGGTCTCCTTATTCTCTAGCCGGACAAAAGGTCTGAACCAGAGTGAAAAGGTATTTTTGTTCATTGCTTCTGTTGGATCCCCTAGTTGATTTTGGTAGTTAAGTTTGAATGATGACAAATCTTGTGTGCTTGTGTTATTGAAATGTTGACTGAAGAACTTTGATTACTAATGAATTCATATTTCTGCTTATCTTGCCTTGTAGGGTTAAAATCCTTGGTGGACCTTATAGAATTCAAATAAATGGATGAACAAGTCATGTTGATGTCAATGACTCAAAACAGATGGTATTTGTCTTGCTCATCCCACAAAAACCATTAGTAAGACTCAGCCATTTCCAGATTATGCTTCATTGAGATTGAAGCAAGTCGACTTGTCCTTCATGGGAAGTCGACTTGGACTACCTTGAATAGGGTTCTTTGATATTGATCATGTGGATTCGTTCTCTTGATGACTATTGATTTCACATTGATCAAATAGATTGAAAGTTGTGTTAATCTTTCAAGGGGTTTTCATGCTTATCCTTCCACTTGCTCAAGAGTGTGAAGAATGTAGTTCATGTCTATTCTTCTTGAAAGTTTTGGGCTAGCAAGTTGATTGATCTTTATACATATTGAATACATACTTGGCTAGTGTTTTAAAAGGGCCTACATGCATATCATTCATGGGCTTCTAATGGGTTGTCATGTAAGGTAAACACATGGTTAATTGATCCTAATTTTTGGTTGGCAAAAATGAAGGTTTGAATGGGTTACATATTGTTTAAATGCTTCTTGTCAATTGGACTTTCATGTATACACTTCATGCAATTTTTATATGGGGTTAAAGCATCAAAATCATTACAAGCATTCTGTGTTTGCCAGCAAACCCTGGAAATAGACAATGTAAAAGTTCGGTCGACCGAACTCCCTACATTGGTCGATCGATAATTCTAGAGCTGTGTGGTTCAAACCCTGTAAAAGTTAGGTCGACCGACCCCATTTCTTCGGTCGACCGAATACGGCGGGCAGCCCAGTTTTAGTGTATTCGAAACCCATTAAACAAGATCCGTTTTGGCTCATATTTGACACTCTTACCCCTAGGACATTCATACACATGTTAGATACATATTAAAGGGGTTTTAGCATGGGTTTTAATGTCTTTTGCTCTTTCTATTGTGGGTGTATAAATGAGCTACGAATTTGGAGATATTAATCCAAGAGCTAACATTTCTATCTATCCTTGTAGGAGAAGAAAGGTAAGAAAAAGAGGAGTAGAGGAAGATCTGTGGATATCATCTACATCCTTGCATTTTCAGAGATCGTGATAGAAGATAAAAGGAAGCGCATTGAAGAGAGGAATGCATTGACGTTCACATTGACGGCATCCGGCTTCCCACCGACCCGAGCATCAAAGAAAACCATCTACAGTCCTTTCTACATATGGGGATCTATTTCTTCACCCTTTTTACATCTATTCCAGTGATTTACATTTGGTTTAAGAGCATGTATTGATCATATCTTTTATTTCCGAACTCTGACACTGTGAGTGTGTCGAACCGTCTACGAACGGCTGTGGTCTATTGTGCTGCGGCTGTAGAAGCGAGTGTGTGTGTCTTGATCCATGGTGGATATTATAGGAGACGATGTCCCCTTGTCTTTGGAGCGAAAGCTCTGTGCGCTTCATTTCGAAGCGAGTGGATCCTCACCATTTTGGTGAGGGATAGACGTAGAGAGCCCGTCATGGTCCCGAACCACCTAACAATCTATCTCGCATCTTGTTTGACTATGGTTTACTTATGTGTCTTGTTCATGTTGATTGTGTGAGAGCAGTAAGCTTGAGAGAACTAATTTCTTCATTGCATAAATTTCATGTGATCGTATTCCGTGTCAGTAGTTAGTTTATTTCGCTACGTTAAATTTAAAAACTACCATTGCGTTTGGTGCATGGGGACAATTCAACCCCCTTCTTGTCCATACGAGAATGTAGGGACAACAATCTGGTATCAGAGCGGGTCTCTAACTTTTAGGACGACCTCATGGTTGTAGAGAAAAGAACATCTGTTATGGCCAACAAGTGAATGCTCCCCGAGGGACATTCAATCCATAGACCACCCTTCTTTGATGGCACGAATTATCCCTATTGGAAAAATAGAATGACTGTGTTCATGCGAGCACATGATTATGATACCTGGAGAGTTATAAGTAAAGGTCCTTGTGCTTTACCTCCGAATGAAGATGAATGGGAAGATGATCATATTAAAAAATCATGTGAAAATTTTAGAGCTATGAATATTATCCAATGTGCTATACACCCTTACGAATACTCACGTATTTCAATGTGTTCATCCGCGTAAGAAATGTGGGAGAAGCTTCGGCTAATGTATGAGGGTACTTCAGAAACAAAAGCAAACCTACTTGTTCATGAATATGAGTTATTTGCAATGAAGCCCGACAAAAACATAAAGGACATGTATGCAAGGTTGAGTCAGATCACAAATAGTCTAAAAGGTTTGGGAAAGGAATACTCAAATCAAGATCTGGTAAGGAAGGTCTAGTGGTCACTCTCACCGCCATGGCACACTAAGGCGACAGTCATAGAAGATTCAAAGGATCTCACCACACTCACGGTGGATCAACTGATTGGGTCGCTAATGACATACGAAATTAACATCATGAAGCCGGTTGAAGAGGAAAGCAGGAAGAAGAAAATGATTGCACTAAAAGCTAATCCAGGATAGTCCGAAGAAAGTGATGGAAACTCATCTATGGATAGTGATGAAGAAGAACTAATGGCTCTTGTTACAAGGAAAGTTGGAAAATATTTCAGAAGTGCTAGAAGAGATGGAAACTTTCTGAGAAGATTCATGAGGAGAAATGCTAACAAGAATGGCGAGCCGAGCAAGAAAGAAGAAATCATATGTTATGAGTGTAAGAAAGCCGGCCACATGAGCGATCAATGCCCCGAGCTCCATAAGAAGCTGAAAAAGAACAAGCCAAAGAAAGGGAAAGCGATGAAGGCAACGTGGAGCGATGAGGATTCAGATAGCTCAAGATCCGAAGGCGAGAAGAATGAGTTGGATGAGCTGGTCCAGAACTTGTGCTTGATGGCGGATGAAGAAGATTCTGAGGTAAATTCTGATTTTGAAAACCTTACTGCTGAGCATTGGCAGTTAGCATACCCTGACATTTATCAGAAGTATAAAAGGTCTAAAAATGATGTCAAGAAGTTGAAAAAGAAGTTTCATGATTTGATTAATTCTGCAAATCCATGTGATAGATGTAATTTCTTTGAAATGCAAGTTGAAAGATTCAAAGAAGAAAAAGAAGAGTTTCAATCTAAAATGACTTTGTATGAAGATGAATTGGCATGCTTGGAAGCTAAAAAATAGAATGCTTATGAAAATATAGAAAACTTGATAATTAAAAATGATAAATTGGTAAGGGAGTTGGATGAACTCAAATTAAAGTTGAATGAGTGTGAGAAATCAAAGAAAGAATTAGAAACCATCTTAAATACCATGAATGATGAACTGAGAACATTGAAAGATGTTGTTCAAAAAGAATTGAAAGGAAAAGAGAAAACGTTTGAACTTGGTGAGACTAGCAATGGAAATGCTAGGAATGAGAAGAGAGATGTGGGACACTCACCCACAAAGAAAAACTCATTTGTGAGAAATCAATTTCAAAAATCTTATGATTCATATTGTTATTCCTCTGTTGATCCATGCATGAACTCGTTTGTTAATCGATCAAACATGCATAGGAAAAATTATTTTAGAAAGCCAAATGTCACTTGATTTTATTGTGAAATGTTCGGCTACTCCATGTATGTATGTGATTTGATGAGGGCCGATGATGAGTATTTTGAAAAGAAAAACAAAAGGTATTTTGTTCAAGGTAGAACTAACACTTCGGGACCCAAGCTTGCTTCGGTACTTAAATCAACTTGAGATGTATTTTGATTGTATAGGTCTGTTTAAGAGCCAAGTGGAACAAGTGGTACCTGGACAGTGGATGCTCCAGACACATGACTGGAAATAAGGAACGCTTTTCAAAACTGAAGGAAAAAGATGGTGGATTGGTTACCTTTGGTGGGAACGACAAAGGTAGAATTAAGGGAATTGGATAGATAGGTAAGGATTCCAACGATTCTATTTAAGATGTTTTGCTAGTAGATAGTTTAAATCATAGTTTGCTTAGCATTAGTCGACTCTGTGAAAAAGGTCACAAAGTTATTTTTGAAAACACACATTGCTCAATTGTAGATAGAGATACACATGAAATAAAGTTCATTAGGCTTAGAGATGGAAGTATTTACTCAGTTGATTTTAAAAGTTCTCCAAATGAAAATCTTTGTTTAGTTGCTAATAAGTCAGATGATGCATGTCTATGGCATCGACGACTTGGTCATGCTAGTTTGAGTATTCTTTCTAAACTGTATAGAAAAGATTTGGTTAGAGGTTTACCAAAGTTGAATTTTCATGTAAATAAAATTTATGATGCATGTGCTATGGGGAAACAGACCAGGGTATCTTTTAAATCAAAAAATATTGTTACCACCACTAGACCCCAAGAACTCCTTCATTTAGACTTATTTGGTCCCACTAGGACACACAGTCTTGGAGGGAAACTTTATGGGTTTATTATTGTAGGTGATTACTCAAGATTCACTTGAGTGCTACTTTTAACCCATAAGAATGATACATTACAGGAGTTTGAAGATCTTTGCAGGAATTTACAAAATGATAAGGGGTATCAAATCAAGGCTATTCGGAGTGATCATGGAAGAGAGTTTGATAACCATAACTTTGATGATTTTTGTAGGAAACAAGAGTTTTCACAAAACTTTTCAGCACCTAGAACCCCACAACAAAACGTAGTCGTGGAAAGGAAGAATAGGACGCTCATGGAGATGGCGAGAACGATGCTTGCTAAAAATGGCTTACCAAGGTATTTTTGGGTCGAGGCAGTCAACACGGCCTGCCACATCATCAATCGTGCCATGGCAAGACCAATCCTCAAGAAAACTCCATACAAGCTTTTTAAAGGTAAGAATCTGAACATTGAATATCTGAAGCCTTTTCGTTCTCCATGTTATATTTTGAATAATTCTAAGGAAAACTTATAGAAGTTTGCCGCAAAGAGTGACAAAGGTATATTTCTTGGATACTCATCATCATCTAGAGCTTATCGAGTATATAACATGCGCACTCTTGTGGTAGAAGAAAGCCCACGTGTGATCATTGATGAATAAACTTTAAGGTTATTTAATAAAGATAATCATTTTTTTGATGTAGGACATGAAGATGGAGAAGAAAAGGAAGACAAGGAAACACAAGACGTGGATCAAGCAGAGTCGAGTGACAAAAATGATGAAGCTCTATCCCAAGAAGGAATTGAGCAAGAAATCCAAATTCAAAATCTCTCAAGACAATGGATGTTCCACAAAGATCATCCATAAGACAACATGATGGGAGACGTGGAACAAGGCAAAGAACAAGGGCTTCAATCAGGGAAGTTGAACAATTCGATAATCTTGCATTACTTTCCGATATTGAGACCAAATTTGTAGATGAGGCATTAAATGATAATTTTTGGATCTTGGTTATGGAGGAGGAATTACACCAATTCCAAAGGAATGAGATGTGGTTTCTTGTGCCTAGACCTAAGAAATACTCGTTGATTGGAACTAAGTGGGTTTTTCTGAACAAGCTTAGCGATTAGGAATAAAGCCCGACTAGTAGCCAAAGGCTATAGTCAAGAGTTAGGAATTGATTTTAATGAATCATTTGCACCCGTGGCAAAGCTTGAAGCGGTTAGAATATTACTTGCCTTTGCATGCTCTAGGATTATAAAACTCTTTCAAATGGATGTTAAAAGTGCATTTTTGAATGGTGTAGTGAGAGAAGAAGTCTATGTTGAGCAGCCACCGGGATTTGAAGATGAGAAGCACCCAGACCATGTGTACAAACTTGACAAAGCTTTGTATGGTTTGAAGCAAGCACCGTGCATGGTATGAAAGGTTAAGTACGTTTCTTTCAGAAAATGGCTTCAAAAGAGGTAACATCGATCAAACATTTTTCATTAAGAACGATAATGAACATATGCTTCTTGTACAGGTATATGTTGATGACATTATCTTTGGAGCCACATATGATTCACTGAATGATGATTTTGTTAAAGATAATGCAGGGCTAGTTTGAGATGAGTTTGATGGGAGAGTTAACATTTTTCTTAGGTTTATAGGTGAAGCAACTAAAGGATGGAGTTTTCATAAATCAAAGGAAATACACAAAGGAGCTCATCAAGAAAATCAAATTCGACAATGCAAAGCCACAAAAGACACCGATGTCAACAACGGTGAAATTGAAGAAGAGTCAAGAAGATAAGTCTGTCGATAAAAAACTCTTTCATGGAATGATTGGTTCTTTGTTGTACTTGATTACTAGTAGGCCGGATATTATGTTTAGTGTTTGCATGTGTGCTAGATTTCAATCTGATCCGAAAGAACCACACATGTTAGTAGTCAAAATAATTTTTAGATATTTGCTTGGCACATCGGATCTTGGTCTTTGGTTTCCACGTAGTTGCAATTTTGATTTAGTAGCTTACACCGATTCTGATTATGCTGGGTGTTTAGTGGATCGTAAAAGCACGATCGGAAATTGTCAATTTCTTGGAGGTTGCATGGTTTCATGGGCCTCTAGGAAGCAAAATACAGTGGCATTGTTAACTGTCGAAGCCAAATACAAGGCGGCAGGCAGTCGTGTGGCCCAAGTGCTTTGGATCCAACAACAGTTAGTTGATTTTGGTATTACCTTGAATAACATACCCATTTTTTGTGATAACACCTCTACCATTAATATTTCTAAAAATCCTATTTTGCATTCTCGCACAAAGCACATAGAGATTCGACGCCACTTTTGCGAGATCATGTGAGTAAGGGTCATTTTGAACTTACACATGTAAATACTAAAAACCAACTTGCATATATTTTTACAAAATGCTTATCTCCTGAAAATTTCACAAGAATAAGAAGAGAACTAGGAATTTGCTGTTTAAATGAGTAATTGCACATATTAGGCTTGAATACACACTTTTTCTTATTTTGCAAATAACATTTCAGATTTGCATATATTCAACCACATGGTTTAGATTGCATATATTTTTGCATACTTGTGAATTGGAATAATTCTTCATCAACTTTTCATTCACTTGCATATGCTTGTATATACTTGATATACATGCTTGCTTGAATGCCATGATTCTTCGATATTTTAAATGTTGAGTTGTGGAAAGGTGGATTACGTCCATCTGAAAACACTCTCCATACGTGAGTCGGGTCTTTGGATCCACACCTCCGTCACGTACCGAAAATCAATTTGCATGAATTTGCTTTCAAATCCTTACTTGATTGCTTGTATATATTCTAGAAAATAATTTTCTTGAAAACTTCTAAGACCTCACCTCCTTGATAAATAAACATGCAGTGATTTTAATCATTCGTGAATCGTGACATATACAAAGGAGGAGGATTTGTTTCCAATTGTGCATACATTTAGAGGGAGTCATACCTATGTTTTGGAAAATTTATTTTCTACATATAAAGTAATTACCCACACACCTTGCATAAAAATGATGCATATGACTTTGATCGATAAGGATTTCAGAAATTCTTCTCAACACTTTAAGGGGAACAAAATTTTTACATGGAAATTAAGAGTAATCGTGAGGAAAAAGTTGTCTACCCCACAAGAATTTAATAAGTGGAATGTCAAACTAAGTAGCCGAGAATCCTCACTGAAATAAATGAGGAAACTCGCGTCAAAAGGTGAAACAAAAATCCACAATACGTGATGAATCCTAGTAGCCAGGAATCCCCATTGAGACACATAAGATGACTCACGCCGAACGGTGAAATCTAATAAAAGAAAGAAAAGGGGGTTGTGCGAAGCTACCAAAAGTCAAGGATCGAAATGGAATTGTAGAAAGGAAATAACCCTCTAGTGCTCTTTAGAAATTCTGCTAATATCTATATATTTTTGAAGTTCATTGCTCATTGCCACATATTTCACTCATGGGTATTATTGTGATGAATGTGTATCTTGAATTTGTTCTTATCATGGTTTATGCAGTGCCTATAGCATATGCATGCACTACCTTTTTTGATTATGCTTCATGTGACACAACTTGATTTTGAATCAACTGTTCACTTGTTATCCTCTTACCCCATTGAGGGGGAGTTATAGTATTACATGCTTGATTGACTTTCATGCTTGCCTGCTTGTTTGCTTGCATGAAACATTTCATACTTCCATTCATACATCTTTTCAGATCATACATGTTCATAATAGATTTAATAACCCCATTGTCAGTCGGTTTTTGTTGATGGCAAAAAGGGGGAGAACAAAGTGCATTTTCAATTCTTATTTATGTTCATAGTTCATGTGCATACATTTCAATTTCAGTTTTAGATACATGTTGATTTCAGTGCTAGATACATGTAAAGAGATCTCATGTTCATAGTTCATACTTGTTTGTCAAAATATTGTCACTAGAAATTAACTCACACATCATGCACACGTCGTTTTGTAATCATCAAAAAGAGGGAGATTGTTGGATCCCCTAGTTGATTTTGGTAGTTAAGTTTGAATGATGACAAATCTTGTGTGCTTGTGTTATTGAAATGTTGACTGAAGAACTTTGCTAACCAAGGAATTCATATTTCTGCTTATCTTGTCTTATAGGGTTAAAATCCTTGGTGGACCTTCTAGAATTCAAATGAATGGATGAACAAGTCATGTTGATGTCAAGGACTCAAAATAGGTGGTATTTGTCTTGCTCATCCCACAAAAATCATTAGTAAGACTCAGCCATTTCCAGATTATGCTTCATTGAGATTGAAGCAAGTCAACTTATCCTTCATGGGAAGTAGACTTGGACTGCCTTGAATAGGGTTATTTAAGATTGATCATGTGGATTCGTTCTCTTGATGACTATTGATTTAACATTGATCAAATAGATTGAAAGTTGTGTTACTTAATCTTTCAAGGGGTTTTCAGGCTTATCCTTCCATTTGCTCAAGAGTGTGAAGAATGTAGTTCATGTCTATTCTTCTTAAAAGTTTTGGGCTAGCGAGTTGATTGATCTTTATACATATTGAATACATACTTGGCTAGTGTTTTAAAAGGGCCTACATGCATATCATTCATGGGTTTCTAATGGGTTGTCATGTAAGGTAAACACATGGTTAATTGATCCTAATTTTTGGTTGGCAAAAATGAAGGTTTGAATGGGTTACATATTGTTTAAATGCTTCTTGTCAATTGGACTTTCATGTATACACTTCATGCAATTTTTATATGGGGTTAAAGCATCAAAATCATTACAAGCATCATGTGTTTTCCGAACTTCGGTCGAGCAACCCTACTACTTAGGTCGACCGAAATTACCAGCAAACCCTGGAAACAGACACTGTAAAAGTTCGGTCGGCCTAACTCCCTACATTGGTCGACCAAAAATTCCAGAGCTATCTGGTTCGAACCTTGTAAAAGTTTGGTCGACCGACCCCATTTCTCCGGTCGACCGAATACGACGGGCGGCCTAGTTTTTGTGTATTCTAAACCCATTAAACATGATCTGTTTTGGCTCATATTTGACACACTTACCCCTAGGGCATTCATACAAATGTTAGATACATATTGAAGGGGTTTTAGGATGGGTTTTAATGTCTTTTGCTCTTTCTATTGTGGGTGTATAAATAAGCTACGATTTTGGAGAGATTAATCCAAGAGCTAACATTTATATCTATCCTTGCAAGAGAAGAAAGGGAAGAAGGAGAGGAGTATAGGAAGATCTATGGATATCATCTACATCCTTGCATTTATGGAGATCGTGATAGAAGATTAAAGGAAGCGCATTGAAGAGAGGAATGCATTGACGTTCACATCGATGACATCTGACTTCCCTCTGACCCGAGCATCAAAGAAAACCATCTACAGTCCTTTCTAAATATGGGGATCTAATTCTTCACCCTTTTTACATCTATTCTAGTGATTTACATTTGGTTTAAGAGCATGTATTGATCATATCTTTTATTTCTGAACTTTGACACTGTGAGTGTGTCGAACCGTCTACGAACGGTTGTGGTATATTGTGCTGCGGTTGTAGCAGCAAGTGTGTGTGTGTCTTGATCCGTGGTGGATCGTGTAGGAGACGACGTCTCCGTGTCTTTGGAGCGAAAGCTCTGTGCGCTTCATTTCGAAGTGAGTGGATCCTCACCATTTTGGTGAGGGGTGGACGTAGGGAGCCTGTTATGACCGCTAAATGGGCACTAGCCAATCGAGTATAATTCGGACCCGTAAGAACTCAACGGGCCGAAAATCTGGACAGATTAACTAAGAATCCTTAGAAAACCCATAACTTAACATAGGAAGATCGAAAAAGGATGAAACTAGGCTCGTTAGAAATCTTGGGCCCTTAGCCCAAACTCCTATGCTGGGGAGGAAGCCCAATTCACACCAGAACTTGGGCCCGGAGCTGTTTGGCTGATAGCTGTCATGAAGGGGTGTGACTATTGGGGAAATTCGATGGTAATTAATGAGAAATTCATAAGTTCGCCTATGGTTAATGAAATGACCTAAAACCATGGTCAAAAATTCGAGTAGGATGGTATCCACAACTTCTATGACGGGGTCGAGGCCCAATGCGGATTGGATAATAGAGTTGTGCATGGATTGCCTCGGGATACCGAAAGGTCACAATTTGAATAAGGGAGAATAAATGATAAATTGCAAAAATCATAACTTGGGATAGGAATACTAAAATTTGATGAAACCATGACCTAAAGTTAGATATGGAAGCCCTCTTGATTTGATATGAAGACATCCGAATCCAAATCCCAACAGGAGAGCACATCCACTCGCATTTATGACCAGGTAGATGAATGGTCAGGACTGAAATAGAGGAGGAATAACGTTAATATTATGAAAATCACAACTGATGCTAGAGTTAATGAAATTCAATGTAACCATGACTGAAAGTTAGATCTGGAGGTCATCTTCATTTCATATAAAGATAGCCCAACCTAAATCCTATCAGAAAAGCACGCCCATTCATATCTTTGACCGGGTAGATGAAGGGTCACCTCTGTTCAAACCAAAGGGGTGCTTAGCATTGACCTCCTCTTCAAGCCAGTGACCTTTGGGCTGGGCTGAGCCTTACTGGATGTGGGAAAGGCCTTGGGAGGCTTGAAAAACCTATATAAGAAGTGGGTTCCAAGAGGGATCAGCTTTTAGCAACACCTATCCTAAGCATCGACCACCTGCGGTCTCACTTGGGAGAGAAGAGAGGCGAGGGACCTTGGGCCTGCGAGGGGGGGGGGGGGGGGCGAACCTACAGTTCCTAGGACGGCGAGCGGGGGTTTGGGGTGTGGATCTCATCATCGGATCGAAGGGTAAAGCTGAGGTGGATCTGGGGTGTAGATATTATCCCTGGATCGTCAGTTAACATCTCAAAGGTAGGCACTTAACCTCAAACGTTAGGGGTCGATGATGTTTTAGAATGTTTTTAAAATATATTTTATACACTCTAAAAGAAGGATTGAGACATGTGGGGACCACCATCATATTCATTCGGATTCTGTCTTTCATTAAGTTCTCTTGGGTTTCATAAGTTCCCACAATCCCTAGGTAGGTCAGTAGTGTCTCAGAACAGAACATTTGATTAAGTCCTAGGCAAGGTCTGTGCACATTTGGTTAAAGGCCAAATCGGTGCATGTTTTGGCCCAGGCCATAGTAAGGTCAGTGCATGTTTTGGCCTAGGCCATAGTAAGGTCGGTGGATGTTTTGGCCCAGGCTAAGTAAGGTCGGTCCATGTTTTGTCCCAGGCTAAGTAAGGTCGGTGCATGTTTTGGCCCAGGCCATTGTAAGGTCGGTGCATGTTTTATCCTAGGCTAAGTAAGGTCGGTGCATGTTTTGGCCTAGGCCATAGTAAGGTCGGTGCATGTTTTGGCCCAGGCCATAGTAAGGTCAGTGCATGTTTTGGCCCAGGCCATATATAGTAAGGTCGGTGCATCTTGTGTCCCAAGCTAAGTGAGGTCGGTGGACATTCAGTCCCAGGCCATAGTAAGGTCAGTGCATGTTTTGGCCCAGGCCATAGTAAGGTCGGTGCTTGTTTTGACCCAGGCCTTAAGTAAGGTCGGTGCACATTGTGTCCCAGGCTAAGTGAGGTCGGTGGACATTCTGCCCCAGGCTGAGTAAGGTCGGTGTAGACCCAAATTTCAGAAATTGGGAAAAATGGGATTTTGAGAGGGTATTTTAATTCGTAAAAATCTGGAAAAAAAGTACGAAATGATAGGAGACCAAGGCAGAACCTTCCTGTAAAAGTTTCATGAACCCAAAAATTCTGCACTTTCAGATATAAGCCATTTTTTATGCATGTGTAGCCTAGAAGGATGAACCTGTACTTTCATATAGTAACATGAACATGACTATGGGTGTGTTTAGCCATCTTAAACTATTAGCAGCATATCTTTGAGCATGAGTAACTCATTAGAAGCATGACTATGAGCATGTTTAGCCCCTCTTAAAATCATGAAAATTTGCATGCTAGTAATATCAAGTAGGAATATGTATGCCATAAATAGCAGCATTCTGTGAGGTTGGACTTCGATCCCTTCTGCAGGACGGCGATATGTAACGCTGCGGAAGTAAAAGATCCCAGGGGATGACGATACGTAACGCCCTGGTTTAAAATTCTATTGATTCACTCTTCGGTCCCATTGTGGGGCGGCCTTTGTGGGATGGCGATACATAACGGCACTGGGCCACACGAATCTTGGTGGAGTTCGCTCTCGGGTCTGCGTAGTGCTCTTTCGTTCATTGTGTATGTGAGCCTCCTGTGTTTGCGGCAGCTATCTGGTTCCATGAATGGCAATAATATGAACTCTCATAAAATGTGATAATAGGAAATTGTTCTTGTACTGAGGTCTTGCTGCATGCACGGGTGTTTATACAAGTTAAAGAATCTGTACTCTCCTTATTGAGTTATTTTAAGTAGATGATATAAAATGAACTATGCTACTGTTAACATCTGGAAAATGCATATAAATGATTATATAGATGCAAAGTTGATCCCAGTTTGTTTAGGATGCCTACTGAGCGTCACACTCACCCATGTGATAGATGTTTTTTAGGAAATATAGAGGTGGAGGTTGAGGTGAAGGCAGTAGCAGAGGAATAGAGTTAGCACAGTCCGTCTGGGTATGCTACGGATGAATATTTTGTTATATGTAGGGTTGTGGTGGTGAGCTATGTGGATCCTTGTGTAATCTGGAACAGTTATTATTGTACTCCCTTGTTTGGGGATTTGGAATGGATGGATGTTTTATTTACATTCTTGTAACATGTGGTTTCTCTCTCTCTCTCTTGTGAATGTACACACATTGTCTACATTGATGCTTCCGCGATACGTATGAAGTAATTGCGTCGGGGTCCGATAAAGAAAAAAAATATACCTAGAATTTGGGATCGGGTCCCGGGGCATTACAACGTGGTATCAGAGCACGAGAGACAAACCAAGGTTACAACCATTTCAGATGTTCCATAGTAGAGGAAGTGATAGGTTAGAGTGGGAAAGGGTAGAGTATGTTTGGAACCATTTAAACCCTCTCACTCGAACTATTGTATGTTTTCAGAACCATGCCGCCAAGAAGGCAAAGAGATCTTCCCCAGGCGGATGAGAGGGGATCGGGAGTAGATGACCTAAATGGGGCACATGACTGGGCTGTCCATGCCCCTACAGTTGGCGGTGGGCAGGTGCCCAATGCGGGAGTCAACCTGGAAGGGTTCATGCAGAGCTTCCAAGGGTTGATGCAGGCCATGTAGCAACAAATGCTGCAGCAGCCCGCAGCCGCACCACGTCATGACCTGTTGGCACTTGATCGATTCCTAAGGTTGGCGCTTCCTATCTTTAAGGGGGAGAGTCGTCCAGAGGTTGTTGAGTCATGGCTCAGCGAAATGGAAAAGAAGTTCCGCGCAATGCGGTGTCCAGAAGAGGAGAAGGTGAACCTGGCGGCCTATGTTCTGCAAGACCAGGCCGACTTGTGGTGGAAGGCCAAGATGCGGACCACATTCACGGACTACCACGATGGTGACATACTGTGGGAGGAGTTCTTGTCTGTCTTCCGAGAGAAGTATTTTCCAGAGCATGTGCGAGACGCGAAGGAGCATGAATTTCTGAGTCTCGAGCAAGGGAGCATGTCAGTGGCCAACTACGAGGCCAAGTTTTCAACTCTGGGCCAATATGCTCTGCACATATTCGATGATGCACGTCAGAAGGTGAAGAAATTTGTCAATGGGCTGCACAGCAATTTCCGATGCTATGTCGCAACCCAAGACCCTGGCTCCTACCCAACGGCGTTGAGGCTTGCTCATCTAGCCGAGCAAGAGAATACAAGGTAATGGCTGAAGCCATAAAAGTTAGGAGATATATAAGGGTAAGTCCTAACCAATGTCCATTTATAGGTTCACCGAGGAGCAGAAGTCGCCAGGCAAGAGGCCTATGCAGGCTGGAGGGAGGCGAGACAAGGAAAAGGTGGCGCGCCAAGGACCGGTTCAGAAGGGCGGGCCGGGGATTCCATTTTGTACCCAGTGTGGGCGCAACCATCGGGGATAGGAATGCTGGAGGACTGAATGCAAGTGTTATGAATGTGGCTAGGGTGGACACTTTGCGAAGAACTGCCCAAAGAAGGCTCAACAAAAGGCATTTTCTCCACAAGAGAAGATTCAATACAAAGGGCGAGGCTATGCGCTAATGCAAGAGGAGGTAGACAATACCCCGGTCGTGGCTGAAGATATGCTCCTTGTGGATAATGTTAATGCAAAGGTCTTGTTTGACTCGGGGGCTACACACACATTCATATCCACTAGTTTTGCCAACCAACTAAAGAATCGACCCCAAGCCACATTCTTCGGTGAAATAATAGTTAGCACACCAACCGGGAAATAAGTCCACACCAAGCTTGTGATCCCCACTATAGAAGTCAACATCAATGAGAGGATATTGCTGGGGGAAGCATACATCCTAGATATGAATTACTTTGACCTCATTCTGGGGATGGACTGGTTAGACAAACACTGCGCTCTCTTGGACTGCCATCGAAAGAGAGTGATTTTTCAGAAACCGGGGAAGGAGACATTCTTCTTTTCAATGCCCTAAGGACAAGTCGGGAAGAATGATGGTATGAGCCATCCGGGCCTCCAAGCTAATCAGCAGAGGATGCGACTATTCCTTAGCCAGTGTGGTGCTTGAAGAAGGCTCTGTAAATACTTTGGAAGACTTGAACATAGTCCGAGAATTTCCTGATGTGTTTCCCGAGGATCTACCGAGACTACCACCAGCTCAAGAGATAGAGTTCTCTATTGAGCTAGCACCACGAACCGCACCCATCTCTGTTCCACCATACCGAATGGCTCCGGCAGAACTTATTGAACTCAAGAAGCAATTGCAAGAGTTGCTATACAAAGGCTTCATCCGGCCCAGCGTGTCCCCTGTGGGGAGCACCAGTCTTATTAGTGTGGAAGAAGGATGGGACCATGCGGCTGTGCATTGATTACCGTAAAATCAACCAGGTCACCATAAAGAACAAGTACCCTCTGTTGAGGATTGAGGAGTTGTTTGACCAATTATCATCTACCAAAGTCTTCTCCAAGATTGATCTGAGGACAGGTTATCACCAGATCAGAATCAAGCCCAAGGATGTGCCGAAGTTGGCCTTTAGGACTCGGTTTGGTCACTACGAGTTCTTAGTAGTACCATTCGGGTTGACTAATGCACCGGCTATATTCATGGAATAGATGAATCAAATTTTCCGCCCCTATCTAGATCAGTTTGTTGTGGTCTTTATAGATGACATCCTGATATATTCTACCAGTCAAGAGGAGCATCGGCAGCACTTGAGAGTGGTTATGCAAACCCTTAGGGAGAACAAATTCTTCGCCAAGTTCAGCAAATGTGAATCTTGGCTAGATCGGGTTATGTTTCTCGGGCATGTTATATCCGAGAATGGCATATCAGTGGACCCTAGCAAGGTGGAAGCAGTGACAAAATTGGAAGCACCGAAGATAATCATGGAGATTAGGAGCTTCCTTGGACTGGCTGGGTATTATCGTCGGTTCATCAAAGGTTTCTCCACCATGGCAGCCCCAATGACTAAGCTGACCAAGAAAGAAGCAAAGTTTATCTTGTCGAGGGAGTGTGAAGATAGCTTTTAGATGGTCAAGTGAAAATTGACTACGGCCCCGGTGTTGGCACTCCCTCGAGGGGGCGACGGCGTCACTGTTTACACAGATGCCTCTAGAATCGGCCTCGGTTGCGTACTGATGCAAAATGGCCGGGTGATCGCCTATGCCTCAAGACAGCTGAAGGACCATGAAAGGAACTACTCCACTCATGACCTGGAAATTACAGCAGTGGTCCACACCCTGCGTATCTGGAGGCACTATTTATATGGGGTTCGGTTTGAGGTCTTCACCAACCATCAGGATCTGAAGTACATATTCACCCAGAAAGAACTCAATTTGAGGCAAAGGAGATGGGCCGAGCTATTGAAGGACTATGACTTCACCTTACAATACCATCCTGGCAAGGCAAATGTGGTGGCGGATGGTCTCAGCCGAAAGTTGATGGCATTGAGTTTGCATCGAGAGTGGGATATGATGGAGGGAGTGATCGAATCACGACCCGAGAAAAGGAAGCAGTTCGGTCTCCTAGCTGGGTTATCGGTAAGACCTGCATACTTAAATAGAATTGCTGAGGCACAAAGGCCGGACATGGCATTGCAGAGACAACTGAACAATGAGGACTTCCAAATGGGAATTGATGGATTGATTGCATTCTGAGGAAGGATTTGTGTACTGGATGATGTGGAGATGAAGAAGGACTTGATGCGAGAGGCTCATGGGTCAAAATTTTACATCCATCCTGGGAGCACCAAAATGTTCCAAGATGTGAAAAGGATGTATTGGTGGCCGTGAATGAAGCGAGATATTGTGGAGTTCGTATCCAAATGCCTCACTTGTCAGCAGGTAAAAATTGAGCACCAAAGACATGGCGGTCCTCTCCAAACCATTGAAATAGCCCAATAGAAATGGGAACAAATCACCATGGACTTTGTGTCTAGACTGCCCATGACCAGAAGAAGGCATGACACAGTCTGGGTAATTGTGGACATGTTCACAAAAATAGCACACTTCTTGCCCGTCAACAAGCAAACTCCAATCGAATCCTTGGCGAAATTATTCATCGCTGAGATTATTCGGTTGCATGGTGCACCTTTATCCATAATTTCTGATCAGGACTCTCAATTCACTGTGAGGTTCTGGAAGAGTTTACAGCAGGCTATGGGTATGGAGTTGCGGCTCAGCTTAGCATTTCACCCCCAGACCAATGGGCAATCCGAGCGTACTATCCAAACTTTAGAAGATATGTTGAGGGCATGTAGTATCGAATGGCGAGGGAACTGGGATGATCACTTACCCCTGATAGAGTTTGCATACAACAATAGTTACCACTCTGCCATCGGAATGGCACCTTATGAGACACTCTATGGGCGGCCATGTAGGTCACCAGTATGCTGGTATGAAGCTGGCGAGAAGCAGATATTCGAACCGCAATTGGTGCAAGACTGCTCAGAGAAGATATCCATGATCTGACAACGACTCCTCACAACCTAGAACCGATAGAAAAGTTATGCAGACCAGCGGTGGAGAGAGTTGACATTTGCGGAAGGAGACCATGTATTCCTAAAGGTGTCTCCTACCAAGGGAGTCATGTGATTTGGGAAGAAGGGCAAGCTCAGTCCTAGGTATATCGGGCCTTTTGAGATTCTGCATGGGGTCGGCGAGGTGGCTTATCGACTTGCACTCCCGCCCCCTCTGGCACATGTGCATCCAGTCTTCCATGTCTCCATGCTCAAGGGATATGTCTGAGATGCCTCGCATGTGATAGAATACGAGCCCCTGGAAGTTCAAGCAGATCTGTCTTATGTAGAGCAGCCCATCGAGATCATCGACCAGAAGGAATAGGTATTGAGGAATAAAACCATCCGGCTGGTGAAAGTCTTATGGAGGAAATCTCATTCCGAGGAAGCAACTTGGGAGTCGGAGGACAAGATGCACCAAGAATACCCCCAACTAGTCGGTGAGCAATTTTTCCTTAAAGAGAAGTTTTCTTCTTTCATTCAATTCAATTTCGAAGATGAAATTATTTTAAGGGGGAGAGGATGTTATGACTGCTAAATGGGCACTAGCCAATCGGGTATAATTCGGACCCATAAGACTCAACATGCCGAAAATCTTGACGGATTAATTAAGAATCCTTAGAAAACCCGTAACTTAACATAGGAAGATCAGAAAAGGATGAAACCAGGCTCGTTAGAAAGCTTGGGCCCTTATCCCAAACTCCCTTATTGGGGAGGAAGCCCAATTTGCACCAAAACTTGGGCCCGGAGCCCTTTGACTGATAGCTATCACGAAGGGGTGTGACTGTTGGTAAAATTCAAAGGTAATTAATGGAAAATTCATAACTTCGCATGTGGTTAATGAAATGACCTGAAACCAAAGCCAAAAATTCGAGTAGGATGTTAGCCACAACTTCTATGATGGGTCGAGGCCGAATGCAGACTGGATAATAGAGTTGTGCCTAGATTACCTCGGGCTACTGAAAGGTCACAATTTGATTAAGGGAGACTAAATGATAAACATACAAAAAATCATAACTTGGGCTAGGTGCACTAAAATTTGATGAAACCATAACCCAAAGTTAGATATTGAAGACCTCTTGATTTCATCTGAAGACATCCGAATCCAAATCCCAACAGGAGAGCGCGCCAACTCGCTTTTATGACTAGGTACATGAAGGGTCGTGACTGAAATAGAGGAGGAATAACGTTAATATTGCGAAAATCATAACTCACACTAGAGTTGATAAAATTCGATGAAACTATGACTGAACGTTAGATCTGGAGGTCCTCTTTATTTCATATGAAGACAACCCAACCTAAATCCTATCAAAAAAGCACGTCCATTTATATCTTTGACCGGGTAGACGAAGGGTCACCTCTGTTCAAACCAAAGGGGTGCTTAGCATTTACCCCCCTCTTTAAGCCAGCGATCTTCGGGCTGGGCTGAGCCTTACTGGACATGGGAAAAGACCTTGGGAGGCTTGAAAAACCTATATAAGAAGTGGGTTCCAAGAGGGATCAGCTTTTAGTAACACCTATCCTTACTATCCACCACATGCGGTCTCAGTTGGGAGAGAAGAGAGGCGAGGGACCTTGGCCCTGCGAGGGGGGGGGGCGAACCTGCAGTTCCTAGGATGGCGAACGGGGTTCTGTGGTGTGGATCTCATCCCCGGATCGAAGGGTAAAGCTGAGGTGGATCTGGGGTGTGGATATTATCCACGGATCGTCAGTTAACATCTCAAAGGTATGCACCTAACCTCAACCTTTAGGGGTCGATGATGTATTAGAATGGTTTTAAAATATATTTTCTACACTCTAAAAGAGGGATTGAGGGCATGTGGGGACCACCATCATGTTCATTTGGATTTTGTCTTCCATTAAGTTCTCTTGGATTTCATAAGTTCCCATAGTCCCTAGGTAGGTCACAAGTGTCTCAGAACAGAACATTTGATTAAGTCCTAGGCAAGGTCTGTGCACATTTGATTAAAGGCCAAGTCGGTGCATGTTTTGGCCAAGGCCATAGTAAGGTCAGTGCATGTTTTGGCCCAGGCTAAGTAAGGTCGGTGCATGTTTTGGCCCAAGCCATAGTAAGGTCGGTGCATGTTTTTTCCCCGGCTAAGTAAGGTCGGTGCATGTTTTGGCCTAGGCCATAGTAAGGTCGGTGCATGTTTTTGGCCTAGGCCATAGTAAGGTCGGTGCATGTTTTGGCCAAGGCCATAGTAAGGTCGGTGCATGTTTTGTCCCAGGCTAAGTAAGGTCTGTGCATATTCGGTCCCATGCCATAGTAAGGTCGGTGCATGTTTTTGCCCAGGCCATAGTAAGGTCGGTGCATGTCTTGGCCCAGGCCATAGTATGGTCGGTGCATGTTTTGGCCCAGGCCTTAAGTAAGGTCGGTGCACATTCTGTCCCAGGCTATGTGAGGTCAGTGCACATTCTGCCCTAGGCTTAGTAAGGTCGGTGCAGACCCAAATTTTAGAAACAGAGAAAAAGGGGATTTTGAGAGGGTATTTTAGTTCATAAAAATTAGAGAAAAATAGGAAATGATAGGAGACCAAGGCAAAACCTTCCTATAAAAGTTTCATGAACCCAAAAATTCTGCACTTTCAGATATGAGCCATTTTAGCAAGGCTAGTCTGGCCTCTATTAGGAATCTCCTGAAGCTGCTCAAAACCTATGAACAGGGGTCAGGACAGCTTATCAATATCAATAAGAGTGGCTTTCTTTTGCACCCTAAGACAAATGAATCCATTGCTAATCGGATTTCCAGGCTTACTGGTTTCACCAGACACAGCTTTCCGATTAAATATCTTGGCTTTCCTCTGGTTATAGGCCGAAGGAAAAAAGTCCACTTTGCAGGTATTATTCATACCATTCAAAAAAGGATTTCTGGATGGAAATCTAGTCTTCTTTCACAAGGTGCCAAGCTAATTTTGATCAAGCATGTTCTCACCTCTATTCCTATCTATTTTTTGTCCACGGCACCCTTTCACTCTGGTACTCACCACCTGCTGGAGACTTATTTTGCAAATTTTTTTTGGGGCTCTTCACCGAATGGAAACAAAAGACATTGGAGATCCTGGGATATCATCTGCAGACCTATCTCAAAGGGTGGACTGGGTATCATGTCTATTAGGTAAATGGACATTGCTCTCAGAGTTAAGATGTTATGGCAAGCTATGTATTCAACCTCCTTGTGGGCAACTTTCTTCAGAGCTAAGTATATTGGGCAGAGTCATTTGAGAGATGTGCATTTTAAGAACATGACTGGCCATGCTAGAAGTAGCTGGATCAAGGCAAAACAAATTCTTCTGCAGTATCACAAGTTCATAATTGGAGATGGAAACCTCACCAATTTTTGGTTTGATAAATGGATTGGAATGCATTGTTTGTCTGATTTTGTTCCCCCCAACAGTATCCCAAATTCAAACATCACTGTAAAGGATTTCCTATTGCACTCCCCAAGTGAGGATACAGCCTTAATGGACAGTTTCATTCCTGCTCATCTCAAAACAGCCATTTTGCATACAACTCTCACTTAGATCCTGATCTTCCTGTTTGGACCCTGTCATCCACAGGTCAGTGCTCGGTGGCTTCCACTTACAAAGTTATTTCTGAAACTGCCCTCAACCAGCCATTCACTCAATGGTCAAAGCTTTGGTCTCCATGGTTGCCAACCAAAATATCTGTTCATCTATGGAAGCTTCTTCACAATAGCCTCCCTGTAGACACAAATATTCAACGACTGTGTATTCAACTGTGCTCCATCTGCTCATGCTGTCAGACCCATCAGAGGGAAAGTCTGAATCATTTATTCATACACAGTGAACTAGCCTCACACATATGGTCTTATTTCCAAGCTGTGGGGCTGCCTTTGGAAGGGAATTCTGTTGCATCCTTTATATCAAATGCTACTCGACACATAAGGCTGAACTCTACTTTTGGCTTCCTAATTCTAGCAGTGATTGGATTTGGCTGCTGGGATGTTTGGAGAGCTAGGAACTCTGTGAGATATGATGGCTGCGCATTGTCCAAAAGCTGGATCCTACACCAAATCAAAGCCAAAGTTCAGCAGGCCTACAAAAATGCTTCTTACAAAGAATATGATATTAGCAAAAGAAGGATTCTAGACTCTTTAGGGATTTCTGTCTCAACTTCAATTGGTGTTCAGCTGAAAATCATTAAATGGGTTTCCCCCCCTTGGCTATTCTTAAAATTAAACACTGATGGGGCTTGCAAATCCGATGGATATTCTGGAGGAGGTGGTGTCATCAGAGATCATTATGGAAATGTTCTCCTAGCATTCTCCCATTTCTATGGTCAGGCCAATAGCATTGTTGCAGAGGCTAGAGCTCTCATGGATGGAATACACTATTTGCATACAATCTCAGACAGTCCAGCCTATATTGAATGTGATTCACAGGTTCTAGTTCGGGTTGTTAACAAGGAGTATAATTGTCCATGGTCAATTCTGTCTTATGTAAGAGAGATCTGGAGGTCTATTACTCAGGTTGAAAAGATTGTCCATACTTACAGAGAAGGAAATAAAGTAGCGGATCATCTGGCCTCTTTAGCCTGCTCCTCCAAATGTAATGCCTTTTTTTCCTATAATGAGTTACCCTCTGTTATAAAGGGAGAGGCTGGAATGGATAAGCTGGGTATGCCCAGCATCCGTCTGATGTAATTTTCATTCATCATATTCAATAATAAATTCACCCCCTAGTGGCCGATGGTCCTCATCTTCTCCAAGGTAGGGCTTTTTGGAATAAAAAAAAAGATATGAGCCATTTTCAATGCATGTGTAGCCTAGAAGGATGAACCTGTACTTTCATATAGTAACTTGAACATGACTATGGGTGTGCGTAGCCATCTTAAACTATTAGCAACATATCTATGAGCATCAGTAACTCATTAGAAGCATGACTATGAGCATGTTTAGCCCCCCTTAAAATCAAGAAAATATGCATGCTAGTAATATCAAGTAGGAATATGTATGCCATGAAGGGAAAATAACAGCATTCTGTAAGGTTGGACTTTGGCCCCTTCTACGGGATGACGATACGTAACGCCGCGGAAGTAAAAGATCTCAGGGGATGGCGATACGTAACGCCCTAGTTTAAAATCCTATTGATTCAGTCTTCGATCCTATTGTGGGGTGGCCTTTGTGGGATGGCGATACGTAACGCCACTGGGCCAAAAGAATCTAGGTGGGAGTTCGCTCTCGGGTCTGCGTAGTACTCTTTCCTTCGTTGTGTGTATGGACTGATACAAGAAATATAAAGTGATCTAGAAGGGGAGGGGATGAATAGATCACTGTTTTCAACCGATTAAAAATTTCTGAAGAATTATTCACTTAAAACAAGCAATCTCGTAGTTGAACCCACAAAAACGCAGTGCGGACAATAGCTCGAGTGGATAGAAGGCACACCATAAAATCACCACAGACAATCACACGAGTACCCAGAGGTTTTTAAGGTGATTCGGTCAGACCTCCAGTCTGCCTACGTCCACCCCTCACTTCAAATCGAAGTGAGGCTTCCACTAGCACCTGCTAGCAAAGCAGACTCAGTCTGCGACAACGGCTGATTCACAGCTTCACCAGGGGAACACCCTCCCCTCTTCCTCCACACCCGGAGGGAACCCTAAGGACGCCAAGTCCCTAGAAACTAGGAAACAAGTTCCTCTTCCTCCAACCGGAGGGAACAATAGTGATCTGCAATCACTAGAACCAGAGACCAAGGTCTCTCTTCCTCTGAAGCCCAGAGGGAACACCTTTTCTACGAGAGGGAACAATACTGCAACCTCTGTTGCAAGTGAACCAGAGAGAACACGTCTCTCTCTTCCTCTGAACACCAGGAGGTAACACAGAGAACTTTCAATCAAGAGGGAAAAAGCATATAAAAATGAAAACACGAAAGAAGGAAGCCAAATTTCAGAAACTGGAAACAATGTAGCTCAAACTGAGCAGCAGACTTCGGATTTGATCCGTAAGTCAATACCAATCTTCTGATCACTCTTGTGCTCTCTCTTCTCTCTCAACTGGATCACTCTAGTTTCTCAGGGAGGCTCTTTCTCATCTGCTCTCACTCAAATTTCTTTTCTGTAACCTCGGAACTCCTCCTTTTCGTAGATGGTGAG
Source organism: Amorphophallus konjac (assembly GCA_022559845.1). Classification (NCBI taxonomy): domain Eukaryota; kingdom Viridiplantae; phylum Streptophyta; class Magnoliopsida; order Alismatales; family Araceae; genus Amorphophallus; species Amorphophallus konjac. Next base: position 175,754,875 of record CM040126.1, on the reverse strand, counting down.
GCAGTGCTTTTATAAGCGATCAGGAGGGTTCATGCAAGGCGTGTGCTTCCCGCGCTCGATCCAGAACCTTCTTGCCACGTGCCATTATAGCAGTGGTTCTTTTAGTATTGGATCACGTACAGCCCAGACACTGGGAAATATTCTTCCTCGGACCACCTTCTTCTTTTTGTTTTTCTTCTTCTCCTGCAAAGAAATTAAAACCATTAAAACTCAGGGCCACAAAAACTAAAACTGCATGAGGTATGTGATAGCAATACGAGATGCACTATACTGAGAACGACACGAGATACACAAGATGACGACAGCATGAAATAAAGAGAGAGTGACACGAGGTCAGATGAGAACTGTCACGCCCCGAGCGCGGAAGATACCCGGAGATGCGCGACGAGTTTATATCAATCATGTCAATCAGAGTGGTCGTGTATTCGACACAAAGACAGAGACGCGCAAAATAGCAAGATAACCCAATCCTTTATTTCATAATGGATAGACTATTACAAAACCAATACTCTGTTTAATAAAAAGAGGAAAAGAATACATAGTTGACTCAAGAAAACTATAGAAAAGACTAGATGACACTTGAGCAGCTCTATCACTTTCACTCTTGAATATTCCCATCCGATTGACTTCCATCGTCGTCGGACTTACCTGAAAAGTTCAAAGGGACAAACGGAATGAGCGAACGCTCAGTAGGAAATTATATCTCAAGTACTAGCAAGGGGTTTAAGTAATTACATCTTTCATGAATGCAATAAAGCTATGCATGCTCGCATAAAACGACAAGATAGAGAGAATGTAATATCAAAGAAATAAGATGGACTAATCATGATCTTTCAACAAGATGACAAGTGTATTCAAGATATTCAAGCAAGTACGTTTAACAAGTCATGTCAAGAACTTTGGCTATCATGTATCAAGCAAGTAAATTACCCTTTTTCGGACCACGCATTTCATGTAAAGTCAAGTACGATTCAAGTACAAGATGTGTGTGGAATGTCCAATCAAGCAAGTCAAGTACTCGGTATAATGCCAGATACCTTATCATTTTAACTCCCATGGGCACAAGTACTTTCGGGTGCTCCTCCCAAGACCAGATCGGGCCCTATAAGCGCAGGCATTTATCATGTATTTTTTTTTTTGACATCCACTCTTGTTTATATAGCCAATATAGAATTTCAATATTCAAGCTTGTAGACATGTATGACAACTTTGACAGAATAGAGTCCAAAAATATGACAAAGGACATAGATTGGCGATAATAACGGTAGAATCACGATATCGATAAAACTAGGTAGAATATGGTTCCCTTAACTTAGGTACCATGACAAATCAATATGGACATTCTTTATATAGAATTGAGGTCCACATGAACAGTATATCAAAGTAAGATACCCTCATTCTTATCATAGAATTGGGGTTTACAAGAACGACATGATATCATCATCCCATTAAGAATTTTCTTATGATATACTCTTTGTATAAACATAAGGGCCGGTATACCATGTTTCTTTCGATTGACATGGCAAGGATCGTGTAATGGGTTTTTCGGGTACAACCAGCTCAGTCGGTCTTGAGGGAATCCAAGGCTACGAGGAGTCTTACGGAGGTCTCTATGACTAACTCGCTAGTCCAAAGGAACGGAATGTCCAATGGAGAGCTCGTATGTCAATGAGAGTTGAGTGTGATCGATAAATCAACATGAAACGTGGGACTATACTCACGGAGTGGAGAATAGTGCCGATATATATATATATTATAATATGAAACCATCGGTTATAGAATCAGGATAAAAATCAGTTTACAGTAAAGTAACGACTTAGGTCAAGTCGTTTATCCAGTAATTAACGCCTAACAGAAGGGCGTTTACATACGTTTCAGTTTTGTAGAATTTTTAATAATTCAGTAATTTATCGAAAACACGCCCTGGACAGGGGCGTTTCTTCAAGAGTTGACGACTACAGTAGCAGGCGTCTCCTTATTTATATATTTGACAGAATATCAATAATTTTCACGATTTGTCTAAAACACGCCCTTGTAAGGGGCGTTACTCTTTAATTCTATTTTTTGGCAAAAGATATTCCAGGATTTTAACTGAGGAACGCCCTAGGAAGGGGCGTTAAATTTCATATTCACGCCCTGTTCTGGGGTGTTAACATAAAAAAATGACTTTGTCCAAGTCGTGAATTCAAGAAATTACAATATTTCAGGAAATAAAAATAGGAGGCATGGTCATGACAAGAAAATTAACAGGAATTCACAGGTAGACTCATGCAAGATATTAGAATCGATATTTCATATTTATTGAATTTTAAACAGGATCAATTATTAATTACATGCGATTGTTCATGAAATTAACGCCTGTATACAAGGCGTATACTTTTAATTAACGACCACTGTAATGGTCGTTTCTTTTAAAATAGCGCCCTATTCAAGGGCGTTTCTTGAAAAATTTACAGAAAACGTATTAAAACTATATGCAAACTCTATAAATATATCATGCATGGTGCTTCTTGTATTATTTTTAGTTTGGGCTACGAGACTTGAGAAAATCCTACCTTAAAGGGTTGATTTGGAGATAACCGTGAAGGGTCTGTAAGAATCAAAGATGCAGCAGACGTTGGATGAAGATGAACGACCTACAGAGGATAGAATACGAAGGCATTATGCTTCGTAATAACTTAACAAAGGTAAAGGAGGAGAAAGAAAGAAGACTTACCCGTTAGTCTTCTTATCCTGCAAGAATAGAAGAAACGAAGAATATTAATTCTTCTCATGCTACGTTCATAAGAAAGGAACAGAAGAAGAAAATAGAAGAACATATGTTCTTCACGTACCTGTGCAGTTCGATCGTCCAAATAGGTTTAGGGTTGTTCGATCAAGACTATTTATGGGATTTTGGAGTCCTAACAAAAGTAGTGTTTGATTGAGGGTAACATATCCCTAATAGAGTCCTTACTCTAATAGACACTTACTAGATTAGGTTAATCTTTCCCTGGATAAGCTCTGGGTTCGAACGGGTCACGAACTGAATTAACACCTTTGGTCAGGGCGTTTATTCTTAAATTAACGACCTTGTTCAGGTCGTTTCTTAAGAAACGTCTTGTATAAGGGCGTTCCTTGTTTTTGAAACACGCCTAAGACATGGGCGTTTATTTTACTTGCCTATTTGGTCGCGTGAGAGTTGACGACCACATGCGTGGGCGTCCTTTCTTTAGTCACGCCGTATGTAGAGGCGTTTCTTTTTAAATTAACGCCTTACTCAGAGGCGTTATTTTTAATTTGCTTTATTTTGTCTGTATTACTTCTGTACTATGTATGTTTTTACTTTTATTTCAATATTCATTTATCAGGGTTGCTACACCCTCCCCTACTTAAAAAGAATTTGGTCCCCAAATTCAATATATATAATTATACACGTGGAGAGTGTAGAACATATACCTCTTAGAATAACTCGGGAAATCGTTTCTTCATAGATTCCTCGGTCTCCCATGTCGCTTCGCGTTCGGGATTCTTATTCCATTCCACCTTGAGCATGGGAATAACCTTATTCCTTAGAGCTCGTATTTCTCGATCCAAGATCTTCATAGGCTTCTGTTCATATGTGAGATCTTTCTGGATCACCAGATCTCCATGTTCAATAATATGAGATGGGTCGTGCACATACTTCTTCAACATAGATATGTGAAACACATTATGTACGTCGGACAATTGAGGAGGTAACGCGATGCGATAAGCAACCTCGCCAACTCTTTCAAGTACCTCAAATGGTCCGATGAATCTTGGCGTAAGCTTGCCCTTAACACCAAATCTTCGTATGCCACGTCCAGGCGATATCTTGAGAAATACATGATCTCCGATTTGGAATTCAAGATCTCTCCTTCTTGTATCAGCATAAGCTTTTTGTCTCGTCTGAGCAACTTGCAATCTTTCTCTGATTACTTGTATCTTCTCAATTGTATCCCTTACCATGTCTGGACCTAGCAGTTGTTTTTCTCCAACTTCGTTCCAGCATATGGGTGATCTGCAACTCCTTCCGTATAAGGCTTCGAAAGGTGCCATTTGGATACTAGCTTGGTAGCTGTTGTTATATGCAAATTCAATTAATGGTAAGTGATCATGCCAGCTTCCTCCAAAGTCAATGATGCATGCTCTAAGCATATCTTCAACAACTTGATTAGTTCTCTCGGTCTGACCATCCGTTTGTGGGTGGAAAGCAGTACTAAAGTTGAGCCTTGTTCCTAACGAATGTTGTAATCCCTTCCAAAAATGAGAAGTAAAACGGGGATCTCTGTCCGACACGATTGAGACAGGAATTCCATGTATCCTGACTATTTCCTTGATGTACAGTGCAGCTAGCACATCAATTGACCATCGGCTCTTTATTGGCAAGAAATGTGCCGATTTAGTTAATCGGTCAATGATAACTCAGATTCCATCATGTCCTCCTTTAGATTTAGACAAACCCATGATGAAGTCCATACCAATATCCTCCCACTTCCACTTAGGAATATCTAGAGGGTGTAGTTTTCCAGCAGGCTTTTGGTGTTCTGCCTTGACCTGTTGGCATGTGAGACAGCGTGATACATAGTCTGCTATTTCTCTTTTCATATTAGGCCACCAAAAGTTCCTCTTTACATCTTGGTACATTTTGGTTGATCCAGGATGAATAGTGTACCTTGATCGGTGAGCTTCATCTAAGATTTTCTTCTTTAATTCCGGACAGTCGGGTATACAAGTTCTATCTTTGAACAATAATCTTCCATCAGAAGCTACCTGAAAGTCAGATTGTCCTTCTAATCTTCCTTTGATTTCCACTAATATAGGATCATCATTCTGAAGTGCTTGTACCTCAGATAATAAATCTGACTGTATGCTTACATGAGATAATGTAATAAATTTGGATTCCGTGTCCAAGCTTATATTGAGCTCGGAGAATTGTTCAAGTAACCTCCATTCTTGTATCATACAATTGGCTATCATTGCTCTCGGCTTTCGACTAAGGGCATCAGCAACATAATTACCCTTTCCGGGATGGTATTGTATATTGAAGTCGAAGTCCTTGAGATATTCTAGCCAGCGTCTTTGTCTCATGTTTAGCTCCTTTTGTGAAAATAGATATTTGAGACTTTTATGATCGGAGTATACAGTAAACTGCACTCCATATAAGTAGTGTCTCCATATCTTTAGGGCAAATACCACCGCGGCCAGTTCTAAGTCATGGACGGGGTAATTCTCCTCATGCTTCTTCAGTTGACGTAAAGAGTATGCTATGACCTTTCCTTGCTGCATTAGGACACATTCCAGGCCAATGCCAGAAGCATCTGTGTAGACCTCGAATTTCTCTCCTTCTATCGGTAGAGCTAAGACCGGAGCTGTAGTGAGATGATCTTTGAGAGTTTGAAAACTTCTTTCACATTCCTCACTCCATTCATATCGGATCTCCTTGCGAGTTAACCTTGTAAGGGGCACGGCGATCTTAGAGAAATCTTTGATGAATCGCCGATAATATCCTGCAAGACCTACGAAACTTCTGATCTCGCTTGCATTAGTGGGTCTTTCCCAGTTTCTTACAGCTTCAACCTTTGACGGATCTACTGATAATCCATCTTTTGATATGACATGTCCGAGAAAAGTCACTTCTTCAAGCCAGAACTCGCATTTGCTGAGTTTAGCATATAATTGATTTGTCCTCAAAACTTGCAATGCAATCCTCAAATGCTCTTCATGTTCTTCCTTAGTCTTAGAATATATCAATATATCATCAATGAAGACTACTATGAATTGATCCAAGTAAGGCCTGAATATGCTATTCATTAACTGCATAAAGGCAGCAGGGGCATTTGTTAGTCCAAAAGGCATAACAACAAAATCATAATGGCCATACCTGCTTCTGAATGCGGTCTTGTGAATGTCATCATCTTTGATTCTTAACTGATGATATCCCGACCTGAGATCAATCTTAGAAAAATATTTGGATCCTGAAATCTGATCAAATAATTCATCGATTCTCGGCAGTGGATACTTGTTCTTGATAGTAAGATGATTCAACTGTCGATAGTCGATACACAATCTCATGGATCCATCCTTCTTCTTTACAAATAAGACTGGTGCTCCCCACGGGGAAGTACTTGGTCTAATAAACCCCTTTCGGATTAGTTCCATCAACTGCTCCTTCAACTCCTTGAGTTCAGCAGGGGACATTCTATATGGTGCCTTTGAAACAGGACCAGCACCAAGGACTAAGTCAATGGTGAAGGCCACTTCTCTTTCAGGGGGTAATCCCGGCAAATCTTCCGGAAATACGTCTGGAAATTCTTGCACTACCTGAATGTCTTCTATCTTGGTTTCCTTAGCTTCTTTAACAGTGACAAAAGCAAGGAAGGATACACATCCTTTCCTGACGAGCTTGCTTGCTCGAAGAGCCGAAATAAGAGGGGATTTGCTTCGACTCTTAGGACTAGTATAAGTCAGTTCTGGAAATTCTTTGAAAACAATCTTGCTATTACGGCAATCAACCGTTGCCTGGTACTTAGATAACCAATCTGCTCCTAGTATAACATCATATTCTTTTAGATCTAAGCAGATAAGATCAATAGGAAAATTCTTTCCTCGAACCAACACCTCACAGTTTTGGTAATGATGCGTGATATCCGTCTCGTTTCCGAGAGAAGTAGACAACACTATTTTCATCCATTCCGGTTCTAGAGGTAACGGGTCAGCAAACTTCTTAGAAACAATAGAATGCGATGCACCCGTATCAAATAAGACATGTGCATATTTGGAACAAATTTTCAATGTACCTTCCACTAATCCGCCTTCTTCTTCCGGTTCGGTCTCCTGTATTGCATGAAGACGAGCATTCTTTGTCACCGGGCGTTTACCATCGCCGGCTTGGTCGTTCATTAATGGACACTCGGGAATCCGATGCTCACGGCTTCCACAACGGAGACAAGCTCCTAATTTCCTCCAACATTCTTCTGTCTTGTGACCAGCCTTGTCACAATGCTTACATACTGTATTAGAAGGGGTAGTTGTGATAGAGAAAGGCTTGGTCTTTTTGAACTTATGGTCTTGAGAGGAAGAACCTCCATTATTGGGCCTCTTCTTGAAATTGGGTTTGAAAGAACCCGAACCCGTGACGTGTTCCTTCTTGTCTTTCCCTCGGATCCTATCAGATAGTTCCGTGGCATCTTCAAGTAGTTGAGCTCGGCGCACTATCTCAGAATAAATTTGGATGTCCATAGGCGCCAGTTGAGTAATATAGTGGGGCCTAAGCCCATTAAGAAATCTACGGGCTATCATCTTCTCCGTACTAATAAGATGCTTAGCATATCTAGACAACCTGGAGAACTGAGCTTCATAATCTGCTAATGATAGGGATCGTTGCTTTAATGCAGCGAATTCGACAGCCTTCTTTTCTTGGACTCGGTCCGAGAAATATTTAGCATTGAAGTATTCCACAAATTCTTCCCATGTTACTTGAGTCAGATCTATGGTTGCTTCAATAGACTCCCACCAGCATCTAGCATCTTTCTCCAACTGGAAAGTAGCTAATAGAACTTTGTCCTGGTCCGTGCATTGCATGACACGGAATATGCGTTCGGTTTCCCGAACCCAATGCTCGGCATCGTCCGGATCGGTCGATCCCATAAACTTCGGGGGATTCATGTTCTTAAAGGCTTGGTGTAAGCTTCCAGCTCGTGGAGTACCACCTTGTGCTACCTGTTGTAGCACTTGGGTCATCCCTTGGAGGGTACGCTGCATGTTGCGCCATTGAGCACGTTCGGCAGCCATTATCCTACAATTACAATAACTATATTAGTACGTGATCGTATTTAAAGACTCGTACACTATGTTAAATCTAACCCTTGGTTCTACCAATCTCACTGGTTTAAAGGTTCAACTTATCCTTGGACTTGGGTTTTTCCTAGGAATTGAATACCTTAGGCTCTAATACCACAAAAACTGTCACGCCCCGAGCGCGGAAGATACCCGGAGATGCGCGACGAGTTTATATCAATCATGTCAATCAGAGTGGTCGTGTATTCGACACAAAGACAGAGACGCGCAAAATAGCAAGATAACCCAATCCTTTATTTCATAATGGATAGACTATTACAAAACCAATACTCTGTTTAATAAAAAGAGGAAAAGAATACATAGTTGACTCAAGAAAACTATAGAAAAGACTAGATGACACTTGAGCAGCTCTATCACTTTCACTCTTGAATATTCCCATCCGATTGACTTCCATCGTCGTCGGACTTACCTGAAAAGTTCAAAGGGACAAACGGAATGAGCGAACGCTCAGTAGGAAATTATATCTCAAGTACTAGCAAGGGGTTTAAGTAATTACATCTTTCATGAATGCAATAAAGCTATGCATGCTCGCATAAAACGACAAGATAGAGAGAATGTAATATCAAAGAAATAAGATGGACTAATCATGATCTTTCAACAAGATGACAAGTGTATTCAAGATATTCAAGCAAGTACGTTTAACAAGTCATGTCAAGAACTTTGGCTATCATGTATCAAGCAAGTAAATTACCCTTTTTCGGACCACGCATTTCATGTAAAGTCAAGTACGATTCAAGTACAAGATGTGTGTGGAATGTCCAATCAAGCAAGTCAAGTACTCGGTATAATGCTAGATACCTTATCATTTTAACTCCCATGGGCACAAGTACTTTCGGGTGCTCCTCCCAGGACCAGATCGGGCCCTATAAGCGCAGGCATTTATCATGTTTTTTTTTTTTTGACATCCACTCTTGTTTATATAGCCAATATAGAATTTCAATATTCAAGCTTATAGACATGTATGACAACTTTGACAGAATAGAGTCCAAAAATATGACAAAGGACATAGATTGGCGATAATAACGGTAGAATCACGATATCGATAAAACTAGGTAGAATATGGTTCCCTTAACTTAGGTACCATGACAAATCAATATGGACATTCTTTATATAGAATTGAGGTCCACATGAACAGTATATCAAAGTAAGATACCCTTATTCTTATCATAGAATTGGGGTTTACAAGAACGACATGATATCATCATCCCATTAAGAATTTTCTTATGATATACTCTTTGTATAAACATAAGGGCCGGTATACCATGTTTCTTTCGATTGACATGGCAAGGATCGTGTAATGGGTTTTTCGGGTACAACCAGCTCAGTCGGTCTTGAGGGAATCCAAGGCTACGAGGAGTCTTACGGAGGTCTCTATGACTAACTCGCTAGTCCAAAGGAACGGAATGTCCAATGGAGAGCTCGTATGTCAATGAGAGTTGAGTGTGATCGATAAATCAACATGAAACGTGGGACTATACTCACGGAGTGGAGAATAGTGCCGATATATATATATATTATAATATGAAACCATCGGTTATAGAATCGGGATAAAAATCAGTTTACAGTAAAGTAACGACTTAGGTCAAGTCGTTTCTCCAGTAATTAACGCCTAACAGAAGGGCGTTTACATACGTTTCAGTTTTGTAGAATTTTTAATAATTCAGTAATTTATCGAAAACACGCCCTGGACAGGGGCGTTTCTTCAAGAGTTGACGACTACAGTAGCAGGCGTCTCCTTATTTATATATTTGACAGAATATCAATAATTTTCACGATTTGTCTAAAACACGCCCTTGTAAGGGGCGTTACTCTTTAATTCTATTTTTTGGCAAAAGATATTCCAGGATTTTAACTGAGGAACGCCCTAGGAAGGGGCGTTAAATTTCATATTCACGCCCTGTTCTGGGGTGTTAACATAAAAAAATGACTTTGTCCAAGTCGTGAATTCAAGAAATTACAATATTTCGGGAAATAAAAATAGGAGGCATGGTCATGACAGTAAAATTAACAAGAATTCACAGGTAGACTCATGCAAGATATTAGAATCGATATTTCATATTTATTGAATTTTAAACAGGATCAATTATTAATTACATGCGATTGTTCATGAAATTAACGCCTGTATACAAGGCGTATACTTTTAATTAACGACCACTGTAATGGTCGTTTCTTTTAAAATAGCGCCCTATTCAAGGGCGTTTCTTGAAAAATTTACAGAAAACGTATTAAAACTATATGCAAACTCTATAAATATATCATGCATGGTGCTTCTTGTATTATTTTTAGTTTGGGCTACGAGACTTGAGAAAATCCTACCTTAAAGGGTTGATTTGGAGATAACCGTGAAGGGTCTGTAAGAATCAAAGATGCAGCAGACGTTGGATGAAGATGAACGACCTACAGAGGATAGAATACGAAGGCATTATGCTTCGTAATAACTTAACAGAGGTAAAGGAGGAGAAAGAAAGAAGACTTACCCGTTAGTCTTCTTATCCTGCAAGAATAGAAGAAACGAAGAATATTAATTCTTCTCATGCTACGTTCATAAGAAAGGAACAGAAGAAGAAAATAGAAGAACATATGTTCTTCACGTACCTGTGCAGTTCGATCGTCCAAATAGGTTTAGGGTTGTTCGATCAAGACTATTTATGGGATTTTGGAGTCCTAACAAAAGTAGTGTTTGATTGAGGGTAACATATCCCTAATAGAGTCCTTACTCTAATAGACACTTACTAGATTAGGTTAATCTTTCCCTGGATAAGCTCTGGGTTCGAACGGGTCACGAATTGAATTAACGCCTTTGGTCAGGGCGTTTATTCTTAAATTAACGACCTTGTTCAGGTCGTTTCTTAAGAAACGTCTTGTATAAGAGCGTTCCTTATTTTTGAAACACGCCTAAGACATGGGCGTTTATTTTACTTACCTATTTGGTCGCGTGAGAGTTGACGACCACATGCGTGGGCGTCCTTTCTTTAGTCACGCCGTATGTAGAGGCGTTTCTTTTTAAATTAACACCTTACTCAGAGGCGTTATTTTTAATTTGCTTTATTTTGTCTGTATTACTTCTGTACTATGTATGTTTTTACTTTTATTTCAATATTCATTTATCAGGGTTGCTACAAGAACAGCACGAGGTGAGAAGGAAATAACACGGAGTGAAACGATAGAAACACACGATCAGAGGAACCTTGGATGAAGATAGAAAGAAGCAACACGAAGACACAAATACAAAAACAACATGAAGACACAAAACAACAACACGAAGACACAAACACAGAAACAACACGAAGACATTAAAAAAATGACTCGAATACAAAATTGCTCGAACTTACGAACGACTCGAAGACGAGGACGACACGGACTAAAACCAACTTGAAGACGAAAACAGAACCCTACACGAAGTGTGGTCACAAAGCAAAAAGGACACGGGATCTAGGAAAAACAACACGAAGATAGAAGACAGGAACGGCTACAACGACACGTGATAAAACAGTGAAAGCAGGAAAATGACTCGAGTAACTACAGTAAATGACACGAAAACACAAGAGCAAAAATAAAAAGGATGACTCGAGATGAGCAACTAAATACTGAAGAAACGTCACGAGGTTCACAAGAAGACAACTCGATGTTCATCAGAACAAGTCGAGCTGCTTCAGGAAACAGCACGAAGACAATCAACAAACATAGTTGGAACAACACGACGTACAAAAGGACAGCACGAAGTGTAGTAAACACAAACAACACGAAGTATGAAAGGAACAGTACGGACATACAAGGTACTACCTCATAGCAGTTTTCCTGTTAATCATGGAAATTTCAAATGCATAACATTACGCAAGATATCTGATTAAAATGACAATATTTAACATAGTGGTGCTCATCATCAAAACACTAGGGAAGTCACAAAAATCTAACAATCTCCCCCTTTTTGATGATGGCAACACTATATTAAATAACAGAGATGAAGTGCAATGAGATTATGTGAAGATAAGCAATGCAGACACACAACACACTCGCCTCCTCTGACGACTCCCAAGAGCTCCCCCTGAACACAACAACTGCTTTCCACTGACTAGATAACTCAGGGCACTTATCTTTCGCTCCCCCTCAGCAAAACACAAGCAAGACACTCTCCCCCTTTGACATCATCAAAACTAGGGGCAGGTCTGAAGATATCACGAAAAGAAAATTGCTGACAGTGGAGAGAAAACAAGAGAGAGTATGGCTGATAAAGGAAAGTTATTGAGATGTTTAGGCAATTAAGAAAGCCATTAATTTAATGTGAGGATTTTGAAGATCAGTTAGTCAGACTGTGTGCAAAATGGTGAATGAAGATCCGCTCCATACACAAAACCGGATTCTAAGCAAGTAAGGTACAAGATACCAGTATGGTCAGAGTAAGTCTTTACTCAGAGAGTATAAAGCAAGGAAGTCAGTAAAACAAAGACCTGTGGTATTGAAAAAAAATAAACCAAGAACTATATGCCAAGTGAATAGGATCTTGATACCAAGAGGGAGAAATTTTTTTTTTTCAAAGATGGTCAAGATCAAAGATAAATCTGTCAAGTACACCTTTGACATTAGGGAGAGACCTTGTTTAGAGACAGGAATCCCCAGTTACTTGGTGGCAAGACCACATTACCCCTTCTGACAAGAGGACAGAGATAGTATTCTAACTGGTGTTGACATTAAGGTGACACCTTTACCAGAGGCCAGACACCCCAGTTACTAACTAGATATGTACCATATCTCTGTATGATCAAGACAGCTAATTAAACCTGATTTATACTGCCATCTCATGACATGGGATGCTTTCACTTCATTGATGAAAGTCCCAGTTTCTCAATGAACAGTTAACAAGGTTGTTAAAACTTCTTTCATGAATTTTTTTCATTAAACTGCACTTGAAACCTTGTAAATTAGTCTTGATTCAGTTTGAGAACAATACACCAGCTCCAAAGTTTTTCAGACTAAAACACTATATACCTCATTTCGGACTTAACTAGACTAAGTAGGTATGCTGTAATGGCTAGATCAGAAGTCAGTTACAGTGTAGGAAGATAGTCTTGAATTCAGATTTTGATCTCAGTGGGACTAACAGCTAAAATTCCAACAAGAAATTAGATGAACAGTCTTAACGGATAAAACATCCAAAAATTTCTTTTATACACCTACTCAAACTGATTCTCTTATAAGGTCAGCAAAAATCCGTTCAAAGTATGTTCAGATTTGGCCAAAAGAGCATGACACCTATTATTAATCTAGCTCCCCCTGAGACCTTGACTCCAACTCAGACTTAACCAAGACATACCTCAAAACAGCTCAAAGAAAACAAAGTGATATCAATCAATACGAGTGAATCAGCAAACACTCATAATGACGTTATTTTCAGCAACAGACAATGAGTATAGATAAGCACAAGAGCACATGACAGATTATTTAGAGATCAATTATTCAATCATGAAATTCTGTAAATACCTAATTCTCTGCGCAATGTGCTAAATTTTTCAGTATCTAGTGGCTTAGTGAAAATATCTGCAATTTGTGAGTTAGTGCCAACATGGATCAACTCAAAGGTCTTCCTAGCTACTTCATCTCGAATAAAATGATGCCTGATTTCGATGTGTTTAGTTCGAGAATGAAGTACAGGATTCTTTGCAATGTTTATTGCACTAGTATTGTCACAAAAGATGGAAGTGCAACCTAGCTCAACTGAGTAATCCAGAAGCTAGTGTTTTATCCATATAACCTGTGTGCCACAGCTCCCTGCTGCCACATACTCAGCTTCAGCAGTAGAAAGAGCCACAGAGTGTTGCTTCTTGGATCCCCAAGAGACTAGGCACCCTCCTAAAAATTCGCAGTGACCACTAGTACTTTTCTTGTCCAATTTACATCCTGCATAATCTGCATCTGTATATGCAATGAGATCTAAACTACATGATGCAGGATACCAATGACCTAGATCATGGGTAGCAGATAAGTATCTAAAGATTCTTTTTACAGCTGCCAAATGCAATTTAGTAGGCCTAGCCTGGTATCTGGCACACATCCCTACACTAAATTGAATGTCAGGCCTGGATGCTGTTAAGTAGAGGAGTGAACCGATCATACCTCTATATAATTTAGCATCCACCTCTTTACCTTTTTCGTCTGAATCTAGTGAGGAGTTGGTGCCCATGGGTGTTGAGATAGTCTTGAGGTTGGTCATTCCAAACCTTTTCAGCATCTCTAGAGTATACTTGGTTTGATTTATGAAACAACCATCCTCCATCTGTTTGACCTGCAGCCCAAGAAAATACTTTAGTTCGCCAACTAAACTCATTTCAAATTCATGAGACATAGATTCAAAAAATTCTTTACACAATTTTGAATTGTTAGATCCGAAGATGATATCATCAACATATACCTGGACCACTATTAAATCCTTTTCGAGATTTTTGGTGAAGAGGGTTTGGTCAACCTTACCTCGAGTGTAGCCCTTGCTCAAGAGGAATTCAGAAAGTCTCTCATACCAGGCTCGGGGAGCCTGCTTCAATCCATAGAGGGCTTTATTCAACCTAAAAACCATGTTAGGCTGAACAGAGAAATTAAAACCTAGAGGTTGTTCAACATATACCTCTTCCTTCAATAACCCATTTAAGAATGCGCTTTTGACATCCATCTGTTGCAGCCGAATGTTCCTAGAGCATGCAAATGCAAGCAGAATTCTTATAGCTTCCATCCTAGCCACTGGGGCATAGGATTCATCAAAATCCACACCAAATTCCTGACTGTAGCCTTGAGCTACAAGTCTTGCTTTGTTTCTACAAATAGCTCCATTCTCATCAACTTTATTCTTGAAAATCCATTTAGTGCCAATGACATGAGTGTTATCAGGTCTGGGAACTAGTTCCCATACAATATTTTTCTCAAATTGATTTAATTCCTCACACATGGCGGATACCCAAGAATCATGTTTTAAGGCTTCTTCCACAGATTTGGGTTCCACCTGAGATACCAATGCAGCTAAGTCCTGTTCTTGGACAATTCTAAAATGAGACCTTGTCCTAGGAGGATCATGCAAATTGCCTATGACATTTTCACTAGGGTGGTCTTTGTGAAATATTATCTCACCTGAGGGTTCACCTACCTCAGCTGCTCCTTCTTGCTGTGAGTTTTCTGGTTGAGCAGCTGGCTGCATCTCTTCTTCTTCAATTTTCTCCAAGAAATCTTCCTCATTAGATGGCTCCCTGTCATCATTCATCACTTTGTTAGAGAAATCATTTTCATCAAACACTACATGCGGTGTTTCTTCAACAGTTTGATCATCTTTATTGAAAACTCTGTAAGCCCTTGAGGTTTCTGAATATCCGAGAAAAATTCCAGGAGAGCTTCTAGCTTCAAATTTGTCCAAACCATTCTTACTATTATTGTGAATAAAATATTTGGAGCCAAAAACTTTAAAGTAAGAAATGTTTGGCTGCTTACCCTTGAGAAGTTCATAAGGATTTTTCCTATGAGTAGGTCTTACCAAGGCTCGGTTTAGAATGTAGCATGCAGTATTCGCAGCTTCAGCCCAAAATCTCCTTGGAAGTCCACTCTCAATCAGCATAGTCCTGGCCATTTCAATTATTGACCTGTTTCTTCTCTCAACAATTCTGTTCTGCTCCGGTGTCCTGGGAGAAGAGAATTTGTGAGTCACTCCCTCTCTTGAGCAAAATTCAGAAAATGAAGAGTTCCCAAACTCTCCTCCATGGTCAGACTGAATTGTAATGATATTATGTTCACCTTGCAGTTTGATTTTATTGAAAAGTTCTTCAAAGTGAACAAAAGCATCATTTTTATTTGCTAAACAAAACAACCAAGAAAATCTAGTGAAGTCATCAACTATGACTAATCCATATCTCTTACCTGACAAACTTTGTATGCGAGTAGGACCAAAGAGATCCATGTGCAAGTGCTGCAGTGGTTTAGATGAAAGACTCTCAGTTCTCAACTTAAAAACTGCACGAGTCTGTTTACCTTGTGCACAAGCATCACATAGCTTGGACCCTAACTGAAATCTTATTCTGGGCAAACCTCTAACTAGGTTATGCTTAGATAGTTTATTCATTGTAGACAAACTAGCATGGCCTAGACGCCTATGCCAGTCAAAAGCAACCTGTTCAGAGTTAGCAGACATACACAAGTTAGTTTCAGGATTATCATCCAGGTCTACGATGTATACATTGTTTACTCTATGACCTTTGAACATGACGTTATCAGAATTTAGCTCAAAAATAGTGCAGGAATTGTGGTCAAAGAGTACCTTGTGTCCTTTATTGCAGAGTTGACTTATACTTACCAAGTTGTACTGAAGTCCTTCTACAAGATACACATCTTCAATGGAGTTAGTAGAGGACTTACCAACTGTACCAATTCCAATTATTCTTCCTCTGTTATTTCCACCAAATTTGACCAAGCCCCCAAACTTCATTTTCAGTTTGCTAAATTTGGACTGGTCTCCTGTCATGTGCCTGCTACAGCCGCTGTCAGGATACCACGTGTTATGCTCGGCTGCCTGGCTAACCTGCGAGAGTTCAGACAAAGTAATATGGGACCCAATTCAAATTGGGTCCAAAGATAGTTTTCAATTTATGCAAATTACACTTAGGAACCCACATTTGTTTTACTGTTCTTTTCAGTGATTTCATGTGGATTGATTCTTCCTTCTTGGCATTTCTCAGTGGGTGTTGAATGAGCCTATTCCTATTAAAATTATGCTATTTCCGAACAGAAAAATTGTTGTTTGGCCTCTTAGAGGAAACACGTGTGTGCTGAGCATAATTCATGTAACCATTTTTATTCAAATGAAAATTGTACTGAAAGTGATGCATGTTTGCATGCTTTCCTTGATAACTAGCATGCTGAACTTTCTTAGCGAAACTGTTCACCTTTCTAGTGACATCAATAGGAATGGTCGTGTGAAAACCTTTATTCCACAACTGTTGCACAGGAGCAGTTCTAGTCTCAGGATTTCCTGACTTAGCTTGCTGACTAGTGGATTGAATGCATTTACTAGTCGAAACCTTCAATGTAGAGACAGATTTGGAACTGGATGGTGTTTCCAATTTTTCTTTGCCCTTGGCGGGGCAGAAGGTGATAGTTTTAAATTCAAAGGGTTTTTTTACTTGTGGGATAGTATCCTAATCCCTCCCTATTGAGGTTTACCCTCGACCCCAGAAGGGCATTCAGATTGTTTCTCCCCTCTGTAAATTTTTCTAGCATTTTTCCTTTGTCCTCAATCTCCTTCTGAAGTTCATTACATTGGTCCTGGAGTTCCTGATTAACTTTTCTAACCGCCTCATATTTTTCTGCGATCAGTCTAAACCCCTTTTTACTCTCTTCAGTTTTACTCTTCTGCTCATTCATCCTAGCTAGATTTTCCTCTCTTTCCATTCTAAACTTCTCGATCTTACTTCTAGCCTGATCTAGCTCAATGGCCATCTCCTTGGTTTTCATGTTACCTGTAACAGCAATAGAGTGTTCCTCAGAAACAGCGTGAAACTTTCGTTTAAGCATTCTGTGCTCCTTGGTTAGAAAATTATATTTAGCTAACAGGTCGCCATAAGCGTCCTCCCAATCGTCCAAAGTAAAATTCTCAAATAAGTTCGTTACCTCTTCCTCATGGTTGGCCATGAGGCAAGTCTTCTCTTCACCTTCACTGGACGAGGTGGCTTCTGGATCCTCCTCCTCGTCGCTCCATGTGCACACATGGCTTTCTTCTTTTTGTGCACCATCTTCTTCTGGTATCCGGGAGCCTTAGCTTGCAGCTCTAGACATTCACCTTTCATGTGACCAGTATTCTGACAATGGTAGCATGTAACCTTCTTAACAAACCGGTTCTTTTCAAGTTCTCGTTCAGGAGACTTCCTTGCAGCATTAAATTTCTTTCTCCTGTAGAATTTCCCTTTAGTCCTCAAGAACTTTCTGAATTGCCTGGTGAGCATGGCCTGCTCGCCCATGTCCAGGTCTGAGAATCCTTCAGAGTCTTCACTGCTACCACCACTGCTACTGCTGCTGCTGCTCTTCTTAGTATGTCGTGAGACTTTCAGAGCAACATTATTTCCCTTTCTGTCATGTCCATCATTCCCTTGTTTGAAGTTCATTTCGTGGGTCATGAGAGACCCAATCAGCTGGGTTACTGACATGGTGGATAAATCTCTAGATTCCTCTATGACGGTCACCTTAGTATCCCAGATGGGAGTTGGGGACCTAAGGATCTTCCTGACAATATCTTCTTGCTGAATCTCCTTTCCAAATCCTCTCAGACTATTGATGATCACAGACAATCTAGCATACATTTCTGTGATCGACTCCTCTGGCTTCATCTTAAACAACTCATACTGAGTTGTAAGCATATTGATCTTGGTAGCTCTCACTTGAGATGTGCTCTCATACATTAACTGCAATTCATCCCACATTTTCTTTGCAGTCTTGCACGCTGAAATCCTCAAGTACTCTTACGGGTGGACGGCACACTATATGATGTTAAGAGCTGTCCAATTCAGTGCGGAGAGTTTAACCTGTTCCTTTGTCCACATGTCTTCATTCGGTGGAAGTTGGTACGGACCATCTGTAATTACTCTCCAGAGCTTGTGGCTTTGGGCCCTGATAAAGACTTCCATCTTGTTCTTCCAAAAGAAATAGTTATTACCATCGAAGAAAGGGGGACGGGTGATTGACTGCCCTTCAGCAATGTAGCTGCGAGAACCAGCGGATCCGTTTCCCTAGCCGTTGGACCACATATTGGGAAATACCCGCTCTGATACCAAGTGATACAAGAAATATAAAGTGATCTAGAAGGGGAGGGGACGAATAGATCACTGTTTTCAACCGATTAAAATTTTTTGAAGAATGATTCACTTAAAACAAGCAATCACGGAGTTGAACCCACAAAAACACAATGCTGACAATAGCTCGAGTGGATAGAAGGCACACCACAAAATCACCACAGACAATCACACGAGTACCCAGAGGTTTTTAAGGTGGTTCGGTCAGACCTCCAGTCTGCCTACGTCCACCCCTCACTTCAAATCGAAGTGAGGCTTCCACTAGCACCTGCTAGCAAAGCAGACTCAGTCTGCGACAACGGTTGATTCACAGCTTCACCAGGGAAACACCCTCCCCTCTTCCTCCACACCCGGAGGGAACCCTAAGGGCGCCAAGTCCCAAGAAACCAGGAAACAAGTTCCTCTTCCTCTAATCGGAGGGAACACTAGTGATCTGCAATCACTAGAACCAGAGACCAAGGTCTCTCTTCCTCTGAAGCCCAGAGGGAACACCTCTTCTACGAGAGGGAACAATACTGCAACCTCTGTTGCAAGTGAACCAGAGAGAACACGTCTCTCTCTTCCCCTGAACACCAGGAGGTAACATAGAGAACTTTCAATCAAGAAGGAAAAAGTAGATAAAAATGAAAACACGAAAGAAGGAAGCCAAATTTCAGAAACTGGAAACAATGTAGCTCAAATTGAGCAGCAGACTTCGGATTTGATCCGTAAGTCAATACCCATCTTCTGATCACTCTTCTGCTCACTCTTCTCTCTCAACTGGATCACTCTAGTTTCTCAGGGAGGCTCTTTCTCGTCTGCTCTCACTCAAATTTCTTTTCTGTAACCTCGGAGCTCCTCCTTTTCGTAGATGGTGAGGCAGTGCTTTTAGAAGCGATCAGGAGGGTTCATGCAAGGCGTGTGCTTCCCGCGCTCGATCCAGAACCTTCTTGCCACGTGCCCTTATAGCATTGGTTCCTTTAGTATTGGATCACGTGCAACCCAGACACTGGGGAATATTCTTCCTCGGACCACCTTCTTCTTTTTGTTTTTCTTCTTCTCCTGCAAAGAAATTAAAACCATTAAAACTCAGGGCCACAAAAACTAAAACTGCATGAGGTATGTGATAGCAATACGAGATGCACTATACTGAGAACGACACGAGATACACAAGATGACTACAGCACGAAATAAAGAGAGAGTGACACGAGGTCAGATGAGAACAGCACGAGGTGAGAAGGAAATAACACGGAGTGAAACGATAGAAACACACGATCAGAGTAACCTTGGACGAAGATAGAAAGAAGCAACACGAAGACACAAATACAAAAATAACATGAAGACACAAAACAACAACATGAAGACACAAACACAGAAACAACACGAAGACATTAAAAAAATGACTCGAATACAAAATTGTTCGAACTTACGAACGACTCGAAGACGAGGACGACACGGACTGAAACCAACTTGAAGATGAAAACAGAACCCTACACGAAGTGTGGTCACAAAGCCAAAAGGACACGGGGTCTAGGAAAAACAACACGAAGACATAAGACAGGAACAGCTACAACGACACGTGATAAAACAGTGAAAGCAGGAAAATGACTCGAGTAACTACAGTAAATGACACGAAAACACAAGAGCAAAAATAAAAAGGATGACTCGAGATGAGCAACTAAATACTGAAGAAACGACACGAGGTTCACAGGAAAACGACTCGAAATTCATCAGAACAAGTCGAGCTGCTTCAGTAAACAGCACGAAGATAATCAACAAACATAGTTGGAACAACACGACGTACAAAAGGACAGCACGAAGTGTAGTAAACACAAACAACACGAAGTATGAAAGGAACAGTACGGACATACAATGTACTATCTCATAGCAGTTTTCCTGTTAATCATGGAAATTTCAAATGCATAACATTACGCAAGATATCTGATTAAAATGACAATATTTAACATAGTGATGCTCATCATCAAAACACTAGGGAAGTCACAAAAATCCAACATGGACCTCCTGTGTTTGCGGCAGCTATTCGGTTCCATGAATGGCAATAATATGAACTCTCATAAAATGTGATAATAGGAAATTGTTCTTGTACTGAGGTCTTGCTGCATGCATTGGTGTTTATACTAGTTAAAGAATCTGTACTTTCATTGTTGAGTTATTTTAAGTAGATGATATAAAATGAACTATGCTACTGTTAACATCTGGAAAATGCATGTAAATGATTATATAGATGCAAAATTGACCCCAGTTTGTTTAGGATGCCTACTGAGCGTCACACTCACCCATGTGACACACGTTTTTCAGGAAATATAGAGGAGGTTGAGGTGGAGGCAGCAGCAGAGGAATAGAGTTAGCACAGTCCTTCTGGGTATGCTACGAATGAATATTTTGTTATATGTAGGGTTGTGGTGGTGAGCAATGTGGATTCTTGTGTAATCTGAAACAGTGATTATTGTACTCCCTTGTTTAGGGATTTGGAATGGATGGATGTTTTATTTACATTCTTGTAACATGTGGTTTCTCTCTCTCTCTCTTGTGAATGTACACACGTTGTCTACATTGATGCTTCCGCGATACGTACGAAGTAATTACGTCGGGGTCTGATAAAAATAAAATATACCTAGAATTTGGGATCAGGTCCTGGGGCGTTACAGAGCCCGTCGTGGTCCCGAACCACCTAAAAATCTATCTTGCATCTTGTTTGATTGTGGTTTGCTTGTTTATCTTGTTCATGTTGATCGTGTGAGAGCAGTAAGCTTGAAAGAACTAATTTCTTCATTGCATAAATTTCGTGTGATCATATTCCATTTTGGTAGTTAGTTTATTTCGATGCGTTAAATTTAAAAACTATCAATGCATTTGGTGGGGACAATTCAACCCCCCTTATTGTCCATATGAGAATCTAGGGACAACAGCTTTAGACAGATGGTCCGGGCCACAGGTTTGTTCATCGGATGGATGAGAGGTTGTAATGTTGAAGTGGTTTATTCATTGACACGGGGTTGGCATCAAAGTAAGGGTCTTTTTATTCATGGCTTCAGACGGAAGGTTTGGGCCACAAGTTTAATCGTCGATGCCGACAGGGAGTCGGAGACCGTCGTGGTTTATTCATTGACACGAGGTTGGAGTCAAAGCAAGGTTCTTTTTGTTCATTGCTTCAGACGGAAGGTCTGGGCCACATGTATATTCGTCGATCTCGATAGTGATTCGGAGACCGACGTGGTTTATTCATTGACACAGGGTTAGTGTCAAAGCAAGGAAGGGGGTCTTTTTGTTCATCAAATCCAGATGGAGGGTCTGGGTCGAAGGAAAGAGGTCTTTTTATTCGGTGAACAAGATGGAATGTCTGAGCCAAAGGAAGGGATCCTTTTATTTATGAGCTTGGATGAAAGGTCCAAGTCAGAAGTTTTTACGTCGGTGGGACGTGATAAAGTAGTGCTCTTGAGGATTTTGCTACTACATGGAGTACAGTAATTTGGTCATTTGGCCAAGATGAAATAGTCTGAGCCGGAGAAGGGAATTTTGAATTCCGGTGGGACTTGATGAATCGACGTCCCTTGGTGACTTTGACAAGTTTTTTTATTCTTTCTTCTTTTTTTAGATTTTTTCCTTCTTTTTTTTGAGTGGGTATTGCATAGTCTCATGGGAGATCTAAGAAACATGCTTGCTCTGCGTGAGGCGCGGGGTTTAGTTGTTCATCGAACTAGGGAAGTGATGCTTGATATAGTTTCAAGTGCTTTCCATTAAGGGGAGGGAATTGAGTCACCCCCCTATTGTTGACAACCATATACGCCCCTCCTTCATAAACTCGTTGGACAACATAGGGCCCAAGCCAGTTTTCATTCAACTTGCCTTTAGGGTTGGCGGCCATGACTTCTCTTCTTTTGACCATCACGAGGTCACCTTTCTTGAATTCACACCCTTTGACAGGCTTGTCGAAGGCGTAGGATATGTGGGCCTGATAGACCTGTATGTTTTGCTGAGCCTGGAGTCACTTCCCTTCGAAGTCGGAGAGCTCTTCCAACCTTCATTCTGCATTTGTTTGGTCATCTTTGACCAATTTAAGTTGAATTGCCACATGAAGTGAGGGCACATCCAGCTCAATAGGGACGACTGCTTCCGGGTCATACACCAAAGAGAAGGGTGAACAGCCCATTGGGGTTTTATAGATGGTATGGTATGCCCCCAACGCCTCGTGCATCTTATCTTCCCAGTCCCTTCTTCTAGAACTGACAGTCTTCGCTAGAAGGGTGCGGAGGGTTTTATTGAATGCTTCCGCCAACCCATTTGCCTGCGGATTGTATGGAGTTGATGTTCTCCAATCAATCTTTTACTTTTCAGCCAACTTGTAGACCCTTTGATTCCGGAAATGGCTTCTATTGTCTGAGACGATCCGGTTGGGGATGCCAAATCGGAATATTATATTTCGTTGGATAAATTGGGCCATGATCTCTCCTGTCACTTCTTTCAGGGCTACAGCCTCTGCCCAGCAGGAGAAGTAGTATGTTACTGCCAGGATGTATTTGCATCCCGAAGAGGATGGGGGCAATGGGCCCACGACATCAGTTCCCCATTGGGCAAATAGCCAACTAGGTGCTGTTGGATGTAGCTGTGTTGGAGGTCTCCTAGGGACCGTTGCGTGCTCTTGGCACTTTTGACACGACTGAGCATATTTGTAGTAGTCGTCAAACGTTGTCGGCCAATAGTAGCCCAGCTTTTTAGTTTTGATCATCATTTTCAGCCCGGCCTGGTGTGCCCCAGCTGACCCGTCATGAATTTCCTTCAGGACTCCCCAGGCTTCCTCCATAGAGAGGCACCGAAATAGTATTTTCCTTTTTGCGTCGGCCACAATTCAGAATAGAATTCCATTTCTGATTTAATAGGAGTCTTTTGTTCAGATCAACCTGATCTTCTCTTCCCTTTGCTTAGGCAGCTACTTGTGTTTAAACCATTACAGGAGGGGCTCACGCCAATCGGGTGAGCTGACCACTTCTACGATTGCTCTTTCAGGTTCTTCTCCGCCTGACTCTTCTTCTATAATGCTGGGGACCTACCGTCGGTTGATCACCCGTATATTTAGTGATTCATCGGTGGGATTGCCAGCGAGCTTGCTAGCTTTACTAATGCATCGGCCTATGCATTTTGACCTCAGCCGATGTGGCTTATTTCAATGAAGCAGAATTTTTTCATAAGTTGCTTCGCCTTAGCATGGTAGGGGAGTAATTCAGATTTTTGGACTTCGAAGAGTCCCTGGATTCGCTTGACGATCAACATTGAATCCCCAAACACTTGCAGCATCCGGATCTCCATGTAAAGGGTGACCTGGAGACCGATAATTAGAGCTTCATATTCTGCTTCATTATTTGGGCAAGCTTTGGTGATTGAGCAAGAGGTATGTAGCACCTCTCCTTCGGGAGATTTGAGGACGACTCCTGGCCCCGCTCTTATTTTTGTTTGTCCCGACAGAGATGTTTATGTTCTTGAATCTCCAGCAAAGTATAGCTACCACGTGGCCTTTTGGACTTGGCCCAGTTCCAAGGTCTCATCTTCAGGAAGCTCTGTAATCAGCAGAGAATTTTCAGGCACTGGGTGTGCTGCAATGAAATCAGTAATGGCGTGGCCTTTGATGGCCTTTTGCGGCACAGAGGTGATGTCAAACTCTATGAGGATGACAGCCCATTTACCTAGTCATCCCTTTAAGACTAGCTGGGAGAGTATATATTTGACTGGGTCGGCCCTAGATATCAGGTTTACATCATGCGATAGCATGTAGTGCCTCATTTTCTTGGCTGCAAAGACCAGCGCGAGGTAAACCTTTTTAATAGGTGTATATTTTGGTTCAACCCCGACCAACCTCCGACTAAGGTAGTAGAGAGCTTGCTCTTTCTCTTCATCATTGTTTTGGGCCAGCATCACCCCTAGGGAGTATTCAGGGTCGGCTATGTACAGGATTAGCGGCCGTCCTTTAACAGGTGCCCCCAGCACAGGTGGAGTCTTCAAATATTCTTTTAGCTGGTCAAGAGCCCTTTGACATTCTTCGCCCCAATGGAACGGGATATCCTTCATCATTAACTTATGAAATGGCTGACACCGCCCAGACAAGTTGGCGGTGAACCTAGGGATGTAGGCTAACTGGCCTTGCAATGATCATAATTCCGTCAGGTTTCTTGGAGGGGTTAGCTCCTGAATAGCTTTGATTTTTGCGGGGTCTATTTCAATCCCCCTGTATCTGACGACGAAGCCCTGAAATTTTTGGTTGGAGATGCCAAAAGCGCACTTCATCGGGTTCATCTTCAGCTCATGTTGTCGCATCCTTTCAAATATAATTATGTGGTTTGTGAGGTGATCCTCCCTCTTCCTTATTTTGACGACTAAGTCGTCAATATAGCATTCGACTTTGCTATAGGGAAACTCGTCGAATATTTTTGTCATCGGCCTTTGATAAGTGGCGCCAGCATTTTTGAGGCCGAAGCGCATCCACTTATAATGGAATAACCCTTTAGGCGACCGGAAAGCTTTGTGGATTCTGTCATGCTCAGCTATCCAGATTTGGTTATAGTCGGATGATTCGTCCATAAATGATAAGGCCTCATGGCTAGTAGCAGCGTCGATCATCACTTCGTTGATTGGCACCGAAAAATCATCCTTCGGACAAGCTTTATTCAGGTCCCAGAAATCCACGCAAATCTTGATCTGGCCATTCTTCTTCTTAACAGGCACGATGTTGGCCAGCGAGGTAGTGTACTGATTTTCAGCCATGAAGTTGACATCTACGAGCTTGTCGACCTCCTTGCAGATTTGTCTTATCAATTCCTATCTCATTCGCCGAGGTGACTGCTTTGCCTGCTCGTCTTTAGGGTCAATGGCTAGGATATGCTTGGCAACTACAGGGCTAAGGCTTGGCATTTCTTTGTAATTCCAAGCAAAGCAGTCTCAGAATTCTTGGAGCAGCTTTATGTATTCTTCCCTTTCTTCGGGTAGTAAGGGGGCACTGATGAAGGTCGGCCCGTTCAATCAATAGTACTTTTGATATACTCGATAGGGGAGTATGTTGACTGCTACCCTCGGGTCAATTAATATTCTACTTATTGGCTACTTGTTCAGTTGCCCCGTCATGTAGAGCGGTCTATTATGGTTGACGAAAAGTAAAAGCATGTCTTCCTTTGTGAACGTCATAGCCACCCCTGACTACGCCTTGGAAACATAGCTCTCAAAGTATGCCAGGGTTTGTAGGGCCGTGATAATGGCTTGTCTTGTTTCTTCATCGAGAGAGAGTATATCCTAGATAGAGAAACTTGTAAGGATTCTTTTTATCTGCTTCTGTAATGCCCTAGAATTTTCTAAGAATTTTTAAAATTAAATACAATTATTAAGCATTTAATGGGCTATTAAATAAATTATGGGTTAATTAAAGTAATTTCAAGACGCTATATTAACCAAAGGGCTAAGCCCACTCAAATTAGGCCCAAAGACCGATTTCCAAGACCTTTAGGCCCAAGCCCATTACTAGAAATTTAATTTGGGCAATTTACGGATTTAAAATGGGATAAATAGATCAATTAATGGGATAAATAAGAGATAATTAGAAAATCCAAAATTTTTGGATTTAACCGCCAGAACGATGTCTGTCGAGCAACCGCGTTCCCATGATAGCAGTTCCGAGGAGACCGCTACCATGTTCCGTGAATGGAAGATGAAGAAGCATGGAAAAATGTGATTTTTCCCTTCCCAACCCCTAAGATTAGAAGCTATATGGCATGTAAACCTAGTCTAGGACTCTTGCGGATCGATCCTACTCCAAATTAGGACTTCTAATTGATCTAATCCTCAAACCCTAGCCAAACTCTATAAATAGGCCTGAACTTCGACCAGAGCGAACCTTACTTTTGGCTCGCATATTTCGAAGGTAAGGAATCATCAACTCAAGGTAAGCCTTGAGAAGTTTTTCATTTCCTTTGTATTGTCTAACTGCTCTCCAAATTTCATGATAGGAGATCAAGCCGTTGAGAAGTCAGAGCGCCTACAAGTTGCAATCTCTCTGTAGAGCACACAGGAATGATTGGATTTTCCTGAGAAGGATCAGAAGTTTTGAAGCCCTAGCAGAGGTAATTTCACATTGAGTCCATAGAACAAATTATTCCCATTTATGTCTTCTTACTTCCCTCAAAATTTCGTGACTTTAGGTCAAGAGGTTGAGAAGATAGAAGGGTAAGAAGTTGATGTTTCTACGCAGGACGCACAGGAACTAGCACCATCTTCTAGTCAGAAATTCACACTCTAGGAGTATTCCCAGAGGTTGGTTATCTCATGGATGGCTAAAACAACGTGTTAGGAATAAAAGCCCTCTGGTTTCATATGATTTCATGCTTTCTATACGTCGTATTTCATATTTTTCTATCACTGCACAATTAGGTTATTTCTACATGCGTACCCCCGCACTCTAATAGACAACATAATGATTTTGGCCTAATCCATGCAAACCCATGCATCTTCATGATTTAACTTTGTTATAGCATGTTTATCCTTCTGTCATCATGTTTTCCATGCATTTATTGCCCTAGAATAGGACTTGCACGCATGATTTTCATCCTTCTATTTGAGAGGCAGAAGGCGGTTTCACAGAAATCGTGACATCCAAGAAGCAGTTCCAGAATAACCGCAGCTTACTTTCTATCTGCGATTCACTCTAAACATTAACCAGATCACACCTTTTGGCTCTTTGTTAAATTATCTATTGATTATGTTTTATCCACATGTTTCCCTGATATGACTACTATTATATCATGCATCAATCATGCTAGGTTTCATGACCATCTTGTTTTAGAATATTATTTTAATCCTATGCTAATTTCATGCCAAAATCATATAGTTTTGTATTAAAGGTAATTTCATATGGTTTAAGAAACTTGTTTCGTTAATTTTGATCACTGTTTTACATGATTCACATTCTTCTCCCTAGTCTTTCTTAAATACATAGCATGTATTCTGGTACGATGCTATTAGTTACACTTTGCACTTGATAGGCACACTCTCTTGGACTTGTCATCCTCTCCGTTGGATATTCCTTCCATCGGACTAGGTGAGCATGTTTCAAGACCTCCGTAAGTCTCTGCGAGCCTGGGATTCACACTAGGACGCCGAGCTAGTTGTACCCTAAAAACCCAATGGAATAGAAAGCACTTGAGTTTCCTTGCGCTTTCCTGCACTCTAGGCAAGTAGCGGCTCCCAGGCAACCGCCTTCTTCAAGAAACGGTTAATTCACAGCCGTGTTCTGCCTGCTGTGTTATCGAGTCGACTCTTCTTCTTCTGGCGTCAACTCAGTCCAGTAGCGGTTCCATCTTGACCGTGGCTTGATAATAGTTGTTCTTTCTTGACCGCGTTCTTCTATCCTGTTCCCTAACCCAAGGTGTGACCCAAGGGTTCATTGTACTCTGTTCTTAGATGGTCCCTTGATTATCTAGAACCTAACATCTTGATTCAAAGACATTAAGAAATTATGGAAATTAATGAATGAACTGTTATGTTGTCGAATTTCTCTCGTAGCGTGACCTTGTTTTTAAATCATCCTTAAACTCGCATGTTCATAATTGGTGCATTCTTACCTTGATTTTGTTATCATGAACTTATTGTTTGAATTGTACATTATTGGTCGAAACTTTATTTATATCTCGTGGAAGTAGCTTGATTTATAACTTGAAGATGCAAGAGCGGGCACGGACAGTGTCCAAGGGCTCGACACTAGCCCCCTCGACAGATAGCCAGAAACATAGTATAAACCATGGGGTATGATGAACACTGGCGTCGCATTGCGCCGAGAGTATTTTTTTTATAAACGGGTGAAAACCATGAGACACATCATGAAATTATACATTCTTGTTACATGATTTTCTAGTGAATGACATTTATAGTTATGAAAAGTACATTCTTGTTACATGCTAGTACATTCTCGTTACATGAAAGGCCACTTTATATTCTTACTTGATCAAGTTCTCATTCTACATGAATACTCATATCTCCAAAGTTCTATCTTGCTACTTGTGTTATTGCTTTGGTTTTATCGCAGGTTTTACCGTCTTTCATTTATCTTACCTTTTAGAGCTAAAGTGTTAACTACTTAAACTTGCCTTCATGTTGATACGAAGATACCTCCTAGGCAAGTGTATGTTGAGTTTCCGTGAGTGATTTTGAAGATAACAAAACTCTGAGTGAAGGATTTATCTCGGCCCGTGTCATAAGTCTCCTTATACGAGCCAATGGGATTCAAGTTTAAACCTATCATTTCTGTGGATAACTCATAAGTTATGATTGAATCAATGTGTTTTAAATTGAGTTGTCTTTGTTTAAACAAACCCCTAAATGCATGATACAATCATTCACTTAAAGCCCTTGTCACTTTGATTAAGTTCTCCGGGCTGACAACTTGTTTTTACAGGTCCAGACCATTTCGGTCGACCAGGACCATAGGCCCGGTCGACCAATTTTTCTCGAGATGAAAAGTGACAAGTTTTACAGGTTTCGGTCGACCAGGACCCTAGGACCGGTCGACCGGTTCTTCCAGCAACCAAAAACTTCGGGAGTTACAGGTTTTGGTCGACCGCCCCTGGCATTCCGGTCGACCGAAATTCGCGAGGCCCCCTTTTGTTGACTTTTGGTTCAAGCTCGAAAAGAGGGACTTTCTTCCAATTGTTTAAACCCTTTGGTCTCAGTCTTGGAGTGATTTATGGATCTGGTCTGGGGACTTGTCTCCTGACCATCCAAGAGCTATAAAAGATCTCCTTGGGGTCATAAACCCTAAGGCTTTTTCAAGAGAAGAAAAAAGAGAGGCTGTCAAGGAGAGGGTGCGGGTACTGTTCACGTGAACAGTGATCCGAGAGAAATTCTTCATCCAGGAGCTGAAGCTTTCAAGAGCAAATCTGCATCCAAACCAAGTGAAGATCAATCCAAGAGCAATCTTCATTCAATAATATCTTCATCCACTAAGGGGGAGCCTGATCTATGCTTTCACTTCTTGTTTATGTTCCTTTCATCCATGTTTAAGCTGAATCGTGTTTTCCTTGTAATGTTCAAGCACTCGTGTGTGTGGATCTAGACAGATCCGTGTGTGTGTGTGTGTGTGTGTGTGTGTACTTCATTGTCCATCATTATTTTTGTGTGTTCGTGCTCTAGCACTTTCGTGGG
Source organism: Amorphophallus konjac (assembly GCA_022559845.1). Taxonomy (NCBI): domain Eukaryota; kingdom Viridiplantae; phylum Streptophyta; class Magnoliopsida; order Alismatales; family Araceae; genus Amorphophallus; species Amorphophallus konjac. The sequence continues at coordinate 175,725,032 of CM040126.1, read as the reverse complement.
AGTTCTATACTCCTCACGTGTGTGTGTATGGTTGGTGTTCGTCTTGTAATCTTCTACAAGATAGTGTGTGCATCCTCACAGTGTGTGAGGGGTGGACGTAGGTTGCTGTTGTTGCAGCCGAACCACCAAAAAATCTTTGTCTTCTGAATGGTTTGATCCATATCTTCTACCTCCATTCTCTTTAGCTTAGCTTTATATCGCTTTATCCAGCTTTAGTTCATTATTTTTTAATACCCAATTCACCCCCCTTTTGGGTACCATTTAATCTACTCATTGGTATCAGAGCTAAGGCTCTTTCCTTTCAGATCTAACGATCTCGAGTAAGATCAGGTTGAATGGCAAACATGGGTATGATGCCCGAGGGTCACTCCATCAACCGTCCTCCCTTCTTTGACGGTTCAAACTACTCATACTGGAAAAATAGAATGCATGTCTTTCTGAGGGCTCAAGTGTAACGCCCGGTAATTTTGAAATAGGAATAAATATATTTACGATTTAAAAATAAAAACAACCTATACATGATGATATCTACATGTCTCTATAAATAGTTAATAAGGTTCCTGGAATTTATAAAAGACCAGTTAATATTACCTTTTGGAATGAAAGTAAAAATTTATCTAGGATCGAACATACCTCTGATACCCAGGACAAAGACTAATAAAAGTAAAAGAAATTATGAGGAATAAAATCCCTATATATATACAAATTATTAATAGGTATATGAGGGTTAGTAAATAACCCATAGGTATATATATATATATATATATATATATATATCAAGAGATATGAAACCCACACACATTGTAAGGGCCTTTAGAATACGTATATGACAAATAACAAGCATTGGGAAAAATGGATAGTAACATATTGACACAAATAAGGGCCCTTAAGTCTTAACCCACTCATCCAAATATCTGTGTATACATATATAATGCAATTAAATATAATACAACATAAATAATTAAGGCCATCCTAAAAAGTTTGACAAAAGAACTCATGGACACTACTATAACATGTTATTTTTAAGTAGTCATTTAATGCACAACATAATTTTAATTGAATTGAGAATCATTAAATCTTCAAGAAAAGGTCAATTTATATTTTATTACTAATTTAGCAAATTTAATATTCCACATTTATTACATTATAATGGGATGATATATAAATATAAGATTTAATTACATTAAAGATATGTAAAAGATAAAAGAATGGGCATATATGTAATTTCGCTTCTTTCAAGGGCATTGCGAAAAGTTCAAAAACTCAATTGACGTCTCTTGATACAGGCGTATCTAACGTGAAACATGACTTAAAGCAAGTCGTTATTTACAAATTAGTAAAAATCAAATAAAGTATATAGTTAAAGGGTTAAAGAAATAACATGGATATATATATATAATATTAGTCTTTTGAAGGTTAAGTGTAAATGCCAAAACTGAAATGACGTCAACGTATGCATGCGTCAATTACATAGGAAACGACTTAAGCTAAGTCGTTATTTTATTCTAAAATGAATAGTGCTAATTTTTGAATTAAAAATTTTTGGAAAACTAATTATATGAAAAAATAGAGAAAAATGGAAAACTCGTACCCCTAAAATTTCCCATCTAGATCACATCAAGGGAAAAAGATAAAAATCTAGAAAGATGGTTATACAAAATAGGGAAAGGTGAATGACGCCCCTGTGCAAGTCGTCAATTAAGGAATTAACGACTACGTATACAAACGTCGTTTATGAAAATAACGCCCCAACCTGAGGCGTCATTTCCAAAAGAGACAGTCGGTGTTATATGGGTAAGTATGTTTAGGGAAAGGATCAATATTTAGTAAAAATTCTACCTAGGTAGTACTGTTCCTAATCGAACTCCTAAAAACCACATTAGGAATTCTTCTCCTATAAATACCGACCCCTCCGTCGAGCCAACCTGCTGGCTCTTTTTCTTCAAACAAACACCTTGCTGTTGCTCAGTACGTGAAGAACATAAGTTCTTTAACTTCTTCCTCTTGCTGCTCTTCCTGTATGCTGCTCGTTCGAGGTCTCCCTCCTGCTGCCACTACGTCAACGTGAACGTGCGGATCTCCTTCCTCCTCTCTTTCCTGATGCTGCAGCGTTGGACGTGTGAAGGCGTGGCCTTCTTCCTCTTCTTCTAGCTTCTTCCTCCTGCGCGCTACCTGCAACGAGAAGAGCAAGGGCGTGCTACTTCTTCCCCATCCTCTTCCTCCTGTTGCACAAGAAGGCAACCCTCCATACTCTGTTCAAGACAGAGTACCGTAACAACATACGAAGTCTTCTTCACTGTTTATCACATAAAGATTGATCCAAAGGTAGGTTTTCTCAAGTTTCGTAGCCCAAACAAAAATTAATTCAACATTGTAGGTTTTCTCAATAATTGAAGCCCAAAGATAGTAGTAATTAATTTTGCATGTTAAAAACTCATGTTTTGTTATCATCGCTTGCTTAATTGTAGTTTACCGTTTAATTATCTTAATAATTACATCATGTTAAAATTTTATACCCAAGTAATCACACACCAAAATTTTGGATAAATATACTTCTAAAATCTTCATGGTTATTCCTAAATTTCCATGCCTTATATGGTGTATTTACTATAAGTTTAAACAAGTTAAATCATTTAATATATATAATCAGTTACTCGACGAATTCCAAAAGTTACTGTAGCATGTTAGTTATAGGTTTTTCTTTTGACGACTTGATTCTCATCACCGGAGCGTCCTTTGGCTATGAAATTTTATGAGTGTGTTGTTGGGGAGGTGACCGAGGTAGTGAGAGTGGTTACACCATTTTTTGTGCCCCCTATCTCAAGATCTCCCATCTCTCAATGAAAATTTATTTTGAACATCTAGTTAGGTAGAGTTTTTCGAGCCCGTCATTTCGATATATAGAACGCGTGATTCCGACGTAGTTACGTCGAGAAACGAGAGGACTAAAGAATTGAGACAATTTGAAATGACGACATATTAAATGTCGTCAAATTGTTTTGACGCTATCGTGCAAAGGCGTAAAATTGGTTATTATATATATTAACTAGTCTCAATTGTTGAGACTTAAGGGCCCTTATTTGTGTCAATATGTTACTATCCATTTTTCCAATACTTGTGAGTTGTCATATTCGTATTCTAAAGGCCCTTACAATGTGTGTGTGTTTCATATCTCTTGATATATATATATACCTATGGGTTTTACTAACCCTCATATACCTATTAATAATTTGTATGTATATAGGGATTTTATTACTCATAATTTCTTTTACTTTTATTAGTCCTTGTCCTAGGTATCAGAGGCAGGTTCGATCCTAGATAAATTTTTACTTCCATTCCAAAAGGTAATATTAACTAGTCTTTTATAAATTCCAGGAACCTTATTAACTATTTATTGAGACATGTAGATATCATCATGTATAGGTTATTTTTCTTTTCAAACCGTAAATATATTTATTCCTATTTCAAAATTACCGGGCGTTACACCCTCCCCCACTTAAAAGAATTTGGTCCCCAATTTCACATTATCATTTGCTCACGATGGAGAACTAGCTAAAATGCATAGTAGAAGTCCAGATACATTGAGTGGAACAGAACAAATTTTTGGAAGAATTAATTTAGGCTTAAAGGTGAGGGGTACCTTCCATAGCTTTTTCTTCCCTCGCGACATCGACTTCTGCCGAGGCTTGAGTCTTTCCTCGGCGGTCCCTAGTAGGACATTTTACTAACTTATGTTCCAAGCTCCCGCAACACAGACACGCTCCCGTCTTTCGATAACACTCCTCCGACTGATGGTTTTTGTTACCACAATACTGACATCTCTCTCGAGGAGCTACCAAATCTTTACCCTTCTTGCACTTCTTACACAGTTTGCACTTCTTACATTCTTGGGAACTACCAACCTCATTTGGCCTTTTCTTAGTATTGTTGAACATCCCCGAATCATGTGCTTTCCCTTCAACTCTTTCTTTTTCTTCCACCGCTTTCTCTAGCTCCTGAACTCTCTTGACAAGGTCCGCGTAAGCTTGGACATCCACTAGTACCATCTCGGGAACAACGCTTGGCCTAGACGCTTCCATTTTATCTAGGTTCCTGCAATGATGAGTGGGGAGATAATTTATTGATTCAAGAATTAATGTTAATGAAATGTAAATATTTTATCTTTCTTTTATAACTTTAACCCCAAGTTCTACCCATCTCTCACGGAATTCCTATAGGATGACCGACAAGGATACTTAACCTATCTCTTGGACATAATGACCTAAGGATTTGAAAGCAGAAGCTCTGGTATGACTGACGAGGATACTTGACCTATCATTGGAACCTAATAACTTGAGGATGTGAAAGCCGAAGCTCTGATACCACCTCTGTCACGTCCCGAACCGGTAGCAACGGAACGTGTCGTTTGCTCGGAACGTGGCAGTTGAACAGTCGTGAACGATCAAGAGCAATGGCATGAGACCAAATAATTTGGAACAACAATAAAATTTTATTTCTAATATAAGTCTCTTACAATCTCAATTTTAAAACTTGAAGAAGACTCAACTACATCACAATGAAAGAAAAGGAGATGACGCTCTAACAGACTTAGATAAGATAACCAAATAAGAGACACCATGCTAGACTCAAGAAAGATAAAAGACTCAGGTTCACTAGAGTTTGAAGCTCGCTTGCACACTTGTCCCTCCCATGTGAGTCTCGGTCTCGCTAGCCACCTGATTACCTGAAAAATGTTGGAATAAAACTGGGTGATCGAACGCTCAGTAGGAATTATATCTCAAGAACAAGCAATTGGTTTAAGTAATTACATCTTTCACATGTAAATGCAGTAAGGCTATGCATGTAGAATTAACCGAGCAAGTGAAACAAAACTAGCAAGAATTTAACAATTTTATGTAAAAACTTTCAAGCAAGAGATATCCAAGAGAGATTTATAGAATATTGGTTATTTCACGCAAGTACTTGCCCATTCCGGGCCACGCTAGTCGAGTCACGCAAGTCAAGTCACGCACGCAAGTAATATCAAGTAACATCACGAAAGAGAGAGAGAGTGTGTGTGTGGAATGCCAAAGATCAAACAAGTCATGCACTTCGGTGCAATGCCAGACATCGTGATCAATATAACTCCCATGGGCACAAGTACTTTCGGGTGCTCCTCCCAGGACCAGATCGGGCCCTATATGCACAGCATTGAAGATAGATCTAGACATCCACGATAGTTCATAGCCAACAAGGAGTTTAAAGAACAAGCTTAAATAGAATGATAAGATAAGATTTTATGGAATTCAAGGACAATGCCCTTGAGTAAGGACAGACTTGCAATAAAATCCACGTGAAAGCATAGAAACCATGACATGTCAAAAATCTGGGTGGAATTGGCACCTAGATAGGTTGCCATGAATTACTTGAATAAATGACTAACAAGATAGTCACCAATTCAATGGACACGACGCAAGGTGAAGAATTGGCACCTAACTATAGGATACCCAATTCAATATATCGCCTAGTGGAATGATCACTCATTCCACTGGCTAAGAGAATTCTCTCATGGGCCAAGAATAGCACCATGAAAGGGCCGGGTTACCACGTTTCTCCAGAGTGACGTGGCATTAAAATGGGTACAAGGTGTTTAAGGTACAACCAGCTCAGTCGGCCTTGAGGGAATCCAAGGCTACGCGGAGACTTACGGAGGTCCCGATGACTAACTTGCTAGTCCGAAGGAACGGAATGTCCAACGGAGAGCTCGTATGTCACCGAGAGTTGAAGTGTATAACGTGAACCAATCATGAAACATGGACTCCATCTACGGACGTGAGATGAGAGTGACAGAAGACCCGCGGTGTGGCTCAAAATCGGGAGAAAACGGTGAGAACATGAATGCGTTAATTATAGAATTCATGTCCATCCTATTCTATAATTAACTATAATTAAATAAACTTATTTTATTTGACGCCTGTGGGTTGCGTCATTTATTAATTAGCGTCCTCTTGGAGGGACGTTAATTTTATGATTTTTAACTTAATTTATTTAACAAGAATTCACATTTATATCTATTTAATTGAATAATTTTAGAAATATACATTCAAAGAGACATTAATTTATATAAAATAATTTAGAAAAATAGAATATATGATAATTAAGAGAAAAATTCAAGGATTCCAAAAATATATTTTTTATAATTTTATGTTACATAGTTTAGTAGATATGGATTTTCCAAGATATAATTACAAGTTATATGTATGTATATATATATATATATATATATATATATATAATAACCAATTTGACGCCTTTGCACGATAGCGTCAAAACAATTTGACGACATTTAATATGTCGTCATTTCTAATTGTCTCAATTCTTTAGTCCTCTCGTTTCTCGACGTAACTACGTCGGAATCACGCGTTCTATATATCGAAATGACGGGCTCGAAAAATTCTACCTAACTAGATGTTCAAAATAATTTTTCGTTGAGAGATGGGGGATCTTGAGATAGGGGGCATGAAAAACGGTGCAAACACTCTCACTACCTCGATCACCTCCCCAACAATACACTCATAAAATTTCATAGCCAAAGGACGCTCCGGTGATGAGAGTCAAGTCGTCAAAAGAAAAACCTATAACTAGCATGCTACAGTAACTTTTAGAATTCGCCGAGTAACTGATTATATATATTAAATGATTTAACGTGTTTAAACTTATAGTAAATACACCATATAAGGCATAAAAATTTAAAAATAACCATGAAGATTTTAGAAGTATATTTATCCAAAATTTTGGTGTGTGATTACTTGGGTATAAAATTTTAACATGATGTAATTATTAAGATAATTAAACGGTAAACTACAGTTAAGCAAGCGATGATAACAAAACATGAGTTTTAAACATGCAAAATTAATTACTACTATCTTTAGGCTTCAATTATTGAGAAAACCTACAATGTTGAATTGATTTTTGTTTGGGCTACGAAACTTGAGAAAACCTACCTTTAGATCAATCTCTATGTGATAAACAGTGAAGAAGACTTCGTATGTTGTTACGGTACTCTGTCTTGAACAGAGTATGGAGGGTTGCCTTCTTGTGCAACAGGAGGAAGAGGATGGGGAAGAAGTAGCACACCCTTGCTCTTCTCGCTGCAGGTAGCGCTCATGAGGAAGAAGCTAGAACAAGAGGAAGAAGGCCACGCCTTCACACGTCCAACGCTGCAGCAGTAGGAAAGAGAGGAGGAAGGAGATCCGCACGTTCACGTTGACGTAGTGGCAGCAGGAGGAAGACCTCGAACGAGCAGCATACAGGAATAGCAACAAGAGGAAGAAGTTAAAGAACTTATGTTCTTCACGTACTGAGCAACTGCAAGGTGTTTGTTTGAAGAAGAAGAGCCAGCAGGTTGGCTCGACGGAGGGGTCGGTATTTATAGAAGAAGAATTCCTAATGGGGTTTTTAGGAGTTCGATTAGGAACAGTACTACCTAGGTAGAATTCTTACTAAATATTGATCCTTTCCCTAAACATATTTACCCATATAACACCGACTGTCTCTTTTGGAAATGACGCCTCAGGTTGGGGCGTTATTTTCAAAAACGACGTTTGTATACGTAGTCGTCAATTCCTTAATTGACGACTTGCACAGGGGCGTCATTCACCTTTCCCTATTTTATATAACTATCTTTCTAGATTTTTATCTTTTTTCCTTGATGTGATCTAGATGGGAAATTTTAGAGATACGAGTTTTCCATTTTTCTCTATTTTTTCATATAATTAGTTTTCAAAATTCTTTAATTCAAAAATTAGCACTATTTATTTTAGAATAAAATAACAACTTAGCTTAAGTCGTTTCCTATGTAATCGACGCATGCATACGTTGGCGTCATTTCATTTTTGGCATTTTCACTTGACCTTCAAAAGACTAATATTATATATATATCCCTGTTATTTCTATAACTCTTTAACTATATACTTTATTTGATTTTTACTAATTTGTAAATAACGACTTGCTTTAAGTCGTGTTTCACTTTAGATACGCCTGTACCAAGAGGCGTCAATTGAGTTTTTGGCCTTTTCTCAATGCCATTGAAAGAATCAAAATTGCATATATGCCCATTCTTTTATCTTTTACATATCTTTAATATAATTAAATCTTATATTTATATATCCTCCCTTTATAATGTAATAAATGTGGAATATTAAATTTGCTAAATTAGTAATAAAATATAAATTGACATTTTCTTCAAGATTTAATGATTCTCAATTCATTTAAAATTATATTGTGCATTAAATGGCTACTTAAAAATAACATGTTATAGTAGTGTCCATGAGTTCTTTTGTCAAACTTTTTAGGATGGCCTTGATTATTTACGTTGTATTATATTTAATTGAATTATATATATATATATATATATATATGCACAGATATTTGGATGAGTGGGTTGAGACTTAAGGGCCCTTATTTGTGTCAATATGTTACTATCCATTTTTCCCAATGCTTGTTATTTGTCATATACGTATTCTAAAGGCCCTTACAATGTGTGTGGATTTCATATCTCTTGATATATATATATATATATATATACCTATGGGTTATTTACTAACTCTCATATACCTATTAATAATTTGTATGTATATAGGGATTTTATTCCTCATAATTTCTTTTACTTTTATTAGTCCTTGTCCTGGGTATCAAAGGCAGGTTCGATCCTAGATAAATTTTTACTTCCATTCCAAAAGGTAATATTAACTAGTCTTTTATAAATTCCAGGAACCTTATTAACTATTTATAGAGACATGTAGATATCATCATGTATAGGTTATTTTTCTTTTCAAACTGTAAATATATTTATTCCTATTTCAAAATTACCGGGCGTTACATCAAGAGTACGAAGTTTGGAGAGTTGTGGACAAGGGTCCTCGTAAACTCGGGAATGATGAAGATAAATGGACACCTGAGAAATTAAGAAATGCACCGCTAATTACAATGCCATGAATATTATGCAATGTGCAATACATCCTAATGAATTCTCTCGTGTGTCTATGTGCAGCTCGGCCAAAGAAATGTGGGACAAGCTACGACTCATATACGAGGGAAATTCAGAGGTCAAGGAAACCAAGGCAAATCTCCTAGTCACTGACTATGAGCTATTTAAGATGAAACCCGAAGAAACCATGTCGGAGATGTTTGCAAGGTTGACAGAGATCACAAATGGTCTTAAAAGTCTCGGGAAGGAATACTCAAACTCCGACCTTGTGAGGAAGGTGTTAAGGTCCCTACCGTCGGCTTGGCACACAAAGGCCACGGTAATTGAAGACTCAAAGAACCTATCTACACTCACCTTGGACGAACTCATAGGGTCACTCATGACCTATGAGATAAATATAAATAGGACAGTTGATGAAGACGTCAAGAAGAAAAAGGTCATTAGACTGAAAGCTCATCACTCCGATGATGGATTTCAAGAAGGTGAATCAAGTGACGGAAGCAATAAAGAGGAAGAATTGGCGATGATAATCCGCCAAGTGAGGAGATTTCTAAGGAAGAAGATAACTTTTCAGGGCAACTACAGAAAGGGGCAAAGAAAGCCCACGCGAACCAAAGGCGAATCGAGCAAGACAAGTAGCATCATATGCAACTAATGTAAGAAGCGTGGGCACATGAGAGGTGAATGTCCAGATCTGAAAAAGAAATTCAAGAAGGAGAATTTCAAGAAACCTAAAGCCATGGTCGCCACTTGGAGCGACGAAGAAGATGAACCATCTGATGAAGAAATCCAAGATCTCGTGGAAAGTCTGTGCCTCATGGCACATGAAGATGAATCTACGGAGGTAAATTCTGACCATGATTTCATTTCCAATGAACAATGTAAATCTGAATATGAAAAATTATACACGAAATACAAGAAAATCAGATCTAAAAATAAAACTCTCAAAAAGAAACTTGATGACTTGTCACATGAAGATATCTTTGTCAAGTTTGAGAAACTAGAATAGGAATGGTTTGAGGCTACGGAAGAAAAGGAAAGTCTATTACAAACAATTTTAGACTGTGATAAAGCCAAAGAGGGACTATCCTGCAAAATAGTTGAAATGGAGAAAGCATGTCAAAAGATCAAAATTGAAGAACAAATTCTAAAATCCACAAATTCAAAACTTGAAGAAAAGACTGTGAGTTTAGAAAAAGAAGTGGCTGATCTTCAGTCCACATTGTCATGATTTGTTAAGGGCAAGCAAAATCTAGATAATTTGTTGGGAGTTAAAATCAATTTTCAAAAGGAAGGTCTTGGATACACTCCCAAAAATAAAAAATCTTTTGAGCATAAGATCACCACATCCTTTGTTCATGAAAAAGATGAAAACCATGCTTCATGTTCCAAGCCTGAACCAAAACATGCTCAACCCAAACCACGACAGTTTCAAAGAAAATTTGCACCTGTTAATTGTTATCATTGTGGTAGATTTGGTCATGCTATTGCAAATTGCTGGTTCAGACAAAGCCCACCTAGAAATCATGTTTTCTAGACCAAGAAGAGATATACCAAGAACTGGACTAACTCCTACGGACCCAAACTATCTTGGGTACCAAAAATAATTACATGAGAATTTTTCTTCTTGCAGATATGTCTTGAAGCCAGGGGGAGCAAATGGTACTTGGACAACGGCTGTTCAAGGCATATGGCAGGGGACAAGAAAGTGTTCTCTACACTGTAAGACAAGGATGGAGGTTCGGTTATCTTTGGAGGTCAAGACAAAGGTAAAATCGTTGGGATTGGCAACATTGGTAAGAATTCTGAAATTCCTATTGAAGATGTGCTTTTGGTGAAAGGTCTGAATTATAATCTCCTTAGCATAAGCCAATTGTGCGATAAGGGTTTTAAAGTTACTTTTGATGAAACCCACTGCATTGTCTTGAACAAAAACACAAATGAGATCAAATTTCTTGGAAAAAGGAATAATAATGTCTATACTGTTGATATTGATAATATTTTGTATGATGATCTCTGCTTGGTTGCGAACAATCATGAGAATGCATGGTTACGGCACCGAAGGTTAGGTCATGCTAGTTTTGGAGTTATCTCTAAATTGTCTAGACATGACCTAGTGAATGGACATCCAAAATTAAAATTTGAAAGTGATAGAATCTGTGAAGCTTGCACAAAAGGTAAGCAAACACGAATTTTCTTCAAAAACAAAACATTGTTTCATCCGCTAGGCCCTTGGAACTATTGCATCTTGATCTTTTTGGTCCTACTAGAACATCTAGCCTAGGAGGAAAATCCTATGGCTTTGTGATTGTTGATGACTTTTGAAGGTTTACATGGGTGCTCTTCTTAGCAAATAAAAATGATGCCGTAACGGAATTTTAAATTTTTTGCAGGAAAGTTCAGAATGATAGAGGCTATCTCATTACCACCATTCAAAGTGATCACGGTGGAGAATTTGAGAATCATGACTTCAGCAAGTTCTGTGAGGATCAATGATACACGCACAACTTTTCATCACCACGGACGCCTTAACAGAATGGAGTGGTGGAAAGGAAAAATACAACTTTGATAGACATGGTGCGAACCATGTTAAGTGAGAACTCCTTACCCAAGTACTTCTGGGCCGAAGCGATAAGTACAGCGTGTTACATCATCAACAGGGCAATGGTAAGGCCCATCCTAAAGAAAACTCCTTATGAGCTGTACAAGGGTAAGAAACCTAACATTTCTCATCTCAAACCTTTTGAATGCTCATGTTTTATCCTGAACAATGGTAAGTCTAATCTAAGAAAGTTTGATGAGAAAAGTGACAAAGGAATTTTCCTAGGCTATGCACTTAACTCTAGAGCCTACCGATTGTTCAATAAGAGGACCTTAGTAGTAGAAGAAAGTCCTCATGTAATTTTTGATGAATCTGAGTTAAAGCTAACAAATCAATATGTCCAAATTGTGGATGCAGATGAGGATCCCAAAGGTCAGAATGATGTCAAGGGCAAGAATGAGCCAACCGAAGATGGATCAAGCAAAAGTGAAGAAGATGAGGATCCCTCAATTGAAACACTTCAGGAGCAGCAAGTGCAACATCCGGATCTGCCAAGACCATCCACTCTTCTGAAGGATCACCCCACTGAAAACTTTATAGGTAATCCTGAAAACGGGGTAAGTACTAGGTCCTCTCTAAGGCAAGTAGAAGAGGAGGACTTGATTGCTTTAATTTCTCAAGAGGAGCCTAAGGACATTCATGATGCTTTACAAAATGACTCCTGGATCCAGGCTATGCATGAAGAGTTGCACCAGTTTGAAAGAAGCAAAGTGTGGACTCTTGTGCCTCGACCTAGAAATCAGCCAGTAATAGGAACCCGATGGATCTTCAGAAATAAGCTGAATGACAAGGGTATGGTGGTGAGGAATAAGGCCCGGCTTGTAGCCAAAGGGTATAGCCAGGATATGGGGATTGATTTTGATGAATCTTTTGCCCTGGTTGCTAGGCTAGAAGCACTCCGGATTTTATTATCCTTTGCTTGCTCATTGAACTTCAAACTGTCCGAATGGATGTCAAACCTGCTTTTCTTAATGGGTATATCAAAGAGGATGTTTTTGTAGAACAACCTCTAGGCTTTGAAGATTCCAAGCACCCACGACATGTGTACAAGCTCCAAAAAGTATTGTACGGGCTTAAGCAGGCACCAAGGGCATGGTACGAAAGGCTTACTTCCTTTCAGACTGAAAATGGGTTCAAAAGAGGTAAGGTTGATCAAACACTCTTCACAATAAAATCAAGTAAAGAGATACTGGTAGTTCAAGTGTATGTTGATGACATAATCTTTGGAGCTACTAATAGTGCCCTATGTGATGAATTTGCAAGAATAATGCAAGGAGAGTTTGAAATGAGCTTAATGGGTGAACTAACCTTCTTTCTTAGTTTACAGGTAAAACAAACGCCCGAAGGCATCTTCATAAACCAAGCCAAGTATACGATGGAACTGTTGAAAAAATATGGGATGGCAGAAGCAAAACCCATATCAACTCCGATGGCCACAACCACAAAGTTGGACAAAAATGAAAATGGTAAAATAGTAGATCCTACACTGTTTCGAGGTATGATCGGATCACTACTGTATTTTATAGCATGTCACCCTGACATTCAGTATAGTGTGTGTCTGTGTGCTCGCTTTCAATCATGTCCTAAAGAATCACATCTCATGGCTGTTAAACGGATCTTTCGGTATTTGATCGGCACACTAGACTTTGGCTTGTGGTTTCCAATCGACAGCTCTTTTGATTTCATTGCATATATCGATGCCGATTATGCTGGTTGCATTGTTGATCGAAAAAGTACTAGTGGGTACTGTCAGTTTCTTGGTGGTTGCCTAGTCTCTTGGGCCTCCAAGAAACAACATTAAGTAGCTCTCTCAACGGCCGAGGCTGAGTATGTAGCCGCCGGAAGTTGTGGAGCCCAAGTACTTTGGATCAAAAATCAATTGCTTGATTTGGATATTGAGATAAAGTGTGTTCCAATTTTATGTGACAATACAAGTGCAATCAGTCTTTCTAAAAACCCTGTTCAGCATTCTAGGACCAAGCATATAGACATTCGACACTATTTCTTGAGAGATCATGTAGGCAAAGGGGTTTTTGAACTGCATTTCATTGATACTCATAATCAGCTGGCTGATATCTTCACCAAGCCCTTAAACCAGGAGCAATTCAACAAAATTAGAAGGGAGCATGGCATGTGCAAGGGTGAGGGCATTCACACTTAAGTCTGCATTAGGATGAGTGGTGATCAGAAGCATAACGGGTAGATAGTGTGATATGCATAACCATGTTGTGTGTTTTACTTTTCTCTGTTCGATACCATACTTCTTGTGTGTTTATATTATTTTATCTTTATAGCCCTCCTTGAAAGCTTCTAAAACCCTATACTCCTTGTCAAATAAATGTGGACAATTGACCTAGGGACACTCGTCAGTCACTGAGGGGGAGCTTTCAGAAAAACCTCGCCGGTTGATTCTTTGGTTGTTCTTTACTGAAAGTCTCCCCATATGAAAAAAAAAGGAAAAGAAAGAAAACAAAAAAAATAGAAGGAAAAATATAGGGGGTTGAACACTACCTGTGAAGGGAGCTCGAGCAGGGAGGAGTTTTGGAGGCATCCCTTACCCAAAACTATTCAAAAAAAAGGGAAAAAGCAAAAAAAAATTGGGCTCTTGACCATTTCCGGTCGACCGGCCAACCCTGCCCGATCGACCGAACACGGCGAGAGGCCCAATCGGGAACCGACTGTCCCCTTTTTAAAGGGGTTTTCACCCTCTTTCTTGTCATTCTAACTCATTCCTTCTCTCTCACACACATTCTAAAAACCCTAGAACACCAACCTTCCACTTCTCAAGCCTTCAAACCTCCCCATTTCTCCATCCGCACAATCTCCGTCGGATTCGTCACCACTCCGGGACGTGATCTTCGCGGGCATTCGTGCTACCACCAACCTCCTTCATCGATTCCAAAGCGTGGTGAATGATCTTCCAGGGCTCCAGGAGTGTTCTTTGGTCCATCTCCATCTCAAGGGTAGAGTTCCTTCATCTCGAAGGTTTCTATCGCCGGTTTCCGTGTCTAAGATGCCGCCTAGATGGAGTTCTCGGTGTTCCACTCAAGGGGAAGCCAGCAATCTGAGACAAGAGGCCCCGACTCGTCCACAGCGGGCATCGGAACCCCATCGTGCACCCCGTCTTCCTCTGCGACCTATCATCAACCCTCGCTTGGTTGATTTTCCAGAGGTGAATGACATATTGCCAGATTTGGTTGCACTCTTTGCAATTCAAGACGGGTGGCTTGATTTTGTCTCAAGATATACTAGGTTTTACCCTAACCTAGTGCAGCAGTTTTATGGGAATCTTGTTGAGCGGAATGGAAACTTATTCACAGTTGTTCAAGACATTGAGATACATATTGGACCCGACCTGTTCTAGCGTGCCTTAGGAGTTTCAGCATGGGGTGCCGATATGACTTTTGGACATGGTGAGGTGGAGGACACATTCCTTGCTATGACGGGTTCTGATTATGTCCGAGGTGTGAGTGAGCATATCCAACTTAATGCCAATTACTTTTCGCCCCTGCAGCGTGTTCTACATCACATATTCACTACCTTGATTTACCCCAAGGGTGGAAGTCGTAATGAAGTGACAATGGTTCATCGTTTCCTCTTTTATCAGGTCATGAATGGGGACACCGTGAATATGGGTCGACTCATGATCACTTTGATTGATTCTTACCGCACCAACTTGGGGTGATCCTTACCCTATGCATCACAGCTGATAGGAGTATTTATCTATGTTGGGGTAGATTTGTTAGAAGAAAGGTCACTTCAAATTCGCCAAGATGACGTATATAATGAACACAAGCTTTTCTTCAATCTTGGTTACTACTGGGATGAAAATGGTGAGCTTACCAGGGACATTCCTACCTATGCTGAACAATTTGCTAATGCAGAACCACAACAGCAGCAGGCTCATGGGGATGCACCCCCTCCAGTTCAGGCAGAGGATCAGCCTCCCCCACCTTCACCTCACCATATGGATGCGGAGATGCCACCTCCTCCAAAGTTTTTTCACGGGGAGTCCTCTACTCAGGGCGCTGGTCAGCCTTCTTGGGGGGACTATGAAGCTCTTGATAGACGTGTTTTAGGCTTGGAAACCCGGCTCTACTCATCCCTTGACAGGCTGGACACCTTCATGGACACCATGACTGGCCGAATGGATTCTTTCTCCCATGCTCTGGATGACCTCTCCACCCACATGGCCACACTTTATGCTAGCCAGGAGGATAACCGAGAAGCCTTCCGCATGACCAACCAATCCTTTCTCGTCATCCGTCGACAGCTCCTTCATCATGATGATAACCTGCATGACATCGCGAACCGTCTCCCTCCTGCTCCTGATCCTCCTGCTATCGATGCTTCTAGTGATGATGCTCGCGAGGGGACTCCAGATCACCCTGCTCCTTAGCTGTTATTGTGTCTCTGTAGTGTCTTTTCTGTCCACGAGTCCTATATCCTACTCCCCATTTTGATGATGCCAAAGGGGGAGAAGTAGCTATGTCAGGTCCTATCTATATGTATTTTGGTTGTTTTGCTTGCCTGCATGTTTGTGTCATTGTGAGTTGTGTTGCATCATGTTAGCTTGCATCTCTGTATTACATTTTGTGCGTCTTTTTGGTTGGAACCCCCTGCCCTATATCAACCTTGTATCAGAGATCCTTGAACTGAAATGATATGTTGTTATGCACTTGGTTTTAGCCACTTAATGGATTTACTTTTTCTATTTCATATCAAGATCTGGGCATATATGAATGTTTCGAGTGGTTGGGTTCTTGATTGACTCGTCTTCGCTCTTTCTTTACTTGCATTTTGTCATCATCAAAAAGGGGGAGATTGTTGAGTTTCCGTGAGTGATTTTGATGATAACAAAACTCTGAGTGAAAGATTTATCTCGGCCCGTGTCATAAGTCTCCTTATACAAGCCAATGGGATTCAAGTTTAAACCTATCATTTCTGTGGATAACTCATAAGTTCTGATTGAATCAATGTGTTTTAAATTGAGTTGTCTTTGTTTAAACAAACCCCTAAATGCATGATACAATCATTCACTTAAAGCCCTTGTCACTTTGATTAAGTTCTCCGGGCTGACAACTTGTTTTTACAGGTCCAGACCATTTCGGTCGACCAGGACCATAGGCTCGGTCGACCAATTTTTCCAGAGATGAAAAGTGACAAGTTTTATAGGTTTCGGTCGACCAGGACCCTAGGACCGGTCGACCGGTTCTTCCAGCAACCAAAAACTATGGGAGTTACAGGTTTCGGTCGACCGCCCCTGGAATTCCGGTCGACCGGAATTCCCGAGGCCCCCTTTTGTTGACTTTTGGTTCAAGCTCGAAAAGAGGGACTTTCTCCCAATTGTTTAAACCCTTTGGTCTCAGTCTTGGAGTGATTTATGGATCTGATCTGGGGACTTGTCTCCTGACCTTCCAATAGCTATAAAAGATCTCATTGGGGTGATAAACCCTAAGGCTTTTTCAAGAGAAGAAGAAAGAGAGGCTATCAAGGAGAGGGTGCGGGTACTGTTCACGTGAACAGTGATCCGAGAGAAATTCTTCATCCAGGAGCTGAAGCTTTCAAGAGCAAATCTGCATCCAAACCAAGTGAAGATCAAGTCAAGAGCAAGCTTCATTCAATACTATCTTCATCCACTAAGGGGGAGCCTGATCTATGCTTTCACTTCTTGTTTATGTTCATTCCATTCATGTTTAAGCTGAATTGTGTTTTCCTTGTAATGTTCAAGCACTCGTGTGTGTGGATCTAGACAGATCCGTGTGTGTGTGTGTGTACTTCATTGTCCATCATTGTTTTTGTGTGTCCATGCTCTAGCACTTTCGTGGGAGTTCTATACTCCTCACGTGTGTGTGTGTGGTTGGTGTTCGTCTTGTAATCTTCTACAAGATAGTGTGTGCATCCTCACAGTGTGTGAGGGGTGGACGTAGGTTGCTGTTGTTGCAGTCGAACCACCTAAAAATCTTTGTCTTCTGAATGGTTTGATCCATATCTTCTACCTCCATTCTCTTTAGTTTAGCTTTATATCACTTTATCCAGCTTTAGTTCATTATTTTTTAATACCCAATTCACCCCCCTCTTGGGTGTCATTTAATCTCGGGACTTCATTGTACTCATTCCCTACTTTTTTAATTTTTTTCAGGAAATTCTAGCGGGGATTCTGACAACTCAAGTGACGAGTCCGAGAGCAATTAAAAGATCGAGAGGAGACATAGACATGTGTCCATATAATCGGTTTTGAGTCAATTATGTAGTTTTCTCATATTCTTGAGTCTAGAGTTAGAAAAGAGTCAAGAGTCGGATGTAACCTTGAGTTATGATTATTATTCAATAAAGTAAAAATTTTGAGTATATGACCTTTTTGCATTCCTCTTTTATGTGTGAATGTTTGCGCTCTGATTGTCTTGCTAGCGTGAGACTTATCTTGCCGACTGTTCATGTTCCCGAATTACTTCCGCTGCAAAATCTCGCGGCGTGACAGTTAAGGTGGTATCAGAGCATAGGCATAAGTAAGTCCTAGGAAAATGTCATGTCATAGGTGTTGACACCCGTTTTAAGCCTGCAAGTTGAGTTATTCCTCTTATTCATCTTTCATGATGCTCTATATTATCCGTTGTTTTGGAGTCTCCTTTGACCATATTTCAAGCGCATTGAGCTTTGAAGGCTTTTATCTTCAATTCTCCCATTTTTGAGTCCGTTTTAGGCCGTTCGGATGGCCGAACGGGCGTCCAGAAGAACCCTGCGCAACTCTCCTGGTAGGAGACTGCATTCATGAGAACGCGGTCTCCAAGGAGACCAAGTTCACCCCTTTTGGTTATTTTTAATTTTATTTTATATTTTATTTTGGTCGCCCTAGTCACGGTCTGGTATCAGACTACGACCATAAGGTCGCAGTCTACCCCAGACCGCGTTCAGACATTTTTTTGTTTTTTATTTATTTTATTTTATTTAAATAATCGACATGGCCGCGATTTTATGGAAACTGTGACCATGAGGCCACGGTTTCCAACAAACCGCGTTCTCAAATCTTTGATTCCCAGGGCTACGTCAACCCTGTCGGCCTCCTGCGTCGACTCCAAATTGACCTTTTATACCCGCGGTTCCGGCATAATCGCATTCATGAAGAAGCGGTTGATCGACAAACCGCATTTTCATTGTAGTGTCCTGCACCCCGTGGGCTCCATTTTCTTCGGCCAAGATCGTCGGGACTCCTCTTTGGCACCATTTTCGATAGGGATAGGCTTCTAACTTGACTATTATCCCTTCTGGGGTATTATCCCTACTATTAACTCGAGGATTAATCAATCTATATCCCCTATTTTGGGTGATTATCTTCTATTTCAACCTACGGTTTTTTGGGTTCTCTATAAATAGCACCTGGTTCACAGTGCGTGAAGGGGGGCGCTTCTTTGGTTCGGGGTGAAGCCATGCTGCATCGTAAAGTCAACTCTTCAACCCCAACCTACTGAGGGTAGTATTAGCTTTAATTTCCATCGCTCAAGGTCTCTTTTCCTCGTTCTATCTCTTAGTTCTATGCCTCTCCTTTTCTCAAATTATCACAGTTTCTGTATTTCTACACAATCTACACTTTTGCACATTTTACGTCGCTTCTCCCCGTAGTTATACTATGTGATAATTCATTTTCATCTTGCATATGCATTCACAACATACACACCTATCTTTTGCACCCTTCCGTAGGGGTTAAAAACCTCCCAACGGTGCATTATCCCCTTTTCTTTACACCTTTTTTATGCATTCGGGATAGATTCTACACTTACATATTCTAATGGGTTTTTCCTCTTGTGTTTGTCTTTGTTTTGCAGGAAAAGCAAGATAACATGAGGCCCTCTTCTTATAGTCAGCTAGAAGGCGAGGAGGTGCTAATCCACATCGTTTCCCGCATCCCCCTTCTACGCGTGATCACGTCTTAGCGGTCTGCCAATATTGTTCTTCTTCCTCTTTTCCAAGGTACGCAATAGGTGTTTCAATCTCTATAGCACATGTTTCCTACTGTAAACCCTTGGTGGCGATCACGGTCAGTTCATCATCTTCATCGCCCCCTTTTGTTCATGCTTATTGCACATATTGCTTACTTTGGGGCAGGTAGATATAAACATCTACAACTTGATTTTTTGGCGATCACGGTGGGACACTTGGTGCCCATCATGTTAGTCTTGTTCTTATGTAACTTTAGTGTGTGTATGCCTCTATTTGGATAGCATGTTCTTGAGTTTTCTGCGTTTCTGCATTTCTGGGTTCAGAACGTGATTCCCAGGCAACCACTTCTATGAGAACGAGGTTCCTAGGCAACCACCTTATGATTCAGGCAGATTCTGCGCACAGGCCTACATGCGCATCTTTCCTTGTCGATTTAATTCACCTCCCAGGGTTGGATCGCTTTGTTTATGGTCCTATGTTGTAGATCTTTATATTATCTTCATTTTCATATATCATTTGCACTCATTCTGTTAGGTTTTCATAATTTAAAAGTGTCTTGATTTTTGCATTTTGTGCTAGAAATCTGCATGCAGACTCTCAGGTACGCTGTTCATTGAGGATTTAAATTACTTTACATGGTCTAATTATGCTATTTTTTCTTTCTATCTTGTTGTCCTTCGTATTATCTTCATTTTCAAAGATCATTTGCATCCATATTATTATGTTTTCATAATTTTATCTTGCTTTGATTTTTCAGTTTTATGCTAGATTTCTGCATGCACTCCTGTGCACATAGGGCCATGCATTGCATAGTGTAGTTGCATTCATACCATGGTAAGTGACCCTCTTGCCTCCATATTCCTTGGAGTCGACTGGGTGATCTTATCTGGGATCTCCGTGAGTCCCCGTGAGCTATGGATTCCCACACGGACGCTGGGCCGGTTGTACCTTTCCACTCTTAGGATTCGCATTTGCATACGTGTGAGGGAGTTAACCTTAGTCAACCTAAAGTTTGGACCCTCCTCCCTTTAGGATTCCTATTTCTTGAGGGAATTATGCTTAAGTCAAATCATTAAAAGGTCCATTAAAACTAATTAAAACTTTCGCATCATAATAACTTGGTTGACTTGGGTGAAATTTCTCACATTCATATTGTTTGTTGGGCTTATTCAAGCGCGTTTGTGGTGTTGTGTGCCGCATTTTCCCTTCATATAGTCATTTGTGGTTAGGTTCATAGTCCAGTCCCATCGTTCTTGGTCACATTTGCATTGGTCTTTGTGTGTTAGTCTGTCCATCTCCGAGTCAGGCCGCAACCGTTCTAGAACCGCCTTCTTCCCTCAGGTGCTGCCCTACTCCTTAGCTGTCGCCCTTGCCTCCCTGGCTATATTTCCCTTGATATTCCTATAGAAAGTCTCCATTTGCCCGCATGGAGCGCCATTTTTCTCCTATGTACCCTTCTTCGCAATTTTCTTCTTATACCCGCGTAGAATCCTCTTCTCACGCTGGCCCATCTTCCCGTGGTCCCTCTGACTCGTCTGAAGAACAAGCAAATCTCATGGCCCATTTATCATGCCTCTTTTACCAAATGGACCCGGTCCAGGCCCAAAAACTCATTGCAAATCACCTTAATGGGCCTCATTCTTTTCTTAGTAGGCCTTCTTCTTTTAATGGGCCTTTCTCTTTTAATGGGCCTCCTCTTTCTACCCATGTTACTACTGGCCCAATGGGCCCATGTGCCAATGTCTCTTCCAAGCCTACCTATCCTTCCACTCCTGGAATGGGCTCTTCTTCTTCTCAGTCTGGATCTTTTTATCCGGCCCACTACCATAATTCTGGTTCAAATTCACAACCTTTTGCTCAAACTGATCCACATTTCTCTCGATCTCTCCCTACCCAGGAGATGATTACTCAAACCCAACGCCAGCTTGATGAGCTTCAACGTCGAATTGATCATAAGCCATCTTTAATTGTCCCATTCGCATTCCAAAATTTTTGGCTTCCACCTCCTTCCCAAATCCCCGCATATCGCCATTATGGTGGAACTGGCGACCCCTATGTGCACTTAAAGGTGTTCGCTTATGAGTCGGCCCAATTTCAACATGACCAATGTCTAATGGCATATCTATCTGGTCAGTCTTTAGAAGGCCCCGCTCGGGATTGGTTCGTCGCATTACCGTAGCAGCAGATTGTGAACTTTCAGGTTGTCCAAGAGAAATTTATTCAGCAATATCAGGACCAGGTTGGGCTCAAGTTCTCTATTGTGGATCTGGCCCACGAGAAGATGAAGCTCGAGGAGGAATTCTCCTCCTTTGCTGACCATTGGCGTCACCTCGCCACGTAAGTCCTGGGGCATATTTCGGAGGAAGAGCAGATCAAGATGCTTATATCCAATGCAGCATCCGAGTATCATTTTGTCTTAGCCCTGAATGACATTACCTCCTGGCAACAACTATATAGCCGATCCCACTTCGTTCGCCAACAACTCCACAATTCCCTTGACCCCGAGTCTCCTTCACCTTCTACGCCCACATACACCCCATCATCCACATCTACCTCTTACACGAGTTAGCCTTCCACCACCTACTCGCCTTCTATGAGTCAACCTTCCTCCTCATATCAGCCTCCCATGAGTCAACCTACCGCCATCCATGGTCAGCCTTCCGCTTCCGTGTATCCACCTGTATCTCCACCTTCCCCTCCCGTCAAGGAAACACCACACCTCGAGCAGGTGGATGCCGTCCATTACATTCCCGTGCTTATGCCTTCGCCTAGTCCCTCCGCTAGTCGCCATACATCCTTGCCTTCACAACCTCCACTCCCGTCTCCATCTCATGTCACGCCTCGACGAGGAATATCGAGACTGGCAGTAGAAAACGCTAGTAATGATAACATGCTAAGCTAAGAATTAACATAACATCACGAATAGAAATAACTCCAAATCAATTAGAATAACCATCAAACTGTGATGTGAAACGAAAATTCGGATCGTGTGATTTTTTTTTCTCTTCATTTTCTCTCTTCTTTTTTTTTTCTTTTCGAAAATAACTTCTCCCCACCTTTTTTTTTTTCAGATCTTCACTATGATACCCGACCGATAATCAGAAATAATGTGCAAGCTTCTATGACTGCATACAGGATGAGTGTCCTTTGACCGCTTCCTTCTGATGGAACCGAGAAGACCTCGTATGATTGGAAATCTATCACTGAGGTGCTTCGGCATGCCTTAAACATCCACAAGGAAAGTATTCTGGGAACTCAAGATGGGCCTTTGAGTTTGACTTATGATCTCATCAATCGGAGTGATACTTCCGTGAATAGTAGCTCCTTCCCACAATAAATGCACCCTTGGAAACATGCTTCCAGTTGCCTTTGATTCACTAATACCATCTCTGACAGAACTAAAAAAAACTCATAATGCACCCTCACAGAATTTAGGTTTCCCATGGTTCGTCTGAAATCATGTGTAAAGTCATGAAGTATGTAGAGGGATGGGGGAGGGTGTGGGAGAGTGGGAGTGTGTTGTGATCGGTTGTGGGGTGTTCTAGGCGTAGAACCTTGGAAATGGGAGGAGGGAGGATGTCCTGCAGATGGAGTTGGCCTATGACGATGGTGGGTCCCTGCAGGTTCAGAAGTAGATGGGCGTAGGGTGGGTTCCTGTAGGATCAGAAGAAGCGGGGGGCTGGGTGGGTCGACCCATCTGTCTTACCTGGCAGGATAGAACTCCAAAACGAGACTCTATTTTCAGACCCGAACGCCGTGGACGTCCGAGAAAGCTTGTGTGCAGGGTTTTAATGGTTGTATGAGGGGGGGGAGAAGGTATGTGAGATGGGGATGGCGAGAGTGTTAGAG
Organism: Amorphophallus konjac; assembly: GCA_022559845.1. NCBI lineage: Eukaryota > Viridiplantae > Streptophyta > Magnoliopsida > Alismatales > Araceae > Amorphophallus > Amorphophallus konjac. The sequence goes on along the minus strand of CM040126.1, from coordinate 175,701,675 downwards.
AGGGAGGGGAAGCCATGTGTGGTGGAGGCTAGTGAGAGAAAGAGGGTGAGAGACAAAGGAGGGGAGGTCGCTACCGTGAGGTGTGCATGGCCGTATGGGGGGGGTGACACGGCGAGCTCCTCCTACTGCCAAGCTGGGTGAGGTGTGGAGGAGGTGGTGGCCAGAAGGGGGTGGTGAGGGATGAGCATGGGATGATAGGTGTGGGGTGACGGGCCCGCCCAAGGGAGTGGAGAGGATGGCAGACGTGGGCATGGTGGGAAGCTACTTTGTGGCCAACAGTGATGGGACAAATGGTGAAAACAGAGCTCTATTTTTTTTTCTTCTTCTTCCCGCCATGCATGTCTGAGGTGCGAATGGTTGGGAGGTGTTAACCATGGGAGCAGGTGGAGAAGATGGTGTGGGACGTGGGGGTTAACTGTGCTGGAGATTCGTGTGTAGGTGGGCTGTGCCTTTTCTGGAGAAGATACTTGTAGGGGAAGTGGTGGTAGCAAGGGGTGGGAGGAGATGGTGAAGGCAGCGGGAGAGAGGGGCAAGGTGGTGATCGGCAGCAGTGGAGTAGCCAGAGATGAAGGAGGAAGTACTGTTGGGGCTTCTCACCCGACCCCATCTCAGGGCTGATGCAGCCGACTCTTCCTTCGAGTCGGTGCTATGGATGACGGTGGTGGAGGCTCGAGCGTGATGCATCAGCAGGTCTGCGCAGCTGCTTCTTAGAGGAGGAGGACGGTGAGTAGGTGCATGTAGGCAAAGTGGAGCAGGGCTGGGTGCGGCGATGGCGAGCAGGTGACCGGCAGCGTGAGAGCCGCCTGCTCTCCTTAGTGTAGCCGGAGCTGGCAGCGGCGAGCTTGTTTGTAGGGGCACTCTTTGCCGTTAACAGGTGGGGGAAAAGGGACAGTGGTCGACGGGTAATTGGGTGTAGATGGTAAGGTAGGGCTGTGGCGACGGAGGCGAAGTGGTAGATGGGCTGCGGCCCGTGCAGGAAGGAAGAGGAAAGGATGGCGGCCGATGATGGCGGAGATGGCAAGTGAGGTGAGATGGAGAGAGTGTCGGATGGAGGGAAGGAAGTGGACGGTGGATAGGAGGGGCATCTCACCCCGGGGCATCTCACCTGATCTCTTTCTCGGAGAAGAGAACACAGGAACAAGGCTTCACACCTCACAAAGATAGGTTTCCAAAAATTCTAATCACTTCATTGCCTTAAACAAAGATTACATGACCTTTTATAGACTCCACAAAGAAGACCAAAAGATAACTCACCAAACACCTACTTCCTACCACTCATACCTTTTTGGGAAGACACTCTCTTAGGAAGACTAAAAGACATAAAATAAAAAAAGGCTCTTACATAATTTTTTGTGGACACAATTACTACAAACATAAAACATGACCCACTAAGCCCATACATGTGGCCCAATTAAAAAAAACATCTATTTGATCGTTTTGTTGAAGCCGCTTGTCAATCCCTTCAAATTCAACCTCGAACTTTGAATCTTGAATCGATGATTCCATCAAACTCCTCCGCTTGGAAGAGGTTCGAACTCGAACCTCGTAGCTCAGGATCTCGGTCTGATGAAACATCCCGATTCCCTAAGCTCTGATACCACTTGATGTGAAATGAAAATTCGGATCGTGTGATTTTCTTTTCTCTTCATTTTCTCCCTTCTTTTTTTTTCTTTTCGAAAATAACTCCTCCCCACCTTTTTTTTTTTAGATCTTCACTATGATACCCGACCGATAATCAAAAATAATGTGCAAGCTTCTATGACTGCATACAGGATGAGTGTCCTTTGACCGCTTCCTTCTGATGGAACCGAGAAGACCTCGTATGATTGGAAATCTATCACTGAGGTGCTTCGGCATGCCTTAAACATCCGCAAGCAAAGTATTCTGAGAACTCAAGATGGGCCTTTGAGTTTGACTTATGATCTCATCAATCGGAGTGATACTTCCGTGAATAGCAGCTCCTTCTCACAATAAATGCACCCTTGGAAACATGCTTCCAGTTGCCTTTGATTCACTAATACCATCTCTGACAGAACTAAAAAAAACTCATAATGCACCCTCATAGAATTCAGGTTTCCTATGGTTCGTCTGAACTCATGTGTAAAGTCATGAAGTATGTAGAGGAATGGGGGAGGGTGTGGGAGAGTGAGAGTGTGTTGTGATCGGTTGTGGGGTGTTCTAGGCGTAGAACCTTGGAAATGGGAGGAGGGAGGATGTCCTGCAGATGGAGTTGGCGTATGACGATGGTGGGTCCCTGCAGGTTCAGAAGTAGATGGGCGTAGGGTGGGTTCCTGTAGGATCAGAAGAAGCGGGGGGCTAGGTGGGTCGACCCATCTGTCTTACCTGGCGGGACAGAACTCCAAAACGAGACTCTATTTTCAGACCCGAACACCATGGACATCCGAGAAAGCTTGTGTGCAGGGTTTTAATGGTTGTATGAGGGGGGGGAGAAGGTATGTGAGATGGGGATGGTGAGAGTGTTAGAGAGGGAGGGGAAGCCATGTGTGGTGGAGGCTAGTGAGAGAAAGAGGGTGAGAGACAAAGGAGGGGAGGTCGCTACCGTGAGGTGTGCATGGCCGTATGGGGGGGTGACACGGCGAGCTCCTCCTACTGCCAAGCTGGGTGAGGTGTGGAGGAGGTGGTGGCCAGAAGGGGGTGGTGAGGGATGGGCATGGGATGATAGGTGTGGGGTGACGGGCCCGCCCAAGGGAGTGGAGAGGATGGCAGACGTGGGCATGGTGGGAAGCTACTTTGTGGCCAACAGTGATGGGACAGATGGTGAAAACGGAGCTCTATTTTTTTTTTCTTCTTCTTCCCGCCATGCATATCTGAGGTGCGAATGGTTGGGAGGTGTTAACCATGGGAGCAGGTGGAGAAGATGGTGTGGGACATGGGGGTTAACTGTGCTGGAGATTCGTGTGTAGGTGGGCTATGCCTTTTCTGGAGAAGATACTTGTAGGAGAAGTGGTGGTAGCAAGGGGTGGGAGGAGATGGTGAAGGCAGCGGGAGAGAGGGGCAAGGTGGTGATCGGCAAGAGCGGAGTAGGCAGAGATGAAGGAGGAAGTGTGGTTGGGGCTTCTCACCCGACCCCATCTCAGGGCTGATGCAGTCGACTCTTCCTTCGACTCGGTGCTATGGATGATGGTGGTGGAGGCTCGAGCGTAATGCATCAGCAGGTCTGCGCAGCTGCTTCTCAGAGGAGCAGGACGGTGAGTAGGTGCATGTAGGCAAAGTGGAGCAGGGCTGGGTGCGGCGATGGCGAGCAGGTGACCGGCAGCGTGAGAGCTGCCTGCTCTCCTGAGTGTAGCCGGAGCTGGCAGCGGCGAGCTTGTTTGTAAGGGCACTCTTTGCCGTTAACAGGTGGGGGAAAAGGGACAGTGGTCGACGGGTAACTGGGTGTAGATGGTAAGGTAGGGCTGTGGCGACGGAGGTGAAGTGGTAGATGGGCTGCGACCCGTGCAGGAAGGAAGAGGAAAGGATGGCGGCCGGTGATGGTGGAGATGGCAAGTGAGGTGAGATGGAGAGAGAGCCGGATGGAGGGAAGGAAGTGGACGGTGGATAGGAGGGGCATCTCACCCCGGGGCATCTCACCTCATCTCCTTCTCGGAGAAGAGAACACAGGAACAAGGCTTCACACCTCACAAAGATAGGTTTCCAAAAATTCTAATCACTTCATTGCCTTAAACAAAGATTACATGACCTTTTATAGACTCCACAAAGAAGACCAAAAGATAACTCACCTAACACCTACTTCCTACCACTCATACCTTTCTTGGGAAGACACTCTCTTGGGAAGACTAAAAGACATAAAATAAAAAAAAGGCTCTTACATAATTTTTTGTGGACATAATTACTACAAACATAAAACATGACCCATTAAGCCCATACATGTGGCTCAATTAAAAAAAACATCAATTTGATCGTTTTGTTGAAGCCGCTTGTCAATCCCCTCAAATTCAACCTCGAACTTTGAATCTTGAATCGACGATTCCATCAAACTGACTTAAACATAATCAAGCATAACCTCTACTTGACTCCGTTACAATAACTAACACAAGCTCTAAGGCATAGCTAAATGTAAAACAACTATAACAATCTCAACATATCTATCAACTGATACACTCCAACTCATCACTCTGGCCCATTCCCATCCATCTGTGAATCTTCACCTGAGGTGCCTGGAAAGCGGGAAACAACTATATGAGCGAACGCTCAGTAGGTAACAACAGGCAAGTGTAAGTAATTAACCAATTAATTACATGTTTATATGAAACGGAAAGAAAAGAAATGACGATCGGATGAAACAACATAAAGAAAGTGCTAAAGAACGAAACGGAATAACAATATGGCAGGATGATATACTACAAGAATTTCAAGTTTATGAACAATATAAATAATAGGAAATTGTAGGAAATTAGCCAACAAGCAAGAATATAACCAAGTCGAACACGATTCAAGTAAGAGATTAAGAGATCGTTGTCATAGACATCACGCTGGTCATGCACTCGGTGCAATGCCTGACCGTGTCATTACAAACTCCAATGGGCACAAGTACTTTTCGGGCGCTCTCCCCAGGACCAGACCGGGCCCCTATGATGCGTTGGCAATGATTTAATGGATCCAAGATCCCAAGTTGTCTAGACTTTAATCAAGTTAAAATGGCCAATTACAATCAAGTACAAACTTACCTCGGAACATCCCAAGGCTAAGTTGAAGAGATACTATCCAGAATTTCTGTCCAGGAGTTCAAGTTATCAAGAACCATCATGTTCTTGTATTCAAAACCGTGGAACACGGAGAAAACTAGTCTCTGGATGATATACGGTCACTAATGGACCGCTCAAGCACTTGTGCGGTCGACTCAGGGCCGCTCTTAATAGGAACTGGGCTGGGTTGAATGACTGATTAAGGGCCGCTCTTCAGCATGAACGGTAAGCATTGGGCCGTACAAGGCCAGAAGTTTATGAAATCGAAGACAGGATATGCGGTCCTGACAGAGCCGGTCATTAATTGAACGGTCCATTAAGGGTTGCCTGATAAGATGTACGGTCCATTACTGTCCGCATAACACAAGGCCTAACAAAAATCTAGAAATTCGCCCAAGTGGGCTCCCGGGCTACCATAGGCAGGGTGGAACTGCACCAGAGTCCAGCCCACTATCTGCTGGTTGGCCTAGGATCTACTGGGCTGATCAAATCAGGAATTGGCCAAAGATGGATCAAGGATAATCGGCCAAACTAATTGGCACTAGCCAGGGAGGAATGGTCTCCACAGGGCCGTTCAGGGAGATATGCGGTCCACTAAAGGCCGCGCATGTCCCTGTTAGTCCAATTAGGACTATGACTCATATCGCAGTAGTTCGATTGAGTCTAGGTTCAATTCTAGGGGATAATAATGGTTCATGATTAATGGTTCAGGTCTAAGGTTATAACAAGTATAAACCTAATATCCATTTCAATTATAAATGATTCATAATTAAGATTGACATTCATTGGAAAGATGAATCAAGATCAAGCTCAAATTAAATAAATCAGCAAGAATTATTTACTGTCATGAATTACAGTTTATTAGGTGTGTTGCTAACATGCCATTTACCACTAATCTACTAACACAACATGCTGTAATGACAATTAATCTGTTCAGTTATAGATGTGCGGTCGATTCTGGACCTTACATCTCCATGGACGGTCACAGACAGGCCGCACATGCCCCCTTAGGTCCGAAGGCCTGCAGGAGATGGACGGTAGGTGGGGTGCCACTAGGAGGGATGTGCGGTCTGGAACTGGCCGCAGGACAGACATGCGGTTAGGATTCGGCCGCACGTTCCAGGGAAATGATCAGAAATAGAAAGATATAAATGGTCAACAACAGGCCGCCTGTCTGGACGTGCGGTCTATCGTGTGGCCGCACAAGTCCGGACAGATCGTTGCCCCCTTTACCTTGCCCGACTCCGGTGAGGTTTCTAGGGTTAGACTAAAACATGGAATTCGCATGATATAAAGTATATAATTTTGGGCTTTTACTACCAAAAGAAAGAGAACAAAAAACTCTACAAGATGCATGAATCAATTTTATGTTTATAGCCTGAAATTACTACTTAATCGAAAGGGAACAGTTATAACCCTAGATGTGACATGCTTTTACTAAAACCAGAAATTCTCGTAGAACACTTGATAAAATTTAGGGCTTTCTACATCAATGAAAAGCTGACACGATGATGCTTCCAACCATATAATATTTGTAGGGTTTGGCTTGCTATCACCTACCTGAATCGGATGAAGAAGGAAGGAGAAAGAAAACCCGAGGCGCTTGTACATGCAGCCCCTAATCGCTGGAGATATCCCTCGATCCAAGTCCTCTGCAGCCGCCACTGGTTCTAAATGATTCTAGGGTTAGAGAGCTTCATTTTTATAGTCACACGCCTTCTAGAGGTTTCTATGCGCGGAGTATTCATCCACGCAAGTTGGGTTAATGTGAACGCCGCCGTAATTGTTGACGCGATCCAATCTCCGCCGATTGCATCTTCTAGGGTTAGGGTTTCAGGAAAATAAGAGAGGGGAAATGATCCTCTTATCCTGGTCTTTCATTTCCCACTGGTTTGGGCTCATTTGATGGAGTATTGGGCTCGAATTTAGCATTACAAGGTATGGTTAACCAAGTGTTTATTTTGGGCTTAATCCACTAATTTGACCTATTTACATATTTTATTTGGGTTGGTCACAGAAGACAAGTTTGTTAAACTTGTTATCCTCTACAAGAATATAATTTTTTTGGATTTTTATAAAATGATTAAAATTTAGCTTATTCTATTTATTAAGGAATTTCTAATTAATTTCTTGAAAAATCGGGGTATTACACCCTCCCCCACTAAGGAATTTGGTCCTCCAAATTCAATGCACTTAATAATAAAAAGAGCGAGTGAGACAGTTCACCTAGAATAAGTTAGGGTACTACCTCCGTATAGTATCTTCTGACTCCCAAGTAGCTTCTTCAGTTCCACGCCGACTCCACTGCACTTTAACCATCGGTATGGAACGATTCGTGAGTTGTTGTTGCTTCCGATCCAAAATCTTGATCGGTCTTTCTTCATAAGTCAGATCTTCCTTCAATTTGAAGTCCATATGCTGAATAATGTGAGTGGGATCATACACATATTTCCGTAACATAGACACATGGAAAACATTGTGTACTCCAGATAACTGAGGTGGTAGTGCCAAACGGTAAGCAACCTCCCCCACTCTTTCCAGACTCTCGAATGGACCAATGTATCTTGAACTCAGTTTGCTCTGAATACCAAACCTTCGAATCCCTCTCATAGGAGAAAACTTTAAAAACACATGCTCACCAACCTGAAATTCCAAAGCTCTCCTCCTAGTGTCGGCATAACTCTTCTGTCTTGATTGTGCCACTTGCAACCGATCTCTGATAATACGGATGTTCTTGGACGATTCGGAAATGAGATCTGGTCTGTCACACCCCGAGCCTTTATTATAGCGGAAGACTAACTCGGGGAGCGCGAACAGCCGGCATGGTAAGCCTCTTGTAAGCAAGAACGATCCGAGCGCAAGACAATCACACAAAATGAATGCAATTGCACAATATTTACTAAAAATCTCACTTCATTCCATTATCAATCAAATACTCAAAATACAATAACTTTTTTCACCATCTTTCACTCTACTAGACTCAAGAAATACAAAATTACATAGACTCAATCTAAATAATATAGACTTTCCTAAGTCTTCGCTCATTCTTTATTCACTCTCGGATCCGCTACTTGAACATTCCAAATCCGAACCCGACTCACTTTCATTTCCTCAAAACCATTGTGATGTAAAACCAACCTTGGACCTATTTAGCAACCATTCAAGTTTGAGCAGCGGACTCACACTAGCGAGCTCACCCGTATGGCGCACACTAGTACCCGATGGCGACTAGGCGATGTTGGAGAGGGTCTGAGGCGGGACCTTTAGGCTCCAATGGTTGGCTAGCTTGGGAAGAATCCCAAATGGGCCTAGGATGCCCAAATCATGGGCGGCCAACACACGAAGGGTGTGGGTTAAGTGGATTCACTCTCAACTTGCCCGCGGTGGTCACTCACGGTACTAGCAATTTGAGCCGAGCTCTCACTCTCCGTCCGACGAAGCAATAGCAATAATACTAAGCTAAGCAAGTGATTAAACCAGTCAAGAGAGGGTCCGAGGCTCACCTAGCCAGCGTGAATACGCCGACTCCGGCCGGAAACGGGGGCGAGCGGGGAGGCGAGGGTATGCACCCGCACGACGCGTCGATTGAAGCTTCAAACCTGCGACTTAATAATGACATGAACTACACCCCATGCAAGGGGGGGGGATCTCGGGGTGGGGGTATTGTGAATTACAGCCAAAACTACCTCCGCGCAGGGAGGGGCCTTCAGCCGGCCAAGCGGGGTGGGGAATTATGAAGACAACTCGACGTTCGGATTGATGCCGGTTCTGCCAATCTTCAGAATGACTGGACAGGGGTGCGGTGATGATGCCGCCACAAATTCCACAGAGCTGAGAACTTGATGAGACTTGCGCCAAAAGCTTCCCAACGGACCAAGGATGATCTCTGAATTTTTTCTGAGCTTGGTAAAATCGTTGCTGGCCAGGGCAGAGTCTGGAACCGGACTGACTGGTTCTACCTCTGTCTGGTGCAGAACAATGTGGCCTGTTGCAGAGGGTGTCACGATCTCTACCAAACTCTGATTGAGACAAGACCTGAACCGTTGGAACCGTGGTCGAGTCTTCTTTCTGTCGGAGCCAACGGCAGGGTTGGCAGATGTCGGAGAAGACCGGGGCGATCAGATGAGTAGAGGGGTGTCGGTTCTGGGTCCTGTAAACTGACCTGTCACACTTGGAGTAGAAAATTCGTAACTTTAGATGCCAATGTCAAATGCAGCTCTGCTTCTTGAGGATGAAAGAGGACTTGAGAGGGAAGAATTCTTATGAAGAACACTTGATCTGAATCCCAAAAGGTTCACCGTGGCCGAGCTCCCACTCTCGCTCTGGTTCTCTGCCTGGGGTCTTCTGCGCAGTCGAGGGAGATCGGCTCCTGTGGACAGCTCCGACCTCGGATGTCGACGAAACCACCTCGCCCTGAAAGCCCTCTAGATGACCTTTCCAGAGATGTAGGCCTTGACACCTGGAGGACCAGGGAGTAGCCGGACCCGATGCAATCTTCAGGACCCAACTCTGCTGCCTGTGACCTGCTATCTGAAACTGCAAACTAGCAAGAATAAAGGGAGTGGAAGGGGGTTAGCTAGGCTTGTGAATGATGGCTGAAGGTTTTGGGAGAGGGGGAGGACGTGGCTAGGGCTCCAGGAGGTCAGGAGTGGCAGTGGTGGAAGGAGAGGGGGGGATGGAACTGCTAGAGGTGGAGATGGGGGAGTGGGTGTGCACAAGAGAGAGGGTGAGAAGAGAGGAGGGGAAGGAGGGCGACCAGACCAAGGGGGGTCTGGTTTGGGTCGACCTAGGGTGTGGGAGGGATGGGAGAGGGGAGGGAAATTCGAATTTGGGCTTTGGGAGGGGTTAATTCAGCCTTGGGAAGGTGGAGAGGTGCCTAGGGATGTGGTGGTGGTTGGGAAGTAGGGTTTAGATTGGTGGAGGGTTGTTGGGACTAGATGGAGAGTAAAAGAGGGTTGTGGGAAGTTGTGGGGAGTTATTGGAGGTAGGTGGGGGTTGGAAGTGATTGAGAGGGGGGGAGGAGAGAGAGAATGGGGCGAATTCTTCCCCTTGAGAGAGAGAGAGATATTGAGAGAGAAGGCTAGAGGGATTTGGAGTATATCTGGAATTCAATATTCATGCATAAGTTCTTACAAATGAGAGAGGGGTGGGGCTATTTATAGACTCCACACTTTTCCTAAGACCAAATTGACCCTGACAAGCTAACTAATGACCAAACAGTCCAACGGAGGGGCGCCCCTGGGCCTAGCCCAATGGTTTGGGCCCATTAACTAATCATACCAACATAATGACTTCAAGACTTAGGAAAATGACTCACCAACCTAGGTACATGACTCAAATAAAGGGAAAATTACATGATATTAACTCAAAGAAAATGTGAAGATTACATGACTAGACTCAAAAATACATGACTAACATAATGGCGCTAGCCGACGAACAATCCGAGTCTGGAGAAAATGTGGAGGGGCAAGGGATGCCCTCATCATATCCCCAGGGTGGGGAAAACTCGACCCCGTCGAGTATGGGTCCACCAGGGAAGTAGTACATCGAACTGCGGCTCTGGGCGATCCATGATCTCCATACTCAACCCGCGACCATAGTCGGGGAACGGCGCTTCAGCCTTTCGAAGTGGCCCGGACACACCCTCATGCTGGCTATGATGTCTTGCTTGCCTAGTATTGCTGCCGTGTGCTCACGTCGGGCTCTCGGGCTAATTTGTGGTGGCACTCCGAAGGTGTCCCTCGCAAGGATAGGTGTAAGCTCAAGGCACTCACTAGGATCCACCGCGGTGCCCTTAGTGGGTGTTGGATCCGCTTCATGAGAAATGGGGAGAATCCTAAAACCCTTTTGGAAGTTCAACCCATAAGCCGGGTTGCCAAAGCCACTCGGAACTTGGCAAGGTCCAAGTCCTCGTGCCCTCGATTTAGAGGTGACCCCAGGGTAGAGCCACTCCAAAGTCATCATCGTCAAGTTACCAACTTGGAATTTTAAGTGTCGCACATGAGTTTTTGCTTGCTTATTATGAATCTCACCGCTTGCTGCTTGATATTTACTTGGATGCATATGCCATGCTTTATGATGCGGTGTGAGTGGACAATGTATGGTATGCAAAGGTGGTCCGGGGCAGCCAAATGTAGTTCGATCATGCTTTGATGCCATGAAGACTGTGACAGACTTAGGGGGCCCGGGACATCTAGAGATGAACCTTTTATGTATGGGTAAGACAAATGTTGGGGGACCCGGACGTCCATGTATGCTCCTCTCATGTTTAAGACTCATGATTAATGAAGGTGGGCCAATACATCCAAATACGGTCCACTTATACTTCCTACTTGACATGTGGGTGATGTGAATGAATGTTCCCGACTTATGAATCATGCCAAGTGGTGTTGTATGCCAAAACTTATGCACTCTTGTGACAAAGATGTCTCCTATGTGTGGGCTTTTGGACTTCCATTGGAATGGGTCAAAGGGGTCTAGCAAGGTGGATATCATGAAATGAGGCACTTCCTCGATCCCTAGGTGTATACCACCCAAAGTCATGGCTCTCATGGTGTAACCCGGGTCTGGGATGGGGTGGATTGGATCAAATATGGTGGGTTGGGGTAGGGAAAGGTAGGTGGTGGTTAAGGTGGTTGGGTCACACGGGTTCCTTGACTCCCATTGGAATGGATCATAGGGATCATAGTAAGGGTCATCTTGGTAGGGGTACTCTATGCTCTCAAGGTCCTCGAATGGTGAGTCATCCTCCTCAATAATTGGGACAAGGTTGCTAATGGGTTGGCCGATCAAAGCACTTGGGATCTCAATAGTTGGGGAGTGGACTAGGATAGGTTCTTCCTCCATGGGAAGAAGGAGGATGATCTCACTAGTAACTTGGCCATTAGTGTAGATGGAAGTGATGGAGCCAATGGTGGGATATGCTAGGCTAATGGTGTTAGTTTCGGGCGGCCTCATGGCTAGTATATTGGTCAAGTGAATTTGCCAATGTAGGTAGTTCACTAAGTCTTCCAAATCTTCCACACAATAGGAAGTTTGATAAGTGACACGTGGTTGAATGGGAATGGTTTGGGATTGATATCCCATGGGTAGGTGGCATGGTTGTGAACTAGGAATGGTGAGACCTTTCTTGAGCCATTGGAGTATGGACTTATCTATGGTGAGGTTGGGTATTTCTAGAGGAGCTAGGCTAGAGGTGTGTGAGTTGTTTGGCCTTTGGATTTCCTCTATGTTGGGAGGTGGATTCGGATGGGCATCCTTCTCCACTTGGGTAGGTGTGTGGGTAGCAACTTCTATTGCTAATGGAGTAGGGGGATCTAGGGTGGGTGGTTGGGTGATAGCTAGCGTATGACACACCCGGGGTGGTGAGCAAGCATGGGCTTGGGTTGGGATAGGAAGGGGAAGTAGAGGAGGCCTAGGTTGGAGAAAGATTGGTGTAGGAAGTGGGAGGTGGGTTGGGTGAGGGGTTTTGGGTTCGGGGGTGGTGGCCATTATGGGATTAGGTGGGGAGGTGGAGGCCTTGGCCACTTGGGTTCTAGTGGTAAGGGTTTGGATGGGTGGGGTTGGAGGAGTGGGAGTGCTCCTCGAGTTTTGGTAACCCGGGTAGGAAGGGGACATATATTTTGCTCCAAGTTGCTCCTTCATGTCCTTCCAAGTGGTGACGGGAGTTTCCCTTCTAAGTACCTTTAGCCCAACAATTTGCATCCAATAAGTTTCGGCCCGTTTGGTAAGTTGTATTTTAGCAACCCATGCCTTTTCATCCTCGGACATAGGATACAAAGTGATGTATTGGTCCATTGTAGCTTCCCAATCTAAATATTCTTTAGGAGAGGTTCCATCAAAGGTGGGAAGTGGGAAAGGGGCCATCCTATCGTCCGTCCTTGGGGCGGGCCTATTTTCTCCAAGTTGGTTGAGTCGGCCCGATATGTTATCAAGCCGCTCATTAGCATAGGTCAAGGCTTTCATGAAGTAGTTGACATGGCCCGGGAAGTTATGGGTGTTAGTGGTAGGCATCTCTTGGTGGATTGGACTTATGGAGTGGGCCGATTGGTAAGGTCGATATGAGGTGGCCATATTAGGGGACAAAAGTGATGCACTTGAAGACTCTAAATGCATAGACATGCCCTAGGACCAACTTGATAGAGACAAGTTGTGAACTTGCTCTGATACCACTTGATGTAAAACCAACCTTGGACCTATTTAGCAAGCATTCAAGTTTGAGCAGCGGACTCACACTAGCGAGCTCACCCGTATGGCGCACACTAGTACCCGATGGTGACTAGGCGATGTTGGAGAGGGTCCGAGGCGGGACCTTTAGGCTCCAATGGTTGGCTAGCTTGGGAAGAACCCCAAATGAGCCTAGGATGCCCAAATCATGGGCGGCCAACACACCAAGGGTGTGGGTTAAGTGGATTCACTCTCAACTTGCCCGCGGTGGTCACTCACGGTACTAGCAATTTCAGTCGAGCTCTCACTCTCCGTCCGACGAAGCAATAGCAATAATACTAAGCTAAGCAAGTGATTAAACCAGTCAAGAGAGGGTCCGAGGCTCACCTAGCCAGCGTGAAGATGCCGACTCCGGCCGGAGACGGGGGCGAGCGGTGAGGCGAGGGTATGCACCCGCACGCCGCGTCGATTGAAGCTTCAAACCTGCGACTTAATAATGACATGAACTACACCCCATGCAAGGGGGGGGGGATCTTGGGGTGGGGGTTATTTGAATTACAGCCAAAACTACCTCCGCGCAGGGAGGGGCCTTCAGCCGGCCAAGCGGGGTGGGGAATTATGAAGACAACTCGACGTTCGGATTGATGCCAGTTCTGCCAATCTTCAGAATGACTGGATAGGGGTGCGGTGATGATGCCGCCACAAATTCCACAAAGCTCAGAACTTGATGAGACTTGTGCCAAAAGCTTCCCAACGGACCAAGGATGATCTCTGAATTTTTGCTGAGCTTGGTAAAATAGTTGTTGGCCGGGGCAGAGTCTGCAACCGGACTGACTGGTTCTGCCTCTGTCTGGAGCAGAACAATGTGGCCTGTTGCAGAGGGTGCCACGATCTCTACCAAACTCTGATTGAGACGAGACCTGAACCGTTGGAACCGTGGTCGAGTCTTCTTTCTGTCGGCGCCAACGGCGAGGTCGGAAGATGTCGGAGAAGACCGGGGCGATCAGATGAGTAGAGGTCTGTCAGTTCTGGATCTTGTAAACTGACCTGTCACACTTGGAGTAGAAAATTCGTAACTTTAGATGCCAATGTCAAAATGCAGCTATGCTTCTTGAGGATGAAAGAGTACTTGAGACGGAAGAATTCTTCTGAAGAACACGTGATCTGAATCCCAAAAGGTTCACCGTGGACGAGCTCCCACTCTCGCTCTGGTTCTCTACCTGGGGTCTTCTGCGCAGTCGAGGGAGATCGGCTCCTGTGGACAGCTCCGACCTCAGATGTCGACGAAACAACCTCGCCTTGAAAGCTCTCTGGATGACCTTTCCAGAGATGTAGGCCTTGACACCTGGAGGACCAGGGAGCGGCCGGACCCGATGCAATCTTAAGGACCCAACTCTGCTGCCTGCGACCTGCTATCTGAAACTGCAAACTAGCAAGAATAAAGGGAGTGGAAGGGGGTTAGCTAGGCTTGTGAATGATGGCTGAAGGTTTAGGGAGAGGGGGAGGACGTGGCTAGGGCTCCAGGAGGTCAGGAGTGGCAGTGGTGGAAGGAGAGGGGGGGATGGAACTGCTAGAGGTGGAGATGGGGGAGTGGGTGTGCATAAGAGAGAGGGTGAGAAGAGAGGAGGGGGAGGAGGGCGACCAGACCAAGGGGGGTCTGGTTTGGGTCGACCTAGGGTGTGGGAGGGATGGGAGAGGGGAGGAAAATTCGAATTTGGGCTTTGGGAGGGGTTAATTCAGCCTTGTGAAGGTGGAGAGGTGCCTTGGGAAGTGGTGGTGGTTGGGAAGTAGGGTTTAGATTGGTGGAGGGTTGTTGGGACTAGATGGAGAGTAAAGGAGGGTTGTGGGAAGTTGTGGGGAGTTATTGGAGGTAGGTGGGGGTTGAAAGTGATTGAGAGGGGGGGAGGAGAGAGAGAATGGGGCGAATTCTTCCCCTTGAGAGAGAGAGAGAGAGAGAGATAAAGAGAGAGAGATATATATTGAGAGAGAAGGCTAGAGGGATTTGGAGTATATCTGGAATTCAATATTCATGCATAAGTTCTTACAAATGAGAGAGGGGTGGGGATATTTATAGACTCCACACTTTTCCTAAGACCAAATTGACCCTAACAAGCTAACTAATGACCAAACAGTCCAAGGGAGGGGCGCCCCTGGGCCTAGCCCAATGGTTTGGGCCCATTAACTAATCATACCAACATAATGACTTCAAGACTTAGGAAAATGACTCACCAACCTAGGTACATGACTCAAATAAAGGGAAAATTACATGATACTGACTCAAAGAAAATGTGAAGATTACATGACTAGACTCAAAAATACATGACTAACATAATGGCGCTAGCCGACGAACAATCCGAGTCTGGAGAAAATGTGGAGGGGCAAGGGATGCCCTCATCACATTGGAAATAGGTAATGAGCACACTTGCCCAGTAGGTATCTTCGCATCAACATGAAGGCACTATTAAAGTAATTAACAATTTAGCTCTAAAGAAGTAAGGCAAAATCATGCAAATGCGAATATCATGCGATTAAACCAAAGTAACACGATAATCATGTAAGATAGAGTGAACAATAATGAACTAGCAAAATGTAACAAGAACATGATATTTGGCCTTTCATGAACAAGAATGTAACGAGAATGCACTTTCACTTTCACTTTCATAACCATAAAGGTTACGCACGAGAATGTCAATCATGTAGTAATTCACTAGATTTTCACGAGTGCTCATGGATTTCACTTATTTATAAAGAAAGTATTCCCAGCGCAATGCGACGCCAGTAGCATCATACCCCATGGTTTATAAAATAGTATGTTTCCAGCAATCAGCCGTGGGGACTAGCATAGAGCCCTTGGACACAATCAGCGCCCAAACTACATCTTCACGTATAAATCAAGCTACTTACATGAGTGTAACAATAAAGTATGACCAAGAATGTAATAAGTTCAATAACTCATGATAATAACAATCAATGAATGAATGCTTCAATTTAGAGTATGAGAGATCAAGAAAAAGACTTAAACAATGTCATGCTCATAGAAATAAATCGACAGCATAACGGTACATTCTTTTCTCTTTCTATTATATTAAGTTTCTTGATCAATATTATAAGTTCTAGACTATCATTAGTCCATCTAGAACCTTTGGAATATCATCCCTTGGGTCAAACCTTGGGTTAAATACTTAAGCAATGTGACGGTCGTTTACTGGGCCGTTACATCATGTAACGCTCCAGTAGTGGGCCGTTACAATGATCCGAGTCCAAAACAATAAAAATAGACTTAGAGAAAGGTGACGGTCATGCATTGGGCCGTTACATTATATGATGGTCCAGAATTAGACCGTTACATTAGTCTGAATCCCGAATCAAGAATTCAAACTCAGATGAATGTGACAGTCTTATATTGGGCCGTTACATGTGCCTGACGGTCTAACACAGAGCCGTTACATTACTGATAATCAGAAAACATCGATAGTGTAGTCTAATCAATGGGCTTTAATGGTACAACCAACTCGACGTCCTAGTGGGAATCCCAGGCTTGCGGAGAATTACGGAGGCCTTGAAACAAGATTTCCTAGTCCATTAGAAGGAATATCCAATAGAGAGGTCCTCAAGTCCAAGAATAATGTTCCTATAGTGCAAAGTGAACTAATGGACAACATATCGGAATATGTGCCATGTACTTAAGGAATGACTCTATTGATAAAGAGTGAAGGTGTAATGATGTGAAACCATGATAAAACTTCATTAATACAATTTTGGAAAATCATGATTTAAATACAAAACTATAGAATTTTGGCACATGAAATTAACATAACTTAAAATAGCTCAAGCTGCCTAAGTCATGCAAATTCCAATATGAAACAGTAAGTAAATTTAAAACCATAATAACAGGTCAAAACTTAGCTATCTAGGTTTAATTATAAGTAAACTTAACTGGTTACTATTGTAGCAACCCTGGAAAAATAAAGATTTTGGAAAATAAAAATAAAAGATGAGTAAATAGATGATGAAAGCCTAAATGCATAAGAATAAGCCAGAAGGAAAATAACGCCTTGGGTCAAGGCGCTACTTCAAGAAGAAACGCCCTTATACAAGGCGCGAATTCCAAAAAGGACGCCAACAGATGAGGTCGTCAATTCTCAGCGGCCAACATAAATAAAAAGGGGCAAGTATAAGTGACGCCCTCTACCTGGACGCGTTTCACAGGAGAAATGATGCTTGACAAGGCGTCAATTTAAATTAACGCCCTCACTTAGGACGTGAATCCAGTTCGAGTTTCGTTCGACCCAGGAGACTATCCAGAGCGAGTTTCTGGATAACTACGAGGAAGATTGAGTAGGGTAATGACTCTATCATGGAAGTATTACTTCCAATACAACTCTAACCCATTAGGATCCCCAAAATCCTATAAATAACCTTATCCATCGAACCCTAAAAGCTATTTGGTCGAAGGAAGTTTTGCTCTGTTGCTGCTGTCATCCGTGAAGAACGTAAGTTTGTTCTTCATTTGCTTTACCTTCGCCTTCGGTTATGTATGATGAAGAAAACTAATGTCTTCATCTTATTTCATGTAGGAAGTCTACAGTAGGTAGTAACTCTTTTGTCAAAGAGAAGATCGTGGGTTCTTCATCCACGTCGTTCTTCTTCCTCTGCCTTCAGTTAAGTATTATGAAGAAAAAACTAATGATTCTTCATCTTATTTCTCTGTAGGAAAAGCCTTCTTGACCTACTGAAGAACGAGATTTTTCATCCAAAGCAAGCTACGCGTAGGGATCACATTCTCTCAACCTCTCTATCTCGGTACCTGCTGATCAGATAAATCCCAGAATACTCTGTATATGACAGAGTGACGTTGTTCTTCAACTTTCTCCACGAATCATCACCCAGATCTTAATCAAGGTAGGTTTTCTCAAGATCGTAGCCCAAACTAGCTTAAGATCTTAATAATATCATCAGTCGTGCATGCATATAGTTTTATTGTGGTTTCAGATGGTTTCTATGTAATTTCAAAAGGGAACGCCCTTGACAAGGGCGCTAATTTAAAGAAGCGACCCACACTAGGGTGCTAATTATTGTTTGACGCCCTGCCAGAAGTCGTCAATTTCATGTAATTAATAAATACCCACGCTTAAAATTTAATATCTATGTAACCATGAATCTAATATATTGCATGAGTATACCTGTGAAATCCTGCTATTTTTTCCTGTCATGATCATGTACCCTCTTCCCTGAAATTTTATTATCTGAAAATTGGTAAATTCTTGAATTCACAACCTTGTCTAGGTCGTCTCCTACTGAACTGACGCCCCAGACCAGGGCGCTAATTAAAAAGTAACGCCCCTGTCCAGGGCGCGTTTGTGTTAAAATTCTAGAATATTGATTTCTGCAGAATAGAAATATTGAAGGGACGACTGGTGTACAAGTCGTCAAATTGTAAATAAACGCCCCTATAGAAGGCGTTAATTTGAAAAGTAATGACTTAGATTAAGTCGCTATTTTCCTGTGACACTATTTTTCACTGTTACTATTAACCGAGGGTTTCATATATATATATATATATATATATATATATATATATATATATATATATATATATATATATATATCGGCACTATATTCCAGTCCGTGAATATAGTCCCATGTTTCATGATGTTTTATCGTTTACCCATGAACTCTCATTGACATACAAGCTCTCCATTGGACACTCCGTTCCTTTGGACTAGCGAGTTAGTCATAGAGACCTCCGTAAGACTCCTCGAGCCTTGGATTCCCTCAAGGCCGACTGAGCTGGTTGTACCATAAAAACCCATTACACAATCTTTGCCATGTCACTCTATAGAAACATGGTATACTGGCCCTCATGCCATGCCATGTGTATGATATGAGAATTATCTTAATGAACGGGGTAAAGCATGACATTGTTATGATGTTCTTGTAAACCCCAATTCTATATCAACATTGTTATGATGTTCTTGTAAACCCCAATTCTATATTAAACTTGATGATCTTGTGGACCTCAATTCTATATAAAGAATGTCCATACTTATTTGTCATGGTACCCAAGTTAGGGAACCAATTCCACCTAGTTTTTTATCGATAATCGTGATTGTACCGTTATTATCGCCTAACTATGTCAAGTGTCATATTTTTGGACTCTATTCTATCAAAGTCTATCCTACGTGTCTACAAGCTTTATCCTTGAAATTCCATATTGGCTATATACAAAAGTGGATGTTTAAAATACATGATTAATGTCTGCGCATATAGGGCCCGATCTGATCCTGGGAGGAGCACCCGAAAGTACTTGTGCCCATGGGAGTTGATTGATCACGGTATTGGCATTATACCGAAGTGCATGACTAGCTTGATTGAACATTCCACAAATATTGTATTTGACTTGATATTACATGACTTGCGTGGCCTGAGAAAGGGTAATTGTGTACTTGCTTGCTTGAAACATAATACCCAAATTCTAACATGACATGATGAGTTTACTTGCTTGAAATATCTTGATATCTTTTGATATAAGTTCTTGAAAGTTCATGACTAGTACTTCCTGCTATCTTATTGTTATCCACTCTCTCTACCTTGTCGTTTTGCGAGCATGCATAGCTATAGTGCATTCATAGAAAGTGTAATTACTTGAACCCCTTGCTAGTTCTTGAGATACAATTTCTTACTGAGCGTTCGCTCACTCAGTGTTTCCATACTTTTCAGGTAAGTCCGATGATGAGGGAATTCAATCTGATCGGGAAAGTCAAGAGTGAAAGAGTTAGAGCTATTCAAGCGTCCATCAGTCCTATCTTATCTATATTTTCTTGAGTCAGAATTGTACCTTTCTTTTATTTTTATTGAGTCTAGTATTTGCAAGGGTTTGTAATAGACATATTCTTATTAAAGGAATTAATGGATTGGGTTATCTTTATATTTACGTACTCTATCTTTGTGTCGAATACACTACTGCTCTGATTGACATGATTGATATAAACTCGTCATGCATCTCCGGGTACCTTCCGCGCTCGGGGCGTGACAGTTTTTGTGGTATCAGAGCCTAGGGTATTCAATTCCTAGGAAAACCCAAGTCCAAGGATAGGTTCAAACCTTTAACCAGTGAGATTGGGTAGAACTGTTGTGCCTCTTAGGCACAAGCATGTGCTATGTCGCCTTGATGATAGCAATGCTATTTGGTTTTGATGATAGCAAGGCAGTGAGTGCATTTGAGTGCATTTGATATTGTATTTTGATGATAGCAATGTTATTATGTTTTGATGATTACAATAAACAAAGTGCATTTCTATGCATTCTTATTCTTGAGCATTCTGCATATTGATAGCAACATGAATGATGATGTTTAGCATTGATGGCATTTGCTCTTTATATATGTGCATTGCATTATGTCAGATATCATGTCTCTGCATATATCATGTCTGGGTAGCAAAGTCTATACACTGGATTGTGTATTTGTGCATCATGCAAGTCTATACATTGGACTCTCGTTCAAGCCTATGCACTGCATTGGTTAAGTGTGCACAGCGTCAACGCACTTCATTAGAAGTGTGTACAGCGTCAACGCGTGAAGTCTGTACAGCCAGGTCATATGCTTCTAAGTCTATGCATTACTGTTCATGCATCAGTATTCATCAAGTCTGTACAGCATGTCTCTCACGTTGGAAGTCTATACATTGGTGTGGGTCATCCAAGTCTGTACACTTGCTGCACTGTTCAAGCTCATACACTGGCAGCTCTGCTTAAGTCTATACATTCGCTGCAGAGATCACTGTCAAGTCTGCACATTGGTCTTCGATTTCAAGTCTATACACTGGCTTATTCTCCAAGTCTATACAGCCTTTTGCTTCGCCAAAGTCTGTACATTGGTCTGCATAGGCTAAGTGTTTACATCATCTGCTGTGAGGACAGCAAGTCTGTACACTGGCCTTCTTTCATGATAAACTACAAGTCTACACATTCAACACTATTCTTCAAAGTCTGTACATCAGATTGTACTTCATCTTCGTGCTGTTTCTGTACTTGAGTCTTCGTGTTGTTTCCCCTCACTAACACGAAAAAATATCGTGTCGTATGAGCTTACAACACTTCATGTTGATTTCCTTGCGTGACAGGAAAGCTTGTATGAGGTTAGACTTCGTGTCGTTTCCCTTGTCTCATTTGTCTTCGTGTTGTTTTTTGCTTTATTGTCTTCATGTTGTTTTTATTTTGATTGTCTTCGTGTTGGTTCAGTGTCTACGTCTTCGTGTTGTTTTAGTGTTCTGTCTTCGTATTGGTCTTACGTAATCAAGTCGAGTCTGTTTGTGTTGTCCGCGTGTCGTTCGTAAGTTCGTGCAATTTTCTCTTCGAGTCGTTTTCACTCCGTGTCGATTTCAGTTTTTGACTTCGTGTTGATTTCAACCCATGTCAATTCTGTTTTGTCTTTGTGTCATTTTCACTCCGTGTCGAAACCTGTGTTTCGTCTTCGTGTTGTCTTCACCCCGTGTCATTTTTTCAGACTTCGTCTCCGTGTTGTTTTCATAACTTCGTGTCGTGTTTGTTACACCTCGTGCCGTTTTCCGTTTTGTGTCTTCGTGTCGTTTTTTGTTCTTCCTAGACCTTGTGTCTTTCTTGTGTTGAAACCACACTTCGTGTTGGTTTCTGTTTTGTCTCCATGTATCTCGTGTCGTTCTTCTTTTTACCTCGTGTTGTTTTATAACTTCACTTCGTGTCGTTCTCGCTTTAACCACACTTCGTGTTGCTTTACGTAGACCTTGTGTCTTACTTTGTTTGCAAACACTTCGTGTCGGTTTCTGCTGTCACCCCGTGTTGTTCTCATGTTATCGTTTATGTCTGTGTGGTCTTACTTCGTGTTACTTACTGTTGTACATCGAGTCCTTACTGACTTCGTGTCGTTTTCCCTAGTGTGTCCTCGCGTTGTCTCCGTGTCGTTGCTATTTGTCACTTCGTGTTGTTTCGTTTTAACCTCGTTCAAGTTTCTTCTAAAGTACTGTTCTTCTGATAATCTATACAGAGGTGTTCCTTAAATTGATTACTTATCCGATACTCTGTTTTACAGGTGCTCTAATCGTGAAGCAGTACGTGATACAAGGCTGCATCTGGCACGTGATCCAAGATGCAGAGGAGCCTCCACGTGGTCCGAAATATTAGGGCAAGAAACGTGGGAGGCACACGCGTTTTGTGCCCTATCCACCTGCTGCTGATGCTATATAAGGAAGCCTTCGTCCACAGATGAAGGTTGATCGAGTTGGCGAGAAGAAAAGCGTATACAGAGAGCCACGATCCAGATAGAAGAAGAAAAGAGAAAGAAGAAGAGCAGAAGGAGAAGAAGAGAGGTAGAGAGCTCGAGAAGAGTGTGAATCGAAGAAGAAGCCCGGAGAGCAAAAAAGTCCTTCGATCCAGAAAAAGAAAAGAGGAAGAAAAAGAGAAGAAGAGAGAATAGCAGAGAGCATGAGCCAAAGAGAATAGAGGAAAAGAGATCGAGAGAGTGAAAGAGCAGAAGAAGAAAAGAGCTGCAGTAGAAAGCAGAAGAAGAAGAGAAGAGAAGAGACAGAGAGAGCCTGCGAAAGAAGAAGAAAAGAAAGAGAAGAAGAGCAAAAGGAAAAGAAGAAAAGGAGAGAATTAGAGAGCTCGTAAGGTTTAAGAGAAAAAGAGAGTGAGAGAGAAGAGAAGAGGAAGAGAAGCTTACCTGAAGATCTGTCTACTGGACCGTGGATCAAATCCAGGCCAGTCAGCTCCATGCGAGCTACATCTGTGTTATCTTTCTTTACAGCTTTCTGATCGCTGTGTATTTTTCCTTTCTTAGTTTTCCTTTTTCATTTGGTTAGCTGTGTTCTTCCGATCCTCTGGATTGAGGTCGGGTCCCTCCTGGTCTGGAGGAAGAGTGGTCTGCGACCTCTAGTTTGCAAGTGGCTGGAAGTCACTTGTGTGTTCCCTCCGGTTTGGAGGAAGGGAGATCTGATCTCCAGTTGCAAGTAGCTGGGAGCTACTTGTGGGTTCCTCCTGTGGATTCAGGAGAAGGGAGACTTGTCTCCGGTTCTGGGCTTGTGGTAGCAAGTCCAGGTGTCCCTCCGGTTGGGAGGAAGAGAGGTCTTCGACCTCTGGTTTGCTGGTGACTGGAAGTCACCGGTTGGTTCCCTCCTGGTCTGGAGGAAGAGAGACTTCGGTCTCTAGTTTCCAAGTGGCTGAAAGTCACTTGCGGTGTCCCTCCGGTTGGGAGGAAGAGGGGAGCGTGTTCCCCTGGTCAAGCTGTGTGGCAGCACCTGTTGCAGACTGAGTCTGCGGTTTCTAGCGTGAGCTAGTGGAAGCCACACTCGGGTTGAGTGTGGGGTGGATGTAGGTCTGCTGGACCGAACCACCTAAAAACCCCTTGTGCACTGTGGTTTGATTTGTCTATTTGTGCTTCCGCTAGGTGATTGCATAGGGGCGCTCCTTGTGTTTGGCGTCTGGTTGAGCAGAAGATTTATTAGTTTTCAGATTGACTAAATCTGTCTTGTTTGCTCTCCAGTGATCTCACTGTGTGTTTGGTTAGTTCCACAACTGCCATTTAGCCTTCAAGTTTGTTTAGTTTGCGAACTAGCATTTTAGTGAGCGAAATTTTAACTGGGCGAAAGGTTTTTAAAAGTCATATTCATTCACCCCCCCTCTGAATACTGCACCGAACCCAACAATTGGTATCAGAGCGGGTCTCTGATCTATCAGATCTAACAATCTGCAGAGGATCCTGCTGGTTTGTTTGGTGCTTTTCAGAGTGTGCTTTCTGTTTTATTCTGTGCTTTCAGATTGTTTGCAATGGAGCCAATCGTGCTGAAGGCTAGCTCCAGCAAAGCAAATAGATCCAGCCACAGTGGATCATCAAGCGAGAAAAGTAGCCTCTCGCGGTCTGAAATTGATGAAGACCACATGGGAATGGTAATTAGTGAATTCATGAAATTCCTGAGAAAAAGAGAAGGAAGGCTGGCCACACGAAGGCTGACTGTTCAGAATTCTCGAAACTCAAAGAGAACACCTTGGGCAGTGCTGAAGAAGGAGAAAAGTCCATATGCTTAATGGCCAACCGGGGAAGTGATGACGAGGAAACCTCATCTCAGGTAAGCTCCGAATCAGATGGATACTCTTTTAATGAATTGATAGTGATGTATGAAAATGTGTTTAAAGTGTCCAAGAAATTAAAATCTAAAAAAAAAAATTTAAGAAAAGAAATCAATAATTTGAAATCTGAAATGATTAAAGAAAAAGATGAGTTAAACAGGTTGAAATCTGAAAAAGAGAATATTAGAAACAAACTCATCGGTGAAAATAATTCTTGTAAAGCATGTGCCATTCTCGAAGACATGATTAATGATTTTGATTCTGATGACATTCTTCAAAAAGAACAAATCAAATCTCTAAAAGAAGAAAATGTCTACTTGAAGGATCAAAATAAAAGGTTAATGGTTCTTAATATTGTCCTCTCTGAGAAATGGCTGTCAATTGAAAAAGGAAAATCTGTTGTGAAGAAAAATGAAAACAACATTGAAATAAAGGTTCAACAAGAAAATGAAACTCTTAAGAACCTGAATGATGCTTTGCAACAGCAGCTAATTGCATGTGAATCTGAGCTATCCAAGTATGAAGTGAGTATTGCTTCATTGAATTCTGAAATTGAAAATCTGAAAAACACTCTGTCTAAATTTGTCAAAGGTAAAAATAGTTTAAATAAACTACTTGGCTCAAATGTGAAAAGTTCAGAATGTGCTAGTACCTTAAAATGTATGTCATCTAAGAAATCTCATAACAATAAGCACAGGGCTGAACAAAAGAAAAAGGAAAATTGCTGTGAAAAATCTTCTCATAAAATTCAATTTAAAAAGGAAAAGAATGTGCAGTGTTTTTATTGTAATAAGATAGGTCATATGATGCATGAGTGTAAGATGTTTGAATTAGATGACCTAGCTGCTACTACTGCACAGAAAGTTTCTGCTAGAAATTATGTTTTTCAAAGAAGGAAAATAGAGTGTTTCCATTGTGGCAAGATGGGCCACATTGCAGCTCATTGCTGGCATGCCCAGGGAAAGAAAGTCAACTTAAAACTTGTAAATTTCCCTGCAAGTGAAACTGCTTCTGGTAAAAGAACCCCAGCATGCTTCGAATGTGGAAAGCATGGCCATACAGTCAAGGACTGCTGGCATGCTCAAGGAAATAGATTGAACTCTAAGTCTATAAAATTCCCTGCTCTCTATGATTCTTGTTTTGAATGTGAAAAACCTGGCCACAAAGTTTCTGACTGCTGGATGGCAGGTTATGGAAAACAATATGTTCATGCCAACAATAGAAAATGTCATGTTAATGCACAAAGACTTCATGCGAATACTTGTGTGCATAACAAGAAAACAAAGCATGTTGCTTCCTGTTATTATTGTGGGCTATTTGGACATTCTATGTTTGATTGTTTTCTGATGGAATATGATGATAATTCTGCTAAGAAACTGTTCAGTACACCTGATAGGGGTAGTACAGGACCCAAGACTGCTTGGGTCCCTGCAAGATCATATTGATTGACATGTTGCAGGTGTGCCTTGGTGAGAGAAATAAAAGGGGTAATTTAGCCAAGGCACTCAAAAAAAAAAAGGGAAGCCCCATGATTCTACATTTCAGGTTAGTTCTGAACTTGTTTTTTTAAATTTCATCATCTGAAAATGCTGATTTGTCAGTTTGATATCTGAAATTGTTGAACTGATCATTTGATGTCTGATATTCTCTCCATGTCTAGTTGATCAGTCTGCATTCCAGACTCAGCTATTGAGTTTTACTTTGGATATAGCTGATGCTCTTCTGTTGCCATCTCCTGCCAATTGCTGAACTGAGTTTGAATGGTCTTTAGTGTATATAGTTGATGCACTATATAGACTTTATATAATGCTTGTGTCTTGTGTCAATGCATTGCATGCTTGATTACATACTTGGACTGAGCTTAAATGGGTCAGTTAGTGCACACAGTCAATGCATGTGTCTAGTGTTTGCATACATCATTTGCATGACTGTCAATGAAATTGATCAATGCATATAAGACTGATTTGCACTGCATTACATCTTGAAAAATCTGAAAAAGGATAAAAATGCTCATGACTTGGATGCATAAAGCTGAACTGATTGCATAGCATATCTCTTGCATCATGATGTCAAGGGGAGGTGAGAGTTCTATTCAATTCATTGAATCCTATTCACTTCTCAGTGTTCTCATTCAAATGATTCATATTCTTTGACATCAGTTGCTCATTGAACCATATTGCCAATTGCTATCCTTTCCCCATCTTTTTCACTGAACAGCAGTTCTGGTTCTGGTTCAGTACATTGAATGGTGATTATTGCAATTATTCACTTATAAGAATCACATTTACAAATTGAAAAGAACTAAAGGTTTAACCTTTATAAATTGGAGAGTTAAGTGTCTGCACTTCAGAATTTGAGATAAATGAAAACTTTTATAGCTCTTAATCTTTGTCTCATAGCTAAAATAGAAAAATATTTTTGTAATGCCTAAATGTGTTGAACTGGATATGTCTAGAACAGGCTAATAAGAGTGTGTACTGATTTTTTAAACAATCACTCTAAAAGAATTAAGGGCAGCAGTAAATAAGATCATTAATATTATGAACTGAACATAGTGACAGAGCAATGGCTGATTGCACTGAGAAATTGTGAACTCCTCAAAAGAAGCAGGAGACTTCACATGTCATGAGGTGATTCAGAATATCTCTGTTCATAGGGTCAAATCCATAGGGGGAGTCCTCACCAAGTAACTGAGGGTACTGGCCTCTGATCAAGGTGTACCCTTAATGTCAAAAGTGAAGACTATTCTTTGTGGGTTTTGATCTGAAATAGGTCTAGTAGTTTATGCCTAGTAACTGGGGGTACTTACCTCTGATCAAGGTGTACACCTAATGTCAACAGCATAAATGCCACTGATCTATTTACTCAGTTCAGGTTCAGAAATTGAAAAATGAAAATCACACTGCTGTAACCCTTTGAAAATCAAAAGTCTATGAGTGGAAATTGTTTTTATTAATACATATTCAAGTTGCCTCTCTTGAATTTCCTTGTTTAATCATAAAAGGGTATTATGTCTGACATATCTATTAATACCATGTGCCCTAGATTCATTGCTATAAATGGAATCTAAAACTCTTTTTCAGGGGTCAGGTGTTTTACTCTAGAATTATAACTGTTAAACCTGAATCTTTGTCAAAATTGTATGTTGCTGATTTTTAAACTTTAACAGTTGCTTATAATCATGCTTCCTTTCTGAACCTATGATTCAGCTGTTGTCAAGTGACCCTCCTACTTTCTCTACCTTGTTTATCTGTTCATATTCCTTCTCAAAGGGGGAGCTTCTATTTAGGGGGAGAGATAATTCAGGGGAGTCTTACTTTCAAGGGAAAAATGTTCTAGAGGAATTTGCATGCATATTGCACTTTGCACTCATATTTTTACTGTTTTTCTCTTTTTGATCATGTCAAAGGGGGAGAAAATCTTGTGTATGACTCACTGTCACATTGTGTTGCCATCATCAAAAAGGGGGAGAATGTTGTGCCTCTTAGGCACAAGCATGTGCTATGTCGCCTTGATGATAGCAATGCTATTTGGTTTTGATGATAGCAAGGCAGTGAGTGCATTTGAGTGCATTTGATATTGTATTTTAATGATAGCAATGTTATTATGTTTTGATGATTACAATAAACAAAGTGCATTTCTATGCATTCTTATTCTTGAGCATTCTGCATATTGATAGCAACATGAATGATGATGTTTAGCATTGATGGCATTTGCTCTTTATATATGTGCATTGCATTATGTCAGATATCATGTCTCTGCATATATCATGTCTGGGTAGCAAAGTCTATACACTGGATTGTGTATTTGTGCATCATGCAAGTCTATACATTGGACTCTCGTTCAAGCCTATGCACTGCATTGGTTAAGTGTGCACAGCGTCAACGCACTTCATTAGAAGTGTGTACAGCGTCAACGCGTGAAGTCTGTACAGCCGGGTCATATGCTTCTAAGTCTATGCATTACTGTTCATGCATCAGTATTCATCAAGTCTGTACAGCATGTCTCTCACGTTGGAAGTCTATACATTGGTGTGGGTCATCCAAGTCTGTACACTTGCTGCACTGTTCAAGCTCATACACTGGCAGCTCTGCTTAAGTCTATACATTCGCTGCAGAGATCACTGTCAAGTCTGCACATTGGTCTTCGATTTCAAGTCTATACACTGGCTTATTCTCCAAGTCTATACAGCATTTTGCTTCGCCAAAGTCTGTACATTGGTCTGCATAGGCTAAGTGTTTACATCGTCTGCTGTGAGGATAGCAAGTCTGTACACTGGCCTTCTTTCATGATAAACTACAAGTCTACACATTCAACACTGTTCTTCAAAGTCTGTACATCAGATTGTACTTCATCTTCGTGCTGTTTCTGTACTTGAGTCTTCGTGTTGTTTCCCCTCACTAACACGAAAAGATCTCGTGTCGTATGAGCTTACAACACTTCGTGTTGATTTCCTTGCGTGACAGGAAAGCTTGTATGAGGTTAGACTTCGTGTCGTTTCCCTTGTCTCATTTGTCTTCGTGTTGTTTTTTGCTTTATTGTCTTCATGTTGTTTTTATTTTGATTGTCTTCGTGTTGGTTCAGTGTCTACGTCTTCGTGTTGTTTTAGTGTTCTGTCTTCGTATTGGTCTTACGTAATCAAGTCGAGTCTGTTTGTGTTGTCCGCGTGTCGTTCGTAAGTTCGTGCAATTTTCTCTTCTAGTCGTTTTCACTCCGTGTCGATTTCAGTTTTTGACTTCGTGTTGATTTCAACCCATGTCAATTCTGTTTTGTCTTTGTGTCGTTTTCACTCCGTGTCGAAACCTGTGTTTCGTCTTCGTGTTGTCTTCACCCCGTGTCATTTTTTCAGACTTCGTCTCCGTGTTGTTTTCATAACTTCGTGTCGTGTTTGTTACACCTCGTGTCGTTTTCCGTTTTGTGTCTTCGTGTCGTTTTTTGTTCTTCCTAGACCTTGTGTCTTTCTTGTGTTGAAACCACACTTCGTGTTGGTTTCTGTTTTGTCTCCATGTATCTCGTGTCGTTCTTCTTTTTACCTCGTGTTGTTTTATAACTTCACTTCGTGTCGTTCTCGCTTTAACCACACTTCGTGTTGCTTTACGTAGACCTTGTGTCTTACTTTGTTTGCAAACACTTCGTGTCGGTTTCTGCTGTCACCCCATGTTGTTCTCATGTTATCGTTTATGTCTGTGTGGTCTTACTTCGTGTTACTTACTGTTGTACATCGAGTCCTTACTGACTTCGTGTCGTTTTCCCTAGTGTGTCCTCGCGTTGTCTCCGTGTCGTTGCTATTTGTCACTTCGTGTTGTTTCGTTTTAACCTCGTTCAAGTTTCTTCTAAAGTACTGTTCTTCTGATAATCTATACAGAGGTGTTCCTTAAATTGATTACTTATCCGATACTCTGTTTTACAGGTGCTCTAATCGTGAAGCAGTACGTGATACAAGGCTGCATCTGGCACGTGATCCAAGATGCAGAGGAGCCTCCACGTGGTCCGAAATATTAGGGCAGGAAACATGGGAGGCACACGCGTTTTGTGCCCTATCCACCTGCTGCTGATGCTATATAAGGAAGCCTTCGTCCACAGATGAAGGTTGATCGAGTTGGCGAGAAGAAAAGCGTATACAGAGAGCCACGATCCAGATAGAAGAAGAAAAGAGAAAGAAGAAGAGCAGAAGGAGAAGAAGAGAGGTAGAGAGCTCGAGAAGAGTGTGAATCGAAGAAGAAGCCCGGAGAGCAAAAAAGTCCTTCGATCCAGAAAAAGAAAAGAGGAAGAAAAAGAGAAGAAGAGAGAATAGCAGAGAGCATGAGTCAAAGAGAATAGAGGAAAAGAGATCGAGAGAGTGAAAGAGCAGAAGAAGAAAAGAGCTGCAGTAGAAAGCAGAAGAAGAAGAGAAGAGAAGAGACAGAGAGAGCCTGCGAAAGAAGAAGAAAAGAAAGAGAAGAAGAGCAAAAGGAAAAGAAGAAAAAGAGAGAATTAGAGAGCTCGTAAGGGTTAAGAGAAAAAGAGAGTGAGAGAGAAGAGAAGAGGAAGAGAAGCTTACCTGAAGATCTGTCTACTGGACCGTGGATCAAATCCAGGCCAGTCAGCTCCATGCGAGCTACATCTGTGTTATCTTTCTTTACAGCTTTCTGATCGCTGTGTATTTTTCCTTTCTTAGTTTTCCTTTTTCATTTGGTTAGCTGTGTTCTTCGATCCTCTGGATTGAGGTCGGGTCCCTCCTGGTCTGGAGGAAGAGTGGTCTGCGACCTCTAGTTTGCAAGTGGCTGGAAGTCACTTGTGTGTTCCCTCCGGTTTGGAGGAAGGGAGATCTGATCTCCAGTTGCAAGTAGCTGGGAGCTACTTGTGGGTTCCTCCTGTGGATTCAGGAGAAGGGAGACTTGTCTCCGGTTCTGGGCTTGTGGTAGCAAGTCCAGGTGTCCCTCCGGTTGGGAGGAAGAGAGGTCTTCGAACTCTGGTTTGCTGGTGACTGGAAGTCACCGGTTGGTTCCCTCCTGGTCTGGAGGAAGAGAGACTTCGGTCTCTAGTTTCCAAGTGGCTGAAAGTCACTTGCGGTGTCCCTCCGGTTGGGAGGAAGAGGGGAGCGTGTTCCCCTGGTCAAGCTGTGTGGCAGCACCTGTTGCAGACTGAGTCTGCGGTTTCTAGCGTGAGCTAGTGGAAGCCACACTCGGGTTGAGTGTGGGGTGGATGTAGGTCTGCTGGACCGAACCACCTAAAAACCCCTTGTGCACTGTGGTTTGATTTGTCTATTTGTGCTTCCGCTAGGTGATTGCATAGGGGCGCTCCTTGTGTTTGGCGTCTGGTTGAGCAGAAGATTTATTAGTTTTCAGATTGACTAAATCTGTCTTGTTTGCTCTCCAGTGATCTCACTGTGTGTTTGGTTAGTTCCACAACTGCCATTTAGCCTTCAAGTTTGTTTAGTTTGCGAACTAGCATTTTAGTGAGCGAAATTTTAACTGGGCGAAAGGTTTTTAAAAGTCATATTCATTCACCCCCCCTCTGAATACTGCACCGAACCCAACAAGAACCAAGGGTTGAGTTAACATAAAAACGTAAAGCCCTTAACGCGAGTATATACTAACATAGTTATGGTAATTGTAGGATAATGGCTGCTGAACGTGCTCAGTGGCACAACATGCAGCGTACACTCCAAGGCATGACCCAAGTGCTGCAACAAGTAGCACAGGGAGGTGCACAACGAGCCGGAAGTCTCCACCAAGTCTTCAAGAACATGAACCCTCCCAAATTCATGGGTTCTACTGATCCGAATGACGCAGAGCACTGGATCAGGGAGACAGAGCGTATATTCCGTGTTATGCAATGCACAGATCAAGATAAAGTCTTATTAGCTACTTTCCAACTAGAAAGGGATGCCCGATGCTGGTGGGAGTCAGTCGAAGCTACTATAAATCAAGATCAAATTACTTGGGAAGAATTTGTTGAACATTTCAACAATAAATATTTTTCAGACCGAGTCCAAGAAAAGAAAGCTACCGAATTTGCCGCACTCAAGCAACGGTCATTATCGGTGGCGGAGTACGAGGCACAATTCTCTAGATTGTCTCGGTATGCTAAGCACTTAGTTAGCACCGAGAAGATGAAAGCTAGGAGGTTCCTTAATGGGCTCAGGCCCCAATATATTACCCAGCTGGCGCCAATGGATATTTAGGTCTACTCAGAGATAGTACGCCGAGCTCAATTGTTAGAAGATGCCACGGAGCTATCAGATAGAATCCGTGGGAAGGATAAGAAGGAATAAGTTACAAGTTCGGGTTCCTTTAAACCCAACTTCAAGAAGAGCCCTAGCACTGGAGGTACTTCTTCTCAAGACCAAAAATTTAAGAAGACCAAGCCCTTCTCTATCACTACTACACCTTCGAATATAATATGCAAGCATTGTGACAAGGCTGGTCATAAAGCCGAAGAGTGCTGGAGGAAACTTGGAGCATGTCTCCGTTGCGCGAGCCGTGAGCATCGGATTCCCGATTGCCCATTACTTAATGATCAAACCGGTGACGAAAAGTGCCCGGTAACCAAGAACACTCATCTTCACGCAATTAAGGAGATCGAACAAGAAGAAGGTGGACTAGTAGAAGGTACACTGAAAGTTTGTTCCAAGTATGCACATGTCTTACTTGATACGGGTGCATCACATTCTTTTATTTCCAAGAAGTTTGCTAACCCACTACCTATGGAACCGGAATGGATGAAAATAATTTTATCTACTCCTCTCGGAAACGAAACCGATATTACTCACCATTATCAAAACTGTGAAGTCTTGGTAAAAGGAAGAAATCTTCCTATCGATCTGATATGTTTAGATCTAAAGGAGTATGATGTCATACTAGGAGCGGATTGGTTATCCAAATACCAGGCAACAGTCGATTGCCGCAATAGCAAGGTTACTTTCAAGGACTTTCTAGAACTAGTCTATTCTAGCCCTAAGAGTCGGAGCGAGTCACCTCTTATTTCGGCTCTTCGAGCTAGCAAGCTAATAAGGAAAGGATGTGTATCTTTCCTTGCATTTGTCACGATTAAGGAGGCTAAGGAAACTAAGATAGAAGATATCCCAGTTGTGCAAGAATTTTCGGATGTGTTTCCGGAAGATTTGCCTGGATTACCCCCACAGAGAGAAGTGGCCTTCACCATCGACTTAGTCCCTGGTGCTGGACCTGTATCTAAGGCACCTTATAGAATGTCCCCTGCTGAACTCAAGGAGTTAAAAGAGCAATTAATGGAACTTTTTAAGAAAGGATTCATTAGATCGAGTACTTCCCCGTGGGGAGCGCCTGTGCTATTTGTAAAGAAGAAGGATGGATCCATGAGACTATGCATCGACTATCGACAGTTGAATCATCTCACTATCAAGAACAAGTATCCACTGCCGAGAATCGATGAGTTATTTGATCAAATATCTGGATCCATGTATTTTTCAAAGATTGATCTCAGGTCGGGATATCATCAACTAAAAATCAAGGAGGATGACATTCATAAGACCGCATTCAGAAGCAGGTATGGCCATTATGAGTTTGTTGTTATGCCTTTTGGACTAACAAATGCCCCTGCTGCCTTTATGCAGTTAATGAATAGTATATTCAGGCCTTATTTGGATCAATTCGTGGTGGTCTTTATTGATGATATATTAATTTATTCCAAGACTAAGGAAGAGCATAAGGAGCATTTGAGGATTGCATTACAAATATTGAGGACAAACCAATTATATGCCAAGCTCAGCAAGTGTGAGTTCTGGCTTGAAGAAGTAACTTTCCTCGGACATGTGATATCAAAGGATGGATTATCTGTAGATCCATCAAAGGTTGAAGCTGTGAAGAATTGGGAAAGACCGACCAATGCTAGCGAGATCCGAAGTTTCTTAGGTCTTGCCAGCTATTACAGGCGATTCATCAGGATTTCTCTAAAATTGCCGTACCACTTACGAGGTTAACTCGCAAGGAGATCCGTTATGAATGGAGTGAGGAATGTGAAAGAAGCTTCCAAACTCTCAAGGATCATCTTACTACAGCTCATGTCTTAGCGTTACCAATGGAAGGAGAGAAATTTGAGGTATACACTGATGCTTCTGGCATTGGCCTCGGATGTGTTCTAATGCAACAAGGAAAGGTTATAGCTTATTCTTCTCGTCAATTGAAAAAGCATGAAGAGAACTACCCCGTCCATGACTTAGAATTGGCCGCGGTGGTATTTGCACTCAAAATATTGAGACATTATCTTTACGGAGTACAGTTTACTGTATACTCTGATCACAAGAGTCTCAAGTATCTCTTTTCACAAAAGGAACTAAATATGAGGCAAAGACGTTGGCTAGAATATCTCAAGGACTTCGACTTCAATATACAATATCATCCCGGAAAGGGTAACCATGTAGCAGATGCCCTTAGTCGAAAGTCAAGAGCACTGTTAGCCAATTGTATGATTCAAGAATGGAAATTGCTGGAGCAATTCTCTGAACTCAATATAAGCATGGACACAGACTTTCAATGTGTCACATTATCTCATATAAGCATTCATCCAGACCTATTAGCTGAAATACAAGCACTTCAAGATAATGACCCAATATTAGTAGAGATCAAAGGCAAACTGGAAGGACAATCTGATTTCCAAATAACTTGTGAAGGAAGATTAATGTTCAGGAATAGAACTTGCATACCGGATTGTCCCGAGTTAAAGAAGAAGATCTTAGATGAAGCTCATAGATCAAGGTACACGATTCATCCTGGATCGACCAAAATGTACCAAGATGTGAAGAGGAATTTTTGGTGGCCCAACATGAAAAGGGAAATAGCAGACTATGTATCACGTTGTCTCACTTGCCAACAGGTCAAGGCGGAACACCAAAAGCCTGCTGGAAAATTACATCCTCTAGATATTCCCAAATGGAAGTGGGAGAATATTAGTATGGATTTCATCATGGGTTTATCTAAATCAAAAGGAGGACATGATGGAATATGGGTTATTATTGACCGATTGACTAAATCGGCGCATTTCTTGCCAATAAAAAGCCGATGGTCAGTGATGTTTTGGCTGCATTATACATCAAGAAAATAGTCAGATTACATGGTATTCCTATTTCAATCGTGTCTGACAGAGATCCATGTTTTACTTCTCATTTTTGGAAGGGACTACAACATTCGTTGGGAACAAGGCTTAACTTTAGTTCAGCTTTTCATCCTCAAACGGATGGTCAGACCGAGAGAACTAATCAGGTGGTTGAAGATATGCTCAGAGCTTGCATCATTGATTTCGATGGAAGCTGGCATGATCACTTGCCGTTGGTGGAATTTGCATACAATAATAGCTACCAGGCAAGTATACAAATGGCACCTTTCGAAGCTTTATACGGAAGGAGTTGCCGATCACCCTTATGCTGGGACGAAGTTGGAGAAAAATAACTATTAGGTCCAGATATGGTAAGGGATACCACCGAGAAGATACATTTGATTAGAGAAAGACTGCAAGTAGCTCAGTCTAGGCAAAAGACTTATGCTGACACTAGAAGGAGAGATCTTGAATTCCAAGTCGGAGATCATGTATTTCTCAAGATATCACCTGAACGTGGAATAAGGAGATTTGGTGTTAAAGGTAAACTTACACCAAGGTTTATTGGACCTTTTGAGATATTGGAAAGAGTTGGCGAGGTTACTTATCGCATCGCATTGTCTCCTCAATTGTCTGAAGTGCATAACGTATTCCACATATCTATGTTGAAGAAGTATGTACACGATCCATCACATATTATTGAACATGGAGACTTAGTTATCCAGAAGGATCTCACATATGAACAGAAGCCCATAAAGATACTAGATCGTGAAGTACGTACTCTAAGGAATAAGGTTATTCCCACGCTAAAAGTACAATGGAATAAGAGTTCCGATCATGAAGCCACATGGGAGACCGAGTAATTCATGAGGAAGCAATTTCCAGAATTATTTTAAGGTATATACTCTACACTCTCCACATATATATACTATGGAATTTGGGGACCAAATTCTTTTAAGTGGGGGAGGGTGTAGCAACCCTGGAAAAATAAAGATTTTGGAAAATAAAAATAAAAGATGAGTAAATAGATGATGAAAGCCTAAACGCATAAGAATAAGCCAGAAGGAAAATAACGCCTTGGGTCAAGGCGCTACTTCAAGAAGAAACGCCCTTATACAAGGCGCGAATTCCAGAAAGGACGCCAACAGATGAGGTCGTCAATTCTCAGCGGCCAACATAAATAAAAAGGGGCAAGTATAAGTGACGCCCTCTATCTGGACGCGTTTCACATGAGAACTGACGCTTGACAAGGCGTCAATTTAAATTAACGCCCTCACTTAGGACGTGAATCCAGTTCGAGTTTCGTTCGACCCAGGAGACTATCCAGAGCGAGTTTCTGGATAACTACGAGGAAGATTGAGTAGGGTAATGACTCTATCATGGAAGTATTACTTCCAATACAACTCTAACCCTCTTAGGATCCCCAAAATCCTATAAATAACCTTGTCCATCGAACCCTAAAAGCTATTTGGTCGAAGGAAGTTTTGCTCTGTTGCTGCTGTCATCCGTGAAGAACGTAAGTTTGTTCTTCATTTGCTTTACCTTCGCCTTCGGTTATGTATGATGAAGAAAACTAATGTCTTCATCTTATTTCATGTAGGAAGTCTACAGTAGGTAGTAACTCTTTTGCCAAAGAGAAGATCGTGGGTTCTTCATCCACGTCGTTCTTCTTCCTCTGCCTTCAGTTAAGTATTATGAAGAAAAAACTAATGATTCTTCATCTTATTTCTCTGTAGGAAAAGCCTTCTTGACCTACTGAAGAACGAGATTTTTCATCCAAAGCAAGCTACGCGTAGGGATCACATTCTCTCAACCTCTCTATCTCGGTACCTGCTGATCAGATAAATCCCAGAATACTCTGTATATGACAGAGTGACGTTGTTCTTCAACTTTCTCCACGAATCATCACCCAGATCTTAATCAAGGTAGGTTTTCTCAAGATCGTAGCCCAAACTAGATTAAGATCTTAATAATATCATCAGTCGTGCATGCATATAGTTTTATTGTGGTTTCAGATGGTTTCTATGTAATTTCAAAAGGGAACGCCCTTGACAAGGGCGCTAATTTAAAGAAGCGACCCACACTAGGGCGCTAATTATTGTTTGACACCCTGCCAGAAGTCGTCAATTTCATGTAATTAATAAATACCCACGCTTAAAATTTAATATCTATGTAACCATGAATCTAATATATTGCATGAGTATACCTGTGAAATCCTGCTATTTTTTCCTGTCATGATCATGTACCCTCTTTCCTGAAATTTTATTATCTGAAAATTGGTAAATTCTTGAATTCACGACCTTGTCTAGGTCGTCTCCTACTGAACTGACGCCCCAGACCAGGGCGCTAATTAAAAAGTAACGCCCCTGTTCAGGGCGCGTTTGTGTTAAAATTCTAGAATATTGATTTCTGCAGAATAGAAATATTGAAGGGACGACTGGTGTACAAGTCGTCAAATTGTAAATAAACGCCCCTATAGAAGGCGTTAATTTGATAAGTAATGACTTAGATTAAGTCGCTATTTTCCAGTGACACTATTTTTCACTATTACTGTTAACCGAGGGTTTCATATGTATATATATATATATCTATATATATCGGCACTATATTCCAGTCCGTGAATATAGTCCCATGTTTCATGATGTTTTATCGTTTACCTATTAACTCTCATTGACATACAAGCTCTCCATTGGACACTCCGTTCCTTTGGACTAGCGAGTTAGTCATAGAGACCTCCGTAAGACTCCTCGATCCTTGGATTCCCTCAAGGCCGACTGAGCTGGTTGTACCATAAAAACCCATTACACAATCTTTGCCATGTCACTCTATAGAAACATGGTATACCGGCCCTCATGCCATGCCATATGTATGATATGAGAATTATCTTAATGAACGGGGTAAAGCATGACATTGTTATGATGTTCTTGTAAACCCCAATTCTATATCAACATTGTTATGATGTTCTTGTAAACCCTAATTCTATATTAAACTTGATGATCTTGTGGACCTCAATTCTATATAAAGAATGTCCATACTTGTTTGTCATGATACCCAAGTTAGGGAACCAATTCCACCTAGTTTTTTATCGATAATCGTGATTGTACCGTTATTATCGCCTAACTATGTCAAGTGTCATATTTTTGGACTCTATTCTATCAAAGTCTATCCTACGTGTCTACAAGCTTTATCCTTGAAATTCCATATTGCCTATATACAAAAGTGGATGTATAAAATACATGATTAATGCCTGCGCATATAGGGCCTGATCTGGTCCTGGGAGGAGCACCCGAAAGTACTTGTGCCCATGGGAGTTGATTGATCACGGTATTGGCATTATATCGAAGTGCATGACTAGCTTGATTGAACATTCCACAAATATTGTACTTGACTTGATATTACATGACTTGCGTGGCCCGAGAAAGGGTAATT
Source organism: Amorphophallus konjac (assembly GCA_022559845.1). Classification (NCBI taxonomy): domain Eukaryota; kingdom Viridiplantae; phylum Streptophyta; class Magnoliopsida; order Alismatales; family Araceae; genus Amorphophallus; species Amorphophallus konjac. The sequence goes on along the minus strand of CM040126.1, from coordinate 175,663,720 downwards.
GTGTACTTGCTTGCTTGAAACATAATAGCCAAATTCCAACATGACATGATGAGTTTACTTGCTTGAAATATCTTGATATCTTTTGATATAAGTTCTTGAATGTTCATGACTAGTACTTCCTGCTATCTTATTGTTATCCACTCTCTCTACCTTGTCGTTTTGCGAGCATGCATAGCTATAGTGCATTCATGGAAAGTGTAATTACTTGAACCCCTTGCTAGTTCTTGAGATATAATTTGCTACTGAGCGTTCGCTCACTCAGTGTTTCCATAATTTTCAGGTAAGTCCGATGATGAGGGAATTCAATCTGATCGGGAAAGTCAAGAGTGAAAGAGTTAGAGGTATTCAAGCGCCCATCAGTCCTGTCTTATCTATATTTTCTTGAGTCAGAATTGTACCTTTCTTTTATTTTTATTGAGTCTAGTATTTGCAAGGGTTTGTAATAGACATATTCTTATTAAAGGAATTAATGGATTGGGTTATCTTTATATTTACGTACTCTATCTTTGTGTCGAATACACTACTACTCTGATTGACATGATTGATATAAACTCGTCACGCATCTCCGGGTACCTTCCGCGCTCAGGGCGTGACAACTATTCTGTCATGAGCTGACAGAACACAGCGTCTAACGGTCTAACAGGGGTGCGTCACAGTGTCTGTGATGGTCTATCGAGGGGCCGTTACAGTAATGTAACGCTCCTGTCCTGGTGCGTTAGAGACAACAGTGAAACGAAAACATAACAGAGTGTGTGACGGTCTATCGTAAGGCCGTAACATGCATGTGATGGTCCTACCATGATGCGTCAGAGCGTCTGCTGATAGAAACTAATATGAAACCTAAGAGATCAACACACATCATGTCTGTAAATCAAATACCATGTCTATCCTAGGCATGATAACAAAGTATAGGCTATCTACATGCATGGGTTTCAATGAATAGATAAGATAACATCTTTTAATTTTCTACTTGGGGCTAAGAGATGTGTGAATGCATAGAACTATTAAAACATGAAATTCATGATCTATCATGCATGGAATTCAATCAAACTAGAGGGCTTTTATTCCTATCTAGCTATTTTTTCCGTTCATGAGATGACCTACCTCTTAACTTGGCTTTAAACTTCCAATTTAGGGTTTGAAAAACGTGCCCTAGCTCTCCTCTTCCTGTGACTTTTCAGCAACTTCCTTGGGCTCTAACTCCACGACCTCTTGACCTAAGGACGTGAAATTTGGAGAGGAGTTAGTCTAAAGTATTGTAAACAACTTCCTCTAAAGAACTTACCTGAGATTATGACTCCTTACCTTGATTCCACGCGAGTAAAAGTAAGGGTCGCACAGTTCAGAACTAGGTCCTATTTATAGAGTTCTAGCTAGGGTTTGAGGATTAGATCGATTCTAGAGTCCTTAATCTGCCAGAATCTAATCCCTAAGAGTCCTTAGTAGTGTTATTAACTCTCCCAAGTCGATCCCTAGTGGATAAGATCTCAAGGTTCTGATCTTTCTACTAGTTCTTTCCTTCACGGAACTATCAGGGTGTAACGGTTGTAGACCCCTGCGTTACAAGCATGTGAAGGTCTCACGATAGACCATTACATTCAATGTTTCCAGAGTTCAACATTAATCAAACTCTTTTTGTAATTATCCTATATAATTATTTATATAATTTGTATCTATCCTTATTCTGCTAAAACATGACTTCTAAGAGTCCCTAGTGATTTTACATGTCATTCTAATTAGGTCTCTTATGGATAGGATCATCAAGTTCTAATCTTTTTATACATTCTCTTACTTACGGAACTTGCAGGCTGTGACGGTCTAGGATATACGCGTCACAAGGCTGTGGCGGTCGCCCGATGGACCGTTACATTCGACGCATTCAGAAGTTTAATTTTAATAAAACTCTTTTATTTATTTTTCATCTAGTTATCCTATTAAGTGGTGTTTATCCTTTAAAATCCGTAAATAACCTTCTAGAATATGGGCCAAATTAAATGGGCCTGGTCTTTAAACCTTTTTGATTTGTTTAAGTGGATTCGGTTAATTGATTAACACAATTGGGCCTTATAATGACTAATAAACTCAATATTCCTTTTATAAATTTATTTAGCCCTTATAAATTATAATAAATTATAAAATAATCTAGAAATAACTTATATAATTTCTGGGGCACTACACCCTCCGCCACTTAGAAGAATTTGGTCCCCAAATTCAATACATGGATTGTGGAGAGTGTACTTACAGTTAAATAATTCTGAAAATCTTTTTCTCATGGCTGCTTCAGTTTCCCATGTGCTTCATATGGCCATGTTTTCTTGCATTGAATTTTGACCATAGGGATAACCTTATTTGTTAGTTGACGCACTTCTCGTTCCAGAATCTTTATTGGTGTTTGTTCATATGTCAAGTCCTTCTGAATCTCTAGATTGTCATAAGTGATAATGTGGTCAGGATCGTATACATACTTCTTTAGCATGGAGACGTGAAATACGTCATGAACTCCTGCTAATTGTGGAGGTAAAACCAGCTTGTAAGCTACTTCGCCGACCGTTTCAAGAATTTCAAACGAGCCAATGAATCTTGGAGTTAGCTTTCCTTTAATGCCAAATCTTCGAATACCACGACCTCGAGAAACCTTCAAATATATATGATCTCCTACCAGAAAGTCCAAGTCACGTCTTCGATTGTCAGAATAAGATTTTTGCCTATCTTGCGCCATCTTCATTCTTTCCTGAATGAGTTTTATTTTCTCTGTAGAATCTCGGATAATATCGGGGCCTAAGAATTGTCTTTCCCCCATTTCACTCCAACATATTGGTGATCGACAGCTTTTTCTATATAAGGCTTCAAAAGGTGCCATTTGTATGCTTGCCTGATAGCTATTGTTATAAGCAAACTCTACTAGAGGTAAGTGATCATGCCAACTACCTCCAAAGTCAATAGCATAAGCCCTGAGCATATCCTCTACTACCTGATTTGTTCTTTCCGTCTGACCATCAATTTGTGGATGAAAGGCCGTGCTAAAATTCAATCTAGTTCCCAGTGAATGTTGTAGGCCCTTCCAGAATTGTGATGTAAATCGGGGATCTCTATCTGATACAATAGTGACTGGAACACCATGTAATTTGACAATCTCTCTTATGTATAATGCTGCTAGAATGTCCATAGACCATCGACTTTTGATTGGTATAAAATGTGCGGATTTAGTCAATCGGTCTATAATTACCCATATTCCATCATGTCCTCCCCTGGTCTTAGGTAAACCCATAATAAAGTCCATCCCTATACTCTCCCACTTCCATTCGGGAATAGTTAAGGGGTGCAGTTTACCCGCGGGTCTAAAATGCTCTGCTTTTACTTGTTGACAAGTGAGACAGCGAGACACGAAATCAGTTATTTCTCTCTTCATATTGGGCCACCAGAAAATTCTTTTGAGATCTTGATACATCTTTGTTCCTCTTGGATGAATTGTGTATTTGGAATTATGCGCTTCATCTAGGATTAGTTTCTTCGTAGCCTCATGATCTGGTACACATATTCGGCCCTTAAATAACAATCTTCCGTCATTGGAAATAGAAAAATCCGACCTTTGTTCCATATTGGCTTTAATTTCCAGTAATATAGGATCATCATTTTGCAGCTCGACCAGATCTTCTATCAATGTAGGTTGAGCTCGGATATTTGCTATGAAACAATCTTCTTCTTTTATGTCAATATCTAAGTTCAACTGAACAAATTGAGGAACAAGGTTGGTTACGCTTATCATAAGACTTGATAGCATACCTATTGATTTTCTGCTGAGTGCAACTGCTACAGCATTAGCCTTGCTAGGATGATATTGAATAGCAAAATCAAAGTCTTTGAGGTATTCTAACCACATCCTCTGTCTCATGTTAAGCTTCTTTTGAGACAATAAATATTTCAGGCTTTTGTGGTCCGAGTTGACCGTGAACCTTTCTTCATAAAGATAATGACGCCAAATTTTCAAGGCGAAAATAACCGCTGCTAATTCCAGGTCATGTACGGGATAGTTTTCCTCGTGATGTTTCAATTGTCTTGAAGAATAACAGATTACTTTTCTATTCTGCATGAGAATGCATCCTAAGCCAATGCCAGACGCATCCGTATACACTTCGAATCCACCACCCTCCATTGGTAGTGACAAAACAGGGGCTGTTGTAAGATGATTCTTAAGAGTTTGGAAATTCTTCTCACATTCCTCTGACCAGACAAAAGGATTTTCTTTTCTGGTGAGTCTAGTTAAAGGAACTGCTATCTTTGAGAAGTCCTTACTGAATCTTTTATAATAACTAGCTAGACCCAGAAAGCTCCTTACTTCAGACACAGTCGTAGGCCGACTCCAATTCTTGATAGCTTCTACCTTAGAAGGATCCACAGCAATACCTTCTTTTAAAATAATGTGGCCTAGGAATGAGACTTCCTCGAGCCAGAATTCACACTTATTGAGTTTGGCATAAAGCTTGTGCTCTCTAAGTGTTTGTAAAGCTATTTTCAAATGTTGTTCATGTTCCTCTTTTGTCTTGGAATATATCAAGATATCGTCAATGAAGACGACAATGAATTGATCCAGGTATGGCTGGAAGACACTGTTCATAAGTTGCATAAATGCTGCTGGGGAATTAGTTTACCCAAATGGCATTACCACGAATTCATAGTGACCATAACGACTTCGAAAGGCCGATTTATAAATGTCTTCTTCTTAATTCTAAGCTGATGATAACCTGATCTGAGGTCAATCTTAGAGAAATATTCTGCTCCTGAAAGCTGATCGAAGAGCTCATCAATACGCGGCAACGGATACTTATTTTTAATTGTAAGCTGATTCAGTCGCCGGTAATCGATGCATAGCCTGAGAGAACCATCCTTCTTCTTGACAAATAGAACCGGCACACCCTAAGGGGATGTGCTAGGTCTAATGAAGCCCTTATCTAGAAGTTCCTGCAACTGCTTCTTTAGTTCTTTAAGTTCTATGGGGGACATCTTGTAAGGGGCTATAGAAACAGGTGCCGCTCCTGGAATGAGTTCAATAGTGAAGTTCACTTCCCTCTCGGGAGGTAAACTAGGTAGTTCAGATGGAAACACGTCTGGGAACTCATTTACAATAGGGATGTCTGCTATGATAATATCCTTGGACTCTGTAATAATGACGGAAGCAAGAAAAGCTTCACATCCTCGCGAGATGAGCTTGCAAGCGTGAAGTGAGGATATGATAGTGGGGTGTTTCTTGTATTTGATGCCAAGAAAAGAGAATCTTGGAAGACCGGGTTTTTGAAAAGATATAATCATATTTCGGCAATTGATATAAGCATCATAGTCTACAAGCCAATTTACCCCTAAAATGGCATCATAACCTTTCATGTCAAGGCATACTAAGTTTGCGAGGAGATTGTGACCTTCTACTATCACTTCGCTATGAGGATAATAGTTGGTAAGCTTAGTTCCAGAACCTAAGGGTGTGGAAATAGCGAGATCTGAAGGTAAGAGAACTAATGTAATTGACAATGTTTTTACAAAAGTAGTGGAGATAAAAGAATGAGAGGCACCGGTATCAAATAGCACAAATGCAGGATGAGAACAAATTTGAAGAGTACCTTCCTTAAGTCCATCATCCCTGGGCGCTTCCTCTTCTTCCAGAACGGCATTGAGGCGAGCCTGCCTCCTGCGTCCATTACCAGATGACTGGTCCTTCATAAGGGGGCAATCCGGCATGCGATGCTCCCTGCTTCTACAATGTAAACAAGCGCCAAGGCGCTTCCAACACTCCTCAGCCGAATGGCCGAATTTCTCACAAAATGTGCAAGCCGTGGTGACCTGCTCCTTCTCTTCCTTGACTTTCTTTTGCTTGTGGGAACTTCCACCGTTCCCACTCCTAGATCTTTTCTTATTATCACGGCTTTTGTAGGGTTCCATGATACTAAACTTCTCTTTCTTATAACGCCGATCGGAACGTCGGCTTGATTCTTCTCCTTTTCTTTTTAACTTCTCGACCTTCTCTAAGGTCCTTTCACATAAATATGCTCGCTGCACCATCTACGCATCGGTACGGATGTTCTGGGTCCCGAGTTGCTGAATGAAGTCGAGTCGTAACCCGTCCATAAACTAATTTGCTTTCAGTAGATCGGTGCTGATAAGATGTGGTGCGTAAGGTGCAAGCCTGGGGAATTGTAGTTCATATTCGGCAACCGTCATCATTCCTTGCCGAAGAGTGGTGAACTCCATAGCCTTCCTTTCCTTTACATGCTCGGAGAAATACTTGGAATGGAATAAAGTGAGAAAACCATCCCACGTATGAGGTGCATTGGCCGGAGGTGCTGGAACCGACTTCCACCAAGTACGGGCATCCTTATTAAGTTGAAACGTTGCCAGACGCACCTTCTCCTGATCGGTGCATTGAATGACATCAAAGATATGATTCATTTCATCGATCCATTTTTCTGCTTCATCCGGGTTGGAGGAACCGTAGAAACACAGAAGGTTTAAACTCCGAAATTGTGATGTAGATTGCCAGCCCGTGCTCTTGCGCCACCTTGCGCTATGGTTTGTAATGCCTGAGTAAGGCCGGCAACTGTTTGTTGCATGCCATCCCAATCTACACGATGGGCCATTTGTAAAACAAGGTACCTGAGAGGAAAATAACCACTTGTTATTTCTCGTAGAATTGGAAGTAAATCAATCTTAAAACTAATTAATTATCTTATCCCGGGCTCTACCCAATTCTCACATGGGTATGGAAATTCCTTCGTTTGTTCATAGGTAGGGGTCCTAAAACCTTGGACTTACCCTATGACATGATTATTTTTCCCTAAGTCCTGAGACTTAAGCTCTGATACCAACTTAGCTGTCATGTCCCGAGCCTTTAATACAGCTGAAGACTAACTCAGGGAGCGCGAACAGCCGGCATGGTAAGCCTCTTGCAAGCAAGAACGATCAGAGCGTAAGACAATCACACAAAATTAATGCAATTACACAATATTTACTAAAAATCCAACTTCATTTCATTATCAATCAAATACTCAAAATACAATAACTTTTTTCACCATCTTTCACTCTACTAGACTCAAGAAATACACAATTACATAGACTCAATCTAAACAATATAGACTTTCCTAAGTCTTCGCTCATTCTTTATTCACTCTCGGATCCGCTACTTGAACATTCCAAATCCGAACCCGACTCACTTTCATTTCCCAAAAACCATTGGAAATAGGTAATAAGCACACTTGCCCAGTAGGTATCTTCGCATCAACATGAAGGCACTATTAAAGTAATTAACAATTTAGCTCTAAAGAAGTAAGGCAATATCATGCGAATGCAAATATCATGCGATTAAACCAAAGTAACACGATAATCATGTAAGATAGAGTGAACAATAATGAACTAGCAAAATGTAACAAGAACATGATATTTGGCCTTTCATGAACAAGAATGTAACGAGAATGCACTTTCACTTTCACTTTCATAACCATAAAGGTTACGCACGAGAATGTCAATCATGTAGCAATTCACTAGATTTTCACGAGTGCTCATGGATTTCACTTATTTATAAAGAAAGTACTCCTAGCGCAATGCGACGCCAGTAACATCATACCCCATGGTTTATAAAATATTATGTTTCCGGCAATCAGCCGTGGGGACTAGCATAGAGCCCTTGGACACAATCAGCACCCGAACTGCATCTTCACGTATAAATCAAGCTACTTACATGAGTGTAATAATAAAGTATGGTCAAGAATGTAATAAGTTCAATAACTCATGATAACAACAATCAATGAATGAATGCTTCAATTTAGAGTATGAGAGATCAAGAAAAAGACTTAAATAATGTCATGCTCACGGAAATAAATCGACAGCATAACGGTACATTCTTTTCTCTTTCCATTATATTAAGTTTCTTGATCAATATTATAAGTTCTAGACTATCATTAGTCCATCTAGAACCTTTGGAATATCAACCCTTTGGTCAAACCTTGGGTTAAATACTTAAGCAATGTGACGGTCGTTTACTGGGCCGTTACATCATGTAACACTCCAGTAGTGGGCCGTTACAATGATCCGAGTCCAGAACAATAAAAATAGACTCAGAGAAAGGTGACGGTCATGCATTGGGCCGTTACATTATGTGACAGTCCAGGATTAGACCGTTACATTAGTCTGAATCCCGAATCAAGAATTCAAACTCAGATGAATGTGACGGTCCTATATTGGGCCGTTACATGTGCCTGACGGTCCAACATAGAGCCGTTACATTACTGATAATCGAAAACATCGATAGTGTAGTCTAATCAATGGGCTTTAATGGTACAATCAACTCGGCGTCCTAGTGGGAATCCCAGGCTCGCGGAGAATTACGGAGGCCTTGAAACAAGATTTCCTAGTCCATTGGAAGGAATATCCAATAGAGAGGTCCTCAAGTCCAAGAATAATGTTTCTATAGTGCAAAGTGAACTAATGGACAACATACCGGAATATGTGCCATGTACTTAAGGAATGACTCTATTGATAAAGAGTGAAGGTGTAATGATGTGAAACCATGATAAAACACCATTAATACAATTTTGGAAAATCATGATTTAAATATAAAACTATAGAATTTTGGCACATGAAATTAACATAACTTAAAATAGCTCAAGATGCCTAAGTCATGCAAATTCCAATATGAAACAGTAAGTAAACTTAAAACCATAATAACAGGTCAAAACTTAGCTATCTAGGTTTAATTATATGTAAACTTAACTGGTTACTATTCTATCATGAGCTGACAGAACACAGCGTCTAACGGTCTAACAGGGGTGCGTCACAGTGTCTATGATGGTCTATTGAGGGGCCGTTGCAGTAATGTAACGCTCATGTCCTGGTGCGTTAGAGACAATAGTGAAATGAAAATATAACAGAGTGTGTGACGGTCTGTCGTAAGGCCGTTACATGCATGTGACGGTCCTACCATGATGCGTCAGAGCGTCTGCTGACAGAAACTGATATGAAACCTAAGAGATCAACACACATCATGTCTGTAAATCAAATACCATGTCTATCCTAGACATGATAACAAAGTATAGGCTATCTACATGCATGGGTTTTAGTGAATAGACAAGATAACATCTTTTAATTTTATACTTGGGGCTAAGAGATGTATGAATGCATAGAACTATTAAAACATGAAATTCATGATCTATCATGCATGGAATTCAATCAAACCAGAGGGCTTTTATTCCTATCAAGCTATTTTTGCCGTTCATGAGATGACCTACCTCTTAACTTGGCTTTAAACTTCCAATTTGAGGTTTGAAAAACGTGCCCTAGCTCTCCTCTTCCTATGACTTTTCAGCAACTTCCTTGGGCTCTAACTCCACGACCTCTTGACCTAAAGACGTGAAGTTTGGAGAAGAGTTAGTCTAAAGTATTGTAAACAACTTCCTCTAAAGAACTTACCTGAGATTATGACTCCTTACCTTGATTCCACGCGAGTAAAAGTAAGGGTCGCGCAGTTCAGAACTAGGTCCTATTTATAGAGTTCTAGCTAGGGATTGAGGATTAGATCGATTCTAGAGTCCTTAATCTACCAGAATCTAATCCCTAAGAGTCCTTAGTAGTGTTATTAACTCTCCGAAGTCGATCCCTAGTGGATAAGATCTCAAGGTTCTGATCTTTCTACTAGTTCTTTCTTTCACGGAACTATCAGGGTGTAACGGTTGTTGACCCCTGCGTTACAAGCATGTGACGGTCTCACGATAGACCGTTACATTCAATGTTTCCAGAGTTCAACATTAATCAAACTCTTTTGCTAATTATCCTATATAATTATTTATATAATTTGTATCTATCCTTATTCTGCTAAAACCTGACTTCTAAGAGTCCCTAGTGATTTTACATGTCATTCTAATTAGGTCTCTTATGGATAGGATCATCAAGTTCTAATCTTTTTATACATTCTCTTACTTACGGAACTTGCAGGCTGTGACGGTCTAGGGTATACGCATCACAAGGCTGTGGCGGTCGCCCGATGGACCGTTACATTCAACGCATTCATAATTTTAATTTTAATAAAACTCTTTTATTTTTTTTCATCTAGTTATCCTATTAAGTGGTGTTTATCCTTTAAAATCCGTAAATAATCTTATAGAATATGGGCCAAATTAAATGGGCCTGGTCTTTAAACCTTTTTGATTTGTTTAAGGGGATTAGGTTAATTGATTAACACAATTGGGCCTTATAATGACTAATAAACTCAAGATTCCTTTTATAAATTTATTTAGCCCTTATAAATTACAATAAATTATAAAATAATCTAGAAATAACTTATATAATTTCTGGGGCACTACATGGTCCAAGCCATTGCTTCTCACCTACCTCGTCCCAACATAACGGGGATCGACAACTTCTACCATACAAAGCTTCAAATGGAGCCATCTGGATGCTGGCCTGGTAACTGTTGTTATAGGCGAATTCAACCAATGCCAAGTGATCACTCCAACTACCTCCAAAGTCAATCATGTAGGCTCTAAGCATATCTTCCACTATCTGATTGGTCCTTTCAGTCTGTCTGTCTGTTTGTGGATGGAAAGTAGTACTGAAATTTAGACAAGTTCCCAATGACTCTTGCAATCCTTTCCAAAAATGAGAAGTGAACCTGGGGTCTCTATCAGACACAATGCTGACTGGTATACCATGTAGTCTTACCACTTCCTTCATATACAAAGTAGCCAAGACATCAACTGTCCATTTAGACTAAATAGATAAGAAATGAGCAGATTTTGTCAATCTGTCGACAATCACCCATATTGCATCAAATCCACTACGAGTCCTAGGTAGACCCATAATGAAATTCATGCCAATGCTCTCCCACTTCCATTGGGCTATATCAATGGGTTTCAATTTCCCTACTGGTCTGAAATGCTCGGCCTTGACTTGCTGACAAACCAAACATCTACTTATGAAGTCCGTAACTTCCCTTTTCATATTCGACCACCAAAAAGATCTTTTCAAATCATTAAACATCTTAGTACCTCCAGGATGAATGGTGTATCTGGCTCTATGAGCTTCCTCGAGGATCTTACTCTTTACCTCAACTACATCAGATACACAAGTTCTTCCCTGAAATAACAATCTTCCATCATCATCCATCATGAAGTCAGGTCTGTTACTCAAGCTTCCCTTGATCTCTACCAACTCGGGGTCATCATCTTGCAGAGACTTGATTTCCATCAATAATTCGGGCTTAAGTTGAATCTGAGCAATCATAACACGATCCTTGTCAACATTAAGATCTAAACTAGCTAACTGCTCCAGCAATCTCCATTCTTGTAACATGAGGCTTGACAATTTAGCTATAGGCTTGCGGCTTAAGGCATCTGCCACAACATTACCTTTTCCAGGATGATACTCAATGGAAAAATCAAAGTCCTTCAAATACTCCAGCCATCTTCGCTGCCTCATATTGAGTTCCTTCTGAGAAAACAAGTATTTCAAACTCTTATGATCTGAAAACACCGTAAATGCCTCTCCATACAAGTAGTGCCTCCATATCTTCAAGGTGAACACTACTGCTACTAGGTCTAAATCATGAACAGGATAATTCTCTTCATTCTTCCTCAACTGCCTAGAAGAATAGGCTATCACTTTCCCGTGCTGCATGAGTACACACTAAACCAATACCTGAAGCATCAATGTATATAACAAAACCTCCTTCTCCAGAAGATAAAGCCAAAATAGGTGCAGTAGTCAAACATTCCTTCAAGGTCTGAAAGCTTCGCTTGCAATCTTCTGACCAATCAAATTTGACCTCCTTGCGGGTTAATCTTGTCAGAGGTACCGCAATTTTGGAGAAATCTTGAATAAACCTTCGGTTGTAACCTGTTAAGCCTAGGAAACTCCTCACTTCAGTCACATTAGTAGGCTTATCCCAATTCTTTACTATCTCTACCTTCAAAGGATCAACAGAAACACCTTCTTTTGTGATGATATGCCCTAGAAAGGGCACCTCTTGCAGCCAGAAATCACACTTACTAAACTTGGCATATAACTGATGATCTCTCAATAGTTGCAATGCCATCCTCAAATGTTTAGCATGCTCCTCCTCACTCTTAGAATAAATCAAGATGTCATCAATGAACACCACGACCCATTGATCAAGATAGGGCTGAAACACATCGTTCATCAGCTGCATGAAAGCTGCAGGTGCATTCGTTAGCCCAAAAGGCATTACTACAAATTCAAAATTCCCATACCTTCTGCGGAAGGCTGTTTTACAGATATCCTCTTCCTTAATTCGTAACTGATGATATCCAGATCGAAGGTCGATCTTAGAAAAATACTGAGCTCTTGCTATCTGATCAAATAACTCATCAATCCATGGCAATGGATATTTGTTCTTGGTAGTCAATTGGTTCAATTGCCGATAATCGATGCACAACCTCATCGAACCATCCTTCTTCCGAACGAATAATATAGGGGCTCCCCACGGGGAAGTACTTGAGCGAATGAACCCTTTCTCAAGTAATTCCATCAACTGTTGCTTTAGTTCCCTTAGCTCCACAGGAGACATACGATAAGGAGCTTTGGAAATAGGAGTCGCACCAGGAATTAGATCAACAGAAAAGATTACTTCCCTTTCAGGAGGAAGTCCTGGCAGTTCCTCAAGAAAAACATCTGGAAAATCTCAGACGACAGAAAAGCCTTACATCCTCTCCTCATCAGCTTATCAGCTCGAAGAGCCGAAATAAGTGGAAGAGACTTATGGTGTCTAATTCCTATAAAAGAAAGTCAAGGGTGTCCAGTGAAAGACACAGAACTAGATCTGCATTGAACATTGGCCTCATACTTAGCCAACCAATCTGCTCCTAGGATTACATCATAATCCTTCATGTCCATACAAACTAAATCAGCTGGCAGGTTTTGTTCATTGATCATGACCTTACTGGAAGGATAGAAATACTTAATTGCTGATCCGGAACCAATAGGGGTCGAAATCTCTAATGGAGAATTCATCAAAATTGGCTTCATAGCTAAAGACTTCACAAATCTCTGAGAAATAAAAGAATGAGTGGCACCAATATCAAAAAGAACAAAAGCTGATTTATCATGTATAATAAGAGTACCTTTGACGAGTCCAGCCTCCTCAGCAGATCCTGCCTTGTCTTCTTGTAGAGCCTGGAGCTTACCTTGCTGCTTCTTGATTCCTTGTGGTTTCACCGGGGTAGCTTGCTCAGATAAAAGAGGACACTCGGGAATACGGTGGTCCCTATTGCCACAACGTAAACAGGCGCCCAGCTTGTGCCAGCACTCCTCCATCTTGTGACCTGGACGGTCACAATACTTGCATACACCCTTGAATGGAACAATAGGGCCAGGCTTCTTGTCTTCAATCTTCGGCATCTTGCCCTTTCATGAACCAGACCCGCTAATGGGCCTCTTCCCGCCATGACCGGGCTTGATACTCCCCGAACCAGTATGGTGTTGTTCTTTCTTAACATTCTTTCCACGGATTCTCTCCGTCATTTCTAAAGTATCTTCCAATACTTGAGCCTTTCTCACCATCTCGGAATAAGTTTGAATTTTCATCGGTGCCAACTGGTTGATATACTGCAGCTTCAGCCCATTAAGAAAGCGCTTAGCCTTCATATTCTCGGTAGGTATCAAGTGAGTAGCATAACGAGATAACTGAGAGAACTGAGCTTCATATTCAGCTACGGATAGATTCCGTTGCTTCAAAGCAGCAAACTCAGTCGCCTTCTTCTCTTGCACTCTATCCGAAAAATATTTACCATTGAAGAATTCCTCGAACTCTTCCCATGTGACTTGTCTATCACCAAGGGTAGCCTTCACTGCATCCCACCATGTCCTCGCATCACGTTCAAGTTGAAAGGTCGACAAGAGGACGCGTTCTTGATTGCTGGATTGCATCACTTCAAAAATTCTCCCTATCTCTTCAAGCCAGTGCTCGGCTTCATCAGGGTCAGTCGAGCCACCAAATCGTGGGAGATGCATCCCATGAAAGTCCCGACAGAGGTCGCCAGTGCCATGGTTTGCAGCTCCTCCTTGGGCCACTTGTTGCAAGGCCTGAGTAAGTCCTTGAACCGTACGATGCAAGTTCCTCCATTCCGCGTGTTCTCCTGCCATTGCAAAAGCCTACACGTGGAATAGGTTATGTTAGGTTCAATTAAGAATGGATAATCCTGCAATTAGATTATTAACTCAACCCCAGTCTTCTACCTAAATCTCACCAGGTTGGGTCCTTAGACCTATAACAAGGCTATAGGTCCTATGATATCACTTAGGATCCTAGAACTTAGTGAACCTAGGCTCTGATACCACCAAACTGTCACGCCCCGACGCGGAATATCGGGACTGGCAGTAGAAAACACTAGTAATGATAACATGCTAAGCTAAGAATTAACATAACGCCACGAACAAAAATAAATCCAATTCAATTATAATAACCATCAAATCGACTTAAACATAATCAAGCATAACCTCTACTTGACACCGTTACAACAACAAACACAAGCTCTAAGGCATAGCTAGATGTAAAACAACTATAACAATCTCAACATATCTATCAACTGATACACTCCAAGTCATCACTCTGGCCCATTCCCATCCATCTGTGACTCTTCACCTGAGCTGCCTGGAAAGGGGGAAACAACTATATGAGCGAATGCTAAGTAGGTAACAACATGCAAGTGTAAGTAATTAACTAATTAATTACATGTTTATATGAAATGGAAAGAAAAGAAATGACGATCGGATGAATCAACATAAAGAAAGTGCTAAAGAATGAAATGAAATAACAACATGGCAGGATGATATACTACAAGAATTTCAAGTTTATGAACAATATAAATAACAGAAAATTGTAGGAAATTGGCCAACAAGCAAGAATATAACCAAGTCGAACATGATTCAAGTAAGAGATTAAGAGATCGTTGTCATAGACATCATGCTAGTCATGCACTCGGTGCAATGCCTCACCATGTCATTACAAACTCCCATGGGCACAAGTACTTTTTGGGCACTCTCCCCAGGACCAGACCGGGCCCCTATGATGCGTTGGCATTAATTTAATGGATCCAAGATCCCATGTTGTCTAGACTTTAATCAAGTTAAAATGGCCAATTATAATCAAGTACAAACTTACCTCGGAACATCCCAAGGCTAAGTTGAAGAGATACTATCCAGAATTTCTGTCCAGGAGTTCAAGTTATCAAGAACCATCATGTTCTTGGATTCAAAACCGTGGAACACAGAGAAAACTAGTCTCTGGATGATATACGGTCACTAATGGACCGCTCAAGCACTTGTGCGGTCGACTCAGGGCCGCACTTAACAGGAACTGGGCAGGGTTGAACGGCTGATTAAGGGCCGCTCTTCAGCATGAACGGTAAGCATTGGGCCGCACAAGGCCAGAAGTTAATGAAATCGAAGACAGGATATGCGGTCCTGACAGAGTCGCTCATTAATTGAACGGTCCATTAAGGGCAGCCTGATAAGATGTATGGTCCATTACTGTCCGCACAACACATGGTCTAATAACAATCTAGAAATTCTCCCAAGTGGGCTCCCGGGCTGCCATAGGCAGGGTGGAATTGCACCACAGTCTAGCCCACTGTTTATTGGTCGGCCTAGGATCTACTGGACTGATCAAATCAAGAATTGGCCGAAGATGGATCAAGGATAATCGGCCAAACTAATTGGCATTAGCCAAGGAGGAACGGTCTCCACAGGGCCGTTCAGGGAGATATGCGGTCCACTAAAGGCCGCGCATGTCCCTATTAGTCCAATTAGGACTATGACTCATATCGCAGTAGTTCGATTGAGTCCAGGTTTAATTCTAGGGCATAATAATGGTTCATGATTAACGGTTCAGGTCTAAGGTTATAACAAGTATAAACCTAATAGCCATTTCAATTATAAATGATTCACAATTAAGATTGACATTCATTGGAAAGATGAATCAAGATCAAGCTCAAATTAAATAAATCAGCAAGAATTATTTACTGTCATAAATTACAGTTTATTAGGTGTGTTGCTAACATGCCATTTACCACTAATCTACTAACATAACATGCTGTAATGACAATTAATCTGTTCAGTTATAGATGTGCGGTCAGTTCTGGACCTTACATCTCCATGGACGGTCACAGACAGGCCGCGCATGCCCCCTCAGGTCCGAAGGCCTGCAGGAGATGGACGGTCGGTGGGGTGCCGCTGGGAGGGATGTGCGGTCTGGAACTGGCCGTAGGATAGACATGCGGTTAGGATTCGGCCGCACGTTCCACGGAAACGATCAGAGATAGAAAGATATAAACGGTCAATAACAGGCCGCCTGTCTGGACGTGCGGTCTATCGTGTGGCCGCACAAGTCCGGACAGATCGCTGCCCCCTTTGCCTTGCCCGACTCCGACGAGGTTTCTAGGGTTAGACTAAAACATGGAATTCGCATGATATAAAGCATAGAATTTGGGGCTTTTACTACCAAAAGAAAGAGCACGAAAAACTCTACAAGATGCATGAATCAATTTTATGTTTACAGCCTGAAATTACTACTTAATCGAAAGGGAACAGTTATAACCCTAAATGTGAAATGCTTCTACTAAAACCAGAAATTCTCACAAGACACCTGATAAATTTAGGGCTTTCTACATCAATGAAAAGCTGACACGATGATGCTTCCAACCATATAATATTTGTAGGGTTTGGCTTGCTATCACCTACCTGAATCGGATGAAGAAGGAAGGAGAAAGAAAACCCGAGACGCTTCTACATGCAGCCCCTAATCGCTAGAGATCTCCCTCGATCCAACTCCTCTGAAGCTGCCACTGGTTCGAAATGATTCTAGGGTTAGAGAGTTTCATTTTTATAGGTCACACGCCTTCTAGAGATTTCTAGGCACGGAGTATTCGTCCACGCAAGTTGGGTTAATGTGAACGCCGCCGCAATTGTTGACGCGATCCATTCTCCGCCGATTGCATCTCCTAGGGTTAAGGTTTTGGGAAAATAAGAGAGGGGAAATGATCCTCTCATCCTGGCCTTTCATTTGCCACTGGTTTGGGCTCATTTGATGGAGTATTGGGCTCGAATTTAGCGTTACAAGGTATGGTTAACTAAGTGTTTATTTTGGACTTAATCCACTAATTCGACCTATTTACAGATTTTATTTGGGTTGGTCTTAGAAGACAAGTTTGTTAAACGTGTTATCCTCTACAAGAATATATTTTTTCTGGATTTTTATAAAATAGTCAAAATTTAGCTTATTCTATTTATTAAGGAATTTGTAATTAATTTCTTGAAAAATCGGGGTATTACATCTCATGTCCCTCGGCATCCACATTGCCCAAAGCGGGCTCCTCATCCTCCGTTGCCAGAGTCTTTTACAGATGTTTTCAGGGCTTTGATGGTAACTCATGCATTGCAGCTTCCTCCGGTTGTGCCTTGCCGACCCGCGGCCGAGAATTTGCTCCAGTTTTATGAATATCATCGCCAGCATGGGCATTTGGTTGAGGATTGCCCCAAATTCCAGGAGTTTATTTATGAGCTGGAAGATAAGAAAAGGATTGATTGACCTGTAATTCGCAAGATTGTCTTACATCTTCGCAGAAAGTAACAACAATAAGACGCACCACCCTAGCAGCCGTCTCCATCGCTACAAGACCTGGGGCACCCCCGTGATTCTTTGGCTAGTGTTGCACCTGCTTCATCGCCTACTCTATCACCTTCATCTCCATCTCCACCGACCTCATTACCTTCGCCATCTCCTACCCCATCTTGACAACCTCCACAAACTCAGGCCTCTGCTTAGGCTGGCTTCTCTACTTCCTCCACTACTCCCGTTACCAACCCTGCTTCTGCTCCCGACGCCGCCCGGCGCATCGTATTGATATGTCAATGGTGGGCGCCGTGCTCCCCTTCTTCATCTTCTCCATCGTCGACACTACCTCTACTACCCCCATTGCCTGCATCACCATCTCTATGACCATCATTATCACCCTCATTACCTAACCCATCACCATCACCTTCACCACCGCCTCTCCCGAAACCTCCTACCTCATCTTCACTGCCTCCATCTCCCTAATATTCCTTGCCTGAGCCTGAGCAAACCACACTTTCACCTTCATCTTTATCCCTGCCTACATCTAAACCTATCGCCACTACCCTACTTTTGATGCCTTTACCCCCACCTTCACCTACATTTTCTCCACCGCTCGAGCGTGTCATTGCCGCTATCCCTCCACCACCTGAGGCCTCTACACCTTCTAAACCTTCACCATCAGAGTCTATTCCTTCTGCTTCTCTATGCACTTCCACCCCACGAAGAGGGTGTATGCCACCTTTGGTGCCCCATGGGTCTGGTCACCAAGGAGAAAATGAGCCAAGTCAGGATGATTCGATGCTAGTTTTGCATTTCAAGATTCAAGATTTTATCTGCCGCATGTCGGTCCGTGTCTTGGTCCCTGGCTATTTTGGGGATGATGAGCCTGCACTTCCAAAGACGGTTGTCAAGAAGCGTTCCCTTGCACTTGTACTAGTATCTTCACAAGCAAGACCGGTGGCAATCTCGTTGCTCACCGGAGGTCTTACCATTGATTCTCTTATTACCTCCCGCTCTATAGCTATTCAATTCACTGGCCAAGAAGGGTTTTCTATCCTTATTGTGCTCACTCATATGGCCACCAAAGGTTTGTCGGACTCTATGTTCAAGGGGCAATTTGCCGTATCTTCTACATTTTCGAAGGACATTCTACACATTCTATGCGATCTCCCTCAGTTTATCAGCCAGCCGGCCACATCAACGCCGCGCATTACTCTCCCCCAACTTCATCCTATTCTTGTATCAAGAGAGTTGTGCTTCAAGGCTGATTCCCGAGTGGAGTTGCCGAATCTCATGCTTTTGATGCCAAGAGACAAAACTCCATGGTTTTCTGATATTCATCATTCTGAGGAGTTAGTTATTTAAGAATGTCCACATGATGTTAGCACCGAGTGTCTAGAGACAACCGCTCCGATGAAGCTGCATGTTCATAGCCGGGCCAGGCTGTTTGCCAGATGGGCCCGCTATTTGAGAACATATTTCAAGTCAAGAAGCCCGAAGGTCCCAGTCCACGCCCAATGGGTCCAGTACAAGCAAGTTTCTGCTAAGAAGAGGCAGTGACGCGGGTTGAAGGGCCGCCAGTTCTGCACTCAGGGGATCACTTCTCCTTCTCCTTCCTTCCATTCATCATTCCTTTTACTCAGCTCCCACCCTTGGGTGGTGTACTTGCCCTCTTCTAATCCCGCTTCTATGATTTCCTCCTCTCACTCCTCTTCTCATCTGGATTCTCCAGATTTTCCTTATTTTCACAATTCTAGGCCTTTGCCTATGCCCTCCTTTCACTCCAATTTTGGGGCATCTTCTGATTCTTCTTCTTCAGAATTCCCGGACTCTATCTCTATTTCTTCTCCGACCACGTCAGATGATCATTCTTCATCTTCGACCTTGTCAGATGATTACCATTCTCCTTCTCCGACCACGTCGGATGATCACTCTTCTTCTTCACCTTCACAACAATCTCCTCATTATTTTTCTATTCGTTCTTCATCACCCTTTCGGGGTCGTCACCCTTTCTCTTGCTATTTTTGAGACTTTAGTCCGCCTTGATCTCAACTGATCTCTATTTATTCTGTATCTGGTTCCTTGTTATCAGTGTCTCTATGCCTTAACGAGGGAGTTCTAGCCTTCGTCTCTCTTCCTTTTGATCCTTATCCATCCAGTTTGATGTCTACCATTCCTCCATGTCGAGGAATCTTTCAAAAAACCTTGTTATCCTCTCATCTTTGTCCTATCAAGCAAGGAATGTGAAGCTCGATCATCAAGCTCTCGCTTTAGGATCTTGGTTTTCACTCCATGGATTTCAAGGAATCTTCTAATTGTGCAAGAATATGCTGTCATTTCCATTATTTACTTCTGCGCATGGTTATAATGCTAGTTCCTCAACATGGATGAGTGGCTTTAGGAGTATTGGTTAAGAGTCAAAATTGGTTCGCTTCTGTAGTATTCTTAGGCTGGTGATAGCTCCGCGCTGGGAGTCTAATTTCTTTCCCCGATCGTTGAGGGTGACCGTTAGCATGGATTTTTCACACATTACACGGCGAGCTATAGCCGATTTTCCTCTTAGGCACATCGTTGTTGCTTTGGCTATACCATGGGTATGCATAAAGGTCTTTTCTTTTCTCTGCTCGGCCGAGTGCAGGGGCAAGAGATTGATGGATGAGATGTCCAACCTAGGAGCTCCCTAATACGAGAGAGGTCTCAAATAGGGGCAGTCTTGACCATCAAAAGTGAGTGTTCATGCAAAATCTAGCCAATATGGGCTATCAAAAATTAAAGGGAAGTCAATGTCAAAATTATAAATCGAAAGGCATGGCAAGAGTGGTAGTATAATTCCCTACGGGATGTCATAAGCCTAGTCGCATGTGTGCCTAATAAGTATGGGTCCAAAATCAAAGACATAAAGTCCCGGCGTAATAGACTGTATCTTTGAAGGGTAGTGCTCTAGAAGGAATTCAAGTCCTGATATCTCCCATACTGTATTAAGCTTATCTCTAATTTTTCTTCTATTTCTCCCTCTTATGCTGGGTTGTATTTCGGGTATGGCCTTAGTAGGGGCAGCGTTCTTTAGAGACGGTTGATTATGGCAAGCCACCCTCAAATGCACGCCCTGCTCAAGCGAAGTCCTTAATGAAGAGGGGGAGGAGCGACGACCCCTGGCCAATAGTTTGAGCCCACTTGTGTGTGCTGTAGATTTCTATTACAAAATCTAAAAAAATAAAATATTGTCAAAATATAAAAAAAATCAAATATTGTCAAAATCTAAAAAAATCAGATATTATCAAAATTTAAAAAATAATAAAATAAAAATTATCAAAAACAAAAAAATCAAGTATTGTCAAAATCTAAAAAATCAAATATTATCAAAATCAAAAACAAAAAAAATCAAATATTGTCAAAATCTAAAAAAATAAAATAATTTCAAAATCCAAAAAAATCAGATATTATCAAAGAATCCAAAAAAATCAAAAAAAATATCAAAAATCTAAAAATATTTGTCTTATGTTCCCTTCTTCATGTGTTTTCTATCTATTTGTTTCGAGAACAGATATATAATATGTTTGTTAAGTGTGTAGGCTGCAAGTGCTCAAGTTTCTTTGCTCTATATTTCTCATTCTGCCTCCTACCCATACTTTCTGATCTGTTCCTCTCTTCTTCAATTTTATCTCTTGATCTGTTCTGAAGCTTGTTTCCTTCTCAGCTTTTCCGCTTCATCATATCTCCATGAGAGGACTTTACCTCACAATCATGAACCTGGTGGTTCTACTTCATCTGATCTTGGGCTTTCATTGAAGAGCATATTTGTCATGTCTTTTGTCCCACCGTGTCCTTGTCACACATGTTTATGTCCCTCTGTGTCGTCTCACAAGTGTTATTATGTCCCTCCGTGTCTGTCATGTTTTCATCCCGGTATGTTTTCGTCCCACTGTGTCGCCATGCCATGTGTTGTTGTTGATCCACACATGTGTTGTACGTATCTTTTGTCCCCCGCGGTTGTCGTCCCACGTGTGCTGTCCCACCACGTGTCTTGCCCCACCATGTCATTGTCCCACCGCGTGTGATGTCCCACCGTGTTATGTTGTCTTGCCCCACCGTGTTTCCATCCCCTCGCACACTTGTCATTGGTTCTTGTGATGTTTTGCCTATGTTGTTATGATTAGTCCATTATGTTGTGCTTAGTTCACCTTTGTGTTATTATGTTATTTCGTTCATTGTTTTATTGTGTTCGTCATTGTTGTCATGGTTGTCTTATATGTCAAAAATTTTGAAAAAAAAATGCCGTTTCGCTTGGCAGGTAGTCAAGTATGGCTCTCTATCCCAGCTCTTTATTGCATTACTATATGGTATCTACGTTATTATAGCCTCTCAAGGATCGGCTAGTTGTCTGTGTGTTCTGGGATTTGATGTTCCCCTTTAATAAAAGTGATGATGATGTAGAAGCATACAGTTAATCGTTGGATAAGCCATTAGTTTTAGTCGGGTGTGAGACGATGTACTCTATCTCATACGTCGTGGTTGAAAGAAGACTCTTGACCCCGTCTTGGTCAGTCTAGCAATAGTATCCTTGAGTACTTTCTATTTTATTCTTTCTTTGCATTCATTTTTATGATTTCTTTATTTTAGCCCAACAGGCATCATGTCATTTTTGGGCACCCACGTCTCGTGATCCTCTCAAGGTTTCTCCTCAGCAATGGATAATTGCACTTCAACTCTCTTGGATAAGAGATCATCATTCCAATCTAAATTTAAATGCTTTCTTTGATCTTCCTGCTTGGTCTTGTTGGCCAGCGTGATTCCTGTCTGAATTTTATCTCAGTTTCAATTCTCCTTTTCCAGCTTTTCAGCTATGTTCTTCTGATCCCCTCATTGGTCGCGGATTGTGTCCCCTAATGAGGTCGGTCGTGGTTCCCTTTGTTAGTTTAGTTCTCCAGACATGTCTCATCCACGTCGGCCATCCCGGGTGGTTAGTTCGACATTTTCAAGAGAATTCCTGTCGCTTGTTGGTTGTAACAGGTGTCTTTTGCCTTGATGACTACTTTTCAGTTCTCTTCACTTCATCTTTGCTTCATCTCCATTTCACATCACTTTCGCTTTCGCTCCATCTCCTTTCCATTTCGCCTCTACGCCACTTTCGCTCGTGCCCTTGCAAAGCGGACATCAAGGAGAGGCATCTATTGACACGTGTTTTAAGCCTGTAAGATGAGTTATTCCTCTTATTCATCTTTCATGATGCTCCGAATTATTCATTGTTTTGGAATCTCCTTTGACCGTATTTCGAGCGATTTCATGGCCATTTTTCGAGCCCATTGAGCTTTGGAGGCTTTTATCTTCAATTCCCCCACGTTCTAGTCTGTTTCGGGCCGTTCGGATGGCCGAACGGTCGTCTAGAAGAACCCTGCGCAACTCTCCTGGACGCGGTCTCCTAGGAGATCACGTTCACCCCTTTTTAAAATTTTTAATTTTTTTTAATTTTGGCTGCCCTAGTTGCGGTCTGGTATCAGACCGCAACCATAAGGTCGTGGTCTTCCCCAGACCGCATTCAAACATTTTTAAAATTTTTATTTTTAAATTTATTTTTTTATTTAAATTATGGGCATGGCCGTAGTTTTATGAAACTGCGACCATGAGGCTGCGGTATCCAACAAATCGCATTCTCAAATCTTCGATTCCTAGGGCTGCGTCAACCCCGTGGGCCTCCTACGTCGACTCCAAATTGACCTCTTATAGCTGCGGTTCCGGCATAACCGCGTTCATGAAGAAGCGGTTGATCGACAAACCGCGTTTTCGTTGTAGAGTCCTGCACCCCGTGGGCTCTGTTTTCTTCGACCGAGAGCATTCGGGACTCCTCCTTGGCACCATTTTTGATGGGAATAGGCTTCTAACTCGACTATTATCCCATCTGGGGTATTATCCCCACTATTAACTTGAGGATTAATCAATAAATATCCCCTATTTCGGGTGATTATCTCCTATTTTGACCTAGGGTTTTCTGGGTTCTCTATAAATAGCACCATGTTCGCAGTGTGCGAAGGGGGGCGCTTCTTCGATTCGGGGTGAAGCCATGCCGCATCGTCAAGTCAACTCTTCGACCCCAACCTATTGAGGGGAGTATTAGCTTTAATTTCCATCGCTCAAGGGCTCTTTCCCTCGTTCTATCTCTTAGTTCTCTACCTCTCCTTTTCGCAAATCATCATAGTTTCTACGTTTCTGCACGATCTGCAATTTTGAACATTTTATGTCACTTCTCCCCGCAGTTATACTGTGTGATAATTCATTTTATTCATGCATATCCATTTACAACGCACACACACCTATCTTTTGCACCCTTCCACAGGGGTTAAAAACCTCCCCCCGGTGCGTTATCCCCTTTTCCTTACACCTATTTTATGCAATCGGGTCAGATTCTACACTTACATATTCTAATGGGTTTTTCCTCTTGTGTTTGTCTTTGTTTTGCAAGAAAAGCAAGAGAACGTGAGGCCCTCTTCTTCTAGCCGGCTGGAAGGTGAGGAGGTGATAATCCACATCGTTTCCCATGTCCCCCTTCTACGTGCGATCACATCTTAGCAGTATGGAAATATTGTTCTTCTTCCTCTTTTCCAAGGAACGCAATAGGTATTTCAATCTCTATAGCACATGTTTCCTACTGTAGACCCTTGGTGGCTATCACGGTCAGTTCATCATCTTCATCGCCCCCCTTTTGTTCATGCTTTCATGCTTATTGAACATATTGCTTAGTTTGGGGCGGGTAGATATAAACATCTACAATAGGCTAAGTCCAAGGTTTAAGGACCCACACCAATGAATTAGGAATGAAATTTCTGAACCTATGTGAGAATTGGGTAGAGCCCGGGATGAGAGAGTTATTTAGGAAGATTTACCTAAGACAAATTCCTAAAACTCCATAGGAAATAACTAGTTGTTTATTTTCTCGGGTACCATATTCTCACAATGGCTCGTTGTGCAAATTAGGAAGCGATGCAACAGACTGTTGCGGGTCTTACCTGGGCCCTTCAGACTGTGGCCCAAGCTGGCGCAAGGGTCGGCGCGGGTAATTTACACGAGAACCTCCGGAGTATGAATCCTCCATGATTCTCTGGATCCTCTAACCCTGACGAGGCTGAAAATTGGATCGATGAGATGAACCAGATATTTGAGGTCATGCAATGCACCGATTAAGAGAAGGTCCTTCTTGCCACATTCCAACTGAACAAAGATGCACATACTTTTTGGAAGGCCACCTCGACACAACCTCAAAATGCTCAACTTACATGGGATGGGTTTCTTACACTCTTCTGAGCAAAATATTTCTCTGAACATGTAAAGGAAAGGAAGGCTGCGGAGTTTGCCTCCTTAAGGCAAGGAAAGATGTCCGTGGCAGAGTAGGAACTTCAATTCTCTCATCTGGCTCCATATGCTCCTCACCTGGTTAGCACCGATCTATTAAAGGCTAACCGATTTATGAATGGCTTAAGGCCCATCTTTATTACTCAACTTGGACCCCAAAATATCCGTACTTATATGGAGATGGTCCAACGGGCTCATTTATGTGAAAGGACCTTGGAGAAGGTCAAAAAATTCAAGGGTAAAAGCGAGGAGTCAAGCCGAAGGTTTGACAAGCGAGGTTGAAAGGAAGAGAACTTCAACATCATGAGCTCTTACACAACCCTCAATAACAAGAAGAGGTCCTGTAACGGGAATGGCAGTAGGAAGGATAAAAACAAGAAGGTGAAGGAGGAGGAAAAGCAAGTGGCAACGGCTTGCTCATTTTGTGAAAAATTCGGCCACACGGCCGAGGAATGCTGGAAGCGCTTGGGAGCTTGCTTACTTTGCGGGAATCGGGAGCATCATATGCCCGATTGCCCTCTCATGAAGGAACAAACTGCTAATGACAGGTGCTGGCGGTAGGCATGTCTCAATGCCGTAATGGACGAGGAAGCACCAAAGGATGATGGGTTAATGGAAGGTAGGATTCAAATTTATCTGCATCCTGCATTTGTGCTATTTGACACTAGTGCTTCTTATTCTTTTACATCTACTGCTTTTGCAAAAACTTTACCAGTTTCACCTGTTCCTCTACCATCGGATCTAGCTATTACTACACCTTTAGGTCTTGGAACTAAACTTACAACCCACTACCCTGATAGTGAGGTAACAATAGAGGGTCACAATCTTCCTGTAAACCTCGTATGCCATGACATGGAAGGCTACGATGCCATCTTAGGCGTAGATTGGCGTATTGATCACTATGCCGATATCAATTATCGAAATAGGAGGATTTCTGTTCATAAAATAGATCTTCTAAGATTTTCTTTCCTTGGCATCAAGTATAGGAAGCATCCCGCTCTCATCTCTTCTCTTCACGCTTGCAAACTTATCTCGCAAGGTTGTGAAGCTTTTCTTGCTTCCGTGATTGTTACCGAATCTAAGGAAATCATCTTAGAAGATGTACCCATTGTTCGAGAGTTTCCCGATGCCTTTCCATTTGACCTACCTGATTTACCGCTCGAAAGAGAAGTAAACTTCACTCTTGAACTTGTTCCTGGAGTAGCACCTGTTTCAATAGCTCCCTACATGATGTCTCCCACAGAACTTAAGGAATTGAAGATGTAACTTCAGGAGTTATTAGACAAGGGCTTCATTCGGCCCAACACATCCCCATGGGGTGCGGCGGTCCTATTCGTCGGGAAGAAGGGTGGATATCTTAAGCTCTACATGGACTACCGGCGACTAAATCAACTTACAATAAAAAATAAGTATCCATTGCCGCGAATCGATGAGCTCTTCGATCAAATCTCTGGAACAGAATACTTCTCTAAGATCGACCTCAGGTCGGGCTACCATCAATTGAAGATCAAAGATGAAGACATTTACAAGACTACTTTGCGGAGTTGATATGGACATTACGAGTTTGTAGTGATGGCGTTCGGGTTAACCAATGCCCCTGCGGCATTTATGCAACTTATGAACTATGTCTTCAGGCCCTATCTTTACCAATTTGTGGTCGTATTTATTGATGACATTCTCATATACTCCAAGACCAAGGAAGAACATGAAGAGCATTTAAGAATAGCTTTGCAAACACTAAGAGAACACCAACTCTATGTGAAGCTTAACAAGTGCGAGTTCTGGCTAAAAGAGGTCTCTTTCCTTGGCCATATTATTCCTAATGAAGTTATCGTGGTAGATCCTTCTAAAGTTGAAGCTGTTAAGAACTGGAGTCGACCAACGACCGTATCTGAAGTTAGGAGTTTTATCGGTCTGGCTGGCTACTATAGGTGATTCATCAAAGCTTTCTCCAAGATCGCTGTCCCCTTGACCCGACTCACAAGAAAAGAGATTCCCTTTGTATGGTCGAAGGACTACGAGGAGAGTTTCTAAAATCTTAAGGATCATCTCACTACTGCTCCTGTCTTGGCACTACCTATCGAAGGTGGTGGATTTGAAGTCTACACGGATGCATCAAGCATTGGCCTTGGATGCGTTCTTATGCAACATGGCAAAGTGATTTGTTATGCCTCTAGGCAGTTTAAGCGTCATGAGGAGAACTACCCTGTAAATGATCTGGAGCTGGATGCGGTTATTTTCACCTTAATGATTTGGCGCCATTACCTCTATGGGGAGAAGTTCATGATATTTTCGGACCACAAAAGTCTGAAGTACCTTTTCACCCAAAAGGAGTTAAACATGAGGCAACAAAGATGGTTGGAGTATCTCAAAGACTTTGAGTTTTCTATACAATATCACCCAGGCAAAGCAAATGATGTAGCTGATGCTCTCAGTAGGAGACCGTTGGCAACTCTTGTTGGAACACTAGTTTTAATGATGACAATCTATGAGTCATGTGAAGACTGGATTGCATAATTTTTTTTGCATTTGATCATTTCATATAAAATGTATGTCTGTGCACAATTGAGTCATTCAGCATACAAGGTCTGTGTACCTTGTGTTTGTTGCATACAGTCCATGCATAGGTTGAAGAAGTCAGTGCATAGTCAGGTATGTGCATACCACATTATTTGGCAGATAACGACTGCATACGTCTTAGTTGTTTGCATATTCAGGGTCGGTGCAGTGCATTCATAGTCGATGCATGTGTTCTTGTCTGTTATACATAGTCGGTGCATGTTCTATGTCCTTCATATGAAAGTCCGTGCATATCCTGCATTGCATATAGCAGAGGTCTGTGCAAATCTTCGCACACTCTAACTGAAGTCCGTGCATATCCTGCATTGCATATAGCGGAGGTCTGTGCAAGTCTTCGCACACGCTAACTGAAGTCCGTGTATATCCTGCATTGCATATAGTCAAGGTCTGTGTAGGTCCTCGCATGTGCATAACTGAGTCTGTGCAACTCTCATATTTTGCATGCACAAAGATTGTGCAAGGTTGCTCACGGCACATTGGTTCAGTGCATCGTTCGGTCTTCGACCATACATACTCAATGCATTCCTTACTAATACACACCATGTCAGTGCACCGTTTTGCATTTCACATATATATATAATGTTTGTGCATGACTCTCTTACAGCATAACAAAGTCGGTGCTTGTTCTAATTCATGCATACTTGAGTCCGTGCATGTTTGCTCTCATGCTATCTTAAGTCTGTGCAATTCCTATGATTGTCTAACTATCTTATGCTGACTGAATGTCTAACACTTTGACAGGACACTTATTCGTAGAGACTAAGCAAGGCACGTGATCCAAGGTTGAAGACTGAGCTATGCTCATGACACGTGGAGGGTAGTTACGCTCAGATGCTGCCACGTGGCCTTGGTCCTCAGATCTGGACGAAAAGCTTGGGCGAGAAATGTGATCTCCACACGCCCTCTTTCTGCTGCTCATATAAAAATGAGAATCTGCTCGTGAAAGAAGAAGTAGTAGATGATGAGAAAGAAAAAATAGAAGAAGAAAAAGTGAGAGAAAAAGATTGAAGAAAACTAAGAAGAAGAGAGGCGCATTAAAAAAAAATCAGAGGCAGAAATAGAAACTTAGAGAAAAAGAAGAGATGAAGAGGGAGTAAGATTGAGAGAAGAGACTAGAGTTCCTGAAGATTTGTCCAACTGGTCCTTGGATCAAATCCAACCCAGTTTGCTCCTGTGTGAGCTTCATTCTATCGAGTTTCAGTTCCAACTTTCCGTTGCTATTGTTTTTCCTATTTTTTCTTAAACTCTTATTCAAGCTGTGTGTCAGCGTTGCATAGGAGGATTCCTCTCGATAGCAAGCTGTGAAGCTCAGCGGTTGTAGGGATTCATCCCCGAAGCTGTGGATCGGCGGCAAGCTGTTTGTCAGCGGATGGCATAAATTGTAAGGCCCAGCGCAAGCTGTTTGTCAGCAGATGGCATACGCTGTAAGGCCCAGCGCAAGCTATTAGTCAGCGGATTGTAGGCAAGCTGTGCGGCCCAGCTAATTAAGCTGTGTATCAGCGGAAGCCATCTCTGGTTGGAGTGTGGGGTGGATGTAGGTCAGCTGATCGAACCACCTAAAATATCTTGTGCAGTGTGGTTGGATGCTTTTTCGTGTGAGATTGGTTGTTCCTAATCTTTTAGATAGCTTCCATTTGTATGTCTCCTAATAGTTGATTAGGCGTGCATCTCTGGTGTTTGAGAAATTGTCCACTGAATAAGCCATCATAATTCTATACATCTTTAAACTGGGCAAAATGTTTTAAGAAGATCCATTCACCCCCCTCTGGATCTACGTTTATCTCTATATCCGCACCCATCAATTGGTATGAGAGCGGGTGTCTGCACAGAGGGTCCAACCACCTACAGATCCGTTCCTACACTTAGTTTTGGTGCGATCTGGTTTGATCTATTTTGCATTACGATTTCTTATTTAATATGAGCTTGATACTCATGGCTGATCTTTCGAGATTTGAGGGATTGATCTTTTACAGTTGGCTTGATAGATTCAGAGAATATCTAATGCATTTTGTTGTGCCCTCCTTGGTTTTGATGATGACAAAGTTCTTTAATAGATTGAATAAAACATCGTGAGTGGCCATATGCTTCACATTCACTCATTCCATCTTTGATACACTCTACATTCACAATGATCAACTATCTTCTGAGATGCCAATTCAGTGATCAAATCTTTATCTCACTAACTATTTGATGAGAATGAATAATGCTGATAGCAAGCTCACTCTTTCTCCATGGTGAAATTCAGAAATCTGGAAGAAGGAAGACAAGGTAAGTGAAATGAAGAATCTCCATGAAAGGTGAGTAGAATTGATTCATTCAGATCAAACATGGTAGGAATTTCCCCTAGAATAACTTTGTTTTAGTTTGACCAAAAATCCCTTGAATTGGTAGTGCTTAATGTCTTTTTTCTGTTTTAACCTGAAGTGGGTCGACCCCCCCAGACAGATGGGTCGACCCCTGTTGCAACAGATGCCACCCTTTTTGGCTCTGGCACAAGTGGGTCGACCCAGCTGATAAAGGGGGTCGACCCCTGTGATCTCACAGAACCAGTTTTTGGCCCCTGTGAAGAAGTGGGACGTCCCATCTATCAAAGGGGGTTGACCCCTGTAACAAGCAGAACCTGGAAACAGGATCTGTTTGATACATGGGTCGACCCACTTGGCAGATGGGTCGACCCACTCTTGAATTTTCTTATTTTCTCCGATTTATGCTATATATTTGATCTATTAATTGTGTGGGCCATACTTCACGTGCAAATCACTTGTTAGTCATTGGGATTAACTAGTAATCATGTGGCTTAGACTATTAAACCTAATTAACATCATTTGATTAAGTCTAACACTGATATAACTTATTTCGTGCAGGTTTCGAACAGGATAAAGAAATGGCCACGTCGGATTTGCAGAACCAATCAAAGGAGAGAATAATCTCCTCCTTCCTCCAGCTAGGAGTGCCATCCCCCAAGATATAAATGCCCATGATTAGGGCGTCCCAAGGAAAAACGACCAGAGCTGCAAACGGTGCCACACGAGTGGTGGGCGTCTTCATCCTCGGGAGCAGAGGCGCACCTGCGTGTGGAAGAGAAGGTCGTGGTTCGAAGAGCAGCTTCATCGATCTTCATCTGAGCAACTTCGTTCAGCAATCAAGACATCATCCTGCTGCGTGGATCATCTTCCCAAGCCTCAGCGTCTTCAGGAACCCATCAACCCACGGACGTCTCTGTTGAAGCATAGCTCGCCATCATTCCAATAGACAGGGGGAGTTGTCCTTAATGTTCTTCATCAGTCTTAAGTTTAATGTTCATGTGATTCTCTTTATTTTCAAACTCAGATATAGTGTGTGAGAGATTGGAGATTTGATCTCCGTGGAATGCCCTTGTTGGGCGTGTGTGTGTGTGTGGATAGAGGTCCTTGACCTCGTGTTTGTGTGTGTGTGCTATTCAGTGTAGTTCTCTATAGTGGTATCCTCTCAAGTTGAGAGGGGTGGATGTAGGATCGCACTTGGGTGCGTCCGAACCACCTAAAATTGCTCGTCTCTGTGGTTGTGCTCTTGTGCGTTTGGTTTATCTTGTTGGTGTGTGTGGTTGCTGCGTTTTTATTTGTGGTTTGCTTGCTCGTGCGCTGTTGATAATTTTAAATTTCCCGTCAATCAATTCACCCCCTCTTGATTGCCATTCCAACGGGCCAACAATTGGTATCAGAGCCATCGGCTCTTCTATTCTTAACCCCACGGTTCATGGAGTGATCCTTTGAAATGGCAAACAAAGGGATGATGCCAGATGGGCATTCGATTCATCGATCGCCATTCTTTGACGGTACGAACTACAGTTATTGGAAAAATCGAATGACTGTATTTCTTCACGCTCAAAGTCATGAGACCTGGACCGTTGTCAACAAAGGTCCACATGCTCTACCTCCTGATGAAGGGAAATGGTCTGATGAACACATTAAACATGCTACTGTTAATTTTAATGCCTTGAATATTATCCAATGCGCCATTCATCCTAACGAGTATGCTCGTGTTTCTATGTGTAACAGCGCTAAAGAGATGTGGGACAAATTGAAGCTGATTTATGAAGGCACGTCTGAAGTTAAGGAGACTAAGGCAAACCTGTTGATCCGAGACTACGAGCTATTCCAGATGAAGCCAGAGGAGACCATATCAGAAATGTTCGCAAGGCTTGTAGAAATTACAAATGGGCTGAAAGCTTTAGGAAAGGACTACTCCAACTCAGAATTGGTTCGCAAGGTGTTGAGATCCTTATCACCGGCGTGGCACACTAAAGCCACGGTGATTGAAGATTCTAAGGACTTGTCAGTTTTGACGTTGGATGAGTTGATTGGGTCACTTATGACCTACGAAATCAATGTTAAGAGGTCTGAAGAAGAAGGCAAGAAAAAGAAGACAATTGCTTTAAAGGCAAATCCAGAGCCGATCAGTTCAAGTGACGAAGACTCAACAGAAGACAGTAATGAAGAGGAAGATATTGCTATGCTGACCAGGAAAGTAAGAAGATTTCTGAGAGCAAGGAAGAAGTTTCCAGGAAAATTCAAGAAACCATTCAAGAAACAGCCCAAGTGGAAGACGGAAGGAAGCAAGCTTAAGGATGTAATATGCTATGAATGCAAAAAACCTGGCCACATGCGTGGCGAATGTCCAGAGCTGAAGAAGAGATTTAAGAAGGACAAAGAGAAAAGGTCCAAGGCAATGGTCGCTACTTGGAGCGACGATGAAGAGGACAATGACGAGGAAGGTGATGCGGAGCTGGAGGAGCTGATGAAAAGCATGTGTCTCATGGCACATGAAGAAGAAGACACAGAGAAGGTAAACTCTGACTCAGAGACACTTACAATAGAACAGTGGGAGTCTGAGTATGTAGCCTTGTATGCTAAATTCAAAAAGATAAGATCTGAAAACAAACAGCTAAAAAGAAAAGTTGAATCCATGAGTCATGGGGATGTCACAAGTGAAAAATTTGTTGAACTAACAAAGACTTGTGCCAGCTTGAAAAGTGAAAATGAAGCTATGGTTGAGAAGATTGAAAATCATGAAGAAACTGAGCTGCATCTCAAAAATGAGTTAGAAAAAATAAAAGATGCCCAAATCCTAAATCTTGAAAAGGAGGATAGGATTCACGATCTGGAAAGTGAAAATGAGAAAATGATCAATGACAATAAAATCTTGAGGGATCAAATCTTTGTATGTCATGAGAAATTAGATCAATCAAACCAAAAGATTCTCACCCTAAACCAGGAAATTGATAAGTTAATAGATGATTTGGTAAAATTTGTGAAAGGAAAGGACAACCTAGAAAAGGTTCTTGGAACAAGGATAAATTTTCGAAAAGAGGGAATAGGCTATGAACCAATCAAAAAGAAATCATTTGAGAACAAAGTGACGACATCATTCATATCTTTTGTGCCTGCAAAAGGTGATAAGCCTATCATGCATGAAAAGGCTAGTGCTAGCTCAAACTCTAAACCACAAAAAATTACTGGCCGGAACAAAGGTAATTCCAGAAGGAGAAGAACCTTTTGTCACTATTGTGGTCGCGTTGGCCATGTCATGTCATATTGCAATATTATGAGTCAGGATGATGAATATTTTGCTCATAAGTCAAGAAATTCCTTCATGTTTAACAGATCTCACAAGCATGGACCCAACCTTATGTGGGTGCCAAAAGTTGTTCCTTGAGCTTATGTTCTGATGTAGGGATGTCTCAAGGCCAAAGAATCACATTGGTTTCTAGACAGCGGCTGTTCGAGGCATATGACTGGGAACAAGAAGATTTTTGCTGATTTCAAGGAAAAGGAAGGAGGTCTTGTTGCCTTTGGAGGAAGCGACAAAGGTAAGATCGTTGGTATTGGCAAGGTAAGTGTAAATAACTCCAATACCATCGACAATGTTCTGTTAGTTGATGGACTAAATCATAATCTTCTAAGCATTAGTCAGTTATGTGATAGTGGTCTAAAAGTCACTTTTGAATCCTCATTTTGCACAATTGTAGATAGTCATACAAATGAAATAAAGTTTTTAGGACATAGGAAAAATAATGTCTATACAATTGACATGAATGAAATTCCATGCAATCTTTTGTGTTTAGTTGCCAAAGATACCGACGGTTTTTGGGTTTGGCATCGGAGGCTTGGACATGCTAGCAGTAGTGTTATTTCAAAACTGTGCAGAAATAATCTTGTCATAGGTCTTCCCAGAATAAAACTAGATGTAAATAAAGTTTGTGAAGCATGCGCCAAAGGGAAGCAGACTAGATCTTCATTTAAATCCAAAAACATCATTTCCACATCTCGCCCCTTAGAATTATTGCATTTTGATCTTTTTGGTCCTACTCGGACACATAGCTTAGGGGGCAAGTCTTATGGTTTTGTCATAGTTGATGATTTTTCTCGCTTTACTTGGGTTATCTTTCTTAGTAACAAGAGTGATGCTTTGCAGGAATTTCAAGCATTTTGCAAGAAGGTCCAGAACGAGAAAGGATACATGATTACCAATTTACGAAGTGATCATGGACGTGAATTTGATAATGCAAATTTTGATGACCTTTGCAGGAGTGAAGGGTACACTCATAACTTCTCGGCACCAAGGACACCGGAACAAAATGGCGTGGTTGAAAGGAAGAACCGCACGCTAATAGATATGGCGAGAACCATGCTAAGTGAGCGGAATCTTCCTCGATATTTTTGGGCTGAAGCGGTGAATACGGCATGTCACATTGTCAACCGTGCAATGATAAGGCCGTTTGTAAGTAAAACACCCTATGAACTCTACAAAGGTAAGAAACCGAAAATCTCATACTTTAAGACCTTTGGGAGTACTTGTTACATATTGAATAATGGTAAGGACGATCTAGAAAAAATTGATGCAAAGAGTGATGTTGGAATTTTTCTGGGCTACTCTAACAACTCACGGACTTATCGAGTTTTTAATAAAAGAACCTTAGTAATCGAAGAAACTCCACATGTGATTGTTGATGAGAATACTTCCAAAAATTTCACTTCACCTAATGAAGAATCAGATTTCTTGCAGGATAAAACTCAAGGGGACACAAATCAGGGAAAACAAGAAGATGCATCCACTTCTGGAACCAAAACTGATAAGAACCATGAAGCTGAGGAAAATAGCACAGAACAATTGAAGGATGCACCTCCAACTCATCCAGATCTGCCTCCCTCATGGAAATATCTTAAAGACCATCCAGCAGCAAACATTCTGGGTAAGGTAGATGAAGGTATAAAAACTCGCTCATCCTTAAAACTCTTGCTCACTCTGAATGCCTTTGCACACACGTCACAAGTTGAACCCAAATGTGTTGATGATGCATTAAAAGATGATTTCTGGATAATGGCAATGCACGAAGAACTACACCAATTCCAACGGAATGAAGTGTGGAAACTAGTGCCCCGTCCTAATAACCACAACGTGATCGGAACGAAATGGGTTTTCCGAAACAAATTAAACGATCAAGGTGTGGTTGTAAGGAATAAGGCCCGTCTTGTGGCCAAGGGATATTGCCAAGAGCTCGAAATCGATTTTGATGAATCATTCACACCGGTTGCTCGCCTTGAAGCCGTGCGCATCATTCTATCTTTTGCATGCTCAAAAAATTTTAAACTTTATCAAATGGATGTTAAGAGCGCATTTCTAAACGGCTTCATTAAAGAAGAAGTTTTCGTTGAGCAACCTCCGGGTTTTGAGGATTTAAAAAACCCGGACCATGTGTTCAAACTAGAAAAAGCTTTGTACGGTCTAAAACAAGCCCCAAGGGCTTGGTATGAACGTCTAAGCTCCTTCTTGATTGAACATGGTTTCAAAAGAGGTTCTGTTGATCAGACTTTATTGTCTAAGCATTCTAGAAATGATTTGCTTCTGG
Source organism: Amorphophallus konjac (assembly GCA_022559845.1). NCBI lineage: Eukaryota > Viridiplantae > Streptophyta > Magnoliopsida > Alismatales > Araceae > Amorphophallus > Amorphophallus konjac. Next base: position 175,628,303 of record CM040126.1, on the reverse strand, counting down.
TTCAAGTTTATGTGGACGATATCATTTTTGGGTCTACTAATAAGAAACTGTGCAAGGAGTTTTCTGAGTTGATGCAGGCTGAATTCGAGATGAGTCTAATGGGCGAGCTAAATTTTTTCTTGGGGCTACAAATTCAACAAAGGGAGGATGGAATTTTCATCAATCAAAAGAAATATCTGCTGGAACTTCTAAAGAAGTATGATTTTGAGGGTGCAAAATCCTATGCAACACCAATGTCAACAAGCATAAAACTGGAGAAAGACTGCAAAGGTAAACAGGTTGAACAAAAGCTGTTTAGAGGTATGATCGGTTCACTTTTATATCTAATAGCTAGTAGGCCTGAAATACACTTTGCAGTTTGTCTGTGTGCTAGGCATCAAGCTAGTCCTCGTGAGTCTCATTTGAGTGCCGTTAAAAGGATTTTTTGTTATCTTGTTGGTACTCCTGATCTAGGACTGTGGTTTCCTCGTAGATGTGATTTTAAACTTGTGGCTTTCACCGATGCCGACTATGCTGGGTGCCTTCTTGATCGTAAAAGCACAAGTGGCACATGCCAATTTCTCGGAGGTTGCCTAGTTTCTTGGGCCTCCAAGAAACAAAATTCCGTGGCATTGTCAACGGCCGAAGCCGAATACATGGCTGCCGGCAGTTGTGGTGCACAGGTCCTTTGGATCAAACAACAGCTAGTCGATTATGATGTGTTTCTGAATTGTGTTCCGATCATGTGTGATAATAAAAGTGCAATTGATCTGTCTAAAAATCCAACTCATCACTCAAGGTCCAAACATATAGATATCCGGCATCATTTTCTGAGGGACCATGTAAATAAAAAGGACTTTGAGCTGAAATACATTGAAACTGATAAACAATTAGCGGACATCTTTACAAAACCTCTTAGCAAAGAAAAGTTCATCTCCTTAAGAAGAGAGCTAGGAATATGCAGAGTGGAGAGCACTTAGATAGACTTACAAGTCTGCATTCTACTCAATCCATGAAATACTCTTTTTGTCCTGCCTTCAAATAATACATTTTAATAACCTTCATCACCCATTTCACTGCATTGAGCTTTTCAGACTTACTCCCCACTTGGTACTCATCTATTTCATTTGATGGTACTCATCTATTTCATTTGACTCACATCACTATTCACATCATTTTTTTTCTCATGCATATGCATAATTGTGTGCCACACTCTTTTATCAATAAAACCTCTACTAGTATTATTGTCTGAACTCATCTTGCCTGCAATAACCTAAATTTGCATTTCTTTCTTATTTGGGCCTGTTTAGATCCTTGCTAAATAAAGTGCAGCTTCAATCGAAAATGATGGTCAGGTACAGTTCCTGCTAGACAAAATTGGTAAGTCTTTAAAACAAAAATCCTCGATTGTGCTGTAGTATTTCTCACTCGGACCCATTCTTTTGAGTGAACCCATCCACTTATATCAAATACTCATCGGGTCCAATGGGTTAACTTTTACCAACTTCCCAACATTCCATATGTTTTTATTTTGGGATGCTCAAATGGGTCGTCCCTTATGGATGAGCCCAATACCCCTTTTTGTCTAAATACTCACCACAACTTCAACCGGTCAACACATCTTTTCAACCCTATTTGACCGGTCCAAGTTAAAAAACCACGGGCATCCCCTCCTCAAGCCAGCCGCAACCCTCCTACACCGTAAAACTTTTTCCTTCCCGCTCAGCAAACCATCGCTCCGGCGGACACACCAGCGGCTACCGCCAATTCCTCCATTCCGGGCATCAAGATCTTCTCCTTCTACTCCCTGCGAAGGTGCAAGAGAACCCTGATAGGTGGAGGGAAGCTCACTTCGACAGCTTGCTGTTCCTCCCCTTCTCAAGGAGAGATGGACGAGTACCTGCGGCTTCAATCTAGGCTCTTCTGATGGCTCCACGCTACAAAAGCATGTCCAAACGTCCACGGAGGAAAGCTGCGGCAAAGGTCTCCTCATATGCCATTGATCCTCCCACCTCCAACTCAGAGGACGAAGCTCCCCAGGCCATCCCTATTCCGCCAGCCCAACAAAGAGAAATTCGGTCCAAGCGTTTTCATGAAGAGGTACTGCTACACGCCCAGTCTACTAATCTCTATCCTCGAACTATCATGCATCCCAGAGCAGTGGATCTTGAAGATGTCACCAACTTGGTCCCTGAACTTTTTGATTTGCTGAACACCCAACCAAATTGGATACAATTTATGTCTGGGCATCGAAAAGTTTATCCCACACTAGTTCTGCAATTTTATCAAAATCTGGTGATCAAGAACAACAAGCTCTACACTGCAGTAAACAACAAATCTGTCATGGTTTCTGCCGGGCTATTCAGTACAGTTTTTGGTTTTCCAAGTCGTCACACCACCATCATGGCAAATACAAAATTGAATGCAGTGTCTGTTTACAGCATAATGATGGGTTTTGATGACTCAGTAGTCATAGATGAAAATGACATTCCAAAGGATTTGAATGCCAATGTTTTTCCTCCTGCTCAGCGCATTCTGCATCATCTCTTCACCACCATCTTCTATCCCAGGGGAGGCAGCAGGAACAAAGTCAACAAAGTTCATAAATTTTTGTTCCACTGCATTTATAATGGTATAATTGCTGATTTCTCAAGTCTCATGTACGACTTAATATTCCTTTGTTACAAAGAAAAAAGACGTAGTCTTCCATATGCTTCACAGTTAACAGCGGTTTTTAGGCATCTTCGTATCGACTTGGATAAGGAAATCTGTGAAGAGTTACTGGACAAGGATGTCTATACCGCTCACAGTCTTTGCCGCAACATGGGTTACAAAAGAAATGCAGCTGGCCACCTAGTTCGAGTCTTGAAAAATGTTAAAGGCAAGAATGTGCAATCTGCAGAAAACAGTGACAGTGGTGAAGAAGCAGAAGAAGAAGATACTACTACCTCACATGATGATCAGCCACCAACCAGTCCTTCTCAAGCCGGAGGAAGTAGCTCTAGACCAGAGCCACATGTTTCTCGTCCTGATCGAATTGACCAACGGCTGGACAAGCTAACTGAAGATGTGAGTGACCTGAAGCTACATCAAGAGATGTTCCTGCACCACTTCGAATCCATATCGAAGACTCTTGATGCCCACACCCAAATGCTTCAGCACATTAGGGAATCTGTTTCCGGATCACCCAACTAGTCTGGCTAGGAGTAACTTTGCTGTCAGTTTTTTTGATGAGAAACTGCTCTTTTTGTTTACACCCTACTTAGCAGCACCTTTGCTTACTTATGTTATATGTTAAGCTGCATGTCTGGATGCTTGAGTGCTCATTTCAATTTCTTTCTCCTTGGTCATCTTCCTTCTATCTACCTTGTTCCTTCTTTAAATCCTCCATCTACTCAGCTTATCTTTGTGCACCTGCTCTACACATCTCCTTTTTGCTCATGAAAAAAAAAGGGGGAGAACTAGCAATTTGCTGACAGTAATATTTTGTGATCATGTCCTACTATGTCTTGTTTTGAAGTTGCTATGTTTTTGACGTTCCAGTCTTGATATGCTCATGGTTCAGTAAGTAAATGGATATGCTGTTGAATTCTGGAGTGATGTTCCTTGACACTCATTGGAAAATAAGTGTTTTGCTCTCATGTCTGTTTGGCTGACATAGTAGTGAAAATTGTCTCAGTTCTCTCTATATTACTCTATCTTCCCTTTATTAGCTTAAATTGCTTGGGTTGTTTTGTGTTTTTTTGTCATCATCAAAAAGGGGGAGATTGTTGTGCCCTCCTTGGTTTTGATGATGACAAAGTTCTTTAATAGATTGAATAAAACATCGTGAGTGGCCATATGCTTCACATTCACTCATTCCATCTTTGATACACTCTACATTCACAATGATCAACTATCTTCTGAGATGCCAATTCAGTGATCAAATCTTTATCTCACTAACTATTTGATGAGAATGAATAATGCTGACAGCAAGCTCACTCTTTCTCCATGGTGAAATTCAGAAATCTGGAAGAAGGAAGACAAGGTAAGTGAAATGAAGAATCTCCATGAAAGGTGAGTAGAATTGATTCATTCAGATCAAACATGGTAGGAATTTCCCCTAGAATAACTTTGTTTTAGTTTGACCAAAAATCCCTTGAATTGGTAGTGCTTAATGTCTTTTTTCTGTTTTAACCTGAAGTGGGTCGACCCCCCCAGACAGATGGGTCGACCCCTGTTGCAACAGATGCCACCCTTTTTGGCTCTGGCACAAGTGGGTCGACCCAGCTGATAAAGGGGGTCGACCCCTGTGATCTCACAGAACCAGTTTTTGGCCCCTGTGAAGAAGTGGGACGTCCCATCTATCAAAGGGGGTCGACCCCTGTAACAAGCAGAACCTGGAAACAGGATCTATTTGATACATGGGTCGACCCACTTGGCAGATGGGTCGACCCACTCTTGAATTTTCTTATTTTCTCCGATTTACGCTATATATTTCATCTATTAATTGTGTGGGCCATACTTCACGTGCAAATCACTTGTTAGTCATTGGGATTAACTAGTAATCATGTGGCTTAGACTATTAAACCTAATTAACATCATTTGATTAAGTCTAACACTGATATAACTTATTTCGTGCAGGTTTCGAACAGGATAAAGAAATGGCCACGTCGGATTTGCAGAACCAATCAAAGGAGAGAATAATCTCCTCCTTCCTCCAGCTAGGAGTGCCATCCCCCAGGATATAAATGCCCATGATTAGGGCGTCCCAAGGAAAAACGACCAGAGCTGCAAACGGTGCCACACGAGTGTTGGGCGTCTTCATCCTCGGGAGCAGAGGCGCACCTGCGTGTGGAAGAGAAGGTCGTGGTTCGAAGAGCAGCTTCATCGATCTTCATCCGAGCAACTTCGTTCAGCAATCAAGACATCATCCTGCTGCGTGGATCATCTTCCCAAGCCTCAGCGTCTTCAGGAACCCATCAACCCACGGACGTCTCTGTTGAAGCATAGCTCGCCATCATTCCAATAGACAGGGGGAGTTGTCCTTAATGTTCTTCATCAGTCTTAAGTTTAATGTTCATGTGATTCTCTTTATTTTCAAACTCAGATATAGTGTGTGAGAGATTGGAGATTTGATCTCCGTGGAATGCCCTTGTTGGGCGTGTGTGTGTGTGTGGATAGAGGTCCTTGACCTCGTGTTTATGTGTGTGTGCTATTCAGTGTAGCTCTCTATAGTGGAATCCTCTCAAGTTGAGAGGGGTGGATGTAGGATCGCACTTGGGTGCGTCCGAACCACCTAAAATTGCTCGTCTCCTGTGGTTGTGCTCTTGTGCGTTTGGTTTATCTTATTGGTGTGTGTGGTTGCTGCGTTTTTATTTGTGGTTTGCTTGCTCGTGTGCTGTTGATAATTTTAAATTTCCCGTCAATCAATTCACCCCCTCTTGATTGCCATTCCAACGGGCCAACACATTTTAATCCAAATCTGTGGATAATTATTGCATACAGTTCGTACGAAGTTCCAGAGGATAAATCCCAATGGAAAACTTCAGACCGACTGAAATTCTCTGAAAATCAAAAGGCCCTGGAATTAACCAGTAGGGCAATAAACTATGTCAAATTCCCTCGTATCTTTGAATGCTGCAGTGCCTCTGAAATCATCAATATGATTGCAGCTAGCAGATGTGAAGAAGAAGTGAAGTGCTTCATGGTCACAGATGAAATTAATGACCAAATGGAAGATGCTTCGTCAGAGGTAAATTCTGAAACTGCTAATTTTAGTTTTGATGATCTGATTGTCTTGAATGAACATCTGGTTGATAAATATGATAGAGTCAAGTCTGAAAAGAAAAAGCTTAGAAAAGAAATGATTTCTGAAGTTACTCGCTTGAAAGCTGAAAATGAAAATTTGAAATCAGACATAAAAAGGGAGAGATCTGAAATAAACAGATTGAAATTTGAAAATAAAAGTCTTAAGAATGAAGCTCTTAAAGATGAAAATTCGTGTAATGAGTGTGCCTTCTTAAAGGAATTGATTGAAGACCCTGATTCTGATGATAATATGCAGAAGAACTTAATCAGATCCTTGAAAGAAGAAAATGAATCATTGATTGAACAGAAAAAGGAGACCGATGAATATCAAGACAAATTGATTGAAGAGAATAGCTATTTGAAGGAACAGAATAAAAAGCTGATAGTTCTTAACACCGTCTTATCTGAAAGATGGCTGGCTTTTGAAAAAGGAAAATCTGTTTTGGAGGAAAAGGAAACAAACAATGAAATAAAGCTTCAATAAGAAAATGAATCTTAGAAAAATCTCAAGGATTGCCTACATCAACAAGTTATCTCCTGTGAAAATGATGTTGCCACTTTGCAAGGTGAAATTGAAGATCTAAAAAATTCTCTTTCAAAGTTTGTTAAGGGAAAAGATAACTTGAATAAATTACTTTGGTCAAATGTGAATTTTCAGAAAGAAGGCTTGGGTTTTAATCCTGTTAATAAGAAGATTGATGTGAAAAGGAACTCCACTGTTTTTGTAAAAGTTCTGAACAAGAAAAGCCATCCAGCTCATCTGCCTTCCAATTCACTACCCAAAAAATAGAAAATCCAACAAAAAGTCTGAAAAAGATTCAAAAATAGAAAAGGAATGTTATTTCAAATAAATCCAAATCTGCTTCTGATTCTTCTATGCAAGTTGTAAATGATTTTGACACACACTCACATGCACATGCAAATAATAAATCTGTCACAACAGTGCAGGTTCACAATAAAAGAAATGTTTCATGTCACTACTGTGGTAGGAAAGGACATGTTATGGATGATTGCATAGTTTTGAAAAATGACGAGTTAGATGCATGCAAGCATACCAATACAATTCAAAACAAATCCGTGAAAATGCCTGATAGAGATATCTCCAATGCATGCTTTTATTGTGGCAAAAAGGGTCATTACATGCATAACTGTTATTTAAAGAAACAAGAAGATCAAAATTACAGAAACAGTTATGTATAGATGCATGTGAAGAAATCTCAAAATCAGAGAGTCAATTATTTTAATTGTGGAAGATTTGGGCATGTTATATCTGAATGCTGATTTTTGAAAGACAATAAAATCTATCCTCCTCACATGAACCATTTTGCATCTAGGAGAGTTTAGAATCTTGTATTTATGCATAAACTTCCCATATGCAATAAGTGTGGCAGATTAGGTCACATTGCTTTTAATTGTTCCTGGAATAACTGGAGAGCATCAATGTAGGGTGCTACTCATCCTGTTGGACCCAAGAATCCTTGGGGTCCAAGACTGTTCAAATAACATTTTGGCTGCAGGTGTGCTTCTGAAGATAAAATAAAAATGGGGCTCAATAAATTCAAGGCACTAAGGTCAGTCAAATTCCACTTTTCAGTTTTGTTAATTTTTGTTTGAATAATAATCTCTGTGGAATGCTGCATGATTGATTGGAACAAATCTGATGATTGATGATATTCTCTTAAGAGTAATACATATTGAGAATGTAATTCATGCAAATTCCATGTGAGACTTTTAGTTAGTCATTCATGTTAATAAGTAGATGCATACATCTGCATGACCTCCTAGTATATCAAATGGAAACAATTGCACATTGCATTACCAAGTCCGTGCATAGTTAGACGTGTTCGCATATAACATCAGTGTATGCCTAACTAGAGTGTTATAACGTCTGTGCAAGTATTGTTGCTTCATGCATGCAAGTCGGTGCACTTATTAGCTGCATGCATATAAACTCGGTGCATCCCTTGCCTCAAGCCAGATGAGGTCGGTGCAATTTTTTGTGTGACATGACATAAATGGGTCTGTGCATGTTTCTGTAGAATTCATATAATGTTGATACATATCTATGTACTTTAAGAAAATCAAACAGTGGTTGTTTGAAATCTCTGCACATATTGAGGGGGAGCTGTGCTAATCAGAGATCGAATACATGTTTTGGTTAGTGATTTCTTGCTGCTTAGATAGTTAGCTTTCTGTGTCTGATGAATTGCAAGGTACTGTTGTTGTGATATTGACTTTGGAGTCAGCTTGAGTCTGATCTAAGATGAGAGGTCAATTGGTTGTGATTTGGGCTTTTGGATACACTGATTTCCCAGAAGGCTGAATGTTTGCTGGTTTATAGAGATGGGTGGTTATATGATGATGGTCATTAAGGTTGTGTTTTTAGATTTGTGCTATCTAGCCTTTAGACTTAATCCTGCTCATGAATGGTCTTCACCTACATCACTTTGTTCTTTGTCTTCTTCCCTTATTCACATCTGTCTTCAAAGAAATTCATAGAATGTGCTAGTCAGGGGGAGTAATATCTGAATACTGTCACCTTTACTTATTTTCAATAATTAACTATTAAGATCACCCTGAACTAAGAACAAAATTGCTGATCTTAACTGAGGTGTGATTTTTAGTGTATGAATATTAAATCTTATCTGAAAAGCTCTCACAATTAACCCTGAAAGATACCTCAATGGTCTTAAAACAGTCCAAATTAGAAATTGCTCAGTAGGGCATCAAAAATATGAAAGTCCTTAGTAATAAACCAATATGATAGAAAATCCAAGGTTTATATGGTCCTTAAGTCATGTCTAAAGAAAATTCTGACAAAAGACCGGGGAATACGCCATTAAATAAAAAATTGAGTGTGGCAGAGCAATGGCATATTATTTGAGAAACTAATCATCTGTCTCAAAGAAATTCAGTGGTCAAGTCATGATAATGAATGCTATCTCTGTTCAAAAAAAAATATGAAACATAAAGGTAAACTGCACTGAGTAACCAGGGACTCTGGTGTTTGATCAACATGTTTCCTTGAGTAAAAAGGGGCAGTTATATTGAAATGTTCAATAAAAATCTCTTTTTTGCAAAAGATCAATTAAAACATGGTTGACCCTATGGTTCCTTCAGAAAATTTAGACTGGTTTAATGTCAATATTAAAATTTGGATTTTTCAATCAGTAATTGGCTAATAAAAGGGAGCTAGTAAGATTAATGATCTCCTTGACTGGGTTATTTCCTTGATTAAGTTGTCTCATTTCCATTGATTCACAGGGATAACTTGTAGAGAATAGCGTTTTAAGATATGATCTCATATGCCGGAAATCGCATTTCTGCGTAGAAGTACATTTTATTTTAAGTAAGGGGTAGTTTAGGTATTAACTGTTGAATATTGGTAAAGTTGGCCGTGTCTCTTGTATTTACGTAACCCTACTTGCCATACCCATCATACCCTCTCTTTTGAAGCCGAAGCGACCTCCCGCTCTCGTGTTTTCCTCTCTCGAGTTCAGCTAGCAAGCCCGCCTCTCCAGCCTTCCCTATTCTCATCTCGTCCATTCCTTCTCTACGTCTCGTCCTTCTCTTCTTATTGCTTCCACCATGTCCTTCCCGTCCACCACGAGTGAGGGGAAGAAGAAGGTCATGAAAGAGCAGCAACCCTCGTCTCCTCAAGTCTTGGAGACCGATGTGACCAAATGCTATAAGCGAAGATCAAAGGAGTTACATGCAGAAGGAGTAACTTCTGAATCGGTTCAGAAGAAGTCTGTCAAGGGGAAGAGAAAGGAAACAGAGGTATAGTCGCTAGAAGATCGTGAGTCAGCAAAGGTTGATGTGTCGCTACCAAAAGTAAAGAAGCTGAAGACAGCACAAGGTCGAGGTAAGAGAAAGGTACTCGAAGAAGAAGATATCTCAGCTGAAGCATCAAGACATGCAGAAATAACACTGTAAGCTAGAAAGATAGTTTTCCCACGGTACGTAGATTTTCATGATCAAGAAATGATTTAAAAATTTCCTGAGTTGATTGAAATTTTTAGAGTCCAGAAATGGATAAATTTGTTGGGTAAGCACAGAGTATACTATCCGAGACTCGTAGCTGACTTCTATCAGAATCTGAAGTATGATTTGGATCAGGCAAAACTATTTTCTAAAGTCAAGGGGTCTAGGATTGAAGTCTCTAAGCATCTCCTACATACAGTATTTAGAATACCAAAAGGAGAAACTGAAAGAAAGTTTGCATATGATTTTCATGATGCATACTCACTCATCACAGATGAGCCTAGGAATCCCCAAGATAAAAATTAGTTAAAATTGTGTCAGTTCAACGTAAACAATTTCTCTCCTCTCAAGAGATTACTGCATCACATTCTTACTGCTATGATCACTCCACAAGTTGGAGGAAGAGGAAGACTGACCAACACTCAGAGATTTGTTTTATATTGTCTGCTGAAGAGAATCAGAGTTTGCTTGCCTAAAATAATTATTCAGATAATGAGAACTTGCAAAGAGTCTAGAAGACATTTGCCTTTTGCGGCTCATTTAACTGCTATATTTAAGAAGGCAAACATATCTTTAGAAAATGAGCCTTCAAAAGAAATTCCAAAGTTTAATGTGTACAACATGGATTTTATTGAAAAGTACTTGAGGCTGAAAGATACTGACTCAGAGAGTTTTTCTGGTGAAATTCAAAGAAAGGATAAATCAGAAAAGCATGCTCCTTTGAAGAAGAAGAGGAAAGTTCAAGTGGAAACAGTGTCAGAACAACCTCCTCAGATTCCTCAAGAAGAAACTCTTCCTATGTTAGCTGAAAAAGATCAAGAATATGCTGATAAACCCGTTGAGAAGAATCTCAAGGATCTACAACTAGAACAAGAAATCCATGAATTGGACTTAACTGATGCTCAAATTGTACAACAGCTGGATCAAAATATCAGTGATCTATTTGATAAATTTGGAGTGCAATCTGAGCAGGAACAACAATTTGTTTAGCAAGAACAAGAGGAAGATCAACCAAGTGAAGTAGAAATACAAGAGGTTGATTCACAAGGTGTATAAGAGGAAAGAGAAGAAGAAATTGAAGTAGATGAAGAATTACTGTCTAAGATGGTTACACAGATTGTGATAGAAGAGACTGAAAAAATTTATGAAGAAATTACTGAGTCAGTTATCAATGATCAGGAGGGTGAACAACCAAGAGAAGAAGAAGCTCCACAAGAAGCTCCAGGGGCTGCTGAACAGGATACACAGGAGTATGTCATGGGACCAGCTCCTCTATTTCAGTTGTATCCAAGAATGTCTCTTGCTCCTGCTCCCTCATATGGACCTTATCTTGGGGAAATGATTAGTCTTGGTATACCACCCACTTCATCTCCTGAACCACAGCATGAATACTATACTGAATTTCCAGAGTCTAGTGCATCTACATTTAGTTCACCTAGACCTAGTGCTGAGTTTGATATTGCACAGATGCTATCAAATTTGACTGAGATAGTGCTAAATCAAAATGAATTGATGAATAAACAGTTTCTATTCAATACCCTTCAGCTGGACAGAGTATATGCCCGAATGCAACATTTGGAGAGGATTGTGAAATCCCAATGGGTTGAATTTATGACTGCCAAACAAAGAACTGATGCAACAGTCCGAGAGATCTTGGAATCTCTTATGGGAATCAGTAATAGAATTGGTGACATGGTGAGCAAAATACAAGATACACAACTCTCAACTTTCACCAGGCTTGCTCAAATTCGGAGCCACACTTTTGATCTGAAAATTGAATTTGAGTTGATAAAGAGTACATTGAACAATATTGTAGCTAGTCAGCCTGAAGTCATCAACAAGTTTCAAGATGTTTAGTCTCAATTGGAGACCCTCTCAAAGAGTATTAAATAAAATCTCACAAAGCAAGATTCTACCACCTCCTTAGTGGACAGACTTAGGAATATAGTGCATCGAAAGCTAGATGAGCTGTTAGACTCCATGAGAAATCTTCACACCTTAGTGCTGAACAGATCTTCAACCTGGTTCCAACTCTGCACATCATCCTAGAGACAGGGTGAGTTACAGAGGTCAATGATTCCCAAGAATTCCCCATTCTTTTTTGATAATGCCAAAGGGGGAGAATATATGGTGGTGGAAGGTTGACATGCATGAAAGCTTACAGTTTTACTGATGGACAATTTTTCAGGTCTCTGATGTAAAAAAATGCTGAATGAGATAGTTCACTCAGACACTAGTCTGTATTCTCTTACTGTACACAGAAATGTAACTTCTACATAGTGCATATTTATGTTGGATGCATGTTTTATGATGAATGTTATCTTTGCCATGCATGTCAACAAATAAATTCTCTGTTAGTTTCAATCATACATGAGTTATAGTTGTCATCATCAAAAAGGGGGAGACTGTTGGAACCCTAGTTTTAATGATGACAATCTATGAGTCATGTGAAGACTGGATTGCATAAATTTGTTTGCATTTGATCATTTCATATAAAATGTATGTCTGTGCACAGTTGAGTCATTCAGCATACAAGGTTTGTGTACCTTGCGTTTGTTGCATACAATCCATGCATAGGTTGAAGAAGTCAGTGCATAGTCAGGTCTGTGCATACCACATTATTTGGCAGATAACGACTGCATACATCTTAGTTGTTTGCATATTCAGGGTCGGTGTAGTGCATTCATAGTCGATGCATGTGTTCCTATGTGTTATACATAGTTAGTGCATGTTCTACGTCCTTCATATGAAAGTCGTGCATATCCTGCATTGCATATAGCCAAGGTCTGTGCAAGTCTTCGCACACGCTAATTGAACTCCGTGCATATCCTGCATTCCATATAGCCGAGGTCTGTGAAAGTCTTCGCACACGCTAACTGAAGTCCGTGTATATCCTGCATTGCATATAGTCAAGGTCTGTGCAGGTCCTCGCATGTGCATAACTGAGTCTGTGCAACTCTCATCTTTTGCATGCACAAAGATTGTGCAAGGTTGCTCACGGCACATTGGGTCAGTGCATTGTTCGTTCTTCGATCATACATACTCAATGCATTCCCTGCTAATACACACCATGTCAGTGCACCATTTTACATTTCACACATATATATATAATGTCTTTGCATGACTCTCTTACAGCATAACAAAGTTGGTGCATGTTCTAATTCATGCATACTTGAGTCCGTGTACGTTTGCTCTCATGCTATCTTAAGTCTGTGCAATTCCTATGCTTGTCTAACTATCTTATGCTGACTGAATGTCTAACACTTTGGCAGGACACTTATTCGTAGAGACTAAAGAAGGCACGTGATCCAAGGTTGAAGACTGAGCTATGCTCTTGACACGTGGAGGGTAGTTACGCTCAGATGCTGCCACGTGGCCTTGGTCCTCAGATCTGGACGAAAAGCTTGGGCGAGAAATGTGGTCTCCACACGCCCTCTTTCTGCTGCTCATATAAAAATGAGAATTTGCTCGTGAAAGAAGAAGAAGTAGATGATGAGAAAGAAAAAATAGAAGAAGAAAAAGTGAGAGAAAAGATTGAAGAAAACTACAAAGAAGAGAGGCGAATTAAAAAAAAAAAATCAAAGACAGAAATAGAAACTTAGAGAAAAAGAAGAGATGAAGAGGGAGTAAGATCGACAGAATAGACTAGAGTTCCTGAAGATTTGTCCAATTGGTCCTTGGATCAAATCCAACCCAGTTTGCTCCTGTGTGAGCTTCATTCTATTGGGTTTCAGTTCCAGCTTTCCGTTGCTACTGTTTTTCCTATTTTTTCTTAAACTCTTATTCAAGCTGTGTATCAGTGTTGCAGAGGAGGATTCCTCTGGATAGCAAGCTATGAAGCTCAGCGGTTGTAGGGATTCGTCTACGAAACTGTGGATCAGCGGCGAGCTGTTTGTCAGCGGATGGCATAAGCTGTAAGGCCCAGTGTAAGCTATTTGTCAGCGGATGGCATAAGCTGTAAGGCCCAGCGCAAGCTGTTAGTCAGCGGATTGTAGGCAAGCTATGAGGCCCAGCTGATTAAGCTGTGTATCAGCGGAAGCCATACTCTGGTTGGAGTGTGGGGTGGATGTAGGTCAACTGACCGAACCACCTAAAATATCTTGTGCAGTGTAGTTGAATGCTTTTTCGTGTGAGATTGATTGTTCCTAATCGTCTAGATAGCTTCCATTTGTATGTCTCCTAATAGTTGATTAGGCGTGCATCTCTGGTGTTTGAGAAATTATCCACGGAATAAGCCATCATAATTCTATACATCTTTAAACTGGGCAAAATGTTTTAAGAAGATCCATTCACCCCCCTCTGGATCTACGTTTATCTCTATATCCGCACCCAACAACTCTAGCAAGCCTAAGGAAAGGTATGACCAATCTCATAGAAGATTTTACGTAATTGAACCTAGATGTTGATGCAGAAGAAGAGAAGGGTATTATTGCAAATATTCGATCACAACCTACATTAATTAAAGACCTAGTCAAGTTGCAAGATAATGACCCCACATTGATGGAGATCAAAGCAAATATTGATCAACGACTGGAATTTTCTATCTCAACCGATGGAATGCTATTATTCAAAGATCGGATCTGCGTGCCGGATCATGACGACACTAAGAAGCTGATCTTGGAAGAAGCTCATAAGGCAAAATATGCTATTCACCCTGGTGCTACCAAGATGTACCAAGATTTAAAGAGGAGTTTCTGGTGGCCCAACATGAAGAGAGAGATAGCAGACTTTGTATCACGCTGCCTCACTTGTCAGCAAGTTAAGGCAGAACATCAAAAGCCCGCTGAAAAATTACATCCCTTGGAAATTCTTGAGTGGAAGTGAGAAAGTATAGGGATGGATTTTATCACGGGTTTGCCTAAAACAAGAGGTGGACATGGTGGCATATGGGTGACCATAGACCGATTGACTAAATCTACACACTTTCTACCAATTAAAAGTCAAAGGTTTGTGGATAATTTAGTAGCTTTCTACATGAAAGAGATTGTCAAGCTACACGGTGTCCGTGTCACCATAATTTCTGATCGAGACCCTTCATTCGCATCACAATTCTGGAAGGGTCTACATCATTCATTAGGGACCCGACTCAATTTTAGCACGGCTTTTCATCCTCAAATAGATTGATAAACTGAAAGGACAAACCAGATGGTAAAAGATATGCTCAAGGCATATGTTATTGATTTCAGTGGGAGTTGGTGTAATGCCCCGGATTTTTTTGATATTTTTAGGATCATTTTCATGGGTCTCGGAGTGTGTTTTGTACTTTACACGTGTTTTTCCCAGATGTGCCTTCGGAACTCTGGGCAGGGCGAACCATGGCGTTCTCCGACTCTGGGACAGTACCGACGTGTTGTGCTCCTCCCGAGGATCGCGGAGGTAATTTTTCGTATTTTTTTAAATTTTTGGAATTTTGGGGTTTTTCTATATATATTGACCCTTTCTCTCTCTCCCCTCTCATTTCTCACTCTCTCCCTCTCTCTTCTCTCACGCTCTCCCTTCTCGCCCTCTCTTCTCCAACGGTCGACGGAGCGGGGCGGGGGTGGAGCGAGGCGACGCGGGCGAGGAGGACGACGAGGATGGGTCGAGGATCGGGGGACGAGGGCGCGTTGAAGCTCGGCCACGAGTTTGTGACCCGGCGGGGGTTTCGTGGCATTTTCTTCGTGGATAGGCGTCCACGGTGCATCGAATCTTTGGTGAAGGTAGGGAGATGGATCCCCAGCTCGTGCACTTCCTTTCTCTAGAGTTTTGTAGGCCGTGGTGAGCCAAGCGGGCTTATTTGAGCATTTTGGGGAAAATGCATATTTTTGGGGTGTGAGCCAGATCTCTCGTTTCGTGAGGGTTTTGACCGATCTAAGGGCTTAGATGGATGCTAGGAGGCTTGGGGATGGATTCCCATTTGTTTCCCCATCACCCGGGGGTGATTGGGGCGTGGATCGGATTTTTGGGGAGTTTCTCACCATTTCGGGTTCGGGGCGCCTTAGCGGTCGTTCCAGAGACCGCTAGGGGTGCCCAGCGGTCCAAGGGTAGACCACTAGGCGTCTCCCTGTGTCGGTTCAAGGTTGGCAGTCACGTGATACACCGTCAGGGTCCTTGGCGGTCCAGAAGTAGACCGCTAGGACCGCTTGAGTCTCGTGTATTCCGGGGTTTAGCGGTCCAGAGGTAGCCCGCTAGACAATGCCTCGCGATTTAAGGGTAGACCGCTAGGGGTACGTGGTTTTAGTGTGTAGCGGTCCAGTGTTAAACCGCTAGCCATTCCTTGGCGGTCCAAGTGTAGACTGCTAGGCCTCGTGGAGGCCTAGGGTTAGACCGCTAGGAGTTTTCCAAGCTCGCAATGTCAGGTTTGCATTGTGTTGGTCTCCGGTCGACCTGGTTGTGATCTAGTGGTTGACCTTCGGCCTCGTGAGTGTTCCGGACACCCCGTGGGTTCCGTGTCCGTGTTTCTGGGGTGTCGGGAGGTGCCGTGTTACCTTGATTAGAGTGCCCATAGGTGTGTGTGTTTCAGACTTTGTGTTACGCTTCATCGAGTCACCGTGTATCGGTGTGTGTGCGGTGAGGTCTCCCCCGCTTATCGTGAGTTCCCTGGAAGATGATTCCCGAGCGGGCCATGTGTTTCACCTTGGACTGTGAGTCCAGTCATCCAGCCTGGGGCGGGAGGTCCCTTGAGTTCCCTTTTTGAGGGGATGGTCTCGGTGGCTCGTGAGTTACCTTGGTATTCATGCTAGCATGGTTTAGACCTAGGGATTAGGCTAGATTAACGGCATTGTGCCGTTGTGTACGACGGTCTTGACCCGAGTCTCATGACTTAAAGACCGTTGGATTTAGTGGGTCTAGAGGACTGTCCAGAGTCTAGTGGCTCGGTGCAACTTGGTCCTTCGTGACTTTCACTCAGTGTGTGTGCGTGTTTCTCAGAGTTTCTCCTTGGAGAGTGGTCACATCAGTGACTCCCCACTAGTCGTAGCCTTCCGACACGAGTGTGGTCCCACCAGAGAGTGGTGGCGAGGATACCCGATAGACGGCTTTAGGCTGGTTGCCGTGGGCCTCTGCTGTGGCGGCTCGAGTCTGGGCCGAAAGGATGAACCAGCTAGAGGGCCTGACGTAGCGTAATCAATCAGTGTGTGCACACGTGGTCGAGGACTTCGGACGCGTGATGACGAGCACGACCCCGACTAGACCCTTGTTCCGTGGTTACTTGTACGGTGTCTTTGTCTCTGCCTGGGGCATTGTAGCTGGACACTTGAGGCGCGGTCTAAGTCATCAGTGGATGCATCCGGCCTTGCTTCTGGTGGGCAGGTACTCCTGGCACGTGAGACGTGACTCTCTTATTTCAGGGTTCCATTTCCCGTCTGCGAGACGTGGTTTTTTGGACCGTCTGATGTTTTCAAGGTAGTGGCCAGGGTGCTAGTAGCTTTACCGAGGTTGCGTCTTATTGTGCGGTGCCCGCGACCAGGTGGTCAGGGTTGCACCTTGGACAGCGTGTCCAGGTTGGCCTTGTCCTGGGAGACAGGCCTCTACGGTGGGGTTGCCGTGGATTTTACCTCGGTGAGTGGTGTTAGTGTGGTCTAGTTCCCGATTGTGAGATCAGGATTTCACTTTCTGCTTGACCGGTACAGTAGGAGTAGCTGTAGTACCGAGTTTTGACCGGCCACCGGTTCGTTGTTCCTGCTGTAGTTGTAGCTATCTTTCCTTTCCGCTACCACCGTTGTTCTCAGTTGGGGTTCCGCGGGATCCCTACTGAGCCAGTGATAGGAGGCTCACCCCTGCTTTTCAGGTGCGGCGGTTCTTCCTCGAGGTTCGAGGGTGTTGTTCGTAGGTTCTTAGTTGCCAGCTCGTCGGGCGAGTGTTCACTTGGCATGTGGTACGTTTTACAACTTTAGACTGTACTTTCTTTTGGACTGGACTCTATTGTTGTAGTTGTTTATTTATTTATGTTAATTGTTGAATTGTCCTACCTTATTTCTTATTTCTTTGTACTTCCACACTTCTTTTAGCCCTTCCGAGCCCTCCCGGCTCGTGGGCGGCGGGCTAGGATTCGAATGGTATCGGGCTCCTCCCGGTATCCAGATCTTGGGTCGTCACAGCTAGTATCTGTTGGCACCCAAAATATCACTCGCGGTAATCAAGCCTCAAAGATAAATGACACGGCCCATTAAAGCACAGAAGCCGATAAATATCAACATATTGAAGACTTCTCAAGCTGCCAGAGCCTCGAGTCACCCGGGATGAACGCCAGGTACTTCACCTCCGGAAAAGTCGAGATGAATCCACAACCAACCGGCATTGCGACCAAGCCTACCCAATGAACCAGCATCGACTCCGTCGTGCGGCATACACTACACCCATAGTCCGACCAAGGACGACGGCCTACCCGGTGGCCTGCCACCTCATGAAAGACTCTCCTGAGATGGAAGAACTCCCTTGGCTCTTCAGAACAGAGGACCGAGGGCTCTGTCGGCGAAAGATCCCGGCTACCCGGCACGGGTACGGCTTCTCACCAAGTTGGGCCCATTAGTGGCCGAATGATCACCCGGCCTGGGTGGAACTATCCCGGGTGTCACCCCACCCTCCAAGAAGCTTCGAGCATAAAACAGGCCAAGCCAACAACACGAATCATAGTGCCGAGGGCCGTGTCAGCGGAAAACCCACGTGTTCAAGCAGAAGACGTTCGAGGCTCCGAGAAGGGCCATATGTCATCCTGAGAGCTTCGACGAGGCATCCCGTCGAGGTTTCAAAGAACTGTGGAAAGATGAATGTTCACAGCAATTCCCGGAATCATCTCCGGACTCACCGGCTAGCCCGTGACGAGTGGGGATGCTAATACAACGCACCCTAAACCGGTGCGCCCCCTTTATCTGGTGCCCTCTTATTCTGGCGCGCAAAAAGCTTCATAGGCCCCTCTCCCCGGCGCGCCATTCTCCACGCCGGATTAACCCCCAAATGTTCCTGCATAAAAGGCCATTCGAAACAGAATGAAAAAGATAAGGAGGTTTTCGAAAGAAGAAAAATTAGAGGAAAAGAGAAAGAGTCGGGGAGCCAATCACCTTCGAGGGAGAAAGGGTTTCCTTGCGAGAGAAGAAGGGTTCTCACCGGGCGTTCCTCCCTCGCCGCCGTCTTCCTCTCTGCCTGGAGCCCTTCGGAGCCGGAGAAGTAGAAGAAGAGCCCGATACTCTGGTTTTGCCGGTGAAGTCTAGGTGGGTTCCGTGGATTGCTTCTCGAAGACCCCTCCTCTGTTTCCCCTTTCTGCTGTCGTGTAAGTGAGGAGGAGGGAGGGGCGATGATACGAGCCCATCCTTCTTCCCCCCTTATCATCTGTTCATCTGTTCATTCTTTCCCTGTACGTCCCCTGTAACCCTTCTTTTTTTTGATTTGAAATCAATGAAGCGGCCGCCAAGGGACAACGCCGGTGTGCCGAATGTTTATAACATACCTGATCTTTTGTCTCCCATCAGTGGAATGAATGATGATTATGTCTTTGATGCTTTTCCTGCTACTTCCTTAGTCTGCATGCCCGATCACTCTGTGTGTGCGATTGCTGAGTTCTGCTTTGCGGAATCGAACATGCCCAGAGCCATATGGGCTACATTAATATCGTCCCCCTCCCCAGGATTCTTCCTTTCGAATGCAAGGGCCGTGCCTTGCCGTGTGCATATTGTTGGTTTGTGGTTGGGGGTACACTCGTGTGTGCACCTCTGCCGGTTTCCTGTTCTGAGGTTGACCCCATCGACACCCCTCTGCACTTCTTCATAGTCCAGAGTGAACAGGGTCATCTCTACAATCCCCGCATCCATTATATGCTAACGATTCTCATGTTCCGTATCTTAATTGGTGCAGTACGCAATGCTAACCCATTAACCCCCGTGAGCATTAATCTACCAACCCTATGAGCATTAATCTGTTGACCCTCTTATCCCATACATGGTCCATGATCGTCGGGTTTCATTGTTTCCGAGAAAGGTAGTTTCAATATTCCGGGGAGGGGGAAACATACCCCATTGGCATCTCAGAATCACCATTCGGTCAAAGGGCCCCCATCTGCGAGTGATGAGGATCCCTAGGGGCCATAAGGTGAATATCAATAGGGCTCAGCCCGATATCAAACCCACTATCCCTAGGGACGTTGTGGTGGTCATGGGTTGCATGCCCCTTATAGGCTAGTCCTCGGGGCCTCTCATCACTATTGGCCATCCATTTGTCGGATTGGGAGCTGACCATGGGCCGTGTACCCCCTTGTAGGCCAGTCCTCAGGGACCTCACCCCCTGTCAGTCACCTTATCCGCTTACTCTAACCCACGGAACTATGGTGCCCCTTGCAGGCTTGTCCTCGGGGTATCCTATCCGATCGGGATTTGCTAGCTGCCTCCATGCAGACCGGTGGTTTAGGGGCTTACTCCACACGTGGGTATGACCCCGTTTCTCCCCTGCAACTCTTCAGGGACGGGGGAGATGCTGCCCAATTTTCGGCAGAGCTTTAAATGAATAAGATCACACTTCTGTGAA
Organism: Amorphophallus konjac; assembly: GCA_022559845.1. Classification (NCBI taxonomy): domain Eukaryota; kingdom Viridiplantae; phylum Streptophyta; class Magnoliopsida; order Alismatales; family Araceae; genus Amorphophallus; species Amorphophallus konjac. The sequence continues at coordinate 175,608,056 of CM040126.1, read as the reverse complement.
TTGACTTCAATAAACACTTGTTCTGAGGTAAAGAACCCTAGTGCTTGAGTATGAACCTCGCACTAGTTCATGACTTTGCTCCAAGAGAGCCCTGGACTCTAATTCAACAGGCAATCAACCCAATTAAACCTCAAGACTCTCAACAACATCTTAATAAACCAAAATAGTTTCAAATTTCCTCAAAAATCAACTAAAACGGCATGGTCCTAATCCGGCGCGCCCTAATACGGTGCCCCCCCCGCCGGATTAACGATAGACTCATAATTTCACAATTTCAATTGGTTTACTCCCGGCGCGCCCTAACCCAGTCGTTTTAATGCTTGCCATGGCCGCGCCGGATTAAGACCCTTTTCCTACATTTGGCCGCACTGGAGAAACTTATCCCTACGCGCAGTCGCGCCTGTTTTGAATCGTTGTGCTGTTCTAATCACTCACTCGCCCTCAGAGTGATCCTCGTCTCCCGCAGTCGAGATTAATGGCCCTAATCAATGATAAATTGAATAAGAAAGGGCTATTCAAGTCAAAACTTTCATGTTATCATGCTTTTACTACCATGTCCGATAGCACTCTGCTTTCGTTACTATGCTTATGCTACCACTTTCGTTCCCCCTTAGGGAGGCTAATAAATTTGCTTGATCATTGATCATTATTATAACTCTATTGCCATGCTTAGCATAATCATGAACATCATGCGTGCATGCCTGCATAGACCCTCGGGTATATCAAATGGCACTGACGGATACTCGGGTTACGCCCGACTGGAAGTCTTTGCTATGCACGATGGTGGTCCTCGGACCTACGCCCTCCGCCATGTATTAAGGGTCTTCAATTTAATGAACCATGCTTCTCTTGCATGATAAATAAAAACATCTCGTGTGACCTCGTCACGTTCACACCTTCGCATCTTCATTCCGGCCTCGACAGCCCACTATCTCGGTAATGATACGAGAAATATAAAGTGATCTAGAAGGGGAGGGGATGAATAGATCACTGTTTTCAACCGATTAAAAATTACTGAAGAATGATTCACTTAAAATAAGCAATCTCGGAGTTGAACCCACAAAAAACGCAGTGCGGACAAAGCTCGAGTGGATAGAAGGCACACCACAAAATCACCACAGACAATCACACGAGTACCCAGAGGTTTTTAAGGTGGTTCGGTCAGACCTCCAGTCTGCCTACGTCCACCCCTCACTTCAAATCGAAGTGAGGCTTCCACTAGCACCTGCTAGCAAAGCAGACTCAGTCTGCGACAACGGCTGATTCACAGCTTCACCAGGGGAACACCCTCCCCTCTTCCTACACACCCGGAGGGAACCCTAAAGACTCCAAGTCCCTAGAAACCAGGAAACAAGTTCCTCTTCCTCCAACCGGAGGGAACACTAGTGATCTGCAGTCACTAGAACCAGAGACCAAGGTCTCTCTTCCTCTGAAGCCCAGAGGGAACAATACTGCAACCTCTGTTGCAAATGAACTAGAGAGAACACGTCTCTTACTTCCCCTGAACACCAGGAGGTAACACAGAGAACTTTCAATCAAGAAGGAAAAAGCAGATAAAAATGAAAACAATAAAGACGGAAGCCAAATTTCAGAAACTGGAAACAATGTAGCTCAAACTGAGCATCAGACTTCGGATTTGATCCGTAAGTCAATACCCATCTTCTGATCACTCTTCTGCTCTCTCTTCTCTCTCAACTGGATCACTCTAGTTTCTCAGGGAAGCTCTTTCTCGTCTGCTCTCACTCAAATTTCTTTTCTGTAACCTCAGAGCTCTACTTTTCGTAGATGGTGAGCCAATGCTTTTATAAGCGATCAGGAGGGTTCATGCAAGGCGTGTGCTTCCCGCGCTCGATCCATAACCTTCTTGCCACGTGCCCTTATAGCATTGGTTCCTTGAGTATTAGATCATGTGCAGCCCAGACACCGGGGAATATTCTTCTCGGACCACCTTCTTCTTTTTGTTCTTCTTCTTCTCCTGCAAAGAAATTAAAACCATTAAAACTCAGTGCCACAAAAACTAAAACTGCATGAGGAATGTGATAGCAGTACGAGATGCACTATACTGAGAACGACACGAGATAAACAAGATGACTACATCACGAGATAAAGAGAGAATGACACGAGGTACATAAGATGACTACAGCAACACGGCTAACACTACAAAGAGAACGACACGAAGTCAGATGAGAACAGCACGAGGTGAGAAAGAAATAACACGAAGTAAAATGGTAGTAAAACACGCGATCAGAGGAAACCTAGACGAAAATAGAAAGAAGCAACACGAAGACATAAAAACAACACTAAGACACAAACACAGAAATAACATGAAGACTACACGGGCTGAAAACAACTCGAAGATGAAAATAGAAACCGACACAAAGTGTGGTCACAAAGCGAAAAGGACACGGGGTCTAGGAAAAACAACACGAGATAGAAGACATAAACGGCTACAACGACACGTGACAAAATAGTGAAAGCAGTAAAACGACTCGAGTAACTACAGTAAATGACACGAGAACACAAGAGCAGAAATAAAAGGTTGACTTGAGATGAGCAACTAAATACCGGAGGAACGACACGAGGTTCACAGGAAAATGACTCGAAGTTCATCAGAACAAATCGAGCTGCTTCAGTAACCAGCACGAAGACAATCAACAAACATAGTTGGAACAACACGACGTACAACAGGACAACACGAAGTGTAGTAAACACAAACAACACGAAATATGAAAGGAACAGTATGGACATGCAAGGTACTACCTCATAGCAGTTTTCCTGTTAATCATGGAAATTTCAAATGCATAACATTACGCAAGATATCTGACTAAAATGACAATATTTAACATAGTGATGCTCATCATCAAAACACTAGAGAAGTCACAAAAATCCAACAATCTCCCCCTTTTTGATGATGGCAACACTATATTAAATAACATAGATGAAGTGCAATGAGATTATGTGAAGATAAGCAATGCAGACACACAACACACTCGCCTCCTCTGACGACTCCCAAAAACTCTGGGCACTTATCATTCGCTCCCCCTCAGCAAAACACAAGCAAGACACTATACCACTCCCCCTCAGCAAAACACAAGCAAGACACTATACCACTCCCCCCCAGCAAAACACAAGCAAGACACTATACCACTCCCCCTCAGCAAAACACAAGAAAGACACTATACCACTTCCCCTCAGCAAAACACAAGCAAGACACTCTCCCCCTTTGACATCATCAAAACTAGGGGTAGGTCTGAAGATATCACGAAAAGAAAAATTGCTGACAGTGGAGAGAAAACAAGAGAGAGTATGGCTGATAAAGGAAAGTTATTGAGATGTTTAGGCAATTAAGAAAGCCATTAATTTAATGTGAGGATTTTGAAGATCAGTTAGTCAGACTTTGTGCAAAATGGTGAATGAAGATCCGCTCCATACACAGAACCAGATTCTAAGCAAGTAAGGTACAAGATACCAGTATGGTCAGAGTAAGTCTTTACTCAGAGAGTATAAAGCAAGGAAGTCAGGAAAACAAAGACATGTGGTATTGAAAACAAACAAACAAGAACTATATGCCAAGTGAACAGGGTCTTGATACCAAGAGGGAGAAAAAAAATTTCAATGATGGTCAAGATCAAAGGTAAATCTGTCAAGTACACCTTTGACATTAGGGAGACACCTTGTTTAGAGGCAGGAATCCCCAGTTACTTGGTGGCAAGACCACATTACCCCTTCTGACAAGAGGACAGAGATAGTAGTCTAACTGGTGTTGACATTAAGGTGACACCTTTACCAGAGGCCAGACACCCCAGTTACTAACCAGATATGTACCATAGCTCTGTATGATCAAGACAGCTAATTAAACCTGATTTATACTGCCATCTCATGACATGGGATGCTTTCACTTCATTGATGAAAGTCCCAGTTTCTCAATGAACAGTTAACAAGATTGTTAAAACTTCTTTCATGAATTTTTTTTTCATTAAACTGCACTTGAAACCTTGTAAATTAGTCTTGATTCAGTTTGAGAACAATACACCAGCTCCAAAGTTTTTCAGACTAAAACACTATATACCTCATTTCGGACTTAACTAGACTAAATAGGTATGCTGTACTGGCTAGATCAGAAGTCAGTTACAATGTAGGAAGATAGTCTTGAATTCAGATTTTGATCTCAGTGGGACTAACAGCTGAAATTCCAACAAGAAATTAGATGAACAGTCTTAATGGATAAAACATCCAAAGATTTCTTTTATACACCTACTCAACCTGATTCTCTTATAAGGTCAGCAAAAATCCGTTCAAAGTATGTTTAGATTTGGCCAAAAAAAACATGACACCTATTATTAATCTAGCTCCCCCTAAGACCTTGACTCCAACTCAGACTTAACCAAGACATACCTCAAAACACCTCAAAGAAAACAAAGTGATATCAATCAATACGAGTGAATCAGCAAACACTCATAATGAGGTTATTTTCAGCAACAGACAATGAGTACAGATAAGTACAAGAGCACATGACAGATTATTCAGAGATCAATTATTCAATCATGAAATTCTGTAAATACCTAATTCTCTGCGCAATGTGCTAAATTTTCCAGTATCCAGTGGCTTAGTGAAAATATCTGCAATTTGTGAGTTAGTGCCAACATGGATCAACTCAAAGATCTTCCTAGCTACTTCATCTCAAATAAAATGATGCCTGATTTCGATGTGTTTAGTTCGAGAATGAAGTACAAGATTCTTTGCAATGTTTATTGCACTAGTATTGTCACAAAAGATGGAAGTGCAACCTAGCTCAACTGAGTAATCCAGAAGCTGGTGTTTTATCCATATAACCTGTGTGCCACAGCTCCCTGCTGCCACATACTCAGCTTCAGTAGTAGAAAGAGCCACAGAGTGTTGCTTCTTGGATCCCAAAGAGACTAGGCACCCTCCTAAAAATTCGCAGTGACCACTAGTACTTTTCCTGTCCAATTTACATCCTGCATAATCTGCATCTGTATATGCAATGAGATCTAAACTACATGATGCAGGATACCAAAGACCTAGATCATAGGTAGCAGATAAGTATCTAAAGATTCTTTTTACAGCTGCCAAATGTAATTCAGTAGGCCTAGCCTGGTATCTGGCACACATCCCTACACTAAATTGAATGTCAGGCCTGGATGCTGTTAAGTAGAGGAGTGAACCGATCATACCTCTATAGAATTTAGCATCCACCTCTTTACCTTTTTCGTCTGAATCCAGTGAGGAGTTGGTGCCCATGGGTGTTGAGATAGTCTTGAGGTTGGTCATTCCAAACCTTTTCAGCATCTCCAGAGTATACTTGGTTTGATTTATGAAACAACCATCCTCCATCTGTTTGACCTGCAGCCCAAGAAAATACTTTAGTTCGCCAACTAAACTCATTTCAAGTTCATGAGACATAGATTCAAAAAATTCTTTACACAATTTTGAATTGTTAGATCCGAAGATGATATCATCAACATATACCTGGACCACTATTAAATCCTTTCCGAGATTTTTGGTGAAGAGGGTTTGGTCAACCTTACCTCGAGTGTAACCCTTGCTCAGAAGGAATTCAGAAAGTCTCTCATACCAGGCTCGGGGAGCCTGCTTCAATCCATAGAGGGCTTTATTCAACCTAAAAACCATGTTAGGCTGAACAGAGAAATTAAAACCTGGAGGTTGTTCAACATATACCTCTTCCTTCAATAACCCATTTAAGAATGCGCTTTTGACATCCATCTGCTACAGCCGAATGTTCCTAGAACATGCAAATGCAAGCAGAATTCTTATAGCTTCCATCCTAGCCACTGGGGCATAGGATTCATCAAAATCCACACCAAATTCCTGACTGTAGCCTTGAGCTACAAGTCTTGCTTTGTTTCTAGAAATAGCTCCATTCTCATCAACTTTATTCTTGAAAACCCATTTAGTGCCAATGACATGAGTGTTATCAGGTCTGGGAACTAGTTCCCATACAATATTTTTCTCAAATTGATTTAATTCCTCACACATGGCGGATACCCAAGAATCATGTTTTAAGGCTTCTTCCACAGATTTGGGTTCCACCTGAGATACCAATGCAGCTAAGTCCTGTTCTTGGACAATTCTAAAATGAGACCTTGTCCTAGGAGGATCAAGCAAATTACTTATGACATTTTCACTAGGATGGTCTTTGTGAAATATTATCTCACCTGAGGGTTCACCTACCTCAGCTGCTCCTTCTTGCTGTGAGTTTTCTGGTTGAGCAGCTGGCTGCATCTCTTCTTCTTCAATTCTCTCCATGAAATCTCCCTCATTAGATGGCTCCCTGTCATCATTCATCACTTTGTTAGAGAAATCATTTTCATCAAACACTACATGCGGTGTTTCTTCAATAGTTTGATCATCTTTATTGAAAACTCTGTAAGCCCTTGAGGTTTCTGAATATCCGAGAAAAATTCCAGGAGAGCTTCTAGCTTCAAATTTGTCCAAACCATTCTTATCATTATTGTGAATAAAACATTTGGAGCCAAAAACTTTAAAGTAAGAAATGTTTGGCTGCTTACCCTTGAGAAGTTCATAAGGAGTTTTCCTATGAGTAGGTCTTACCAAGGCTCGGTTTAGAATGTAGCATGCAGTATTCGCAGCTTCAGCCCAAAATCTCCTTGGAAGTCCACTCTCAATCAACATAGTCCTGGCCATTTCAATTATTGACCTGTTTCTTCTCTCAACAATTCCGTTCTGCTCCGGTGTCCTGGGAGAAGAGAATTTGTGAGTCACTCCCTCTCTTGAGCAAAATTCAGAAAATGAAGAGTTCTCAAACTCTCCTCCGTGGTCAGACTGAATTGTAATGATATTATGTTCACCTTGGAGTTTGATTTTATTGAAAAGTTCTTCAAAGTGAACAAAAGCATCATTTTTATTTGCTAAACAAAACAACCAAGAAAATCTAGTGTAGTCATCAACTATGACTAATCCATATCTCTTACCTGACAAACTTTGTATGCGAGTAGGACCAAAGAGATCCATGTGCAAGTGCTGCAGCAGTTTAGATGAAAGACTCTCAGTTCTCAACTTAAAAACTGCACGAGTCTGTTTACCTTGTGCACAAGCATCACATAGCTTGGACCCTAACTGAAATCTTATTCTGGGCAAACCTCTAACTAGGTTATGCTTAGACAGTTTATTCATTGTAGACAAACTAGCATGGCCTAGACGCCTATGCCAGTCAAAAGTAACATGTTCAGAGTTAGCAGACATACACAAGTTAGTTTCAGGATTATCATCCAGGTCTACGATGTATACATTGTTTACTCTATGCCCTATGAACATGACGTTATCAGAATTCAGCTCAAAAATAGTGCAGGAATTGTGGTCAAAGAGTACCTTGTGTCCTTTGTCGCAGAGTTGACTTATACTTACCAAGTTGTGCTGAAGTCCTTCTACAAGATACACATCTTCAATGGAGTTAGTAGAGGACTTACCAACTGTACCAATTCCAATTATTCTTCCTCTGTTATTTCCACCGAATTTGACCAAGCCCCCAAAATTCATTTTCAGTTTACTAAATTTGGACCGGTCTCCTGTCATGTGTCTGCTACAGCCGCTGTCAAGATACCACTTGTTATGCTTGGCTGCCAGGCTAACCTGCGAGAGTTCAGACAAAGTAATGTGGGACCCAATTCAAATTGGGTCCAAAGACAATTTTCAATTCATGCAAATTACACTTAGGAACCTACATTTGTTTTACTGTTCTTTTCAGTGATTTCATGTGGATTGATTCTTCCTTGTTGGCATTTCTCAGTGGGTGTTGAATGAGCCTATTCCTATTAAAATTATGCTGTTTCCGAACATAAAAATTGTTGTTTGGCCTCTTAGAGAAAACACGTGTGTGCTGAGCATAATTCATGTAACCATTTTTATTCAAATGAAAATTGTGCTGAAAGTGATGCATGTTTGCATGCTTTCCTTGATAACTAGCATGCTGAACTTTCTTAGCGAAACTGTTCACCTTTCTAGTGACATCAATAGGAATGGTCGTGTGAAAACCTTTGTTCCACAACTGTTGCACAGGAGCAGTTCTAGTCTCAGGATTTCCTGACTTAGCTTGCTGACTAGTGGATTGAATGGATTTACTGGTCGAAACCTTCAATGTAGAGACAGATTTGGAACTGGATGGTGTTTCCAATTTTTCTTTGCCCTTGGCGGGGCAGAACGTGACAGTTTTAAATTCAAAGGGTTTTTTACTTGTGGGATAGTATCCTAATCCCTCCCTATTGAGGTTTACCCTCGACCCCAGAAGGGCATTCAGATTGTTTCTCCCCTCTGTAAATTTTTCTAGCATTTTTCCTTTGTCCTCAATCTCCTTCTGAAGTTCATTACATTGGTCCTGGAGTTCCTGATTAACTTTTCTAACCGCCTCATATTTTTCTGCGATCAGTCTAAACCCCTTTTTACTCTCTTCAGTTTTACTCTTCAGCTCATTCATCCTAGCTAGATTTTCCTCTCTTTCCATTCTAAACTTCTCGATCTCACTTCTAGCCTGATCTAGCTCAATGGCCATCTCCTTGGTTTTCATGTTACCTGTAACAGCAATAGAGTGTTCCTCAGAAACAGAGTGAAACTTTCGTTTAAGCATTCTGTGCTCCTTGGTTAGAAAATTATATTTAGCTAACAGGTCGCCATAAGCGTCCTTCCAATCATCCAAAGTAAAATTCTCAAATAAGTTCGTTACCTCTTCCTCATGGTTGGCCATGAGGCAAGTCTTCTCTTCACCTTCACTGGACGAGGTGGCTTCTGGATCCTCCTCCTCGTCTCTCCATGTGCACAGCATGGCTTTCTTCTTTTTGTGCACCATCTTCTTTTGGTATCCGGGAGCCTTAGCTTGCAGCTCTGGACATTCACCTTTCATGTGACCAGGTTTCTGACAATGGTAGCATGTAACCTTCTTAACAAATCGGTTCTTCTCAAGTTCTCGTTCAGGAGACTTCCTTGCAGCATTAAATCTCTTTCTCTTGTAGAATTTCCCTTTAGTCCTCAAGAACTTTCTGAATTGCCTGGTGAGCATGGCCTGCTCGCCCTTGTCCAGGTCTGAGAATCCGTCAGAGTCTTCGCTGCTACCACCACTGCTGCTGCTGCTGCTGCTCTTCTTAGTATGTCGTGAGACTTTCAGAGCAACATTCTTTCCCTTTCTGTCATGTCCATCATTACCTTGTTTGAAGTTCATTTCGTGGGTCATGAGAGACCCAATCAGCTGGGTTACTGACATGGTGGATAAATCTTTAGATTCCTCTATGACGGTTACCTTAGTATCCCAGATGGGAGTTAGGGACCTAAGGATCTTCTGACAATGTCTTCTTACTGAATCTCCTTTCCAAATCCTCTCAGACTTTTGATGATCACAGACAATCTAGCATACATTTCTGTGATTGACTCCTCTGGCTTCATCTTAAACAACTCATACTGAGTTGTAAGCATATTGATCTTGGTAGCTTTCACTTGAGATGTACCCTCATAAATTAACTGCAATTCATCCCACATTTTCTTTGCAATCTTGCACGCTGAAATCCTCAAGTACTCTTCCTGGTGGACGGCGCACTGTATGATGCTAAGAGCTGTCCAATTCAGTACGGAAAGTTTAACCTGTTCCTCTGTCCACATGTCTTCGTTCGGTGGAAGTTGGTACAGACCATCTGTAATTACTCTCCAGAGCTTGTGGCTTTGGGCCCTGATAAAGACTTCCATCCTGTTCTTCCAAAAGAAATAGTTATTACCATCGAAGAAAGGGGGACGGGTGATTGACTGCCCTTCAGCAATGTAGCTGCGAGAACCCGCGGATCCGTTTCCCTGGCCGTTGGACCACATATTGGGAAATACCCGCTCTGATACCAAGTGATACGAGAAATATGAAGTGATCTAGAAGGGGAGGGGATGAATAGATCACTGTTTTCAACCGATTAAAAATTACTGAAGAATGATTCACTTAAAACAAGCAATCTCGGAGTTGAACCCACAAAAAACGTAGTGCGGACAAAGCTCGAGTGGATAGAAGGCACACCACAAAATCACCACAGACAATCACACGAGTACCCAGAGGTTTTTAAGGTGGTTCGGTCAGACCTCCAGTCTGCCTACGTCCACCCCTCACTTCAAATCGAAGTGAGGCTTCCACTAGCACCTGCTAGCAAAGCAGACTCAGTCTACGACAACGGCTGATTCACAGCTTCACCAGGGGAACACCCTCCCCTCTTCCTCCACACCCGGAGGGAACCCTAAGGACGCCAAGTCCCTAGAAACCACGAAACAAGTTCCTCTTCCTCCAACCAGAGAGAACACTAGTGATCTGCAGTCACTAAAACCAGAGACCAAGGTCTCTCTTCCTCTGAAGCCCAGAGGGAACACCTCTTCTACGAGAGGGAACAATACTGCAACCTCTGTTGCAAATGAACTAGAGAGAACACGTCTCTCTCTTCCCCTGAACACCATGAGGTAACACAGAGAACTTTCAATCAAGAAGGAAAAAGCAGATAAAAATGAAAACAATAAAGACGGAAGCCAAATTTTAGAAACTGGAAACAATGTAGCTCAAACTGAGCAGCAGACTTCTGATTTGATCCGTAAGTCAATACCCATCTTCTGATCACTCTTCTGCTCTCTCTTCTCTCTCAACTGGATCACTCTAGTTTCTCAGGGAGGCTCTTTCTCGTCTGCTCTCACTCAAATTTCTTTTCTATAACCTCAGAGCTCCTACTTTTCGTAGATGGTGAGGTAATGCTTTTATAATCGATCAGGAGGGTTCATGCAAGGCGTGTGCTTCCCGCGCTCGATCCAGAACCTTCTTGCCACGTGCCCTTATAGCATTGGTTCCTTGAGTATTGGATCATGTGCAGCCCAGACACCGGGGAATATTCTTCCTCGGACCACCTTCTTCTTTTTGTTCTTCTTCTTCTCCTGCAAAGAAATTAAAACCATTAAAACTCAGGGCCACAAAAACTAAAACTGCATGAGGAATGTGATAGCAATACGAGATGCACTATACTGAGAACGACACGAGATACACAAGATGACTACAGCACGAGATAAAGAGAGAATGGCACGAGGTACATAAGATGACTACAGCAACACGGCTAACACTACAAAGAGAACGACACGAAGTCAGATGAGAACAGCACGAGGTGAGAAAGAAATAACACGAAGTAAAACGGTAGTAAAACACGCGATCAGAGGAAACCTGGACGAAGATAGAAAGAAGCAACACGAAGACATAAAAACAACACTAAGACACAAACACAGAAATAACATGAAGACTACACGGGCTGAAAACAACTCGAAGACGAAAATAGAAACCGACACAAAGTGTGGTCACAAAGCGAAAAGGACACGGGGTCTAGGAAAAACAACACGAGGACAGAAGACATAAACGGCTACAACGACACGTGACAAAATAGTGAAAGCAGTAAAACGACTCGAGTAACTACAGTAAATGACACGAGAACACAAGAGCAGAAATAAAAGGATGACTTGAAATGAGCAACTAAATACCGGAGGAACGACACGAGGTTCACAAGAAAATGACTCGAAGTTCATCAGAACAAATCGAGCTGCTTCAGTAACCAGCACGAAGACAATCAACAAACATAGTTGGAACAACACGACGCACAACAGGACAACACGAAGTGTAGTAAACACAAACAACATGAAATATGAAAGGAACAGTACGGACATGCAAGGTACTACCTCATAGCAGTTTTTCTGTTAATCATGGAGATTTCAAATGCATAACATTACGCAAGATATCTGATTAAAATGACAATATTTAACATAGTGATGCTCATCATCAAAACACTAGGGAAGTCACAAAAATCGAACAGGTAATTAATCAAAGGTTTTCCCTCCTCATGGGGGATGTAATTAATACTATAGCCTTTATGCTGTGGCGGACTTCTGGTCCCGACCGAACCTCACTCTCGCCCGACGCGGGTCAGAATGAGCGCATAATAAACTCGTCACGTACGTGACTGGCACGCCCGCGCAGTCAATCAGTCAGTTAATTACCGGTTAGTTAATTGGTTGATCGACGCGTAAATAACCAAATAAGTCCAATAAAAAATATAATTTTTAATAAAAATAAAATAAAATCAATAAATCCCATCGAAACAGTCTGGCATGCCCGATGGGACCAATGTCACCTTTCATCTCTTTGCCGAGATACTTGGGCTTCGAGGCCTTCCCTAAGGCTGCTGATCGTCGGTTTGTTGGTCTTTTCAGGCAAACAATGACGACAACAACTGGACTGACTGGTGTCGGTTTTGGCCCGTCGATTGTTGCGGGTCATTCGCTAGGGTACCTGGCGGTGCCCACGGTGTTCGGCAGCTTCCCTGCCGCTGTCGGCTTCCCCAACTTCTTGGGGCTGGCCTTCGTAGACATGCTGGAGGTAGAACCCTCGGAGCCCATCGAGGAGATACAAAGAATGTGGAGCCTCTGAAGGCTCTATGCTGCAACGACTCGCCCAAGAGTCTGACTCTAGTCGCCAGCTGCCTGGTGCACCATGCCGTCTGCGGGGTCCGCCCCGATGCTGTTAGCAAGAACTCTAGAGGTTGTCAGCGTAAACAACTCCGGAGAGGTACTGCCATGGTTACCGGATCTCTATCGTAATCTGGTAAATCTATGATGGTCGGTGGCGTACGCGTCTTCCTGGACGGGCGCGACGCACGGATAGTCCTGGACCGGGTCATCCCCGTCATCCCCATCCACAACTCATACCAAGCCCTCGCTGGAAGAAGGGCAGAAAGAGAAGAAGCTGGCTGCTACGGCCGAGAGAAGTTGGCCCCCAGGCCAAGGAAGTTTAAACAGGTGTGGGTCCCCAAGAGGGTCCAACCTATCCACCAACCTGCACATGTCCGCCGCCGCCCTGCTCGCGACGGAGCGGAAGGAAGGGAGGAAAGGGGCCTGGCCCCGAGAGAAGAAGAAGGGGTTGCGGACCCTCCGCGCCGAGAAAGTTTCCGGGCCTGCGCCCGCCAAGCCAACGTCCCTGCTGTGGGATGAAGATTCCAACAACCTGCCGATAGAGTTTGGCTAGTTTATATCCATCCTGCGGGAGGTCGACAACTGTCCCCCGTGCTGCATCAAGAACGGGGTCGAGAAGAGATGACCAATTTGGTCAAGAACTATTTCCGAGGGCTAGGCAACCCCTCGCTTGGTCAGCAGCGGCTGATGCAAGCCACCGCAGCCAGTGAAGACTTCTACCTACCAATGGCAGTTGAAGAAGATGAAAGAGAAAAGATGATGATGTCGTCAGTCGACGACAATGACTATGATGACGGCTTTGAGATCGAAGCCGATAAAGCCACCCCTAGACGGGAGGATACAAGAAGGACTTCTGTGTTCGAGAGGCTAACCTTCCCGGATCGGGCTAAGAGAAGGGTCCATCGACAGAGAAGAAGGATGCAGGTCTTCACCTGCAACATGGCCGGCATACTCGGTCGATACAGGGGACTTCTTGAAGACCCCCGCGAGTTGGCTCAATTGGCCGCAAGGCCGGGGCCGAATACTAGAAGAACAGAAGCCGCAAGGCAGCTCCTGGCGACAGCTAGAGGAAAACAACCTCTGGTCTCCCACCAGTGGGATGAGGAAGCTACTATTCTAACCGGTAATGTGGTGATGGCGGAAGAAGAAGATGACGTCCTCCTTGACATCCTGCCCGAGGGTCTGTCCGGGGAAGCAACAGAAGCCATTCCCAGCATGGAAACTATGGACCCATCGGTCCTGATGCTACTTCAAAGATATCGGCAAGAGATAGACTTGCTGAAGAAACATCTGATGGAGAAGACTGAAGAGTCATCACCTTCCAAGCCGCCCGAAGTCCAGGGTGAATCATCCCAGGGAGCGGTTAATCATGTCGACCCTCCGCCACTCTACACCTTGCCTCAGTCGTCAGAGCCAAGCATGGCGACAACTTAGCACCGGCCACAACAGTCGCAGCCGTTGATGCCGCCAGTGCTCCCTCAAGTGTCCCAGGCACCCGCACTGCTACGTCCTCCACAGGCGACCACTCTGGTCACCCCGTACCTACAGTTGGCACACTTCTATCTGGACCCAGTCGACCCCACGGTCATGAACCGGATGATGGTGGAGAGGATGATCGAGCTGAAGCTCGCAGAAACAAGTGAAGGTGACTACGTCGCATTTGATGCCTATCGGGTGCCATACCCGCAACACCATGCTGCCAAGCGGCTTCCCCCATGAATCAACAAGCCGCCCAAGTTCGACAAGTTCAACGGGAAGAGATCCCCGAAGGAACACATCGCATATTATATGACTGTCATGGGTGATTTGGCCACCGATGAATCATACTTGCTAAAGTTTTTCGGGTCCTCACTGACGGGGCTTGCATTTGAATGGTACTCCAGCCTCTGTTGGCACCTAAAATATACCAGAAGAGACCATAGCAGATTCATAGTTTTGAAGATCAGTCGAGGGCACAGCTCATGTACCATCCCTGGGATATCTGAGAGTCTGAATAGAAGAAACCCACTACCCCTATCATGTTGTTCGACTAAAGCCATCTTTGGCTAGGTCGCTGTCCAGTACTGCTGTCATTCAGATAGTCAGACTGATAAAACTATACCAACATTCAGGCAACCATCTGCCTGCTAAAATAGATGTTCAGACATCTCTCATACTCCTGAAACGGGATGTACAGCGCCTCGCACATGCTTGTGAATGCAAGGTGTAAACAGTCCCATGGAGTCTTAATGTATACATGCCAAGAGTCCCACTGTCAAAAGGAGTCCACTGAGTGGATCCTGGGTCGAATGGGCCGAATGACAGGGAAGTGGGCCAAACCCAAAGGTGAAATGGGACGCGCCGAGGTCCGCCACGCTGGGAAGATGATGCTGGCGCGCCGGGAAGCTCAGGCCGAAAGGGTGAGGGACTGGCCTCTATAAGAGGGCGGCCCTTCGAACAAAAAAAAGAGAGGATCCTTCGAAGAAAAAAGGAGAGAGCCCTTCGAGAAGAAAGGAAGAGGGTGCTTAGCCACCAAAAGAAAGGGGGGAGCTCGAGCGCCCTTCATAGAAGTTGAAAAAAGAGAGAGGGGTTCGAGGAGAGAATCCAGGTGTGAGGGCCGTGCAACTACAGCTTCTTTGCTCTCTCTCTCACTTCTCCGTCCGTCTGAGTATTCCTCTTTTGTTGTTCGCTTTCGAGCATCTTTGCTCTAGTAGCATCGAATGCTAATGTAACCCTGTTTGCAGGGATGAAGTTCGGATTTCTTTTCCTTTTGGGTTAGATTTCTTTCTCTTAAATCGCATATGTGTAAGCCATTTGGCTGAAGTAGTTAATAAAAGAATGGGATGAGTTCTGATATGCTGGATCATTCTCTTCCGCTTCCCTCTGTATCCGAGGTTTTAATCTATATACGGCTACCGCCAGCTGCAAATGTCTTATGTTTAATTTCTTCTATCTGTTGAGGCTTCCTTGCCATCGTTCTTTATCACTAGCCCCAGCCACATTTCGAGGGCCTGAGATAGTCTATCTCATGGCTCCTCGTATGTGGAATGGAGAGGAATATCTTCAGGAGTTCTGGTTCATGGCTCTGCTCCTAGTGAGGCCCCAGAAGAGAGTTCGTCTCCCCCTCGAAGCCTCCTCTCTGCGATCATCTGAATAAATAGCCCAGGTTGCTGAATAAACCTCCTCGCTTCGAATGCTCAAAGCCTCTGCCTTAAACAAACCCTTAAAACCCCCACTTCAAAAAGCCTCCCGGTGTGAGCCCCTCTCGGCGCACGTTTCGCGTCGAGGGCTAGCCGCGCCGGTTGAACTTCAAGCCTTCACACCGAAAGCCATATTATTCTTCTCGCCAATACCTTCATCCCTTCTATGCCAAGGATGGCCATCTTAATACGTTCGCGCCGATGCCAGCAGGCCGTGCCATCATTGCTTTAAATGCCCTATCTTCCTGTGGAGAGGCATCACCCTATCCTCTATCCTCACGGGAGCCATATCAAAGGGGCTGAATTCCCCCACATTCTACAACCCATTGAGCCACGGAGCCCTGCCATTGCAGGCTCTCCGTTGACTGCATCGGGGATATTATAACAAAGGGATGAAGTCCAATGTGATCTGGAGCCTTTGAATCTCGGGCTACGCCCGGCACTCATTTCGGTTTCTACTCTGGCACTCGTGAGTAGATAGCCTATAATATTCTCTTGGCACACTCCTAAAGTAAGGGGAGATGCTGTCAAATTTTACCCAGAGCTTTACTCTACCACATGGCACGATGTTTCATCAGGAATTGCGTATCTAACCCCTCAATACGACGAGAGCTTGAGCTACATCATCTCATGACATCTTGCCATCACAGGGAATACATCTCGTAATTGGTGATCTCCTTGGACCCCCTCGTGAAGGAAGCCACCATGATCCTCTGTTTCCATTCATCCATCACCCTGAGGTCCCCATTAAATGATGAAACCCTCATAAGACCTGAGAAAACCAACAAAGAAACGGCTCCCGGCGCCACATGACTCTCGGCGCCGTCCCCTCCCGGCGCCAATCTCGCGCCGGGTGAAGGGCGCGCCGAGAAGCCCACCGCGCCGACTGCCCCTTCGTCCCAGCCACGCCGGCTGCCTATCGCGCCGATAGCCCTTTAGCTTCCCATCGCGCCGGGATCCCGTCGCACCGGGATCCCGTCGCGCCGTTTGGCCTTCGCGCCGACTGCAATCCATACCATTTCATTTCAACAATAGCTGCCACCCAAATATCTGATGTCTCAGCAACTTCATTGAACCCAAATCCAATCTAAACTCAATGTACCACTCTTGTCAACCTTCATGCCAGCCTTCATTGTCTCACGAGGGAACTATGGTTCTTCACCCAGGTCCATGGGAGATACATTAATGGGGGTTTCACCCCTACATTACACCGAATCCGACATTTTTTCTGTCACCCCGCTGACCCTCGGAGTTCTGCCACCGCATGTCCTCCAACGGTCCTTAGAGGGGAATATTAACAAATGACGCGATGGTGGACACTGTCCCGTCATATGTGGATCCATCTCGGGCCCAGGGCTACGCCCGATCCTTTTTGGTTTCCATTCCGGCTCTCCGTGGATGGATGTCCCATATTCCCATTTGGCATAGTCCAAAGGAAGGGGACGTGCTGCCGAATTTATGTTACAACATCATCATCACACCCCGCATATCACGGTTCCTCGTGCATGGCTGCATCGACCCTCGGGTATATCAAATAGCGTTGATAGGAGGTCGGGTTGTGCCCAACCAGAAATCTCCGCTATGCGCGATGGTGGTCTTCGGGCCTACGTCCTCCGCCACATACCAAGGGTCCATAATTCTGTGAACTATGCATCCTTGTATGATAAATAAATGCATCCCGCATGCCTTCGTCATGGTCATCATGTAGTTTTTTTTAATTCGGCTCCGATAGCCCACTATCTCGGCAATTAATCAAAGGTGTTCCCTCCTCGTGGGGGATGTAATTAACGCCATAGCCTTTACGGTGTGGCGGACTGCTGGTCCCGACCGAACCTCACTTTTGCCCGACACGGGTCAGAATGAGTGCATAATAAGATCGTCACCCACGTGACTGGCACGCCTGCGTCGTTAATCAGCCAGTTAGTTACCAGTTAGCTAATTGACCGATCGACACGCGAAATAATGAATAAACAAGAAAGAAAGAAAAAAAGTCGCGAAACAAGTCTAGCACGCTCGGTGGGACCAGTGTCACCTTTCATCTCTTTGCCGAGATATTCGGGCTTCGAAGCCCTCTCAAAGGCTACTGATTATTGCCTTGTTATACATTGCAGGCAAACCAATGACGATCAACGGGATAACTGGCGTCGACTTCGATCTTTCGATAGTCGCTGGACACGCGCCAGGGTATCTGGCGGTACCCATGGAATTCGGCAGCTTCCCTCCCGCTGTAGACTTCCCCAACTTTTTGGGTTTGGCCTTCGTCGATATCCTGGAGGTCGAAGCCCCAGTGCCTGCCAAGGAAGTTGTGGAGAAAGCGGAGCCTCTGAAGGTTCCCTGCTGCAAAGACTCGTCCGAAACTTCGGCCCCGACTGCTAGCTGTCTGGTGCACCACGTCATACGTAGGACCGACCCCAATGTCATCAACAAACACCCTGGAGGACGCCAGCGTCGCCAGGCCCGTAAGAATGCTGCTGTAATCACGGGAACCCTATCTCAGTCCGGGAAATCTATGCTAGTTGGAGGCATGCGTGTCTTCCTCGACGGATGCACTGCACGGGTGACCCCGGACCGAGTCATCCCCAACATTCCTATTCACAATGCCTATCAAGCTCTCGCTGGAAGGAGGGCAGAAATAGAAGAAACCGGCCACTATGGCCAAGGAAGCCCGGCACCTAGGCCGAAGAAGTTCAAACAAGTGTGGGTTCCCAAGCGAACCCAACCTGCCTACCAGCTAACACCTATCCGCCGCCATCTTGTGAACGACGAGGTGGAAGTGAGAAGAGAAAGGGGCCTGCCCCCAAAGGAGGAAGAAGAGGTGGTTGCGGATCCTCCGCGCCACAGAAGTTTCCGGGCTGCGGCCCGTCAAGCCAATATCCCTGTTGCGGGAAGAAGATTCCAACTGCCAACCGACAGAGCTCGGCTGGCCTATATCCCTCCTGCCAGAGGTCGACAATCACCCCCCGTCCTATATCAAGAGCGGGGTCAAGAAGAGATGACCTGCTTGGTCAGAAATTATTTCTGAGGCTTAGGCAATCCCTCACTCGGACAACAGCGACTAATGCAGATAGTCGCCATTGAGGAAGGTTACTGCCCATCAACGGCAGAAGAAGGAAATATGGAAGATAGAATGATGGTGTCATCAGTCGACGATAATGGACATAATGACGGCTTCGAGGTCGAAGCCGATGAAGCCTTCCCCGAGCGGGAAGAAAGAAGAAGAGTTTCTGTGTTCGAAAGGCTGACCTTTCCGCAGCAAGCCAGAAGGAGGGTCTATCAACAAAGGAGAAGGATGCAGGTTTTTACCTGCAACATGGCTGGCATATCCAGCCGATATGGGGAGCTTCCTGAAGACCCCCAAGAATTGGCTCAATTGGCCGCACGGCCGGGGCCAACTACCCACAGAATAGAAGCGGCAAAAGAGCTTCTGATGATGGTTAGAGGGAAACAGCCCCAGGTCTATCCTCACTGGGATGACAAGGCCCCCGTCTTGACCGCTAATGTGGTGACGACAGAAGAAGAAGACGACGTCCTCCTTGACATCCTTCCTGAGGATACGTCTGGGGAGACAACAGAGGGTATCCCCACCACTATAGACCCATCAGTTCTGATGCTACTACAAAAATATCAACGGGAGATAGATTCTCTGAAGAAGCAGCTGATGGAAAAGACTGAAAATTCATCAGCTTCGAAACCACCCGAAGTCCAGGGTGAGTCATCCCGGGGAGCGGCTCATCGTGACGACCCTCCACCGCTCTATACATTGTCCCAGCCGTCAGAGCCAAGCATGGTGACGGCACAACAGTGGCCGCCACAGCTTGAGCCGCTGCTACCTCCGGTGCTCCCTCAGGTGCACCCGACACCCCCGCTGCTGCGTCCTCCACAGGCGACCACCCTGGTCACCCCATACCTGCAGCCAGCGTATTTCTATCCAGAACCGGTTGACCCCACGGTCGTGAACCGGATGATGGTGGACAGGATGATCGAGCTGAAGCTCGCAGAGAAAAGTGAAGGCGACTACATCGCATTTGATGCCTATCGGGTACCCTACCCGCAACACCATGCGGCTAAACGACTTCCCCCGGGGGTCAACAAGCCACCTAAGTTTGACAAATTCAATGGGAAAGGGTCCCCTAAAGAGCATATTGCATATTATATGACCGTTATGGGTGATCTGGCCACCGACGAGTCATATTTGCTGAAATTCTTCGGGTCCTCGCTGACAGGGCTCGCATTTGAATGATACTCTAGCCTCTCGGCCGGGTCAATCAGTGACTGGTCGGATATGCAGAGAAAGTTCAGAGAAAGATTCCATGTCACAGAGAGGGAGGTCACAGTGGCCAAACTCTACTCAACAAAACAAAGGGCAGATGAGACAGCCCTTGATTACATCAAGAGGTGGAGGAACCTCGGAATGAGATGCAAGCGGCCCCCGCATCAGGAGGACGCGGTACAAATATGCAAACAAAACCTCAAGAGGGAAATCCGTGAGAAGATGATTGGAATGGAAATACGGTCGTTCGAACGGCTGAATAATGTGGTGGCCGAAGTGGAGGCTTTCCTAGCCAAGCCAGTCCCGGCGTCAGCTGCCAGCACAGCCCAGAAAGGTAAGGCTATGGAACGACGCCCCACACCTAAAGAAGCGAATGCGCTTGATATCAAGGCGTTCGAACAGTAGAAGGAGAAAGGCAAGAAGGCGGCTCCCCGGCAACCTGCAAAAGCTCTAGATGATAAAGAAGGTCCTTCGCTGAGGGACAAAATGAAGAAAGCCTATTCCTTCCTAAAAGAAAAGACCCGAGTCCTGTTCGATTGGGTAACAGAATACAGCATGGTCGCTCTGCCTGAACCAAGGAGACCGGAGGACCTGAAAAGAAAAGATAGTCCAAGATTCTGCCCCTACCACCAGATGTTGGGACATCCAATCGAAGACTGTTATGTTTTCAAAGACGTCATCGAAGGAATGATAAAGAAGAATGAAATAGAGGTGGGAGAGTACAAAGTAGACCCTCCTCAGCCACATGAAGCTCCTTTCAGGAGAGCAGCAGTCAACATGATCTCCCTCTACCAGGCATTGCCCGAGGAGATCTCTGAAGCAAGCACACGGAGCACCTACGAAGTCCATTTCCTGGAGCCCGTGAAAGAACAACAGGGGTGGCAACAGATCCCTGTGAAGCACAAGAAGAAGAGGGCACCCCGCCCAAAAGAGGGGGCACATATCCGTGGCATTACACCCCGGCCTGCTCCGCCAGTGGTAGCACCCGTGTGGGTCACTCCACCTACAGCTGTCAGAATACATACACCTAACAGGAGGAGACAAACTCCGCTGCCAGCAATCAAGGAAACCAATTCTAGGGTCCTTCGACTACAACACCTGATTGAAGGGCTGGATGAATATGTGCAGCCCGAATTGAAACCTCTGCTGGTGCGGGACCACGTCCCATGGCAAGAGCTGGAACAACTCTCACTCAAACAGGTGGAGGAAGCTGAAGCAGCACCCCCTGAAGAAGGTAGCCTGTTCTGGGGGCAGGCACCCGCAGAGATCAAAAAGAAGAGAAAGCAAAGGAAGAAGAAAAGAAAGGCCACTAGGGCCAATAAAGCACAGGTCGTCTCCTACAATACCCTACCGGCACTCTTCAACCTAATCGGAGAAGAGGAAGAAGAAGAAATTTGCTTCACACCCCATGCCGGGGGAGGCAAAGCCGAGGCCGCAACTGCTGCGCATGCCACTCGGTCGGGCCGAAAATGGGGGCGTCAGCCACCACCCAATCACAACATCATGTTCAGAGGGGAGCAACCCTACAAGACACCTCCGCCGGAGGTTAAGGGAGTCCAAATCCCTTCTCCGTCGGGCCTATACAACAAAAGTGGGGGCAAGGCAGTCCCTTCATTCCTTGAATTTATGAAGATGTCAAAAGGGAAGCAGCCCTGCCAAGATGCTAACCCTACACCCGGGGCCATTCACCCGCAGCCAGCGCAATCTACTGAGGATGCGAATGCAGATGAAGCTTGCCCTACGGCAACTAATAAAGAAGACCCGACAGCCAGTGCCAGTCAAGAGGGTGCCGGGTCCGAGGAAGATGAAGCAGGTCCATCTGGACCCGCAAATCAGAACTTCCCCAAGCCCAGATGGGCTGAAGAGATGAAGCTCTCCAATGTCCGGGCTGGGAGCTGAATAATGAAGCTGCTCAAGAAGCTCCCCGCTCGATTTACGATCTGGGAAATTCTCTCCTTGAGTGAAGAAACTCGACAGGAGATCATCACTGCTTTGCAGACGCCTGCTCATTTTGAAGTCTGCATAGCTGAGACTATACCAGAAGCCAGTATGACCTTCTCTCCAGAAGACATGCTACTACCTACTGCCAGCCACAACAGGCCGCTATACATGAAAGGGCACCTAAATGGAAGGGAGCTGAACAAAATACTGGTTGATCCCGGTGCAGTAGTCAACAATCTACCTTACAGAGTATACGAGAGGCACCACTTTAACGTGCATCTCGAGAAAGTCGGGGATATGCGTATCGCTGGCTTCAACCAAAAATGTGAGGTTTCAATGGGAGTGGCAGAGTTCACACTGACCCTGGTAGATTTCACTACAACGGTGCAGTTTCATGTCATTGACTCTCGCACCTCTTACAAAGCACTGCTCGGCCGCCCATGGCTGCATGAAAATATGGTGGTGCCCTCCACGCTCCACCAATGCATCAAATACAGCCTCCAGGGGAAGGAGGAGAGGATATTTTCTGATATCCACCCATTCGAGGTGTTTGAATGTCACTTGGCAGACGCCAACCTATATACAGGGCCTTCCCGGAAGGTTTCTAAAGCTGAGGCCCCCATAGGGGCATCGAAGAATAGATCGGGTAACGGTTGGTATCCACCACCGCCACGCGGATATGTCAAGCCGAAGGTGGTCTCCCACATCACAGCTTCTGGAGATGTCGGCAGAGCGACACCCCCAGCATTGTACCCCAAGGCTAAGGAAGTGCAGATCGATCGACAACATGACCGCATCGGAGTCCCGGCCGGCCTCACCAAGCCAGTCCCCGGCCTCAATGATCCCACTATCGAACCTTTCAAAGCCTGGGAGGTGACACAGGAAGATGGGCCCAGCAGCTTGCTCTATACAGCTGAGGAGCATCCCACTCGGGAAGATACAGATTGCAGCCTCCTTGAAGATCTAGGCAACCCGCGGGTTCCTGTCCAAAGTCTGGCATTTACAACTGATCGGATGGCTAAGATGTTTCAGAAGCAACACATCTCTCCCGATCAGTCTCAAAAGTGCAAAGAAGCTTTCCAGAAGATGTGGCATCCTGCAAATCTGGATAAGGAAATGAGGCGTGTCTCTCAACATCCAGGGTTGGGCTTCACCCTAGAGGAATATTATTACAGTGGGCGGTATGAGGTGGATACTATCTCCGCCTTCTATCCTACTGAAGATGGCCCTTTGAGGGCAACCTTTGATGAGTATCCGGTGGAAGCCGAATATTTTGAACTGGCTCGGTCCAGGAATCAAGAAGCAGAAACCTCGGCCCCTTGCCGATGCTGGGAACAGGTTCATCCTGAAGAAGCGGCCCTTCAAGCCAAATTTGATACGGCTAGTAGCAGCGAAGCCGAAGACATTCAAGAAGTAGGAGCTTCTCCCTCCACAGGGGTCCTACTAATGGCTACTTCAACACCCTTTCTGCCAATCAGGGAAGCCTTAGTCAACTCCAATCAAGGGGAGCCAGCTACCAGGAAGGAAAAAGTCACTTCTGCGGAAGAAACAATTGCCCCGGAAGGCGAGACTTCCTCAACTTCTGCTATAAAACCAGTATGCTGTCCGAATCCGACAGTAAACAGCTACCAGCCCGTCGCGGCTGCAACCCCTTCTACAAATACTGAAGCTGTTGTCTCGCCCTTGGGAGTCGCAATGGCAATGGATTTGCTAATAGAACAATCCGCTCAGCCGCTAGCACAAGAAATCAAGAAACCTCAAGAAGCTCTGGTAGCGTCCAACGAGGAAGTCGAAGTGCTCGACCCTCAAGATGGTGTCCCAGACTTCGTCGACCTCCAACCGGCACCTCCGAAAATAGAGGACGGAGGCCAGGCCACGGTCGATGAACTAATAGAAGTCAACTTGGGAAATGAGGGGGACCCTAGGCCCACCTTCCTCAGCGCCCAACTGTCCCAGAAGAACGGGAGCTGTACATCCAGCTGCTGCTAGAATACCAGGATTGCTTCGCCTGGACTTACAAAGAGATGCCAGGTCTAAGCCCCGCTGTCTCACAACATGAGCTAACAATCAGCCCCGAGGCCGAGCCGGTGAAGCAACCACCGCGGCACATGAGGCCAGAGCTCATCACCCGAATTTGTGCTGAAGTCGACAAGCTCATTGACATGGGATTTGTTGAAGAAAACCAATACACCACGTGGCTGGCAAATATCGTCCCCGTGAAAAAGAAGAATGGACAGATCCGGATATGTGTCGACTTCCGGGTTCTAAATAAAGCCTGCCCCAAGGATGACTTTCCGGTGCCAATAACCGAAGTCATGATTGATGCTACAACTGGCCATGAGGCCCTATCATTCATGGATGGATCATCCGGCTACAATCAGATTTGGATTGCGGAGCATGACCGAATCCATGCTGCTTTCCGAACCCCTAAGGGCATTTATCATTACAATAGAATGCCGTTCGGACTAAAGAATGCTGGCGCAACCTATCAGCGCGTAATGACCAAAATCTTTGATGAATTGCTCTACCACAAGGTCGAGTGCTACATAGATGACCTGGTGGTCAAAACCAGAAGAAAAGAAGATCATCTGCAAGACCTCCGGATTGTTTTTCAGAGGCTGAGGCAGCATGAGCTAAAAATGAACCCTATGAAATGTGCGTTCGGAGTGTCGAGCGAAAAATTCTTGGGCTTCATCGTCCGATATCGGGGAATCGAGATAGACCCCGCAAAGATCAAGGCGATTCAGGAGTTACCTCCGCCAAGGAATATCTCTGAGCTAAGATCACTACAGGGCCGCTTGGCTTATATCCGTCGTTTCATTTCCAATTTGTCAGAGCGATGCCAGCCTTTTCACAAGTTGATGATGAAAGATGTCCCCTTATATTGGGATGAAGATTGCCAGACAGCCTTCGACAAGCTAAAAGACTACCTAAAAACTCCTCTAGTGTTGGGCGCACCGGTGAAAGGATGACCATTGATACTGTATATAGCAGCTACACATAATTCTCTGGGGGCAATGCTGGCCCAGAATAATGAAGAAGGGAAAGAACAAGCCCTCTATTACCTCAGTCGGAGACTGGTCAGAACTGAAGAGAAATATACTTATATTGAGAAGATCTGTCTGGTGCTGGTCTTCGCAGTTAAAAAGCTCCGACACTATATGTTGTCGCATGAAATCAGCTTGGTATCCAAAGAGGATCCCCTGAAGTACATTATGTCTCAACCGGCACTTAAAGGCCGCCTGGGCAAATGGGCAGTAATCCTTATGGAGTTTGATATCTCCTACGTGCCGCGCAAGGCCATCAAGGGCCAAGCTATTGCAGACTTCTTCGCTGAGCACCCAGTGCCCGGGGATTGCCTGTTGGAGCCGGAGCTTCCTGAAGATGAAACCCTAGAAGCCGTGCAAGTACAGCCCTCCTTATGGCAACTATACTTTGATGGTGCTTCCAGAATTGACACCTCTGCCACCGGGTCAGCCAGGGTCAGAGCAGGAGCAGGCATAGTCCTGAAATCCCCAGAAGGAGAAGTGGTGCATACATCCTGCTCCATAAACAAACAATGCACAAACAATGAAGTAGAATATGAAGCCCTGATAATCGGGTTGCAAATTGCTCTGTCCATGGGAATTCAGATGCTGGAAGCATTCGGAGACTTCATGCTAGTTATAAAACAGCTGGAGGGAGAGTTCGATGTGCGAAAGCAAGAGCTCCTCCCCGACCACCAGTTGGCAACTCGCCTGATGTCAAGATTTTACTTCATCAGCATCAAGCACATCAATCGAGGCCAGAATGATCAGGCAGACGCCCTCGCTAAGCTGGCCAGTTCATTGGCGGTCCCGCCAGACACAAGCCTGAATATAACAGTGATCAACCGTCAACAGGTCCCCAGTGTAACAGAGGTCCTAACTGACGAACAAGAGATTGAGGTGGTAGCTGTCGAAGATGTTCAGCAGCCCGACTTGCGAGAGCATCTCCTGCGCTGGTTTCAACACCAGCAACTCCCAAAAGAAAGGCAACAAAGAATGAAGCTCCTAAGGGTCAAGGATTCTTACGAGATGAGAAGCGGGACCCTGTTCTGAATTATGGAAGATGCCCGAAGGAAAGTCCTACTCCGTTGCTTATCTTCAACAGAAGCAGGACAAGTGATGCAGGAGGTCCATACAGGATCAGCTGGGGCACACCAGGCTGGCCCGAAGATGAAAATTGAGATAAAGAAACTGGGTTACTATTGGCCCACCATATTTGATGATTGCTGCAAATTTACCAAAGCTTGTCAGAAATGTCAAGAACACGCTAATGTGGCAAGGAGACCTCCAGTGCCACTGCATCCCACCCTACCAAGCTGGCCATTTGCTCAGTGGGGCACGGACGTAGTAGGGCCGCTACCAGCATCCTCATCATGGTGCCGATATATCTTAGCAGCTACAGATTACTTCTCCAGATGGGCGGAGGCAGTAGCACTAAGAGATGTGACGAGAGAACTAGTTGCAAGATTCTTCCGGCAGAATGTAATATTTCGGTTCGGGATCCCCAGCCGAATCATCTCTGATAATGGCAGTCACTTTAGAAACCAGAAGGTTTATCGGCTGGCCGACAAATATAAAATCGACTGGAGGACATTGTCCCCCTACAATCCTCAAGCCAATGGACTCGCAGAAGCCTTTAACAAGACACTGTGCACGCTGCTGGCAAAGACTGTTAAGTCTAATAAAAAAGATTGGGAAGAAAGGATGTACGAAGCACTTTGGGCCTATCGTACTGTCTACAAGACCCCAACCGGCTGTTCACCTTTCTCCCTCGTCTACGGGTCAGAAGCTGTGGTGCCAATTGAACTTGAAGTTCCTTCATTACGAGTTGCCATCCAGCACGGACTAGTCGATGATGAGCAGACCAATGCAGAAAGGAGATTGGAAGAGCTCGCTGAGCTCGAAGGAAAACACCTCCGAGCGCAGCAAAACATCCAACTCTACCAAGCTCGCATGGCCCGCGCTTTTGACAATCTAGTCAAGGGTCGAGAATTCAAGAAAGGAGACCTAGTGATGGTCAAAAGAAGAGAAGTGATGGCCTCCAACCCCAAAGGGAAGCTGATCGAAAACTGGGTCGGGCCATACATCGTCCGCCGAGTATATGAAGGGGGTGCCTACGTCCTGGTGGACCATAAAGGAGTCGTCCAGTTCTCTCCCCTCAACGGAAAACATATAAAGTTGTATCATGCAGCGCAACCAACATTCCCCGAGTGATCGGTCGGAATGCCCTCATCTTGGTTTAGTGGCATTCCGCCCTAACCAAGCTACCTTTTCTTGGTTTAGTGGCACTCCGCCCTAACCAAGCTACTTTCTCCTCGGTTAGCGGCATTCCACCCTAATCAAGCTACTTTCTCCTCGGTTAGCGGCATTCCGCCCTAATCGAGCTACCTTCTCCTCGGTCAGTGGCATTCCGCCCTAATCGAGCTACTTCTCCCTTGGTTTAGCGGCACTCCGACCTAACCGAGCTATCTCTCCTTGGTTAGTGGCGTTCCGCCCTAATCAAGCTACTTTCTCCTCGGTTAGCAAAATTCCGCCCTAATCGAGCTATTTCCCCTTGGTTTAGTGGCATTCCGCCCTAATCGAGCTACTTCCCCTCGGTTTAGTGGCATTCCGCCCTAATCGAGCTACCTTCTCCTCGGTTAGAGGCATTCCTCCCTAATCGAGCTACTTTCTCCTCGGTCAGCGGCATTCTGCCCTAATCGAGCTACCTCTCCTTGGTTAGCGGCATTCCGCCCTAATCAAGCTACCCTCTCCTTGGTTAGTGGCATTCCGCCCTAATCAAGCTACCTCCTCTCGGTTCGGTGGCATTCCGCCCTAATCGAGCTACCTTCTCCTTGGTTAATGGCACTTTGCCTTAGCCGAGCTACCCTTCCTTGGTTAGTGGCATTCTGCCCTGACCAAGTTCCCGAAAGAATACACCACGATGTTGCCGTTACAGGCCTTACGCCCGAATCGGCGAGAGATCACTCCTTTGCGTTAGCATTCAGCCCTTGCTAAAGAATGAACTGTTCTGCTCGGTGCCAGGTCTGGTGCTCGGCCGACAGCCATCTACTATCAGCCAGGGGTCGAACGTCGCACTTCGACCTGCCACCCTATACAAATAAAAAAAAGAAAGGAAAATGGGGTTAAAAATAGAGATACCCCGCCAGACTTGCTCCTATACCAGGACAAGTGCAAAAATGGCTATAACCCGACTGTGGAGAAAACCCGAAAGGGCGTCTCAGGCAAAATCGGGTACCCTGCCGCGTGAAAACACGAAAGGGCACGTGGGCAAAAGCAAGAGGGGGCTGGCTTCGGCGAAAACCCGAAAGGGCGCTTAAGTCAGTAAAGTGGTAATTTCTAAGTTCCGCTCCTATTCTCCGCTCAAGGGAACTCCGAAAGGGACATTCATCAAAGTCCCACCGGAAATCCTTTAACAAACCCTGTTCGACCCTCGTCATCATCGGCGAGATCGGTTGATCTTTACCCTCAACTTGGACCTTACGTCCCTGTTGATAATCCCATCCTTGTTTCGGCAATAACCCATGCCGATGAATAAACCCACATTCGACCCTCGTCATCGTCGGCAAGATCGGTCGATCTCCACCTCTAAACTTGGACCTTCTATCCTCGCTAACAAACCCACCTTTGTTTCGGCGATAACCTATGCTGGTTAATAAACATGTGTTTGACCCTCGTCATCATCGGCGAGATCGGTTGATCTTTACCCCTAACTCGAATCTTACATCCTTGTTAATAGACCATATCCTTTGCTTCGACATCTAGCCGGTGTCAACGAACCGAAGCAGGGTTCAATCCTTGTCATCATCGACAAGGTCTGTCAACATTTTCACGGTCCAGTTCTTCTGTACCCTATACAAATAAAAAAAAAAGAAAAGAAAATGGGGTTAAAAATAGAGATACCCCGCCAGGCTTGCTCCTATACCAGGACAAGTGCAAAAAACGGCTATAACCCAGCTGTGGCGAAAACCCGAAAGGGCGTCTCAGGCAAAATCGGGTACCCCGCCGCGTGAAAACCCGAAAGGGCGCGCGGGCAAAAGTAAGAGGGGGCTGGCGTCGGTGAAAACCCGAAAGGGCGCTTAGGTCAGTAATGTGAATAAAAAAAATGAATGATAAATAGTGATGAACCATCCTCCGTCCAGAAGGCCATTTACAAGGTCGAGGCGGAGTCTTCATCCGATATCCCACTTACATACATCTATTGTCTACCCTTTTCGACCCTTGTCACCATCGGCAAGATCGGTTGCTACCCTTTTCGGTTTTTGTCACCATCGGCAATACCGTCTACCCTTTTCGACCCTTGTCACCATCGGCAAGATCGGTCGCTACCCTTTCCGTTTTTGCCACCATCAGCAATACCGTCTACCCTTTTCGACCCTTGTCACCATCGGCAAGATCGGTCGCTACCCTTTTTGGTTTTTGTCACCATCGGCAATACCGTCTACCCTTTTCAGTTTTTGTCACCGTCGGTAAGACTGTCTACCCTTTTCAACCCTTGTCACCATCGGCAAGATCGGCCGCTACCCTTTTCAGTTTTTGTCACCATCGGCAATACCGTCTACCCTTTTCGACCCTTGTCACCATCGGCAAGACCGGTCACTACCCTACCCGGTTCTTGTCACCATCGGCAAGACCGTCTACCCTTTTCGACCCTTGTCATCATTGGCAAGACCGGTCGCTACCCTTCTGGTTTTTGTCACCATCGGCAATGCCATCTACCCCTTCGACCCTTGTCACCATCGACAAGGTTGGTCAACATCTCCCCCAATCAGGGTCAATAATGGAATTACCACAAGCAACCAGCAGTCACGATTTCGACGCCTCTTGTCAGCAAGACCTACGTCTGCGCCAACCTGGCAGCCTCTGGAACCCCGTCCCGCGGTGGAGCGAGGCCCCCATCCTTTCTTTGAAAGGGTGGACGCTCTCCTGCGACACAGACACGAAGGTACTTCCAAGCATGTTGCCAGAATTGCCACAAGACACTACAGAATGTGAGTGTGAACGTGGACACCAAAAAAATATATAGTGAAGGAGACTTCTATTCCATTACAAAAATGGGAAGTGAATACAAAAGGAGCCCTTCTGAGGGGACAGATTACAAAGGCGGATCAGTTAAGATCGCCTGAAAATATCTGCAAAGTCAATAAGCCCAACATGAGGAGCTGCCCCCAGTTCATGGAGCTGCATTTCATCTTCCTGAACCCGAGTCACCTCAGTCTCCAAAGACGCAACTCGGCTCTCCAGCAAAGAAGTTCTCTCGATGCCTTGGACTTCCGCAGCCTCCAGCCGCGGTATCTCAGCCTCTACGGTAGCCAACTCAACACGGAGGTCTTCCCGTCAGCTACGTAGAATATGTGCCTGGGTTGCGGAAGCCTCAACCTGAGCCCTGCTCTCCTGAAGATCAGAGGTCAGAGACGTCAGCTCCGCCTGACAGTCAGCTTTCTGCAGCTTGAGGGCCGCCAGCCGGTCGCCCATCATCTTCTCAAGAAAATCCCGGCGGTTCACAAATTTCAGCAGGAAAAGCACCCGCTGGGCCCAGATGTCTAAAGGGCAACCTAATGCCTGCAGTCCGATCGTCAGTCGCACAGCTACCTCCTTCAACTGGGAGTAAGATAGTGTCGGCTGAGATTCCACAACCTGACGCAACATCTCTAGATGCTGCCAAACAAATTCCTCCGATGAGGTAATGCCCAGGGAAGCTGCCGGAGGCACCTCGAAAGTCACTTCCCCGTCTATAGAAGCCCATAAGCCGGTATCCAGCTCGGAAGAGGAAGATGGAACGGCCACCAAAGCCGAAGAAGCAGATACCCCGGCAGCATGTTCCTGCTCCGTCAGACTTCTGTCAGGGCTTCCTTCCACAGAGCCTAGGAGGGACGGAGGTTCTAACTCTATCTCCGGCACAAATGGAGCTGTAGAATCAGGCGCGATCGTCATTATGGCCGTCGATACAAAAGCAGACCCCCTTTGCTGGTTGGCCTCAGCCCTCAATTCTGTCGTCGACGCCAGAGCGAGACTCTCCCCCGACTGGCTCGGCTCCGAGGGTAATCCCCAGCAGCCGCATGTATCCTCACCGGCACGGGGCGGAGTAGGGTGATTGTCCTTGAAGGAGATGCGGTGGCCAGCGGTAGCAGATCCGAGGCCTCTGATGAAACCACAGCAGTACCAGAAGTCGATGCCGGGGAATGAATAGCGGCTTCGGGTTCCTGGAATGAAAATTCATGGAAACACCAAGGTGGCAAAAAAAAGAGGGGGATATGCGGCTCTGTAAAGGGGCGGACAGGATTTACTATGATGACAGTATCCATCTCTTCAAGCCCCTGAATAGAAGATTCCAACCCTGCAGATGAAGTAGCAAAAGGAGGGGTTATCTCCACCTCCACATCCAATCCAGCAAATTCCTCCTGCAACACTCCCTCGGATGATGCCCTCGGCAGCCTCGGAGGACTGAAAATTAAAGCATCGCTTGACAGTGTAAATGGAGCCGTTGCCCCTTTGCTGTCTGCTGCAGACACTTGTTCATCACCTTTTGAAGAATGATGGTCAATCTCTTCGTTAGAAGGGGTGGCAGAGCTACTCGAAGAAATATCTATGCTGATCTCGGGTTGGCCCGCCTCCTCCGTCGCCTGACGGGACGCTGAGCGGGTGAGCACATGCCGCAATGGGATAGCACCCTTCTTCAGCACAGTCTTATGTCCCGCGGGCTGTGAAGGAGCTTCCACAACAGGCACCTTAACCGCCGTGCTGACCACTCCTGTCATCACAACAAAACAAGTGCATAAGGCAGGACGGAAAGCTCAATAAAAAGGGGAGTCTAAAGAACTATAGTTGTTCGGCTCACCCTCAGCCTCGCCGGCAGGCGTAGGAGAAGGAAGTCTGACATCCTCCTCAACAGCGAGGAGACTCTTCCCTACTGCTCCAGCTATCTCAGTCGCCCCTGCTGTGGCTGTGACGAAAGGCCCTATCTCTCCTGCTTCCAGGAAGGATTCCTCAACACCCGTGGTGTCAACCACTCCGGGAGCTGAAGTTATACAAAGAAGACGTCAGAAGAATGAAAATGTCATGAAAAGAGCATTCCTTTAGAACCGCAAAGGGATAATGATGTCACCTTCATCTGCTTGCTGGCTGACCTCTTTCTGAGCAGCAAACTACTCGAATGATGGCACCTCGGGCAGGGGAGTCTTAGCCGCGTCAGTCGAAGGCCGCTTTGAAGAAGTCTTCCGAGCTTTCTTCGCTCGGTTTATTGCAATCTTCATCGCGGAGGCCACTCTCTTCTTGCCAGGCGGCAGTGGAGTAGTAGTCGACGCTGGTGCAGGAACCTCAAAATATTCCGGTTTCTGCCCCTAAGAGATAATTTTTCTATAAAGTCCCTGCTGCTTGATATCCGGATGGTCTGTCAAATGAAGCACATGCCATTATGAAGGAGCTGAGCAAAAAACTAATCTACATGTCAACGGAGGAGCACTTACCTGCCCGGCCCTTGTAAAAAGATGAGAGTGGCCAATACTGATAAGCCACCTCCTTACTTCGGGAGGCAGCCTCCCGAACAAGCCAGCATATGTCACCGATCTTTTTGCACCTGTCAACCAGGTCGGCCAAGTCCGCATGCCCGTGGGAAGCTATACAATGATATAAGCCGAGGTGGTCAAAGCCCCAGACATCGGCATAATGAAAAGATATGAATAGAGGCTTGTCCAGAACACTAGCTATAGGACTCTCAAGGGTCAGTCCATGGATGCTCATCAGGACGAACATCCAAGACATATGTTGATAGTATGTTGGGGTTCTGTCCTCTCTATTAACAAACGCCCGACACGGGCAAAAGCGATCCACCTCGCACTTCCATGAAACTGCTTTGGAGAGCGGCTCCTCGATAGGGAACGGGTACTGTTGAAGCTCCAGGCGTGAACCACCAATCTGGCATAGATGTTCTAAATTCTGCGTGAAAGCATCTTCACTTATGTCAGCAAGCACGGGTATCAGTGGTTCAGTTACTCCCTCCTTGATGGCTTTTCTGCTCGCTATATATGCCTCTGCCTCCTTCGGGTGGTGGGAAAATAATCTCTTCAAATGGGCTTCGTCAATGTAAAAAATGGGCCCAGGCTGCTGGCTCAGAAATGTGCGCTCAGCCACATCCCAGCATGTCATTCGGGCATTGCGATAGAAGCTCGTGCGAGCATTCCACCATTTCACATACTCTGGAGTGACCCTGGGAACTCGGTTCGGCATCGGCACTCTGAAAATGTTGGCATCCCGGCGGTGAAAATAGTCCCACCAGGAGCGACCTTCGGCTACAACGGTCGAGCCATGCTTTGACCTGCTGTCCAAAGTGAACAGGGCGACCGAGGGCGGAATATGCTGATCGTAGCCGAAATTCCAACCGAACCTGAAGGAATAGTAGGGTTCTAAATAAACTGCGCCCCCCTTTCTGAATACTAAAACACTGGGATGAATTGATAAAGCCCAGTCAATGAGTTCGGGCTCCAAGACTGGCCGGGTCACAGTGTTGCCCGAAATGAAGTGTGTGAAAGTCTCCACTGCCTCGAGCTTACACTAACGCTGACGGTTCACTAATGGAGATGAATGTGCGGCCAGATTCCAAAAGTGGATAGTCCCCGCTGAATCCATCGGAACCCTTGCCAATCGGCCACGGATGGAGAAGAGTTGCTGGGACACTGGACCCGGTTCAGCACTTGCAAACTCCAGCATTATGGGATACAATGTCATTGTCTGCAAAGTCCGGGGAGCTAGCTCTGGAAATAAATTGCACACCCAGGCATTAAAGAAATGAAACGGCCCCACCGTTCGAAAAGAGCGGGGGATCCGATGCCTATGAATATCTCCAATGGATTTGTAAATCAGGCACAGTGCGGCTGGACATATTGCAAGCCGTATGCCCCAAGCCATCTGACAAGCCGGGTATATTGCCTCCGGCCTAATAACTGTCTCATCCCCCTGCGGGAGGGCAAAAGTACATAGGCAGAAGGTAAGGTAGGCAGCACAATGGGTAAGGGGATCCACCCCCATCGGATTCGGCCGCCCGCGGCTTATCCCCCGAAGAGAAGCAGGCAGCTCTGACTTGAACTTAGGTGGCCTGCTGGGCTTACCCGCAACAGGAGCTACGTGAGGGAACTCGCTGTACTTCAAAGGGCCGCCGAAGAAATACTGAATCCAATGTCATGCTCGGACTCTCAATTTACTGCTCTTCTCCCGGGGCTGGTATCCCTTCGAGGATCCCCTATTCAGCGTCAGGCAGAGGGAGCGGTATGCCTTCATCAAGTACCGGTACGAATAGCCGAAGTAATATTCGCCTTCACCGTTTGTTTCGTCCTTGATGAAGTCATGAATGCAGACCTCCTCATAGGGCTCTCCGTCAATTGGCAGACCCGATAACTGTGATAGACTCCAAAGATCCAGTGAGGTTTCACCTTCTGCTGTATAGAAAGTATTGAACTGCGGGCAAAATACTTCGAACATGCCGCAGCACAGCCCTTTTGAAATTGGATACCTGAAGCGAGATGCATACACACTGTGGTACACCCCGGCCCTGACCAGCAGCGGTGCATACTCTTTCAGAACATATTCTGTAAATTCTACTGCCCCTACACGGAAGAGATGAGCATATGTCACCTTCGTGTCTGCAAACCACCCAGCTGCCAACTGGAATTTGAACTGAACAGCCAAGCAATTCAGCACAAATGGTTCGTCTCTCTAGCCCCACTTGATGGGTGCCAAAAATAAACCGTAGCCGGGCTTCTCCCTGTTGACCCGACCTACGGTGTTGTCCCACCTAGCTGGTGTGAACTCTGGAGCCCGTGTTAACATTTTCTGCTTTGCCTCCAGCTCTGTTACTCCTAAGACGGCATCCCACTTACGCCGCTCCCCCGAAAGGTAGATAGTATCGCCACGATACACAGAACCTTTCAAGCTGTCCCGATCCAGTAACATGGCTCGCTCCACCATCCGAGCCAGCATGACGTCCCTCTTCCCAGAGACGTTGAAGGTGCAAATGAAGGGCGCGAGGTGAAGGTCCTTCGGGAACTCCGGGCGATAGCCGTCATCGCGACTGAAGTCCAGTCCCCCCTCGACAGTCACAATGCGAGAGGCGGATACTGTATCTATTTCAGAGTTAGAGGACTCGTCGATTATGGCGATCCTCCCAAGACCCCGGTCCAGCTGTCTGACATTCCTCCAAGTCACAACTAGACCGGAAGCCCTGCCCTGGGGAGAAGAGTCAACATCAGTAGTGCCGGAAGCAACACGGCTAGAAGAAGAAGCCATTTTCAGCGAGCTGCAAGCACAAAACCAAGAAAAGGAGATCATAAGATGATATGAAGAAGAACATAGAAAAGAAAATTTCAGAAGAAAATTTTGACAGCATCCCCCCTTATTCGGAGTATGCCAAGAAGTCAAATGGGAGAGCACCCACCAGGAGGGGATGACTCCGCAATGAAGAGGGACGGAGTCCCAAGGTAGAAAATGGTCGAGGGAATGCTCACCACGCCGACCGCAGAAGCAAAGGGAAAAGAAGAGGTCGAAGAGAGAGAGAGCTCGGTGAGAAATGAGCTTCTCTCTCCCCCTCTCGGCGCCTATATCGGCCCAGCCAAAAGGCGCACCGAGATGGGGGTCGCGCCGACGGTTGAGCGCGCCAAAAGGCGCGCCGAAACGGCCTCTGCGCCGAAAGTCAAAAATGCCAGAAGGTGCGCCGAGAGCGTCACAGCGCCGAGAGCGCCACCACGCCAAGAATTCCCACGCCGAGGCCACCACCGCGCCGAGAAGGTAGTGCCGGAAGCGTCCATGGGGCCAATTATCCCACCAGGGGTGATACTATCACCGGATCAAACCAAAAATGCTGGTGTTCATCCAAATTTGCTTATAAAGCATGGAAATCACGCAAGCAGAATGAAGACTCAGAGTCAAAAGAATAGCCAATGCACAGGAGCATGCCTGAAGAGACCACGAAGCGCAGTGTGTGACGTGATGTACACCCGCATGTCCCGTGTCACTCATGCTTCGCTCACGCCACCTACGGGTGGGGGGCATTTGTTGACACCTAAAATATACCAGAAGAGAGCATAACAGATTCATAGTTTTGAAGATCAGTCGAGGGCACAGCTCATGTACCATCCCTGGGAGATCTGAGAGTCTGAATAGAAGAAACCCACTACCCCTATCATGTTGTTCGACTAAAGCCGTCTTTGACTAGGTCGCTGTCCAGTACTGCTGTCATTCAGATAGTCAGACTGATAAAACTATACCAACATTCAGGCAACCATCTGCCTGCTGAAACAGATGTTCAGACATCTCTGATACTCCTGAAACGGGATGTACAGTGCCTCGCACATGTTTGTGAATGCAAGGTGTAAACAGTCCCATGGAGTCTTAATATATACATGCCAAGAGTCCCACTGTCAAAAGGAGTCCACTGAGTGGATCCTGGGTCGAATGGGCCGAATGACAGGGAAGTGGGCCAAACCCAAAGGTGAAATGGGACGCGCCGAGGTCCGCCACGCTAGGAAGATGATGCTGGCGCGCCGGGAAGCTCAGGCCGAAAGGGTGAGGGACTGGCCTCTATAAGAGGGCGGCCCTTCGAACATAAAAAAGAGAGGATCCTTCGAAGAAAAAAGGAGAGAGCCCTTCGAGAAGAAAGGAAGAGGGTGCTTAGCCACCAAAAGAAAGGGGGGAGCTCGAGCGCCCTTCATAGAAGCTGAAAAAAGAGAGAGGGGTTCGAGGAGAGAATCCAGGTGTGAGGGCCGTGCAACTGCAGCTTCTTTGCTCTCTCTATCTCTTCTCCGTCCGTCTGAGTATTCCTCTTTTATTTTTCGCTTTCGAGCATCTTTGCTCTAGTAGCATCGAATGCTAATGTAACCCTGTTTGCAGGGATGAAGTTCGGATTTCTTTTCCTTTTGGGTTAGATTTCTTTCTCTTAAATCACATATGTGTAAGCCATTTGGCTGAAGTAGTTAATAAAAGAATGGGATGAGTTCTGATATGCTGGATCATTCTCTTCCGCTTCCCTCTGTATCCGAGGTTTTAATCTATATACGGCTACCGCCAGCTGCAAATGTCATATGTTTACTTTTTTCTATCTGTTGAGGCTTCCTTGCCATCGTTCTTTATCACTACCCCCAGCCACATTTCGAGGGCCTGAGACAGTCTATCTCATGGCTCCTCGTATGTGGAATGGAGAGGAATATCTTCAGGAGTTCTGATTCATGGCTCTGCTCCTAGTGAGGCCCCAGAAGAGAGTTCGTCTCCCCCTCGAAGCCTCCTCTCTGCGATCATCCGAATAAATAGCCCAGGTTGCTGAATAAACCTCCTCGCTTCGAATGCTCAAAGCCTCTGCCTTAAACAAACCCTTAAAACCCCCACTTCAAAAAGCCTCCCGGCGTGAGCCCCTCTCGGCGCACGTTTCGCGCCGAGGGCTAGCCGCGCCGGTTGAACTTCAAGCCTTCACGCTGAAAGCCATATTATTCTTCTCGCCAATACCTTCATCCCTTCTATGCCAAGGATGGCCATCTTAATACGTTCGCGCCGATGCCATCAGGCCGTGCCATCATTGCTTTAAATGCCCTATCTTCCTGTGGAGATTCATCACCCTTTCCTCTGTCCTCACGGGAGCCATATCAAAGGGGCCGAATTCCCCCACATTCTACAACCCATTGAGCCACGGAGCCCTGCCATTGCAGGCTCTCCGTTGACTGCATCGGGGATATTATAACAAAGGGATGAAGTCCCATGTGATCTGGACCCTTTGAATCTCGGGCTACGCCCGGCACTCATTTCGGTTTCTACTCTGGCACTCGTGAGTAGATAGCCTATAATATTCTCTTGGCACACTCCTAAAGTAAGGGGAGATGCTGTCAAGTTTTACCCAGAGCTTTACTCTACCACACGGCACGATGTTTCATCAGGAATTGCGTATCTAACCCCTTAATACGGCGAGAGCCTGAGCTACATCATCTCATGACATCTTGCCATCACAGGGAATACATCTCGTAATTGGTGATCTCCTTGGACCCCCTCGTGAAGGAAGCCACCCTGATCCTCTATTTCCATTCATCCATCACCCTGAGGTCCCCATTAAATGAAGAAACCCTCATAAGACCTGAGAAATCCAACAAAGAAACGGCTCCCGGTGCCACATGACTCCCGGCGCCGTCCCCTCCTGGCACCAATCTCGCGCCGGGTGAAGGGCGCGCCGAGAAGCCCACCGCGCCGACTGCCCCTTCGTCCCAGCCACGCCGGTTGCCTATCGCGCCGATAGCCCTTTAGCTTCCGTCGCGTCGGGATCCCGTCACGCCGTTTGGCCTTCGCGCCGGCTCCAATCCATACCATTTCATTTCAACAATAGCTGCCACCCAAATATCTGATGTCTCAGCAACTTCATTGAACCCAAATCCAATCTAAACTCAATGTACCACTCCTGTCAACCTTCATGCCAGCCTTCATTGTCTCACGAGGGAACTATGGTTCTTCACCCAGGTCCATAGGAGATACATTAATGGGGGTTTCACCCCTACATTACACCGAATCCGACATTTCTTCTGTCACCCTCCTGACCCTCGGAGTTCTGCCACCGCATATCCTCCAACGGTCCTTAGAGGGGAATATTAACAAATGACGCCATGGTGGACACTGTCCCGTCATATGTGGATCCGTCTCGGGCCCAGGGCTACGCCCGATCCTCTTTTGGTTTCCATTTCGGCTCTCCGTGGATGGATGTCCCATATTCCCATTTGGCATAGTCCAAAGGAAGGGGACGTGCTGCCGAATTTATGTTACAACATCGTCGTCACACCCCGCATATCACGGTTCCTCGTGCATGGCTGCATCGACCCTCGGGTATATCAAATGGCGTTGATAGGAGGTCGGGTTGTGCCCAACCAAAAATCATCGCTATGCGCGATGGTGGTCTTCGGGCCTACGTCCTCCGCCACGTACCAAGGGTCCATAATTCTGTGAACTATGCATCCTTTGTATGATAAATAAATGCATCCCGCATGCCTTCGTCATGGTCATCATGTAGTTTTTTTTAATTCGGCTCCGATAGCCCACTATCTCAGCAATTCATCAAAGGTGTTCCCTCCTCGTGGGGGATGTAATTAACGCCATAGCCTTTACGGTGTGGCGGACTGCTGGTCCCGATCGAACCTCACTTTTGCCTGACACAGGTCAGAATGAGTGCATAATAAGATCGTCACCCACGTGACTGGCACGCCCGCGTCGTTAATCAGCCAGTTAGTTACCAGTTAGCTAATTGATCGATCGACACGCGAAATAATGAATAAACAAGAAAGAAAGAAATAAAGTCACGAAACAGCCTCCCGGCTGGGTCGATCAGCGACTGGTCGAATATGCAGAGGAAGTTCAGGGAAAGATTCCATGTTACGGAGAGGGAGGTTACAGTGGCCGAACTCTACTCGACAAAGTAAAGGGCAGATGAGACAGCCCTTGACTATATTAAGAGGTGGAGGAACCTCAGAATGAGGTGCAAGCGGCCCCCGCATTAGGAGGACGCTGTGCAAATATGCAAACAGAACATCAGGAGGGAGGTTCTAGAAAAGATGATCCGAATGAAAATATGGTCGTTTGACCGACTAAACAATATCGTGGCTGAGGTGGAAGCCTTTTTGGCCATACCTACTCCTGCATCAACTACCGGCACAACCTAGAAGGGGAAGGCAGTGGAGCGGCGCCCGGAGCCTAAAGAAGCGAACGCCCTTAACATCAAGGCGTTCGAACAACGGAAAGATAAGGGCGAGAAGGCGGTCGCCCCACAGCCTGCAAAAGCCCCAGACGGCAAAGAAGGTCCCTCGCTACGGGACAAGATGAAGAAAGCCTACTCCTTTCCGAAGGACAAAACCAAGATTTTGTTCGACTGGGTAACGGAGTATGGTGTGGTCACCCTGCCAGAGCCAAAGAGGCCGGAGGACCTAAAGAGGAAGGACAGTCCAAGATTCTGCCCCTACCACCAGATGCTCGGGCATCCAATCGAAGACTGCTATATTTTCAAGGACATCATCGAAGGGATGGTGAAGAAAAATGAAATAGAATTGGGAGAGTACAAAGTGGACCCTCCTCAGCCACATGAAGCCCCACTTAGAAGAGCAGGAGTCAACATGATCTCCCTATATCAGGCATTGCCCGAGGAGATCTCTGAAGCAAGTACGCGGAGCACTTATGAAACTCATTTCTTGGGGCCCACAAAGGAACAACAGGGATGGCAGCAAGCCCCTGCGAAGAACAAAAGGAAGAAAGCACCCCGCCCGAAAGTGGGGGCACATATCCGTGGTGTTACACCATGACCCGCTCCGCCGGTGGCAACACCTGCATGGACCACTCCACCTACAGCCATCAGGATACCTACACATAATCAGAGGAGACAAACTCCGCTGCCAGTGGTCAAGGAAACCAATCCTGGTGCCATGCCCCGAGCCTTTATTACAGCGGAAGATTAACTCGGGGAGCGCGAACAGTCGGCATGGTAAGCCTCTCGCAAGCAAGAATGATCAGAGCGTAAGATAATCACACACATAAATGTAATTGCACAGTATTTAATCAAACTCCAACTTTATTTCATAAATGATTAATAGTCAAATACAATTATTTTTCCATCATTTTTCACTCTACTAGACTCAAGAAATATGAAATTACATTGACTCGATCTAAACAATGTAGACTTCCTAAGTCTTCGCTCATTCTTTATTCACTCTCGGATCCGCTACTTGAACCTTCCGAATCCGAACCCGACTCACTTCCGTTTCCTGAAAAAGATTCGAAATAGGTAATGAGTACACTTGCCCAGTAGGTATCTTCGCATCAACATGAAGGCACTATTAAAGTAATTAACATTTTTGCTCTAAAGAATAAGGCAAAATCATGCAATGCGATGATCACGCGATTAAACCAAAGTAACCCGATAATCATGTAAGATAGAATGAGAGCAAGTATGAACTAGCAAGAATGTGACAAGAACATGATATTGACCTTTCATGAACAAGAATGTATCGAGAATGTACTAGCAAGTCACATAATCATCACTCCAGTATCTTTTGCTTATGAGCAAATACTTCATGAATTTCTGTGGAATATCAAGCAAGAAGGTCATGTACAAGAATCAATCATGCTGCATCGTGTTGTGAATTTTCACTTCACGAGCCATGGATAATTCACTTATTTATAAAGAAAGTACTCCTAGCATAATGCGACGCCAGTATCATCATACCCCATGGTTTATAAAATAGTATGTTTTCGACAATCAACCGAGGAGACTAGCATAGAGCCCTTGAACACAATCAGTGATCGATCGCATCTTCAAGTATAAATCAAGCTTTTTCCACGCATGACAATAAAGTATGGCCAAGAATATAAGTTCAAACAAATTCAAGATAATAAGAATCAATGAATGAACGCTTCAATTTGAATATGAGGAATCAAGAATGACATTAAACAATGTTATGCTCATAAAATAAATCGGTAGCATAACGATATAATTCTTAACTTTCATTCATTATATTAAGTCTATTAAGCAATATGATAAGTTCTAGATTATCAAGGGTCATCTACAAACCGTGAAATATCAACCCTTGGGTCAAACCTCAGGTTAAGTACTCAAGTAGTCTGACGGTCGTGTACTAGGCCGTTACATGATGTGACGGTCTAATTCTGGGCCGTTACATTAGTCTGAATCTAGAACTAATAAAATAGACTCAGTGAAGTGTGGCGGTCGTATAGTGGGCCGTTAGGTGCTCCTGACGGTCCAGTATAGGTTCGTTACATAGCTTGAACCAGAAAATATCGATAGTGTAATCTAATCAAATGAGTTTTAATGGTACAACCAACTCAGCGTCCTAGTGTGAATCCCAGGCTCGCCGAGAATTACGGAGGCCTTGAAACAAGATTTCCTAGTCCATTGGAAGGAATATCCAATAGAGAGGTCCTCATGTCCAAGAATAATGTTCCTATAGTGCAAAGTGAACTAATGGATAACATACCGGAGTATGTGTCATGTACTTAAAGAAAATGAATCTATAGATAGAAGAAGAATATGTAACAACGTGAAAGCAAGACAAACTCTGTCAATACAACATTGGAAAATCATGTTTTTAATTACAAAACTATAAAGTTTTGGCACATAAAATTAACATAACTTAAAATAGTTCAAGATGCCTAGATCATGCATATTACAATATGAATTAGTAAGTAAACTTGAAATAATAATAGGTCAAAACTTTGCTAACTAGGCTTATTTATAAGTTAACTTAACTGGTTACTATTCTGTCATGGGCTGACAGAACACAGAGTCTAACGGTCTAACAGGAGAGCGTCACAGTGCTTGTGACGGTCTATCGAGGGGCCGTTACAGTAATGTAACACTCCTGTCCTGGTGCGTTAGAGACAACAGGGAAATAAAAACATAACAGAGTGTGTGACGGTCGGTCGTAAGGCCGTTATATCATGTGACGGTCCTACCCTGATCCGTCAGAGCCTCTGCTGACAGCAATAATTAACAATGACCTAAGTTCAACTTGCATCATGTCTGAAAATCATACATATAATTTCCCACATGATAGAATGAAGGCTAAACAAATATCATGCATGGGTTCTCTGTGAATTTCAGAAGGAAGTTTCTTTTAATTTAGTTAGGGCTAAGAATATAGATATATGCATGTCTCTACTAAAACATGAAATTCATGAGCTAAAGTGCATGTAATCAAGCAAAATCAGAGGACTTTTATCCCTAACATGTTATTTTTGCCGTTCATGAGATAACCTACCTCTTCTAAGACCTTTAAACTTCGAATTTGATGCTAAGTGCTACCCTTTGATCTTTGCTCTTCTTATGGTAAATCAGCAACTTGGGAAGCTTCAATCTCCTTGGTTGCTTAGTCTCCTAGCACGAAATTTGGAGGCTATTAGTCTAAAGTATACTAAACAAAAGCTTTTAAAGAACTTACCCGAAATTATGACTCCTTACATTGATTCTTCACAAGCCAAAAGTAAGGGTCGGTCAGTTCAGAACTATGTTCTATTTATAGGGTTTTGGCTAGGGTTTGAAGATTAGATCGATTTTAGAGTCCTTGTTAAAGCTTAGATCAACTTCTAAGAGTCATGTGGACACACTTTTCGACACGCTCATTTGTTTGTTTCTTTATGTCAGTTTATTTGGTGGGTTTATTCGTTTCTTAATGAAGTCCCGAGGTTAAATGACACCCAAGAGGGGGGGTGAATTGGGTGATAACAAATTTTTGTAAAATAAAATCAAGATAACGATTTCGAGAGGACACAAGATGGCCGCAAGCAAAATAGACTATATCTCTCAAAAACAACCACTGCATAAACCCTTGGTACTCGGCAGAGTTAATA
The DNA here is from genome assembly GCA_022559845.1 of Amorphophallus konjac. Taxonomy (NCBI): domain Eukaryota; kingdom Viridiplantae; phylum Streptophyta; class Magnoliopsida; order Alismatales; family Araceae; genus Amorphophallus; species Amorphophallus konjac. Next base: position 175,564,764 of record CM040126.1, on the reverse strand, counting down.
GACCCGTTGATTTACTCACGCAAACTGTTATCTTTTCGGCAAGAATGACCTTGTCGGTCCGAATCCAACTTTTGATATACTGAAGGATTTAAGAGAAGATGATTAACACACAAGATCTAAAAGAAGCAGAAAGACTAGATCCACAAGTAATCACAGAAGGGGGAAACAAGATAAGGTGCAAACCACAAGGAGACAGCAAATTTAAGGTGGTTCGGATGCCACAATGGCAACCTACGTCCACCCCTCACCGACAGTGAGGAACCACACACTATCTTGTAGAGTGTTACAAGATCAACCACACACACACAAAAGCAATCAACCTTGACTGCACACACACACACACGGATCTGTAAAGATCCTCACACACACACAGAAGATTCAATATTACAATCAAAACACACTTGAAGCTGAGAAGGATGTGAAATTGAAAGAACACAAGAACAAGAGATTGATTAAAGCTCCCCCTTAGTTGATGAAGGATTCTTTGGATGCAGCTTGAGGTCGACTTGATCCAGGCTTGATTTTCTTCAGATATAGCTTGATCTTCACTCTAGAAAAGAGGAAGAAGGATGAAGAAATCTTCTCGGAACACTGTTCACGTCTACAGTGCAAGCTTCCTCCTTCTCACCTTTGGCAGCCTCCTTGATCCACTCTTAGCATTAGGGTTTTCCAAACCCTCTTGTATAAGTTTTATAGGTTCTTGAATGGTCCAATGACTCCCCAGACCAGATCCACAATTTCTGGAAAGTTTGGTTGCTTAGGGATTAAACAATACCAAGAGGATAGCCATTTCTCGAAATGACAAAAAAGTCAACATTTGTTGGCAGCTCGAGGCTGGCGTTCGACCTACAGATCCCAGCGGTCAACCGCCATTGGCCGTCCTATAGCCATTTGGCTGCTGGGAAAATAGGTCGACCGCTAGCTCCTAGCGGTCGACCGCCAGGTTCACAGATTCCCAGATTTCAGTTCTGTTATTTTAGGTCAACCGCCAAGGGTCCACAGGTCGATCGCCAATCTTCAATCCTGCAAAAGTCAAGTGTTTGCTCACTTGAAGCTATCCATTTGTTCGATGATTGAAATGGGCTTGTGTTATAGTTAAGTACAAGTTGGTTTATACTTTAATAAACACATGGAAGGATTCATTAACACACATTTGACATGGGGTGAAATTTGATGGTTTAAAGCATGAAGCTTCTCTTGAAAACAAGATACATGGGAGTGAAATGTCCTCGGTTTTGTTATCATCAAAATCACTCGGATATGTTCAACAATCTCCCCCTTTTTGATGATGACAAAAACTAGGCATTAGATTTGCATTTTCACCAAAGTGCCTTTGAAAGAGTTTTAGAAGCGTCGATAATCACATTTGAAATTCAGTTGAAATCCATCAAGTTGAAACATTTGAACTCACGATGTGAAGGCATTCAACACGTCCATATCAACGCAACATTTCACTTCCAACACAAGCACGTCAACAAATCCATACCAGCCATTCAATACTTATTTGTCATATTGACAGGAAGTGAGATAGGAGAGAGCCAATCTTGTGAATTCAAGGAGTGCATTCTTCCATTCATTCTCATTAGATCCATATAGGGTACACGGAATGCAAACGATGAAAGAGGGAATGTAACCACTAAATGCAAACCACTAATGCAATATAACCAAATAACCAAATGCAATACAACGTGCTCAACCTAAAATGCAAATGACAAACAAGCATGCAAGCAGGCACACACACACACATAGCATATATATATGAGCCTAATAGTACTTCTCCCCCTTTGACATCAGCAAAAAGGAGAGGCAAGGGATACAAAAAGTGGACAAAAGTAACACTAGAGACCCAAGAACAGCTACACAGCAGAGTGATCCTCAGCTTCCTCGCCATGAACACCATCCGGTGGACCATCACCATGGGGGGAACCAGCAGGAGCAGGAGCAGGAGGAGGAGGAAAATGATCCTCAATGCCGTGGAGAAGATCATCATAATGACGGAGCTGGTTACGGATGGAAAGAAGGGTATGGTTGGTGGTGCGAAAGGCCTCACGGTTATCTTCATGGCTGGCAAAGAGAGTGGCTATGTGGATAGAGACATCATCCAGAGCATGAGTGAAGGTGTCCATTCGTCCAGTCATGGTATCCATAAAAGTATCCAAACGTCCAAGGGAGGAGTCAAGCCGAGTTTCCATGCCTCAAAGACGCCTGTCAAGAGTCTCATAGTCCCCCTAAGTGGAATGCCCAGCACCCTGAGTGGAAGACTCCCCATGAAAGTACTGCGGTGGAGGAGGGAGATCCGTTAGAGGAGGCACATCGTCTGGCTGGACTGGTGCCAGTGCATTTTGGTTATCCTGCTGTGGGTCTGGTTCTTGTTCTTCTTCACTGACATTCTCTTCCCCATAGACTGGGACAGCACGACGAATTGTACCATCTGCTACACGGTAATATCCCATATCTGAGAAAATCTTATGCTCATTATAAATGTCATCATGGCGGACCAGAACAAACTGCTCATCCTCCAATGGGACCCCAATAGAAGTGAACACTCCAGTGAGTTGAGAAGCATACGGCAGGGACCGCCATAAATGTGTCCGGCATCGACTTATCAGTGAAGTCATCAGCCATCCCATATTAATTAAGTCACCATGCATAACATGATAGAACAGAAAACGGTGCACTTCCGTCACTTCATCTCGGCTGCCACTCTTGGGATAAATAAGTGTACTAAACATATGATGCAGAACCCGTTGCAGTGCGTGAAAGTGGTTGGCATTGAGCTCAATGAGGTCACTCACACCACGCACAAAATCACAGCTCGTCATGGCAATGAAACTTGCCTCAACCTCACCATGCCCAAAATTCATGTCTGCACCATGTGAAGAGACACCCTGGGCATGATTGAATAATTTTGAATTAATTCAGATCTCGATGCCCTTAACCATGGTGTATAATCTTCCATCTCTGTCAGCCAAATTACCATAGAACTGTTGTACTAGATAGGGATAGAACCGGTTGTATCTAGTGACAAAGTCAATCCACCCCGGTTGCATTGGAAAAATTGTATAAATGTCGGGCATCATTTCATTCATCTCTTGAAAATCGACAAGACGAGGGTCGATGATAGACCTTGGAGGTAACCTGCGTGCGGGAGCTTGTGGTGGAGGTGCGGTCGGAGCTTCACGCCTCCGAGCACTAGGTTCCCCTTGGAGAAGACGCCGAGCACTCCTTCTAGGTGCCATTTTAGACTAAGAAACTCGCTGAAGAGAGTATCCTCTTGAGAGGTAAAACCTCTACCTTGGGATGGAGAGGGAGACACCGGGAAGAACTAAGAACACCGTCTCCACGCTATGGAACTCAAGGAATGTTGGCACGAGTGCACGAACGCCGGCGAGGAGGCGGTCCGAAATGGAAACCAATCGACTGGATCGTGCTCGAGTAGAAAAGGTGTGGGGTTTTTAGGGCTTGAAAGGTGGGAGAGAGATGTGCTTGGGTGGAGGTGGAGTAAGGGAGAGAGAAGGGAGAGTGATAGAATGAGAAATGGGGGGAGAAAACCCGCTTAAAATAGGGTTCGGACGCAGTTGAACCGGGGCGGTTCGCCACTGGCGGTCGACCGGCACGAAGCCAGCGATCGACCACTGGGGCATGGAAACCCCATTATTCACCAAGAGAGAAAAGGTGTGTAGCCAGCGGCCACTAGAGATGGAAGTGTGCTCCATGACCCTGTGGACTCCCCCATTTTCATAGATCCCCTTTTTTTTTTCTTTTTCTTCCTTTTCCTTTTCTTTTTTTTTATTTGTTTCTAAATCTTTTTCTTTTCTATTGCTAAGCCACGAAAGATATCAAGCAGGAGTCGACTATGGAAACCCTTGAATGGAGACTGCTAAGAACACTAGATCACTAGTCCACATTTATTTATCAAGGAATATTCAGTTTTAGGAAAATGTCAAGGAAGAAGTGTATATAAATATAAGTACAGGCACATATGCTAGGTATAGTCATACACAATAGAAATGAACCACACACAATGCATGCATCTCACATAATCTACCCAATGAAGAAGAAATAACCTAGTGCAGACCTAAGTACGTATGCCCTCACCCTTGCACATGCCAAGTTCTCTCCTAATCTTATTGAATTGATCCTGATTTAGGGGTTTTGTGAAGATGTCAGCCAGTTGATTAAGTGTGTCAATGAACTTGAACTCAAAAACCCCTTTACCTACATGATCTCTCAGAAAATGATGCCGAATGTCAATGTGTTTGGTTCTGGAGTGTTGAACAGGGTTTTTAGATAGACTAATTGCACTCGTATTATCACATAAGATGGGCACACAATCCACTTCAACATTCAAATCAAGCAATTGATTTTTGATCCAAAGTACTTGGGCTCCACAACTTCCGGCAGCTACATATTCAGCCTCGACCGTTGAGAGACCTACTGAATGTTGTTTCTTAGAGGCCCATGAAACAAGGCACCCGCCAAGAAACTGACAGTGCCCACTTATACTTTTACGATCTACAATGCATTCGGCGTAATCCGCATCGGTATAAGCAATTAACTCAAAAGAACTACCAATGGGAAACCACAAACGAAAGTCAATTGTGCCAATTAGATATATGAAAATCCGTTTAACAACTGATAAGTGAGATTCTTTAGGGCATGACTAGAAATGGGCAAAGAGACATACACTGAATTGAATGTTAGGGCGGCACGCTGTGAGGTACAGTAGTGATCCGATCATACCTCGAAATGGTGTAGAATCTACTGTTTTACCATTTTCATCCTTATCCAACTTTGTGGTGGTGGCCATGGGAGTTGATATGGGTTTTGCTTCCGCCATCTCGTATTTCTTCAGCAATTCCATAGTATACTTGGCTTGATTGATAAAAATTCCTTCTGAAGTTTGTTTCACCTGCAATCCAAGAAAGAAATTCAGCTCCCCCATTAAGCTCATCTCGAATTCTCCTTGCATAGTCTTTGCAAATTCCTCGCATAAGGCATTATCAGAAGCTCCAAAAATAATGTCATCCACATACACTTGAACCACTAAAATGTCCTTACTTGATTTCCTTATGAAAAGTGTTTGATCAACCTTACCACTCTTGAACCCATTGTCAGCCAAAAAAGAAGTAAGCCGTTCATACCATGCCCTTGGTGCTTGTTTTAGTCCGTACAAGGACTTTTGGAGCTTGTACACGTGTCGTGGATGTTTGGAATCTTCAAAGCCTGGCGGCTGCTCTACAAAGGCATCCTCCTTGATATAGCCGTTAAGAAATGCAGATTTAACATCCATTTGAAATAGTTTAAAGTTCAAAGAGCACGCGTAGGATAGTAAGATCCGGACTGCTTCAAGTCTAACAACTGGTGCAAAGGACTCATCAAAATCCTGGCTGTACCCCTTGGCCACAAGCCGAGCCTTATTCCTCACAATCAATCCTGCATCATTTAGCTTGTTTCTGAAAACCCAACGAGTTCCAATGGTAGGATGGTTCTTAGGACGCGGCACGAGAGTCCACACCTCGTTTCTTTCAAACTGATGCAGCTCTTCATGCATCGCCTGAATCCAGGATTCATCTTGAAGAGCTTCATGAATGTCCTGCTCTACTTGTGAAAGTAAGGCCATCAGGTCCTCCTGTTCAACCTGCCTTAGAGAGGACCTAGTTTTCACCCCATCCTCTAAATTACCTATGATGTTCGCAGTTGGATGATCCTTTAGAAATGTGGAGGAGCTGGGCAGATCAGGATGCTGCACTTGTGGTTCTTGCAGTGTCTCAATTGTAGGATCCTCATCTTCCTCATTTTTGCTTGAGGTTGCCTTCAATGGCTCATCCTTGGCTTTAACATCTGATGAGTTCTTAGGGTCTTCATCTGCATCCAAGATGGAAGAAATTTGATTTGTGAGTTTTGACTTGGATTCATCAAAAATAACATGAGGACTTTCTTCAACAACTAAAGTCCTTTTATTGAATAATCGATAAGCTCTAGAATTGAGTGCATAACCTAGAAAGATTCCTTTATCACTCTTCTCATCAAACTTACCCAGATTGGACTTACCATTGTTCAAGATATAGCAAGGGCATCCAAGGGGTTTAAGATAAGAGATGTTTGGTTTCTTACTCTTGTAGAGCTCATATAGAGTTTTTGTCACGCCCCGAGCGCGGAAGATACTCGGATATGCGCGACGAGTTTATATCAATCATGTCAATCAGAGTAGTAGTGTATTCGACACCAAACAGAGATGCGCAAAATAGAAAGATAACCCAATCCTTTATTTCATAATGGATAGACTATTACAAATCCAATACTCTATTCAATTAAAAAGGAAAAGTACATAGTTGACTCAAGAAAATAGGAAAAAGACTAGATGACACTTGGAGAAGTTCTATCACTTTCACTCTTGACCATTCCCATCCGATTGACTTCCCTCGTCATCGGAATTACCTGAAAAGTAGGGAACACACGGAGTGAGCGAACGCTCAGTAGGAAATTATATCTCAAGCGCTAGCAAGGGGTTTAAATAATTACATCTTTCATGTATGTACCGTAGCTATGCATGCTCGTATAAAACGACAAGATAGAGAGAGAATTTATCAATAAGACAGCAAGATGAACTAGTCATGAGCTTTCAGGAAAAGATAACAAGATATTCAAGCAAGTACTTTTTAGCAAGTCATGTCAAGAACTTTGGCTATCACGTATCAAGCAAACAAGTAATTACCCTTTCTCGGGTCATGCAATTTCATGTCAAGTCAAGTACGAGTCAAGTACAAGATTTGTGTGGAATGTCCAATCAAGCTAGTCATGCACTCGGTATAATGCCAGATACCTTATCATTCAACTCCTATGGGCACAAGTACTTTCGGGTGCTCCTCCCATGACCAGATCGGGCCTTATATGCGCAGGCATTTATCATGCATATTTGACATCCACTCTTGTATATATATATAGCCAATATGGAATTTCAACAATTTAAGCTTGTAGACACGTAGGATAACTTTGAGAGAATGGAGTCCAAAAATACGATATTGGACATAGATAGGAGATAACAACGGTACAATCACAATGAACGATGAAACCAGGTGGAATTAGGTTCCCTTAACTTAGGTACCATGACAAATAAGTATGGACATTCTTTATATAGAATTGAGGTCCACATGAACAGTATATCAAAGGCAAGATACCCTCATTCTTATTATAGAATTGAGGTCCATAAGAACATCAACAAATGGCATGATATCATCATCCCATTAAGACTTCTCATGATATACTCTTTGCATATCATAAGGGCCGGTATACCATGTTTCTTTAGAGTGACATGGCATTCAATAGTGTAATGGGTTTTTAGGGTACAACCAGCTCAGTCGGCCTTGAGGGAATCCAAGGCTCGAGGAGTCTTACGGAGGCCTCTATGACTAACTCGCTAGTCCAAAGGAACGGAATGTCCAATGGAGAGCTTGTATGTCAATGAGAGTTGAGGGTGATCGATAAAACATCATGAAACGTGGGACTATACTCACGGAGTGGAGATATAGTGCCGATATACATATATATAGATATACTGAAACCATCGGTTATCAGAAACAGGGTAAAAATATTTTTACAGGAAAATAACGACTTAAGTAAAGTCACTATTCAAGTAATTAACGCCTTCAGTAAGGGCGTTTATCTATTTTACATTTTTGCAAAATTTCAATATTCCAGTATTTTACCAAAAACGCGTTTGGTGACGGGCGTTTAATTAAAAGTTGACGACATATGCAATGATCGTTCATTCTTTACCTCTATTTTTGCAGAATATATATTTTTAGTAATTTATCAAAAACACGCCCTAGACAGGGGCGTTACTTTTCAATTCACGCCCAGAACAGGGGCGTTAGTCAAGTGATAGATGACCTATACAGGGTCGTGTATTTCAAGAATTTACAATTTTTCAAATATTGAAATTTTCAGAAAATGAGATATGGTCATGATAGGATAATATCAGGATGCACTGATTTAGAATCATGTTTAAGTGAATATTGGACTAATTAACATGGGTAATTATCAGATAATTAAATTGACGTCTGTGTACAGGGCGTCAAATCTTTTGAATTGACGACCTTGTCAGGGTCGTTTATTTAAATAGCGCCCTAGTCCGGGTCGCGTATAAAATTAGCGCCCTTGGAAAGGGCGTTTCTTTCCAACAATAGAACTTTTAAAACTCGTGAAAACTATATGCATGAACTAATATATATGGTTTAATATAGTTATTATGGTGATTTGGGCTACAGTGCTTGAGAAAACCTACCTTAGTATGGTCTGGATGAAGGGCACGTGAAAATACTTTTGATGGCAGAACGATGCTCTGCTGCAACAAAGTCTTCCAAAGTTTGACAGCAGTAGAGTAGGGTTGATTTGAAGAGTTAAAGAGAAGGCTTCGAAGAACCCTTGTTCTTTAGTCGAACGTCTTCTTTCTATAGGCAACCTGTAGAGAGGAAGAAGAAAACAAGGAAGAAGATATTATAAGTCTTCTTATACGTAACTGAAAGCAAGGGAAAAGAACTCACTTGTTCTTCAGAAAATAGAAGCTTTCAACCTGTAATCAGAAGTAGATGAAGAATCATCAGTATTCTTCACAAATTCGATAGACAGAGTAAAGAAAAAGAACATGCTGTTCTTTACGTACCTTAGAAGAGTCCGAACGCCAAATAGCGTTCTCGGTTCAAGCAGTAGGTTATTTATAGGATTTTAGAAATCCTAATAGGGTTAGTGTTTGATTGGAAGTAACACTTCCGTGATAGAGTTATTACTACATTCGAACTCTTTCTCATAGTTATCAACTTACCCTGGATAGACTCCGGGGTCGAACGAAACTCAAACTGAATTAGCGACCTAGGTCAGGGTGTCGAATTTAAATTGACGCCTTGTCAAGCGTTGTTTCTTGTTGAAACGCGTCCACTCAAAGGACGTTACGCTAACTTGCCCTTTTTATTTATTTTGGTCGTTTGAAATTTGACGCCTTGATTTGTGGGCGTCCTTTCTTCAAAACACGCCTTAGGTAAGGGCGTTTTATTTTAAAGTAGCGCCTATATTTGAGGCGTTATTTTCATCAGGGTTTAATTATTATTATTCCAAGCTCTTTCGTTTATTTACTTAATCTTTTAATCTATTTATTCCTTTTAAATTTATCAGGGTTGCTACACCCTCCCCTACTTAAAAGAATTTGGTCCCCAAATTCCATATCATATATTTACATTTGGAGAGTGTAGAGTATGTACCTTCTAAAATAAATCTGGAAACTGTTTCCTCATAGATTCCTCGGTCTCCCATGTAGCTTCATGTTCTGAATTCTTATTCCATTGTACTTTTAGCATGGGAATAACCTTATTCCTTAGGGTACGTACTTCTCGATCTAAGATATTCATGGGCTTCTGTTCATACGTGAGATCCTTCTGGATTACTAGGTCTCGATGTTTGATAATATGTGATGGATCATGCACATACTTCTTCAACATAGATATGTGGAACACATTATGTACTTCGGACAGTTGAGGTGGCAATGCGATGCGATAAGCAACCTCGCCAACTCTTTCTAGTATCTCAAAAGGTCTGATAAATCTTGGTGTAAGCTTGCCCTTAACACCAAATCTTCGTATTCCACGTCCAGGTGATATCTTGAGAAATACATGATCTCCAACTTGGAATTCAAGATCTCTCCTTCTTGTGTCAGCATAAGCCTTTTGTCTAGACTGAGCAACTTGCAATCTTTCCCTGATTACTTGTATCTTCTTAATTGTATCCCTTACCATGTCTGGACCTAACAGTTGTTTCTCTCCAACTTCGTCCCAGCATAAGGGTGATCGGCAACTCCTTCTGTATAAGGCTTCAAAAGGTGTCAGTTGTATACTTGCCTGGTAGCTATTATTGTATGTAAATTCAACCAGAGGCAAGTGATCATGCCAGTTTCCATCAAAATCAGTAATGCATGCTCTTAGCATATCTTTGACTACTTGATTGGTTCTCTCGGTCTGACCATCCGTTTGAGGATGAAAGGCTGTGCTAAAGTTAAGTCTCGTTCCCAACGAATGTTGTAGTCCTTTTCAAAAATGAGAAGTAAAACGGGGATCTCTGTCAAATACGATTGAAACAGGAATACCATGTAATCTGACTATTTCCTTGATGTATAGTGCAGCTAAGACATCAACTGACCATCGACTCTTGATTGGTAAGAAATGCGCTGATTTAGTCAATCGGTCAATGATAACCCATATTCCATCATGTCCTCTTTTTGATTTAGATAAACCCATGATGAAATCCATACCAATATCCTCCCACTTCCATTTAGGGATATCTAGAGGATGTAGTTTTCCAGCAGGCTTTTGGTGTTCCGCCTTGACTTGTTGGCACGTGAGACAGCGTGATACGTAGTCTGCTATTTCTCTTTTCATGTTGGGCCACCAAAAATTTCTTTTTACATCTTGGTACATTTTGGTAGATCTAGGATGAATCGTATACCTTGACCTATGAGCTTCATCTAAGACCTTCTTCTTCAATTCTGGGCAGTCCGGTATACAAGTTCTATTCTTGAACATTAATCTTCCATCCGAAGCTAATTGGAAATCCGATTGTCCTTTTAATCTGCCCTTGATTTCTACTAATGTAGGATCATCATCCTGAAGTGCTTGTATCTCAGATAATAAATCTGACTGTACGCTTACATGATATAATGTGACACATCTAGGGTCTGTGTCCATGCTTATATTGAGTTCAGAGAATTGTTCCAGCAATTTCCATTCTTGAATCAGACAATTGGCTAACAGTGCTCTCGGCTTTCGACTAAGGGCATCTGTTACATGATTACCCTTTCCGGGATGATATTGTATATTAAAGTCGAAGTCCTTGAGATATTCTAGCCATCGTCTTTGTCTCATGTTTAGTTCCTTCTGTGAAAAGAGAGATTTGAGACTCTTGTGATCGGAGTATACAGTAAACTGTACTCCATAAAGATAATGTTTCCATATTTTGAGTGTAAATACTACCGCGGCCAATTCTAAGTCATGGACGGGGTAGTTCTCTTCATGCTTCTTTAATTGACGAGAAGAGTAGGCTATAACCTTCCCTTGTTGCATTAGAACACACCCGAGGCCAATGCCAGAAGCATCAGTGTATACCTCGAACTTTTCTCCTTCAATTGGCAATGCTAAGATAGGAGCTGTAGTAAGATGATCCTTGAGAGTTTGGAAGCCTCTTTCACATTCCTCATCCCATTCATAACGGATCTCCTTGCGAGTTAACCTCGTAAGTGGCACGGTGATTTTTGAGAAATCCTTGATGAATCGCCTGTAATAGCCGGCAAGACCTAAGAAACTTCAGATCTCGCTAGCATTGGTCGGTCTTTCCCAGTTCCTTACAGCTTCAACCTTTGATGGGTCTACAGACAAGCCATCCTTTGCTATAACATGTCCGAGAAAAGTCACTTCTTCAAGCCAGAATTCACACTTGCTAAGTTTTGCATATAATTGATTTATCCTCAATATTTGTAATGCAATCCTTAAATGTTCCTCATGCTCTTCCTTGGTCTTGGAATAAATCAATATATCATCAATAAAGACCACCACGAATTGATCCAAATAAGGCCTGAATATACTATTCATTAACTGCATAAAGGCAGCAGGGGCATTCGTTAGTCCGAATTCATAATGGCCATACCTGCTTCTGAATGCGGTTTTATGAATATCCTCGTCCTTGATTCTTAGTTGGTGATATCCGGACCTAAGATCAATTTTGGAAAAGTACATGGATCCTGAAATTTGATCAAACAATTCATCGATTCTCGGCAGTGGATACTTGTTCTTGATAGTGAGATGATTCAATTGTCGATAATCGACGCATAACCTCATGGATCCGTCTTTCTTCTTTACAAATAATACAGGCGCTCCCCACGGGGAAGTACTTGGTCTAATGAATACTTTCTTAATGAGTTCCATCAATTGCTCCTTTAACTCCTTGAGTTCAGCAGGTGACATCCTATAAGGTGCCTTTGAAATCGGACCAGCACCAGGGACTAAGTCAATAGTGAAGGCCACTTCTCTTTGCGGGGGTAATCCCGGCAAATCTTCCGAAAACACATCCGGAAATTCTTGTACCACTGGAATGTCTTCTAGCTTAGCTTCCTTAGCTTCTTTAACTGTGACAAATGCAAGGAAAGATGTACATCCTTTCCTGATGAGCTTGCTAGCTCGGAGAGCTGAAATAATAGGGGATTTGCTCCGACTCTTGGGGCTAGTAAATATTAGTTCTGGAAATTCCTTGAAAGTAACCTTGCTATTGCGGCAATCAACCGTTGCCTGATACTTGGATAACCAATCTGCCCCTAGTATAACATCATACTCTTTCAGATCTAAACATATGAGATCAATAGGGAGATTTCTACCCTGAACCCATACTTCACAGTTTTGGTAATGATGTGTAATATCAGTCTCATCATCCAGAGGAGTAGACAAAACTAACTTTATCCATTCCGGTTCTAGGGGTAATGGGTCAGCAAACTTTTTAGAAACAATAGAATGCGATGCACCAGTATCAATTAAGACATATGCATTCCTGGAACAAACTTTCAATATACCTTCCACTAAGCCGCCTCCTTCTACTTGCTCGGTTTCCTTGATTGCACGAAGATGAGCATTCTTGGTTACTGGGCGTTTTCCGTCATCGGCTTGATTATTTAGTAGTGGGCAATCGGGAATCCGATGCACACGACTCCCACAACGGAGACATGCTCCTAGTTTCCTCTAGCATTCTTCTGCTCTATGGCCCGCCTTATCACAATGCTTGCACACTGTATTTGAAGGGGTAGTGGTGATAGAGAAGGGCTTGGTCTTCTTAGACTTCTGATCTTGTGAGGACGTACCTCCATTGCTAGGCCTTTTCTTGAAGTTGGGTTTAAAGGAACCCGAACATGTAACTTGTTCCTTCTTATCCTTACCACGAATCCTATCAGACAGTTCCGTGGCATCTTCTAATAGTTGAGCTCGACGTACTATCTCCGAGTAGACTTGAATGTCCATCGGCGCCAGTTGAGTAATAGCTTGGGGCCTGAGCCCATTAAGAAACCTCCTAGCTTTCATTTTCTCGGTGCCAACTAGATGCTTAGCATACCGAGATAATCTAGAGAATTGGGCCTCATATTCAGCCACTGACAAAGATCGTTGCTTTAATGCAGCAAATTCTGCAGCCTTCTTTTCCTGAACTCGGTCCGAGAAATATTTTGCATTGAAGTGTTCAACGAATTCTTCCCACGAGACCTGATCTTGATTTATAGTAGCCTCTATTGATTCCCACCAGCATCTAGCATCCCTTTCTAACTGAAAAGTAGCTAATAAAACTTTATCCTGATCTGTGCATTGCATAACACGGAATATACGTTCTATCTCCCTAATCCAGTGTTCAGCGTCATCTGGATCAGTAGAACCCGTGAACTTGGGTGGGTTCATGTTCTTGAAAGTCTGGTGGAGACTTCCTGCTCGTTGTCCACCTCCTAGTGTTACTTGCTGCAGCACTTGAGTCATGCCTTGAAGGGTACGCTGCATGTTGCGCCATTGAGCATGTTCGGCAGCCATTATCCTACAATCACAATAACTAGATTAATATGTGTTTGTATTTAAAGACTCATATACTATGTTAACTTTAACCCTTGGTTCTACCCAATCTCACTGGTTGAAGGTTAAAACTTATCCTTGGACTTGGGTTTTTCCTAGGAATTGAATACCCTAGGCTCTGATACCACAAAAATTGTCACGCCCCGAGCGCGGAAGATACTCGGATATGCGCGATGAGTTTATATCAATCATGTCAATCAGAGTAGTAGTGTATTCGACACCAAACAGAGATGCGCAAAATAGAAAGATAACCCAATCCTTTATTTCATAATGGATAGATTATTACAAATCCAATACTCTATTAATTAAAAAGGAAAAGTACATAGTTGACTCAAGAAAATAGGAAAAAGACTAGATGACACTTGGAGAAGTTCTATCACTTTCACTCTTGACCATTCCCATCCGATTGACTTCCCTCGTCGTCGGAATTACCTGAAAAGTAGGGAACACACGGAGTGAGCGAACGCTCAGTAGGAAATTATATCTCAAGCGCTAGCAAGGGGTTTAAATAATTACATCTTTCATGTATGTACCGTAGCTATGCATGCTCGTATAAAACGACAAGATAGAGAGAGAATTTATCAATAAGACAGCAAGATGAACTAGTCATGAGCTTTCAGGAAAAGATAACAAGATATTCAAGCAAGTACTTTTTAGCAAGTCATGTCAAGAACTTTGGCTATCACGTATCAAGCAAACAAGTAATTACCCTTTCTCGGGTCATGCAATTTCATGTCAAGTCAAGTACGAGTCAAGTACAAGATTTGTGTGGAATGTCCAATCAAGCTAGTCATGCACTCGGTATAATGCCAGATACCTTATCATTCAACTCCTATGGGCACAAGTACTTTCGGGTGCTCCTCCCATGACCAGATCGGGCCTTATATGCGCAGGCATTTATCATGCATATTTGACATCCACTCTTGTATATATATATAGCCAATATGGAATTTCAACAATTTAAGCTTGTAGACACGTAGGATAACTTTGAGAGAATGGAGTCCAAAAATACGATATTGGACATAGATAGGAGATAACAACGGTACAATCACGATGAACGATGAAACCAGGTGGAATTAGGTTCCCTTAACTTGGGTACCATGACAAATAAGTATGGACATTCTTTATATAGAATTGAGGTCCACATGAACAGTATATCAAAGGCAAGATACCCTCATTCTTATTATAGAATTGAGGTCCATAAGAACATCAACAAATGGCATGATATCATCATCCCATTAAGACTTCTCATGATATACTCTTTGCATATCATAAGGGCCGGTATACCATGTTTCTTTAGAGTGACATGGCATTCAATAGTGTAATGGGTTTTTAGGGTACAACCAGCTCAGTCGGCCTTGAGGGAATCCAAGGCTCGAGGAGTCTTACGGAGGCCTCTATGACTAACTCGCTAGTCCAAAGGAACGGAATGTCCAATGGAGAGCTTGTATGTCAATGAGAGTTGAGGGTGATCGATAAAACATCATGAAACGTGGGACTATACTCACGGAGTGGAGATATAGTGCCGATATACATATATATAGATATACTGAAACCATCGGTTATCAGAAACAGGGTAAAAACATTTTTACAGGAAAATAATGACTTAAGTAAAGTCACTATTCAAGTAATTAACGCCTTCAGTAAGGGCGTTTATCTATTTACATTTTTGCAAAATTTCAATATTCCAGTATTTTACAAAAAATGCGCCTGGTGAGGGGCGTTTAATTAAAAGTTGACGACGTATGCAATGGTCGTTCATTCTTTACCTCTATTTTTGCAGAATATATATTTTTAGTAATTTATCAAAAACACGTCCTGGACAGGGGCGTTACTTTTCAATTCACGCCCTGAACAGGGGCGTTAGTCAAGTGATAGACGACCTATACAGGGTCGTGTATTTCAAGAATTTACAATTTTTCAAATATTGAAATTTCAAGAAAACGAGATATGGTCATGACAGGATAATATCAGGATGCACTGATTTAGAATCATGTTTAAGTGAATATTGGACTAATTAACATGGGTAATTATCAGATAA
This sequence comes from Amorphophallus konjac, assembly GCA_022559845.1. Classification (NCBI taxonomy): domain Eukaryota; kingdom Viridiplantae; phylum Streptophyta; class Magnoliopsida; order Alismatales; family Araceae; genus Amorphophallus; species Amorphophallus konjac. Next base: position 175,549,086 of record CM040126.1, on the reverse strand, counting down.
TTAAATTGACGTCTGTGTACAGGGCGTCAAATCTTTTGAATTGACGACCTTGTGAGGGTCGTTTATTTAAATAGCGCCCTAGTCCGGGTCGCGTATAAAATTAGCGCCCTTGGAAAGGGCGTTTCTTTCCAACAATAGAGGTATGCCTTGAAATTCAGCTTTCAGGCATCCAACAATGCTTCCGACTACGAGGCCCTTATCTCGAGAGCACGCATGGCCCGGCGGTTGGGGGCTGAGCGAGTCAAAATCCACACCGACTCCCAACTGGTCGCTAGCCAAGTCAACGGTGAATACGAAGCTCGAGAGGCACCAATGATCAAATACCTCCAGTTGGTCAGAGACCTGGCCCAACAATTCGAGGGATTCGAGGTAGTCCGAATAGCTCGGGAGGAAAACTCCTGAGCGGACGCCCTCTCTCGGTTGGCCTCATCCCTCGACCCGGAAGGTACCCGATCGGTCCTCCATGACGAGCTAGAGCGCCCGAGCATTGACTCGGAGCTCCTCGTCGTTGACTCGGCCATTCTCAGCGACTGGCGTACCCCTTACCTGTCGTGGCTCAGGGACTCCCAAGAGCCTTCCGACCCTCGAGAAGCCCGCCGAATGAAGTACCAAGCCCGGCGCTTCGTCATTCTCGACGACACTCTCTACAGGAGATCTTTCTCTGGTCCCCTCCTGAAGTGTCTCGGCCCCGACGAAGCCAGTCGAGCCATCCAAGAGATTCATGAAGGTCTGTGCGGAGCGCATTCAGGAGGAAGATCGCTCGTCAGGATCCTGCTACGGCAGGGTTACTGGTGGCCCACCCTACAGCACGACTGCACGGCCCACATACAACAGTGCGACCGATGCCAGCGATTCGACCACTTAGTCCATCAGCCGACTACGGAGCTCATCACCCTTACCGAGCCTTATCCCTTCACTCGGTGGGGAATCGACATTCTCGGGCCATTCCCTACGACTCAGTCTCAAAAGAAGTTCATCATCGTCGCCATCGACTACTTCACCAAATGGATCAAGGCCAAAGCCACGGCAAGGATCACCGAGACAGTCGTCTGGAGTTTCATCTGGAAGTCGATCATCTGTCGTTACGGCATCCCCCGGGTGATAGTGAGCGACAACGGTCGGCATTTTGATTCTCGCTATTTCCAAGATCGATGCGTCGACCTAGGTGTTCGCAACCACTTCACTTCGGTCGCCCACCCTCAGGCCAACGGGCTGGTCGAAAATGCCAATAAGACTATCTTAAAAGGCATAAAGACCAGACTCAGCAAGGCCAAGGGTAGCTGGCTCGAGGAACTGCCTAGAGTACTTTGGTCACACAGAACGACTCCCAGAACAGCAACCGGTGAGAGTCCTTTCCAGTTGGTATATGGCACTGAGGCCGTTATTCCGTTAGAGGTCACCAACCCTTCTCTCCGAGTCATCCGTTTCTCGCCCGAGGTAAACGAGCAAAAACTACTCAAGAATCTCGACCTGGCAGATGAACTCTGAGAGATCGCCAGCATCCGAGTAACGGAATACAAGCGCCGCCTCACCCGATACTACAACGCCAAAGTCGGAGACAGACACTTCCAACCAGGAGACTTCGTCCTCAAGAAAGCCGAAGCCTCTCGACCACTAGAGGCGGCGGGCAAGCTATCCCCTAACTGGGAAGGCCCCTGCCGAGTGGTCGAGACGCTCGGGAAAGGTGCGTACAGGCTAGCTACAATGGAAGGGGAACCCATCCCTCGGACGTGGAACGCAACCACACTACGCAAATTCTACTTTTGAAGTTGTGCAAACAAGTTGGATGAAATAAAACTTTCTTCTTTTCATTCAAACAATTGTTGGTACATCAGAAAGGCAAAAGCCAGTACATCGCATAGCAAAAAGCAAAAAATCCATCTAGCACCACTGCAAGAGGCCATCGCTCGGCCGACTCGGTCTTGATCTCCTTGCGTCCAGCCACTGACTCTGCCTCGCGCAGAAACTGGCTCGGTCAAAGGGCGGTCGACCCAATTGGCTCGGGTGGCCCGTGACAAAGGTGACAGAGGGATTAAAAAATAGGAAGGCTACCTTCCAAGTTGAACTTGGAAGAGGAAGAGGGAAGGAACGCCTATGAAGGCCTCCTCCTTTCCAACCTGCCAATTCTTTGGAACGTACAGAGAGCAAGCAGCCTCCGTAGAGTGAAATAAATGACAGGGGAGGGCCCAGAAAGGAGGGAGCTTAATTTGCTTCCTCCCCACCCTTGGAGCGAGCAGAGAGAGAGTGGCGGCGGGTGTCCCGGATGCCCCCATCCGTCCTCCATCTCGACGCCCCCCGGGAAGCCTCGCGGGAACTGGTAAAGGGTAAACGGCGTGCCTCCGCACGTCGAACCCTCTCCAGATCTACGCGACGACCATCGGACTCGTCTCAACCCCGCGTGATGACCGTCAGACCTGCTCAACAGCCCAAAGTAGCAAGAACTCTCTGCTCCTCCATCACCGGCAGCGTCGTCTTCCGAAGGATCCTCCATGCTCTGAATGCAATGGCACAGCGCAACATGAAGAAGGGGCGAGGAAAGACTGGTAGTGAAAATCCTAAGCGATGGAGAGGAAGGGATGCCCTTCGGTCTTTTTATAGGCTAAGGGAGGCTACTTGTCTTAAATGACTCCCCCCTTGAAAACACGCCAAAGGAATTTTCCCCTCTGAACGGTCACCTCAAACCCCTCATTTTCCGCCTCAGCGGAATACACGAAGCGGCCTGGTATTCAAAGCGTGAGAAAACGGAAAGACACCCTGTCAAGAGCCTGTCCAACCAGCATGCGAAAACCACGCAGGACGTATCGGTAATTTCCAACTGCAGCAGATACGCTAATCGAATCTCGGCAAGGAAGGCAAGAAGCAAGTAAGTCATTTATTGCCTTACAAAAAGGAAAATCTTTCTTTTTCAGAAAAGGAAAAGAGATAAACAAAGGAAGAAGGAAAAATAGAGCGATACATCAGGCCTCGGGCCCACTTTGAAGTTCGGGAATGGAAGGCACGGGTGTTTCACCCCCGGCACCCTCGGTGACGGCCGACCTTGGCACTGACCCCACCTGCGCGGGAACTGCCTCTGCCGCGAGCCCTCCCGAGGCAGCCGGAGTTGGTGATCCCACCGGAGAAGAGCTCTCTGGATCTTCCCCGCCCAACGTAGAGGAGCTAGAAGATGACTCATCCGAGTCATAGCACTGGCCAGAGGGGAAGTCGATCCCGGAATCTTGTGCATCGGCATAGGCAACGGCCCGGCGGTAACCCTGCTCGGACCCTTTGAGGATGCCTCGGCGAAGTGCTACCTCGTAGTGTGGAAGGGCAGCTTCCTGTAGGTCGGCTAGGTAGGCCTCCGAGCCCCTGTATTGCTCGATCGCCTCCGCTCCGACCAGCCCCATTCTCTCGGCAAGCTCGGCCGACTTCCGCTCCGCCTCGACCGCACGCTCCTCGGCCTCCGCTGATCGCCTCTCTTCCTCAGCCGACTTCAGCTCAGCCTCGGCCGCCCGCTCATTGGCCTCCGCCGATCGCTCCTCTGCCTCAGTTCGGTCGGCCTTGGCCTCAAAACGAAGGCACTCCGCTGCCTCCGCTCGGTCCACCAGCTCGGCGCGCTCAGCCTCCCAACGGCCGTCCAGCTCGAGATGGTGAAGGCGCTCCTCCTCAAGGAGTTTACTTTTAATCTCAAGCGATTCCTGGGCCTTGGCCAGCTGATCAGTCAGCACTCCGACCTCCAGACGGCTCGATCGTAATGACTCCTTAGTCACTGAGAACTCCCGACGGAGCCCCTCATGCACCTCGTTAAGTCGAGCCAGCTTCCTATCACACCCTCTGAGGGTCCAAGCCAAGTTCGACCGCTCTGACTCCGTCCGGGCGTAAGTCTCCGCCATCGTGGCCCCCATCCGGGCCATGACCAAGCCGCCCTCCATGATGACGTCGAGAACCCCGGGAGGAGAATGACGCCTGTCTCCCCCTTTCATCCTCGCGGACACCTAGCAGCAAAGTTGATACAGAGCGCTCGAGACGCCGAGCCTCTCCAAGGCCACCGGCATGGGCACCCGCTCCGCCCCTGGCGCTGCACTGGAAGACCCAGGTCAAGCCGCAGAAACAGCCTCCCCGTGCTCCACGGTCGGTTGGGGTTGCGACGCCTCCGTAGGCGAACCCCCGACCTCAAACGACGCCACCAGCCCGGTCGCACCAGGAACCTCGGATGCTTGGGGCTGCGACGCCTCTACTTGCGAACCCCCGATCTTAACTGTCTCGGCCCGCACATTGCCACCCGAGACATCACCCACCTCGACCGGTCCCCCGGTCTCGGCCTCGGCTGTTTCTACTTCGGCCCCCTCTGTTCCCACCAAGGGGAGTGCCGACCCATCGTCACCATCCTCTGAGGGCCCCCTGGTCTCCTCGGCCCTCACTCGCTCGCCGGATGGGGGAGCCAGCCCGGTTGGGTCGGCCCCATCTTGCCCCCGAGAGGGGAGCGCCACCGAACCAGAGTCGCCCCCGGCAGTGATGAGGAGACCGGCCTTCTTGGCCCGTTTCCTGGCCTTCGCGGCTTCCCGTAACCTTCCCTCCATGCGATCCTTGCGCTTTGTGCCGCCCGGCCGTGAGGCCCCCTCAGAAGCCACCCCCTTGCCCTTATCTCGGGCTTCGGAGTGACCCACCGGGACGCCCGGCTCATCGGCCGCCGAGTCGTCAGCAAAATCGATGATCTCAGCAACTTCCTCTAGAGACTCCCGCCTAGTGTCTGCAATAGAGGAGAAGGCGTGATCAGGAAAAGAAAGGCAACCCCCAAAGAAAAACCTAGATGGTGGTACCTGACGGCTTCAGCCGCGTGAGAAGACACCGCTCGACATTCTCCGGCATCACCAACTCCTCGGTAGACTGGCGATGCTTCAGCAGACGAGCGGCATACTCCTCCACATCTGAAGGGAACTCCTCCTGCCGGGGAGGGATATTCGGGTGGAAATTGGGCATCACTTGGCATCTCCAGGTTTCCTCCACCGAATGTATCTTCACCCAGAAAAATTGGGTATTCCACCCTTTATGCGAGGAATCCTTCGCCGCCAGCGAAATGCAGCTCTTGTTCCTCCTCACCTGGATGAAGTAAAAACCTTTCCCCGCCGACGGATGCACCTTCAACTCAAAGAAATAATGGAAAAGGTCTAGAGAAGGAGGAACCCCGCACTGACGGCAGAGAATTCGAAAGGCAGAAAGGTGGAGGTACGAGTTGGCAACCAACTGAATGGGCGCCAACTGAAAAAAATTGAGGAGTGTGAGGACGAAGGGCTCGAAGGGGAGGCAAAATCCGCTCTTCCACGCCAGAAGAAAGGTGCAGATGTGGCCCGTGCGGTCATCCAGACTCATCTCATACGGGGCAACAGCAACAAAGTTGTACCTAAGAGGTAGACGGAACCTGTGCTCCAGCCTCTTCACCTCAGCTTCCCCCAGTTCGCTGCAATTCGGGACGGGCGCTCTCGCCACCGGTTCGTCACCCCATCCTTCAGCACACAAACGCTGGTCCGCCATGGATTTTGAGGAAGAGCTGGAAGAAGAATTCTCAAGGGATCTCGAAGATTCCGGGGGAGGAGTAAGCTGCCGGACCGCCTCCGCAGTTACCCTCGCCAACTCCTCAAATGCCGCCGCAAGTCTCTGCTCCTCCGCTATGTCTTCACGGCGCATCAAGGAGCACCGAAAGCAAAGGAGTGAAGGAAAGTTGAAACCCTAGAGAGTCTGGAATGACAACCAGCGCCCAACGCCTATAAACCCTCGAGGGAGGCGGCGCGTCGTTCCGACCTCCGAGAAAAAGGGGGCCCCTTCATTTCAAATCAGTCAGGATCACAATTATTACGGGCCCAGGTGACCACAGCACGTGGCTTCATAACACCACCAGATCTCCACCCACCTGAGCCACACCGGTCCAAAAGCCTCAAATACTACTCGTCCGAGCCTCCTTTGGCTCGGGAGTAGGAGGGGGACAAGTGAAGAGGGGGATTTCTGTAGCCCATTCAAAGAGCAGCCCGACTAGGCCCGACAGGACCCAACGAGGCCAAGCTCGCCTAAGTGACAGCCCACAAGGCCCACTGAGGGAAGAAAGGCCAATAAAAAATCGATCGAGGACACAACCTTCCTAGGCGGCCTCTAGGATCGGAGGGCCCGAGTGTCGGTCAGGTCACAGGAAAGGTCCGACCCAAGCCATATCTCGCCCGGGAGAAGAAGGCATACGCCGACCCATCCGACCCATCCTCTTCTGAGCTAAGCCTATCGCCCGATAGGGTTGGCCTCTCTGAGCTCGGAACATCCGACGATTGCTTATCCTTTGCAGCCGTTAAGAGTCCACAGTAGGCAGGAATTCAGGAAGGCAAGGGAATTCTTCTTCCCCAAGGTGATAACGCTCCCACGATAAGGCAATAAAAGCCCACAATGAGGACATAACCCCCACCTGAAACGCCTCGGCTTACAGGACTCCAGGAGACGGCGTACTATTTAAACCAGGGAGACCCTCCGATGAAGGTAAGGGCAATCATACACTCAAAGCTCCTGAGCAAGAACCACTTCACCCCTTTTGGTGGAGAGGGATCTCGCGCATACGCTCACTTCTCCCTTTACTGCTCCCGCCATAGCTCCACTGACTTAAGCATCGGAGGGTTTTCCCCAGGGACTCTCCCTGGGCCCCCTGATCCGTTTCCCTATCTTGCAGTTCACTATCCGGTGATCCACCATCCGCTCAGGACCGGTGCGACATCACGCCTCTTCAATCGTCACCGTCATTTTTGACGTCCACAAGTCCTTAACACCTCTATTAGTCTTCCTATCTCGATCCCTAAGCGATAAGTTAGCAAAAATCCAATCTTTTGGCTTGTTTTTCACTTCACGGAACTGTAGGATGTAACGGTCGTCCATAGGTGCGTTAAATGGCTGTGGCGGTCGCCCGATAGACCGTTACACTCAACGTGTATAGAGTTCAATATTAATCAGACTCTTTTGGTTAATTATCCATATAATTATTTTATAAAAATAGTATTTGTCCTTAAAATACGTGAATAAGCTAAGTACCCTTCTAGAACATGGGCCAAACTTAATGGGCTTGGTCCTTAAACATTTTAGAGAATAATTAGATAGACTAGGTTAATTATTTCAATCCAATTGGGCTTTATAAGGTCTTATTAATTCAATAATCCCTTTAAATATATTTAGGCCTGTTGGGTCCCGTAGTGCAAGAACACGGATCTAGAGGGGGGGTGAATAGATCCTACTACTATAAACTATGACCGATTAAAAACATAATCTAGCGCACAACGGAATTAACAAGATTGATAAGATTGAGGAATTTAATCTAAACAGATTTAAACTTAATTCACTCAATCTCACCGAGCTCACACGATTGCATAAACAGATAAGATAGCGAAGCACACAAACACAAAGATCAAACCACAAGACACGGGGATTTTTAAGGTGGTTCGGGACCACGATGGGCTCCCTACGTCCACCCCTCACCAAACCCGGTGAGGCTTCACTCGGGATAAATCCCAAACGGAGACGATGCTCCAAACACACATGGGACGACGCCCGCACACACACGGGGACACGCCCCAACACACACGCAGACGGAGACGAAGTCTCCCACACGATCCGACGACCAAATCACAAACACATACACGATCCGACGATCGGATCACAACACACACACGATCCGAGGACCGAATCACAACACACACACGATCCGACGACCGGATCACAGCACACACACACACGCTGCAACAACCGCAGCACAATGACACAAACACGATCGCACGAAGGCGATCAAACACGACCGTATACACAAACGGTCACACACACAAATATCTCTAATGTTCAGAAAATAAACACAAATATTCAAGCATGCTCAAACCCATAATATAGATCATAGAACACATTACAAAGAACTGATAGAAGACATAGAAGTAGTCCCCCTTTGTATTTCAAGGCCGATTGATGATGTTCCTTGAACCACGAGTTGGAGGGAAGCCGGATGAAGATGATTCTTACGTCCTCTTGATCCTCTCATTGATCTGCACCTTTTCTTCTTCTTCCACGATCTCCAGATCTTCACGGAAGTAGATGATCTCCTCCTTGCAAGAGCTCCACCACGTTCTCCCCTTTTCTTCACCTATACGAATGAACAAATGAGCATTAGGGTTAATCAACTCCCAAATTCGTAACTCTTATATAAGCAACTCAAGGGGTGTGGAAAAGGCTCATAAAACCCTCCTAATACATGTAAAAAACACCTTAATAACAATAGAAACTAATAGGGGGTAGTATGGTAATGTTTGAAAGGGTTTTCAATGGGTTTTAAACACTTTCGCAAATCCCGATCGGAAGGGGTCGACCCTTGGGGTCGACCCTCGGCAACCAGAGTGCTGGAAAATTGAAATAAACACCCAGAGTTACAGGGGTCGACCCTTGCAGTGGGTCGACCCCTGGGCACCAGCCCAGGGGGGGTCGACCCCTTCAGCAGAGGGTCAAAAAATGTTGTTTTAGCCCCGTTAAAGTGCCGGAAAAATTCCCAAAAATCAAGAATTAATTACCATGAATTCCACAAAGTATTAAGACCATCTAAACCACATTTCAACAAGATTTATGAAAAAATATTAAGCACATTGTAAAGGCTCAAACATCTCATTTTAAGAATGCATAAAACACTTCTAATGCAATGCAACCTCATGAAAGATGTTCATGAAAACGACCCGGAACTTAGCATAGAAATGGTTAGATGTTACCATCATCCACTTGACATGAGAGGGTTTAAAAACCATCCTTGAACCTGTAAAAACATGATAAACCAAGAAGTTAGATGATAATCAAAACTCATGAACCAAGCATCAACTCTTTGAACTAGTTAACATAAAAATACATCATTAAACACATTCAATCATGTAATTGACTTCTCAATTCAACCATCAAAAACATATTCACCATTTGACAAGGTTTTGATATGATGAACATTAATCTTTCACTTAATCAAATAAAATGACATAGGAGCTCAACCATTCAATCACCTTCTTGAATCAACCAAATCTTCAACATCAAAGTGCTTCATTACACAAGTGTTAACAATGATGCCAAATGCAAAGCATGCATAATATCATGGAACCATATTCATTCAAATGGCATTCTTGTTGGTTAAAAGTTAACATTCATGAAGCATTATCTCAAGAGGAGCATTGATACAACCAAGGGATCATTTTGAAACATCCATAAATTGAAATCACAATAACTCTATGAATGATATGTCATTATCATTCAATTAGAAAGGTGTGTTAAAAGAACACAATCTCCTTGATTGAGACCCAAATGAAGCCATCTTCATGTAATTCTTTCATACAGTAAGTCATTAACTCAAGCTTTTAGAGCATAGTACACATGACCAATCATTCATCCAATGCATGAGCAATATGGAACCAACTCTCATGAAGTCTTGTATGAATATTTCAAGCCCAAAAATCTTATGAAGAAAACGCATGAAAATATCCAACCAAGACTTTGAAAAGCTATTAGATGAAATGAATGAAATGTAGAAGAATCAATGCAATGCAATGAGTGAGTCAACTCCCTTTTTCAATAAGATCTTCATTGATCCACTCCTTTGAGTTCCAAACATGAATCATGGATTTTGATCCTACAAATCAAAATATTCAAGGCATGAGATTCTTTAATACAAATCATTCATATAACTTTCAAACATGAACAGAGTTAACTCCCTTTAAGAAGAATAGCTTCATTGATGGACTCCTTAAGATTCTAAGTATGAGCCATGAAGTTGTGTTCCTACAAACCAACATAAATATAACATTAGTTCCTTAAACACCGAGAGTTCACATGGCTTTCAAGAGTAAACATTGACTCGATCTTTCAACTCATCAAATCAAGATATAAAACATGTTGCTCAATGAAACACATACACACACAAGCACAATCGTTTTGATATCATTGAAACCAAGCACGAACTATGGGAAGCAACAATCTCCCCCTTTTTGATGATGACAAAATGATGTGTGTGATAATACAGATTTTGTAAACATGTGCAAATATTGAACATAACCACTTCTCACATTCTCCCCATGACAACATCATTCAGAAAGTATTGAGCACACACCAAACATTCTCCCCCTTTTTGTCATCTACAAAAAGATAAGGGAGCATGTGACATAAAATGAACATGTGAGGCCAAAGGATAAGTTTCCAATTTAAATGCCAATTGATGTTAAGTAGGGGCTCAAATATATGATACCAAATGTTGATCAAAATAGAGGCACAAACATAGGTAATTTCAATTCTCGAAGAGAGAGAGCCTCAAAGATAGCATTTGTTGATCATGATACCATTTGTTGGTTGAACTCATTTTGGCATTTATGCAACATGAAGTGTTCAGAATATGCATTTCAAAATGAACTGTGCCAATTGGTGAAAAGTATGGATTTGATCAAGATGCTATCATGAATGACCTATATGCATGCTGAAAATGTCAAATATGTAAATATACAAATTAGCACTGAATATGCACTATGTGAATGCTAATCATGCAAGTTATGAAGCTATGCACATGATGACTTCTATCTTTCAAAAGTAAGGTTTATGCTCAGAATTAGACTCAAGGGGAATGCATGAACATGCAAGCACACAAGCACAATCGTCATGCACACATATAGTACATATAGTAACTCCCCCTATATGAGGCACGGGTTAAGAAAAGAGCATGTGATTCAAATTCAAGAATGTAAGGCATGAAGCATAACTAAGAGATTTGTGCATACACAACTAGGAGTACTACATAAACCATGAGTATAGGCAAATTCATAAAAGACATACATCACAAAAATACCCATGTGAAATGTGAGGCAATGACTCATGAGCTTCAAAGCATATGGATTTCCAGATTGTCTAAAGAACACTAGAAGGTAATCTCCTCTCTACACTTTCACTTTAGATTCTCGACTTTCGGTAGCTTCGCACAACCCCGATTTTGTTTCTTTTAAAAGACTTCACCTTTCGGCGCGAGTTTCCTCATATGTCTCAATGGGGATTCCCGGCTACCTAGATTCGTCACACATATGGATTTTTATTTCTCCTTTTGACACGAGCTTCCTCCTTTGTTTCAGGGGAGATTCCCGGTTACTCGGATCCACATACCACTTATTGAATTTTTTGTGGGGTAGGCAGCTTTTTCCTCACGATTACTCTTTAATGTCCATGTAGAGATTCAAGTTCCCTTTAGAGTGTTGGAAAGAATTTCTTAAATCCTTATCAATGAAAGTCATTGAATTCATTATGTGCAAGAGTGTGGGGGTAAATTTTTGTTTTGTATGAATAAAATGAATTCGACAAGACATAGCTATGACTCCCCCTAAATGTATGCACGGTCGGAAACAAATCCTCCCCCTTAATATATGACATGTATCACATATGAATAAAATCACTGCAATGTTATTTATCAAGGAGGTGAGGTCTTAGAAAGATCAAGAAATGATTTCATAGTGTAAATACTTACAAGCATGCAAGGATTCATGAAACATTCATGCAAGCATTCATGAGTCAAGATATGCGATTATCATGAAATATATGCATATGCTCTATATGCATGAATATACAATATGTATCTTTTTGTCATTTTATATGCATAGTATTTATATGCAAAAATGTCAATGCACTCTTTTTATGCAAGTTTTCAGTTTTTGTAATGACTTGAGCATTTAAGAAAAGTATGAAGCAGGTGAATGCATGAGATGGATTTTTAATAAATTTGGCACTGAATCATGAGCATTTTATTTCAGATTTCATCATGAAAAGCCATATCCCTTAGAACCCAAATGTTCAACCATGATGATTCAAAGATAATATTTCATGAGACATAAGCTTCAGTTTGAACATGATATGCCCTGCATGTGTGAATATGCAAATAACCAAGTGTCCAACAGATTTCACACAAAATTTGACAAATGAGCAAGATAAGTGTTTGAACATCTATTGATAAGAGTAGATTTCTAAACATGTCAAACAACTTATCAATTTAGCAAATCAATCACACATGGTCAATGAGCTTTAAAATAAGCCATGGTCAACATTCAATACCAATTGTTGCATTTGATCAATCAATTCCACAGTTCAAAAATTTTGCCCTTTCGAAACAAGAAGGTTTTTAAAATTCAATTTGAAAGCACATGCAAATTAAAGGTAAATTGATTTCATTCAAAACACATGGTTCCTTATAAGTCAAATAATTCAATTTCTGAATTTTGGTACTAGGCGGAGAACACATGTCCGAAGACCACCATCACGCTTAGTGGAAGTATCCAGTTGAACGTAGTCCAACCTTCTGTAACCACTATTTGATATACCAAATATTCATCCATTGAAGACATATGTGACTTGTGAAGAGTTTAGAGCATAACAAGAGAACATACCAAAATCTCATTCCAAAACATCAAGGCCACCAAGTTTGACAATGAAGGAGCAAAGTTGGGATTTTACCATATGAGTGTGCCTTGTTCCATTTTACGGGAACCCCTTTCATTCTTTATTTACCTCAAGGCACACTTGCATCCAAAATAATTCATTCAACAGATTTGGGCACCCAAGCCTTTTTGGGTCCCTAGAGGTTGGTAGCATTGCCACCAAATACTTTCTTCCTTTTCATTGCTACAACATCATCATTCTTCATGATCCTGCAATCCTCAATAGCATGTCCATGGTTTCCACAATAAAGGCATTGAAGAGAGGCAGTTTTACCAAAATACTTTCTTTTTGGAGTAAAGGAAGTTTCAAATCCATTCCATCTTCTATTTTCAAAAGGTCTAGATTTAACAAAATTAGATCTAGCATGCATTCTAGAATCATGGAAATTTTTTATTTTCAAAAACCAACATTCTTTCATAAGATGTCCGTACTTCCCACAATGAAAGCAACAAGGAGATGTGGGTATACGGAATGACTTTCCATTATTTGAATGAGTGTTTGTGAACAAGTTTCTCTTATAAGATGAAGACCCTTGAGCATTGGAGGCATGTTCAATTCTGAATTTTCTTTGAAAGTTCAACTTAGCATTGATGACACGATAATCATCATTTTGTTTGATAAAGCAATCATTCATGACATGGCCAAGTTTGTGACAATAAAAGCATGAGACATTTTTCTTTTTACATGCCAGTTTGTCATCCTCTTTCATGACAACACAATCATTCATCGCATATCCAAACATACCACAATAGAAGCATTCAACATTCAACTTTGATTTTTGAGATCTATTTGATATGGAATACTTTTTGTTAAGATTTTTCTTTTTATCAAAACCATTTTCAGAGATTTTCACTTGAGTAACGGGAGGAGGTGTTTTGGAGGTGCTAGGAACGTCGGAGGCATGAACAAAAGAGATTTTCATTTTTGATTCAAAAGATTTTTTGTTGATCGGGATGTAACCAAGACCCTCTTTTTGAAAGTTCACTTTAACACTTAGCAATGAGTCTAAGTTCTCCTTCCCTTTGACAAATCTAGACAAGTCATTTTTCAAATCATTTATCTCTTTTTCACATGCAAGAATTTTCTCATTAAGCAAACAGTTCACAGATTCCAAGTTTTCATTCTCTTTCAAGATTTCCTTATTTTCATCATTCATGGCATAGAGTTTTTCAGTTAAGTTTTCAAGAACTTTCTCAGTTTCAACAAACTTTGAAATATTAACAAGCAATTGTTCATTCTCAGATTTCAACAAGGAATTTTCTTTTTCAAGCTTATCAAGACATTTCAATATTCCTTCTAGTAAGGAATTCTGAATTAATATGGCACCATTTTTCTTTTTAAGATCTTCATTTTCATTCATGATGCTTTTGCTATCAATTTCAGAATCAATTAGCTTTTCAAACATTTTATCATCATCAGACAAAGAAGCTAGCTTGTTCTTAAGATATTTTTCATTTTTCTCAAGAATGGAGATTTTAGACATGAGGAATGTATTTTGCTCACGCAGCTCATCACACTCATTTTCAATTTGAAAAGATGTGTTAAGTTTTCTAGCCATTTCAACATCTTCATTCAAATAGGAAATCTCTTTTAAAAATAATTTAACTTTTGATTCAAGAGATTCATTTTGTTCTTGCAGATGTTCAATTTTTGACTCCAAGATTTTACAGTTCTCACAGGAGGAATTAACATGCCCATTCTCATTAATCTTCCTTTTGAAGGTTTTATTTTCAGATTTGAGTTTCTTGCATTTATCATACAGCGTAGGATATGCCATTTGCCATTCCTCAATAGAGAGTTCTTCGGATTCAGAATGTATCTCATCATAATTTTCTTCATTGAGTTGATCATCATTGTCGGTCATGAGATAATTTTGTCCTTCCATCTCTTGAGCTTTGATCAACTGATCTATAAGCTCCTTTGCCGTTCTACAAGAAGAAACAAATGGAAACATAAGAGTATCAATGTCACTTTTTAATAAACTTAAGACAATGACATTTTCATGGTTCTTCAATTTATCTTGACTAGACCACTTGGTCTCATCTAGAGGTAATATGTGAGGACCATCATAAATCAACTTCCAAAGATTAGGATTAATTGAATTGATCAGTCCACACATTTTACCTATCCATGAAGTAACATCAGAACCATTAAGAATAGGAAGGCAATTCATTGACATGTGCTCAACAGAAAAGTCCATGATTGTAGAATGCACTAGGATCACTCTGTAGATCGTGAGATCTAGGGACTGTAGAGCCTCGCTCTAATACTAATTGTTGGGTCCCGTAGTGCAAGAACACAGATCTAGAGGGGGGGGTGAATAGATCCTACTACTATAAACTATGATCGATTAAAAATATAATCTAGCGCACAGCGGAATTAACAAGATTGATAAGATTGAGGAATTTAATCTAAACAGATTTAAACTTGATTCACTCAATCTCACCGAGCTCACACGACTGCATAAACAGATAAGATAGCGAAGCACACAAACACAAAGATCAAACCATAAGACACGGGGATTTTTAAGGTGGTTCGGGACCACGACGGGCTCCCTACGTCCACCCCTCACCAAACCCGGTGAGGCTTCACTCGAGGATAAATCCCCAAACGTAGACGACGCTCAAAACACACACGGGACGACGCTCGCACACACACGGGGACACGCCACAACACATACACAGACGGAGACGAAGTCTCCCACACGATTCGATGATCGAATCACAAACACATACACGATCCGACGATCAGATGACAACACACACACGATCCGATGACCGGATCACAACACACACACGATCCGACGACCGGATCACAACACACACACACACGGTGCAACAACCGCATCACAATGACACAAACACGATCGCACGAAGGTGATCAAACACGACCGTATACACAAACGGTCACACACACAAATATCTCTAATGTTCAGAAAATAAACACAAATATTCAAGCATGCTCAAACCCAAAATATAGATCATAGAACACATTACAAAGAACTGATAGAAGACATAGAAGTAGTCCCCCTTTGTATTTCAAGGCCGATTGATGATGTTCCTTGAACCACGAGTTGGAGGGAAGCCGGATGAAGATGATTCTTACGTCCTCTTGATCCTCTCTTTGATCCGCACCTTTTCTTCTTCTTCCACGATCTGCAGATCTTCACGAAAGTAGATGATCTCCTCCTTGCAAGAGCTCCACCACGTTCTCCCCTTTTCTTCACCTATACAAATGAACAAATGAGCATTAGGGTTAATCAACTCCCAAATTCGTAACTCTTATATAAGCAACTCAAGGGGTGGGGAAAAGACTCATAAAACCCTCTTAATACATGTTAAAAACACCTTAATAACAATAGAAACTAATAGGGGGTAGTATGGTAATGTTTGAAAGGGTTTTCAATGGGTTTTAAACACTTTCGCAAATCTCGATCGGAAGGGGTCGACCCTTGGGGTCGACCCTTGGGGTCGACCCTCGGCAACCAGAGTGCTGGAAAACTGAAATAAACACCCAGAGTTACAGGGGTCGACCCTTGGGGTCGACCCTTGCAGTGGGTCGACCCCAGGGGTAGACCCATGCAGGTGCCAGGGCACCAGCCTAGGGGGGGTCGACCCCAGGGGTTGACCCCTTCAGCAGAGGGTCAAAAAATGCGGTTTTAGCCCCGTTAAAGTGCCGAAAAAATTCCCAAAAATCAAGATTTAATTACCATGAATTCCATAAAGTATTAAGACCATCTAAACCACATTTAAATAAGATTTATGAGAAAACATTAAGCACATTGTAAAGGCTCAAACATCTCATTTTAAGGATGCATAAAACACTTCCAATGCAATGCAACCTCATGAAAGATGTTCATGAAAACGACCCGGAACTTAGCATAGAAATGGTTAGATGTTACCATCATCCACTTGACATGAGAGGGTTTAAAAACCATCCTTGAACCTGTAAAAACATGATAAACCAAGAAGTTAGATGATAATCAAAACTCATGAACCAAGCATCAACTCTTTGAACTAGTTAACATAAAAATACATCATTAAACACATTCAATCATATAATTGACTTCTCAATTCAACCATCAAAAACATATTCACCATTTGACAAGGTTTTGATATGATGAACATGAATCTTTCACTTAATCAAATAAAATGACATAGGAGCTCAACCATTCAATTACTTTCTTGAATCAACCAAATCTTCAACATCAAAGTGCTTCATTACACAAGTGTTAACAATTATGCCAAAGGCAAAGCATGCATAATATCATGGAACCATATTCATTCAAATGGCATTCTTATTAGTTAAAAGTTACCATTCATGAAACATTATCTCAAGAGGAGCATTGATACAACCAAGGGATCATTTTGAAACATCCATAGATTGAAATCACAATAACTCTATGAGTGGTATGTCATTATCATTCAATTAGAAAGGTGTGTTAAAAGAACACAATCTCCTTGATTGAGACCCAAATGAAGCCATCTTCAGAAAAGTTATCTTCATGCAATTCTTTCATACAGTAAGTCATTAACTCAAGCTTTTAGAGCATAGTACACATGACCAATCATTCATCCAATGCATGAGCAATATGGAACCAACTCTCATGAAGTCTTGTATGAATATTTTAAGCCCAAAAATCTTATGAAGAAAACGCATGAAAATATCCAACCAAGACTTTGAAAAGTTATTAGATGAAATGAATGAAATGTAGAAGAATCAATGCAATGCAATGAGTGAGTCAACTCCCTTTTTCAATAAGATCTTCATTGATCCACTCCTTTGAGTTCCAAACATGAATCATGGATTTTGATCCTGCAAATCAAAATATTCAAGGCATGAGATCCTTAAATACAAATCATTCATATAACTTTCAAACATGAACAGAGTTAACTCCCTTTAAGAAGAATAGCTTCATTGATGGACTCCTTAAGATTCCAAGTATGAGCCATGAAGTTGTGTTCCTACAAACCAACATAAATATAACATTAGTTCCTTAAACACCGAGAGTTCACATGGCTTTCAAGAGTAAACATTGACTCGATCTTTCAACTCATCAAATCAAGATATAAAACATGTTGCTCAATGAAACACATACACACACAAGCACAATCGTTTTGATATCATTGAAACCAAGCACGAACTATGGGATGCAACAAGGCCTTTATATAAATTCTAGAAAATTATTTTATAATTCAAAAATTATTTATATAAATTCTGGGGCACTACACCCTCCCCTACTTAGAAGAATTTGGTCCCCAAATTTAATATATGGATTGTGGAGAGTGTACTTACAGTTAAATAGTTCAAGAAATCTTTTTCGCATGGCTGCTTCGGTTTCCCATGTTACTTCGTATGGCCATGTTTTCTTCCATTGAATCTTGACCATAGGAATAACTTTATTTCTTAAGTGACGCACTTCTTGTTCCAGAATCTTTATTGGCGTTTGTTCGTACGTCATGTCCTTCTGAATTTCCATATTGTCATAAGTGATAATGTGGTCAGGGTCATATACATATTTCTTCAGCATAGAGACGTGAAATACGTCATGAACTCCTGCTAGTTGTGGAGGTAAAGCTAGTTTGTAAGTCACTTCACCAATCCTTTCTAGAATTTCAAATGGGTAAATAAATCTAGGAGTTAGCTTTCCTTTAATGCCAAATCTTCGAATACCACGACCTGGAGAAACCTTCAGATATACATGATCTCCAACCTGAAATTCCAAGTCACGTCTTCGGTTGTCGGCATAAGACTTTTACCTATCTTGCACCATTTTCATCCTTTCCTGAATGAGCTTTATTTTCTCTGTAGAATCCCTGATAAGGTCGGGGCCTAGAAATTGCTTTTCCCCTATTTCATTCCAACATATTGGTGATCTACAGCCTTTTCCATACAGAGCTTCAAAAGGTGCCATTTGTATGCTTGCTTGATAACTGTTGTTATATGCAAATTCTACCAGAGGCAAGTGATCATGCCAACTTCCTCCAAAATCAATGACACAAGCCCTGAGCATGTCTTTTACCACCTGATTTGTTCTTTCTATTTGACAATCAGTTTGTGGATGAAAAGCTGTGCTGAAATTCATTCTAGTCCCTAGTGAATGTTATAGACCTTTCCAGAATTGTGATGTGAATTGAGGATCTCTATCAGATATAATAGTGACTGGGACACCATGTAATCTGACAATCTCTCTTATTTATATTGTTGCTAGAATATCCACAGACCATCGACTCTTGATTGGTATGAAATGCGCGGATTTAGTCAATCGGTCTATGATTACCCATATACTATCGTGTCCACCTCTGGTCTTGGGTAAACCCATAATAAAGTCCATCCCTATACTCTCCCATTTTCATTCGGGAATATTCAAAGGATGCAATTTACCTGCGGCTCTAAAATGTTCAGCTTTTACTTGTTGACAAGTGAGACAACGAGACACGAAATCAGCTATTTCTCTCTTCATATTGGACCACCAGAAATTTCTTTTAAGATCTTGATACATCTTTGTTCCTCCTGGATGAATTGTGTATTTGGAATTATGTGCTTCATCTAGGATCAATTTCTTTGTAGCCTCATGATATGGTATACATATTCGGCCTTTAAATAATAATCTCCCGTCATTGTAAATAGAAAAATTCGGCTTTTGTTCAATATTGGCCTTAATTTCTAGTAATATAAGATCATCATTTTGCAGCTTGACCAGATCTTCTACCAATGTAGGTTGAGCTCGGATATTGGCTATGAAACAATCTTCTTCCTTTATGTCAATATCTAAGTTCAACTGAGCAAATTGAGGAACAAGGTTAGTTACACTTATCATAAGACTTGATAGCATACCCATTGGTTTTCTGCTGAGTGCATCTGCTACAGTATTAACTTTGCCAGGATGATACTGAATAGCAAAATCGAAGTCTTTGAGGTATTCTAACCACCTCCTCTGCCTCATGTTAAGCTCCTTTTGAGAAAATAAATATTTCAAGCTTTTGTGGTCCGAGTAGACCGTAAACTTTTCTCCATAAAGATAATGACGCCAAATTTTTAAGGCGAAAATAACTGCTGCCAATTCTAAATCATGCACAGGATAGTTTTCTTCGTGCCGTTTCAGTAGTCTTGAAGAATAACAGATCACCTTTCCATTCTGCATGAGGACACATCCTAAGCCAATACCAGACGCATCCGTATATACTTAAAATCCACCACCCTCCACCGGTAGTGATAAAATAGGAGCTGTAGTAAGATGATTCTTGAGATTTTGAAAGCTCTTTTCACAGTCCTTTGACCAGACAAAAGGATTTTCTTTTCTTGTAAGTCTAGTTAAAGGAACCGCAATTTTTGAGAAGTCTTTAATGAATCTCCTATAATAACCAGCTAGACCCAGAAAGGTTCTTACTTCAGATACAGTCGTTGGCCGACTCCAATTCTTGACAGCTTCTACCTTAGAAGGATCCACATCAATACCTTCTCTTGAAATAATGTGGCCTAGGAATGAGACTTCCTTGAGCCAGAATTCACACTTATTGAGTTTGGCATAAAGCGTGTGTTCTCTAAGTGTTTGTAAAGCTATTTTAAATGTTGTTCATGTTCCTCTTTTGTCTTGGAATATATCAAGATATCATTAATGAAGACGACGATGAACTGGTCCAGATATGGCTGGAAGACATTGTTCATAAGTTGCATACCATCCCAATCTACACGATGAGCCATTTGTAAAATAAGGTACCTGGGAGAAAATAACAACTTGTTATTTCTCATGAAATTGGAATGAACAAAATAAATCTTAAATCTAATTAATTATCTTATCCTGGGCTCTACCCACTTCTCACATGGGTATGGAACTTCTTCCTTAGTTCATAGGTAGGGGCCCTTAAACCTTGGACTTATCCTATGACATGATTCCTTCTTCCTAAGTCCTGAGACTTAGGCTCTGATACCAACTTAACTGTCACGTCCCGAGCCTTTATTACAGCGGAAGACTAACTCGGGGAGCATGAACAGCCGGCATGGTAAGCCTCTCGCAAGCAAGAATGATCAGAGCGCAAGATAATCACACACATAAATGCAATTGCACAGTATTTAATCAAACTCCAACTTTATTTCATAAATGATTAATAGTCAAATACAATTATTTTTCCATCATCTTTCACTCTACTAGACTCAAGAAATATGAAATTACATTGACTCGATCTAAACAATGTAGACTTCCTAAGTCTTCGCTCATTCTTTATTCACTCTTGGATCCGTTACTTGAACCTTCCGAATCCGAACCTGACTCACTTCCGTTTCCTGAAAAAGATTTGAAATAGGTAATGAGCACACTTACCTAGTAGGTATCTTCGCATCAACATGAAGGCACTATTAAAGTAATTAACATTTTTACTCTAAAGAATAAGGTAAAATCATGCAATGCGATGATCACGCGATTAAACCAAAGTAACCCGATAATCATGTAAGATAGAATGAGAGCAAGTATGAACTAGCAAAAATGTGACAAGAATATGATGTTGGCCTTTCATGAATAAGAATGTATCGAGAATGTACTAGCAAGTCACATAATCATCACTCCAGTATCTTTTGCTTATGAGCAAGTACTTCGTAAATTTCTGTGGAATATCAAGTAAGAAGATCATGTACAAGAATTAATCATGCTGCATCGTGTTGTGAATTTTCACTTCACGAGCCGTGGATAATTCACTTATTTATAAAGAAAGTACTCCCAACGTAATGCGACGCCAGTAGCATCATATCCCATGGTTTATAAAATAGTATGGTTCCGACAATCAGCCGAGGGGACTAGCATAGAGCCCTTGAACATAATCAGTGCTCGATCACATCTTCAAGTATAAATCAAACTTTTTCCACGCATGACAATAAAGTATGGCCAAGAATATAAGTTCAAACAAATTCAAGATAATAAGAATCAATGAATGAACGCTTCAATTTGAATATCAAGAATCAAGAATGACATTAAACAATGTTATTCTCATGAAATAAATCGGTAGTATAACGGTATATTTCTTAACTTTCATTCATTATATTAAGTCTATTAAGTAATATGATAAGTTCTAGATTATCAAGGGTCATCTAGAAACTATGAAATATCAACCCTTGGGTCAAACCTCGGGTTAAGTACTCAAGTAGTGTGATGGTCGTGTACTGGGCCGTTACATGATGTGACGGTCTAATTCTGGGCCGTTACATTAGTCTGAATCTTGAACAAATAAAATAGACTCGGTGAAGTGTGACAGTCGTATAGTGGGCCGTTAGGTGCTCGTGACGGTCCAGTATAGGTTCGTTACATAGCTAGAACCAGAAAACATCGATAGTGTAATCTAATCAAATGGGTTTTAATGGTATAACTAACTCGGCGTCCTAGTGTGAATCCCAGGCTCGCGGAGAATTACGGAGGCCTTGAAATAAGATTTCCTAGTCCATTGGAAGGAATATCTAATAGAGAGATCCCCATGTCTAAGAATAATGTTCCTATAGTGCAAAGTGAACTAATGGACAACATACCGGAGTATGTGCCATGTACTTAAAGAAAATGACTCTATAGATAGTGGAAGAATATGTAACAACGTGAAAGCAAGATAAACTCCGTCAATACAACCTTGGAAAATCATGTTTTTAATTATAAAACTATAAAGTTTTGGCACATAAAATTAACATAACTTAAAATAGTTCAAGATGCCTAGATCATGCAGATTACAATATGAATTAGTAAGTAAACTTGAAATAATAACAGGTCAAAACTTGGCTAACTAGGCTTATTTATAAGTTAACTTAACTGGTTACTATTCTGTCATGGGCTGACAGAACACAGAGTCTAACGGTCTAACAGGAGAGCGTCACAGTGCTTGTGACGGTCTATCGAGGGGCCGTTACAGTAATGTAACGCTTCTGTCCTGGTGCATTAGAGACAACAGAGAAATAAAAATATAACAGAGTGTGTGACGGTCGGTCGTAAGGCCGTTATATCATGTGACGGTCCTACCCTGATCCGTCAGAGCCTCTGCTGACAGCAATAATTAACAATGACCTAAGTTCAACTTGCATCATGTCTGAAAATCATACATATAACTTCCCACATGATAGAATGAAGGCTAAACGAATATCATGCATGGGTTCTCTATGAATTTCAGAAGGAAGTTTCATTTTAATTTAGTTAGGGCTAAGAATATAGATATATGTATGTCTCTACTAAAACATGGAATTCATGAGCTAAAGTGCATGTAATCAAGCAAAATCAGAGGGCTTTTATCCCTAACATGTTGTTTTTGCCATTCATGAGATAACCTACCTCTTCTAAGACCTTTAAACTTCGAATTTGATGCTTGGTGCTACCCTTTGATCCTTGCTCTTCATATGGTAAGTCAGCAACTTGGGAAGCTTCAATCTCCTTGGTTGCTTGGTCTCCTAGCACAAAATTTGGAGGGCTATTAGTCTAAAGTATACTAAACAAAAGCTTCTAAAGAACTTACCCGAAATTATGACTCCTTACCTTGATTCTTCACGGGCCAAAAGTAAGGGTCGGTCAGTTTAGAACTAGGTTCTATTTATAGGGTTTTGGCTAGGGTTTGAAGATTTGATCGATTTTAGAGTCCTTGTTAAAGCTTAGATCAACTTCTAAGAGTCCTTAACACCTCTATTAGTCTTCCTATCTCGATCCCTAAGAGATAAGTTAGCAAAAATCCAATCTTTTGGCTTATTTTTCACTTCACGGAACTGCAGGATGTAACGGTCATCCATAGGTGCGTTAAATGGCTGTGGCGGTCGCCCGATAGACCGTTACACTCAACGTGTATAGAGTTTAATATTAATCAAACTCTTTTGGTTAATTATCCATATAATTATTTTATAAAAATAGTGTTTATCCTTAAAATACGTGAATAAGCTAAGTACCATTCTAGAACATGGGCCAAACTTAATGGGCTTGGTCCTTAAACCTTTTGGATAATAATTAGATAGACTAGGTTAATTATTTCAATCCAATTGGGTTTTATTAGGTCTTATTAATTCAATAATCTCTTTAAATATTTAGGCCTTTATATAATTCCAAAAAATTATTTTATAATTCAAAAATTATTTATATAAATTCTGGGGCACTACACCTGGAGTCTGTCGACTACAAAACCTTATCGATGGGCTAGCCGAGTACGTGCAGCCCGAATTGAAGCCTTCGCTAGTGCGGGACAATGTCCCATGGCAAGAACTAGATCGGCTCTCACTCGAGCAAAAGGAGGAAGCTGAAGCAGCACCCGATAAAGAGGGCAGTCTGTTCTGGGGGTAGGCGCCCACTGAAGCAAGAAAGAGGAAGAAACAAAAGAAGAAGAAAGGAAAGGCCGCTAAGACCGATAAAGTGCAGGTTGTCTCCTACAATACTCTATCAACACTCTTCAACCTGCCCGGAGAGGAGGAAGAAGAGGAAATTTACTTCACACCCGATGCTGGGGAAGGCAAGGCCGAGGCCTCAACCGCTGCACATGCCACCCGGTCAGGCCGGAAATGGGGGTGCCAGTCGCCGCCCAACCACAACATCATATTCAGGGGAGAGCAGCCCTATAAGACACCTCCCCCAGAGGTCAAAGGGGTCCAGATCCCTCCTCTGCCTGGATTATATAACAAAAGTGGGGGCAAGACAGTCCCTTCATTCCTCGAATTTATGAAGATGTCTATGGGAAAGCAGCCATGCCAGGAGGCTAACCCTACGCCCGGGGATGTTCACCCGCAGCCAACACAATCTGCCCAAGATCCAAATACAGATGGAGCTTGCCCTGCAGCAGCTAATGCAGAGCGCCAAGGATCCGGTACTAGCCAGAAAGGTGCCGAGTCCGAAGCAGATGAAGCCGGTCCGTCAGGGGCTGCAACTCTGGACTCTCTCAAGCCCAGGTGGGCTGAAGAGATGAAGCTTTCCAATGTTCGAGCTAGGAGCTGAATAATGAAGCTACTCAAGAAGCTCCCTGCTTGATTTACAATCTGGGATATCCTCTCTTTGAGTGAAGAGACTCGACAGGCGATCATCACTACTTTGCAGACGCCTGCTCATTTTGAGACCTGCTTGGCTGAAACAATGCCGAAAGCTAGCATGACCTTCACTCTAGAAGATATGCTGTTACCTACCATCAGCCACAACATGCCACTGTATATGAAGGGCCATCTGAATGGAAGGGAGCTGAATAGGATTCTGGTTGATCCCGGTGCAGCGGTCAACATCCTGCCCTATAGAATATACGAGAGGCACCACTTCAACGTGCATCTCTAGAAAGTCAGGGATATGCGCATCGCCGACTTCAATCAGAAATGTGAAGTGTCGATCGGGGTGGCAGAGTTCTCACTCACCTTGGCAGATTTCACTATGACGGTGCGGTTCCATGTCATCAACTCCCGCACCTCGTATAAAGCACTGCTCGGCCGCCCATGGCTGCATGAGAATATGGTGGTGCCCTCCACGCTGCACTAATGTATCAAATACAGTCTCTAGGGGAAGGAGGAGAGAATATTTGCTGACCTCCACCCATTCGAGGTATTTGAATGTCACTTGGCGGATGCCAACCTATATGCGGGGCCTTCTCAGAAGACCTCTGAAGCTAAGACCCCTGCGGGGGCATCAAGAGGCGCATCCGGGGATGATTGGTATCCACCACCGCCGCGCGGATATGTCAAGCCCAAGGTGGTCTTCCATATCACGGCATCCGGGGACGTTGGCAGAATAGGACCTCCAGCATTATACGCCGAAGCTAATGAAGTGCAGGTCGATCGGCAGAACAATTACATTGGAGTCCCAGACGGCCTCACCAAGCCGATTCCCAGCCTTGATAACCCCACTATCAAGCCTTTCAAAACATGGGAGGTGACACAGGAAGATGGACCCAACAGCTTGTTCAATACGGCTGAAGAGCATCCTACTCGGGAAGACACAGATTGCTGCCTCCCCGAAGATATAGACAATCTGTCAGTCCCCGTCAAGGGTCTGGCATTCACAACCAGTCGGATGGCCAGGATGTTTCAGAAGCAGCACGTCCCCTCCGATCAGTCTTAAAAATGCAAGGAAGCTTTCTAGAAAATGTGGTATCCCGCAAGTCTGGATAAGGAAATGAGACACGTCTCTCAGCACCCGGGGTTGGGCTTCACCCTGGAAGAATATTACTACAGTGGGCGATACGAGGTGGACACTATTTCCGCCTTCTACCCTGCTGAAGATAGCCCACTGGGGGCAACTTTTGATGAATACCCAGCGGGAGCTGAATATGCTAACCCGGCTCAGCCGGGAAATCAAGAAGCAGAGACCGTGATTCCGTGCCGATGCTGGGAACAGGTCTGTCCAGGAGAGACGGCCCTTCAGGCCAAATTTGATACGGCTAGCAGCAGCGAAGCCGAAGATGTTGAAGAAACTAGGACCTCTCCCTCCAGCAGAGTCCTACTGATATTGACCTCGGCACATCTCATGCCAATCGGGGAAGCCTCAGCCGACTCCGACCAAGAGGTATATGCTGCCAAGGAAGGGAATGCTACTTCTATTGAAGATACAACTGCCTCAGAAGGTGAGATCTCCCTACCCTCCGCTACAAGGCTGGGATGCTGTCCCAGCCCAACGACAAGCAGCCACCAGTCGGTCACGACTGCAACCCCGTCTACAATGGCTGAAGCTGCTCTCTTGCCCTTGGAGATTGCAACAGCAGTGGATTTACTGAAAGAGCAATATGCATGGCCGCTATTAAATGAAACAGAGGACTCCCGAGAAGCTCTGATGATGTCAAATGAGGAAGTCGAGGTCCTCGACCCTGAAGATGGTATTCCAGATTTCATCGACCTCCAACCGGCACCTCCGGAGATAGAAGACGGAGGCCAAGCTACAGTCGACGAGCTGATAGAAGTCAACTTGGGAAGTGAGGAAGACCCTAGGCCTACCTTTCTCAGTGCCCAATTTTCGTCAGAAGAACGGGAGCTGTACATCGTACCGGGATTGCTTTGCTTGGACGTACAAAGAAATGCAAGGTCTGAGCCCCGCAGTTTCGCAACATGAGCTGGCAATTAACCCTGAAGCCGAGCCGGTGAAGCAACCGCCGAGATGCATGAGGCCGGAGCTCATCACTCAAATTTGTACAGAAGTCGACAAGCTCATTGACGTGGGATTTGTCAAAGAAAATCAGTACACCACGTGGTTGGCGAATATCGTCCCCGTGAAGAAGAAGAATGGACAGATCCGGATATGTGTTGACTTCCGAGATCTGAATAAAGCCTACCCCAAGGATGACTTTCCGGTCCCAATAACGGAAGTCATGATTGATGCTACAACCTGCCATGAGGCCTTGTCATTTATGGATGGGTCGTCCGGCTATAATCAGATATGGATCGCAAAGCATGACCGGGTCTACACCGCCTTCCAAACCCCTAAAGGCATCTATCACTATAAGAGGATGCCATTCGGACTAAAGAATGCTGGCGCAACTTATCAGTGCGCAATGACCAGAATATTTGATGAGTTGCTCTACCACAAGGTCGAATGCTACATAGATGATCGAGTGGTCAAGACCAGAAGAAGAGAAGACCATCTGTGGGATCGCCGAATTATTTTTCAGAGGTTGAGGTAGCATGAATTGAAGATAAACCCTTTGAAATGCGCGTTCGGAGTGTCGAGCGGAAGTTCTTGGGTTTCATCGTCAGATACCGGGGAATCGAGATAGACCCCGCAAAGATCAGAGTAATTCAGGAGCTGCCTGCGCCAAGGAACCTCTCTGAGCGGAGATCACTGTAGGGCCGCTTGGCTTATATCCGACGTTTCATTTCCAATTTGGCAGGGTGATGCCAGCCTTTCCACAAATTGATGATGAAGGATGTTCCCTTCTACTGGGATGAAGATTGCCAGATAGCCTTTGACAAGATGAAAGACTATCTGAAGATTCCTCCAGTGCTGGGCGCACCGGTGAAAGGATGGCCGCTGATATTATATATAGCCGCCATACACAACTCTCTGGGGGCAATGCTGGCCCAAGATAATGAAGAAGGGAAAGAACAAGCCCTCTACTACCTCAGTCGGAGACTGGTCAGGCCTGAGGAGAAATGTACTTATATTGAGAAGACCTGTCTGGCACTGGTCTTCGCAATCAAGAAGCTTTGACACTATATGATGTCTCATGAAATCAGCCTGGTATCCAAGGAGGACCCGCTGAAATATATTATGTCCCAGCCATCACTCAAAGGTCTCTTAGGCAAATGGGCGGTCATCCTTATGGAGTTCGATATCTCCTATATACCGCGAAAGGCTGTTAGAGGTCAAGCTAACGCAAGCTTCTTAGCCGAGCACCCGGTACCAGAAGACTGTCCGCTGGAACTGGAACTTCCTGAAGATGAAACCTTGGAAGCCGCTCAAGTTCAGCCCTCTTTGTGGTAGTTATATTTTGATGGCGCCTCCAGAATTGATACCTCGGCCACTGGGTCAGCCAGGGTCAGAGTAGGAGCAGGCATAGTCCTGAAATCTCTAGAAGGAGAAGTTGTGCACACATCTTGCTCAATAAACAAGCCGTGCACGAACAATGAAGCAGAATATGAAGCCCTAATAGTCGGGTTGCAGATCGCACTGTCCATGGGGATTCAGATGCTGGAAGCATTTGGAGACTCCATGCTAGTTATAAAGCAACTGGAAGGAGAATTCGAGGTGCGAAAGCAAGAGCTCCTCCCCTACCATCAGCTGGCAATCCGTCTGATGGCAAAATTTTACTTCATCAGTGTCAAGCATGTCAACCGAGGATAGAACGCTCAGGTGGACGCCCTCGCTAAATTGGCCAGTTCTTTGGCAATCCTGCCAGACACAAGCCTGAACATAACAGTGATCAACCGCCGGCAAGTCCCCAGTGCGACAGAGGTCTTGGCAGATGAATAAGAGATTGAGGTGGCAGCCGTCGAAGAGGTTCAACAGCCCGACTGGCGAGAACATCTCCTACGGTGGTTTCAGCACCAGCAGCTCCCAAAAGAGAAAGAACAAAGAATGAAGCTCCTGAGGGTCAAAGACTCTTACGAGATGAGAAACGGAACCCTGTTCCGGATAATGGCGGATGCCCGAAGGAAAATTCTACTTCGTTGCTTGTCAGCAGCAGAAGCTAGGCAGGTGATGCAAGAAGTCCACGGGGGTTCAGCTGGAGCACATCAGGCCGGCCCGAAAATGAAAATCGAGATAAAGAAATTGGGTTACTATTGGCCCACCATATTCGATGACTGCTGCAAGTTCGCTAAGGCTTGTCAGAAATGTCAAGAGTACGCCAATGTGTCAAGAAGACCTCAAATGCCACTACATTCTACCTTACCAAGCTGGCCATTTGCTCAGTGGGGCACGGACGTGGTAGGGCCACTGCCAGCATCTTCATCAGGGTGCAAATACATCTTGGCAGCTACAGACTACTTCTCCAGATGGGCGGAAGCAATTGCACTAAGAGATGTGACGGGAGAACTGGTTGCAAGATTCTTCCGGCAGAACATAATATTCCGGTTCGGAATTCCCAGCCGAATTATCTCTGACAACGACAGCCATTTCAGAAACCAGAAAGTTTACCGGCTAGCTGAAAAATATAAGATTGACTGGAGGATGTCATCCCCCTACAACCCTCAAGCCAATGGACTGGTAGAAGCCTTCAACAAGACACTATGCACATTGCTGGCAAAGATTGTCAGGTCCAATAAAAAGGACTGGGAAGAAAAGATGTACGAGGCGCTCTGGGCCTATCGTACCATCTATAAAATCCCAACCGGCTATTTACCATTCTCCCTCGTATATGGGTCGGAGGCTGTGGTGCCGATAGAATTAGAAGTCCCCTCGCTGCGAGTTGCCATCCAACATGGACTAGTCAGTGGTGAACAAACTAATATAGAAAGAAGATTAGAAGAGCTCGCCGAGCTCAAATGAAAGCGTCTCCGTGCGCAACAAAACATTCAACTCTACCAAGCTCGCATGGCCCGTGCTTTCGATAAGCTGGTCAAAGATCGAGAATTCAAGAAAGGAGACTTGGTAATGGTCAAAAGAAGAGAAGTAAAGGCCTCCAACCTCAAAGGGAAGTTGGTCGAAAACTGGGACGGACCATATATTATCCACCGAGTATATGAAGGGGGTGCCTACATCCTGGTAGACCACAAAGGAGTCGTCCAGTTCTCTCCCCTCAATGGAAAGCATATAAAGCTGTATCACACGGCGCAACCGACATTCCCTCAGTGATCGGAATACTCACCTTGGTCTAGTGGCGCTCCGCCCTGACCGAGCTACCTTACCTTGGTCTAGTGGCGCTCTGCCCAGACCGAGCTACCTTTACCTTGGTCTAGTGGCGCTCCGCCCTGACCGAGCTACCTTTACCTTGGTCTAGTGGCACTCTGCCCTGATCGAGCTACCTCACCCCGGTCTAGTGGCACTCCGCCCAGGCCGAGCTACCTCACCCCGGTCTAGTGGCACTACGCCCTGGCCGAGCTACCTTCACCTTGGTCTAGTGGCACTCCGCCCTGACCGAGCTACCTTCACCTTGGTCTAGTGGCACTCCGCCCTAGCCGAGCGACCTTCACCTTGGTCTAGTGGCACTCCGCCCTGATCGAGCTACCTTCACCTTGGTCTAGTGGCACTCCACCCTGACCGAGCTACCTTACCTTGGTCTAGTGGCACTCTGCCCTGATCGAGCTACCTTACCTTGGTCTAGTGGCACTCCGCCCTGGCCGAGCAACCTTCACCCCGGTCTAGTGGCAATCCGCCCTAGCCGAGCTACCTTCACCTTGGTCTAGTGGCACTTCGCCCTAGCCGAGCTACCTTCACCATGGTCTTGTGGCACTCCGCCCTGGCTGAGCTACCTGTTAGACAGGAGGACGGTGAGCTAGAAGGGGAGGGGATGAATAGATCACCGTTTTAAAAAATTCTTTGACTGAGTCGAGGCAGGACCCTTAACCAATATAACGTAATTCACGAGCGCAGAACATAAATGACTCAAAGAGTCATCAGCACATATGCACAACCACCTAGCGAGCGGTCAGACCAAGATTTCAACCATCAACATTCACATTTACTTAATGAACCCCGACAAAATCATAAGGAATAGAGATGCGCACAACCATACCACGGAGAATAGGAGATTTAGATGGTTCAGTCTGCAACCTGCAGACTTACGTCCATCCCTCACTCAAGACCGAGTGAGGCTTCCTTTCACAAGAAAGAACCGCAGACTCAGTCTGCCTGCAAGACGCTGATCCACAGCTTGGGGATCGAAATCCCTACAGACGCTGATCACACAGCTTGAACCCAGGTCTCACACCCCAAGACCTGACCAGGAGATGACTCTCCCTTCCTCTTAGACAAGAGGGAACCCAGCAGTGACTCACCCTCACTGCAATTCAGAGACACTGTCTCTCTTCCTCCACAGCCGGAGGGAACAACCCAGATAGCCTCCTCACTATC
This sequence comes from Amorphophallus konjac, assembly GCA_022559845.1. Classification (NCBI taxonomy): domain Eukaryota; kingdom Viridiplantae; phylum Streptophyta; class Magnoliopsida; order Alismatales; family Araceae; genus Amorphophallus; species Amorphophallus konjac. The sequence goes on along the minus strand of CM040126.1, from coordinate 175,518,194 downwards.
TGATCACAGCAACCCCTGGAGACCACCTCCCTTCCTCTGATCTGATTCAGAGGGAATCACAATGCAACCCAGAGGATCCACCTCTCTTCCTCTACACCTAGAGGGAACGATAAAGCAGAGTATCAGAATTTAAGAACAGACAACTGAAAATAAAAAGAGATATCGAAGACAATCGAACGAAGAAACAATGTAGCTTCTTAAAGAAGCATCGACAAAGCATAGCAGAAAACCATCCTCTCCTTCACCACTCTCTCTCTCTTCCAGGTACGATCAATGAGTGGATCAGGCAGGCTTCTCCTCTCCTTCCTCTCGCTCTAGCCTCACCCTCTTCCTTGTGGTTTTCGGCAGCTTTTCTAGAGCAGAACCCTTCATATATATATCCAATCTCACGAGAGAGTGAGGGTTTGGAAGACACGCGCGAAGACATGCTTCCGGATGAACCGAGCCACATGTTAGATGATTGTTCCCTCGGATCACGTGCTCACATGATTGGAGTAACGTTCCAATTTGTCTTTAAGTCCCTGTAAGGTTTCAGAGAACATTCAGACAATCTCAGAAATATTCAAGTCATAAATTGTTCACACAGATTGCACGGGACTTATGAAAGGACAGAAGAGCGCGTCAACGCACTAAAGCCAAGACGTTAACGCAATGGATATAAAGAGAACAGGTGCTTTGACAAAACACACTAATGCGTCAATGCATCAGTTGACAGCGTTGACGCTTCTGCTGGGTGGTTGATCAAAAGAACCTTTGGTCAAAAACTCAAGGCGTCGACGCTTCCATTGTGTAGCGTCGCCTCAGCTCCTTGGACGAGATGCACAATGTCTTGGTAACAACCCAATGCGTCAACGCTCCAGGTGACAGCGTCGACTCAGCTTCACATGCGAGACGCTCAAGCCCTTGGCACCAAGCCAATGCGTCTACGCTTCCATCGTGCAGCGTCGACGTAGTGGACAAAACAGCAAGCGAACGACGCACTAATGCGTCTACGCACCCAGCCAAGTGCGTCAACGCACTAAGTGTACAGAACCCATATAATCAAGACAAGTATGAGCTCATGGGTGTACATGATAGAGGAGCATCAAAACAGAAAAAGCATGATGAAAAAGCATTTGATCCATAGATGTGAATGCAAGACAACAACATTAGATCCTGAGAATATTTAGACAATTCAAGATCTTTATCATTCATTTAGGAGCAACAAGATGATTATCATATAAATAATTTGATTCATAGTGTTAGTCATCATCAAAACTACAGAGATGCAACAATCTCCCCCTTTTTGATGATGGCAACACCATGAGTCAAATTTAGTGAAAGGAGAATTACCAACTTAAAACATTCTCAATAAAGGCAGCAACCCCTTTCAACCTTCTCCCCTTGTCAGACTTTTCAACCCTTTTTTTTAACTTTTACTCCCCTTTTTTTTTAACTTTTACTCCCCCTTTTTTAACTTTTACTCCCCCTTTCAACCTTCTCCCCCTTTGACATCATCAAAACAAGGAGAAAGAGAGATGTTGACGCTGGACTGATGAGAAAAGATGGAGAGGTTTCCAACAGTAGACACTCATTGTCAAATCTTAGATGTTTAAGTGGGGCTGTAAGGTCCAGTGAAGAATCTTGGAGTTCTTGTAAGAGAAGGAGATTCAGAATAAACTTGAAGTTTATCAACTTACTATGATTATGAGAGAAGAGCAAGTGGCAACAAGTATGACTGAGGTAGCTGTTAGGGCTTGTCAAAGAGACAACAAGAGTTTGAAGCACTAAAACAGCCTGTAGGCATTGAGGACAAACAGTCCAGGCAGAGAAGGCACAGTTATAGAGTGTATTTGGCCAGTTACACTTTTGACATTAAGTATGCACCTTGGTCAGAGGCCAGCATCCTCAGTTACTCAGTGTAAGAGCCTCATCACTTCTCAATTAGAGAACAGAGGTAGTGACCATTGGTTGTTTCATGAGGAGACACCTTGATCAGAGGCCAGAATCCCCAGTTACTCACCATTTTGTCATCATTGCTCTGCCAAGCATAATTTTGAATAGTATTTCTTTCTTTTGATTTTGTTTTTGAGAACTGATACCTCATGACATAGGAAATTCTCATTTCATTGATGGGATTCCTAGTTTCTCAGTATGCAGTTTTAAGCACAGATAAGTTTAACTAGCTCAACAAGGGGTTGTTTGAAGACAAAGCCCAGGGCAAATATTGGAGGTCTTATCAAGATGTCCAAAGAGAAGCTCATAGACAGAAACCATTTCTTGCAAGTCTAGCTTGTTCATGAGTCATGCAACAAGGTAAGAGGATATACTTGTGAAGGTTAATCTTAGCCTCTTAAGACTTACTAGAAGAGGATTCTAGCTGGACTTTAATTGCACAAACTTAAGAATGTAGGAAATGAATGAGGTTCTATTAAGAGGAATTTTCAAGATCAATTCAACATTTAATCCAGCAATAACACCCATCTTTCAAGTGTTTTTAACTAGTCAAGCTCCCCCTCTCTAGTAGCTCTATCTCCCATTCTACCCAGAAAACAGCAGAGAAGCAGAATTGACTATACTCAAGGCACACACCCGCTCCCCCTCACATAGGGACCCCCACCAGAAAAATAAGACCAAACTAGCACTAACTTTATGGAGATACATGAACCAGAATCCATTGCCTCAAATCAGTCAGAGTTTGTAAATACCAAGTTCTCTTCTCAAGGAAGTGAATTTTTCAGTATCTAGAGGTTTTGTAAAAATATCAGCAATTTGATCTGCAGTCCCAACATGAATTAATTCAAATGTTTTATTTGTAATTTCATTTCTGATAAAGTGGTGCCTGATTTCAATGTGTTTTGTTCGTGAGTGTAAAACAGGATTCTTTGCAATGTTTATGGCACTAGTGTTATCACAAAACATGGGAGTGCAACCTGTCTCTACTTGGTAATCATGAAGTTGATGCTTGATCTAGATAACATGAGTGCCACAGCTGCTTGCAGCCACGTATTCAGCCTCAGCAGTGGAAAGAGCCACTGAATGTTGTTTCTTTGAACTCCAAGAAACTAGGCATCCTCCTAAGAATTGGCAGTGGCCACTGGTGCTCTTCCTATCTAGTTTGCATCCAGCAAAGTTTGCATCAGTGTATGCAACTAAATCTAAAGTGCGTGAAGCAGGATACCATAAGCCTAGTGTATGTGTGGTAGACAGACATCTAAAGATTCTTTTTACAGCAGACACATGTAATTCAGTAGGCCTAGACTGATATCTTGCACATAAACCAACACTGAATTGTATGTCTGGCCTAGAGGCAGTTAGGTACAAGAGGGATCCGATCATACCTCTGTAGAGTTTTTCATCCACTTGTTTACCTGACTCATCTGCATTAAGGGTCATGCTTGTGCTCATTAGGGTGGAAATTTGCTTCAGGTTGGTCATCCCAAACCTTTTTAGGATATCCAGCGTGTACTTGGTTTGGTGGAAGAAACAGCCATCTGTCATCTGATTTATCTGCAAGCCAAGGAAATAAGTCAGTTCCCCAACTAAGCTCATCTCAAATTCAGCTGACATAAGCTGTGAAAATTCTTTACACAGTTCAGGATTTGTTGATCCAAAGATGATGTCGTCCACATATACCTGAACTATGATGAGATCTTGTCGTGAATTCTTAGTGAATAAGGTTTGGTCAACTTTACCTCTGTTATATCCTTTATTTAGTAACAAACTGGTCAGCCTTTCATACCAGGCCCGAGGAGCTTGCTTTAATCCATAAAGAGCTTTGTTTAACCTGAAAACTTGATCTGGTTTAGTCGAAAACTGAAAACCAGGAGGTTGTTCAACATAAACTTCTTCTTTTAGAATTCCATTCAAGAAAGCACTCTTAACATCCATTTGTTGAAGTTTTATGTTGTTTGAACAAGCAAATGCTAATAGAATTCTGATAGCCTCCATTCTAGCTACTGGAGCAAAGGATTCATCAAAGTCCAGTCCATACTCCTGACTGTAGCCTTTAGCTACAAGTCTAACTTTATTCCTAGAGATGACACCTTCCTCATTCAGTTTGTTCTTAAAAACCCATTTTGTTCCTATTACATTGAAATTTTCAGGTCTAGGTACAAGCTCCCAGACATTGTTTCTATCAAATTGCCCTAGTTCTTCACACATAGCAGTTACCCAATTCTCATCACTTAAGGCTTCTTCAATGGTTTTAGGCTCAATTTGAGAAACTAAAGCAATTAAGTCCTGATTCTGAACATTTCTAAAATGAGATCATGTCTTAGGGGGATCATTAAGACTACCAATAATATTGGTTACAGGGTGGTCTTTTAAAACTCTGACATTTGTTGATGACTCACCTTGTTCAGCTGTACTTACTGGGTTCAGATCAGTGGGTTCTTCTGCCGGTTGTACTTCCTCCTCTTGCATTTGTTCCAGGAACTCTCCATCATGACTTGTAGACCTGTTATCATCATTTGGACTGTTAGAGATTTTTGTTTCATCAAAAATAACATGAGGGGTTTCCTCTACAGTTCTATCAGTTTTATTAAAGACCCTGAAGGCTCTAGATGTTTCAGAGTATCCTAGGAATATTCCTGGAATACTTCTAGCATCGAATTTATCTAAGTCTCTCTTGTTGTTATTATGAATGAAGCATTTTGAACCAAAAATTTTGAAGTATGAGACATTAGGCCTCTTACCTTTCAGGAGTTCATATGGTGTTTTCTTATTTGTGGGTCTTACCAAAGCTCTATTAAGTATGTAGCAGGCTGTGTTTGCTGCTTCTGCCCAAAAGCTCTTAGGTAGCTGACTCTCCATTAGTAGTGTTCTTGCCATTTCCACTATTGTTCGATTCCTTCTCTCCACAATTCCATTTTGCTCTGGGGTCCTGGGAGAAGAAAATTTGTGAGTCAGTCCTTCCTTGTCACAGAAGCTAGAAAATGAGGAGTTCTCAAACTCTCCTCCATGATCTGATTGAATAATAGTGATCTTGTGCCCTATATGTTTTTGCTTATTGAAAAAATGTTCAAATTTTTTAAAAGCATCACTCTTATTTGCCAAGAAAAACAGCCATGCAAATCTAGAGTAGTCATCGACAATGACAAACCCAAATCTCTTACCATTTAGACTCTGGGTTCTGGTAGGACCAAAGAGATCCATGTGCAAGTGTTCCATGATCTTTGTTAACAAGCTCTCAGACCTAATTTTAAAGGAAGCTCGAGTTTGCTTGCCTAGAGCACAGGCCTCGCAAGGCTTAGAGAATGAATTGAACTTCAAGCTAGGCATGCCTCTAACTAAATCAAATTTAGCTAATTTATGCAAGGTGTTAAAGCTAGCATGGCCTAGTCGCCTATGCCAGTCAAACATGTTATTCTCTGAATCAGCAGTGAGACACAGATTAGACTCGGACTCAACATCAAGATCCACAATATAGACATTATTGACTCTATTTGCAATGAACTTTATTTTATCAGAGTTTGGTTCTAAAATTTTGCATACATGCTCATCAAAAAGAACCTTGTGACCCTTGTCACACAATTGACTAATACTTAATAAATTGTGTTGGAGACCTTCAACCAACAAGACTTTCTCAACAGAGTTGGAGGTTTTCTTACCAATGGTTCCGGTTCCAATGATTTGGCCTTTGTTTTTACCTCCAAACTTAACTGACCCTCCTGCTTTCAATTCAAGCTTGCTAAACTTTCTTTGATCCCCTGTCATGTGCCTCGAGCAGCCACTGTCGAGATACCACTTGTTGTTCTCGGCTACTAGGCCCACCTGTACAATAACAATTTAAGTTGTGTGCTTTGGAACCCAAGGTAAGTTGGGTCCAAAAATACCGTTTAATTCATTAAGCACAGTCTTGGGAATCCAGATCTGTTTTAACCCCTTTTTCTTTTTGTGCTGAGGGTTGACAGGTTTGTTATTGATGTGCATTTCATTTGTTTCTTTTTGTTTCTCAAGTTGTGTCCAGTTTCTGTTGATGAAAGTTTGGGTCCCTGCCAGACCATAATTTTTAACCTGTTTGGATGAAGGCATCTTATTGACAGTATTCTGTGTGTAATTAGTCGTTCCCATGTTGCTTTTAAAATAGCCCATTCTTTTATTAGAGTCATAGTTGTTGAATTGACAGACACCTTGCTTCTGGTGCGTGGGCTTGTTGAATTTCTTGAACATATTTTTTTCCAAAATCAGCCTGTTGTCTATGGATGTTCTTTTGTTGTTCAGTGGTTTTGGAACTGGATGGAATGTCCAGTTTCTCTTTTCCTTTCTCAGTGCAGAAGGTAGTGGTTTTTACCCCAAATGCTTCCTTCTTACTTGGGTTGAAACCCAACCCCTCTCTGTTAAAGTTTACTTTGGTGCCTAACAAGGCATTCAAATTACTGTCTCCCAAAACAAACCTCTCAAGGGTTTTCTTCTTATCTTCCAGCTCCTTCCGCAGACATATATTGTTTTCCAGCAATTCATCATTGACCCTTTTAACAGCTTCATACCCTTCCCTGAGTAAGTCATTTTGTCTCAGGTTTTCTTCAGTATGTTGATTGGTTTCATCAAGCTGTTTTCTTAGTTTTTCAAGCTCCTTTTTAACAAGATTGTTCTCATTTCTTACATTTTCCATTTGATCTAATTCAGCTATCAGTTTGGAATTTTCTGTCTTGATGAGTTCTTGTTCTTCATTAACCACATTGAGTTTGTGTTTGGTGACTCTATGTTCTTTAGCTAAGGCATTGTACATATCTAGCAGTTCACCATACTTATCTTCCCAGTCATCAATAGAGTAAGTCACAAAGGGATTGATTACCTCATTTTCCTCGTCGGCCATCAGACATACTCCTTCAGTCTCCTTTCCTGAGGAGTTAGTCTCTGAGTCTTCTTCTTCATCGCTCCAAGTGCATACCATAGCTTTTGGCTTTTTCTTGTACACCTTGGAGCCTTTCTTATGGTAATCTAGTGTCTTCTTCTGAAGCTCAGGGCAATCTTGCTTTATGTGCCCAAGGTTCCTGCAATGATAACACATCACACTTTTAGCATTCCTATCCTTGTCATTGCCATTATTTGGATATTTACCTGATGAGTAATTTCTTCTTCTCCCATATGATTTTCCCTTCAGTTTCAGGAATTTCTTGAACTGACGTGTGAGCAGAGCTTTTTCACTCCTGTCAAGGTCTGGAGTTTCATCAGAGTCTCCACTGCTGCTGTTGCTGCTGCTACTACTATGTCGTTCAACTTTAAGCGCAACATTCTTGCCCTTTCTGTCACTTCCTTCTCCTGTTTTCTTGAGATTCATCTCATAGGTCATAAGAGACCCTATGAGTTCAGTGACAGTCATGGTTGTTAAATCCTTCGATTCCTCTATCACAGTGGCCTTTGTGTGCCACGCTGGAGTCAAAGATCTCAAGATCTTCCTGAATATATCCCCTTCAGATATTTCCTTTCCAAACCCCTTGAGGCTGTTTGTCATCAGTGACAGCCTAGCGTACATATCAGTCGCGCTCTCCTCTGACTTCATCTTAAATAATTCATACTCAGAGGTTAGGTAGTTTACCTTGGTAGCTCTGACCTGAGAGGTACCCTCGTAAATCAGCGCTAGTTCATCCCACATCTTCTTGGCTGTCTTGCATGCTGAAATTCAGGCATATTCTTCAGGGTGAACTGCGCACTGGATGATGTTGAGCGCAGACCAGTTCAGTCCGGATAATTTGACTTGTTCTTCAGACCACATCACCTCATTCGGAGGTAACTCATAAGGTCCAGTTGTAATGACTCTCCACAGCTTGTGGCTCTGAGATCGGATGAAGACTTCCATCCTATTTTTCCAAAAGAAATAATTAGAGCCATCAAAATATGGGGGACGGGATATTGACTGTCCTTCAGCTATGTAGCTGCGAGGACCACTGGTTCCAAGGTTACCCTGGTCATTGGACCACATCTCGGGTAAACCTACTCTGATACCAACTGTTAGACAGGAGGACGGTGAGCTAGAAGGGGAGGGGATGAATAGATCACCGTTTTAAAAAATTCTTTGACTGAGTCGAGGCAGGACCCTTAACCAATATAACGTAATTCACGAGCGCAGAACATAAATGACTCAAAGAGTCATCAGCACATATGCACAACCACCTAGCGAGCGGTCAGACCAAGATTTCAATCATCAACATTCACATTTACTTAATAAACCCAGACAAAATCATAAGGAATAGAGATGCGCACAACCATACCTCGGAGAACAGGAGATTTAGATGGTTCAGTCTGCAACCTGCAGACTTACGTCCATCCCTCACTCAAGACCGAGTGAGGCTTCCTTTCACAAGAAAGAACCGCAGACTCAGTTTGCCTACAAGACGCTGATCCACAGCTTGGGGATCGAAATCCCTACAGACGCTGATCACACAGCTTGAACCCAGGTCTCACACCCCAAGACCTGACCAGGAGATGACTCTCCCTTCCTCTTAGACAAGAGGGAACCCAGCAGTGACTCACCCTCACTGCAATTCAGAGACACTGTCTCTCTTCCTCCACAGCCGGAGGGAACAACCCAGATAGCCTCCTCACTATCTGATCACAGCAACCCCTGGAGACCACCTCCCTTCCTCTGATCTGATTCAGAGGGAATCACAATGCAACCCAGAGGATCCACCTCTCTTCCTCTACACCTAGAGGGAACGATAAAGCAGAGTATCAGAATTTAAGAACAGACAACTGAAAATAAAAAGAGATATCGAAGACAATCGAACGAAGAAATAATGTAGCTTCTTAAAGAAGCATAGACAAAGCATAGCAGAAAACCATCCTCTCCTTCACCACTCTCTCTCTCTTCCAGGTACGATCAATGAGTGGATCAGGTAAGCTTCTCCTCTCCTTCCTCTCGCTCTGGCCTCACCCTCTTCCTTGTGGTTTTCGGCAGCTTTTCAAGAGCAGAACCCTTCATATATATATCCAATCTCACGAGAGAGTGAGGGTTTGGAAGACACGCGCGAAGACATGCTTCCGGATGAACCGAGCCACGTGTTAGACGATTGTTCCCTCGGATCACCTGCTCACATGATTGGAGTAACGTTCCAATTTGTCTTTAAGTCCCTGTAAGGTTTCAGAGAACATTCAGACAATCTCAGAAATATTCAAGTCATAAATTGTTCACACAGATTGCACGGGACTTATGAAAGGACAGAAGAGCGCGTCAACGCACTAAAGCCAAGACGTTAACGCAATGGATATAAAGAGAACAGGTGCTTTGACAAAACACACTAATGCATCAACACATCAGTTGACAGCGTTGACGCTTCTGCTGGGTGGTTGATCAAAAGAACCTTTGGTCAAAAACTCAAGGCGTCGACGCTTCCATTGTGTAGCGTCGCCTCAGCTCCTTGGACGAGACGCACAATGTCTTGGTAACAACCCAATGCGTCAACACTCCAGGTGACAGCGTCGACTCAGCTTCACATGCGAGACTCTCAAGCCCATGGCACCAAGCCAATGCGTCTACGCTTCCATCGTGCAGCATCGACGCAGTGGACAAAATAGCAAGCGAACGACGCACTAATGCGTCTACGCACCCAGCCAAGTGCGTCAACACACTAAGTGTACAGAACCCATATAATCAAGACAAGTATGAGCACATGGGTGTACATGATAGAGGAGCATCAAAACAGAAAAAGCATGATGAAAAAGCATTTGATCCATTGATGTGCATGCAAGACAACAACATTAGATCCTGAGAATATTTAGACAATTCAAGATCTTTATCATTCATTTAGGAGCAACAAGATGATTATCATATAAATAATTTGATTCATAGTGTTAGTCATCATCAAAACTACAGAGATGCAACACTACCTTCACCCCGGTCTAGTGGCACTCCGCCCTGGTCGAGCTACCTTCACCTTGGTCTAGTGGCACTCCACTCTGGCCGAGCTACCTTCACCTTGGTCTAGTGGCACTCCGCCCAGGCCATGCTACCTCATCTTGGTCTAGTGGCACTCCACCCTGACCGAACTACCTCACCTTGGTCTAGTGGCACTCCGCCCTGACCGAGCTACCTCACCTTGGTCTAGTTGCACTCCGCCCTGACTGAGCTACCTTACCTTGGTCTAGTGGCACTCTGCCCTGACCGAGATACTCTTACCTTGGTCTACTGGCACTCCACCCTGACCGAGCTACCTTTACTTTGGTCTAGTGGCACTCCGCCCTGACCGAGCTACCTTTACCTTGGTCTAGTGACACTCCGCCCAGACCGAGCTACCTTACGTTGGTTTAGTGGCACTCCGTCCTGACCGAGCTACCTTACCTTGGTCTAGTGGCACTCCGCCCTGACCGATCTACCTTACCTTGGTCTAGTGGTACTCCGCCCTGACCGAGCTACCTTTACCTTGGTCTAGTAGCACTCCGCCCTGACCGAGCTACCTTACCTTGGTCTAGTGGCACTCCACCCTGACCGAGCTACCTTACCTTGGTCTAGTGACACTCCGCCCTGACCGAGCTACCCTTACCTTGGTCTAGTGGCGCTCCGCCCTGACCGAGCTACCTTACCTTGGTCTAGTGGCACTCCGCTCTGACCGAGCTACCTTACCTTGGTCTAGTGGCACTCCGCCCTGACCGAGCTATCATTACCTTGGTCTAGTGGAACTCCACCCTGACTGAGCTACCTTACCTTGGTCTAGTGGCACTCCGCCCTGACCGAGCTACCTTACCTTGGTCTAGTGGCACTCCGCCCTGGCTGAGCTACCTTCACCTTGGTCTAGTGGCACTCCGCCCTGACCGAGCTACCTTTACCTTGGTCTAGTGGCACTCCACCCTGGCCGAGCTACCGTCACCTTGGTCTAGTGGCACTCCGTCCTGATCGAACTATCTTTACCCCAGTCTAGTGGCACTTTGCCATAACCAAGCTCGCATAATATCAACAACATTGCTATTACGGGCCTTACGCCCGAATAGGCTCAAATCTATCCTTTGCGTCAGCATTGTTTCCTTGCTAACGAATAAGCCCTTTTTCTCAGCGCAAGACTTCGTATCCTAGCCGACCCTTATACAACATTGCCATTACGGGCCTTACGCCTGAATCAGGTCAAATCTATGCTTTGCGTCAGCATTGTTTCCTTACTGACGAATAAGCCCTTTTTCTCGGTGCAATACTTCGTGTCCTAGCCGACCCTTATACAACATTGCCAATGCGGTTACTCTCAAACCGGCTCAGATATATCCTTTGCGTTAGCATTAGCTTCTTGTTGACGAATAAGCCCTTTTCTGGCACAAGACCTCATATCATAGCCAACTCTCTCAGCATCCTCCTGTTATATGAGCAAAAAAAAAAGGAAGCAAAAAGATGGGGTTAAAAATAGAGATACCCCCTCGGACTTGTTCCTATATTCGGAACAAGGGTAAAAATGGCTATAGCCCGGCTGTGGCGAAAATCCGAAAGGGCGTCGCAGGCAAAATCGGGTACCCCGCCACATGAAAACCTGGAAGGGCGCGTGGGTAAAAGTAAGACGGGGCTGGCCTCGACGAAAACCCGAAAGGGCGCTTAGGTCAGTAAAGTGGTAATCTAAAAAGTTCCTCTTTATTCTCCTCCTAATGAGACTCCCAAAGGACAACCATTAAGAGTCCCACCGGAGATCCCCTTTACCAAGCCCATATTCGACCCTCGTCATCATCGGCGAGATCGGTCGAACTCTACCCTTGACTCAGACCTTCCACCCTTGTCAATGAAGAAACCCTTGCTTCGATACGTAACCCATGTCGATGAACAAATCCATGTTCGACCCTCGTTATCATCGGTGAGATCGGTCGAACTCTACCCTTGACTCGGACCTTCCGTCCTTGTCAATGAAGATACCCTTGCCTCGACATGTAACCCATGTTGGTGAACAAACCCACGTTCGACCCTCATCATCATCGGCGAGAACGGTCGAACTCTACCCTTAACTCGGACCTTCGGTCCTTGTTAATGAAAATACCCTTTCTTCGGTTTGTAACCCATGCCAATGAACAAACCTGTGCTCGACCCTTGTCATCATCGACAAGGCCAGTCAAACTTTACCTTTAACTCGGACCTTTCATCCCGGTTAAGAAGTATATAGTCTTTGCTTCGGCATTCAACCGATGTCGACGAACCAAACCAGGGCCCGACCCTTGTCCTCATCGGTAAGGCCGGTCGGCATTCTAGCACGACAAGTTCTCCCATGTTTCGGATTCTCTGTGGAATAAAAAAAAAGAAAAGTAAAAATGGGGTTAAAAATAGAGATACCCCGCCGGACTTGTTCCTGTATTTGGAACAAGAGCAAAAATGGCTATAGCGCGGCTGTGACGAAAACCCGAAAGGGAGTCGTAGGCAAAATCGGGTACCCCGCCACGTAAAAACCCGGAAGGGCGCGTAGGCAAAAGCAAGAGGGGGCTGACTTCGGCGAAAACCCGAAAGGGCGCTTGAGTCGGTAATGTGATAAAAAAAATGAAATAAAAAATGATGATGATGATGTAGTAACAAGGCTACCCTCGTTCATCATTCCACTTCTATCAACCCTTTTCGGCCCTTGTCACCATCGGCAAGATCGGCCATCTTTTCGACCCTTGTCACCATCGGCAAGATCGGTCCCTGCCCCTTCCAGTCCTTGTCACCATCGGTAAGACCGTCTACCCTTTTTGGCCCTTGTCACCATCGACAAGACCGTCTACCCTTGTCACAAATTGACTAATACTTAATAAATTATGTTGGAGACCTTCAACCAACAAGTCTTTCTCAACAGAGTTGGAGGTTTTCTTACCAATGGTTCTAGTGGCACTCCGCCCTAACCGAGCTACCTCACCTTGGTCTAGTTGCACTCCGCCCTGACTGAGCTACCTTACCTTGGTCTAGTGGCACTCTGCCCTGACCGAGCTACTCTTACCTTGGTCTAGTGGCACTCCACCCTGACCGAGCTACCTTTACCTTGGTCTAGTGGCACTCCGCCCTGACCGAGCTACCTTTACCTTGGTCTAGTGACACTCCGCCCAGACCGAGCTACCTTACGTTGGTTTAGTGGCACTCCGCCCTGACCGAGCTACCTTACCTTGGTCTAGTGGCACTCCGCCCTGACCGATCTACCTTACCTTGGTCTAGTGGTACTCCGCCCTGACCGAGCTACCTTTACCTTGGTCTAGTAGCACTCCGCCCTGACCGAGCTACCTTACCTTGGTCTAGTGGCACTCCACCCTGACCGAGCTACCTTACCTTGGTCTAGTGACACTCCGCCCTGACCGAGCTACCCTTACCTTGGTCTAGTGGCGCTCTGTCACGCCCCGAGCGCGGAAGATACCCGGAGATGCGCGACGTGTCTATATCAATCATGTCAATCAGAGTGGTCGTGTATTCGACACAAAGACAGAGATGCGCAAAATAGCAAGATAACCCAATCCTTTATTTCATAATGGATAGACTATTACAAATCCAATACTCTGTTTAATAAAAAGGAAAAGAATACATATTTGACTCAAGAAACTATAGAAAAGACTAGATGACACTTGGAGAATCTCTATCTCTTTCACTCTTGATCATTCCCATCCGATTGACTTCCATCGTCGTCGGACTTACCTGAAAAGTAAAAAGGGACAAACGGAATGAGCGAACGCTCAGTAGGAAATTATATCTCAAGTACTAGCAAGGGGTTTAAGTACTTACATTTTCATGAATGCAATAAAGCTATGCATGCTCGCATGAAACGACAAGATAGAGAGAATGTAATATCAAAGAAATAAGATGAACTTAATCATGAACTTCCAACAAGCTGACAAGTATATTCAAGGTATTCAAGCAAGCACGTTTAACAAGTCATGTCAAGAACTTTGGCTATCATGTATCAAGCAAGTAAATTACCCTTTTTCGGGCCACGCATTTCATGTAAAGTCAAGTACGATTCAAGTACAAGATGTGTGTGGAATGTCCAATCAAGCAAGTCAAGTACTCGGTATAATGCCAGATACCTTATCATTTTAACTCCCATGGGCACAAGTACTTTCGGGTGCTCCTCCCAGGACCAGATCGGGCCCTATATGCGCAGGCATTTATCTTGTATTTTTGACATCCACTCTTGTTTATATAGCCAATATAGAATTTCAATATTCAAGCTTGTAGACATGTATGACAACTTTGACAGAATAGAATCCAAAAATATGACAAAGGACATAAATTGGCGATAATAACGGTATAATCACGATGTCGATAAAACTAGGTGGAATATGGTTCCCTTAACTTAGGTACCATGACAAATCAATATGGACATTCTTTATATAGAATTGAGGTCCACATGAACATTCGATCAAGCAAGATACCCTCATTCTTATCATAGAATTGGGGTTTACAAGAATGACGCGATATGGCATGATATCATCATCCCATCAAGAATTTCTTATGATATACTCTTTGTATAATCATAAGGGCCGGTATACCATGTTTCTTTAGATTGACATGGCAAGGATCGTGTAATGGGTTTTTTAGGGTACAACCAGCTCAGTCGGCCTTGAGGGAATCCAAGGCTACAAGGAGTCTTACGGAGGTCTCTATGACTAACTCGCTAGTCCAAAGGAACGGAATGTCCAAAGGAGAGCTTGTATGTCAATGAGAATTGAGTGTGATCGATAAAACACCGTGAAAAGTGGGACTATACTCACGGAGTGGAGAATAGTGCCGATATATATATATATGTATAATATATAAACCATCGGTTAGCAAATCAGAGGAAAAATCAGTTTACAGTAAAATAACGACTTAGGTCAAGTCGTTTCTCAAGTAATTAACGCCTAACAGAAGGGCGTTTACACATGGTCCGTTTTGCAGAATTTTCAATAATTCAATAATTTATTTAAAACGCGCCTTCGGTAGGGGCGTTTCTTCAAGAGTTGACGACTACAGTAGCAGGCGTCTTTTTATAATATTTTTCAGAACATATTTATTTTCAGGAATTATCAAAAACGCGCCCTTGTCAGGGGCGTTAATCATTAAATTCTTATTTTCACAGAATATATATTCCAGGATTTTAACAGATACGCGCCCTAGTAAGGGGCGTTTATTTTTAATTCACGCCCTATGAGGGGGCGTTTACATATGGAAAACGACCTAGTCTAGGTCATGAATTCAAGAGATACCATGAATTTTCATGGGCAGTAATAATTTCAGGATAATAGAATTCATGGAGAACGAATGTATGGTCATGACAATAAAATTAGCAAGTTTGAAGACATGTGATCATGCATTATTGTAGGATCATTATTTCATAGATACTCAATTCTTAACATGGGTGATTAATGATTAAATGAAATTAACGCCTGTGTGCAGGGCGTCAAATCCAAAATTGACGACCTTGGCAGGGTCGTGACTTGTAAAGTAGCGCCCTAGTCTGGGGCGTGTATTTCATAGTCACGCCCTTGCTAAGGACGTTTCTTTCCAGAAATTAACAGAAAGTCGTTCAGAAACTATAGTAAACCAAACCATGTATATGCATGATAATTATTGTACTGTATCAATTTAGTTTGGGCTACAGTGACTTGAGAAAATCCTACCTTATGAGGATTATCTGATGGAGAAACGTGAAGATCTGGTTGAGAATACTAGACTCTGAAGCTTCTAACAGCAGCAAATAGCAGCAGGCAGGGCTTGACGGAGGATGGAGTTGTTCTGTCAAAGAACCTTTGTTCTTCGGTAGATCACTAGAGCTTTCCTACAGGGGAATATGAAGAGATGTTAGAAATTTCTTTATAATGCTTGGCTGAAGATGGAAGATAGAAGAACTTACCCTTGTTCTCCACGAAGTCCAGGCTTCTTCAACCTGTAAGAAGAGAAGGAGATGAAGAACGTTAGTTCTTCATATACTCGAAACAGAAGAAAGGAAAGAAGAACAGTTATGTTCTTCACTTACCGTCGCAGAGGCTTGGATCAAATAGGTTTACACTACAAGAAAAAGTGGCTATAGCGACCGACTTAGAGACCGATTAAATCGGTCGCTAGTCGGTCCCAAATAGAGACCAAGTCGGCGACCGAAATAATCGGTCGCATATGTGAGACCGTTTTGGCGACCGAATTTAGTTCGGTCTCCAATCGGTCGCTGTTCTTGCGACCGAATTTACTTCGGTCTCCAATCAGTCGCTGATCCCGTTATACTCCCCACTGCGGCCCCCGCCCGCCCGAGCCCCCCCTCCCGCCCGAGCCCTCCCGCCCGAGCCCCCGCCCGAGCCCCCTCCCCCTGCGGCCCCCTCTCCGCCCTAGCCCCCCCACGCCCCTCCCGCCCGAGCCCCCCTCCGCCGGAGCCCCCCCTCCCCCTGCGGCCTCCCGCCAGAGCCCCCCTCCCCCTGCGGCCTCCCGCCCGAGCCCCCTTCCGCCGGAGCCCCCCCTCCCCCTGCGGCCTCCGCCCCCCTCCGCCGGAGCCCCCCTCCCCCTGCGGCCTCCCGCCCGAGCCCCCCTCCCCCTGCGGCCTCCGCCCCCCTCCGCCGGAGCCCCCCCTCCCCCTGCGGCCTCCCGCCCGAGCCCCCCTCCCCCTGCGGCCTCCCGCCCGAGCCCCCCTCCGCCGGAGCCCCCCCTCCCCCTGCGGCCTCCCGCCCGAGCCAACCTCCGCCCGAGCCCCCCTCCCCCTGCGGCCTCCCGCCCGAGCCCCCCTCCGCCGGAGCCCCCCTCCGCGCCGCTCGCCTCGCCGTCGTCGCCGCGCCGCTCGCCTCGCCGTCGCCGCTCGCCGTCGCCGTCGTCGCCGGCTTCCTCTCTCTCACACACAGGTACCTCTCTCTCTCTCTCTCTCTCTCTCTCTCTCTCTCTCTCTCTCTCTCTCACACACACATAAAAAAATGGCTAAGGCCAGAGGAAGCAAAACTTTTGAATAACTATACATATCAAGCTATGAAATCAGAATGAAGAGTTCAGATAAGGTAGAGAAGATAGACGTCTAGGTCACCAAAAAGAGTTGATGGATCAGGGCCTACCAAATGCAGGTCAACCCATACGACGCCACCTTGGCACTATTAAAATGTCCAAAGCATACAAAATCATCTTGGGTTGCCCACGACCCAATCTGATCAGGATAATATTAAAGCTTAGCCTGCTACTTGGCGAGATATGCATGGCCTTGGGACCACTTAACTCATTGGTGCACTCCGCGCAGGTCTCAACGGCGGCGAATGTTCATGGATTCCTTTTATCTATTCTCCTCCTCCAATCCGATAAGCAAGAGAAGGGGTTTGGGGCATATATATATATTATTATATATATATACATTTGCCTTTAGATTGGACGGCGGCTAACCAAAAGATAAAGACGTAAAAATGTGACCAATGACCAGTGAGATCGATTTTGTTGCTTTGTGAGCTGAGGCATCCAATTGTCCCAATAGAGGTTTATACTCCGTTTAATTATTGGGTTTATTGGGAGAATTTAATCATTAAAAGTTCTTACAAAAATTTAAGTCCAACTAAATACATAAATTTTCTCAACTTTAGAATCCAACTAACTTTTACTGATGAGAGAGAGAGAGAAATACATATGAGGAGGGTAATTAAAAAATCTCAAAACTCTTATCCAACCGTGCTCCCGGTTGAATTTAGATGCAAAACTATATGTGATATAAAATGTATTTTATATCCCATTCTGTCGTTAAATCTCCATTAACTCACCATGAAACTCACATTATGGTATTAAACTTAACATCTAATGTGTGGAAGGGAGAGTTGAGAGAGATGAAAACCAAATAGATTTTTTAGTTTCAAAGTTTTCAGACGACATGTCAAGTGTACCGTAACAGGTATTTACAATTTTATATGTTTTTATGAAATTGTTATGTAACAGGTTATTTATTTTATTAAAAGTGGTTATTTATCAGGTGATTTATAGTAGCTTTATATTAATTTTTGAAAAAAAAAATTTAATTAGCGACCGCATGGAGACCGAATAGCGACCGCTGAAAATATTAACTTGTATACAGGCCCACAAGTGCCTATACTATATACGCTTGATGAAGTCTTTCTATAGCTTTTCTATGCTGCAGATTGTTTGTTCTCTTCTTCTAGATTACTTCTTCTGTGTTAGTCTTTAATCAAGGATACTACATTAGCGAGGAAAATTTTCCTCACACAGTTACTAGCTTGCATGAACTGCAAGTGTCAGACTTCATATTCATTTGAGTCTTTGTTTATTGCAGATTGTTTGCTCATTTCTTGTCCGAGATATGGGGATTGATTGGCGAATGGAGTGGAGCACACCAAATCTCCCACATACTAACTCCGACAGCAGCTAGACCAAATAGGCCAAACATTGATTTTTTCTGAGTGGAGCATAAATTGTTGAGTATCATTGAGGTAGCTGAATTTTCTTCAATTTGCAACCCCTTAGATCTGAAATATGTCCATATGTAAGAAGCCCAATCACCGAAAATAAATAAGTGGTTATAATTTTCAGTCTGTGGGGTCTTGCAGCAGCAGCATTTTGAACAAATTGGAATCCCTATCTTCTGAATGTTGCAATCCAGAGGAAGACACTTGTTGATAATTTTCCACAGATGAATGGAGATCTTGGAAGGCAGCCATGGTGACCAAATGCTAGTCCACTGATTGAAAGTCTGAGTCTCTTGGTTCCTGCTAATAGCCTTTTGGGTGGATGAGACTGAACAGTTCCCCGAAGAAGAAAGGCTCCAAGCAGGTAGGTCATGTTCCTGATTGAGTTTAACATGCTTCAAAGCAGTGCTAATTTCTTCAGTAAAAAACCTGTTAGGCCAATTTGTGTCTTCTGAATTCATCTGTACAATAAAGTCCCGAACAGAGAGCATAGGGTTGATGGTGTTATCAGCCAATGCAAAATCAGCAAGGGTGTGTTGGCCTATCCATCTGTCATACCAGAAGCTTGTCCTGCTGCCATCTCCAATAATGACCCTCTTATGCTGAATAATTAAATTTTTTGCAGTGATCCACCTTCTCCTTTCAAAACCCTTCATATTTGTAAACTGAACCTGGATGAGAGGACAGTTCCTAATATATTTGGCTCTGAAATACTCGGCCCATAATGTATTTGAATGAAGAGCTTGCCACAACATTTTAACACTTAAGGGAGTTTCCATATTCCTTAGTGATATAATACCCAGTCCACCTTAAGAGATAGGAGTGCAGATTTTGTTCCATTTTCTCCAGTGCTTCCTGTGACCATGATCAGATGAACCCCAGAAGAAATTGGCAAGTGATTTTTCAATAGCTTGGTGAGTTCCAATATGCAGTGAAGAAGATGTAAGAAAGTATATGGGCAATGAGATCAGGACATGCTTGATAAGGACTAGTTTTGCTCCCTAGGAGAGCATCCCACATTTCCAACCTGAAATCCTCCTCTGAATATTGTGTAGAATACCAGTGTAGTGAATTTTCTTGCATCTTCCTTTGATCAGGGGAAAACCAAGATACTTATGAGGGAAGGAGTGTTTAACAAAACCAGTGACATCCTGAATTTTCCTGGCAGTAGAGTTATTATTCCTGGAGTGTATGAAAAAACCACTTTTACCTGTGTTTATTGACTGCCCTGAAGCTCTTTCATAATCTTGTAGTATCTTAAGGAGATTCCTTATTGAAATAAGATTGCCATTGCAAAAAATGATGGTATCATCCGCAAACAAAAGATGTGAAATATTCGGGCAATGTCTAGGACTAGCATACCATTCTATGAGGCCACATTGGAAGGCTTTTGTCAGAGATCTACTGAGTACCTCTTCTGCAATGATAAATAGTGAGGGAGCAATTGGATCACCTTGACGCACCCCTCTTGAAGATTTGAAGAATCCAGCAGGGGTACCATTTATAAGAATAGAAAACCAGTTATTGTGCACCATTTTTCTAATAAGCCTGATGAACTGGTCATTAAATCCAAACCTGTTAAGAACATTGAAGAGAAAATCCCATTCAAGCCTATCATAAGCCTTAGCCATATCAATCTTTATCATCACATTAGAGCCCCTTATTTTCATGCCAATTTCATTGGTAAGTTCCTGGGCCAAAGCAATATTCTCAATAATATTTCTGCCTTTGACAAATGCAGATTGTTCAGGAGATATGATCTTAGGAAGAATGCTGGCAAGCCTAGTATTAATGATAGAGGCAATAATTTTGTAAAAGAAGTTGCACAGGCTAATAGGTCTAAACTCAGAAATTCTGGTAGCATTTGTTTGTTTTGGAATGAGAGCAACCAGGGTAGCAGTGACAGATCTGGGTAAGTCTTCATGGGAAGTAAAGAATTCCTGCACAGCTCTTATCACAGTGGAGGCAATTATCCCCCAAGCAAATTGGTAAAATGCACCTGTGAATCCGTCAGGGCCCGGTGCACTATCTTGGGATAGCCTGAAGACATAAGTCTTGGATTTCTGCGGCAGTAGGGATTGAGCAGAGGGTGTCAGTGTCTAACTGATCAACCAGAGAGGGAATACAGTCAAGAACAGTACTATCTGCTAAATGATGTTGGGAAGAGAAGGCTTCCTGAAAATGTGTCACAGCAATTGAAGTCATTTCCCCAGGGTCCGAAGTGAGAAGGCCTGCAGAGTTTTGAAGTTGAGATATGCACATTTTTTTCCTCTTAGCTAAAGTGGTAGAGTGAAAGAATCTGGTATTTCTATCCCCTTCAGTGAGCCATCGGACTCTAGATTTCTGTCTCCAAAAGCATTCCTCCTGAAGCAACATTTTGGACAGAACAAGTTTAGCCTCATCCAGGGCAGTCTGATTTGTAGTGGAAGGCTGGGTGTCATAAGCGTGTTCTGCCTTAATAACATCATCCTCCGCTTTTGCCACATTATTATGAATATTACCAAAGACTTGATAATTCCAAACTTTAAGCATTTGCCTGAGACTCTTGAGCTTAAGATAAAGGGTTAAGGTAGGTGAAGAAGCTAAAGGACTAGTATCCCAACACTTTTTAACATCAGCAAGAAGATGGTCATGATAAGTCCACATTTTTTGGAAACAGAATCTGGTTTTCCTTTTAATCTGGGGAGTCTGCAACACAAGTAGAGGGGCATGATCTGAGACTTCCCTGGAAAGATGTTCAACGGAGAAGGCATAATGAGCCATCCAATCAGAATTGGTTAGAATTCTATCCAGTCTGGCCCAAATACCCCTGCTTCCTGATTGATTGTTATGCCAAGTGTAGGAAGATCCTTTGAAACCAGTATCCAAAAGTGCACAATTTGATATACAGTCCTTAAAATCAGTCATTGCAATCGAATTAGGATCATTACCACCAATTTTTTCCTTTGTATCAGTAATGTAGTTGAAGTCTCCTGCCACCATCCAAGGACCAGAAATGTTAGAGTGGACGTTAATTAAAGAAGTCCAAAGACCCTTTCTCTCAATCACATTGCATTTTGCATATACTGCAGTTAAGTGAAAAGGGACTTGACCATTAAGACCCATGAGAAGAGTAATTTGCTGATCATCTCTAGTAACCAGAGAAACATGCAGATGGTCTTTCCATAATACCCAGATGTGGGCCATTTCATCAGAATTTGCAATAATTTTAGACATACCCCTACGAGATAATATCTTCTAGGCACAATAGTTGAGGACTGTCGAGACGTTGCAAATCATGTAAACCCGCGCCTTTTTAAAATGGGGAATCTGTCAATGGAAGCTACTAGTCATCTTGTAGATTTTCAAAAAAAAAAAAAGATTAGCAGTCGTGGTTGACAACCTCATAAATTATTGATATGTTTAAATTTACATGACATGAGTATTAGAGAAACATTGACATTTTAGAATTGTAGCTCAGTTTCTTAATTTTAGAATATCTAAAACATGTCATTAGCTAAGAGTACTGTTTGGATAGTGTTGGATGAAAAGTAAAGTGTGTTTTATTATTGTCTTATTCAGTGACGATACTATCAATTTCTTTACTTGATTTCTGCATAGCTAGTGACAGTGTTGTCTTTAAGCTAAAAAGTATCATGCTATATTTTATTTCTGCTAAATAGCTAGTGAAAGTGTTGTCTTTATGTTGGATGTTAAAATAAAATTCATGTTTTCATTGTGTACATGTATTGCCAATTTCACATGTTACTGCTATGTTTTTAGATTGTGTTATTATCTTGTCAATATTTAATTAGTTGGGTGTTGTATGTGAGCTGAGATGCGTGGGTGCAACCTAACATTGCACGCATCTTAGGAGAGCGTGTTAAGCCCGTGCCAATCAACCTACCCGTTCAAGACTTTGGGATTGATATGCACGTTCTCATTTTGAATGATGAGAATGTGTATATCTAACTCAAAGTCTTGAATTGTCCCGTTTGGACAGTCTGTGAATGTTTGATCGCACTTAGGTGGTTAATTACTATATGTGTTTGTGTTGTTTGTTAAAAATTTTGGCTGCGTCTTCTCACTCCTCTCTGATATACCTTTATTGATTTTGATTATTTTCTTAACCACTTATTAGTAAGTGTTTAAGAAAATTTCTTAATCAATAAATATTTTGTGGTATATCGGAGAGGTGTGGGGAGATGCTGCCGAAATTTTTAGCAAACAACACAACACATATAGTAATTAATCGTGCGATCAAACCTTCACAGATGGGTTAAAAAGTGAAGATCTAAATGATATTTCCGTCCTATTTAAAATGGCAGACATGGACGATGTGAGGTAAGGGTTGTACTTTTTATTTTGTTAAACATGTTAAAGTTTTGTGTGTTTACATTTCATTCGCATAGGGAAAATGTCTGAAGATCGTTCATGGATGTACCGTAGAGTAGTTGATCAGGTGGTGTCTATAGAATTTAAAAATGGAGTTGAGAGATTCATTCAGTTTGCTTTGAGAAATTCTATTGAAGCTGTAGATTGTGAGGGTCGTATCCGATGTCCTTGTGTAGTCTGTAAGAATTTGAAGTGGCTGACAACATGGGATGTACAACGTCATTTATACAGAAAGGGGTTTGTTAAAGATTATACAAACTGGATATGTCATGGTGAAACATTGTGGTCGACCTACGAGCCTGCCAATGTTGGAAGTGGAAGTTCATATGTTGATATGGTCATAGATGCTGCTGGTCCAGGATTCAATGTTCACGAGGAGCATGTACATAATGAAGAACCGCCAAACAAGACAGCTGAAAGATTTTATCAGCTACTCAAAGATGCTGATGAGCCATTGTGGACTGGATGTCAAAATCACTCTCGACTGTCTGCGGTGTCACAATTATTGAACTTGAAATCTGAATTTCACATCAGTGAGATTTGTTTTGATCGTTTGTTACTGATTATCAAAAGTATGTTGCCACAAGATGAGAAATTACCTGAAAATTTTTATCGTGCAAAGAAGATGGTCACTGACTTAGGGCTTGGATATGAGAAAATAGATGCATGTCCTAATCATTGCATGCTATATTATAATGAGGCTAAAAGTAAGGTATCATGTTCCATATGTGGTCATGATAGATTCAAGCCTAAGAAAGGGGACAATTCAAAGCAAAAAGATATACCATATATGTCATTGCGGTATTTTCCTATTGCACCGAGATTGCAGAGAATGTATATGGCACCAAAGATAGCTCAACATATGAGATGGCATGCGGAAAGAGTACGTCGACAACATAATGTAATCAGTCATCCTGCAGATGCCGAAGCTTGGAGTCACTTTAACCGTGCTCACCCTACTTTCTCAAAAGAGTCGCGTAATGTAAGGCTGGGTTTATGTACTGATGGATTCAATCCATTTGGAGGTTCAGTGACTTCCTACTCTTGCTGGCCAGTTTTCGTGACACCATATAATATTCCGCCAAATATGTGCATGAAACGAGAGCATTTATTTCTATCATTATTGATCCCTGGTCCAAAAAGTCCTGGGAAAAAATTAGACATATATCTCAGGCCGTTGATTGATGAGTTGAAGTTGTTATGGACTGATGGGGTTACTACCTATGATGCATGCAGAAAACAAAATTTCACTATGAAGGCTGCATTGATGTGGACAATAAGCGACTTTCCTGCATATGGAATGTTATCTAGCTGGAGCACTCATGGAAAACTAGCATGTCCTTACTGTATGGACAGTTCCAAATCATTTGTACTTAAGCATGGTGGCAAGTCATGCTGGTTTGATTGTCATCGACGATTTCTACCAAGGGACCATCCGTTTAGAAGGCAAAAAGATGCATTCTTAAAGAACAGAATTGAATTGGAAGAAGCTGATTTTGAACGGTTGTCTGGTCCACATTTAGCAGCACGTGTACAGAACTTACCAGATATAGCACAATTGTCGAGCAGCACAAGACAACTCCCTGGATTTGGGAAGGATCACAATTGGGTCAAAAAAAGTATCTTCTGGGAATTGCCTTATTGGTCAACTCTTCTTATACGACATAACATCGACGTCATGCATGTTGAGAAGAATGTCTTTGATAATGTGTTCAACACTGTTATGGACATAACAGGCAAAACAAAGGATAATGTGAATGCCCGTTTAGACTTGAAAATACATTGTAAACGTCCAGAACTGTACCTTATTGATAGAAATGGTAAAACAGTTAAACCGAAAGCAAGTTACGCCCTTGGAGCTGCACAGATTAAAGAAGTATGCTCTTGGCTAAAACAGTTGAGATTTCCAGATGGTTATGTGTCTAACATTGCTCGTTGCGTGAATACAAATGAGGGGAAAATATATGGAATGAAAAGTCATGACTGTCATGTGTTCATGCAGAGGTTGTTACCTATTGTATTTCGTGATATGATGCCGAAGGCGATATGGGGAGCAGTGACTGAGTTAAGTCAGTTTTTCAAAATTTTATGTGCATCAGAGCTCAGGTATGAAGATGTGGAAACTATTGAACAGAATGTGATCACGACAGTTTGTAGATTGGAAAAGATATTTCCACCATCATTCTTTGATTCAATGGAGCACCTGCTTATACACTTACCATATGAGGCTAAAGTAGGAGGGCCAGTACAATTTAGATGGATGTATCCATTTGAGAGGTAATATATATATATTTTCTCCTCATAATTCAATTACATGGTGATGTGTTTTTCATTATCTTATGAACATTCTGGTAGGTGTATGCATGAATTGAAAATGAAAGTTCGCAACAAGGCAAAAGTAGAGGGTTCCATTGCCGAGGCGTACATTATGGAAGAAATATCAAATTTCTGTTCAATGTACTTTGAACCTGAGGTACAAACTCGTCGAACTCGGCCACCACGTAATGATGATGGGGGAGACTCCGTTCACTCTGAGCGACTGTCGATATTTAAGTATCCTGGACGTGCGTATGGACGTTCCTCGAGTCGGATGCTAAATGATAGAGAATTGCACTGTGCAGAAATTTACATCCTTTTAAATTGTATGGAGGTTGAACCTTATGTTGCGTAAGTTCTCTGCTCAAATTACATTGTGTCTATAACTTATTATTTTTCATTCCATCTATAATGCTCCAATGGTCGTAATACAGACAATTTGACTCAGAATTAATCCAAAGATGTCCATATCTCACTGACATGGAGGTTGAAAAAGAACGAGAAAAATCATTCGCTTCTTGGCTGAAATATCGTGTAAGTATTATTACTACTCTTTCTCCTTGTTGGGTCAATGACAAATTCTGACTAGTGTGCTGTCCATATGTAGGTTGAAAATGATTTTATTACTGATCAAAGAATTCGAGTGATCAGTTATGGCCCATCGAAAGTTGCACGTACATATCCAGCATTTATTGTGAATGGGTATAGATTTCACACTAGACAATATGGGCAGAATAAGTCAACAATGAACAGCGGGGTATGTGTGAAAGGAAGTACATATAATGAAAACGAATGTGATTATTATGGTATTATTGAGGAGATCTTAGAATTGCAATATCTCGGAGATGACAACCATATATTTCTGTTAAAGTGTCATTGGTTTGATCCTAATTCTGTTCGAAATGACACAACATATGGGATTGTCGATATCAGACATAAGTCTAAATTGAATACTTATGATCCATTCATTTTGGCCGCACAAGCCCAGCAGGTCTATTATACAAAGTATCCATCGTCTAGAAATAAAGAAAGAAATGATTGGTGGGCAGTTTGCAAGGTTAAGACAAGGCTTTTCCCGGATTATGAGTTGGATTTGACTGAAACAGAGCAGTTGGATGTGAATGCCGAATTCTTTCAATCAGACTTGGGTGATGATGTAGACTTGCCTGCTTCTAGTGATGAATCTGTGGAGGCACCGTCTTTATCTAAAGAGAATGAAGTGGAGGAAGTCGATCCAGAACAACCAGAAATACAGTTGGGGGACTCCGAAGAGGAGGAATATATTAGTGATCAAAATGAATCTGATAATGAAGATGTGAATGCTGAATTTGTTATATCTCCAACATCTGAAGAAGAAATGGAGAATGTTTGATTAATGGTATACAATTTTATCTGGGAATTTTAATACTCTGTAACTTTCTTTCTTTCACTATTTGATGAATATGCATGTATTTTATTACCAGTTGAAGATATGGTTCGAGGACGGCGTGGGACTCCCAGAGGTGGGAGGGGAGAGGGTAGCGGGAGGAGATTTACTTCCGTTTCACCACCGGTAGTAGGTATGTATACTTTCCCTTCATAATGCATTGTAGTATTTGTTGAAAATAATTCATTATGTATTTGTGTTATCTGATTATTATTTTCACAGGACCCACGACCTCTACACCGTTACGACCGACCTCTGCACCGCTACCACCGGTAGTAGGTATGTATACTTTCATGTATAATGCATTGTAGTATTTGTTGAAAATAATTCTTTATGTTTTTGTGTTATCTGATTCTTATTTTCACAGGACCCACGACCTCTGCACATATACCACCGACCTCTGCACCGCTACCACCGGTAGTAGGTATGTATACTTTCCCTTCATAATGCATTGTAGTATTTGTTGAAAATAATTCATTATGTATTTGTGTTATCTGATTATTATTTTCACAGGACCCACGACCTCTACACCGTTACGACCGACCTCTGCACCGCTACCACCGGTAGTAGGTATGTATACTTTCATGTATAATGCATTGTAGTATTTGTTGAAAATAATTCTTTATGTTTTTGTGTTATCTGATTCTTATTTTCACAGGACCCACGACCTCTGCACCGTTACCACCGAGGGATGCACCGCTACCACCGGTAGTAGGTATGTATACTTTCATGTATAATTCATTTGAGTATTTGTTTAAAATAATTCTTTATGTTTTTGTGTTATCTGATTCTTATCCTTACAGGACCCACGGCCTCTGCACCGTTACCACTGACAACGGGTACATTGACGGCCTATGCACCGCCATCACACATGGCGAGTGGATCTACACCTCCCCCAGCTGAGTCAGGTATGTTCATTTGCATATTTATGTTTTTTTGATAGTTTGTTTTATTTATACTATTTAATTCGTATAGTACGTGCTGATGACGAGGCGAGTCATCATGAGGGGGAGGGCTGTTGTAATGAGACGATGCGGGCAGTGTGGATAAATGAAGGGTACGTAATGCATTATTTTTGTTATTTATTCGTCATTGTGGTATTAATATTTTTAATTTCAGGAATAAAATAGAGCCAGCCCAAGCATCACAATTTATTACAAAGACAATTCAAGCACATTTTCCAGGCCCCATCCATCGCTTTGCTGATTTTCCGATGGGTGTTCAGGATTTATTGTTCTCTATGTTCTTGGTATTTATCTTATTTTATCATATTAAGTCATTTTCAATTATTATTTTAACCCACTTTGTTATGTAACATATAAATTTTTGTTGTTGTTAATATATAGAGGAATCATCGATTCACAGAACATTCAGATGAGTTACGTGCTAGATTTGCATGGACAGCTACTGCAAGAGATAATTTCAAACATCTTATGTACAATGCCCGAAGATATGCAAAAAAAGCATGTGCAAGTACTGATAAGAACATATGGAAGGAGCATGGGCCTGTGTGGATGAGAAAGGAGTATTGGACAGAGCTGTGCAACATTTGGGAAGCGGAGAAATGGAATGCCAATTCAAACAAAGCAAAGCAAAACAGAGCAGCGCATCCTGAAGCGAATTTACACACGGGTGGCTCTGTCTCCTTTGCAACACATAAAGCGAGATTAGTAAGTACACTTCTACATATATAAATTTTTTGTTTCTATTATGAAACTGTGATTTATTTGAATAACAGGAAGCACAGTTAAAGCGGCCAGCTCAATTTCATGAACTTTTTGATCGAACTCATAAGAAGAAAGGGACAAATGCTTACATTAGTGAGAAAGCTCGGGAGGTAGCGGTAAGTGTATACATTAATAGTTTTCATTTAAGATTAAATTGTAGAATAATTTGGTTTTGTTTTTTTTTGGTTTTTGCAGGACTCATATAGTAGACGAATGGATGAGAGGTACGGGGATGACAGTCAGCGTCCAGAGTTGGATCCTGCCATTTGGGTTGCAGCATCTGGGGCACCCAAGAAAGGACATGTTTATGGTTTTGGACATAGCTTGGGCACGACTAGGGTGTTATCATCATGCTCGAGTTCGGTCTCACATGCGACCTCTCCATTTACCACACCAGCAGCCCCAGATGGTTCTTCCAGTGCCGCCCCGACCATGACTCCAGATATGTTTAGGCAGATCGTCAACGAGACCGTCTCTCAGAATATCTCAACCATCGTCGCTCAGACCGTCTCCCAGATGCTCACATCCTTGGGAATTGATAGTAGTAGAGCACCTCCTGCACCTCCTGCACAGCAGCCTCCGGTAAGTATTTTATTTGATTGATTTTCTATTTGTTAACTCTAAATATCATCTTACAAAATATAAGAATTTAGATTGAGGAGGGGAAAATATCATTTTCTTAACTCTAAATATCATCTTACACCTATCCTCTGGATATTAGAATCAACAGGCAGACTGTTCTGCAGGATTTTCCATAGGTGTATAGAGATTTTGGTTAGAACTGAAAGTGAAAAGACGGGTCCGGGTTGAGCTCGGCGCTCAAACTTCATTTTTAAAATACACTTATTTCAAATGAACTGTTAGGACGGGTCCGGGGGTCTAAAATCTGAAATACCGGTCGGATGGCCGTGCCGGTCATTCCAATACGACCGGGGAGATGAAAGTGACTTGTCAGAACTGACGGAATCCAAATCGGATGCCCGGTTTGAGCTCGGCGCTCAAACTTCATTTTTAAAATACACTTAGTTCAAATGAACTGTTAGGACGGGGCATTTGGTTCTAAAATCTGAAATACCGGTCGGATGGCCGTGCCGATCATTCCAATACGACCGGGGAGATGAAAGTGACTTGTCAGAACTGACGGAATCCAAATCGGATGCCCGGTTTGAGCTCGGCGCTCAAACTTCATTTTTAAAATACACTTAGTTCAAATGAACTGTTAGGACGGGTCCGGGGGTCTAAAATTCGAAATACCGGTCGGATGGCCGTGCCGATCATTCCAATACGACCGGGGAGATGAAAGTGACTTGTCAGAACTGACGGAATCCAAATCGGATGCCCGGTTTGAGCTCGGCGCTCAAACTTCATTTTTAAAATACACTTAGTTCAAATGAACTGTTAGGACGGGGCATTTGGTTCTAAAATCTGAAATACCGGTCGGATGGCCGTGCCGATCATTCCAATACGACCGGGGAGATGAAAGTGACTTGTCAGAACTGACGGAATCCAAATCGGATGCCCGGTTTGAGCTCGGCGCTCAAACTTCATTTTTAAAATACACTTAGTTCAAATGAACTGTTAGGACGGGGCATTTGGTTCTAAAATCTGAAATACCGGTCGGATGGTCGTGCCGATCATTCCAATACGACCGGGGAGATGAAAGTGACTTGTCAGAACTGACGGAATCCAAATCGGATGCCCGGTTTGAGCTCGGCGCTCAAACTTCATTTTTAAAATACACTTATTTCAAATGAACTGTTAGGACGGGTCCGGGGGTCTAAAATCTGAAATACCGGTCGGATGGCCGTGCCGGTCATTCCAATACGACCGGGGAGATGAAAGTGACTTGTCAGAACTGACGGAATCCAAATCGGATGCCCGGTTTGAGCTCGGCGCTCAAACTTCATTTTTAAAATACACTTAGTTCAAATGAACTGTTAGGACGGGGCATTTGGTTCTAAAATCTGAAATACCGGTCGGATGGCCGTGCCGATCATTCCAATACGACCGGGGAGATGAAAGTGACTTGTCAGAACTGACGGAATCCAAATCGGATGCCCGGTTTGAGCTCGGCGCTCAAACTTCATTTTTAAAATACACTTAGTTCAAATGAACTGTTAGGACGGGTCCGGGGGTCTAAAATTCGAAATACCGGTCGGATGGCCGTGCCGATCATTCCAATACGACCGGGGAGATGAAAGTGACTTGTCAGAACTGACGGAATCCAAATCGGATGCCCGGTTTGAGCTCGGCGCTCAAACTTCATTTTTAAAATACACTTATTTCAAATGAACTGTTAGGACGGGTCCGGGGGTCTAAAATCTGAAATACCGGTCGGATGGCCGTGCCGGTCATTCCAATACGACCGGGGAGATGAAAGTGACTTGTCAGAACTGACGGAATCCAAATCGGATGCCCGGTTTGAGCTCGGCGCTCAAACTTCATTTTTAAAATACACTTAGTTCAAATGAACTGTTAGGACGGGGCATTTGGTTCTAAAATCTGAAATACCGGTCGGATGGTCGTGCCGATCATTCCAATACGACCGGGGAGATGAAAGTGACTTGTCAGAACTGACGGAATCCAAATCGGATGCCCGGTTTGAGCTCGGCGCTCAAACTTCATTTTTAAAATACACTTAGTTCAAATGAACTGTTAGGACGGGTCCGGGGGTCTAAAATTCGAAATACCGGTCGGATGGCCGTGCCGATCATTCCAATACGACCGGGGAGATGAAAGTGACTTGTCAGAACTGACGGAATCCAAATCGGATGCCCGGTTTGAGCTCGGCGCTCAAACTTCATTTTTAAAATACACTTATTTCAAATGAACTGTTAGGACGGGTCCGGGGGTCTAAAATCTGAAATACCGGTCGGATGGCCGTGCCGGTCATTCCAATACGACCGGGGAGATGAAAGTGACTTGTCAGAACTGACGGAATCCAAATCGGATGCCCGGTTTGAGCTCGGCGCTCAAACTTCATTTTTAAAATACACTTAGTTCAAATGAACTGTTAGGACGGGGCATTTGGTTCTAAAATCTGAAATACCGGTCGGATGGTCGTGCCGATCATTCCAATACGACCGGGGAGATGAAAGTGACTTGTCAGAACTGACGGAATCCAAATCGGATGCCCGGTTTGAGCTCGGCGCTCAAACTTCATTTTTAAAATACACTTAGTTCAAATGAACTGTTAGGACGGGTCCGGGGGTCTAAAATTCGAAATACCGGTCGGATGGCCGTGCCGATCATTCCAATACGACCGGGGAGATGAAAGTGACTTGTCAGAACTGACGGAATCCAAATCGGATGCCCGGTTTGAGCTCGGCGCTCAAACTTCATTTTTAAAATACACTTATTTCAAATGAACTGTTAGGACGGGTCCGGGGGTCTAAAATCTGAAATACCGGTCGGATGGCCGTGCCGGTCATTCCAATACGACCGGGGAGATGAAAGTGACTTGTCAGAACTGACGGAATCCAAATCGGATGCCCGGTTTGAGCTCGGCGCTCAAACTTCATTTTTAAAATACACTTAGTTCAAATGAACTGTTAGGACGGGGCATTTGGTTCTAAAATCTGAAATACCGGTCGGATGGCCGTGCCGATCATTCCAATACGACCGGGGAGATGAAAGTGACTTGTCAGAACTGACGGAATCCAAATCGGATGCCCGGTTTGAGCTCGGCGCTCAAACTTCATTTTTAAAATACACTTAGTTCAAATGAACTGTTAGGACGGGTCCGGGGGTCTAAAATTCGAAATACCGGTCGGATGGCCGTGCCGATCATTCCAATACGACCGGGGAGATGAAAGTGACTTGTCAGAACTGACGGAATCCAAATCGGATGCCCGGTTTGAGCTCGGCGCTCAAACTTCATTTTTAAAATACACTTATTTCAAATGAACTGTTAGGACGGGTCCGGGGGTCTAAAATCTGAAATACCGGTCGGATGGCCGTGCCGGTCATTCCAATACGACCGGGGAGATGAAAGTGACTTGTCAGAACTGACGGAATCCAAATCGGATGCCCGGTTTGAGCTCGGCGCTCAAACTTCATTTTTAAAATACACTTAGTTCAAATGAACTGTTAGGACGGGGCATTTGGTTCTAAAATTCGAAATACCGGTCGGATGGCCGTGCCGATCATTCCAATACGACCGGGGAGATGAAAGTGACTTGTCAGAACTGACGGAATCCAAATCGGATGCCCGGTTTGAGCTCGGCGCTCAAACTTCATTTTTAAAATACACTTAGTTCAAATGAACTGTTAGGACGGGTCCGGGGGTCTAAAATTCGAAATACCGGTCGGATGGCCGTGCCGATCATTCCAATACGACCGGGGAGATGAAAGTGACTTGTCAGAACTGACGGAATCCAAATCGGATGCCCGGTTTGAGCTCGGCGCTCAAACTTCATTTTTAAAATACAAGATGAAATTTGAACTTATATTGTGTGTGTGTATTTATATATATGAAAATGAGCTGGCTTAAACTATTGGCATACTCTTGTTAATGCTTGATTTCTTTATTAAGTCTTGTTAATGCTTGATTTCTTTATTAAGGATTTGATTATAATTTTTTTAAATGATATACAGGATCATCCGTCGCGAGATGTTGGACGAGACGACGACCAGGATGATGTTGGACGAGACGACGACCAGGATGAGACATATGTGGAGGATTTGTGATTTTATTTTAGTTGTGTATGTTGTCATTTTATTATTATGGATGTATGATTAATTTGTGATTTTATTTTAATTGTGTGTAATTTGAGGTTCGTGGAGATTGTGATCCGTGTAGTTGATTTATTATTGTTTTATGAAATTGTTATTTATCAGGTGTTTGTATGTGATGAATTTGAGATTTGTCGATATTGTTGTCTGTGTAGTTGATTTTATATTTATGTTATGAATTTGTTATTTATCAGGTAATTTATTTATCAGTTTAAATAAATTTTTAAAAAAAAATAATGCAAAATTAGCGACCGCATTGAGACTGAATTGCGACCGAATAGCGACTATACGTTATATTTCTTTTATTAAATAATTATACTTGGCGACCGACTAGCGACCGAGTAGC
The DNA here is from genome assembly GCA_022559845.1 of Amorphophallus konjac. Classification (NCBI taxonomy): domain Eukaryota; kingdom Viridiplantae; phylum Streptophyta; class Magnoliopsida; order Alismatales; family Araceae; genus Amorphophallus; species Amorphophallus konjac. The sequence continues at coordinate 175,485,019 of CM040126.1, read as the reverse complement.
CACCGAATAAATCCGATAGGTTTATTTTATTTTTAAAAATAAAACAAATTTAGAGACCGAATGGCGACCGAATTGAGACCGAATAAATCCGATAGGTTAATTTTATTTTTAAAAATACAACATAATTCGAGACCGAATAGCGACCGAATTGAGACCGACTTAATCCGATAGGTTAATTTTATTTTTTAAAATACAACAATTGTAGCGACCGAATAGAGACTGAATGGCGACCGAATTATTAGCGACCGGTCAGGCGACCGATTATAATCGGTCTCTGGTAACGACTGATACTGCGACCGAATTATGTCGGTCGCTATATAGCGACTATGATATAGCGACCGACATATTCGGTCGCTAGATAGTGTCTGTTCGGTCGCAATGCCGATTTGCGACCGATCTACGACTGAATAGCGACCGAATATGTCGGTCGCTATCCGCGATTTTTCTTGTAGTGTTAGGGTTTGTCAAACGAGAGATTTTATAGGATTTTGGGAATCCTAACAATAGTTAGTGTTTGATTGGAAGTAATATTTCCAAGATTGAGTTATTACCACATTCGAACTCTTTCTCATAGTTATCACTTACCCTGGATAAGTTCTGGGTTCGAACGGTTCCGAATGGAATTAACGACTTTGGTAAGGGCGTGTATTCTTTAATTGACGCCTTGCATAAGGGCGTTTCTTAAAAAGCGCCTTGACAAAGGGCGTTTCGTCTTTTAAAACACGCCCAAGATAGGGGCGTTTATTTTACTTACCCATTTGGTCGCGTGAGAACTGACGACCGCAGGTGTGGGCGTCCTTTCTTTATTCACGCCATGGATAGAGGCGTTTCTTTATAAATTAACGCCTTAATAAGAGGCGTTATTTTTAATTTATTTTATTTCGTCCAATTAACCCTATTCCTTTTATATATTACTTCTGTAATATATATGTTTTAATTCATTTCAATTATTCATTTATTAGGGTTGCTACACCCTCCCCCACTTAAAAGAATTTGGTCCCCAAATTCAATATATATATAATTATACACGCGGAGAGTGTAGGACATATACCTCTTAGAATAACTCGGGAAATCGTTTCTTCATAGATTCCTCGGTCTCCCATGTCGCTTCGCGTTCAGGATTCTTATTCCATTGCACCTTGAGCATGGGAATAACCTTATTCCTTAGAGCTCGTATTTCTCGATCTAATATCTTCAAGGGCCTCTGTTCATATGTGAGATTTTTCTGGATCATCAGATCTCCATGCTCAATAATATGTGACGGATCGTGCACATACTTCTTCAACATAGATATGTGAAATACATTGTGTACCTCGGACAACTGAGGAGGCAACGCGATGCGATAAGCAACCTCGCCAACTCTTTTGAGTACCTCAAATGGTCCGATGAATCTTGGCGTAAGCTTGCCCTTAACACCAAATCTTCGTATGCCACGTCCAGGGGATATTTTAAGAAATACATGATCTCTAACCTGGAATTCAAGATCTCTTTTCCTGGTATCAGCATAAGCCTTTTGCCTTGTCTGAGCAACTTGTAATCTTTCTCTGATTACTTGTATCTTCTCGGTTGTATCCCTTACCATGTCTGGACCTAATAGTTGTTTTTCTCCAACTTCGTTCCAACATATGGGAGATCGGCAACTCCTTCCGTATAAGGCTTCGAAAGGTGCCATTTGGATACTAGCTTGGTAGCTATTATTATATGCAAATTCAACTAAAGGTAAGTGGTCATGCCAGCTTCCTCCAAAGTCAATAATGCATGCTCTCAGCATATCTTCAACAACTTGATTAGTTCGCTCGGTCTGACCATCCGTTTGTGGGTGAAAAGCAGTACTAAAGTTGAGCCTTGTCCCCAACGAATGTTGTAATCCCTTCCAAAAATGAGAAGTAAAACGGGGATCTCTATCAGACACGATTGAGATAGGAATTCCATGTATCCTGACTATTTCTTTGATGTATAGTGCAGCTAGCACATTAATTGACCATCGGCTTTTGATTGGCAAGAAATGTGCCGATTTAGTCAATCGGTCAATGATAACCCAGATTCCATCATGTCCTCCTTTAAATTTAGACAAACCCATGATGAAGTCCATACCAATATCCTCCCATTTCCACTTAGGAATATCTAGAGGATGTAGTTTTCCCGCAGGCTTTTGGTGTTCCGCCTTGACCTGTTGGCATGTGAGACAGCGTGATACATAGTCCGCTATTTCTCTTTTCATATTAGGCCACCAAAAGTTCCTCTTTACATCTTGGTACATTTTGGTTGATCCTGGATGAATAGTGTACCTGGATCGGTGAGCTTCATCTAAGATCTTCTTCTTTAATTCCGGACAATCGGGTATACAAGTTCTATCTTTGAACGATAATCTTCCATCAGAAGTTAGTTGAAAATCAGATTGTCCTTCTAATCTGCTTTTGATTTCTACTAATATAGGATCATCATCCTGAAGTGTTTGTATTTCAGATAATAAGTCTGACTGTATGCTTACATGAGATAATGTGATAAATTTGGATTCCGTGTCCAAGCTTATATTGAGCTCGGAGAATCGTTCAAGTAACCTCCATTCTTGTATCATACAATTGGCTATCCTTGCTCTCGGCTTTCGACTAAGGGCATCAGCCACATAATTACCCTTTCCGGGATGGTATTGTATACTGAAGTCGAAGTCCTTGAGATATTCTAGCCAGCGTCTTTGTCTCATGTTTAGTTCCTTTTGTGAGAATAGATATTTGAGACTTTTGTGATCGGAGTAGACAGTGAACTGTACCCCATAGAGATAGTGTCTCCATATCTTTAGGGCAAATACTACTGCGGCCAGTTCCAAGTCATGGACGGGGTAATTCTCCTCATGCTTCTTCAGTTGACGAGAAGAGTATGCTATGACCTTCCCTTGTTGCATTAGAACACATCCGAGGCCAATGCCAGAAGCATCAGTGTAGACCTCGAATTTCTCTCCTTCAATTGGTAGGGCTAAGACCGGAGCTGTAGTGAGATGATCCTTGAGAGTTTGGAAACTGCTTTCACATTCCTCACTCCATTCATATCGGATCTCCTTACGAGTTAACCTTGTAAGGGGCACGGCGATCTTAGAGAAATCTTTGATGAATCGCCGATAGTAGCCTGCAAGACCTAAGAAACTTCTGATCTCGCTTGCATTAGTGGGTCTTTCCCAGTTTCTTACAGCTTCAACCTTTGACGGATCTACAGATAAACCATCCTTGGATATGACATGTCCCAGAAAAGCCACTTCTTCAAGCCAGAACTCGCATTTGCTGAGTTTAGCATATAATTGATTTGTCCTCAAGACTTGCAATGCAATCCTCAAATGCTCTTCATGTTCTTCCTTAGTCTTAGAATATATCAATATATCATCAATGAAGACTACTATGAATTGATCCAAGTAAGGCCTGAATATGCTATTCATTAACTGCATAAAGGCAGCAGGGGCATTTGTTAGTCCAAAAGGCATAACAACAAATTCGTAATGGCCATACCTGCTTCTGAATGCAGTCTTGTGAATGTCATCGTCCTTGATTCTTAATTGATGATATCCCGACCTGAGATCAATCTTGGAGAAATATTTGGATCCTGAAATCTGATCAAATAACTCATCGATTCTCGGCAGTGGATACTTGTTCTTGATAGTAAGATGATTCAACTGTCGATAGTCGATACACAATCTCATGGATCCATCCTTCTTCTTTACAAATAAGACTGGTGCTCCCCACGGGGAAGTACTTGGTCTAATAAACCCTTTTCGGATTAGTTCCATCAGCTGCTCCTTCAACTCCTTGAGTTCAGCAGGGGACATTCTATATGGTGCCTTTGAAACAGGACCGGCACTAGGGACTAAGTCAATGGTGAAGGCCACTTCTCTTTGAGGGGGTAATCCCGGCAAATTTTCTGGAAATACGTCTGGGAATTCTCGTACTACTTGAACGTCTTCTATCTTGGTTTCCTTAGCTTCTTTAATAGTGACAAAAGCAAGGAAGGATACACATCCTTTCTTGACAAGCTTGCTTGCTCGAAGAGCCGAGATAAGAGGGGATTTGCTTCGACTCTTAGGACTAGTATAAGTCAGTTCCGGAAATTCCTTGAAAACAATCTTGCTATCACGGCAATCAACCGTTGCCTGGTATTTGGATAACCAATCTGCTCCTAGTATAACATCATACTCTTTTAGATCTAAGCAGATAAGATCAATAGGAAAATTCTTTCCTCGAACCAATACCTCACAGTTTTGGTAATGATGTGTGATATCCGTCTCGTTTCCGAGAGGAGTAGACAATATTAACTTCATCCATTCTGGTTCTAGAGGTAATGGGTCAGCAAACTTCTTGGAAATAATGGAATGCGATGCACCCGTATCAAATAAGACATGTGCATATTTGGAACAAATTTTTAATGTACCTTCCACCAATCCGCCTTCTTCTTCTGGTTCGGTCTCTTGGATTGCATGAAGACGCGCGTTCCTTGTCACTGGGCGTTTACCCTCACCGTCTTGGTCATTCATTAATGGACAATCGGGAATCCGATGTTCACGACCCCCACAACGGAGACATGCTCCTAATTTCCTCCAGCATTCTTCTGTTTTGTGACCAGCCTTGTCACAATACTTGCATACTACGTTTGAAGGGGTAGTGGTGATAGAGAAAGGCTTGGATTTCTTGTACTTCTGATCTTGAGAGGAAGAACCTCCATTATTGGGCCTCTTCTTAAAGTTGGGTTTAAAAGAACCCGAACTTGTGACTTGCTCCTTTTTGTCTTTCCCACGGATCCTATCAGATAATTCCGTGGCATCTTCAAGCAACTGAGCTCGGCGCACCATTTCAGTATAAACTTGAATATCCATAGGCGCCAATTGAGTAATGTAGTGAGGCCTAAGCCCATTAAGAAATCTACGGGCTTTCATCTTTTCCGTGCTAATTAAATGCTTAGCATATCTAGACAGTCTAGAGAACTGTGCTTCATAATCAGCCACCGATAAAAATCTTTGCTTTAATGCGGAAAATTCGGCGGCCTTCTTTTCCTGGACCCTATCAGAGAAATATTTGGCGTTGAAATATTCAACGAATTCACCCCATGTAACTTGAGTTGGGTCAATAGTAGCTTCAATCGACTCCCACCAGCATCTAGCATCCTTTTCTAACCTGAAAGTAGCTAATAAGACTTTGTCCTGATCCGTGCATTGCATGACACGGAATATACGTTCAATCTCCCGAACCCAATGCTCGGCATCGTCTGGATCGGTCGATCCCATGAACTTCGGGGGATTCATATTCTTGAATGCTTGGTGTAAGCTTCCAGCTCGTGGAGCACCACCTTGTGCTACCTGTTGTAGCACTTGGGTCATCCCTTGAAGGGTACGCTGCATGTTGCGCCATTGAGCACGTTCGGCAGCCATTATCCTACAATTACGATAGCTATGTTAGTATTATATCACTATGATCTTATAAAGGACTCATTGATCATTTAACCCTTGGTTCTACCCACTCTCACTTGGTTAAAGGTTTTGAAACCTATCCTTGGACTTGGGTTTCCTAGGAATTGAATACCTTAGGCTCTGATACCATAAAGACTATCACGCCCCGAGCGCGGAAGATACCCGGAGATGCGCGACGTGTCTATATCAATCATGTCAATCAGAGTGGTCGTGTATTCGACACAAAGACAGAGATGCGCAAAATAGCAAGATAACCCAATCCTTTATTTCATAATGGATAGACTATTACAAATCCAATACTCTGTTTAATAAAAAGGAAAAGAATACATATTTGACTCAAGAAACTATAGAAAAGACTAGATGACACTTGGAGAATCTCTATCTCTTTCACTCTTGATCATTCCCATCCGATTGACTTCCATCGTCGTCGGACTTACCTGAAAAGTAAAAAGGGACAAACGGAATGAGCGAACGCTCAGTAGGAAATTATATCTCAAGTACTAGCAAGGGGTTTAAGTACTTACATTTTCATGAATGCAATAAAGCTATGCATGCTCGCATGAAACGACAAGATAGAGAGAATGTAATATCAAAGAAATAAAATGAACTTAATCATGAACTTCCAACAAGCTGACAAGTATATTCAAGGTATTCAAGCAAGCACGTTTAACAAGTCATGTCAAGAACTTTGGCTATCATGTATCAAGCAAGTAAATTACCCTTTTTCCGGCCACGCATTTCATGTAAAGTCAAGTACGATTCAAGTACAAGATGTGTGTGGAATGTCCAATCAAGCAAGTCAAGTACTCGGTATAATGCCAGATACCTTATCATTTTAACTCCCATGGGCACAAGTACTTTCGGGTGCTCCTCCCAAGACCAGATCGGGCCCTATATGCGCAGGCATTTATCATGTATTTTTGACATCCACTCTTGTTTATATAGCCAATATAGAATTTCAATATTCAAGCTTGTAGACATGTATGACAACTTTGACAGAATAGAATCCAAAAATATGACAAAGGACATAAATTGGCGATAATAACGGTATAATCACGATGTCGATAAAACTAGGTGGAATATGGTTCCCTTAACTTAGGTACCATGACAAATCAATATGGACATTCTTTATATAGAATTGAGGTCCACATGAACATTCGATCAAGCAAGATACCCTCATTCTTATCATAGAATTGGGGTTTACAAGAATGACGCGATATGGCATGATATCATCATCCCATCAAGAATTTCTTATGATATACTCTTTGTATAATCATAAGGGCCGGTATACCATGTTTCTTTAGATTGACATGGCAAGGATCGTGTAATGGGTTTTTTAGGGTACAACCAGCTCAGTCGGCCTTGAGGGAATCCAAGGCTACAAGGAGTTTTACGGAGGTCTCTATGACTAACTCGCTAGTCCAAAGGAACGGAATGTCCAAAGGAGAGCTTGTATGTCAATGAGAATTGAGTGTGATCGATAAAACACCGTGAAAAGTGGGACTATACTCACGGAGTGGAGAATAGTGCCGATATATATATATATATGTATAATATATAAACCATCGGTTAGCAAATCAGAGGAAAAATCAGTTTACAGTAAAATAACGACTTAGGTCAAGTCGTTTCTCAAGTAATTAACGCCTAACAGAAGGGCGTTTACACATGGTCCGTTTTGCAGAATTTTCAAGAATTCAATAATTTATTTAAAACGCGCCTTCGGCAGGGGCGTTTCTTCAAGAGTTGACGACTACAGTAGCAGGCGTCTTTTTACAATATTTTTCAGAACATATTTATTTTCAGGAATTATCAAAAATGCGCCCTTGTCAGGGGCGTTAATCATTAAATTCTTATTTTCACAGAATATATATTCCAGGATTTTAACAGATACGCGCCCTAGTAAGGGGCGTTTATTTTTAATTCACGCCCTATGAGGGGGCGTTTACATATGGAAAACGACCTAGTCTAGGTCGTGAATTCAAGAGATACCATGAATTTTCATGGGCAGTAATAATTTCAGGATAATAGAATTCATGGAGAACGAATGTATGGTCATGACAATAAAATTAGCAAGTTTGAAGACATGTGATCATGCATTATTGTAGGATCATTATTTCATAGATACTCAATTCTTAACATGGGTGATTAATGATTAAATGAAATTAACGCCTGTGTGCAGGGCGTCAAATCCAAAATTGACGACCTTGGCAGGGTCGTGACTTGTAAAGTAGCGCCCTAGTCTGGGGCGTGTATTTCATAGTCACGCCCTTGCTAAGGACGTTTCTTTCTAGAAATTAACAGAAAGTCGTTCAGAAACTATAGTAAACCAAACCATGTATATGCATGATAATTATTGTACTGTATGAATTTAGTTTGGGCTACAGTGACTTGACAAAATCCTACCTTATGATGATTATCTGATGGAGAAACGTGAAGATCTGGTTGAGAATACTAGACTCTGAAGCTTCTAACAACAGCAAATAGCAGCAGGCAGGGCTTGACGGAGGATGGAGTTGTTCTGTCAAAGAACCTTTGTTCTTCGGTAGATCACTAGAGCTTTCCTACAGGGGAATATGAAGAGATGTTAGAAATTTCTTTATAATGCTTGGCTGAAGATGGAAGATAGAAGAACTTACCCTTGTTCTCCACGAAGTCCAGGCTTCTTCAACCTGTAAGAAGAGAAGGAGATGAAGAACGTTAGTTCTTCATATACTCGAAACAGAAGAAAGGAAAGAAGAACAGTTATGTTATTCACTTACCGTCGCAGAGGCTTGGATCAAATAGGTTTAGGGTTTGTCAAACGAGAGATTTTATAGGATTTTGGGAATCCTAACAATAGTTAGTGTTTGATTGGAAGTAATATTTCCAAGATTGAGTTATTACCACATTCGAACTCTTTCTCATAGTTATCACTTACCCTGGATAAGTTCTGGGTTCGAACGGTTCCGAATGGAATTAACGACTTTGGTAAGGGCGTGTATTCTTTAATTGACGCCTTGCATAAGGGCGTTTCTTAAAAAGCGCCTTGACAAAGGGCGTTTCGTCTTTTAAAACACGCCCAAGATAGGGGCGTTTATTTTACTTACCCATTTGGTCGCGTGAGAACTGACGACCGCAGGTGTGGGTGTCCTTTCTTTATTCACGCCATGGATAGAGGCGTTTCTTTATAAATTAACGCCTTAATAAGAGGCGTTATTTTTAATTTGTTTTATTTCGTCCAATTAACCCTATTCCTTTTATATATTACTTCTGTAATATATATGTTTTAATTCATTTCAATTATTCATTTATTAGGGTTGCTACACGCTCCGCCCTGACCGAGCTACCTTTACCTTGGTCTAGTGGCACTCTGCCCTGACCCTTGTCCTCATCGGTAAGGCCGGTCGGCATTCTAGCACGACAAGTTCTCCCATGTTCCGGATTCTCTGTGGAATAAAAAAAAGAAAAGTAAAAATGGGGTTAAAAATAGAGATACCCCGCCGGACTTGTTCCTGTATTCGGAACAAGAGCAAAAATGGCTATAGCCCGGCTGTGACGAAAACCCGAAAGGGAGTCGTAGGCCAAATCGGGTACCCCGCCACGTGAAAACCCGGAAGGGCGCGTAGGCAAAAGCAAGAGGGGGCTGACTTCGGCGAAAACCCGAAAGGGCGCTTGAGTCGGTAATGTGATAAAAAAAATGAAATAAAAAATGATGATGATGATGTAGTAACAAGGCTACCCTCGTTCATCATTCCACTTCTATCAACCCTTTTCGGCCCTTGTCACCATCGGCAAGAACGGCCATCAATTCGACCCTTGTCACCATCGGCAAGATCGGTCCCTGCCCCTTCCAGTCCTTGTCACCATCGGTAAGACCGTCTACCCTTTTCGGCCCTTGTCACCATCGGCAAGACTGGCTACCCTTCTCTGCCCTTGTCACCATCGGCAAGACCGGCCATCTTTTCGACCCTTGTCACCATCGGCAAGATCGGTCGCTACCCCTTTCGGTCCTTGTCACCATCGGTAAGATCGGTCACTACCCTTTTCGGCCCTTGTCACTATCGGCAAGACCGGCCATCTTTTCGGCCCTTGTCACCATCGGCAAGACCGGCCATCTTTTCGACCCTTGTCACCATCGGCAAGATCGGTCACTAGCCCTTCCGGTCCTTGTCACCATCGGCAAGACCGACTACCTTTTCGGCCCTTGTCACCATCGGCAAGACCGGCTACCTTTTCGGCCCTTGTCACCATCGGCAAGACCGACTACCTTTTCGGCCTCTGTCATCATCGACAGTACCGGTCAACATCCCCCTAACATGGACCCTTCGTCCTCGTTAAGCAATTAACTTCTTTTGCTTCGACATATAACCTCTGTCGATGAATAAACCCTACCCTCAATTTCTGTCAACGTCAATGAGTCCGGTTGACAAGCCGTCTGACCTTATTTCCCAGCCCTAAGGGGCCTCTACACTGTTGTGCCCCTGTGGTTTTGATGTCAACAACAACTATGTTTTGATGTCAGCAAGCACTATGGGTTTTGATGTCTGCAAGACTGTTGTACCCCTGTGTTTTTGATGTCAGCAAGTACTATGAGTACATGTGAATGATTGATTGAGAATCTTGTTTGCATGTCATTCCGTCAAACAGGTTGTGTGCATATTAACTGTCATATGCATACACTGCATCAGTGCATTCATCAGTCGCTTCAATTCAATATTGATGCGTGTTCATTATGCATATAACATTAGTGCAGGGTTAACAGTCTAGGCCTGTGCATTTCATAACTGTGTTTCATGTGGCCATAAGTTAGTACATGCAAGTTCAAGGGTTAAATTTTGTACAGAGTTTGCCTAGATTGCATCAACTCAAGTCTATACATTCTTTGGTGGCTAGTCTGTACAACCTCCATTGTTTCATTCGACCAAGTTAGTTCAGCCAGTGGTCTTCATGCATATACATAGTCTATGCATTGATTTGTCTCGCACATACACTAAGTCTGCACATGGTGACTTAGCGAGTCTATACATTCGTGAACATAGTCAGTGCATCCTTTTGCATCGTTGTCCTTTACACATATACATAGTCAGTGCATTTGTTTGCTCAATGCATAGGCATAGTCAGTGCATTCGGTTGTTTCATGTCTATACAAAGTCTGCACATTCTCTGCTGATATGTCCGTGCATCATTTTAGCAAAGTCTGTACATCATCTTGTCGCATGCATGCAAAGTCTGTACACTCCTTGATAGCATGCCTGATCATTTCTCTTCAATGTGCATACTTTCCTATATGCATTTGTGCATCTGTCAAGACAAAGTTTGCACACTCTTCACCCGGCATTCAAAGTCTATACATTCTGTTGCATACAAACGTAAGGCAGTGTCATGCACTCAAAGTCCACACATGCACACACATAGTTTGTGCATTATGCATTCATGCTTAAACTCTAGGCATAGCAAGTCTGCACATTGGTTGTACATTACACACAAAGTATGTACACTCATTGATGGCATGCCCGTGCATTCATCATCAATGTGCATACCTTATTATATGCATACTGCATTATACGCTATAAAGTCTGTACATGCTCAGTTCAAATATCAAACTTACTCGATGCATCCTTTCTTTCCTTTCAGATTAATTCACACTGATAACAAGCCTAATCTGACAGGACTGCTGCTCGAGGTGCTTAATAAGGGCACGTGATCCAAGAATGGAGATGGCTCAGGATCGTGACACGTGTAATGCAGTGAGCTGAAATGTTGCCACGTGGTCTAGGCTCTTGGGCGGGAATCGTAGAGAGCACACGCCCTATCTGTTCACTGCTCTATAAATAAGAAGCTTCTTCCAGAGGAGCAGGGTGATCGTGAGCAGAGTGATCGAAGTAGGGGAGCCCATCTGAAAGAGCAGAAGCAGAGAGAGAGAGAGCCTGCACGATCCGGAAGAAGAGAAAGAAAGAAGAAGAAAAAGAGAAAGAGAGATCAGCAGAAGAAGAAAAAGGAGAGTGAAAGAGAGATAGAGAGTTCGTGAAAAAGAAGAGAGAAGACTTCTTTGAAGATGTGTTATCTGTTGGCTCATGGATTAGATCCAGGCCAACTTGCTCCTTGAGAGCTGTTCTGTGCTTTACCGTATATAGCTTTCTATTGCTATGTCATTTCTGTATTTTGTTTTTCTTTTACCTCTGTTTCAAGCTGTTAGTCAGTAGAGCTAAGCTGTATTGCTCAGCGGTTGCGGAGAAGGATTCCTCTGGTCAGCAAGCTGTGTTGCTCAGCGGGCGAGGTGGATACCTCGGACAGCAAGCTGTGTTGCTCAGCGGGCAGAGGAGGATTCCTCTGGACGGGTTAAGCTGTAGTCCCCAGCGGTTGGCAAAGCTGTAATGCCCAGCGGTCAAGCTGTTAGTCAGCGGTTGTAGGCAACCTGTGAGGCCCAGCGGTTTAAGCAGTGTATCAGCGGAATCCACACTCTAGTTGGAGTGTGGGGTGGACGTAGGTCTGGAGGACCGAACCACCTTAAAAATCTTCTGTGCAGTGGTTTGATTGTCTATTGTGTTTCGCTAGATGCATGCTTAGGTTCGATGTGTTCTTTCATCTAGTGAGTGGTTTATTCGCACACCACATATTTGATTGGAATTGGGTTTGCACACTAGCGCATATAGAGTAGATCAGAAGTTAAGTCTATCTGATCTTTCCATTTCGTTCGAAAAGAACACCTGTGTCCTACAAGGCACTTATTTGTGTTAATTCTGCATCTCTGATTATTATATTTTTTAATTGGGGTAAAATTCTTAAGGATATATTCATTCACCCCCCTCTGAATCCATCACACCGATCCCAACAATTGGTATCAGGGCAGGTTGTCTGCACAGAGGGTCACACGATCTGCAGATCTGTTCCTGGATTTGGTTTCGATGCGTTTTGGTTTGATGAGTGTTCTTATCATTGTTTTCAATCCCTACTATATTTAAGTTTGTGATTTAATCTGAGGATGTCTCTGATGTTTGATCTCCCGAAATATGAGGGTCTAGGTTTTTATAACTGGCTCAATCAGTTCAGGGAATATGTGATGCAGGCTAATCCAGATCTGTGGATGATCATTGCACACAGTTCTTATGAAGTTCCAAAGGATAAATCCTTATGGAAAACTTCAGATAGACTAAAATTCTCTGAGAATCAGAGGGCCCTGGACCTAATCAAAAGGGCGATAAATATTGATAAATTTCCTTGTATAGTCAAATGCTGCAGTGCCTCTGAAGTGGTCGAGATGTTAGCAGTCAGCAGGAGCCGGGACGAAGTGAAATGCCTCATGGCTTCAGAGGAAGATTAGATTCAAATTGAAGAAACTTTGTCACAGGTAAACTTTGACATTGTTACCTTTTCATTTGAAGATTTGGTGGCATTGAATGAACATTTGTTGATCGAGTATGACAGAATTAAATCTGAGAAAAGGAAATTGAAAAGAGAGCTGGACATGTTAAAATCTAAAGATAAGAACCTGAATAATAATTCAACTGGAGATAAGGGTTTGTGCAATGAATGTGCATTCTTAAAGGAATTGATCGAAGACTTAGATTCTGATGATAATATGTAGAAAAACTTAATCACTTCCTTGAAAGAAGAAAATGATTCCTTGCTGGCTCAGAAGAAGGAAAATGATCAATTTCAAGATAAGCTGATTGAAGAAAACATGTATCTTAAAGACCAAAATAAAAAGCTAATGGTTCTTAATACTGTTTTCTCTGAAAGATGGTTGTCATTTGAAAAAGGAAAATCAATTGTGAAGGAAAATGAGAACAACAATGAAATAAAGGTTCAACAAGAAAATGAAACTCTGAAGAACCTGAATGATGCTTTGCAACAGCAGCTGCTTGCGTGTGAATCTGAGCTAAACAAATACGAAGCTAACATTGTGACTCTTAACTCTGAAATTGAAGACCTAAAGGACTCCTTGTCAAGATTTGTAAGAGGAACGATTAATCTGAATAAATTGCTTGGAGTAAATGTGAATGTCCAGAAAGAGGGATTGGGTTACATTCCAGTTACGAAGAAGGTTGAAGGCAATCAAATGAACAATGTTTTTGTTAAAAGCTCAGAACAAGATAAAGCTTCTACTTCATCAGTTTTCCAATTCACTGTTCAGAGAACTGAAAATGAGGATAAAAACTTGAAGAATGAAAGTAATCAGAAAAAGGCTGGAAGTAAAAGGAAAACCAAACTCTCAACTATTTCTGTTAAGGCCTTTTCTGACTCTGTTAGACCTCATGATCAAGTGCATAGTACAAAACATTTCCCCATCCAGTCACATGCACACACAAGAATCACTTCATGTCATTACTGTGGCATATCTGGTCATCATATGCATGAATGTAGAATAATGGTTCAAGATGAATTGAGTGCTAAGATTATTCGTGAAAAACCCCATGCATTCAATAAGAAGAAGAAGGTCCATTGCTTCCAGTGTGGGAAGCTGGGCCATGTTGCAGCTCACTGCTGGCATGCCTAGGGAGGAAAAGGGAGTTCAAAACCTGAGAATATCATTGAGAACAAAACTATCTTTAATAGAAAAACTCATGTATGTTTTGAATGTGGTAAAGTTGGTCATCGAGCCTTTGAGTGTTGGCATGTTAAATGGAACACCAATTTGCATGGTAGAAATATCTTAACGAATGTCCACTCACAAAAATTTCATGTTCATCCTGTCAAAAGGAATTTGAACTCTGCCATTAATTGTCATTATTGTGGGAGAATAGGACATATCATGAATAACTGCCATGATTTGAATTTTGATGATAGGATGTAGCAACCCTGGAAAAATAAAGATTTTTAAAATAAATCAAATTAGAATAAACAAATTCTTAATTAGTCAAAATAGGCTAAAAGATTTAAGTAAGTAAAAGAAAAATCAAGAGGAACAAATAAATAGAACCAAAAATGTGAATAACGCCTTGATTCAAGGCGCTAATTAAAATTAAACGCCTCTGGCTAAGGCGTGAATTGAAAAAGGGACGCCCACTGGACAAGGCGTCAATTCTCAAACAACCAAAATAAATAAAAGGGCAATTAAACGTAACACCCTTTGCTTAGGCGCGTTTTCGCAAGAAACAACATTATCAAAGGCGTCAATTTAAATTCAACGCCCTCACTTAAGACGTTAATTCAGTTCGAGTTTCGTTCGACTCTATCTCGGGAAAGTTTATGGATTAGTACGAGTTAGTAGAATATAGAAAGGACTCTATCAAGGCAATACTACCCTTAATCAAACTCTAACTCTATTAGGGTTCCCCAAAACCCTATAAATAATCCTTGTCCATCAAACCCTAAAAATCTATTTGGTCGAAGCTCTGCTGCTGCATACGTGAAGAACAGGTAATGTTCTTCTTCCCCTGTCTACGGTTTTAGTTATGAAGAATATTAATTGTTCTTCATCTTATTCTCCTGTAGGTTGCCTGCATCTAGAAGGAACGCCCATATAGTGGAAGGACGTGAAGTTCTTCATCATCATCTTCTTCTTCTTCCTCCGGTAATCAGAAGACTCTGTTGCTAACAGAGAGTCCTTTTCTCTTCACAAATCTTAACCGAGTCTTCACACAGATCATCAGGTAGGTTTTCTCAAGATCGTAGCCCAAACTAGCTTAAGATCTTAATAATATCATCGGTCGTGCATGCATATAGTTTTATTGTGGTTTCAGATGGTTTCTATGTAATTTCAAAAAGAAACGCCCTTGACATGGGCGCTAATTTAAAGAAGCGACCCACACTAGGGCGCTAATTATTGTTTTGACGCCCTGCCCAGAAGTCGTCAATTGCATGTAATTAATAAATACCCACGTTTAAAATTTAATATCTATGTAACCATGAATCTAATATATTGCATGAGTATACCTGTGAAATCCTACTATTTTTCCTGTCATGATCATGTACCCTTTTTCCTGGAATTTTATTATCTGAAAATTGGTAAATTCTGGAATTCACAACCTTGTCAAGGTCGCCTCTTATTGAACTAACGCCCCAGAACAGGGCGCTAATTGAAAAGTAACGCCCCTGTCCAGGATGCGTTTTTGCTAAAATTCCATATTATCTAAATTCTGCAAAAATAAAAATACAGAATGGACGACTGCTGTATAAGTCGTCAAAATTGTAATTAAACGCCCTTGTAAAAGGCGTTAATTTCATTAAAAATGACTTTACCTAAGTCGCTACTTTCCTGAGTTATTATTTTCACGGATACTGATAACCGAGGGTTTCAATATATAAGTATAATATCGGCACTATATTCCACTCCGTGAATATAGTCCCATGTTTCATGATGTTTTATCGTTTACCCATTAAGTCTTAGTGACATACAAGCTCTCCATTGGACATTCCGTTCCTTTGGACTAGCGAGTTAGTCATAGAGACCTCCATAAGACTCCTCGAGCCTTGGATTCCCTCAAGGCCGACTGAGCTGGTTGTACCCTAAAAACCCATTACACAATTTTTGCCATGTCACTCTGTAGAAACATGGTATACCGGCCCTCATGTCATGCCATGTGTATGATATGAGAATTATCTTAATGAACGGGGTAAAGCATGACATTGTTATGATGTTCCTGTAAACCCCAATTCTATATCAACATTGTTATGATGTTCTTGTAAACCCCAATTCTATATTAAACTTGATGTTCTTGTGGACCTCAATTCTATATAAAGAATGTCCATACTTGTTTGTCATGGTACCCAAGTTAGGGAACCAATTCCACCTAGTTTTTATCGATAATCGTGATTGTACTGTTACTATCGCCTATCTATGTCAAGTGTCATATTTTGGACTCTATTCTATCAAAGTCTATCCTACGTGTCTACAAGCTTTATCCTTGAAATTCCATATTGGCTATATACAAAAGTGGATGTTAAAAATACATGATTAATGCCTGCGCATATAGGGCCCGATCTGGTCCTGGGAGGAGCACCCGAAAGTACTTGTGCCCATGGGAGTTGATTGATCACGGTATTGGCATTATACCGAAGTGCATGACTAGCTCGATTGAACATTCCACAAATCTTGTACTTGACTTGATATTACATGACTTGCGTGGCCCGAGAAAGGGTAATTGTATACTTGCTTGACTTGAAACAAAATAGCCAAATTCCAACATGACATGATGAGTTTGCTTGCTTGAATATCTTGATATCTTTTGATATAAGTTCTTGAAAGTTCATGACTAGTACTTCCTGCTATCTTACTGTTATCCACTCTCTCTATCTTGTCGTTTTGCGAGCATGCATAGCTATAGTGCATTCATGGAAAAATGTAATTACTTAAACCCATTGCTAGTTCTTGAGATATAATTTCCTACTGAGCGTTCACTCACTCAGTGTTTCCCTACTTTTCAGGTAAGTCCGACGATGAGGGAATTCAATCTGATCGGGAAAGTCAAGAGTGAAAGAGTTAGAGCTCCTCAAGCGTCAATTAGTCCTGTCTTTTCTCTATTTTTCTTGAGTCAAGCGTTGTATTTTTATTTTATTGAGTCTAGTATTTGCAAGGGTTTGTAATAGACATATTCTTATTAAAGGAATTAATGGATTGGGTTATCTTTATATTTGCGCACTCTGTCTTTGTGTCGAATACACTACTACTCTGATTGACATGATTGATATAAACTCGTCGCGCATCTCCGGGTACCTTCCGCGCTCGGGGCGTGACAGTTTTTGTGGTATCAGAGCCTAGGGTATTCAATTCCTAGGAAAACCCAAGTCCTAGGATAGGTTCAAACCCTTAACCAGTGAGATTGGGTAGAACCAAGGGTTGAGTTAACATAAAAACTTAAAAGCCCTTAACGCGAGTATATACTAACATAGTTATTGTAATTGTAGGATAATGGCTGCCGAACGTACTCAGTGGCGCAACATGCAGCGTACACTCCAAGGCATGACCCAAGTGCTGCAACAAGTAGCACATGGAGGTGCACAATGAGCCGGAAGTCTCCACCAAGTCTTCAAGAACATGAACCCTCCCAAATTCATGGGTTCTACTGATCCGGATGACGCAGAGCACTGGATTAGGGAGACGGAGCGTATATTCCGTGTTATGCAGTGCACGGATCAAGATAAAGTCTTATTAGCTACTTTCCAACTAGAAAGGGATGCCCGATGCTGGTGGGAGTCAGTCGAAGCTACTATAAATCAAGACCAAATTACTTGGAAAGAATTTGTTGAACATTTCAACAATAAATATTTTTCAGACCGAGTCCAAGAAAAGAAAGCTACCGAATTTGCCGCACTCAAGCAACGGTCATTATCGGTGGCGGAGTACGAGGCACAATTCTCTAGATTGTCTCGGTATGCTAAGCACTTAGTTAGCACTGAGAAGATGAAAGCTAGGAGGTTCCTTAATGGGCTCAGGCCCCAATATATTACCCAGCTGGCGCCAATGGATATTCAGGTCTACTCAGAGATAGTACGTCGAGCTCAATTGTTAGAAGATGCCACGGAGCTATCAGATAGAATCCGTGGGAAGGATAAGAAGGAACAAGTTACAAGTTCGGGTTCCTTTAAACCCAACTTCAAGAAGAGGCCTAGCACTGGAGGTACTTCTTCTCAAGACCAAAAATTTAAGAAGACCAAGCCCTTCTCTATCACTACTACACCTTTGAATATAATATGCAAGCATTGTGACAAGGCTGGTCATAAAGCCGAAGAGTGTTGGAGGAAACTTGGAGCATGTCTCCGTTGCGGGAGCCGTGAGCATCGGATTCCCGATTGCCCATTACTTAATGATCAAACCGATGACGAAAAGCGCCCGGTAACCAAGAACACTCGTCTTCACGCAATTAAGGAGACCGAAGAATAAGAAGGCAGACTAGTAGAAGGTACACTGAAAGTTTGTTCCAAGTATGCACATGTCTTATTTGATACGGGTGCATCACATTCTTTTATTTCCAAGAAGTTTGCTAACCCACTACCTATGGAACCAGAATGGATGAAAATAATTTTATCTACTCCTCTCGGAAACGAAACCGATATTACTCACCATTATCAAAACTGTGAAGTCTTGGTAAAAGGAAGAAATCTTCCTATCGATCTCATATGTTTAGATCTAAAGGAGTATGATGTCATACTGGGAGCGGATTGGTTATCCAAATACCAGGCAACAGTCGATTGCCGTAATAGCAAGGTTACTTTCAAGGACTTTCCAGAACTAGTCTATTCTAGCCCTAAGAGTCGGAGCGAGTCACCTCTTATTTCGGCTCTCCGAGCTAGCAAGCTAATAAGGAAAGGATGTGTATCTTTCCTTGCATTTGTCACGATTAAGGAGGCTAAGGAAACTAAGATAGAAGATATCCCAGTTGTGCAAGAATTTCCGGATGTGTTTCCGGAAGATTTGCCTGGATTACCCCCACAAAGAGAAGTGGCCTTCACCATCGACTTAGTCCCTGGTGCTAGACCTGTTTCTAAGGCACCTTATAGAGTGTCCCCTGCTGAACTCAAGGAGTTAAAGGAGCAATTAATGGAACTTCTTAAGAAAGGATTCATTAGACCGAGTACTTCCCTGTGGGAAGCGCATGTGCTCTTTGTAAAGAAGAAGGATGGATCCATGAGACTATGCATCGACTATCGACAGTTGAATCATCTCACTATCAAGAACAAGTATCCACTGTTGAGAATCGATGAGTTATTTGATCAAATATCTGGATCCAAGTATTTTTCAAAGATTGATCTCAGGTCAGGATATCACCAACTAAGGATCAAGGATGATGACATTTATAAGACCGCATTCAGAAGCAGGTATGGCCATTATGAGTTTGTTGTTATGCCTTTTGGACTAACAAATGCCCCTGCTGCCTTTATGCAGTTAATGAATAGTATATTCAGACCTTATTTAGATCAATTCGTGGTGGTTTTTATTGATGATATATTAATATATTCCAAGACTAAGGAAGAGCATGAGGAGCATTTGAGGATTGCATTACAAATATTAAGGACAAATCGATTATATGCCAAGCTCAGCAAGTGTGAGTTCTGGCTTGAAGAAGTAACTTTTCTCGGACATGTGATATCAAAGGATAGATTATCTGTAGATCCATCAAAGGTTGAAGCTGTGAAGAATTGGGAAAGACCGACCAATGCTAGCGAGATCCGAAGTTTCTTAGGTCTTGCCGGCTATTACAGGCGATTCATCAAGGATTTCTCTAAGATCGCCGTGCCGCTTACTAGGCTAACTCGCAAGGAGATCCGTTATGAATGGAGTGAGGAATGTGAAAGAAGCTTCCAAAATCTCAAGGATCATCTAACTACAGCTCCGGTCTTAGCGTTACCAATGGAAGGAGAGAAAT
The DNA here is from genome assembly GCA_022559845.1 of Amorphophallus konjac. Classification (NCBI taxonomy): domain Eukaryota; kingdom Viridiplantae; phylum Streptophyta; class Magnoliopsida; order Alismatales; family Araceae; genus Amorphophallus; species Amorphophallus konjac. Next base: position 175,465,288 of record CM040126.1, on the reverse strand, counting down.
TCGAGGTATACACTGATGCTTCTGGCATTGGCCTCAGATGTGTTCTAATGCAACAAGGAAAGGTTATAGCTTATTCTTCTCGTCAATTGAAGAAGCATGAAGAGAACTACCCCATCCATGACTTAGAATTGGCCGCGGTGGTATTTGCACTCAAAATATGGAGACATTATCTTTATGGAGTACAGTTTACTGTATACTCTGATAACAAGAGTCTCAAGTATCTCTTTTCACAAAAGGAACTAAATATGAGGCAAAGACGTTATCTAGAATATCTCAAGGACATCAACTTCAATATACAATATCATCCCGGAAAGGGTAACCATGTAGCAGATGCCCTTAGTCGAAAGCCGAGAGCACTGTTAGCCAATTGTATGATTCAAGAATGGAAATTGCTGGAGCAATTCTCTGAACTCAATATAAGCATGGACACAGACTTTCAATGTGTCACATTATCTCATATAAGCATTCATCCAGACCTATTATCTGAAATACGAGCGCTTCAAGATAATGACCCAATATTAGTAGAGATCAAAGGCAAACTGGAAGGACAATCTGATTTCCAAATAACTTGTGAAGGAAGATTAATGTTCAGGAATAGAACTTGCATACCGGATTGTCCCGAGTTAAAGAAGAAGATCTTAGATGAAGCTCATAGATCAAGGTACACGATTCATCCAGGATCAACCAAAATGTACCAAGATGTGAAGAGGAATTTTGGTGGCCCAACATGAAAAGGGAAATAGCAGACTATGTATCACGCTGTCTCACTTGCCAACAGGTCAAGGCGGAACACCAAAAGCCTGCTGGAAAATTACATCCTCTAGATATTCCCAAATGGAAGTGGGAGAATATTAGTATGGATTTCATTATGGATTTATCTAAATCAAAAGGAGGACATGATGGAATATGGGTTATTATTGACCGATTGACTAAATCGGCGCATTTCTTGCCAATAAAGAGCCGATGGTCAGTTGATGTTTTGGCTGCATTATACATCAAGGAAATAGTCAGATTACATGGTATTCCTGTTTCAATCGTGTCTGATAGAGATCCCCGTTTTACTTCTCATTTTTGGAAGGGACTACAACATTCGTTGGGAACAAGGCTTAACTTTAGTACAGCTTTTCATCCTCAAACGGATGGTCAGACCGAGAGAACTAATCAGGTGGTTGAAGATATGCTCAGAGCTTGCATCATTGATTTCGATGGAAGCTGGCATGATCACTTGCCGTTGGTGGAATTTGCATACAATAATAGCTACCATGCAAGTATACAAATGGCACCTTTCGAAGCTTTATACGGAAGGAGTTGCCGATCACCCTTATGCTGGGATGAAGTTGGAGAGAAACAACTGCTAGGTCCAGACATGGTAAGGGTTACCACTGAAAGAATACAATTGATTCGAGAAAGACTGCAAGTTGCTCAGTCTAGGCAAAAGGCTTATGCCGACACGAGAAGGAGAGATCTTGAGTTCCAAATCGAAGATCATGTATTTCTTAAGATATCGCCGGGACGTGGCATACGGAGATTTGGTGTTAAGGTACACCATGATTCATTGGACCTTTTGAGATACTGGAAAGAGTTGGCGAGGTGGCTTATCGCATCGCATTGCCTCCTCAATTGTCCGATGTTCATAATGTGTTCCACATATCTATGTTGAAGAAGTATGTACACGATCCATCACATATTATTGAAAATGGAGACTTAGTGATCCAAAAGGATCTCACATATTAGCAGAAGCCCATGAAGATACTAGATCATGAAGTACGTACCCTAAGGAATAAGGTTATTCCCATGCTAAAGGTACAATGGAGTAAGAGTTCCGATCATGAAGCCACATGGGAGACCGAGGAATCCATGAGGAAATGATTCCCAGAATTATTTTAAGGTAATAGGCTCTACACTCTCCACATGTATATGCGATTGAATTTGGGGACCAAATTCTTTTAAGTGGGGGAGGGTGTAGCAACCCTGGAAAAATAAAGATTTTTAAAATAAATCAAATTAGAATAAACAAATTCTTAATTAGTCAAAATAGGCTAAAAGATTTAAGTAAGTAAAAGAAAAATCAAGAGGAACAAATAAATAGAACCAAAAATGTGAATAACGCCTTGATTCAAGGCGCTAATTAAAATTAAACGTCTCTGGCTAAGGCGTGAATTGAAAAAGGGACGCCCACTAGACAAGGCGTCAATTCTCAAACAACCAAAATAAATAAAAGGGCAATTAAACGTAACACCCTTTGCTTAGGCGCGTTTTCGCAAGAAACAACATTATCAAAGGCATCAATTTAAATTCAACGCCCTCACTTAAGACGTTAATTCAGTTCGAGTTTCGTTCGACTCTATCTCGGGAAAGTTTATGGATTAGTACGAGTTAGTAGAATATAGAAAGGACTCTATCAAGGCAATACTACCCTTAATCAAACTCTAACTCTATTAGGGTTCCCCAAAACCCTATAAATAATCATTGTCCATCAAACCCTAAAAATCTATTTGGTCGAAGCTCTGCTGCTGCGTACGTGAAGAACAGGTAATGTTCTTCTTCCCCTGTCTACGGTTTTAGTTATGAAGAATATTAATTGTTCTTCATCTTATTCTCCTGTAGGTTGCCTGCATCTAGAAGGAACGCCCATATAGTGGAAGGACGTGAAGTTCTTCATCATCATCTTCTTCTTCTTCCTCCGGTAATCAGAAGACTCTGTTGCTAACAGAGAGTCCTTTTCTCTTCACAAATCTTAACCGAGTCTTCACACAGATCATCAGGTAGGTTTTCTCAAGATCGTAGCCCAAACTAGCTTAAGATCTTAATAATATCATCGGTCGTGCATGCATATAGTTTTATTGTGGTTTCAGATGGTTTCTATGTAATTTCAAAAAGAAACGCCCTTGACAAGGGCGCTGACCCACACTAGGGCGCTAATTATTGTTTTGACGCCCTGCCCAGAAGTCATCAATTGCATGTAATTAATAAATACCCACGTTTAAAATTTAATATCTACGTAACCATGAATCTAATATATTGCATGAGTATACTTGTGAAATCCTGCTATTTTTCCTATCATGATCATATACCCTTTTTCCTGGAATTTTATTATCTGAAAATTGGTAAATTCTGGAATTCACGACCTGGTCAAGGTCGCCTCTTATTGAACTAACGCCCCAGAACAGGGCGCTAATTGAAAAGTAACGCCCCTGTCCAGGATGCGTTTTTGCTAAAATTCCATATTATCTAAATTCTGTAAAAATAAAAATACAGAATGGACGACTGTTGTATAAGTCGTCAAAATTGTAATTAAACGCCCTTGTAAAAGGCGTTAATTTCATTAAAAATGACTTTACCTAAGTCGCTACTTTCCTGAGTTATTATTTTCACTGATACTGATAATCGAGGGTTTCAATATATAAGTATAATATCGGCACTATATTCCACTCCGTGAATATAGTCCCATGTTTCATGATGTTTTATCGTTTACCCATTAAGTCTCAGTGACATACAAGCTCTCCATTGGACATTCCGTTCCTTTGGACTAGCGAGTTAGTCATAGAGACCTCCATAAGACTCCTCGAGCCTTGGATTCCCTCAAGGCCGACTGAGCTGGTTGTATCCTAAAAACCCATTACACAATCTTTGCCATGTCACTCTATAGAAACATGGTATACCGGCCCTCATGTCATGCCATGTGTATGATATGAGAATTATCTTAATGAACGGGGTAAAGCATGACATTGTTATGATGTTCCTGTAAACCCCAATTCTATATCAACATTGTTATGATGTTCTTGTAAACCCCAATTCTATATTAAACTTGATGTTCTTGTGGACCTCAATTCTATATAAAGAATGTCCATACTTGTTTGTCATGGTACCCAAGTTAGGGAACCAATTCCACCTAGTTTTTATCGATAATCGTGATTGTACCGTTACTATCGCCTATCTATGTCAAGTGTCATATTTTGGACTCTATTCTATCAAAGTCTATCCTACGTGTCTACAAGCTTTATCCTTGAAATTCCATATTGGCTATATACAAAAGTGGATGTTAAAAATACATGATTAATGCCTGCGCATATAGGGCCCGATCTGGTCCTGGGAGGAGCACCCGAAAGTACTTGTGCCCGTGGGAGTTGATTGATCACGGTATTGGCATTATACCGAAGTGCATGACTAGCTCGATTGAACATTCCACAAATCTTGTACTTGACTTGATATTACATGACTTGCGTGGCCCGAGAAAGGGTAATTGTATACTTGCTTGACTTGAAACAAAATAGCCAAATTCCAACATGACATGATGAGTTTACTTGCTTGAATATCTTGATATCTTTTGATATAAGTTCTTGAAAGTTCATGACTAGTACTTCCTGCTATCTTATTGTTATCCACTCTCTCTATCTTGTCATTTTGCGAGCATGCATAGCTATAGTGCATTCATGGAAAAATGTAATTACTTAAACCCATTGCTAGTTCTTGAGATATAATTTCCTACTGAGCATTCACTCACTCAGTGTTTCCCTACTTTTCAGGTAAGTCCGACGATGAGGGAATTCAATCTGATCGGGAAAGTCAAGAGTGAAAGAGTTAGAGCTCCTCAAGCGTCAATTAGTCTTGTCTTTTCTCTATTTTTCTTGAGTCAAGCGTTGTATTTTTATTTTATTGAGTCTAGTATTTGCAAGGGTTTGTAATAGACATATTCTTATTAAAGGAATTAATAGATTGGGTTATCTTTATATTTACGCACTCTGTCTTTGTGTCGAATACACTACTACTCTGATTGACATGATTGATATAAACTCGTCGCGCATCTCCGGGTACCTTCCGCGCTCGGGGCCTGACATAGGAAGACTTGGAAACCCTGGAGTGCACCTGCTAGAGGTGTCACTCAACTAATAAGACCCAAGAGTCTTTGGGTCCCCAAATTCGCAAATTGATCTTACCTTGCAGGTGTGCCTTGGAAGTTGATGAATAAAGGGGTTAATAATCCAAGACACTCAAGAATGAAACCCCCAGGACTGCACTAGTCAGGTTAGTTCTAAAAATATGTTCTAAATTCTGTTCTCAAAAATTGTTTGCTTCAGATGCTTGCATATCAGATTAATCTATCTGTGCTTAATTGAAACCTCTTGAAAAATTGATTGATTTCGCATGATGTTCTTGCTGATCATGACCAGTCTCGTTGCATAGTGCATATATATAGTGTGATGCATTGCATATCATCTAAATTGAAAAATCCAAAAAGGAATAAGTCATTGCATCTAGACAGGGGGAGTATTTGAGTCTCACTAGTCGTTCACCTCTTGAACCCTTCCTGTCTAGCTATTCGGTTCACTTTCATATTCATGTGTGTTGATTTCATTCTAATTTGAGAGTTGGATTGTTTGAAAAATTATCCTGTGTCAGCCTGTCATTGATTTCTGAATAAAGAATGCTCTAATGTTTGAACAATTGTTATGCACAACTGAGTGTCATACGCATGCTTTGCATAGTTGATGTTTCAAATTGATGCATGTCTTGCACTGAGTATAGATAGTTGCATGTCTTGCATATAGTCCGTGCATCTTGTGTTCAAATAGCATGAAGGTCGGTGCATCATAATGTCAGGAAGAGGGTAGTAATGTCTGAACTTGGTGTGTTGGGTTTTCATTGAATACACTGCATTTAGTCAGGGGGAGTAGATGGATGTCTTTCAGAAAATTCATTTAATAAGATGACCCATTGCATCCAGGCAGGAGGAGCATTTTTGACCTATTAATCCTTTTCTATCCAGACTCTTCATGTCCAAATATGTGAATTGCTCTCTTGCTCCTGTGTATTTCACTCGAATTCTTCTCTTTTGACTAATCAACTGCTGAAATCCTTGAAAATCTGTTCAAATTCTTTCATAGCAGAATTATGTGATCTGGTGTGGATAAGTTGTTCAGTTGCATTAATTGGACTGAGTTGAGAAATCTAAGTTGTGTACCTTGTTTATATGTCTGAAACTTGAGAAGAAACTTCTATCATACAGAGTTAAGAATGTCCACTGATTCAAATTGGTATAAGCCTAATGTATTCTCGGATTTGAATTTGAATGATTGAAAGTATCTGAATCATAAGGTTTAATAATTTTTAACCACCCATGTCATAAAATATCTAGACTCATTCATCTGAATTCTGAAAATATAAGATCAATGCTACTTTGGTAGAGACACATAGAATGAGTATTGTTTTTAAACATTAACCTAAAAAATGTTGACTCAATTGAAAAATTGAATTCAGAGCAATGATTTGGTCACTGAGAAACTGGATACTCTATCAATGAAATAGAGTAATTCTTTATCATGAAGTACCATAGCTATTACTGGTGAAAATCTATTGAAAAATCTGACAGAGCAATAGCATGTCTGTGTTGAGTAACTGGGGCGTCTAGCCTCTGATCAAGGTGTCTCCTCATGTAAAAAGAGACTTCTAGTGCTAACTCTGCTCTCAAAGTTGAGAGGCAATGAAAGTTATCACACTGAGTAACTGGGTCACTTAACCTAAGACGTGTTGTGCCTCACGTAAAAAGATGTTGATCAACTTAAATTACTCAGGAAAAGTATAATGTGCTAATCAAAACAAAATGTCTTGCAAAAATAGTCAACTCACATTCTAGTAAGGGTGTTTAATCTCAATTCTGCTCTGTGTGACTCTCAAAGGTGTCATTGAGAGTATTTGAGTAAGTTGGAGGATGTTTGATCTGGAGCATTGCTTGATTAGCTGGTTAATCCTTACTAAAACTTAGTTTCAGATATGAGTAATGAATTTAATTGACAGATTCAGTATACATCATGCTTAAACTAGGTGGTGATGTAGGTTAATTCATAACCCCTTATGATAGGAGAGTCTATTCTTGCATGGACTTATAACTGTGGTACCCGCTATATAGTAATTTCTTTTGATCAGGTTCACCTCTGACAACTTGATCATCCACTCATTGGTCACTTCTTGCTCTGTGACTGTCATATTCTGCTCAATCTCTGTTGAATGATTCTTGAAAAATCCTATGCCACTCTTCCAGTGATATCACTCTATCTTTGGCTACAATTACTTCTTTTACATCACCAGTCTCGTTTTACTCTCCACACTGTTAGAATCTTCCATCTTGTTTCTGTAACCAGTTCTGGTTCTGTGGACTTTCCACCTGCTTTATTCTGCCCATACATATGTGAGGTGCTACAACCATTATTGTTTTGGATTCCTTGTGATGACAGATTTCAGATTGCTTCATTGGTTAACCAGAGTTCATTCCTGCACGTCAGGAGGAGTTCTGCGTCATCTGCATTTAAGGGGAGAGTAGTCAAACATTCATGTTGATAGGGGGCGTTCTTATATTCTACTCTTCAGTGCTCATCTTGAATATTACACTTTGGGGGAAAATAGCTCTACTGTGCTTTCATGTAGTCAAAGGGGAGATGTTATATCTATCTTTTCATACCTGCTTAATCTTTTCTCTCTCTCAAACTTTTTTCTTTTTGATGAAGTCAAAGGGGGAGAATAGTTTGGGTCTGTGTGATTCATAGTGTTCATAGTGTTGGCATCATCAAAAAGGGGGAGATTGTTGTGCCCCTGTGGTTTTGATGTCAGCAACAACTATGTTTTGATGTCAGCAAGCACTATGGGTTTTGATGTCTGCAAGACTGTTGTACCCCTGTGTTTTTGATGTCAGTAAGTACTATGATTACATGTGAATGATTGATTGAGAATCTTATTTGCATGTCATTCCGTCAAACAGGTTGTGTGCATATTAATTGCCATATGCATACACTGCATCAGTGCATCATCAGTCACTTCAATTCAATATTGATGCGTGTTCATTATGCATACAACATCAGTGCAGGGTTAATAGTCTAGGCCTATGCATTTCATAACTATGTTTCATGTGGCCATAAGTTAGTACATGCCAATTCAAGGGTTAAAGTATGTACAGAGTTTGCCTAGACTGCATCAACTCAAGTCTGTACATTCTTTGGTGGCTAGTCTGTACAACCTCCATTGTTTCATTCGACCAAGTCAGTTCAGCCAGTGGTCTTCATGCATATACATAGTCTATGCATTGATTTGTCTCGCACATACACTAAGTCTGCACATGGTGACTTAGCGAGTCTATACATTCGTGAACATAGTTAGTGCATCCTTTTGCATCATTGTCCTTTACACATATACATAGTAAGTGCATTTGTTTGCTCAATACATAGGCATAGTCAGTGCATTCGGTTGTTTCATGTCTATACAAAGTCTGCACATTCTCTGCTGATATGTCCGTGCATCATTTTAGCAAAGTCTGTACATCGTCTTGTCACATGCATGCAAAGTCTGTACACTCCTTGATAGCATGCCTGAGCATTTCTCTTCAATGTGCATACTTTCCTATATGCATTTGTGCATCTTTCAAGACAAAGTTTGTACACTCTTCACCCGGCATTCAAAGTCTATATATTCTGTTGCATACATACGTAAGGTAGTGTCATGCACTCAAAGTCCACACATGCACACGCATAGTTTGTGCATCATGCATTCATGCTTAAACTCTAGGCATAGCAAGTATGCACATTGGTTGTACATAGCACACAAAGTCTGTACACTCGTTGATGGCATGCCCGTGCATTCATCATCAATGTGCATACCTTATTATATGCATACTGCATTACACGCTATAAAGTCTGTACATGCTCAGTTCAAATATCAAACTTACTCGATGCATCCTTTCTTTCCTTTCAGATTAATTCACACTGATAACAAGCCTAATCTGACAGGACTGCTGCTCGAGGTGCTTAATAATGGCACGTGATCCAAGAATGGAGATGGCTCAGGATCGTGACACGTGTAATGCAGTGAGCTGAAATGTTGCCACGTGGTCTAGGCTCTTGGGCGAGAATCGTAGAGAGCACACGCCCTATCTGTTCACTGCTCTATAAATAAGAAGCTTCTTCCAGAGGAGCAGGGTGATCGTGAGCAGAGTGATCGAAGTAGGGGAGCCCATCTGAAAGAGCAGAAGCAGAGAGAGAGAGAGCCTGCACGATCCGGAAGAAGAGAAAGAAAGAAGAAGAAAAAGAGAAAGAGAGATCAGCAGAAGAAGAAAAAGGAGAGTGAAAGAGAGATAGAGAGTTCGTGAAAAAGAAGAGAGAAGACTTCTTTGAAGATGTGTTATCTGTTGGCTCATGGATCAGATCCAGACCAACTTGCTCCTTGAGAGCTGTTCTGTGCTTTACCGTATACAGCTTTCTGTTGCTGTGTCCTTTCCGTATTTTGTTTTTCTTTTACCTCTGTTTCAAGCTGTTAGTCAGCAGAGCTAAGCTATATTGCTCAGCGGTTGCGGAGGAGGATTCCTCTGGTCAGCAAGCTGTGTTGCTCAGCGGGCGAGGTGGATACCTCGGACAGCAAGCTGTGTTGCTCAGCGGGCAGAGGAGGATTCCTCTGGACGGGTTAAGCTGTAGTCCCCAGCGGTTGGCAAAGCTGTAATGCCCAGCGGTCAAGCTGTTAGTCAGCGGTTGTAGGTAAGCTGTGAGGCCCAACAGTTTAAGCTGTGTATCAGCGAAATCCACACTCTAGTTGGAGTGTGGGGTGGACGTAGGTCTGGAGGACCGAACCACCTTAAAAATCTTCTGTGTAGTGGTTTGATTATCTATTGTGTTTCGCTAGATGCATGCTTAGGTTCAATGTGTTCTTTCATCTAGTGAGTGGTTTATTCGCACACCACATATTTGATTGGAATTGGGTTTGCACACTAGCTCATATAGAGTAGATCAGAAGTTAAGTCTATCTGATCTTTCCATTTCGTTCGAAAAGAACACCTGTGTCATACAAGGCACTTATTTGTGTTAATTCCGCATCTCTGATTGTTATAATTTTTAATTGGGGTAAAATTCTTAAGGATATATTCATTCACCCCCCTCTGAATCCATCGCACCGATCCCAACATACACTTTTTGGTCCTTCTTACTTTTGGCCTACGTTAGCCATTGCTTGGTCCAGAGAATGGTCACGGCACGGTGGAGCGAACACCTCACCCCTTTGCTGAAGGCGTGAGCGCTCTCCTGCCCTAGTGACTCATATACTCGGACTAGAATTGACTGGCGAGCGGAAAGGGGAAGGAAGAGAATAATGAAAGAATGGAGTCATCATTTAACAACAAATGAAGAGTTTTCATTCTATGAAATAAAAAGATACATGTTACACGGGGCATATCCCGGAATGCATAAAGTCCATCAAATAGGGAGGGGAATAGAGGAGACTATGGCAGAGGGCGTCGGAATATGTCCTCCAGCTCCGGAATACCCAAAGAAGGATGCAGGTCAGTTCTTGCAACCGAGACTCAGCGACCTCCAGTTGGGATCATTTCTCCTCGAGGGAAGCAGCTTGTCCCTCGGCCATTTCTGCTTCTTCTATCTTCTGGACTTCCAGACGCCATATTTCTTGAAGCTCAGCCTCTACCCTTGAAAGTTTGACTTGTAGCTCTGCTATCCGGGCCGTAAGGAAGCTTCGGCGCTGCAAAGAGGCACTGGCATCATCCCTCATCTGCGCCACGGTCCCTTTCAGAGAGACGAGAGTTGCTCGACATTCAGCTCGCTCCAATGTTATGGCCGTCAGCTGGTCAGTTACCTCTCGGCCTAAGAACTCCCTTCTGTTCACATATTTCAGCAGTAGAATTACCCGTGGAGTCCAGTCGTCCATGGGGTAGCCGAAAGCCAACAGCGAGCGGGACAAGTGCTCTATCAAGCCCCTCAGCTGAACATAAGTCAAATTTCTGCTAGCCGCTATGGTCTGCTGAAGGGTCCCTAAGAATTGCCACACGAGGTCACTCGATGACTGGAGACCGAGCGGTGACGTCTCGGGTAGTTTGAACTCCACTCTGCTATCCACGGTGGCCCAGATATCGTTGCTCATCCTAGAAGATGATGACGGCATGATCTGTAGCGCACTTGCATGGGGAACAACTGCAGTAACTGATATGGTAGCTGGAGTCTCGATGATGATGACTTCCCTGCCAACCCCTTGGGATTAAGCTGCAACAGGGACATCAAGGGCCATGGACATATGCTCCTCGCTGCCAACTTGACTGACCCCCATATGGCCAGTTTCAGCAACAAGAGCAAAGGCCCCAGTAGTCCCGGCTTCCTCTTAAATGATCTCTACTGCCTCTACCTCGAGGGGGCCACCCTTCTCTGAAGCCGACTGTCGTGTGACTTCCAATGGCCGCGAGTCCTCGACTACCACCGACCCGTCAGCCCTCACAAATACTCCAGGTCCTACTGGACCCGCTGCCGCTGCATAGTCTTTGGGATATCACAGTGTGATAGGCCGCAAGACTGGTGGGAAGGTTGCATGACCCGCACCTAGAGCCGGGAGGGGTATCTACACCGTTATGGTTGGCAGCACCACCTCAGTCTGCACCAGAAATATATATATCAGAGAGCTGAAAAGAAAAAGAAAGGAAGGGCAACAAGTGCCGAAAACGGGGGGTTCCTCACCTCAGCCGGCACTAGGCTCAAATCTCCAAGGGTGACCTCTGCAGCCCCAGCCCCTTCACTTACAAGTGATCCTGATGGCCCAGGACCTCTCCATGACAACCGGGGCGGGCTAAAAGTCAGATGATCACTTTCATAAGCCGAAAATGCCCCGGCATCCACAGTCTCTGTGTCGACCAGTGGGAACTCCTCGTCACTAGAGCCGCCACCGTAATCTGTTGGGTCCCGCGAGGTGTAAATGGATCTAGAAGGGGGGTTGAATAGATCCTATCAAAAGCTTTGGCCTATTTAAAGCTCTGAGCTATCGGAAGCATGAACCACTCTTATAAAGTGAATGAATCACTTAGGGACAATGCACAGCGGAATTAAGTAGAGTGGCTCAAATGAAAAGACTTGGATTACAAGCTATGAAACGTTCACACTTCTTTAAGCACATTTGTGATCTTGAAAGAAATAAGACTTGTAGTGCAGGGATCATAAAGCATAACACTAGAGCATGCAATAGTGATGGAAATCAAGCTAGCTGCCGCCAAAGCCGATCGATGAAGCTGCTGGGCTGGAGATTAACGCGCTACCTTTAGGTAGCGCGACCTGAAGAAGGCGCTAGGTTTCCCTAGCGCGTTCTCAGGCAGACGGTCAACTGCAGACGCCCCAACTACCCAGCCCTTGGAACTTGCAATGGCTTCAATGTTCGCTGTTTCCCACTGTTGTAATTGATGTTTAGTGTCGTTTAAGCTTCCCCTTCCCCCTATATATGTACCCCATCTCGTTTGATTATGCAGAGAATGAAAAATGAATTGAAAGTATAGCATGGCTATCTCTCCCCCCCCCCAATCTTTGGAATCCCCTCCCTCCTCCCCTCTATGGGTACGATGCCCACGTTCTTCCTCTAATCCTCCCCTCTTCCCTTTCACGGAGGCCGTTCGAAGATCCGGGTGCATCGGCTTTGAGAAGAGGCCGGGTGTGAGGCCCCATTCGGGCTCCATTCTTCCTCCACCGACGATCGACGCCCTCCACCCTCGCCAACGACGTTGCTATGGCCATGACGGAGATTGGTTGCTCCGGTCCTGCGATGGGATCGGGTGTGATGCCCCAGCCAACACCCTACTGGTCCTAGCTCGCCCTGCCATGCCCCTTTCTCCCTCGTCGCCCACCCCCGCTCCCACCTTCACCAAGTTATCCTAGCTAGCAATAGGTTAGTTTAATCGATGTTTAGGGTCCCCTTGTTTTGTTTAAGACCCCCCCCCCCGTGTCATATCCACTCTCCTATGTGCCCTCCCCTTGTGAATCACTCCCCTGAAGTCATCCACGAGCGCCCCTAAGTCCAACTTCATCGTCCGGCTGCTGTCTGAGAAGGCGCCATATCGTCCTAGCGCGATCTTCATGAAGGCGCTAGGAACCTATAGCGCGACAATGATCTGAAGGTTGAAGAAGGCCACCCCCTCCCAATCTTGTTTCACATCAAATGGTATCAGAGCTTAAGGAACCAGCCTGTTCTCACAAAATGGGATCTTGAGCTTCTAGGTTCGAGGACGAACCTTCCAAAGTGGAGGGGTTTGATGGAAATCAAGCTAGCTGCTGCCAAAGCCGATCGATGAAGCTGCTGGGCTGGAGATTAACGCGCTACCTTTAGGTAGCGCGACCTGAAGAAGGCGCTAGGTTTCCCTAGCGCGTTCTCAGGCAGACGGTCAACTGCAGACGCCCCAACTACCCAGCCCTTGGAACTTGCAATGGCTTCAATGTTCGCTGTTTCCCACTGTTGTAATTGATGTTTAGTGTCGTTTAAGCTTCCCCTTCCCCCTATATATGTACCCCATCTCGTTTGATTATGCAGAGAATGAAAAATGAATTGAAAGTATAGCATGGCTATCTCTCCCCCCCCCCCCAATCTTTGGAATCCCCTCCCTCCTCCCCTCTACGGGTGCGATGCCCACGTTCTTTCTCTAATCCTCCCCTCTTCCCTTTCACGGAGGCCGTTCGAAGATCCGGGTGCATCGGCTTTGAGAAGAGGCCGAGTGTGAGGCCCCATTCGGGCTCCGTTCTTCCTCCACCGACGATCGACGCCCTCCACCCTCGCCAACGACGTTGCTATGGCCACGACGGAGATTGGTTGCTCCGGTCCTGCGATGGGATCGGGTGTGATGCCCCAGCCAACACACTACTGGTCCTAGCTCGCCCTGCCATGCCCCTTTCTCCCTCGTCGCCCACCCCCGCTCCCACCTTCACCAAGTTATCCTAGATAGCAATAGGTTAGTTTAATCGATGCTTAGGGTCCCCTTGTTTTGTTTAAGATCCCCCCCCCGTGTCATATCCACTCTCCTATGTGCCCTCCCCTTGTGAATCACTCCCCCGAAGTCATCCACGAGCGCCCCTAAGTCCAACTTCATCGTCCGGCTACTGTCTGAGAAGGCGCCATATCGTCCTAGCGCGATCTTCATGAAGGCGCTAGGAACCTATAGCGTGACAATGATCTGAAGGTTGAAGAAGGCCACCCCCTCCCAATCTTGTTTCACATCAAATAGCTTGCAACAACCGTGCGTGTGTGTGTGTGATATGTTGAATACTCAAAGTGCATATGCGTGTGAACAATCTAACCAAGTATGGAAGCACACGAACCTGTGAATGGGGTTAGAAGATATAGATCAATCACACACGATAAACAACCCACAACACAGGGATTTTTAAGGTGGTTCAGTTGCAACCCCGCAACCTACGTCCACCCCTCACCAAAACCCGGTGAGGCTACCTTGCTGACTCACAGCTTGACCGGGGACACGCCCCAAACCACAGAACAGAGAAAACCCTCTTTCTATCTTCCTACACACAAAGTCGGCAGGGACGGCTACACCGCAGATCAGAGAACTCCCGATTGCCTTCCTACTAACCACCGGTAGGGACGATCTTCAGTTTCAATAGATTGAATGAAATGAAGAAAGAACAAGATGAAAATGCTCAAACAAGATATATAGATATGCTAGAATGAACTAGATCTTGTCTGAGATTGTTGGATCTTGAATCTGTTGAGGATTTGATCTTCTTTTGATCCTTTTGAGTTGATGGAGCATATATAGGATGTAGCTTGATCTTTCCTTTGAATCTCCTTGAGTTGATGAAGAAGAATATTGGATGTAGCTTGATCTTTTCTTGAATCTCCTTGAGTTGATGAAGAGGTGTATGGATGTAGCTTTGATCACCTTTGAGAGCCTTGAATGCTTCTTGCTTACTTGGAGGTTACTTGGCTTCAGATCTGAGCTTGAATCACCTTGGAAGGATGAAGAACTCCAGCCCGAAGTACTGTTCACGCAGGTGCTACAGTACCCTCGAAATGGCCTCCCTTGAGCTCTCTTTGATTCACTTCATCAACTACATCAACTAGGGTTTCTAACCCTCTTGTATTGGTTTTATAGACTTTGAATGGTCTATAGACAAGCCCCAGACCAGATCCACAAATCATGGGTGATTAGGTGACTTTTGGATTAAACAAATCCATGTTGAATGGCCCTTTTCGAAGTGGAAACAAAAGTCAACAATTGATGGCTCGGGCTGGCGGTCGACCTATAGCTTCTGGCGGTCGACCTCTACTGAGAAATCTGCAAACGGGCGGTCCCTGGTATTTTCGGTTGACCGCTACTGGCTGGTGGTCGACCTGCAGCTGACAGAACTGCAGACGGGAGTCTACTGGCTGGGGCGGTCGACCGCCCCTATGCTGGTGGTCGATCGCCAGCTGGGCAGCCCCCCAGTTCAGTTCGGGTCAATTCGTCAACACTCCAGCTCAGTCGCTTGAGTCCATTAGCAGCCCGTTCATGTCTGTAACTTCATCCTTGTTGGTCTAGAAGGTACCAACTGAATCTTTGTCTTTGGACTCTCATCTTGTTCAGTGACCTTCGCTATTTGAATGAAGCTTGTAGTTGTTGTATAGACTTTGCATCAAGGCTTGGACGTGTAGACTTTGTGTGCATGTATGAACTCTGCACAGATTTTGCACCCTGAGCATGCATGAGCCTGTACAGACTTGCTTCATGAACGTACAGACTTGGTAACTTGATGCACGAACACAACAAAATGCAATGTATATAATTTGCTTGTGAAGTAGCCGGCCAATGTATAGGCTTGTGTTGCAGCCATCAACCAACGTACAGACTTGGAGTTGTGCTAGCAGCCAACGTACAGACTTTGTCTTATGCAACGTACAGACTTTGAGTTGTGCATGTAGCCAACGTACAGACTTCATCTGCAGCAACGTATAGACTTCATCTGCCGCAACGTACAGACTTTGACTTGTGCATGCAGCCAACGTACAGATTTCATCTGCAGCAATGTATAGACTTCATCTGCCGCAACGTACAGACTTTGTGTTGTGCATGCATCCAACGTACAGACTTTGAGCAGCAGCCATCCAACGTATAGACTTCAGCCAACGTATAGACTTTGTTGGATGTATAGACTTGCTGAAGCCGAGTGTACAAACTTTGTTAGATGTATAGACTTGATGAATCCGAGTGTACAGACCTTGTTGGATGTATAGACTTGATGAATCTGAGTGTACAGACTTTGTTGGATGTATAGACTTGCTGAAGCCGAGTGTATGGACTTTGTTGAATGTATAGACTTGCTGAAGCTGAGTGTATGGACTTGCTGATGTATAGACTTGCTGAACCCAAGTGTATGGACTTTGTTGGATGTATAGACTTGCTGAAGCCGAGTGTATGGACTTGCTGATGTATAGACTTGCTGAACCCAAGTGTATGGACTTTGTTGGATGTATAGACTTGTTGAACCATGTCTCTTGATCTTGATCGTTTGCACTGGAGGTATAATGACCTGAAATGTATGAATATTAACATTATCAAGTGTAGGTATGGCTCATTAATGACTACAGAGGCAGACATCATCAAAACCATAAAAGTAATCATGTTGCACACATTTTCAACATTCTCCCCCTTTTTGATGATGGCAACTATGAGTCATTCTGAACTATGAGTCATTAGAGATTCACATGCATTAGTAATTCACATGACAAATATGAGTCAACAACATTCATCTTGTGACAATGACTCACATGGTTCTTACTATATCCCCTTTTGACAATGACACACATGGTTCTTACCACATCCTTTTTTATGAATGACTCACATAATCTTCATAATCACATAATCTCTTTTTTGATGAATGACTCACATAATCTTCATAATCTTCTCCCCCTTTGACAACATCAAAAGATCCAGAAAAGAGAACGAGGGACTTGAGGCTTGGCAAAGACAATGTAAGTGTGAGAGGTGGAGCTACAGCAGCATGATTCAATTCCTCAAATAGTGGAGATGGATAGAGTAGCCAAAGATCAAATTTTTGATTTCAAATTTTGCAGATTTTTAGTGGTTTTCTAATATTCAGATTTTGTTTGGATTTTCTATGCAATGCATGGAAATGATCAAATTTTGATGCAAGCTACAATTGTATGAAGTCAAGACATGCATGCCACCCTAATACATGAAAACATGATGACAATGATGCTAGGACTTATGCCAAATGCCAATGAATGAGAAAGCAATGTGATATCATTTGACAGAGGACACCAATGATTTTGGAGATGACTTAAAAGGTGCATCAAGATGATACCACTTGTTGGATTATACCACTTGTGTAGTATGGTGATGTAATCGGGGCAGCCTGAATGATTTATGTAGATATGGCAGATGAAGGCAAACAACAAGGAGCATCAAGATATGACTTCTCAAGAGAGAATAGAGGTTCTTTAATCTGAAACTAAGTTCATAAATCAGAGTTATGGATTTTTCAGAATTTTCAGTTATAGAACCCAAATGTACTAGCTCTTACATTCAGATTGGTTTAATGCTAATGAGTTTCGGCCTACTCAGTAGAATCACATGAAAACATTTGCATGCAAGTTTAATAGTAGTGAACTAGAAATTCATGTCAAAACCAGATTAACCCTCTCTTATCTTACTCATTCAGTTTCATTGGTTCCCTTGAGAGTGACCACAATAAGTATTGAGGCTAAACACTTAGATGACTTAGATTTGATTCATGAGAGCTACACATTCAGATTTTTCTTTTGAAATCATTTGAAAGATGATTGCTATCATTTTACGAGCAGTCAAGTATAGCAACCACCTTTTGATGTGAGTGTGCACGTTTACCAGACGCAAGCACCCCCAGTTACTCAGTGTAGCTCACGATTTTGCTTCACTTAGAACAGAGATAGCATAGTCACCTCATGACATATCGAACCTCATTTTCTTTGATGAGGAGATATATTTCTCAGCAACAGTGCCATTGCTCTGCCTTGAGCTTACTTTAAGTATAGCCACTTTTTGAAATATATAGATTCAACAAATGTTTAAAAACAATACTTAGCTGAAGTTTCTCGATCAAGGATGTCTTTGTACTCAATAATTTTTCAGATTCAAAATGGCATAATAAGTCAAAACACGAGAAACTAGTTTAAGTCTATTAAACCCGATCACAAACATGTTCAAGACCATCAAACTTCAAGACTCAAGAAATCATTAATGTTAAACCAAAATCATTCATTTTCAAGGCAATCACAAGACTCTATAAGAGAAAATTCTTCTTGAAGATTTACTCTGATAAACAACCTCAATAATAGATTGGGAATCCTCCAAGAAGTTCAATGCACTTTGAATCCAAGTTGAACCACAAAAGGATTAAGCAATATCATGCAGTGGCTTTGTTTAAGAAGAGAGTGTTACATAACTGGTAGGCAAGAATAGATGAAGAACCCTCCCCCTGAGGTTATGCACTGAGCTCAGACAAAAGTAAGTTTTAGACAAAAAGAAATGTGGGGTCGACCTGTCAAAGGAGTGAGGTCGACCGGTAGAATTTTGACTGGATTTTCATGATGAACAAGCTCCCCCTGAGAAGATGCATTCTATGCCATGATGTCAACAGAATGAAGATGAAACATATGCATGAATGCTGCAAAGAGACAGCTCCCCCTTACTATATGGCCTATATGCGACATTGACGCATGGTACGTGGCGGAGGTGAAGCCTCACGCATATTGAGTACTTCTAGGCAATCATAACCTACCATTCCATACATCAACATTTGATATACCATGGCCATGCAAGAATGATGCTATACAAATCATGCAATGTATCGTCAACATGAATTCAATTTTATTATGTATGGATTCGCAATGGATTATGCAGCCTAAGTCTTATGTGAATGCTCAAAGCAATGAAGATGCTGCAATATGATTGCTCATTCTAGATGCATGCTTAGGTTCGAACATTTTTTCTTGTTTTGCTAAACATGATTTGCATTAAAATAGTATGAGATCACAAGATGATGCAAACACAAATCATTCACAATTGATTTTGAACTGAATGCAACATCATGATGTCAATTGCTAGACTCCCCCTTTTGAATAATGCTAACATGAATAACGAGTTGAAAATGCAGCCATGACATGCATCATCAAAAACAAAGTCCAAGAATTTCAAGTGGCTGATATCAGGTAGCAAACAACTCATCATCACATCAAGATGACATTGGGCAGACGTATGATGCACTATCTACATGTCAAGACTAAACATGCAATATGACTAAACCTAAAAGGTCTATGTACATACCTGTGCCTTGAGCTTTTATTTACCTTATCATCCTTTGTTCAGCTCCAAGACATCCTGCACCCAAAAATCTCATTTGGAATTTTTAGGTACCCAAGATTGCTTGGGTCCTTGTAGGTTAACAGCTTTATCATATTCACCAATGTAGCTCATCTGTTTCAGGGAAATTAGATCATCCTTTCTCATTGTATGACAATCATACATGTCATGACCATTTTTCCCACAGTAAAAATAGCGCACAAAAGATTGAGCATTCTTTTTATGTTCATGTGCGTGTGCATATGTATTTTGTTTTTGTGGATAAGCATGGGATTTACCTTTCATGGCATGAAGGTGATGCTTTATCTTCAAGTGCCAGCACTCTTGGATAGTATGGCCAGACTTACCACAATGAGAGCAGCAAGGAGGAAAATTTTTGTTTAAAGCCATGGAGAGTGTTGACCTGCTTGTATGGGAGTGTCGACTCTTCTGACTCCCCATGCAATTCTATGTAGATATCTGCTAAGTAGTTCCTCTGCCAGTATTGACCTGTTTCTTTCCTTGCTCTTTCACTTGATCTCTTGCTCTAAGCTCATCATTTCTCAAGATAAAACAATCATGCACAGTGTGACCATGTTTACCACAATAATAACAATTGACATTCATTTTGTGGAAGGCATGGTATTTAGCATTAGACATGTTATGGTGCATGTTTGGATAGGCATGGTGAATTTTACTTTTCTTTCGAGCAGTGTGCCCTTTTTGGTGACCACGGGAAGTGGTGGCTTCCGGTGAGCCAGAATCTTGGATTTGGGCAAACATTGACAAGAAATCATTCAAACCTTGAATTTTATTTTCAAGTGAGGAAATGTGCTGTTTAGATTCAACAAGGCTCTCTTCACATGCTGCCAATTGCTCATTGAGCATGCCATTTACTGCTTTAAGATTTTGATTTTGTTGTTCGAGAGCATGCAAAGTTTCAGAGTGATCATCAATGACAGATTTGCCTTTTTCATGTGCAACCAGTTTTTCATGCACTTCTTCTTCAACCTTTTCATGTTCAATTTTCTTTTCCAACAATTCTCTATTCTGTTCTTTCAGAGAGTCAATCAGTTTTTGTTGCTATTCAAGATCATTAGAGATTGACTTAGGTTGGTTTTGAAGTTTTATTACAATTTCTTCCAACCTAGTGATTTCACCATGAAGATTTTCATTTTCATCCCTTAGACATGCAATGCTTTGTTTATGAGTATCTAGATCAAAAGAGAGAGTGTTGTTGAGCTCTTCAAAAATAGAACACTTTTTACAAATCGAGCTTTCATTTTTGTTAATTTTCTTGAGATCCTTTTTCAAATTTTTGTTTTCTATTTTTACCTTTTTGTATTGTGTGATCAACTCATCATAGGCTTCCATAAGCTCTTCAAAACTGAATTCCTCGGAGTCAGAGTTTACCTGTGATGAGGATGTATTGCTGGACTATTCTGCACGGTCGACCATGAAGCATTCTTGTTCTTGTTCTTTCCCTTCATGGATTTTCACCAACTTGTCCAATACTTGCTTGGCTGTGCTGCAAGAGGACACAAGATGAGTTAGTCTTAGATCAACTGTAGCTGTAATTAAGTTATATGCAAGATGATTATCATTGTGTTTGGTCTCATGTTCGGCTAACCAATCAATTGAATTTGATGGCAGCTCATGAGGACCATTGTATATAAGAGTCCACAATTGTGGATCTATGGAGCTAACATAGATGAACATTCTTCCAACCCATGTAGAAAAATCTGAACCATCATAAATGGGTAGAGAAGCCATCGAAGCAAGTGTAGTATGTGAATCCATCTTAATAACAAACACAGGGATCTTTCCCAGCAGATCGTTGGATCTGGGAATGACATAGCCTCGCTCTGATACCACTTGTTGGGTCCCGCGAGGTGTAAACGGATCTAGAAGGGGGGGGTTGAATAGATCCTATCAAAAGCTTTGGCCTATTTAAAACTCTGAGCTATCGGAAGCATGAACCACTCTTATAAAGTGAATGAATCACTTAGGGACAATGCACACCGGAATTAAGTAGAGTGGCTCAAATAAAAAGACTTGGATTACAAGCTATGAAACATCCACACTTCTTTAAGCACATTTGTGATCTTGAAAGAAATAAGCCTTGTAGTGCAGGGATCATAAAGCATAACACTAGAGCATGCAATAGCTTGCAACAACCGTGCGTGTGTGTGTGTGATATGTTGATTACTCAAAGTGCATATGTGTGTGAACAATCTAACCAAGTATGGAAGCACACGAACCTGTGAATGGGGTTAGAAGATATAGATCAATCACACACGATAAACAACCCACAACATAGGGATTTTTAAGGTGGTTCAGTTGCAACCCCGCAACCTACGTCCACCCCTCACCAAAATCGGTGAGGCTTCCTTGCTGACTCACAGCTTGACCGGGGACACGCCCCAAACCACAGAACAGAGAAAACCCTCTTTCTGTCTTCCTACACACAAACCAGTAGGGACGGCTACACCGCAGATCGGAGAACTCCCGATTGACTTCCTACTAACCACCGGTAGGGACGATCTTCAGTTTCAATAGATTGAATGAAATAAAGAAAGAACAAGATGAAAATGCTCAAACAAGATATATAGATATGCTAGAATGAACTAGATCTTGTCTGAGATTGTTGGATCTTGAATCTGTTGAGGATTTGATCTTCTTTTGATCCTTTTGAGTTGATGGAGCATATATAGGATGTAGCTTGATCTTTCCTTTGAATCTCCTTGAGTTGATGAAGAAGAATATTGGATATAGCTTGATCTTTTCTTGAATCTCCTTGAGTTGATGAAGAGGTGTATGGATGTAGCTTTGATCACCTTTGAGAGCCTTGAATGCTTCTTGCTTACTTGGAGGTTACTTGGCTTCAGATCTGAGCTTGAATCACCTTGGAAGGATGAAGAACTCCAGCCCGAAGTACTGTTCACGCAGGTGCTACAGTACCCTCGAAATGGCCTCCCTTGAGCTCTCTTTGATTCACTTCATCAACTACATCAACTAGGGTTTCTAACCCTCTTGTATTGGTTTTATAGACTTTGAATGGTCTATAGACAAGCCCCAGACCAGATCCACAAATCATGGGTGATTAGGTGACTTTTGGATTAAACAAATCCATGTTGAATGGCCCTTTTCGAAGTGGAAACAAAAGTCAACAATTGATGGCTCGGGGCTGGCGGTCGACCTACAGCTTCTGGCGGTCGACCTCTACTGAGAAATCTGCAAACGGGCGGTCCCTGGGATTTTCGGTCGACCGCTACTGGCTGGCGGTCGACCTGCAGCTGACAGAACTACAGGCGGGAGTCTGCTGGCTGGGGCGGTCGACCGCCCCTGTGCTGGCGGTCGACCGGCACCTGGGCAGCCCCCCAGTTCAGTCCAGGTCGGTTCGTCAGCCCTCCAGCTCAGTCGCTTGACTCCATTAGTAGCACGTTCATGTCTGTAACTTCATCCTTGTTGGTCTAGAAGGTACCAACTGAATCTTTGTCTTTGGACTCTCATCTTGTTCAGTGACCTTCGCTATTTGAATGAAGCTTGTAGTTGTTGTATAGACTTTGCATCAAGTCTTGGACGTGTAGACTTTGTGTGCATGTATGAACTCTGTACAGACTTTGCACCTTGAGCATGCATGAGCCTGTACATACTTGCTTCATGAACGTACAGACTTGGTAACTTGATGCACGAACACAACAGAACGCAATGTATAGACTTTGCGTGTGAAGTAGCCGGCCAATGTATAGACTTGTGTTGCAGCCATCAACCAACGTACAGACTTGGAGTTGTGCTAGCATCCAACGTATAGACTTTGTCTTGTGCATCGTACAGACTTTGAGTTGTGCATGCAGCCAACGTACAGACTTCATCTGCAGCAACGTATAGACTTCATCTGCCGTAACGTACAGACTTCATCTGCCGCAACATACAGACTTTGAGTTGTGCATGCACCCAACGTACAGATTTCATCTGCAGCAACGTATAGACTTCATCTGCCGCAACGTACAGACTTTGTGTTGTGCATGCAGCCAACGTATAGACTTTGAGCAGTAGCCATCCAACGTATAGACTTCAGCCAACATATAGACTTTGTTGGATGTATAGACTTGCTGAAGCCGAGTGTACAAACTTTGTTGGATGTATAGACTTGATGAATCCGAGTGTACAGACCTTGTTAGATGTATAGACTTGATGAATCTGAGTGTACAGACTTTGTTGGATGTATAGACTTACTGAAGCTGAGTGTATGGACTTTGTTGGATGTATAGACTTGCTGAAGCCGAGTGTATGGACTTGCTGATGTATAGACTTGCTGAACCCAAGTGTATGGACTTTGTTGGATGTATAGACTTGCTGAAGCCGAGTGTATGGACTTGCTGATGTATAGACTTGCTGAACCCAAGTGTATGGACTTTGTTGGATGTATAGACTTGCTGAACCATGTCTCTTGATCTTGATCGTCTGCACTGGAGGTATAATGACCTAAAATGTATGAATATTAACATTATCAATTGTAGGTATGGCTCATTAATGACTACAGAGGTAGACATCATCAAAACCATAAAAGTAATCATGTTGCACACATGTTCAATATAATCGACCTGCTCAGAGGAAGAAGACTCCTTTGCTCTTTCTGGACGCTCCACCATCGGAGCAGGAACCTCACCAGGAGGATCATCACCCTCAGTAGGGACTTCCTCCATGCACTCCGCACTAGGAGCAGCAGTTGATGGGATCTCAAGGGCAAGCTCGCCCTGCTCCCCAGCAATAGCTTCCTCTGCACCCTCTGCTCCCGGAAGTAATGATGGTTGCATATCAACTGAAATTTATGGCAAGAAATAGTCAAGCCGACTGAAGACATGAAGACTCACGGTGGTGTCGCGATTAAACTATAAATTACCTTCCATTTCCTATCTGGGCGTTGGAGAAGGCAGATCTCTCTCTACGAGAGCAGTAAGGATTTCCTCTGCCCCTTCCCTAGCCACGGCACCTACCGTCGCCTCCAGCCGACGACCGCAGCGACTGTGTCGGCAACTGTCAACACGGATTAGCCGAAGCAGCCCAAGTGAGCCGATGGATTCTCAAGAAATGAAGAGCTTACCTTAAGTTTCTGGCCCCTGCGCGCGGGAAGACACGAACTCTTCAAAGGATACAACCGGAGGAAGAACGGTTGCTGGTTCCTTTTCTGCGGCCTTCCTCCGTCGTGCCCGTGTCACTGCCGCTTTGGCCTTCCCAACGGCCTCTCTCAATTGGGATCGGGTCCGCTTTCTCGAATCACCAGGAGGCAGTGGCGTCGTGGTTGGAGCCAGCTCGGGAGCCTCGAAGTACGCTGGCTTCTGAGCTTTTATTATTAGCTCCCTAAAGTGCTGAGTCTCCTCCAAAGTGGGTCGGACTGCACATGCACGAAGGTGAGAATAATACATGACAATGAAGAAAAGAAGATGGCCGACGGGCCAGAATAAAGAGATGGAACATACTTACTGGACCCGTGTAGAAGGGGAAGAGAGGCCAATAATACAGCGAGGGCACTTTGTCTCTCGAAGTTGCCTCGCGAATAAGCCAGCATAAATCCCCTATCTTTTCACTCGGCTCGGCCAGCAGCGCCAAGTCCTCGTGGCCACGAGAAGACAAGTGATAATATAAGCTCAGATGGTCCAGCCCCCATCTGTCAGCATACTTGAATGAGATATGAAGGGGCCGGTCCAGAATGGCTTCGCTAGGACCACCCACTGAAAGACCATGTGATCGGAGGAGCGCAAATAGCCAAGGGTTGTTGTCATATAGAGCATCCCGCTTGTCTTCCCTACGGATGAAAGTCCGATAGGGGTGCAGCCTGTCAACCTCGAGGCGCCAGTCAGCCACCGCCGAGATGGGTTCCTCCACCGGCAGAGGGAGTTGCTGAAGAACCACCCTCTCATTGCTTACCTGGCATAGACCCCGAAGCGTTTTCACATAGTCATCCTTGCTGATTGTGGGCAACTTCGGGTCGACTTTGGTCCTGTGACTTTTCACGGCTTTTCGGGCCTCAAGATAGGCCCTCACTTCCGTGTTGGTCCAAGATTTCAGCTTCTTCAAATTGGAGGGCTCAATATCAAGGGTTTGCTCCGGCTGGGAGTCCAGAAATCTATGCTCTGCTACGGCCCAACACTCTCGGCGGGAGCTCCTGTAGAACCCCGTCCACGCGTTCCACCACTTGATATACTCAGGAGTAACGCGGGGGAAGTGGGCAGGGGTTGTCACCCTGAAAGAAACATCTTCTCGGTGGTGGAAGAAGTCCCACCATATCCGGGCATCATCATTTGAAACTTGCCCGGCTCTGTGCCTATTGGGCAACACAAATTGTGAAGAGGAATGCGGAATGTGCTGGTCATAGCCAAAGTTCCGGCTGAAGTGGAATGGATAATACGGCTCCAGCCACAAAATGCCGCTCTTTTGGAATACAAGGACGCTTCGCCTGATAGCCAGCACCCAGTCAACCAACTCCTGCTCAAGGATCGGCCTTGTACACTTGGCCCTAGAGATTGGATGGATATACTCCTCTGTCTCGAAGAGCTTGCACTACCTCGTCCTGTTCACCAGCGGGCTGGAGTGGGCAGCTAAGCTCCAGAAGTGAAGGACCCCGGGGTGAATCTGTGGGAATCCGGGCCAACTTGCCCCGAATGGTGAAGGCTTGCTCTGCTAGTGAGGACGGCTCGACACTCGAGAACTCTATCATTCGCGGGATAAGATGAGCTGAATGCAACGCCCGAGGGGCAGCCTCCATAAAAAGGGTACAAACCCAAGCATTGAAGAGGTGTAACGGACCAACCGTCCACAGATTTCTGGGAAGACGCGTCTTGTGCAGGTCTCCCAGCATTTTTTAAGAAAGGCACAAAGCCACTGGGCAGAGGGACAGCTTAGTACCCCAAGCCATGAGACAGGCAGGATAGATAGCCTCCGCTCTAATCACGCTCTCGTCGCCTTGCGAGAGAGCGAAGGAACATATCCAATAGGCCAAGTACACCGCATAGAGTGTGACTGTGTTGACACCAGTGGGGTTCGGGTCCTCTCTCTGCCCTCTTCTTGAAGATGATGCTGCAGCCTGTCGTCAGACTATCTTCTTCCTCTTCGGAGCCATCGACGCTAATGGGGGGAAGTCCTCATACTTCTCCTCCCCGCCAAAAAAATATTGGAGCCAGGTGCCCATATGCACCCTCTGCTTCTCGCCCGGCTTCCGAGCTTCCCTCGTGTCATGTGACGAGTGGTAAAGTGTGCGGTACGCCTTCATCAGGTAACGATAAGCGTGGCCCGCCAGATACTGACCCTCACCGTCGGTCTGATCCTTCAGCCAGTCAGGCCAGCAGACTTCCTCGTACAGCTCTCCGTCGATGGGTAGACCGCTAAGTTGTGAGAGGCTCCATAAATCTAGATAAGTTTCTCCTTATGAGGTATAAAAAGTGTTGTACTCGGGGTAGAATACTTCGATCATGCCACATCATAAGCCTCGGGAGATGGGGTAGCGGTATCTTGAGGCGTACACGCTGTGATAGACGCCAGCCCTGGTCAGGATGGGAGCGTAGTGCTGCAGCACATAATCCGTGAACTCCACTGCTCCAGGTCTGAATGCATGGGCGTCGGTGGCTCTCAGCTCGGCAAACCACTTCACGGATATTTGATGCTTAAAATGGACCGCCAGGCAGTCCAGCAGAAAAGATTCTTCTCTGTAACCCCATTTCAACGGGGCAAGAAACAAGCCAAAGATCGGCTTCTCCCGATCCACCTTGCTTGCAGAATCATTCCACCGAGCGGGTACAAATTTAGGGGCCCTGGTCAGCAGCCCATCTTCTGGAGCCAGATCTTGCAGTCCGAGCACGACGCTCCATTTCCTCACTTCTCCGGGAAAATAAATAGGCCTTCCCCGCACTACACAGTCTGTTAGACTATCCCTCTCCACTAGCAAGGCTTGCTCAGCTTTACGGACGAGGAACATGTCTCTCTTTCCCTGAAGGTTGAAGCGCCAGAGGAAGGACATCAGATGTTTGTCCTTGGGGTGATCCCGCTTGACAGCGCCTTCCCGGTCATAATGAAAAGAATCGCCTCCAAGGATGAGGAGACGGCTAGTGTCTACAGTATCGATCTCCGAATCTGAGGATTCTACGACTACAACAAGCTGATCGTGCCCCCGATCAAAGGAATTGACATTCTCCCACGTCACCACGGGACGAGAAGTAGAAGAGGAAGAGCCGGATGCCATTTCAGTTTGTGAGAAGGCGCATCAAACAAAAAACAAGGTCAGAAAATAGTTGATCAAGACAAATTTCTGACAAAATTTTGGCAGAGTCTCCCCAGCACGGGAGATTACCAAAGAGAAGCGGGAACACGTCCACTAAGGGAACGGCCCCTAAAAGCAGCCATCGGCATTACACCGAGGCCAAACGGGACACCCGGGGAAATAGCTCCGAGGGCAAGCCCTACTAGAAGCCTGTGGACGCGGATTTTATCTTATTTCATTATATTATTTATTTATATTTTTATTTGGATTTTTGATTTATTAGGCGTGCCAGTCACGTGTGTGACGATTTCATTATGTGCTCGATCTGACTTGGTCAGTCGATTGTGAAGTCCGAGTCGGGACCAGAAGTCCGTCATACCATAAAGGCTATGACGTTAATTACGCCCTTCCAAGGAAGGACAACCCTTGATTAAACGCCAAAATAGGAGGCCTCGAGAGGCAAACATGTATTCATGTGCGCAAAATGGAACTTCATACCAGAGCCAGGAAGGCGGGTAAGATAACAACATCAGCTGTAGAAGCAGACAGTATCGTTAAGCCAGCGGCTCAGAGACGATATCGTTAAGTCAGCGGTTCAAAGACTGAGCCGTGGCCATGATGGAGGTTCAAAGCATCGATCAGTATTTCGACAGCATTTCCCCTTAATCTGGATTATGCCCAGGGGGAAATAGGCTATCACCCACGGAGTGCCAGGATGAAAGCCGAGAGAAAGAGAGAGGCCAAACCTCCCTACATATATATATATATATGCAATGGGGCAATGTTTGATTTTCCCTTAGGGAAGCCGGCGGAACTCATGCAGTGGCATAGCCCTCCCGAGCTAAAGGGGTTACTCATAAATCCGATGCGGGACGACGGAATGTAAGTGAACGCTCAATGTTGCGCCCACGCACGCGGATCGACCTGCGCGGTCAGGTCGCGGGGATCAAGGGGGCAGCGCCCCTTGCGGGGGTTTCTGGGGGCGGAGCCCCCGGAATAAAATTTGGATTGAAGACTCAGTAATACAATTTGAGTAGGTTATCAGTGCAGTTCAACCGTGCATAGGTTCCCGACGCAAAGGCAAGATGGCCAAGGTTCCCGGCGCAGGAAGGGTGGTTCCCGGCGCGCCCAGGAGATGGGGTTCCCGGCGCGCCCAAGAGATGGTTCTCGACGCGCCCAAGAGATGGTTCTCGGTGCATAGGGAAGCCAAAGGGGGGGTTTTCGGCGCAAGGGCCAAACGGCCAGGGGTTCCCGGGGCGCTAATAGCAAGGCTCTCGGCAGGAGGCCAAGGAGGTGGGCCTCTCGGCGTAGGGTTCCCGGCGCGGGCTGCGCCGGGAGCTATGGCGCCGACAAGGTTTGACTATACTCTGCTCTGGGGTTTGCTGGCGGGTCAGAGGATTTCCTGGAGATCCAGGTCAAAGTAGATGGGCCCTGGGTGATCAAAATGCATCTATTCATCGGGCCTCAACTGATTTTGGTTTGTGCTTCAAAAGAAGGCCAGAGGTTGAGAGGAACTGAGGAAGACCAATCCAGCATAGAGTACCTCTTTCACCATTGATGTGCAGAGTCCCATGGACAGCTCAATATTGTCTTTCATCATCCCGGGAGAATTTTGGCAGCACCTCCCCTGGACTTAGCATTTGCCAGGGAATGATATAGGCTGACATCCACGGAGTGCCGGGATGAAAGCCGGAAGGTGAGGGAGCACTAAGGCTCAAAGAGACTGTACATGTCTCTAGCATCGGTCACTATTCCCCTTCTCGGAGACCGACGAAACCCTTGTAAAGACAAGGTCCACCGAACCCGCGGGGTTGCCTGTCAATCCAATTCGGGACATAGGAATGTAAGGGAGGTCCTCCCCATTACTGTATCTCCTCGGGGCGTATGTGATGGTCTCTGAACATCCTCTGGACAGATGTGTGGAGAGATTAAAGGGATTGGGGGGTGATGGTGTGAAGGTGGATCTTGGCCTGGGTTTTATTGGCCAAAGAAGGAACCTCGGCGTGGGTTTTATTGGCCGGGTGGAAGCTCTCAGCGTGGCTTTTATCGGCCAAGGGGTTCTCGGCGTGCTTGTCACCGCGCCGGGAACCTGGCGCCAGGAGGCCCCCGGGGCGGGAAGACTATATTGCAAAGGGCTTTCTTGGAAAAT
This sequence comes from Amorphophallus konjac, assembly GCA_022559845.1. Lineage (NCBI taxonomy): Eukaryota > Viridiplantae > Streptophyta > Magnoliopsida > Alismatales > Araceae > Amorphophallus > Amorphophallus konjac. The sequence continues at coordinate 175,435,765 of CM040126.1, read as the reverse complement.
GAACAGGATTGAGGATTTTGTCAACATACTGAAGGGAAGAGGGGGAAGCCCTCTCGGCCGCATGGCTCTCGGCGTGGCAACGGCCGCGCCGGGAAGGTGAAAGGGCTCAAGGCCAGAAAGGGTTTATGGCTTCATTACGGTACTCTGTTCTAGAGATTTCTGGGATTACATGAAGATTTCTACTGGAGGGATGCCAAGGGAATTGGAAGGCGAAGTCAGTAGATGAAATAAGACCCTCTCACAACGTCCTGTGGAAATTTTTATCTGTTTGCCGCCAGCCGTCCGAGGAGATCAAGGGATGACTGCCTCCGATCACCTGGACGAGCCCAGTGGCATCGAGGAAACAAAACAACGATGGAGGAACGACACAACCCTCGGCACTGGAATTCTAGGCCCTAATCATTCACGGGTTAGAATGGAGGGCCCAGGGGTCGAGGTCATCACTTATCATAACCTCGTGGGGTTGCATTCATCTGCAGATTAAGCATATATCTCATAACCAGTAGTTTAGGGAACCGAGAAATCGATGTATCTGGTTCCTGAACGGCATGAGGGGGGAACCTCGAAGGAAAACTCGAATGTATATCGGGGATCTGCCATCGAGACAGGAGGGGAGAAGGAAACAGAACCCAATAACCCATTAGATGAGGGTAGGGGCCCTATCTTCATTCCTCTTCGAAGAACAGACTCATAGAAATGACTCTGAAACCCGAATCGTCTGGACATTTAAATAAAAGATATATGCATAGAAAGACAGAGGGCAGATACTTCAATCACCCAGCACCCAAACGGGCCATTGGAGCGTTTCATTTCATAATATCATTCCAAGACTCAGACCAATTACAAGGAGGGAGTGAGGGAAAGGAGATAAAACAGAGGCCGGGATATCCCGGTTACATCCGATGCATCGAGATAAAACTCGTATAATTACATGAAGAAGAAAAGAAAACAGGGGAGAGGGCGGAGCATTGACTCCTCTCCCTCCCCAGCTGCCTGCCCACCTGGAGCTTCTTCTTCTTCTCCTTCTCTTCTGATTGATCTCTTCTCTCTTTTCTCAGCGGAGGAGGCTCTCTCTCTCTGTTGGTCTCTTTATCTGGCTATCCTTTTCTTTTTCTTTCTTTTCGATCCTCCTCCCTCTTTTCTCGTGGGAGAAAAAGGGGTTATATAACCCTGTCCATCGCAAGGGATTCTCGATGTGCCTATAGCAGGGGTTCCCGGGCGCGCTCCCATGGAGGGGCTTCCCGGCGCGCCTGTGGCCATGGGGAGGTTCTCGGCGCGAGGGGTATCAGGCCCATCCTCAATAGCATGTTAACAGGCCCATTCAACAGGCCCATTTTTAAAGCCCATATTCTGTTCAGCCTTATTGATTTCCTAAAACATCTTAGAACCAACGAAGGCCCCTTTCTTATGGTGACATGATCTCCCCGGAAACAAATCCAAGGTTCTCAGCGATTCATCAGTATCGTCGTCTGGATGACGATAACACCGGACATCAGCCAGGCCTGAGAAGGTCCTGGCCGGGCAATTAGTCAGTAGTGAGGGTCCTCCCTCAATCCTGACTTTGCAGGCATCTTCCTGTCTTCGTTGCTGGTCTGGTCCCATCTTTATCTTTGTTCATGTTTTAGCTGTCAACAAATGCCCCCCACCTGCAGACGGCGTAAGTGCAGAATAAGTGGCACGGTGTCCGCAGGTGCATCTTTAGCTCAATGCTATTGACTCATTCCTTCATTTATAGCTTGGCAGTATCCTCATACCAGGATTTCATCTTGGCACGATCTTCTTGGCTTGAGCCTCGATCAGCTGAACATTTATCGGCTTGAGCCTTGATCAACTGGCACATCTGACATTTATCGGTTTTAGGCCCCTGATTGGCTACATATTTGACTTCTGTCTGCTTTAAGCACTGATTGGCTGAACATCTGGCATCTGTCGGCTTGAAGCCCCGCCCGGCTGAACATCTTGTATCTGTCGGCTTGAAGCCCCGATCGGCTGTACATCTTGTATCTGTCGGTCTTAAGCCCCGATCGGCTGTACATCTTGTATCATGTGCTGTTATTTCCTTCATGTGGAAGAGTGACAGTCTCAGCTACCTTTATACGGACGACCCGTGTTCAGCAGGAGAGCGTCCATCCACTCAGGGAAAGAATGGGGGCTCGCTCCACCGCGTACCGGTATCTGATGGGATTGCCTTTGCTGGGCCTGTTGGCTAACGGAAGACATGCATCTGGAATAGACGAGTGGACTGTTCCTCAAAGCTGACTGTGGCGATTTGCCGATCGACCAGTGCGTGGTTTCATCATCGACATTGGGCTCATGTCGATGTAAAGGAGTTTAAGCTTCATCAGAATAGACGAAAGGTCTAAACTGGGTAGGTTCATTGCAGGTGGGACATGAAAGGATATGTAGTTTTATCAGAACAGACGTAAGGTCTATCCCGGTAGGGTTTCATCATTGATCGGGCGAGGTGCCAATCGATCAACAGTTAGTTTTATCATCGATACTAGGTTTATATCGATGCAAAGCAAGTGTTATAAGTTCCATCAGAATAGACGGAAGGTCTACACTGGCAGGGTTTCATCATTGATCGGGCGAGGTGCCGGTCGATCAACAGTTGGTTTCATCATCGATATTGGGTTTATATCGATGCAAAGAAAGTGTTATAAGTTTCATCAGAATAGACGGTAGGTCTACACTGGCAGGGTTTCATCATTGATCGGGCGAGGTGCCGGTCGATCAACAGTTGGTTTCATCATCGATATTGGGTTTATATCGATGCAAAGAAAGTGTTATAAGTTTCATCAGAATAGACGAAAGGTCTACACTGGCAGGGTTTCATCATTTATCGGGCGAGGTGCCGGTCGATCAACAGTTGGTTTCATCATCGATATTGGGTTTATATCGATGCAAAGAAAGTGTTATAAGTTTCATCAAAATAGACGGAAGGTCTACACTGGCAGGGTTTCATCATTGATCGGGCGAGGTGCCGGTCGATCAACAGTTGGTTTCATCATCGATATTGGGTTTATATCGATGCAAAGAAAGTGTTATAAGTTTCATCATAATAGACGAAAGGTCTAGACTGACAGGGTTTCATCATTGATCAGGCGAGGTGCCAATCGATCAACGGTTGGTTTCATCATCGATATTGGGTTTATATCGATGCAAAGAAAGTGTTATAGGTTTCATCAGTATAGACGTAAGGTCTAAACTGGACAGAGGATTTCATCATTGATCGGGCGAGGTGCCGGTCGATCAACAGTTGGTTTCATCATCGATATTGGGTTTATAGCGATGCAAAGAAAGTGTTATAAGTTTCATCAGAATAGACGAAAGGTCTAGATTGACAGGGTTTCATCATTGATCGGGCGAGGTGCCGGTCGATCAATAGCGGGCTTCATCATCGATATTGGGTTTATATCGACGCAAAGAAAGTGTTATAAGTTTCATCAGAATAGACGAAAGGTCTAGACTGACAGGGTTTCATCATTGATCGGGCAAGGTGCCAATCGATCAACAGTTGGTTTCATCATCGATATTGGGTTTATACCGACGTAAAGAGTCTCATAGGTTTCATCAGTATAGACGTAAGGTCTAAACCGGACAGAGGATTTCATCATTGATCGGGCGAAGTGCCGGTGGATCAACGGTGGGACGCAGGTAGGAGTATAGGTCTCATCAGGATAGACGCAAGGTCTTTTCCAACAGGTTTTATCGCGGGTGGGGCTTTGAAAGAGGGTATGTAGGTTTCATCAGGGTAGACGTAAGGTCCATCCCAGAAAGGTTTTATCATCGGTGGGGCGCGGAGCCAGTTGACCGACGGAAGGCTTCATCAATGAAGGGGAGGTAAAGGTAGCGTGCCGGTTGGCATGGAACTTTTGAATTACCACATTACTGACCCAAGTGCCCTTTCGGGTTTTCACCGGAGCCAGCCCCCTCTTGCTTTTGCCCACGCGCCCTTTCGGGTTTTCACGTGGCGGGATACCCGATTTTGCCTGCAGTGCCCTTTCGAGTTTTCACCACAGCTGGGTCTTAGCCATTTTTGCCCTTGTTCAGAATGCCTGAACAAGACTGGCGGGGTATCTCTATTTTTAACCCCATTTTGTCTCTTCTTTTCCTCTTCTTCTTTTTTTTTTATAGAAACTTTGGTTTTATAGCCCATGGGCTCAGCTTGTGTATGTATCATCATTGATGTGGGTGCTAACACCAATGCAAGGGGCATAAGTTTTCATCGTCTACCTAGGCGGAAGGCCTTGGTCGACTTGAGTGTGTTTTGCGGCTTAGGCGCGAAGCCGTTTGCCGAGAGCATGGCGGTATCGTTGATGTGGGGATTGCCATCAACGCAAGGGGAATAGGGTTTCATCATCCATCCAGACGGAAGGTCCAGATTGACTCGAGAATGTGTGTAGCAACTTAAGCACGAAGCCATTCGCTGAAAATGTAGGTTTCATCGTTAATGTGGGGTTTAACATTAACGCAAAGGGATGAGGTTTTATCATCTATCTGGACAGAAGGTCCTGGTTGATTTGAGAATGGGTGCCACATTTTCATCAAAGCAGACGGAAAGTCTACCCCGGACGGGTTTTAGCATTGATCAGGAGGCGGGCCGCTTCATTAGTAGCTGCTCTTATCATCGGTATTGGGTATATACCAATGCAAGAATTTCATAGGTTTCATTAGGATAGACGTAGGGTCTAAACTGGATATGTTTCATTGTTGATCGGGCAGTGTACCAATCGATCAACAGCAGGTTTCATCATCGGTATTGGGTTTATACCAATGCAAGGATTTCATAGGTTTCATCAGGATAGACGTAGGGTCTAAACTGGATAGGTTTCATCGTTGATCGGGCAGTGTACTAATCGATCAACAGCAGGTTTCATCATCGGTATTGGGTTTATACCAATGCAATGATTTCATAGGTTTCATCAGGATAGACGTAGGGTCTAAACTGGATAGGTTTCATCGTTGATCGGGCAGTGTACCAATCGATCAACAGCAGGTTTCATCATCGGTATTGGGTTTATACCAATGCAAGGATTTCATAGGTTTCATCAGGATAGACGTAGGGTCTAAACTGGATAGGTTTCATCGTTGGTCGGGTAGTGTACCAATCGATCAATAGCAGGTTTCATCATCGGTATTGGGTTTATACCAATGCAAGGATTTCATAGGTTTCATCAGGATAGACGTAGGGTCTAAACTGGATAGGTTTCATCGTTGATCGGGCAGTGTACCAATCGATCAACAGCAGGTTTCATCATCGGTATTGGGTTTATACCAATGCAAGGATTTCATAGGTTTCATCAGGATAGACGTAGGGTCTAAACTAGATAGGTTTCATCGTTGATCGGGCAGTGCGCCAATCGATCAACAGCAGGTTTCATCATCGGTATTGGATTTATACCAACGCAAGGATTTCATAGGTTTCATCAGGATAGACGTAAGGTCTAAACTGGATAGGTTTCATCGTTGATCGGGCAGTGCGCCAATCGATCAACAGCAGGTTTCATCATCGGTATTGGGTTTATACCAATGCAAGGATTTCATATGTTTCATCAGGATAGACGTAGGGTCTAAACCGGATAGGTTTCATCGTTGATCGGGCAGTGCGCCAATCGATCAACAGTAGGTTTCATCATCGGTATTGGGTTTATACCAATGCAAGGATTTCATAGGTTTCATCAGGATAGACGTAGGGTCTAAACTGGATAGGTTTTATCGTTGATCGGGCAGTGCACCAATCGATCAACAGCAGGTTTCTTCATCGGTTTGGGTTTATACCAATGCAAGGATTTCATAGGTTTCATCAGGATAGACGTAGGGTCTAAACTGGATAGGTTTCATTGTTGATCGGGCAGTGTACCAATCGATCAACAGCAGGTTTCATCACGGCGGGACGTAAAGAGATATGTAGATCTAGTCGGAACAGACGTGAGGTCTAAACCGGACCGGTTTCTTTGTCGATCGGGCGGCGAGCCCGTTGACCAAAGGTGGGTTTCATCATCGGTATTGGGTTTATACCAATGCAAGGATCTCATTAATTTCATCAGAATAGACGTAAGGTCTACACTGGGCTGGTTTTATCGTTGATCGGGCAGGGCGCCAATCGACCAACATCGGGTTTCATCATCGGTATTGGGTTTATACCAATGCAAGGATTTCATAAGTTTCATCAGGATAGACGTAAGGTCTAAACTGGAATGGGTTTCATCATTGGTCGGGCAGGATGCCGGTCAATCAACGGTGAACTTCATCATGGTGGGACTTTGGACAAGGTATGAGGGTTTTATCAGGACAGACGTAGGGTCTATACTGGGTGGGTTTGATCGTTGATCGGGCAAGGTGCCGGTCGATCGACGAGAAGTTTATGGCGGGAGGTGAGGCTTCTTTAGGATTACCACATTACTGACTCAAGCGCCCTTTCGGGTTTTCGCCGGAGCCAGCCCCCTCTTGCTTTTGCCCATGCGCCCTTTCGGGTTTTCACGTGGCGGGGTACCCGATTTTGCCTGCAGTGCCCTTTCGGGTTTTCACCACAGCTGGGTTTTAGATATTTTTGCCCTTGCTCAGAAAGCCTGAACAAGACCGGCGGGGTATCTCTATTTTTAACCCCATCTTTTATTATTTATTATTTTCATTCTTTTATTCTCTCTTCCCCTCTTTTTTGGGAGGGTGACAAGTCGGAATGTCATTAGATCATGATGAGGGATGGCTTGGTTAGGGCGGAGTGCCGCTATACCAAGAAAGGGTGTAGCTCGGCTAGGGCGGGATGCCGCTAGACCAAGGAAAGGGTGTATCTCGGCTAGGGCTGGATGCCACTAAGCCAAGGAAAGGTAGCTTGGTTAGGGTGGAGTGCCACTAATCCAAGGAAAGGGTGTAGCTCGGCTAAGGCGGGATGCCACCAGGCCAAGGAAAGGTAGCTTGGTTAGGGCAGAGTGCCACTAGACCAAGGAAGGGTGTAGCTCGGCTAGGGCGGGATGCCGCTAGACCAAGGAAAGGGTGTATCTCGGCTAGGGCTGGATGCCACTAAGCCAAGGAAAGGTAGCTTGGTTAGGGCGGAGTGTCACTAATCCAAGGAAAGGGTGTATCTCGGCTAGGGTTGGATGCCACTAAGACAAGGAAAGGTAGCTTGGTTAGGGCGGAGTGCCACTAATCCAAGGAAAGGGTGCAGCTCGGCTAAGGCGGGATGCCACTAGGCCGAGGAAAGGTAGCTTGGTTAGGGCGGAGTGCCACTAGACCAAGGAAGGGTGTAGCTCAGCTAGGGTAGGACGCCACTAAGCCAAGGAAAGGTAGTTTGATCAGGGCGGAGTGCCACTAGACCAAGGGAAAGGTAGCTCGGTTAGGGTGGAGTGCCGCTAGACCAAGGAAAGGGTAGCTCGATCAGGGCGGAATGCCACTAGACCAAGGAAGGGTAGCTTGATTAGGGCGGAGTGCCACTAGACCAAGGGAAAGGTAGCTCGATTAGGGCGGAGTGCCGCTAGACCAAGAAAAGGGTAGCTCGATCAGGGCGGAATGCCACTAGACCAAGGAAGGGTAGCTTGGTCAGGGCGGACTGCCACTAGACCAAGGGAAAGGTAGCTCGGTTACGGCGGAGTGCCGCTAGACCAAGGAAGGGGTAGCTCTTCTAGGGCGGGATGCCGCTAGACCAAGGAAAGGGTGTATCTCGGCTAGGGCTGGATGCCACTAAGCCAAGGAAAGGTAGCTTGGTTAGGGCGGAGTGCCACTAATCCAAGGAAAGGGTGTATCTCGGCTAGGGCTGGATGCCACTAGGCCGAGGAAAGGTAGCTTGGTTAGGGCGGAGTGCCACTAATCCAAGGAAAGGGTGTATCTTGGCTAGGGCTGGATGCCACTAGGCCGAGGAAAGATAGCTTGGTTAGGGCGGAGTGCCACTAATCCAAGGAAAGGGTGTATCTCGGCTAGGGCTGGATGCCACTAAGCCAAGGAAAGGTAGCTTGGTTAGGGCGGAGTGCCACTAATCCAAGGAAAGGTAGCTTGGTTAGGGCGGAGTGCCACTAATCCAAGGAAAGGGTAGCTCAATCAGGGCAGAATGCCACTAGACCAAGGAAGGGTAGCTTGATCAGGGCGGAGTGCCACTAGACCAAGGGAAAGGTAGCTCGATTAGGGCGGAGTGCCGCTAGACCAAGGAAAGGGTAGCTCAATCAGGGCGGAATGCCACTAGACCAAGGAAAGGTAGCTTGATCAGGGCGGAGTGCCACTAGACCAAGAAAAAGGGTTGTTTACTGGGCATGTATGTTTCATCGTCAATGTTGGGGTTTGATCAGTTGGATATCTTCATCTTTACATATCACTGATTCTGTTGACTTTTCTTTGGCAATCTTTGCACATTGGTCGGCTTGAGTGCCGATGGTAGAATATCTGTCTGCCTGAGCGCCGATAGCTAGAATTTTGATTTCTCTTAGCTGGCCATACTGGCAATCCATATTTATGAGCATCCGTCATTTCGAATGTTGATGGCTAGACATCTCTGGCACTCCAGAGGATCATCGGGCATCTATCGGCCAGGGTGCCGATGGCTGAATGCTCGACATATGTCGGCTAAGATGCCGATGGTGGGATATCTACCCCCTTTGAATACTTGTTGAATCATTTGTCAGCACGAACCTCGTCGCCTGAGTATTTTAACATCCGTTGGCCTGAGCCTTGGTTAGCAGAACATCTGTCGGCTTGAGCTCCGATCAGCTAAATATCTGACGCCTGTCTGCTTGGGTGCCGATAGCTAGAGTTTTGACTTCTTTTGGTTGGCATGCTGGCGACTCATGCTTGGGAACATCTATCATCTCGAGTGCCGAAGGTTAGACATCTTTGGCACTCTGGAGGCTCATCGGGCATCTATCGGCGAGGGTGCCGATGACTGAATGTTTAACATATATCGGCTACGATGCCGATGGTTGTTGGCTTGAAAGTGAATGATTGAACCTCGACATCTGTCGGTTTGGACGCCGATGGGTATACATTTGGCAACCGTGGAAAGTAGTTGAACATCGGTTGGCGCGAACGCCGATAGTTGACATCTGGGGGCATTGTTGAACTTCTATGAACATCTTGTAGGCACTGTTGAACTTCTATCAGCTTGGGCGCCGATGTATTCATCATCTTCATCTTGGAGCATCTATCGGTCTGATTACCGATGTATCTATCATTCACTCATTCGAGTGCCATTGTTCGTCCATCCGCTTACATGCCGACACCTTGATGTTTGATATATATATATATATATATATATATAATTTGGATCTCATCGAGCCTCTGTTGACCTGAACGCCGGTGGTTAGGCGAGCTTCCATCATTCTTCATTGATCCATCATTCATTGTTCATTGCCATCTGGGATTCCATCATTCGGATAGTCCCTGACATCAGCAGCAGACGTGCAGTGTAAGAGTCTGTGACAGGATGGCCCTTGCAAGGTCAATGCTCCAATTTTATTCATCATTGCCATAAATGATCATTGCCCCTTTAAAGGGATGAGCATATCCAGCAACGGCCAGGCATGCCGCCATTGATATTTCATACATTTACCCCTAGAATGGGGAACCATGTGTGTCTTCCATCATTCTTTTGGTGTACATTTGTCCCAAGAATGGGATACCATCAATATTTCTCATTGTTTGGCATACATTTGCCCCCGGGATGGGGTACCATTTGAAACTTCCATCATCTTATAATCATCATTTTTTCTTCCTATTTTTCTTCTTCTTTCTTCTTCTTATTTTTTTGATATGCATCCCCCTCCTCAGAATGGGGTATCATCTGTATCTTGCATCATTTCATCTTTTTTTTTTTGTGTTAATACATCTGCCCCCAGAACGAGGCATCATCTGCATCCCTCATCATTTTTTTTAAAATCTTTCATGTGTACATCTGCCCCTAGGAAGGGGTATCATTGGCATCCTTCACCATCATCATTTTTTCTTCCCCCCCCCTTTTTTTGGTATACATCTACCCCAGAGTGGGGTGTCATCTTTTCTTGTAGCATCACCGGGCTTCTTTGGGGCCGGGAGTATATCCTTGTTGTAGTGGGTGACCCACTCGAACAGGGCCCGAGTCTTTTCCTTAGGAAAGGAGTAGGGTTTAGTCGTTTTGCTCCTTAGGGAATGGCCTAGCTCGCCAGTCTTTGCCGACGAAGAGATAGCTGCCTTCTTTGCCTTCTTCCTTCGTTTCTTGAAAGCTTTGAAAATTGGCAATGTGAATATATTTATGCATCAGTTGTTCACTGGCAGGCTTGTTCTTTTGACTTAGGGAGGCAGCGGCCGGGTAATATTTTGTCACAAAGGCCTCAATATCAGCCACAATCTCATTCAGGAGATCAAAGGACTTGACTTTGGTGCCCATCAACCTTGTTATATTTCTATCTTCAGGTTGCGCTTGCATATCTGGACAGCCTCCTCATGGTACGGCGGGTGCCGACATCTAGCGCAAAGGTTCTTTCATCGGCGGATATAATCCAGAGCAGGTTCATCAGCCCCTTGCTTAGTCCCATACAGTTCTGCCTTAGTAATTTCTTCCTCGGCAGGTTTCATTTCCCTCATCTGTTCTATTTCGGGCCCACCCGTCACCTCCAGAATTGGTAGATTTGAGTGCAGACCAGGTGTATGAAAACCCATTTCATTCAGCTTGCTCTGCAGCAATTCAACTTCTTGCAATTTTTCATATAATTCTGTCATCATGGCAAGGCCAAGAATGTTTCCCCCTATCCTGACCTCAGGAGGGACTGGCGGTGTTTTATTAAAGACGCTAGACGCGCCTTGGTTTTCAGAGATTGACATCTTTGCCCTTATGCCTCCATATGGAGGAGGAGTGGGGTAGCATGCTTCTTCTTTTGGTGGCGGGCGTCTACCCATACTTCTCCCTGGTTTTATCATCATGACGGGAGACTAAAGCTTTGGCTTGCCCTGACCTTACTGGTGCGGAGCATATCTCTTTATCATCTTCTTTGAGAGTCTGGCCATTGCCGGGCGAGACCGACAGCATGTTACAGGAGCAGACTTTGTCCTTCCTCGTATTTCTTTGCATGCCGCTTTTCCTTCCTTTTGGCGGTCGGCATCTGTACCGCTAAGGGGTCATCTAGCACATCTGGCACTTTTGATTCTTTCATTTTCTTCATCAGGCCCGGGGATTTGACATGCTCCCGCAGGACGGGTCCATCGGTGCTTTCTGCACAGGCTTTTGACGTCACTTTAAGCAACTGCCGGTATAGGGATATCACATTGACTGCTCTTTTTTAGCTCAGGCAGCTCATGCGGGTGTGGCGGGTCCACCCCGTATTCACCCAGGTGTGGTTCCCCTTTCTTAGTCATTCTTTCAATAGCATCTCTGAATTCATAGCAATCTTCAATGGGATGACCCAACGCCTGGTGGTATGGGCAGAAGCGGGGGTCATTTTTTCTTTTGGCATCACCAGGTCTCTTTGGATCTGGAAGGACAATTTTGTCAAATTGGGCGGGCCATTTAAACAGGAGCCAAGTCTTTTCCTCAGGAAAGGGATAAGGCTTGCTCATCCTGGCTCGCAGAGCGGGGCCATCCTTTTGATCAGCCGTTCCGGCGGGAGGAGGGCGGGCAACGCATTTTTCTTTATCTTTTTGTTGCTCAAACATCTTGAAGTCTACTGTATCAACTTCTGTAGGCACGGGCCATTTATCAGCTGATCTAGCTTTGTGGTATATAGCAGTAGCAGTCGAAGGGCCACTGGAGAGGAAGGCCTCAACCTTCACTGTAGCATTGTTTAGTCGGTCAAATGACCTTATCTCCATCCCAATCATTCTTTCGAGAGTCTCTCGCTAAAGATTCTGCTTGCGAATCTGGACGGCGTCCTCTTGGTGCGGAGGCCGCCTGCATCTCATGGCGAGATCCCTCCATCTTTTTATATAATCTAGAGCGGTCTCATCTTGCTTCTACCTGGTTGCATACAGTTCGGCTACTGTAATTTCTCTTTCTGTAATATGGAATCTGCCCCAGAACTTCCGCTGCATATCGGGCCAGTCAGCCACTGACCCAGCCGGTGGGCCAGAGTACCATTCAAAGGCTAACCCTGTAAGGGACGAGCCGAAGAACTTCAGGAGGTAGGCTTCATCAGACGCCAGGTCGCCCATAATTGTTGTATAGTAGGCTATATGCTCTATGGGAGAGCCCTGGCCATCGAATCTTTTAAATTTCGGCGGCTTGCTGACGCCTGGTGGTAGTTTCTTAGTAGCATAATGCGCATGATATGGTACCTTATAAACATCATGGGCACTGGAATTCTTGGTCCTTTCGGACAGCTTCATTTCAATAATCTTTTCTATCATCAGCCTGCCAGCCACATCCGGATCTATGGATCTGAGAAGAAGTGTGCCCGCTGCCGGCCGAAGGGGGTTGTCATAATTGTGGTATGCAGAGCAGGCACGGCAAGCTGCGTTTGAGACGCAGAGGGCTGAGCTACCGCTTGTTGTAGAGAAGGTTGACTCGGGGCCTTGCCTTTGTCAGTTTGAGCAGGATGGACCGAAGAGGCCACCCCTATCGAGCCGGAAGTCTGTCCAGCTGGTTCAGCATGCTTGGAGACAAGTGTATGCTCGCCGCTTTCATTGAGCTGTCTTCTAAGGGAGTCAATCTCTTGCTGATATCTCTTGAACATCATCTGGATCATGGGATCCAGGGTTGTCGGGATCTGTATTTCTCCCTATATTTCTTCAGTGAAACACCCTGAGGGTTGTCTTCTTCTTCTACAGTCACTACTTTGACTGTCATCATAGTGATTTCTTGAGCATCATCGGAAACCATTATCTTTTCTTTCGCTGCTTGGCTTCTTCTTGTGATGGCATTTGGCATGTGTGCCAATTTAATCAGCTCTTCAGGCTGGTTTGGCAGTGTGTTATATCTCCTGGTGACACCGGCCATATTGCAGGGAAAAAGCCTGTGTCTTTCCCTTCCGGCTGTGGACTTTCCTTCTGACCCGACTCGGATATGTGAGGCGGTCAAAGACTGAAGTCCTTTCTTCTGCTTCTGCTTCTTCCCTCTTGGGGCTGTCTTTAGTCGTTGGAGTCTGAGGATGAGACTCCAAACGCCACATCTTCTGAGGTTTCATCTTTTTCATGTAGGGTGCCAAGGCACGAGACAATCTTTGCTGCCATAGGGAGGAATTCCCTAGACAGTGGAGGTAGTCTTGAACCGCCTGGTCCATTTCTTCTTGGCTATGCCTTTGTAGGTCTGATCGGGGCAGTAGCCTCTCTTCGATCTTTTAGCTAATAAACCAGCCTTGAAGTTTGGGCAGCCAAATGCTCCGCCTTGGAATATTTGAAGATATCAGCCTGTCTGGCGCAGGCCTTCGGTCCCTTTGGAATAGCAGCATATGCTTGATCTTCCATTCTTCTTTGTTTTTCCCTTTGGCAGTATACATTGTCCCCCCCCTTCATGGAGAGTGGCGATGGCATCTTTTCTCCTTCTACCCCCAGCCCTGGGGTGAATGACAGTAGCATTTTCTTTTCCTTTGCCCCCAGTCCTAGGGTGAATGACGGTAGCATTTTCTTCTTTCTTATGATATCTTCTGCCCCCAGTTCCAGAGTGAAAGACAGCAACATCTTCTTTTCCTCTGCCCCCAGTTCCGGGGTGGATGACAGCAACATCTTCTTTTCTTTCTTCCATCTCCTACTCCCAATCCTGGGGCGGATAATAGTGGCATATTCTTCTTTCTTCTGGCATCTCCTGCCCCCGACTCTGGGGCGGATGGCAGTGGTATTTTCTTCTTTTCTTTCCCATCTTCTGCCCCCTGCTCTGGGGCGGATGGCAATAGTTTCTTCTTTTTTTTTTATCTCTCCTGATTCTGGCTTCAGGGTGGATAGCAGTGGCACCTTGCTCTTGAGCCAGAATCCAGCTCTGTATCTTCTTCGGCCTCCATATCTGTCTATATCTTGCTGGCTTAGGAGCCAGCGACTTCCTCTCATCAGTTTCCCAGTTGGCCGTCCTAGTGGCCAAAATTTGGACCTTGTTGTCAGTCTGGACGGTCGGGGCAACCCTGTCCGGACGAACGTCTTTGGGGAGACCATCGAGGTTCACCCTAACATCTCCGATCATCATCATCTTTCCAGAATTTGAAAGACGACGGCTTGCAGCAGCATACCGGCTCCTCCGATTAGTTCTTCTTTCCTTTCGGGCAGCAGCAGGGACCGTGTCCCTGCTTTGGATATGGTGGGCAAAGCAGGCGACGACTATCGAGGCCGTCTTTTCTGGTGAGCTTCCCTTCTCATCAGCAGTCTTCATCGGGGCACCTGTAGCAGTGCCTTGTTCCTTGTCAACAACCTCCAGTAGGTTGGTGAAGACGCGGCCCAAGCAGTTGGGCAATCCGTCAGCAGGGGGCATGGACCCGGACATCATGGGCACCGCCAGGTAGCCTTTGTGAGCATGAACATCAACGACCTGCTGGCCGAAGTGGAGGGAGGCGAGTCCACTAATCATTTTAGTCCTCGGAGCTAGGATTAACGCACAGTTAGAATTTAAGAGGGGCCACCGGGCCTCCTATTTTGGCGTAGAGATGAAGGGAGACTTGGTGCCAGACTTGGGGCTGTCTTTAGTCGTTGGAGTCTGAGGATGAGACTCCAAATGCCACATCTTCTGAGGTTTCATCTTTTTCATGTAGGGTGCCAAGGCACGAGACAATCTTTGCTGCCATAGGGAGGAATTCCCTAGACAGTGGAGGTAGTCTTGAACCGCCTGGTCCATTTCTTCTTGGCTATGCCTTTGTAGGTCTGATCGGGGCAGCAGCCTCTCTTCGATCTTTTAGCTGATAAACCAGCCTTGAAATTTGGGCAGCCAAATGCTCCGCCTTGGAATATTTGAAATATCAGCCTGTCTGGCGCAGGCCTTCGGTCCCTTTGGAATAGCAGCATATGCTTGATCTTCCATTCTTCTTTGTTTTTCCCTTTGGCAGTATACATTGTCCCCCCCTTCATGGAGAGTGGCGATGGCATCTTTTCTCCTTCTACCCCCAGCCCTGGGGTGAATGACAGTAGCATTTTCTTTTCCTTTGCCCCCAGTCCTGGGGTGAATGACGGTAGCATTTTCTTCTTTCTTATGACATCTTCTGCCCCCAGTTCCAGAGTGAAAGACAGCAACATCTTCTTTTCCTCTGCCCCCAGTTCCGGGGTGGATGACAGCAACATCTTCTTTTCTTTCTTCCATCTCCTACTCCCAATCCTGGGGCGGATAATAGTGGCATATTCTTCTTTCTTCTGGCATCTCCTGCCCCCGACTCTGTGGCGTGCCAGACTTGTGGACACGGATTTTATCTTATTTCATTATATTATTTATTTATATTTTTATTTGGATTTTTGATTTATTAGGCGTGCCAATCACGTGTGTGACGATTTCATTATGCGCTCGATCTGACTTGGTCAGTCGATTGTGAAGTCCGAGTCGGGACCAGAAGTCCGTCATATCATAAAGGCTATGACATTAATTACGCCCTTCCAAGGAAGGACAACCCTTGATTAAACGCCAAAATAGGAGGCCTCGAGAGGCAAACATGTATTCATGTGCGCAAAATGGAACTTCATACCAGAGCCAGGAAGGCGGGCAAGATAACAACATCAGCTGTAGAAGCAGATGGTATCGTTAAGCCAGCGGCTCAGAGACGATATCATTAAGTCAGCGGTTCAAAGACTGAGCTGTGGCCATGATGGAGGTTTAAAGCATCGATCAGTATTTCGACAGCATTTCCCCTTAATCTGGATTATGCCCAGGGGGAAATAGGCTATCACCCACGGAGTGCCAAGATGAAAGCCGAGAGAAAGAGAGAGGCCAAACCTCCCTACATATATATATATGCAATGGGGCAATGTTTGATTTTCCCTTAGGGAAGCCGGCGGAACTCATGCAGTGGCATAGCCCTCCCGAGCTAAAGGGGTTACTCATAAATCCGATGCGGGACGACGGAATGTAAGTGAACGCTCAATGTTGTGCCCTCGCATGCGGATCGACCTGCGCGGTCAGGTCGCGGGGATCAAGGGGGCAGCGCCCCTTGCGGGGGTTTCCGGGGGTGGAGCCCCCGGAACAAAATTTAGATTGAAGACTCAGTAATACAATTTGAGTAGGTTATCGGTGCAGTTCAACCGTGCATAGGATCCCGACGCAAAGGCAAGATGGCCAAGGTTCCCGACGCAGGAAGGGTGGTTCCCGGCGGGCCCAGGAGATGGGGTTCCCGGCGCGCCCAAGAGATGGTTCTCGGCGCACCCAAGAGATGGTTCTCGGTGCATAGGGAAGCCAAAGGGGGGGTTTTCGGCGCAAGGGCCAAACGGCCAGGGGTTCCCAGTGCGCTAATAGCAAGGCTCTCGGCAGGAGGCCAAGGAGGTGGGCCTCTCGGCGTAGGGTTCCCGGCGCGGGCCGCGCCGGGAGCTATGGCGCCGGCAAGGTTTGACGATACTCTACTCTGGGGTTTGCTGGCGGGTCAGAGGATTTCCTGGAGATCCAAGTCAAAGTAGATGGGCCCTGGGTGATCAAAATGCATCTATTCATCGGGCCTCAACTGATTTTGGTTTGTGCTTCAAAAGAAGGCCAGAGGTTGAGAGGAACTGAGGAAGACCAATCCAGCATAGAGGACCTATTTCACCATTGATGTGCAGAGTCCCAGGGACAGCTCAATATTGTCTTTCATCATCCCGGGAGAATTTTGGCAGCACCTCCCCTGGACTTAGCATTTGCCAGGGAATGATATAGGCTGACATCCACGGAGTGCCGGGATGAAAGCCGGAAGGTGAGGGAGCACTAAGGCTCAAAGAGACTGTACATGTCTCTAGCATCGGTCACTATTCCCCTTCTCGGAGACCGACGAAACCCTTGTAAAGACAAGGTCCACCGAACCCGCGGGGTTGCCTGTGAATCCAATTCGGGACATAGGAATGTAGGGGAGGTCCTCCCCATTACTGTATCTCCTCGGGGCGTATGTGATGGTCTCTGAACATCCTCTGGACAGATGTGTGGAGAGATTAAAGGGATTGGGGGATGATGGTGTGAAGGTGGATCTTGGCCTGGGTTTTATTGGCCAAAGAAGGAACCTCGGCGTGGGTTTTATTGGACGGGGGGAAGCTCTCGGCGTGGCTTTTATCAGCCAAGGGGTTCTCGGCGTGGCTTTTATTGGCCAAGGGGGGTTCTCGGCGCAGGGGTTCTCGGCGCGCTCATCACTGCGCCGGGAACCTGGCGCCGGGAGGCCCCCGGGCCGGGAAGGTTGTATTGCAAAGGGCTTTCTTGGAAAATGAATAGGATTGAGGGTTTTGTCAACATACTGAAGGGAAGAGGGGGAAGCCCTCTCGGCCGCATGGCTCTCGGCGTGGCAACGGCCGCGCCAGGAAGGTGAAAGGGCTCAAGGCCAGAAAGGGTTTATGGCTTGATTACGGTACTCTGTTCTAGAGATTTCTGGGATTACATGAAGATTTCAGCTGGAGGGATGCCAAGGGAATTGGAAGGCGAAGTCAGTAGATGAAATAAGACCCTCTCACAACGTCCTGTGGAAATTTTTATCTGTTTGCCGCCAGCCGTCCGAGGAGATCAAGGGATGACTGCCTCCGATCACCTGGACGAGCCCAGTGGCATCGAGGAAACAAAACAGCGATGGAGGAACGACACAACCCTCGGCACTGGAATTCTAGGCCCTAATCATTCACGGGTTAGAATGGAGGGCCCAGGGGTCGAGGTCATCACTTATCATAACCTCGTGGGGTTGCATTCATCTGCAGATTAAGCATATATCTCATAACCAGCAGTTCAGGGAACCGAGAAATCAATGTATCTGGTTCCTGAATGGCATGAGGGGGGAACCTCGAAGGAAAACTCGAATGTATATCGGGGATCTACCATCGAGACAGGAGGGGAGAAGGAAACAGAACCCAATAACCCATTAGATGAGGGTAGGGGCCCTATCTTCATTCCTCTTCGAAGAACAGACTCATAGAAACGACTCTGAAACCCGAATCGTCTGGACATTTAAATAAAAGATATATGCATAGAAAGATAGAGGGCAGATACTTCAATCACCCAGTGCCCAAACGGGCCATTGGAGCGTTTCATTTCATAATATCATTCCAAGACTCAAACCAATTACAAGGAGGGAGTGAGGGAAAGGAGATAAAACAGAGGCCGGGATATCCCGGTTACATCCGATGCATCGAGATAAAACTCGTATAATTACATGAAGAAGAAAAGAAAACATGGGGGAGGGCGGAGCATTGACTCCTCTCCCTCCCCAGCTGCCTGCCCACCTGGAGCTTCTTCTTCTTCTCATTCTCTTCTGATTGATCTCTTCTCTCTTTTCTCAGTGGAGGAGGCTCTCTCTCTCTGTTGGTCTCTTTATCTCGCTATCCTTTTCTTTTTCTTTCTTTTCGATCCTCCTCCCTCTTTTCTCGTGAGAGAAAAAGGGGTTATATAACCTTGTCCATCGCAAGGGATTCTCGGCGCGCCTATAGCAGGGGTTCCCGGCGCGCTCCCATGGAGGGGCTTCCCAGCGCGCCTGTGGCCATGGGGAGGTTCTCGGCGTGAGGGGTATCAGGCCCATCCTCAATAGCATGTTAACAGGCCCATTCAACAGGCCCATTTTTAAAGCCCATATTCTGTTCAGCCTTATTGATTTCCTAAAACATATCAGAACCGACGAAGGCCCCTTTCTTATGGTGACATGATCTCCCCGGAAACAAATCCAAGGTTCTCAGCGCTTCATCAACATCGTCGTCTGGATGACGATAACACCGGACATCAGCCAGGCCTGAGAAGGTCCTGGCCGGGCAATTAGTCGGTAGTGAGGGTCCTCCCTCAATCCTGACTTTGCAGGCATCTTCCAGTCTTCGTTGCTGGTCTGGTCCCATCTTTATCTTTGTTCATATTTTAGCTGTCAACAAAGCCTCCCGGGGCCCAAAGAATGGGTTTAGAACCCAAATGAACAACACTCCACTCACCCCTGAGAAACTCGCCCACGCCCTCAGCTCACTCGGCGCCGCGGGAAGAGAAGAAAGGGAGGAGAGAGAAAGAAATCTTGCAAATGAACAGTGATGAAGGAAGAATGAGAGGCAAAAGTGTTATATAGGGTGGTTTTCGGATGTTAATCCGGCACGCTATTTAGCGCGCCAAATTAACGCTTCCTCAATCCAAAAGGCGCGTCGATTTAAGGCATGCCGGATTAACCTCCTTCAAGCATCAGGCCGCTCCGGATTAGCGTATAAAAGCCCAGGGGTGCACCGGATTAACCCCGCGCCGTATTAACATTCAAACGGCGTCGGATTGGCATCCGTGCCGGACTAAGGGCCGTTCCGAGCCTCCGTCAATTGAAGAGGAGATCATTCCAGGCGAAGCTCATCCGTCGGCCTTGCTACACTCATGCCTTGCTTGCAACACCCACGGCTAGGGGGCATTTGTTGGCACCCAAAATATCACTCGCGGCAATCAAGCCTTAAAGATGAATGACACGGCCCACTGAAGCACAGAAGCCGATAAATATCAACATATTGAAGACTTCTCAAGCTGCCAGAGCCTCGAGTCACCCAGGATGAATGCCAGGGACTTCGCCTCAGGAAAAGTCGACATGAATCCACAACCAACCGACAGTGCAACCAAGCCTGCCCAATGAACCGGCATCGACTCCATCGTGCCGCATACACTACACCCGTAGTCCGACCAAGGACAACGGCCTACCTAGTGGCCTGCCACCTCATGAAAGACTCTCTTGAGATAGAAGAACTCCATTGGCTCTTCAGAACAGAGGACCGAGCGCTCTGTCGGTGGAAGATCCCGGCTACCCGGCACGGGTACGGCTTCTCTCCAAGTTGGGCCCATTAGTGGCCGAATGATCGCCCAGCCTGGGCGGAACTATCCTGGGTGTCACCCCACCCTCCAAGAAGCTTCGAGCACAAAACAGGCCGAGCCAACAGCGCGAATCATAGTGCCGAGGGCCGTGTCAGCGGAAAACCCGCGTGTTCAAGCAAAAGGCGTTCAAGGCTCCGAGAAGGGCCATATGTCATCCTGAGAGCTTCGACAAGGCATCCTATCAAGGTTTCAAAGAAATGTGGCAAGATGAATATTCACGGTGATTCCCAGAATCATCTCCGGACTCACCGGCTAGCCCGTGACGAGCGGGGATGCTAATACGGCGTGCCCTAAACCGGCGCGCCCCCTTTATCCGGCGCCCTCTTATTCTGGCGCGCGAAAAGCTTCATAGGCCCCTCTCCCCGGCGCGCCATTCTCCATGCCGGATTAACCCCCGAATGTTCCTGCATAAAAGGCCATTCGAAATAGAATGAAAAAGAAGAGGAGGTTTTCGAAAGAAGAAAATTTAGAAGAAAAGAGAGAGAGTCAGGGAGCAAATCACCTTCGAGGGAGAAACAGTTTCCTTGCGAGAGAAGCAGGGTTGTCACCGGGCGTTCCCCCCTCGCCGCCGTCTTCCTCTCCGCCTGGAGCCCTCCGGTGCCGGAGAAGTACAAGAAGAGCCCGATACTCTGGTTTTGCCGGTGAAGTCTAGGTGGGTTCCGCGGATTGCTTATCGAAGACCCCTCCTCTGTTTCCCCTTTCTGCTGTCGTGTAAGTGAGGGGGAGGGAGGGGCGATGACACAAGCCCATCCTTCTTCCCCCCTCATCATCTGTTCATTTGTTCATTCTTTCCCTGTACGTCCCTCGTAACCCTTCTTTTTTTTATTTGAAATCAATGAAGCGGCCACCGAGCGACAATGCCGGCGTGCCGAATGTTTATAACATACCTGATCTTTTGTCTCCCATCAGTGGAATGAATGATGATTATGTCTTTAATGCTTTTCCTGTTGCTTCCTTAGTCTACATGCCCGATCACTCTGTGTGCGATTGCTGAGTTATGCTTTGCGGAATCGAACATGCCCAGAGCCATATGGGCTACATTAATATCGTCCCCCTCCCCGGGATTCTTCCTTTCGAATGCAAGGGCCGTGCCTTGCCCTGTGCATATTGTTGGTTTGTGGTTGGGGGCACGCTCGTGTGTGCACCTCTACCGGTTTACTGTTCCGAGGTTGACCCCATCGACACCCCTCTGCACTTCTTCATAGTCCAGAGTGAACAAGGTCATCTCTACAATCCCCGCATCCATTATATGCTAACGATTCTCATGTTACGTATCTTAATTGGTGCAGTATGCAATGCTAACCCATTAACCCCCGTGATCATTAATCTGCCAACCCTATGAGCATTAATCTGTTGACCCTCTTATCCCATACATGGTCCATGATCGTCGGGTTTCATTATTTTCGAGAACGGTAGTTTCAATATTCCGGGGAGGGGGAAACATACCCCATTGGCATCTCATAATCACCATTCGGCCAAAGGGCCCCCATCTGCGAGTGATGAGGGTCCCTAGGGGCCATAAGGTGAATATCAATAGGGCTCAACCTGATATCAAACCCACTATCCCCAGGGACGTTGTGGTGGTCATGGGTTGCATGCCCCTCGTAGGCTAGTCCTCGGGGCCTCTCATCACTATTGGCCGTCCCTTTGTCGGATTGGGAGTTGACCATGGGCCGTGTACCCCCTTGTAGGTCAGTCCTTGGGGACCTCACCCCTTGTCAGTCACCTTATCCGCTTACTCTAACCCACGGAGCTATGGTGCCCCTTTCAGGCTCGTCCTTGGGGTATTCTATCCGATCGGGATTTGCTGGCTGCCTCCATGCAGACCGACGGTTTAGGGGCTTACTCCACAAGTGGGTATGACCCTGTTTCTCCCCTGCAACTCTTCAGGGACGGGGGAGATGCTGACCAATTTTTGACAGAGCTTTAAACGAATAAGATCACACTTCTGTGAATTGACATCAATAAAACACTTGTTCTGAGGTAAAGAACCCTAGTGCTCGAGTATGAACCTCGCACTAGTTCATGACTTTGCTCCTGGAGAGCCCTAGACTCTAATTCAATAGGCAATCAACCCAATTAAACCTAAAGACCCTCAACAACATCTTAATAAACGAAAATAGTTTCAAATTTCCTCAAAAATCAACTAAAACGGCGCGGTCCTAATCCGGCGCACCCTAATACGGCGCCCCCCCCCACACCGGATTAACGATAGACTCATAATTTCACAATTTCAATTGGTTTGCTCCCGGCGCGCCCTAACCCGGCGCGCCCTAATGCCACCGCGCCGTTTTAATGCTTGCCATGGCCGCGCCGGATTAAGACCCTTTTCCTACGTTTGGCCGCGTCGGGGAAACTTATCCCTACGCGCAGTCGCGCCGGTTTTGAATCGTTGTGCCGTTCTAATCACTCACTCGCCCTCAGAGCAATCCTCGTCTCCCACAGTCGAGATTAATGGCCCTAATCAATGATAAATTGATCAAGAAAGGGCTATTCAAGTCCAAACTTTCTTGTTATCATGCTTTTACTACCATTTCCGATAGCACTCTGCATTCATTACTATGCTTATGCTACCACTTTCGTTCCCCCTTAGGGGAGGCTAATAAATTTGCTTGATCACTGATCATTATTATAACTCTACTGCCATGCTTAGCATAATCTTGAACATCATGCGTGCATGCTTGCATAGACCCTCGGGTATATCAAATGGCACTGACGGAAGCTCGGGTTTCGCCCGACCGGAAGTCTTTGCTATGCTCGATGGTGGTCCTCCGACCTACGCCCTCTGCCATGTATTAAGGGTCTTCAATTTAATGAACCATGCTTCTCTTGCATGATAAATAAAAACATCTCGTGTGACCTCGTCACGTTCACACCTTCGCATCTTCATTCCGGCCTCGATAGCCCACTATCTCGGCAATTAATCAAAGGTTTTCCCTCCTCGTGGGGGATGTAATTAACGCCATAGCCTTTATGGCGTGGCGGACTGCTGGTCCCGACCAAACCTCACTCTCGCCCGACGCGGGTCAGAATGAGCACATAATAAACTCGTCACGTACGTGACTGGCATGCTCACGTAGTCAATCAGTCAGTTAATTATCAGTTAGTTAATTGGTTGATCAATGCGTAAATAAACCAAATAAACCCAATAAAAAAATATAATTTTTAATAAAAAGAAAATAAAATCAATAAATCCCATCGAAACAATATCAGAGCAGTGGTTGTGGACGTACATAGGAATTCGAGATATTGCAGTGATCAGAGTCCATAAGGTCCAATACAGTCGGCAGCTGGCTTAGGGTTTTGTGTTTGTTTTCCTCCTTATTTCTCGCTTGAGAGCTTGAGTGCACTGCGCGGCACTGTGCGGTGATTGTTGTTCGCGGCTTTCGTGCCGGCATGGGGTCTAAGGATCAAGGTTTAGAGCTTTCTCCCTCATCGGTGGTGACCCTAATTATGCTACGTTGGGCAGAGGTTTCCGGCAGGTGTGTTGCTGCGGTGCTGCGTTCGAGGAATTTGTAGCAAGGTCAGGTGGCTGGCGAGGACTGTTTATGGTTAAGTGGCCGTGAGTGTGCTCTGAGGGAGTTGTTGTCGAGTCTGGCCACTCCAGCGTGGGATTTATCCAGCCCCTGATGTGTTAAGGTCGTGGTTTAAGGTGGCAGAGCGGGTGTTCTGATCGAGAGGTGCGCTCAGATGAGCGAAGGATCTTCTGTTGACTTGCTGATTTGTCGAGCCCGATGTTCTTATCATGCTCTGTGTCGTCAGAAATAACGTGTCGGTACTGATTATTTTTACGGATTTTGAGGCAGGATTGGGCTGTGGTGTCCCAGTAAGTCTTGCTCATGCGCTCTTGTGTGCGAATGGGTTATGTTTGCCTTGGATTTGGTTTGAGTTGTGGAGGTGCCGCAGTGAGTTTCGGGACTCGAGGATGAGTATTGACGGTTGTCGATTATGGCTCGTGTTGTGACTCTTGGCATGGTGTGTTGCAGTTTGAGGAATTGCAGTGGTGGTGCATCGAGAGATGTTGTGATCGTGGTCCGACGTGACACTCGCTGAGTGTGTCGGAGGTGCTGACTTGACGTGGTAATGATTTTTCTCGGTGTTGGAAGGTGCTGTTCCCAGCATGCGCGAGGTTCGAGGTCATGTCGAGCGTGGAGATTCTTCCCTTGGATAGAGGTATGTTTTTTTCTCCTTTGGTTGGAGAGATTGTGTTTAGCTATGGTTCGTCGTCTTGCATTGCGTGTCCGGATTGGTTGGCCTTCGTGTGCCATGAAGTCCATGCGAGATGTGATCCGTGCTTTGGCAAGGTGGTTGCCTGCGAGAGTTGTGCCCATTTCCCTGGTTGTGTGAGGGTGATGGCGCTATTCTGGAAGGACGACTACTTTTTGGGCGGTTTTCGCATTCTTGGCTGGTGCTGGAACTATCTGATGCGTGGCAGTTCAGAGCCTACAGTGTTACGGAGGATTGCCAGATTTGGGAGTGAATCTGTGCTTGGGGTCGAGGTAATAGAGCTTTACTCGCCCTGTTTTCTGAGGTCCCAGTTGGTAGCTACGAGCGGCTAGTGAGCCCAGTAGCTTGATCGATCACGGCAGCGTCTGTTGGTTATATGGTCGTGTCGGATTGTGACAGTAAGATATATAATCGACTGGGGACCCAGTGTGCATTGGTCGTGGTATTGGTGACCAGGTTGCTGTGAGATTGGGTGGCACTTTTCCTCCCCTAGAGACGTGTGCCATGAATTTTTCCGGTGGTGTCCCGTGGCTCTGTGGTAAGGGCTGAATTGGATTGGCAAGTATCCACTTGGATTAAGTGAGACAAAGGTTTTGATGAGACAAGACGGAAGAGTGGCGCATGTGGTTGGAGGTCATTGATCGGACGTTGTCATGGGATGTTGGTCCTTGGTCTGTGACCAGCATGGGAGGATTTCTCTGTAAGTCTGAGTTGAGTGAGGTGATGACCGAAGACTCCATACTCTTGTCGTTGGCTTCATCATGCTCCCCTGAGAGGGTTGAGTTGGCACGATGATCGAGATTAGATGTAGTATCGGTCTGTGTGCGAGTCAGTGGATGGCCTGTGGCGAGTTGGATCATGCCTGTTGGGCCGACGAAGGTTTCCCGTTGATGTGTATCTGGCGAATAGTGGATGGTTTTTCACAGACAGAGGATGCTGGTGGATGCGCATCGAGATTGGTGAGAGCTGCGTATCAGTGAGGCATTTGATGACTGTTTCTGTGGTGTGCTTTCCGGATGGGATCTAGGCTTTGTTGAAGTTTAAGTTCTGATAGAGTTGGTCCCGTGCTGTTATGAGCGCTTGGCTTGCCAGGTATGAGCTAATGATGGCTTTGTATTGGTTGTTCCCTTGAGTAGGGTGTAAAACTGGTCAGCTGATTGTGAAGCTGATGTGTGAATTGTCCGCCGACCATAGGATGGATCGGTAGCTGTTTCTCGTGACGAGGACTGTCTCCTCGGTGAGCGAGAGGGTGGCAATGGTGCCGTGATTGGTTTTCACGTTATCTGAGGTGATGTTGGACTATGTCCTTTGGTGTGTGCCTACTCTGATGGCCGGTGTGGCCGGCGTGCAGAGCGAGATTTTATTCGCGATTGTAGTCTGGCTGTGTCCCTCAAGATCGGAGCTTTCGTGAGAATCAAGGTTTTCTGTGCTGGGGCTCTGACAGCGTTGTCAGTTCGTTAAGGTTTTCTTCCATTGTGTTCCCGTGTTGTCTTGAATTTCGAGGACGAAATTTATTTAAGGGGGGAGGGCTGTAATGCCCCAGATTTTTTAGATATTTTTCGGGTCATTTTCATGGGTCTCGGAATGTATTTTCTACTTTTTACGTGTTTTTCCCATATGCGCCTTCGGAACTCTGTGCAGGGCGAACCGTGGTGTTCTCTGACTCCGGGACAGTTACAACGTGTTGTGCTCCTCTCGAGGATCGCGGAGGTAATTTTTCATATTTTTTTTAATTTTTGAAATTTTTGGGTTTTCTATATATATTAACCCTTTCTCTCCCTCCCCTCTCATTTCTCACTCTCTCCCTCTCTCTTCTCTCACGCTCTCCCTTCTCACCCTCTATTCTCTGGCGGCCGATGGAGTGGGGCGGGGGCGGAGCGAGGCGACGCGGGCGAGGAGGACGGCTAGGATGGGTCGAGGATCGGGGGACGAGGGCGCGTTGAAGCTCGGCCGCGAGTTCATGACCCGGCGGGGGTTTCGTGGCGTTTTCTTCATGGATCGGCATCCACGGCGCGTCGTATCTTCGATGGAGGTAGAGAGATGGATCCCCAGCTCGTGCACTTTTTTTCACGACAGTTTTGTAGGCCGTGGTGAGCTGAGCAGGCTTATTTGAGCATTTTGGGAAAATGCATATTTTTGGGGTATGAGCCAGATCTCTCGTTTCGTGAGGTTTTTGACCGATCTAAGGGCTTAGATGCATGCTAGGAGGCTTGGGGATGGATTCCCCTTTGTTTTCCCATCACCCGGGGGTGATTGGGGCGTGGATCGGATTTTTAGGGTGTTTCCCGCCGTTTCGGGTTCGGGACGCCTTAGCGGTCGTTCTAGAGACCGCTAGGGGCATCCAGCGGACCAAGGGTAGACCGCTAGGGGTCTCCCTATGTCGGTTCAAGGCTAGCGATCATGCGATAGACCGCCAGGGTCATTGGCAGTCCAGAGGTAGACCGCTAGGAGCGCTTGAGTCTCGTGCATTTCGGGGGTTTAGCGGTCCAGAGGTAGCCTACTAGATAGTGCCTCGCGGTCCAAGGGTAGATCGCTAGGGGTCCGTGGTTTTAGTGTGTAGCGGTCCAGTGTTAAACCGCTAGCCGTTCCTTGGCGGTCCAAGTGTAGATCTCTAGGCCTCGTGGTGGCCTAGCGTTAGACCGCTAGAAGTTTTCCATGCTCGCAATGTCGGGTTTACGTTGTGTTGGTCTCCAGTCGACCTGGTTGTGATCTAGTGGTTGACCTTCAGCCTCGTGAGTGTTCCGGACACCCCGTGGGTTTCGTGTCCGTGTTTCTAGGGTGTCAGGAGGTGCCGTGTTACCTCGATTAGCATGCCCATAGGTGTGTGTGTTTCAGACTTTGTGTTATACTTCATCGAGTCACCGTGTATCGGTGTGTTTGCGGTGGGGTCTCACCGCATGTCGTGAGTTCCCTGGAAGATGATTCCCGAGTGGGCCATGTGTTTCTCCTTGGACTGTGAGTCCAATCATCTAGCCTGGGGCGGGAGGTCCCTTGAGTTCCCTTTTTGAGGGGATGGTCTCGGCGGCTCATGAGTTGCCTCGGTATTCATGCTACCGTGGTTTAGACCCAGGGATTAGGCTAGATTAACGACATTGTGCCGTTGTGTACGACGGTCTTGACCCCGAGTCTCGTGACTCAAGGACCGTTTGATTTAGTGGGTCTAGAGGACTGTCCAGAGTCCAGTGGCTCGGTGCCACTTGGTCATTCGTGACTTTCGTGTAGGGTGCGTGTGTGTTTCTCAAAGTTTCTCCTTGGAGAGTGGTCACATCAGTGACTCCCCACTAGTCGTAGCCTTCCGACACGCGTGTGGTCCCACCAGGGAGTGGTGGTGAGGCTACCTGAGAGACGGCTTTAGGTTGGTTGCCGTGGGCCTCCTACTGCGGCAGCTCGAGTCCGGGCTGGGAGGATGAACCAGCTAGAGGGCCTGACGTAGCGCAGTCAGTCAGTGTGTGCACACGTGGTCGGGGACTTTGGATGCGTGCTGACGAGCACGATCCTGATTAGACTCTTGTTCCGTGGTTACTTGTACAGTGTCTTTGTCTCTGCCTGGGGCGTTCCAGCGGGACACCTAAGGCACAGTCTAAGTCGTCAGTGGACGCATCCGGCCTTGCTTCTGGTGGACAGGTACTCCTGTCACGTGAGACGTGACTCTCTTGTTTCAGGGTTCCATTTCCCGTCTACGAGACGTGGTTTTCTAGACCGTCTGGTGTTTTCGAGGTAGTGGCCAAGGTGCTAGTAGCTTTATCGAGGTTGTGTCTTATTGTGCGGTGCCCGCGACCAAGTGGTCGCGGTTGCACCTTGGACAGCGTGTCCAGGTTGGCCTTGTCTTGGGAGACAGGCCTCTACGGTGGGGTTGCCATGGGTTTTACCTCGGTGAGTGGTGTTAGTGTGGTCTAGTTCCCGATTGTGAGATCGGACTTCACTTTCTGCTTGACCGGTACAATAGGAGTAGCTGTAGTACTGAGTTTTGACCGCCCACCGGTTCACTGTTCCTACTGTAGTTGTAGCTGTCTTTCCTTTCCGCTACCGCCGTTGTTCTCGGATGGGGTTCCGCGGGATCCCTATTGAGCCAGTGACAGGAGGCTCACCCCTGCTTTTCAGGTGCGGTGATTCTTCCTCGAGGTTCGAGGGTGATGTTCGGAGGTTCTTAGTTGCCAGCTCGCCAGGCCGAGTGTTCACTTGGCATGTGGTACATTTTACTACTTTAGATTGTACTTTCTGTTGGACTGGACTCTGTTGTTATAGTTGTTTATTTATTTCTGTTAATTGTTGAATTATCCTACCTTATTTCCTATTTCTTTGTACCTCCACACTCCTTTTAGCCCTTCCGAGCCCTCCTGGCTCGTGGGCGGCGGGCCAGGATTCGAATGGTATCGGGCTCCTCCCGGTATCCGGATCTTGGGTCGTCATAGCTGGCACGATCATTTACCTCTAGTGGAGTTTACCTACAATAATAGCTATCAAGCTAGCATACAAATGGCACCATTCGAGGCATTATATGGAAGAAGTTGTCGCTCACCTATATTCTGGAATGAAGTTGGGGAAAGACAACTTCTAAGCCCTAAAATCATTAGAGATACTATCGAGAAGGTAAAGCTTATTCGAGAGAGACTCCATATGGCTTAAGATATGCAAAAATCATATGCTGACAATAGAAGGTGAGATTTGGAATTCCAAGTGGGAGACCACGTATTCCTCAAGGTTTCTCCAGGTCGAGGTATTCAACGGTTCGGCATTAAAGGCAAGTTCACTCCAAGATTCATCGGCCCTTTTGAAATTCTTGAAAGAGTTCGCGAGGTCGCATATCGGATAGCTTTGCCCCATCAATTAGTTGTAGTCTACGACGTATTTCATGTTTCTATGCTCAAGAAGTACGTCTATGATACTTTCCATGTCATAAGTCATGACGATCTGGTGATCCAAAAGGATATGGCGTATGAGCAAAAGTCGATCAGAATCATCGATCGTGAAGTGCGTCAACTTCGGAACAAAACCATTCCCATGGTAAAAGTCTGATGGAATAAGAACATTGACCAAGAGGTGACGTAGGAAACTGAAGAAGCTATGCGTAAGAGATTTCTGGATTTATTCGACTGTAAGTATACTCTCCACAAAACCCATGCATTGAATTTGAGGACCAAATTCTTTTTAAGTAGGGGAGGGTGTAACGCCCTAGAATTTTCTAAGAATTTTTTAAAATTAAATAGAATTATTAAGCATTTAATGGGCTATTAAATAAATTATGTGTTAATTAAAGAAATTTAATGACCCTATATTAACCAAAGGGCTAAGCCCACTCAAATTAGGCCCAAAGACCAATTTCCATGACCATTAGGCCCAAGCCCATTACTAGAAACGTATTTTGGGTAATTTATAGATTTAAAATGGGATAAATAGATCAATTAATGGGATAAATGAGAGATAATTAGAAAATCTAAAAATTTTGGATTTACCCGCCAGAACGATGCCTGTCGAGCAATCGCGTTCCCATGATAGTGGTTCCGAGGAGACCGCTACCATGTTCCTTGAATGGAAGATGAAGAACCGTGGAAAAATGTGATTTTTCTCTTCCCAACCCCAAAGATTCTGTCACGCCCCGAGCGCGGAAGATTACCCGGAAGCGTGACGCGTCTATATAGATCATGTCAATCATGTAAATATCAGAGTGCGCAAATAACTAAGATTTAACTCGAAATTTAATACAAATAGTACGAGCTGACAATTGTCACAATTAATCAAAGGACAATTACATGTGTTCCCAGAGTCCAACGACTAGGCTTCAAATCTTGAGCAGTTCTAATCAAGTTGACTAATACAAATGACATAGATGAATTGATACAACTGACATAAGTGAACTAATACAATAATAAAAAGGACATGACAATTTGATAACTTCACTTTAACACTCATCACTCAGTCTCATTCCCTTCCGAGTGTTGGTTGGCATCCAAATTACCTGAAAATATTAGAAAACAACTAGATGAGCGAATCGCTCAGTAGGAATTACATCTCAAGAGTTAACAGGCTTTAAGTGGTTTACAAGTTCAATTAATGTCAGTAAAACTATGCATGTAGATGAGTAGATATCAAGGATTGTAAAAATCGACAAGAGCAGTGAAGGAATAACAAGTAAGAGTATAAGGATTCCAACTTCAATGCAGCAATAGCAAGAGATTCAAGCAAGTAATAACTGGAATTAATGAAATCTTTCCAAGAGAGTAAGAACACATGTCAAGCAAGTAATAGAAAGTAATATAAATTCAAGCATGTAAAATTGGAATTGGCTATTTATCAATTTCATTCAAGCAAAACTTTACCCTTCTGCGGGTCTCAAGTCAAATCAATCAAGTAATATCACGAGAATGAGTGGAATGTCTAAAGCCTAGCAAGCAAGTACTCCGGTGCAATGCCAAACACCGTGGTCAATAAACTCCCATGGGCACAAGTACCTTCGGGTGCCCCCCCCAGGACCAGACCGGGCCCTATATGCACAGCATTTATCATGTTTGTTGACATCCACTCTTATTTATAGCCAATATGGAATTTCAAGGTTTGACCAGTATGATATATAAGGTGGAATTATTGAATGGAGTCCAAGGGCGCATTTATGTGTAGGGATGAACTAGGAGTGGAAACCAATAACGTTTGATACACGAAAAAAAACTAGATAAGAGAGGTGCCTTATGGGCCACCTGACAATTTTTAGAAACGACACCCTCACTGTGGGATGCCTTTCCTGGGAACTATACAGGGTTTAGAGGACCCTGTCAGGTGTTAAATATCACTTCTTAGGCTGCCATCTATCAGTGGAGATGGCAAAAGAGAAGGCCTAACGATCAAGTTAACATAATGAGCCGGCTGTGTCGACTCAGTAGTTCATCGCGTCAACCCTGCAGTTCATCTCGTCAACCCTGCGAACAGGCTGGGTCGACCCTGTGAACAGGCAGGGTCGACTCTGCAGTTCATCGCGTCAACGCGGTGAACAGGCAGGGTCGACTCTGTCGTTCACTGCGTCAACGCAGTGAACAGGCAGCGTCGACAGGCAGGGTCGACTCCGCCGTTCACTGCGTCAACGCAGTGAACAGGCAGCGTCAACCCTGTCAACAGGCAGGGTCAACTCTGCCGTTCACTGCGTCAACGCAGTGAACAGGCAGCGTCGACAGGCAGGGTCGACTCTGCCGTTCACTGTGTCAACGCAGTGAACAGGCATCGTCGACCCTGTCAACAGGCAGGGTCGACTCTGCCAACAGGCAGGGTCGACCCTGTCAATAGGCAGGGTTGATACTTTCTTTTGTTCCCCAGTTTTCATGCCTTTCCAATCCTCCTTTCACTCTGAGTTCTTCACAAAAGTTCTTCTTCTCTTGTAGATATAGATTTTCTTCTTCTACCACATCCTCCAATTCTTCTTAGTTTTTATGTTATAATTAATTTTCTACGGTTCTATTTTTTACTCAGTAACTGTTCACCTGCGCCTATAGATCTCGTTTTTTCACATTTTTCACCTTCTTACTCTCATTTTCTCTCTCTGCACTCTTCATAAAACTTCTTCCTAACCTTCCAATCTATGACTTTCTCTTCTTTCACATATTCTCATTCTCTCTAGATTTTTCATTATTCTCCTTCTTAGAACCCCCTATTTTCAATATCATTTCATTGTGCTTTCAACTTGGTCTTTTTCCACTTGGCCTCTTTCAACTTGGTCTTTTCCCACATTTTTCATCCTCTTGACTACAATTTCTTCTTTCACTATTTTTAGGCTTTAGTTTCTCTCATATAACATCTTTAACATGGTGGTTTTAGTTTCATAGAAATTGACATAATGACAGGCCCTTTACTAAAGCATGAACTATATCAAATATAGATATTAGCTAATACATGCTAATCGTTCTAGATTTAAGCTAACACATGCTAATTATTCTAGGTATGAGACTAATACTTGCTAATACTTGCTAATTATTCTGAGTATAAGGCTAATACATGCTAATTATCTTAGGTATAAAGCTAATACATGCTAATCATCTCAAGTATGAAGCTAATGCATGCTAATCGGCTTAGGTATGAAGCTAATACATGCTAATCATCTCAAGTATGAAGCTAATGCATGCTAATCGGCTTAGGTATGAATCTAATACATGCTAATCATCTCAAGTATGAAGCTAATGCATGCTAATCATCCTAGATTTAAGCCAACACATGTTAATCATTCTAGATATGAGACTAATACTTACTAATTATTCTGGGTATAAAGTTAATACATGCTAATTATCTTAGGTATGAAGCTAAGGCATACTAATCATCCTAGATTTAAGCCAAGACATACTTTATAAACACTAAATATCGTATGGAAATGAGCCTAAGACTAAATGCCTAGACTAATCATCCTAGATTAGCTATTAGTTTAGTTAAAAGTTGAGAACACCTACTATAACATGATGTGTAACCACTAAATATCGCATGGTGATGAGACTAATCACTAATTTTACATGCTAATATAACCTAGATTAGCTATGGTTTGGTTAAAGCTCGAGATCACCTACCTCTGTGTGGTGGCAGAAAGGGTACAGGTGGAAGAAGAAAGGAAGAAGATCAGCTCCTTCCCTCCTCTACAATGCTTCAGAGAATGCTCCCACGTTCTCTGCAGCAAGGCTTCGAATGTCAGAGAAGGCAAGAGTCTCTGCCTCAATAGAGGGGTATAATATAGGGATTTTAGGATTTTTGGTAGACAGGAGGGGAACCAGATCTGAAATAATAGCATCCCATAGTGCGATGCCAACTCAAATAGGCTGTTCGTGTCTCTTTTACGAAGTGCTGTAAGTTGGGGTGCACTATTCATAAGTTAAGATTCCAAGTTAAACTTCAAAGATTTTTATCTTTAAAAATTGATGGAGTTAGTTTATGAAATTTCATGGATAAGATCCTTATATTTTTCTCTATTTTTACATATAATTTTTGTTGAAAAATTCCTTTTAAATAAAAAGTTGTACTATTCATGACACTATTCACGTTAGGAAATAATGGGGCTTTTACGAGAGATAGAGATAATGGTTGGACAGCTAATCCATGGCCCATCTGTCTATAACATATAATTATTTGGCAAAAAACGTAAATGGTGGATGCTAGGATTTGAACCCTGGTCATTGAGTTGAAAGGTAAGTTACTTAACAAACTACACTAAAAAGCCACTTGTAAAATGAATAACATTTACATATGATAACTTCGAGTTCCACTTCTTACATAAACTTCCTAAAGAGTTTATTTAATATTTTTTTATTTAGCAAATATTAATAATAATAATAATAATAATTCATTTTTTTATAAGGGGTGCTACACCCTCCCCTACTTAAAAGAATTTGGTCCCCAAATTCAATTGTATAAGGGTAAATTCAACTACATAAGGATACTGTAGAAAGTATAAGATACTTGCCGACTAAAATAGTTCTGGGTATCTTCTCTTCATAGATTCCTCGATCTCCCAAGTTGCTTCTAGCTCCGAACATCGATTCCATTAGATTTTTACCATAGGGATCGTCTTGCTCCTTAGAACTCGAACTTCGCAGTCGAGGATCCGCATCGGCCTTTGCTCATAAGTAAGATCCCTTTGAATCACCAATTCAGCATGATTGATGAAGTGCGAAGGGTCGTGCACATATTTTTTCAGCATAGATATATGAAATACATTGTGCACTTCTGAGAGTTGAGGAGGTAAGGCAATGCGGTAAGCCACCTCGCCCACTCTTTCTAATACTTCAAATGGACCGATAAACCTTGGTGTAGGCTTGCCCTTAACACCGAATCTTCTAATACCTCGGCCGGGAGATACCTTGAGAAATACATGGTCACCCGCTTGAAATTCCAAATCTCTCCTTCTGTTATCAGCATAAGATTTTTGCCTGCACTGAGCTACCTTAAGTCTCTCTCTGATAAGGTGTATCTTCTTAGTCGAATCTCTAACCATATCTGGGCCTAGAATTTGACTTTCACCGACTTCTTCCCAGCATATTGGAGAACGACAACTCCTGCCATAAAGCGCCTCGAAAGGAGCCATTTGAATACTAGCTTGATAGCTGTTATTATATGTAAATTCGGCTAGTGGTAAGTGATCATGCCAGCTTCCGTCGAAATCTATAATACATGCCCTTAACATATCTTCAACAACCTGATTTGTCCTTTCAGTTTGACCATCTGTATGGGGATGGAAAGCAGTGCTGAAATTAAGTTTCGTGTCCAGAGAGTGTTGTAGACCCTTCCAAAAATGAGAGGTGAAGCGTGGGTCTCGGTCAGATACGATCGAGACGGGAACTCCATGCAATCTAACCATCTCCTTAATATATAGGGCAGCAAGTACGCCGACTGACCATCGACTTTTGATGGGTAAGAAATGGGCCGATTTAGTTAACCGGTCGATAATTACACAAATTCCATCATATCCGCCCCTAGACTTGGGCAAACCCATGATAAAGTCCATGCCAATGTCTTCCCACTTCCACTTGGGAATATCCAGTGGATGTAGCTTTCCGGCGGGTTTTTGATGTTCCGCCTTCACTTGTTGGCATGTGAGGCAACGAGACACAAAGTCTGCTACCTCCCTTTTCATGTTAGGCCACCAGAAGGTTCTTTTCAAGTCTTGGTACATCTTAGTAGCTCTAGGGTGGATTGTGTACCTCGATCTATGAGCTTCTTCAAGAATCTTCTTCTTCAATTTGGGACAGTCGGGCACACATGTCCGTTCATGAGATAGTAATCTGCCATCAGGTGCCAGCTTGAAATCCAGTCTCTCATCCAGCTTGCTCTTTATCTCCACTAGCGAGGGATCCTCTTCTTGTAACTTCTTGATTTCAGGTACCAAATCTGGATGTAGGCTCATATGAGATAGAATAATACACATGTTCTTCTCATCTGTGCTGATACCAAGCTCAGAGAATTTCTCCAGCAGTTTCCATTCTTGTATCATGCAGTTGGCCAATACTATTCTCGACTTTCGACTAAGGGCATCAGCTACAGAATTACCCTTACCAGGATGGTACTGTATAGTGAAGTCGAAATCCTTGAGATACTCGAGCCAACGCCTTTGCCGCATGTTCAGCTCCTTTTGGGAGAATTAGTACTTGAGGCTTTTATGATCGGAGTACACAGTGAATTGTTCTCCGTAGAGATAGTGCCTCCAGATCTTTAAAGCGAATACTACCGCGGCCAGTTCTAAGTCGTGAACTGGGTAGTTCTCTTCATGTTTCTTCAATTGTCGGGAAGAGTATGCAATGACTCTCCCATTCTGCATCAATACACATCCGAGGCCAATACCAGAAGCATCGGTATATACCTCGTATTTTCTCCTTCCATTGGTAATGATAAGACTGGAGCAGTGGTCAAGATATCCTTCAAAGTTTGAAAACTCTTTTCACAGTCTTCCTTCCACTCATAAGGCACTTCCTTGCGGGTTAACCTGGTCAGGGGAACATCAATTTTGGAGAAGTCCTTTATAAAACGCCGGTAGTAACCAGCTAGACCCAAGAAGCTCCGAATCTCAGTTACATTTATGGGTCGTTCCTAGTTCTTCACGGCTTCGACCTTTGATGGGTCAACAGCAATTCCATTCTTCGAAATGATATGGCCTAAGAAGGATACTTCCTCGAGCCAAAATCCGCATTTGCTGAATTTGGCATATAGCTTGTTTCCCCTTAATATCTGCAATGCCTTCTTGAGGTGTTCTTCATGATCCTCTTCGGTCTTTGAATAGATCAGAATATCATCAATAAAGACCACAATAAATTGGTCTAAATAGGGCCTGAATATGCTGTTCATTAACTGCATAAAAGCTGCGGGGGCATTTGTTAGTCTGAAAGGCATAATAGTAAATTCGTAATGCCCATACCTGCTTTGGAATGCTGTTTTATGAATATCTTCTTCTTTGATCTTCAATTGGTGGTAACCAGAACGAAGATCAATCTTGGAGAAATATAAGGCTCCAGATAGTTGATCGAATAGCTCATCAATCCTTGGCAGTGGATACTTGTTCTTGATTGCAAGGTGATTTAGCTGTCGATAATCTATGCATAATCTCATCGATCTGTCCTTCTTTTTGACGAATAGCACGGGTGCTCCCCATGGGGAAGTACTCGGCCTGATGAAACCCTTGTTCAATAACTCCATTAGCTGCTCTTTTAGTTCCTTCAGCTCAGCAGGGGACATTCTGTATGGTGCCCTAGAAATAGGACGAGCACCAGGGACAAGGTCGATTGTGAACGACACTTCCCTTTCCGGGGGTAAGCCGGTTAAATCTTCTGGAAAAACATCGGGAAAATCCCGAATTACATGGATGTCTTCAAGTTTAACCTTCTCGACTTCCGTGGCAGTCACGAATGCTATGAAAGTCATGCATCCCTTATTCATAAGTTTACTAGCTCGGAGTGCTGATATAAGAAGTGATTTACTCCGAGGGCTATTGTAAACTAGCTCTGGGAAATCTACGAAAGTTACCTTGCCATGCCGGCAGTCTACAGTTGCTTGGTATGTGGATAGCCAGTCGGCACCTAGTATGACATCATAACCCTTTATATCTTGGCATATCAGGTCAGCAGGTAAATTATTTCCCTTAATCATCACTTCACAGTTTAGATAGTGATAAGTGCTATCAGACTCATTCCCAAGAGGTGTAGATATGACCAAATCTAACAGTTCATGTTTCTTAGAAAATGAAGCAGCAAAGTTCTTGGAAACGAATGAATGAGTTGCTCCGGTATCGAATAAAACTTGAGCAGTTTTTGAACAAATAGTGAGAATACCTTCCACAATTCCACCTTTAGTGGGTTCCGTCTCTTGAAGAGCTTGCAGACGGCCTTGTTTCTTTACCGGACGCTTCTCGTCTTTGGTGTCTTGTTCCTTCATCAGTGGGCAGTCTGGGATTCGATGCTCTCGGCTCCCACATCGAAGACAAGCTTCTAACTTTCTCCAGCATTCCTCGGTCTTATGACCAGCTTTATCACAATACTTGCAAATCTCCTTTGATGATGTGGTGGTGGAGAATGGTATGTCATTCTTCTGGAATTTCTTCACCTTAGAGGGCTCCCCTCCCATGAAGAATCGCTTCTTGTTGAAGGATTGTTTGAATTTTCCCGGGCTTGTGACGGGTTCCTTCTTGTCTCTTCCTCGGATTCTCTTAGATAATTCGGTGGCATCTTCTAGCAGTTGAGCACGCCGAACCATCTCCGAATAGACTTGGATGTCCATCGGGGCAAGTTGTATGATATAATGGGGCCGAAGCCCATTGAGGAATCTTCTCGCCTTCATCTTTTTTGTACACACCAAGTGGGGTGTATACCTAGACAATCTGGAGAACTGGGCCTCATACTCGGCCACTTTCAAGCCCCGTTGTTTTAGAACGGTGAACTCTGTGGCCTTCTTTTCCTGGATATGATCGGAGAAGTACTTGGTGTTGAAATACTCCGGAATTCATCCCATGTAACATGGTATTCTGGCAGTGTTTGTAATGCCCTGGATCTTGTTGGATCTTTAATGGATCTTTCGGGTCTGTTTCGGATTGGTTTCGTTGAGTTTCGGTTCGCTTTTGTGGCTTCCGAGTTGAGTTTGACGAGCCGTGTGGGTTTTTCTCACGTACTAGTTACGGAACCCTACGGTGAGTTTGTTTGTCAATTCTCGAGCTCGTGGATGCTACAGCGACGATGTACTCGTCGAGCCGGTCGTTTCGCCTATTTTTGCATATTTTTCTGAATTTGTGCATTTTCGGCGCATTTTCGGAATTTTCAGAAATTAGGAAAATTTCCTAATATCTTTCTTTTTCTTTTCTCTTTCTCTCTCTCCTTCTCATTCGCGCGACCGTCTCTCTCTCTCCCGTCCTCTCTCGTTCTCTCCCCTTTCCGGCTCCGGCTGCAGACAGAGGCGTAGGTGGGCGAGGTGGCGAGGCCGCGGAGCTGTCGAGGTGCGCGATAGGGCGAGGATCGGATCGATTCTGGCGCGATCCCGAACGGTGGATTCAAAGCCGGTGAAATCGGTTCGCGAGTGGTTTTCGGCGTGGTTTAGTCCCTTCGGGGCACGGTTTCTTCGGTGGAGGTAGGGTGACGGATCCTTGCTTCTTCATCTTCGTTTTCCCTGCCATTGCACGGCGTTCGGCTAGGAAACGAGCGTGTTTGGGCTTGTTTTGCCTAAACCGTGATTTTCGTGGTTTTTAGGGTCGGCCGGTAAACGGTGACCGTTTGCGGTTCAGTTAGTTTCTAAATGACCGCAGGGATGTTAGAATCCCATCCACGTAGTTTTCGTGCGATTTGGTGTTCACTCGAGGCCGGTAGAAGCCCGGGAGCCTCGGTGACCCATTTAGGGTTGATTTGGTAAAATCGCCCGAATCTTGCGTCTTTGATGTTGCATGTGGGGTTTGGAGCCCCTTGCTGTTGTCTTTTGTCGTTGCGGTGTGTTTCCCCTGCGTTTCAGCGTGAATGGGGCGTGGAACGGGCCGATCCGGCCATTCCTCTGTTTTCCCGCCGTAACCGAAGTAGCGGTCTAGCCAGCGACCGTCACTTGCTTTTGACGGCCCTACGATGAACCGTTATTTGGTTTGAGGGTTTATTAGCCCTTTTGCTTCTGGGTAAGCGACGGCCCTAGCTTGGAGCGTCGTTCCCATGTAACGCGCCGGTGCCTGGCCGTTACTTTGCTTTCATCGTTTTTCTTTGGGGGTTAAGTCGGTTGGTCTAACGCGCTTGACCCAGCGCGTTAGATGGAAGCGGCGCGCCTTGCCCAGGCCGTTGCTTGCCTGTTGACTGACGTTGACTCGTTGAGGCGGTGCCTTCGACGGTCGAACCCTTGTGCGTTGTTTTGAGTATAACGTGCCTGCCCCTGGCCGTTATATTCTGCGTGGACGAGGTTGGGTGGCTGTCCCGTTGGAAGTGACGGTGGAGCCCCTGTGCGTCGTTTGTGAGTAACGCGCTCACCTCTGACCGTTGTTTGCTGTCGTGTTGGGTTGAGGGTGGCCATGCCGTTCTGAGTGACGGATGGGCCCCTGCGCGTCGTTTGTCTGTGACGGCCCTCTCCTGCCGCGTCGTTTGGTTGTAACGCGCCTAGCGTCGCGCGTTACTTCATGTTGGTTTGGGTTTGCTGCACCGTTGGATGTGACGGTGGGTACCCTGTGCGCCGTTTGCTTGTAACGCCCCTGGTCCCGTGCGTTACTTGGCTTTTGTGTGCTTTGTAGGTTGTTAGGGTGGTGTGAGCGACGGCCTGTGTCCGTCCGTCGTTTGGGAAATAACGCCCCTGAGCTAGACCGTCACTTGCTAATAACGGTCTAGGGCCTGTGCGTTGCTTCCCTTGTGCCTTGGTTTTCCGCCCGATGATTCTGTGTGTCTTGGCTTGTCCTTGTGGTCTGCCTGTTGTCCCGTGGATGTCTCTTGATGTCCTATGAGGGCTAAGACTACGTTGTAAGGTAGCCAGGAGTCTTCTTACTTATGGTAGGACTCTTGATCCTACTCTTGTATGCTGTTGTTGTTTGGCTCAGGTCAACCCGGTTTGACCCAGTGGTTGACATGTGCCCTTGTTTGTGCGTGTCTTGGCAGTTCTGTCCTGTCCAAGACACTGTTTCTGGATGCTTCGAGGTGTGTTCTACCTCGGTTTGCGTGTCCAGCTGTGCTGAGGGTTCTTGATGTTTCCCTCAGGTCTCCGTGTGTTGCTTTCTGCGGAGCGTGGTTTCTTTGGCCTAGGATTAGACCGATTGGCGGCTTGTTCCGCTGTTTGTGATGATCTTGCTGTTTAGTCGTTTGACTCAAGGATCGTTGCGTAGGAGGTCTAGTTGCTTGTCCTGAGTTGTCGGCAGTGGCGATGCTGCCATTTGGTGCCTAGAAGTACGAGTAGATGGGCGTGGTTGCCTGTCTGTACTTCGGCACTTGTGTTTTGAGCTTCTGTGTCGTGTGAAGCCTCCACTTGTGTGACCTAAGGCCTAGAGGTGCCGACCCGCTAGCGGATGGCGGAGGGGTTTTCCCGGTGAGCGGTTTTTAGTTAGTTCCGCGGGCTCCTAGTCAACGGTGGCGTCCTGCCGAGGGAGAATACTAGCTAGAGGACCTGGCTTAGACTATAGCCAGTGTGTGCACACGTGGTCAGGGACAGAGGACTTACGTCGACGGGCGTGACCCTGACTAGTTACTTGTTTTGCTGTTCCTGTTTGGTTCAGCTGGCTTTTTAAGGGGGTACTTCCGTCACGTGACGCGTAGTTCTTCGCGTTTTCTTGCGCGTTGTGACCTTTGCGAGTTGCCCGTTTGTGGCTGTGCTCGAGGTCAGTGTTCTGTCGTCTGCACGATGTTCTGATCGTGCGTGGGGCTCTGTGCACGACGTTCTCTGTCGTGTTTTGTCTGTTTCCCGGTGTCGGCGTTCGCCTTCGCCTTTGTTTGGGCTGGTTGACAGGCCGATGTACCCTTCTGTGTGAGTTTAGGGTCGTCCACCTGTTGCCTTTTTGTTTGGAGTAGTTTGGGATGCCGAGGTTAGTTCGGCAGCCGCTTGTTTGGTGCGGGTTCTCACCCTCTCCT
The DNA here is from genome assembly GCA_022559845.1 of Amorphophallus konjac. Taxonomy (NCBI): domain Eukaryota; kingdom Viridiplantae; phylum Streptophyta; class Magnoliopsida; order Alismatales; family Araceae; genus Amorphophallus; species Amorphophallus konjac. The sequence goes on along the minus strand of CM040126.1, from coordinate 175,395,193 downwards.
GCGTGTTCCCTACTCCTACTTCCCGTCTGTTCCTTTACAGCTTTGTAGTGTAGTTTTCCTGCTTTGCTACACCTGCTGTTCCTGCTGCTTTGTTGTTGCTTCCGTTGCCTTCGCTTTGTGCGCTGTCCAGTGGGGATCCGCGTGACCCCTACTGAGTTTCTGTTGAGACTCACCCCTGCTGCTTTTCAGGTGGGTTTCGCCGTTTGCCTCTGCTGTTCCTGGCGGAGTGCTCTCTTGCTGTTGTAGCTGCCAGCTGTACCTGCGGTCGGGCTTCTGCCGACTTCTGTGTACGTTTCTTTCTGTCTGACTGTACTGTGCTAGACTTGTTGTCTTTCCTTTGGGCTGGACTCTGTGTTTAATTGTTAAAAATTTATTAATAAAAAGGTAATTTTATTTCTGCTATTTTAGCAATCCAATCTAATGAAATTGCTTACTGTTATATCTCTGTGGCTTCAATGTACTCTACACATGCCTTTTATCCCTTCGGCGCTTTCCCGCGCTTGGGAGGCCTCGCGGGTCCCTCATGATATCACGTGTATTCGGTATTTATACCGGGTGCACCGGGTATCCGGAATCCGGGTCGCTACAGTGTTGCTTCTATGGATTCCCTCCAGCATCGAGCGTCCCGCTCAAGTTGGAATACAGCCAGTAAAACTTTCTCCTCGTCCGTGCATTGCATTACACGGAAGATTCGTTCCATCTCCTTTAGCCAATTCTCGGCATCCTCGGGGTCGGACGAACCTGTGAACCTTGGTGGGTTCATGTTACGGAAACTCCTGTGGAGGTCACCCGCTCCACGGTTAGCTCCGCCTTGGGCCACTTGCTGTAGTGCCTGTGTAAGGCCCTGCACGGTGCGCTGCATCTCGCACCATTGTGCTCTTTCAGCAGCCATGATCCTACAAAACAGTTAAGTATGATAAAGATCGGATTTACTTGTAAGGTCGAAAGTCATTGTAGAACTTAACCCATGGCTCTATCCATCTCACCGGGTAAGGTATATCTATCCTTGAACTTGGGTTTTACCTATCCTTGGACTCAAGTTTTTACTTAGATTTCAATTTCTAACCGTTTATTTTTTCTAGTTCCCTAGGTTTGAAAACCAAGGCTCTGATACCACGAAGATTGTCACGCCCCGAGCGCGGAAGATTACCCGGAGGCGTGACGCGTCTATATAGATCGTGTCAATCATGTAAATATCAGAGTGCGCAAATAACTAAGATTTAACTCAAAATTTAATACAAATAGTACGAGCTGACAATTGTCACAATTAATCAAAGGACAATTACATGTGTTCCCAGAGTCCAACGACTAGGCTTCAAATCTTGAGCAGTTCTAATCAAGTTGACTAATACAAATGACATAGATGAATTGATACAACTGACATAAGTGAACTAATACAATAACAAAAAGGACATGATAATTTGATAACTTCACTCTAACACTCATCACTCAGTCTCATTCCCTTCCGAGTGTTGGTTGGCATCCAAATTACCTGAAAATATTAGAAAACAACTAGATGAGAGAATCGCTCAGTAGAAATTATATCTCAAGATTTAATAGGCTTTAAGTGGTTTACAAGTTCAATTAATGTCAGTAAAACTATGCATGTAGATGAGTAGATATCAAGGATTGTAAAAATCGACAAGAGCAGTGAAGGAATAACAAGTGAGAGTATAAGGATTCCAACTTCAATGCAGCAATAGCAAGAGATTCAAGCAAGTAATAACTGGAATTAACGAAATCTTTCCAAGAGAGTAAGAACTCATGTCAAGCAAGTAATAGAAAGTAATATAAATTCAAGCATGTAAAATTAGAATTAGCTATTTATCAATTTCATTCAAGCAAAACTTTACCCTTCTACGGGTCTCAAGTCAAATCAATCAAGTAATATCACGAGAATGAGTGGAATGTCTAAAGCCTAGCAAGCAAGTACTCCGGTGCAATGCCAAACACCGTGGTCAATAAACTCCCATGGGCACAAGTACCTTCGGGTGCTCCCCCCAGGACCAGACCGGGCCCTATATGCACAGCATTTATCATGTTTGTTGACATCCACTCTTATTTATAGCCAATATGGAATTTCAAGGTTTGACCAGTATGATATATAAGGTGGAATTATGGAATGGAGTCCAAGGGCGCATTTATGTGTAGGGATGAACTAGGAGTGGAAACCAGTAACATTTGATACACGAAAAAAAAAACTAGATAAGAGAGGTGCCTTATGGGCCACCTGATAATTTTTAGAAACGACACCCTCACTGTGGGATGCCCTTCCTAGGAACTATATAGGGTTTAGAGGACCCTGTCAAGAGTTAAATATCACTTCTCAGGTTGTCATCTATCAGTGGAGATGGCAAAAGAGAAGGCCTAACGATCAGGTTAACATAATGAGCCGGCTGTGTCGACTCAGTAGTTCATCGCGTCAACCCTGCAGTTCATCGCGTCAACCCTGCGAACAGGCTGGGTCGACCCTGTGAACAGGCAGGGTCGACTCTGCAGTTCATCGCGTCAACGCGGTGAACAGGCAGGGTCGACCCTGTCAACATGCAGGGTCGACTCTGCCGTTCACTGCGTCAACGCAATGAACAGGCAGCGTCGACCCTGTCAACAGGCAGAGTCGACTCTGCCGTTCACTGCGTCAACGCAGTGAACAGGCAGCGTCGACCCTGTCAACAGGCAGGGTCGACCCTGTCAACATGCAGGGTCGATACTTTCTTTTGTTCCCCAGTTTTCATGCCCTTCCAATCCTCCTTTCACTCTGAGTTCTTCACAAAAGTTCTTCTTCTCTTGTAGATATAGATTTTCTTCTTCTACCACATCCTCCAATTCTTCTTAGTTTTTAAGTTATAATTAATTTTCTACGGTTCTATTTTTTACTCAGTAACTGTTCACCTGTGCCTATAGATCTCGTTTTTTCACATTTTTCACCTTCTTCCTCTCATTTTCTCTCTCTGCACTCTTCATAAAACTTCTTCCTAACCTTCCAATCTATGACTTTCTCTTCTTTCACATATTCTCATTCTCTCTAGATTTTTCATTATTATCCTTCTTAGAACCCCCTATTTTCAATATCATTTCATTGTGCTTTCAACTTGGTCTTTTTCCACTTGGCCTCTTTCAACTTGGTCTTTTTCTACATTTTTCATCCTCTTGACTACAATTTCTTCTTTCACTATTTTCAGGCTTTAGTTTCTCTCATATAACATCTTTAACATGGTGGTTTTAGTTTCACAGAAATTGACATAATGATAGGCCCTTTACTAAAGCATGAACTATATCAAATATAGATATTAGCTAATACATGCTAATCGTCCTAGATTTAAGCTAACACATGCTAATTATTCTAGGTATGAGACTAATACTTGCTAATACTTACTAATTATTCTAGGTATAAGGCTAATACATGCTAATTATCTTAGGTATAAAGCTAATACATGCTAATCATCTCAAGTATGAAGCTAATGCATGCTAATCGGCTTAGGTATGAAGCTAATTCATGCTAATCATCTCAAGTATGAAGCTAATGCATACTAATCGGCTTAGGTATGAAGCTAATACATGCTAATCATCTCAAGTATGAAGCTAATGCATGCCAATCATCCTAGATTTAAGCCAACACATGTTAATCATTCTAGATATGAGACTAATACTTGCTAATTATTCTGGGTATAAAGTTAATACATGCTAATTATCTTAGGTATGAAGCTAAGGCATATTAATCATCCTAGATTTAAGCCAACAGATGCTTTATAAACGCTAAATATCGCATGGAAATGAGCCTAAGACTAAATGCCTAGACTAATCATCCTAGATTAGCTATTAGTTTAGTTAAAAGTTGAGAACACCTACTATAACATGATGTGTAATCACTAAATACCGCAGGGAGATGAAACTAATCACTAATTTTACATGCTAATATAACCTAGATTAGCTATGGTTTGGTTAAAGCTTGAGATCACCTACCTCTGTGTGGTGGCAGAAAGGGTACAGGTGGAAGAAGAAAGGAAGAAGATCAGCTCCTTCCCTCCTCTACAATGCTTCAGAGAATGCTCCCACGTTCTTTGAAGCAAGGCTTCGAATGTCAGAGAAGTCAAGAGTCTCTGCCTCAATAGAGGGGTATAATATAGGGATTTTGGGATTTTTGGTAGACAAGAGGGGAACCAGATCTGAAATAATAGCATCTCATAGTGCGATGCCAACTCAAATAGGCTGTTCGTGTCTCTTTTACGAAGTGCTGTAAGTTGGGGTGCACTATTCATAAGTTAAGATTCCAAGTTAAACTTCAAAGATTTTTATCTTTAAAAATTGATGGAGTTAGTTTATGAAATTTCATGGATAAGATCCTTATATTTTTCTCTATTTTTACATATAATTTTTGTTGAAAAATTCCTTTTAAATAAAAAGTTGTACTATTCATGACACTATTCACGTTAGGAAATAATGGGGATTTTACGAGAGATAGAGATAATGGTTGGACAGCTAATCCATAGCCCATCTGTCTATAACATATAATTATTTGGCAAAAAACATAAATGGTGGATGCTAGGATTTGAACCCTAGTCATTGAGTTGAAAGGCAAGTTACTTAACCAACTACACTAAGAAGCCACTTGTTAAATGAATAACCTTTACATATGATAACTTCGTGTTCCACTTCTTACATAAACTTCCTAAAGAGTTTATTTAATTTTTTTTATTTGACAAATATTAATAATAATAATAAAAAAAAATTTCATTTTTTTTATAAGGGGTGCTACAGATTCCAAGCTATCTGGCATGTAAACCTAGTTTAGGACTCTTGGAGATTGATCCTACTCCAAATTAGGACTTCTAATCGATCTAATCCTCAAACCCTTGCCAAACTCTAAATAGGCCTGAACTTGGACCTGCACGAATCTTACTTTTGGCTTGCGTATTTCGAAGGCAAGGAATCATCAACTCAAGGTAAGCCTTTAGAAGTTTTTCGTTTCCTTTGTATTGTCTAACTGCTCTCCAAATTTCATGATAGGAGATCAAGCTGTTGAGAAGTTAGAGCGCCTACAAGTTGTAGTCTCTCTATAGAGCGCACAGGAACGATTAGATTTTCCTGAGAAGGATCAGAAGTTTAGAAGCCCTAGTAGAGGTAATTTCGCATTATGTCCTTAGAACAAATTGTTCTCCTTTATGTCTTCTAACTTCCCTCAAAATTTCGTGACTCTAGGTCAAGAGGTTGAGAAGAGAGAAGGGCAAGAAGTTGATGTTTCTACGCAGGACAGGTAGGAACTAGCACCATCTTCCAATCAGAAATTCACACTCTAGGAGTATTCCCAGAGGTAGGTTATCTCATGGATGGCTAAAACAAGGTGTTAGGAATAAAAGCCCTCATGTTTCATATGATTTCATGCTTTCTATACGTCATATTTCATGTTTTTCTAGCACTGCGCAGTTAGCTTATTTCTGCATGCATATCCCCGCTCTCTAATAGAGAACATAATGATTTTGGCCTAATACATGCAAACCCATGCATCTTCATGATTAAACTTTGTTATAGCATGTTTATCCTTTTGTCAGCATGTTTTCCATGCATTTATTTCCCTAGAATAGGCCTTGCACGCATAATTTTCATCCTTCTGTCTGAAAGGCAGAAGGCAGTTTCACAGAAACTGCGGCTTCCAAGAAGCAGTTCCAGAATAACCGCGTATTACTATTTATTTGCGGTTCACTCTAAACAGTAACCATATGACACTCTTTTGGCTCTTAGTTAAATTATCTATTGATTATGTTTTATCCACATGTTTCCCTGATATGTCTACTATTATATCATGCATCAATCTTGCTAGGTTTCATGACCATCTTGTTTTAGTAATTTATTGTAATCCTATGCTAATTTCTTACCAAAACCATATAGTTTTGTATTAAAGGTAATTTCATATGGTTTAAGGAACTTGTTTCATTAATGTTGATCACTGTTTTACACGATTCACATCCTTCTCTCTAGTCTTTCTTAAGTACATAGCACGTATTCCAGTACGATGCTATTAGTTACACTTTGCACTTTATAGGCACACTCTCTTGGACTTGTGATCCTCCTCGTTGGATATTCCTTCCACTGGACTAGGTGAGCATGTTTCAAGGCCTCTGTAAGTCTCCGGGAGCCTGGGATTCTCATTAGGAAGTTGAGCTTGGTGTACCCTAAAAACCCAATGGAATAGAAAGCACTTGGGGTTCCTCGCATTTTCTTGCACTCTGGGCAAGTAGCGGCTCCCAGGCAACCGCCTTCTTCAAGAAATGGTTAGTTTGTGATCGCGTTCTGCCTGCTGTGCTATCGAGTCGACTCTTCTTTCTTTTGGCGTCGACTCAGTCCGGTAGCGGTTCCATCTTGACCACGGCTTGATAATAGCTGATCTTTCTTGACCAGGTTCTTCTATCTTGTGCCCTAACCCAAGGTGTGACCCAAGGGTTGGTTGTACTCTATTCTTAGATGGTCTCTTGATTATTTGGAACCGAACATCTTGATTCAAAGACATTAAGGAATTATGAAAATTAATGAATGAACCATTATGCTACCGGATTTCTCCCGTAGCGTGACCTTGTTTTTAAATCATCCTTGAACTCGAATGTTCTTAATTGGTGCATTCTTACCTTGATTTTGTTATCATGAACTTATTGTTTGAATTGAACATTATTGGCCGAAACTTTATTTTTATCTCATGGAAGTAGCTTGATTTATAACTTTAAAATGCAAGAGTTGGCACGGACAATGTCCAAGGGCTCGACACTAGCCCCCTCTGTAGATAGCTAGAGACATACTATAAACCATGGGATATGATGAACACTGACGTCGCATTGCGCCGGGAGTACTTTTTTTTATAAACGGGTGAAAACCACGAGGCACATCATGAAATTATACATTCTTGTTACATGGTTTTCTAGTGCATGACCTTTATGGTTATGAAAAGTACATTCTTGTTACATGCTAGTACATTCTCGTTACATGAAAGGTCACTTTATATTCTTGCTTGATCAAGTTCTAATTCTACATGAATACTCATATCTCCAAAGTTCTATCTTGCTACTTGTGTTATTGCTTTGGTTTTATCACATGTTTTACCATCTTTCATTTATCTTACCTTCTAGAGCTAAATTGTTAACTACTTAAACATGCCTTCATGTTGATACGAAGATACCTACTAGGCAAGTGTGCTCATTCCCTACTTTTTTAATCCTTCTTAGGAAATTCTAGCGAGGATTCGGACTACTCAAGTGACGAGTCCGAGAGCAATTAAAAGATCGAGAGGAGACATAGACATGAGTCCATATAATCGGTAATGAGTCAATTATGTAATTTTCTTTTTTTCTTGAGTCTAGAGTTAGAAAAGAGTCAAGAGTTGGATATAACCTTGAGTTATGATTATAATTCAATAAAGTGAAAATTTTGAGTATATGACCTTTTTGCATTCCTCTTTTATGTATGAATGTTAGCGCTCTGATTGTCTTGCTAGTGTGAGGCTTATCTTGCCGACTGTTCACATTCCCAAACTACTTTCGCTGCAAAATCCCGGGGCGTGACAGCTTTACTATTCTGTTGGTGGCTCTGACGTTGACCAACTTCAGTTCTTCGGCCCTATTACGCTTGCCCTCATGGTGTTCTTGAGGAGCTGGCTCGGGAGGCGGTTCATCTTCTTCTTCAAGGGTTGCATGGACTTGCTGCGCCGGTCCAGCCAACTCCTTCCCTTGCATAAATTCAGTGAAGCTTGGGATGCCCATACAGTCTTTGTTTGATAGAGGAGAGACCACTGATGGTAAGGTTGGGGCGTTCTTGGCCCCTGATTGTGGCTGCGGGCCTGGTCGTTTGCCCTCCCGAGAGGATAGAAATTCAGCAACGTAGCGGACCTCCTGGCCGCTTGCATGTTCAGGGTAAAGCCTTGGCAGAGGGGGGATCTCTGCGCATTTGACTTCAGGCTGAGGGACTTGGTATGGTTGTTCACCCGGAACATAATGTTGTGGTTAGCCTGGGGGAGATGCCCCCATTTTCTTCCGGACCTAGTAGCATGCTGGGAGGTGGAAGATTCAGCTTGATTTGCCCCTGCTGGCGCGAGGCATATCTCTTCATATTCTTCTTCGGAAATTCAGATTGTGTCGAACAGGGCTGCAAGAGTATTGCAAGATACGGCATTGCTCTTTTCTCTTATTCTTTGACTTCTTCTTTTTCTTCACAGTCGGCGGCTACTCCTGGGGAGGTTCATCCCATATCCATGGTTCTTCAGCTTCAGCTTCAACTTCTTCTGCTAATTCTAGGGACTCGAAATGTTCCCAAGGGACGTATTCCTTCAGCTGGATGGGCCAAATTTTGGGTTGTTCATATTCATCTTGCCCATCAATGATTTCTTGAAGCTGTTCCACCGCTGGGCTGGTTTCTTTGTGCACCCGCAGGGGGATGTGTTTCTTCTTATTGTTGGTGAACCTTCTGATGATTAGCTAAGGAGCCATCTCATGCCAGACGGGGGTTACAGCCGGGGGTTCTGACTGAGGTGTGATGCCCCGTATGTGAAATCCTAAGCCACGACGAGGCACTGCCCTCCTTCTTGTTCTTGATGGCACGGTGTGCCAATTTTCCCAATCTTCTGCTGGCGCCAGGGCATAGGCCTCATAGGTACGTTGAGTGCAGGCCTCCACCACTTCTTTGGGTAGTTGCTGATATAGAGAAATCATGTTAATTGTTACCCCCATAGTGGGCATTTCATGCGGGAGTGGGGGATCGACTTTGTGCTCCCCCAATTGCAACTCCCCTTTCTTGATTAAGGACTCAATAGTATCTTTAAAGACATAGCATTCCTCGATAGCATGCCTGAGCATTTGATGAGATGGGCAGAAGTAAGGGTCATCTTTTCTTTTGAGATCACCTGGTCTCTTTGGTTCTGGGAGAGTGATCTTGTTGAATTTCGTAACCCATTCGAACAAGACTCGAGTCTTGTCTCGAGGGAACGAATATAGCTTCTTCATTTTATCTCATAGGGACGGAACCTCTCGCCGATCAGTGAGCTTGGACGGGGGAGGCCAGCTAGCCCTTTGTCTTTTTCTTTTTGCTACTCGAAGGCTTTGAAGTCGACCTTGTGCACTTCTTGAGATGCCAGTCATTTGTCAGTCGCCCTGGCCTTCTGGCCTGAAGTGGCGAGAGCGGCGGAGTACTTCGAGAGGAATGCCTCGACTTTCTCCACAACATTATTCAGTCGATCAAATGACTTGATTTTAGTGCCTATCATTCTTTTCAGCACCTATCTTTTCATGTTTTGCTTGCATATCTGGACGGCATCCTCCTGATGCAGCGGACGCCTACACCTCATGCTATGGTTCCTCCATCTTTTGATGGATTCCAGGGTAGACTCGTCATTCCTTTGCCTGGTCTCATATAATTTGGCCACCGTCACCTCCCTCTCGGCAATGTGGAATCTTTATTTGAACTTCCTTTGCATGTCGGGCCAATCAATAATAGACCTAGGCTGCAAGCTTGAGTACCACTCGAAGGCAAGCCTCGTTAGTGTGGACCCGAAGAACTTCAGCAGGTACGACTCGTTAGTAGGTAAGTCACCCATCACATTAGTGTAGTAGGCAATGTGCTCATGTGGAGATCCTTGCCCGTTGAACTTCTCAAACTTTGGAGGCTTGGTAATGCCAGGAGGCAACCTCTTTACAGCATGATGGAGTGGATATGGTACCCTATCTACATCAAATGAGGCAAAGTCACCTTCGCTCCTTTCCGCCATCTTCATTTCTATCATTTGCTCGACTATGAGCATGTTCATTACTGCTGGATCAACCAGACTTGGGTGAAAATGGGCTTGTTGCATGTGCGGCGTTGTCAATACGGCCACGTGAGGCGTAGCAGGGGCCCCTTGAATTTGAAAGACTGACGATTGTGGCATGGCCATAAGTTGTTGTTGTGGGGAGAGAATGCCCCCATTGTAGTTGGGTGCTGGTTGGGATGCGGTTGCCTGCGACGAGGCTTCAAACGCCTGGCTTCTGCCCCTTGATGTTCCGGGTTGAACTTCAGCTGCCTCGGGGGCAAGAGCATGCGTATCCCTTTTGCTCAATTGCTTATTTAGTGCCTTAATTTTTTGCTGGTATCTATGCAGCAACATCAGTAAAGTCAGGTCATTGATAGAGGGGCTAGGGAGGCTACCCTATCCTCGGCTGGTGCTTCTTCAGATGATGTGGATGGCACCCCACCGTCATGTTCAGGCGTAATAACATTGGCAGTCAGGGCCACCGTTGTCTCTTCTGGATTTGTTGTCTCGACAAGGGTTTGCAACACCTCGGTGGCAACTTTCCTTCTTCTTGTGAGAGGGCTTGACCTCTCGGCAATTTTGACAACTTCTTCGAGCTCCTTAGGCAAATCCCCATAGCGGCTGGCCACTACGGCCATGTGACAGGTATATACTTGCAAGTTCTTGTTTCTCCTCTTCACCTGCATGGCCGGCTAACTGGGGAAGGACAATCTTTCAAACACCGAAACTCTTGGTGCATCTTCCTCATGGCGGGGAGGCCCATAGCACCCCGATTCCGCATCTTCTATTTCGTCTAGGTCGGTTGGATATTCTTGACCCTCTTCAGCAGCGGTGATATCTTGTAGTAGACGCTGCCTCCCTAGGGAGGTGTTCCCAAGGCCACAGAGATATCCGCGCACGGCCAGAGTGATGCCTTCTTGTTCATAATCAGGGTAGACCACGGGTGGCGGTACCTCTACTTGCACTAGGGGCCCGTAGGAGGGCTGACCCATCCTGGCAATCCTACGGTAGTTCTTAAGATGCAAATGATTATCCGCCTGTCAAGTGCAGGCCTGAATAGTTGATTTGCGAGATGCTCCTCCTGGCATCTCGTTCTTCTTCTATCTTTCCTTCCGGGGTCTATCAACCTCGACAAATCATGGCTGAGTTGTCACTGGGACCTGAGTCGGTTTGGGCACCCAAACTTGTTTGGTTTTAACTGGCCTTAGGGCCAGCTCACTCTTTGGCCGACGGGCCGCTCCAACATTCTTCTTTTCCATTCTCCCTAGTGCTTGGAAAGAGTTGCGCATAGGGACGTTGGCACGATCTGCTCAGGGATCACTTCGGCCCTTCAGCCATTCAGGTGGACTCTGATACCCCCGATCAGAATAGATTTTCTGGTGTTGGATACCCAGGCCCTGGGAGTAGCAGCGGCAGCATTTCTTCTACTCCTTCTTTGGTGGGACGCCGACTTCTTACTAGTAGAGCCCGTGTCGAAACAGATGTGGTGGACAAAACAACCCATAGTCTAGAATGCCGCGCGGCCAGCAGTAGTCGCCGGTGACCCGACAACAGTAGGTTTGATGGTAGGAGTCACTGTGGAGGGGAAGTGGACTTTAACGGGCTTGGGCCCCTCAGTCTCCAGCAGGTTGACGAAAGCCACCCCCAAGAAGTTAGGGAAGCCCACCACCGGAGGAAAATTATCGAACTTGATCGGCACTGCGAGGTAGCCATGGTTGGCATGGCTTGCGACGACTAATGGTCCGAAGCTGACGGCCATTGTAATCGTCGAAGTATGACCTACAGTCGCAAGTAAAACAATTTAGAATGTCACGAGGAGGCCATAGGGCCCCTAGTCTTGGCGAAGAGATGAGGGGAAGTTTGTAGTCCCACCGGGCGTGCCAGACTTGTGGACGCACTTTTGGAACATCTATTTATTTTATTCATTTATTTATTTATTTATTTTATTTAGTGCATGGGCGTGCCAGTCACAAAGTGACGATTTATTCGGGCTTCGAAGAAACTACGGGTGTGCTCCGTCTGACTGGTCAAACGATTGTGAATTTTGTGTCGAGACTAAAACCCGTTGTGCCATAAAGGCTACGATATTAATTACATCCCCTCGGAGAGGGGAAAACCCTTAATTAATCGCCAGGAAGACGGGCCCTACGGCCTAAAATTAATGTTGATGAAAAGGAGATAACAAAGATCTTGAATTGCATTAAAATGCCCCCGGATTGGGGAATGAACGTTTAAATCCTGTTGGTCGTTTATCGACCATTTTTATGTTCAGACGGCAGTCCGTATTGAAAGCGTGATGAAGGCGGATTCGAAATATGCGCAAATGTATGCCGAGTATGCGGCAAATTTAATAAAAGTATGAGATTAGATCCCAGCGGAAATGAGTCCGGTTTATTGGGCTGTTGGCCCATGGCAATACCGAGTCATGGCCATATTGGGGTGATCCTCGAGGTCCAAACCTGATTTACTAGGGCGTCATTGATATTCCTTTCACCGGGTTCGGGAAGCGATGCTGCGGAACAGACTTTATTATGTTGTTGTCTGGTTATTTGATTTTATTTAGGTGCGTGAGCTTATTTTTTGTTAACTTATTATTATCATTATGACAATTTTTATGTGGCTAATTGATTATTCTTTGTTTGGTTGTTGATTTTTTTTATTCGCTTAGATGCATAGACATATTTCTTGTATTCATTTGTTGGTGTTATTATTACATTTTCTTTGCTTGATTTCTTGAGCTTTGAATGTTGCTTTGTTTCCCTTTTTTGGATTTTGATTTGATTATGTCATCATTTTTTTTTGTTTTGGCATTTCATACATATATATTTATTTATTACTTTAACGTGGGTTAGGTGCATGCTAGCATGAGTGTTAAGTGCATGGGTGTCATGCAAAGTGTGTGTGTGATCTTCACGTGAGCACATGTTGGTGAGTAGTGTGTGAGAGTGAGTCGGCGCAGTGAGAAGGAGGGAGAAATGGTCAATCGGCGTGGTGAGAGAGAGATGTGAGCGTGGGGGGGAGTGGATCGACGCAGTGAGAGGGAGGAAGAAATGGTGAATCGGTGCGATAAGAGAGAGAGGTGAGCGCGAGGGGGAGTGGATCGACGTAGTGAGAGGGTGAAACGGCATGTAGAGGATGGCACATGTGCGTCGGTTCGCAGGGCGCTGAAGGAGTCGGTGCGGCCGATGCGGAGGGGTCGACGCAAGGGGGTTCAAGCTGGGCCAGCCAGAGCTAGTAAAAGGGAGAGTCAACACTATGGGTCCACTCCCCGCCGCCCCAGAGCCCTAAAACCTTCCTCTCTCTCTTTTGCATGCTTGAACATGCGTGTGTAAGAAACTTGGCAGAAAAGGTTTTTATACGGGTTTATGCATATGATGGGGTTGTGAAATGGTTGGCTATCTTTTTGTTCATGATGAGCCTACGAAGCTCTGTTATTGATTCTAATGTTTACTCATAGAGGGGTGGCTGGTAGTTCAGGGTGGAACTTTGATGGAGTGAATCGGCGTCGGCTGGCAAGGGCCAAGTTGACTTCCCCCCCCTTTCACAGCAGCAAAACAAAGGATCAGTAGAAGAAGCGCATGGGGTTTGAAATGCAGGTTTTTTTTGTTCTTGGTTCGTTTAATTTCCCATGAGGGATAAGTGGGAATGCTTGTTCGAATGCCTCCGCGTAATGGGATTTTAAGTTTGATAAAAGCTTAAGCTGCCTTGAGTCTGCTCCTTATTCTGTAATAATTTTTTGTTTTTTGGCATTCTCACATTAAATCACAGCCCCTAATTATGTGTGTTATTTTTCTTTTGTTCAATTGTTAATCAAAGTTTCTGGCGCGAATCTAGCTGCATCTCCCCCGGATCCGGGGTTTGCGAGATGTGAAAATTGGAAGCTCATCCACGGGAATTCCGAGATGGCTCCTGAAATCTAGGGTAAACAAAGAACGGCCACCCGATCATCCCAACTCGGGCGAGGAACCCCGAGGACCAGCCTTCGAGGGGCTCCACCAAACTCGTTGGTTGTTGCATTTATGATTCCGAGGGTGTGCATCTTTGACTGTTGCTGGCTCTACGGCCATCAATATCCAACCTTCTACGGGATAAGCTTCCAGGGATCATGCCATGAGGAGACAACCCCCAGATGCGAAGGTGGTTTGAGCGGGCTAAAACCTCGGATCGAAAGATTGTGAAGACCGTAATGTGACTTTTCCCAACACGGGTTTGCAAGAGATGACTGAGCCCTCACAACTAATGGATGAGAGTGAGAAGACAGCGGTCGTCTCTATAGAGGGTGCATTGTGTCTTTATAGAACACGGTAGCACCCTACGACAGCCACGGGGAGAGCCACCAAAGCTATGGAAAGAAGACGGGATAGAAAACTATGCCATAACTCAAAGTTTTTTTTATTGTAGGAGAAGCAGATACAAAAAAAGGGGGGATGTACCCCATAGTAAGAAGTATAGCAGAAGAAAATAAAATACATTAGAGGGAGGGGCGACGGAGCATGAAATCTTCCCCCTCAATCCTTACCTCTCTTCCCTTCTCCCTCTTTTCTTCACCCTGGGGATGCGGGATAAGACAACACTCTTTCTTCTTTTTTGTTTTTTTTTCTCGCAGGCGGGGGCTCTCTCTTTCATTTGCCAACCAGTCAACCCTTCTCCTTTATCATGAGCCAACTCTATATATAGAACGAGGGGGTCTTCTCTTCACTATAAAACTCCCGCCATTCCCTCTTCGTTCGTAGGACAGGCTGAGTGGCTTGCTGTTACGCTCTCGACCCTCCGTTGGTGCAAGAGAGGGGGGAGGCGTCTGAGGTCGAACGTTTCTACATAGGATCCTAGGGGATTCTGCTGTTGTCAGATGGTTTGCCCCGTCGTCAACTGTCACGCTCGGAGATATGCAGTGGAATTAAGTCGAGAACGTGAACAGCCGACAAAACGCCTCAATCTAGCAATATAATCCGAGCGCAATAATGCATCCACATAAAAGAGGAATGCACAAGGTCATATACTCAAAAATCTTCACTTTATTGAAAAATAATGATCAAGGTTGCAAAGACACTGATCTTTGACTATTAGACTCAATAAAAAGAAAATTACATAACATGATCAACTTCACCACCTATTGTATTGAAGGTCACAAGACTCTTGACTGGACCAGCTATGGCTTCTCTCGAACCATCAATCACTCTCGGACCCATCACTTGAATAGTCTGAATCCTTGCTAGAATTTTCTGAAAAAGATTAAGATAGTAGGAAATGAGCACACTTGCCCAGTAGGTATCTTCGTATAAACAAGAAGGCAAGTTTAAGTAATTAGCAATTTAGCTCTAGAAGGCAAGATAAATGAAATATGATGAAACATGTGATAAAACCAAAGTAATAACACAAGTAGCAAGATATAGACCATAGAGATATGAGTGTTCATGTAGAATGGGAGCATGATCAAGTAAAAATATAATGTGGCCTGAAAATTAACGAGAATGTACTAGAATGTAACAAGAATGTTCTTTTCATAACCATAAAGGCTATGCACTAGAAGGTCATGTAATAAGAATGTATAATTTCATGATTAGCCTCGTGATTTTCACTCGTTTATAAAAAAAGTACTCCCGGTGCAATGTAACGCTAGTGTTCATCATACCCCATGGTTTACATTATGTTTCCGGCCATCTGCAGAGGGGGCTAGCGTGGAGCCCTTGGACACTGTCCGTTCCCGCTCTTGCATCTTCAAGTTATAAATCAAGCTACTTCCACGAGAAATATAAAGTTTGGCCGATAATGTAAAGTTCAAACAATAGCTTTATGATAACAAAGATCAAGGTAAGAACACACTAAATATGAATCATATGAGTTCAAGAACGAATTATGGACAATGTCATGCTACGGAAGAAATCCGACAACATAACGATACATTCATTAATTTTCATAGTTCATTAATAACTTATTGAATAAGATTTTGGCTTCCAGATAATCAAGGCCATCTAGGAACACAGTAGACTTAACCATTTAGGTCAAACCACGGGTTAGACATGAACTGGGAAAATGCGGTCAAGGGAAGACCGTTTCTTGAAGGTAGCTGTAGTAACTCAAAAATTTATATATGCATTTATATGTGAAAAAAATAATAAAAGATGAAAATAAAATAAATGATAAATATTTTTCTTTATGTCTTTAAAGTGTAGAATATATAAACGTGAATCCTATTCACGTGTTAACACGGACGGCGAGATTCGCGGCACAATTCTGAGAAGGTGAAGACGTTAGTACTGTAGCAGTACTGTAGCATCTGATTTAAGAAAGAATTATTAGCTCTAATTAAATCCTAATTAGTGGATGATGTAATTTTTTACCTAATTTAATAAATGAGGTCATAGATTATGTCATAAAGGGGAATTTATTTCAATATTTACATGTTGGAAATTAATGTCAACATAAGTTGGTGTAATAGTAACATGAGTTAGTGAAATAGGAAAATTGGGTGGAAAATTAACTTAGAATTAAATGAGCAATAAAACATCATTGAAAAAATGAGGTAATTGATTATGTCATAAAGGGAGATTTATTTCAACATCTACATGTTGGAAATTATTGCCAACATAAGTTTGTGTAATAGTAACATGGGTGGGTGACATGGGAAATTAGGTGGAAGATAGAATTAAATTAGTAATAAAATAATTATACGACTTGGCCTATAAATAGGGCTGGGATCTTCTCTACTTGAAGCATAAATCTATTGGGGAAGTGCTCGTTGTAAAGAGGAGGAAATCTTGAAATTTGGAGGAGTATTCAAAGTATTCTTCGTTCTTATTGTTCTTCCTCTTCGATCTTCCACTAGGTAGGTATTCTCTCAGGCTAAACTCAAATTGATACATGAATTAGATGTAGATGCATGTCAACTTTGATTCCATACCATTTTCCCCAATTTTTATTGAGTATTAAGAATGATGTCCATACAACTGGACATAAGATTCTAACTGAGATTTTTAACTGCCGAAAGATCCGTCTCGGATCACGGTGTCTTTTTAAGACCGTGTTCCGAATACATGATCTCCGCCCCAATCGTGATGTCTTTAGGTTCTAATTGAATCAATATATCATCTAGCATGTTAAATATGCCATGTTAAGTTGCATATCATTCAAATTCACACACGATTAAGTTAAGAATATGGAAGATAATAATTCTATTCTATGAGCTTTATGTCTGTCCTAGTTCTTATTACCTTCATGATATCTTTGATCTCCAGGACTATATTATCTTTCTGACATGTTAAATGGAATATATATTATTTTTTAAAATTATATTGGCTTAGTTATATGATCGTGATCAATACGAGTTTAACGATTTCCATGTTATCGTGTTACCGTGTTTTCAACAAGTCGTATAGTTTGCTACATTTCCAAAGAAGAACGGTGTCTAAGGAAAGAGGTCCACGGGAAAATGCTTTAAGTGGATAAGTGGTTACTTAATTAGATCCTCGTGAATACGAGGGGAGCCTCCCACTGTCCCACCTCTTACCTGGCCGTGATTCTTCGATTTTCTAGTTAAGCTCCAACTGCAAAAAACGGGATAGAATTTTCACTAGAATTGTTCATCATTTTTAACAAGTCATGTAATTAGCAAGATTCCCTAGGAAAAATGGTGTCTAAGGAAAGAGGTCCACGGGCAAACGCTTTAAGTGGATAAGTGATTTCTTAATTAGGATCTCGCGAATGTGAAGGGAGCCTCCCACTATCTCACCTCTTACCTGGCCGTAATTCCTCAATTTTCTAGCTAAACACCCAACTGTGAAAAACTTGATCTAAACCTGTTTTACGAGATTTTTTTCAAGGGTTGATTCTGCCTTGTCCGACAATCCAATCTTTTATCGACTTAATGTCGTTAAACATTATGCCTCAAATCCTTTTCAAACTTTTCTTTCAACTACTTGTAATTCTTGTACTACTCGTACCTCGAATGATAAATTTTGCTAGTTTTGTACTTTATTAGTAACCTTGTCACGCCCTGATGTGGAATATCAGAATGCGGTAGTCATAAACAATCATGATAAGCAGAGCAATAACGGTATTAAAAGAACATAGTTGCAATAGAGAAGAAATAGCCTAAAAGAAAACACCAATGTATTAATAAATAGGAGGCTAACAATGTTTCGACATCCACACCTTCTTACGTCAAGACTCAAATATAAAAGACAAAGAGAAGTTTACAACTCGAAATGACCAGTCTGAGTAACTACACAACCATAAAGACCACTTCCTATGACATAAATCCAGTCCACGCATGCCAGGGTTCACTCCAGTCTTTACTCTTGCCCATCCCCATCCGTTTGCGTTTCATCACCAGAGCTACCTAAAAGGAGGAAAAACTGAGTGAGCGAACGCTCAGTAGGCAATAGCAGGTAAGTTTAAGTAATTAACCAATTAAATTAGATGTCAAATGATTAAATGCAATGAAACTAAATAAACATAGAACATGATGGGAAAAAGAATAGACAAAATAGATGTATATCAATTCCATGAATTGGCCGATCAAGCACACAAGTAAACAAGTCATGTCGAGGTAATTTCCATGAAGGAATCAATTATCAATATTCATTAGGAAAAAGAATAATGAATGTCATAGATAACAAACTTGTCATGCGCTCGGTGCAATGCCTCACCATGTCATTACAACTCCCCGGGGCACTAGTACTTTTCGGGTGCTCCTCCTAGGACCAGACCGGGTCATTATGATGCGTTGGCATTGATTTGGTGGATGCAAGATCCCAAGTAATATCTAGACATTCATTGGAATCAGCCAGAATTCCAAGGTCGAGCTATGTAACTCATCTTCTAGGATCTTGTGAACTTCAATAATTAATTGGGAAGCCCTAAGACAGTGGCTTACCAAGGACAAGAATATATTGGAGTTGAATGCAACACAAGCCAACCATGGCCCGGTAAAAGAACACCCAAGAAACACGAAAAATAAGCTTCTGGAGGAGTTGCGGTCGCACAAGGGCCGCAACTAGGGTTAAACGGTCTGGAATGGACCACTAAGGTCGTTGCTGGGGAAGGAGGACCAATCCCAGAGTTAAATGATGAAAAACGGTCCAGAATGGGCCGCAAGAAATCAAAGACAGTCCTGAATGGGCCGCTTCAGCAAGGATAACGGTCCACATTAGGCCGTTTCAGAGACAAATGGATCATGGGCCACCCAACCAAAGAAACGGTCTCCACTGGGCTGCCATAACTCATAAGACGGTCCTCGAAGGTCCGCTTAGAGGGTGAAAACGGTCCAGTGATGGCCGCAATTCGTTGGCCCCAACTAAAATTTTAAGCAGTTGACTTAATAAGTTACCAGCCCACCAGAGAAGTGGTGAAACTGAACCAGGGTCCATCCCACCTCCCAGGTCAAACCAGGGGTGATTTGGTCAACTAAGACAGGGCTAGGTCGATGGGAAAAGAAATCGACCAGCAGAACCTGGCTCATGGGCCAGCAAGAAAACGGTAACAATAGGGCCGCTTCAAGGGAGCAAGCGGTCATCCCTGGGCCGCAACCGGTCAGTAGCGGTCACGGATGAGCCGCAATTAACAATACAGCCCCAGTTCGGGCCTTAAAATCACACGATTCGATCGAGTTATTTTGGTGTAGGGTTTGGGGGTATAACCCGCCCGGCATCCTAGTGGGAATCCCAGGCTTGCGGGGGCTTATGGAGGTCTCGTAATGGAGGTCCTAGTCCGACGGAAGGAATATCCGGCGGAGAGTCCCAACCATTACAAGATTGAGGCTAAATAAAACATCAAAAAATGATATGTAATCGGTCAGCCAGTTCCACCGGAGTGGAGTGACTGTTAGAACAATCCTAGATAATTTTCACATTTATTTCACCATAACCATTATGACATGTTGATAAATTTCAAATTTTATAACCAAGATTATGTTGGAGAACGTAATGTGATAGAATGGAAAAGTGAGTTTAATCATGAACATAGTAAGGTCAGTTCATGAATCATATTCCATAAATTTACCAATCTCCTTGTGTGGCTTTCTGTCCTACACATGAAGTTAAGCCGAAGTAATCAATATAATCAAAACATACCAAAAAATAAATCGCGATACGAGACGGTCTATATAGGACCGCTAACAGAGGCTGGCGGTCTATCGAATGACCGCTTTGGAGGCTAGCGGTCTATCGAATGACCGCTTTCGGTGACGATCAACAAAACTGGCAGATAGATGAAAATGGTCTATCGAGCGACCGCTGGTTACAAAGAAATGGTCTATCGACCGACCGCTAGGGTCCCGGGGTGGTTTCTATTACGACCGAAACAGGTCGACACACCCGGTCTCTGGCGATCTTTGATAGACTCTAATTGCATCCCTAAATTCGAATGGTTTATAGCATATAAATTGGGCAAAATCAATCTAACGAAAAGAGGACATACAAACGCATACCATGTCAAGATTTGTCACGCCCCGAGCTATTATTATAGCGGAAGATAATTTCGAGAACGCGAACAATCGGCATGGTAAGCCTCGAGCAAGCAATATAATCAGAGCGCAAGAACAATCACACAAGGTAATTGCACAATAATGAAATCAAACTCATCTTTATTTCATATCATATAATCGCAATCCAAATACATGAATATTCGACTCTTTTTAATCTAGACTCAAAAAAAAGAAAAATTACATATAACGACTCATCTAGACATATTTCGACAATTCTAGGTCTTCACTCGATTCCATATTTTCTTTAATCGCTCTCGGACCCACTACTTGAGTAACCCGAATCCGATTCACTCGTACCTCCTGAAACATTGAGAAAGTATGTAATGAGCACACTTGCCCAATAATCTTTGTATCAACATGAAGGCAATTTTAAAGTAATTAATGTCTTAGCTCTAAGAAATAAGATAAATCATGCAAATACGATGAAACATGCGAACAAAGCCAAAATAACAAGATAGATTGAGAATATGATTGAGCAAGTATGATCAAGCAAGAATATAATTATGGCCTTTCATGAATAAGAATGTACTTTTCAAAACCATGAAGGCTATGCACTAGAAAGTCATGTAACAAGCAAGAATCTACTCTTCACTTAGTAACAAGTACTTCGTGAATTTATGTGGATTACCACCCGTTCATATTTTACTTATTTATAGAGAAAGTACTCCCAACGTAATGCGACACTAGTAGCATTATACCCCATGGTTTATATAGTATGTTTCCGACAATCAGCAGAGGGGACTAGCATAGAGCCCTTAAACACAATCAGTGCTCGAACTGCATCTTCAAGTATAAATCAAGCTACTTCCACGTTAATACGGCCAAGAATGTACAATTTCAAATATAGTTCCACGATAAAATAACCAAAAATAAGAATGCTTCAATTAAGAATAAAAGATTTCAATAAATACATTTAATAACTAGGTTATGCCATGAAAATAAATCGGCAGCATAACAGTACATTCTTTAACTTTAAAATTACTTAGGTATCTTTGGAATAGTGTGACAAGTTCTAGATAATCAATTGGATCATCTAGGAAGATAGAAAAATCAACCCATGAGTCAAACCCCGGGTTAATCAAACTCAGATAGCTAGCGGTCATTTACCGGACCGTCTCTTGCTCCGGGTGGTCAAGTACAGAACCGTTAATGAACAGAGTCTGATATTTTGAAAATAGCATTTCTGGAGTCGTTAGCGGTCAAATGTAGAACCGTATAGGATCCATTAGTGGTCATGTGTAGGCCCGCTAGCAGTCCTTGGCGGTCAATCAGAAGGCCGCTATTTCCAGAAATATAAAACATCGGTATAAGTGCCTTTCTAGAAAATGGGATTTAATGGTACAACCAGCTCGACGTCCTGGAGGGAATCCCAGGCTCACGGAGTCTTACAGAAGCCTTGAAACAAGATTTTCTAGTCCGTTGGAAGGAATATCCAAAGGAGAGGTCATCATGTCCAAGATTTGTGTTCCTATTGTGCAAAAGTGTAACTAATGACGACATACCGGAATATGTGCCATATACTTAAGAAAATGACTCTTAGAAGAGAGAGAATCGAGATAAAACAGTGATCAAGTTAAAACCATGAATCATCAATCATTTGATCATATAGTTATTACAAAATATATCATTTTGGTCACAAATTAACATAAGTTAAAATAGTACCAATCATGCATGAAAACATAAAATCTATGATGATAAATAATGAAATCAACTAAGTATATAAAATCAACACTTAAATCAGGCTTAAAACTTAATTAACTAGGCTTATTATATCACAACTATGGTTAATTTTGTAATATGGTTCGGGTTACCAATATCACAGAATTAGAAACAGAAAACGGTCAAGTGGCGACCGTCACTTTGCTGTTAGCGGTCTATCGTACGACCGCGACAGTTCTTTGGCAGTCTCGAGGAAGACCGTTTTATCCTGTTTTAATCCGAGTTCAAAAGATAACTAAATAAAAATGCTAACTAAGACATATCATGTCTGGAAATCAACATATTTCAACTTCCACGAACATGATAGAACAATTGAAGGCCAACAATATGCATAGGTTTATGTGATTACAAGAAAAACTCATATTTTTACTTCATTAGGGCTAGTTCATGCATGGGGAATACATTATCTGCATAGTCCTAAGTAAAACATGAAATTCACAAAATATAATGCATGAAAACGAATGAAACAAGAGGGCTTTTGTTACTGACTTTAAATTTAAGCCTTTCATGAGATAACCTACCTTTAATAATGACTCTAAACTTCAAATTTCTGACTAAAATCACGCCATAGTTTCTGCACTTTCTTGCGCTAAATCAGTAACTTCGCGTCCCTTTAACTCTTGATTCCCTTGACCCATGGACGTGAAATTTTGAGCGTAAGTAGAGGATATAAAGGGGAACTTAAAGTTCTAAAGAACCGCTATCTAATTACCTCGTTTGGGGCTCCGAATTCCTTGATCTTCTTGGGTCGGACGCACTAATTCCTGAGTTCTTATTGTGGAATCAGTTACTTTGGACGTCTCTAACCTCCTGCATGCTTGATCTACTAGAGCGAAAATTGGAGGGTAGTTAGTTCTAACTATAATAAACAAGTTCCTAGAAGAAACTTACCTCAGAATCGGCCTCCTTACCTGGATTCCACATGTGCCAAAAGTAAGGGTCGCATAGGCCAAATCTGGGACCTATTTATAGGATTTAGCTAGGGTTTGAGGATTATAACGATTCTAGAGTCCCAATTAGACTTTCCATTCGATCTTCAATCCTGCTAGACCTATCTAATTAGCTGATAGAGTTGATCCAAGATGATTTGGACATGAAAAATATCACCTTTTCACGTTTTCTTCCTCTCACAGAACTGACAGCAATTAGCGATCGTTCAGCGACCGTTTTCTGGGCGTTAGCGGTCTCGCGATAGACCGTTTTTCCCATTGGGCGCCGAATTTGAAAGATTTCAAACTCTTCTGATATTATCCCTATTATTATTCTCTTATTTACAAACCAAGGAGTAATTATCTCCTTATTTCCGTGATTTCTCCTATTTTGAGGTTCTAGAACATGGGCTAAAGTCCAAAATAATCTTTTTGGGCCTATTTGGGTTTATTATTTGGGCCTAATCCTCTTGGATCAAATGTAGGGCCTAACCAATTAGATTTAATTTATTATAATTCAGTTAATAACCTATTAAATGTTAAATAATTATATTTTAAATCTAAAAAATTCTTAGAAAATTCTCGGGCGTTACACCCTCTCCCACTTAAAAAGAATTTGTCCTCAAATTCAATACATAGATTTATGGAGAGTGTACTTACATTCAAATAATTCTGAAAATCTCTTGCGCATGGCTTCTTCAGTTTCCCATGTTGCTTCATGTGGCCACAACTTGGTCCATTGGACTTTGACCATCGGAATAGTTTTATTCCGCAGTTGACGAACCTCTTGTTCAACGATCCTTATTGGCTTTTGCTTGTATGTCAAGTCCTTTTTGATCTCCAAATTATCGTAAGTGATGAAATGGAAAGAATCAGGTACATACTTCTTAGGCATTGAGACATGAAATACATCATGGACTTCTGCTTATTGAGGGGGCAAAGCAATACGATATGCAACTTCACCAATCCTTTCGAGAATTTCAAAGGGGCCAATGAATCTTGGAGTAAAATTGCCTTTGATACCAAATCTTCGAATACCCCGACCTGGAGAAATCTTAAGAAATACATAGTCTCCTACTTGAAACTCCAGGTCGCGTCTTCGATTATCAGTATATGACTTTTATCTATCTTGAGCCATATGAAGTCTTTCTCGAATGAGTTTAATCTTCTCGGTAGTATCCCTAATGATGGGGACATCAGAGCAAGACCAGTAACTCCTTATTTTACATTTGAGTCCTTTTATTTGCATTTATATCACTGGGAAAATATGTATGCAATTGTAAGGCTTTATAAGCCAATTTGTCATTCCATAGGATTCTTTGGGTTTTTATGTAAAAGTCTAGTAGGACCAGCAAGGGGCCCTCATTATCTTCCCTATTGGTCCACCTAAGCCTTAGGGCCCATGTGGGGCCTGTCAAAGGACCAAGGTGGGCATCAAGATGGTTTGACATTCAAAGGGGACAATTGGAAGAAAATGTCCAAGATTCTAACCCCTTAAGTCAAGGGGGTGCCCCCCCATTAAAATGACATTTTGTATTTTCTTTTTTTAGGCCAATTGACCACATGGGGGAATGCTACCCCTCCCCTCTCTCCCACGAAATTCCAGCCCCCTCTCCCTTCCTCCCCTTTTAAATAAACCCATGTATAGTGTTTTGTAAGGATTAATGAAGTGAAAAAAATTGTGAAAGCTTGGAGCCTCCTTGGAGGGTGCGCCCCACTCCCCTCTCTCTCTGGTTTCTCTCTTCTTCCTCTAGCATTCCAGGGTTTGAGACCCTTTCTACCTCCCCCTCTCATCCTCTGAGTTCTATTTCTGCCGCCGCCGCCATCGCACCGCCATCGCACCGCCGCCATCAATGCCAGAATTCTATCCAAATCAGGATAGAACCTCATCTCCAGAATTTTGTATTTTGTTCTTGTTGTCTGATCGAGCCCAAACTTTGAGGGTTTGTTCTACCTATCTCCCTTAACCTCCAGTTCAAATTTCGTGTCATTTAGACATCATTTAGTATTTTTCCCATATTTCTTGTTTCCCCTCAGTAATCTGCCATTCTGCAGATCCACGAGATAGTGTCATCTATTCATATTTTTCTTACCCCTTTAACAATTTTCATAAAATTCACAAAAATTCCTCAGTGTTTCTCACGTTTCCTCCTACCCCCTATAATTTTTGTAATCCTTGAAAAAATCATTTATCTCTCAGTCAAAGGTTAGTTTTAGGCAGATCCCCTTCTGTCCTGAGTGCTTGTCAACAGATCCACAAAAAAAACTCAGTCTTACAGAGCCTCCCATTTCTCATCCCTTCATTGGATTGACCTACAAAAATTATATGTGGTAGATCTGGGAGTCCTCTTTCCAACTCCATCAGTCTTGCCTTGATCTGATTTCGGATCTGAGAGAATTAATTCTTGCCGCCAAGATGCGCAAATCTGTTTCCTATGCAGATTAGAAAAATCAGTCCGTGGATAATTCGTGCAAAAATACCGAAAGTCAACTTCTGGAACCGCCACTTCAGGGAGTCGATCAGGGACATCCCGCCATCGTCCCAGCCAAGCGACGCCTTCAGAAGACCTCAGGAGGGTGACATTTCTTTGGAATCCGCACCTTACTATCTAGCGAGTCAGAACCGAGTCGGCGCAGTACCGAGTCGGCACAGGACCGAGTCGGACCAGCCGGCCGAGTTCGCTCCGAACGCACCTCCGGATTGCTGCCCGTCAACCCAGGGTTGGTCCTCCCGGGCCCACTTGTAGCCCTTTACCTCCCTGCGTAGAGTGGGTAATAAAATTCATTGTTTTAATTAAGTTTTTACCATTGTACCGGGAGTTACCGTAACTGGCCGGGGTCGCCTTCCCCTCGCCCGGAGCATGGAGGTATCATGTTCGCTCTCTTACTCGGCGTTTGCTTTTTCGTATTTATTCGTATATGCGGCTGCGAGTGTAGGTTCCTAGCTTCATATATTGTTATCATCGCTGCGAGAGTGAGTGAGTGTACCGTCCCGTGACTCAATCCGAGTTCACACCGAAACGCCGATACCCGAGACTCACTGCCGATTTCTCAACCGTGCACGGTCCCACGCATCCCTCGCATAAGGACGAATGCGAGCTAGAGTCCCAGGTCGCGTGTCCGTCCCGCATCAATTTGGTATCAGAGCGCTAGTTGAGTCTAGGCTAGTATTTGGTTCAAAACACAAAAAAATTGCCATTTACGTCTAGTCATTATCTAAGTCGGTCTAAGGTTGCATCCGCATACCATTGTTCGGTATATAAAAAGGTGTGGCCTGACCATTAGGTTACGCCTATCGGAGAGGTGATTCACTTGGGTGAGGAGTTCTTCAGATCGAACCTCCGCCAGGTACCGAATCTTGGTCATGTCTAGGTGTGTAGTCGAGTCTCATTTCAACTTTGCATTTGCATCGCATTCTAAGTCATGTCTAGGTGCTTGCATTAGTTGGCATTACATTTTGCTTATAAAACAAAAAAAAAAATGATCTTGCATGACCATTCCTAGGGATCCGTTCCCATCTTTTGGCAGCTATAGTCAACCCATACCTCAGGCCCGACCAAGGCAACCTGTCCGTGTCCGAGTACATTAGGGACTTCGAAGTGTACCGGTTAAGATGTGAAGTCGGGCTGGATAACATCGAGGCCGGAACTCAGTTCTGGAAGGGTTCGCAGCTTTACTTCCAATTTGAATTATTTTGCCGCCACGTGAAAACTTTGGGGGATTCCTATAAGGTCGCTCTGGAGGTCGAGCCATTTAAGTCTCGGTTTGATGCTGCCATACGGCAAGCCAATGTCGCCCTTCGGTGAGCATCTACCTCCCAGCCGATTCTTGATCCAGTCGGACCCCCAGTCGGGGAATCCTTCCCCACCCATGAGAGCTCCATTACCATCACCCTCACCTTCCGATCTTATTTCAGAGCCCTCTCATTTGGAGCCACCAAAGCCCGAGCCACCCGCGTTTCTAACGGGTACGCTTTTCATAGCCGAGCCGCTTCTTAGCTGGCTCAAGGATGGCTTGTTCCCACCTCCTTACCCATCCATGGACCACACCCTACCACTAGTGCCCGTCAACTACTACCACAGTACCTTTCAGTCTAGTCACCATGTTGATACCTTGGACGACCTCGTTATGGGATTAGACTCGCAATGGAAGTTGACGCACTCATTGGCCCGAGGCTTCGACCAACCCACTAGTCTTAGCGTCACCCATCCGGCCTTAGGGTCCATTACCTCCGTGTGCACCGTGGGTTGTGTCACCACGGAGATCCTCTTGTTCCTCCCTATGCCGACCGAGCCCAGCTTCATTCACTTTTGCCCAAGGGAGGAATATTATTTTTTCACATGACCACCGTCCCATTCACCATGACAGATGAAGGTGACCACCCACACCTTCAAGAATTTCACAATTGGGACCGTGTCATATGGGAGCCCATCTCATGGGGTCATATCTTCTTTGACCCTTTTGACCCCTTCACTAGTGAACCTCCCGAGCTATCATATTCACTCCACTTCTTCCAAGGAGTTCACTATCACACCCTTACCCCTCGGTCTAGTTGGCAATCCTCACCTACGTCGAAGGGTGATGACGAAGGTAGTTTTGGATCTCCTATCTCTTCCCCAACCAAATCCCATAAGTCGCCAATGCATGAGTGGTACATCTTAGGATGTCTAGGAGTCCTCCATTCCGTCAACCATCGAGTACATCTAGTGTATGCATGGCACATATTCGGGTGTCCTGGTCCACCTTTGCATATGCATGAGTCGGACTAACCGTAGGTTTGTTTAGGGTCATGTGTCAGTCTTTATTTCGTACCGTTTGTCTGTCGAGTGCATGTGCATACATCGAGTCAAGTCGGTTTTGTACGCTCGCGTTGTTAACCCCTTTCGAGTACGAGACTTGTCGGACTTTGGGATCGTTTCTATGTCACATATCGGATCTAGTCACATAAGGGACAAGCGGTGATTCCTAGTGAGCCTTTGAGCCGCCTCCCTTCCTTTGAGAGTGACCCCACCCCAGAGTGTCCACCTCTAGCCTCACTCCCAGCAGCGTGTGCATATCGAATCTATACGGGAAGAGCAGGTGTCGAATACTTGGAGTGGAGCGTACTCCGCGCTTCCTGGTACGATGACGGATCCGCCGGCGTCACGAGCAGCCGCACCCTTACTCGACGGGGTCGAGTTCTTCCTACCCGGGGAGAATTGCTGGGGACATCAGAGCAAGACCACTAACTCTTTATTTTACATTTGAGTCCTTTTATTTACATTTATATCTTTGGGAAAACATGTATGCAATTGTAAGGCTTTATAAGCCAATTTGTCATTCCTTAGGATTCTTTGGGTTTTTATGTAAAAGTCCAGTAGGACCAACAAGGGGCCCTCATTCTCTTCCTTATTGGTCCACCTAAGCCTTAGGGCCCATGTGCGGCCTGTCAAAGATCCAAGGTGGGCTTCTAGATGGTTTGACATTTAAAGGGGAGAATTGATAGAAAATGTCCAAGATTCCAACCCCTTAAGTCAAGGGGGTGCTTGTCCAGCTGCTGCTCCAGAGGTCCTATCCATCTCAGCGGCGACCTTCCGCTCTCTGTTGGCACCACCACCTGGCTACTCCGGCGTGGTCTCCCAGCCATCCAGATGTCCTGCCCCGTTCGAGGCCCCGCCTACTAATGTGCCACAACTGGGTGGGTGGCCCATCCCATGCGTGCTCTGTTTGGGTTTATTGGGCCTAGCTCACGTAATTGAGCTCCTCCATTCCTTAGTAAAAAAAAGGGGGGGTGCCCCCCCATTAAAATGACATTTTATATTTTCATTTTTTAGGCTAATTAACCACATGGGGGAAGAAAATGCTACCCCTCCCCTCTCACCCACGAAATTCCAGTCCCCTCTCCCTTCCTCCCCTTCTATATAAACCCATGTATAGTGTTTTGCAAGGATTAATGAAGTGAAAAATTTTATGAAAGCTTGGAGCCTCCTTGGAGGGTGCGCCCCTCTCCCCTCTCTCTCTTGTTTCTCTCTTC
The DNA here is from genome assembly GCA_022559845.1 of Amorphophallus konjac. Lineage (NCBI taxonomy): Eukaryota > Viridiplantae > Streptophyta > Magnoliopsida > Alismatales > Araceae > Amorphophallus > Amorphophallus konjac. Next base: position 175,366,286 of record CM040126.1, on the reverse strand, counting down.
TTCCTCCAGCATTCCAGGGTGTGAGACCCTTTCTACCTCCCCCTCTCATCCTCTGAGTTCTATTTCTGCCGCCGCCGCCGCCATCAGCGCCAGAATTCTGTCTAAATAAGGACAGAACCTCATCTCTGGAATTTTATATTTTGTTCTTGTTTTTTGATAAGGTCCAAACTTTGTGGGTTTGTTCTATCTATCTCCCTTAACCTCCAGTTCAAATTTCGTGTCATTTGGACATCATTTAGTATTTTCCCCATAATTCTTGTTTCCCCATTGTAATTTGCCATTCTGTAGATCCACGAGATAGTGTCATCTATTCGTATTTTTCTTACCCCCTTAACAATTTCCATAAAATCCACAAAAATTCCTCAATGTTCCTCACGTTTCTCCCTACCCCCCATAAGTTTTGTAATTGCTGGAAAAATCATTTACCCCTCGGTCAAAGGTTAGTTTCAGGCAAATCCCCTTCTGTCGTAAGTGTCTATCAACAGATCCATAAAAAAAACTCAGTCTTGCAGAGCCTCCCATTTCTCATCCCTTAGTTGGATCGACCTACAAGAATTATATGTGGTAGATCTAGGAGTCCACGTTCCAACTCCCCCAGTCTTGCCTCGATCTGATTTCGGATCTGAGAGAATTAATTCTTGCCGCCGAGATGCGCAAATCTATTTCCTGTGTAGATCAAAAAAATCAGTCCGTGGATAATTCATGCAAAAATACCAAAAGTCAACTTCTGGAACCGCCACTTCAGGGAGCCGATCAGGGACATCCCGCCATCGTCCCAGCCAAGCGGCGCCTTCAGAAGACCTCAGGAGGGTGATGTTTCTTTGGAATCCACACCTTGCTATCCAGCGAGTCAGAACCGAGTCGGTGCAGTACCGAGTCGGCACAGGACTGAGTCGGACCAGCAGGCCGAGTTCGCTCCGAACGCACCTCCGGATTGCTGTCCGTCAACCCAGGGTTGGTCCTCCCGGGCCCACTTGTAGCCCTTTACCTCCCTGCGTGGAGTGGGCAATAAAATTCACTATTGTAATTAAGTTTTTACCATTGTACCGAGAGTTACCGTAATTGGCCGGGGTCGCCTTCCCCACGCCCGGAGCGTGGAGGTATCGTGTTCGCTCTCTTACTCGACGTTTGCTTACTCGTATTTATTCGTATATGCCGTTGCGAGTGTAGGTTCCTAGCTTGATATATTGTTATCACCGCTGCGAGAGTGAGTGAGTGTACCGTCCCGTGACTAAATCCGAGTTCACGCGGAAAGGCCGATACCCGAGACTCACTATCGATTTCTCAACCGCGCACGGTCCCACGCATCCCTTGCATAGGGACGATCGTGAGCTACAGTCCCAGGTCGCGTGTCCGTCTCGCATCACCTAATGATGTCGGGACTGAGAAATTGCCTTTCTCCAACTTCACTCCAACAAATAGGCGAATGACAACTTCTTCCATATAAAGCTTCAAACGGTGCCATTTGTATGCTAGCTTGGTAGCTATTATTGTATGAAAATTACACTAAAGGCAAGTGATCATGCCAACTTCCTTCAAAGTCAATAGCACAAGCCCTGAGCATACCTTCCACCACTTAATTTGTTCTTTCCGTTTGACCATCTGCTTGTGGATGGAATGTAGTGCTAAAGTTCAGTCGGGTCCCTAAAGAATGTTGTAGACCCTTCCAGAATTGCGATGTAAATCGAGGATCTCGGTCAGAAATAATGGTGATAGGGACACTGTGCAGTTTGACCATTTCTTTCATGTATAATGCTGCTAGTATATCCACAGACCATCGACTCTTGATTGGTAGGAAATGTGCAGATTTAGTCAATCGGTCTATGATCACCCATATACCATCGTGTCCACCTTTTGTCTTAGGTAAGCCCATGATAAAATTCATCCCTATACTTTCCCATTTCCACTCGGGAATATTTAAGGGGTGTAATTTTCCAGCGGATTTTAGATGTTCTATCTTTACCTGCTGACAAGTGAGGCAACGAGAAACGAATTCTGCCACTTCTCTTTTCATATTGGGCCACCAAACATTTCTTTTCAAGTCTTGATACATCTTGGTTGCACCAGGGTGAATAGCATATCTTGATTTATGTGCTTCCTCCATGATCAATTTCTTAGTGTCATCATGATTCGGCACACAAATTATGTTCTTAAATAATAATCTTCCATCATGTGAAATAGAGAATTCCGATCTTTGATCAATGTTATCCTTGATTTCCATCAATGTAGGATCATTCTCTTGCAACTTGACTATTTCCTCAATCAATGTAGGTTGAGACCTTATGTTGGCAATTATACATCCATCTTCTTCCCAGTCAATATCAAGATTTAAATGAGAGAAATCTTTGATAAGACAAGTCATACCTTCTCTGAGGCTTGCTAGTGTTGCCATCGGTCTTCTGTTAAGAGCGTCTGCTACAGCATTTGCTTTCCCTGGATGATATTAAATATTAAAGTCAAAATCCTTGAGATACTCCAACCATCTGCGTTGTCGCATATTCAATCCTTCTGGGTGAAAAGGTATTTCAGACTTTTATGATATGAAAATATAGTGAATTTCTCCCCGTAAAGGTAATGTCGCCAAATATTCAGTGCGAAAATAACCGCAGCTAACTCCAGATCATGCACATGGTAATTCTCTTCACAACACTTCAGCTGTCTTGAGGAATAACAAATCACCTTTCCATTTTGCATAAGGACACATCCCAGGCCAATGCCAGACGCATCCGTATAAACTTCAAAACCACCACCTTCTATTGGTAATGTCAGAATAGGGGCCGTAGTAAGGTGATCCTTAAGAGTTAGAAAACTCTCCTCGTAGTCTTCCGACCATATAAAAGGGTTCTCCTTTCTTGTGAGTCTAGTCAAAGGAACGGCGATCTTGGAGAAATCTTTAATAAATCTCCTGTAATAACCAGCCAGACCTAGGAAACTCCTGACTTCAGACACAGTCGTCGGTCGGCTCCAATTCTTAACAGCCTCAACTTTAGAAGGATCAACAGCGATACCTTCCTTTAAAATAATATGGCAATGGAAAGAAACCTCCTTTAGCCAGAACTCGCACTTACTAAGCTTCGCATAGAGTTTGTGCTCTCTTAGCGTTTGCAAGGCCATCCTTAAGTGCTCTTCATGTTCCTCCTTTGTTTTGGAGTATATAAGAATGTCATAAATGAACACAAGCACAAACCGGTCAAGATAAGGCCTGAAGACATTGTTCATAAGTTGCATGAATGCTACCGGGGAATTTGTTAACACGAACGGCAATACAACAAATTCATAGTGGCCATACCGGCTTCGGAAAGCCGTCTTGTGTATGTCTTCATCTTTGATCTTGAGTTGATGATATCCCGACCTGAGGTCTATCTTGGAAAAATATTCCGCTCCTGAAATCTGATCAAAGAGCTCAATGATATGCGGCAACGGATATTTGTTCTTGATAGTAAGCTGATTCAGTCGCTGGTAATCGATACATAGTCTGAGAGATCCATCTTCCTTCTTGACAAATAGAACTGACACACCCCAAGGGGATGTGCTAGGTTGAATAAAACCCTTGTCTAGTAACTCTTGAAGTTGTTTCTTCAATTCCTTGACTTCTGTGGGGGACATCCTGTAGGGCGCTATTGAAACAGGTGCTGCTACGGGAATAAGTTCAATGGAAAAGTTTACTTCCCTTTCGGGTGGTAAACCGGGTAAATCCGATGGGAATACATCTGGAAATTCATTGACAATAGGGATATCTTCTAAGATGATCTCCTTGAATTCGGTGAGGGTTACGGAAGCAAGAAAAGCTACACATCCTTGCGAAATTAATTTGCAAGCGTGCAGAAATGAAATGATGGTAGGATGCTTCCCATATTTAATACCAAGAAAGGGAAACCTTGGAAGATCAAGTTTACAAAAAGAGATAATCCTATTCCGGCAATTTATGTAGGCATCATGGTCTACAAGCCAATCCACCCCTAAAATAGCATCGTAGCCTTCCATGTCCAGACATACGAGGTTTGCAGGAAGATTGTGACCTTCTACCCTTACCTTACTATCGGGGTAATAAGTTGTAAGTTTTGTTCCATGACCTAAAGGTGTAGTAATGGAAAGGTCCAAAGGTAAAGGAACTGATGAAATGGGTAATGTTTTTGCAAAGGAAGTAGATATAAAAAAATGAGAAGCATCAGTTGTAGGCGCCCGGAGATTGCATGTTTTAGATGGTGGGATGTTGTTGTTGTGGTGTTGGGGATGAGGTATCTTCGTGTGATGGTACCTACAGAGGAACAAAAAGAAGTCAGAACGTGATCGCCAGAGGTCGTTTTACCTTAACCTCGCAGGGTGATGATCGCGGGGAGATGTTCAAGATGAAGAGACGTGGGTTTCCTCTTCCTCGTCCTCGGTCGGCCAAGGGCAAGGAGCCCTATTCATCCCTTGTGCTGAAGTCCTGCAACGTAGCTCAAAAGAAAATAAAAAAGAAGGCCATTAGTGAAACTTGTAGTGTAGTATATGATCTAACAAATGAAAAGATGCGAGAACGATGGTGGCAAAGGTACCTAGGGGTGGTGGGAAGGAGGGATAGCCGAAACTTTCGACCACCCACCTCCCCTTTGTTTTTAGGAAGAAACCTCTTAAGTTGGGGTCTAGGAGGACACTACATGCGATGCTACACTTACCTGGAAGCCGTAAGGTAAGTAGGAAGTAGAGGGTGTGAAGTTCAAACTAGGTCGAAGGAAGAAGGAGCAGCCTCCGGGATGAAGTTCCGTGAGTTCTCCTCAGTGGGAACTCCATTCTCCTCCCCATGCGCAAACTTCTAAACTCCTCTCCTTTCTTCCTCCGAATGTCCACCTCTCAATACCTCTGAACCATCCCCCCTTTCCTCTGGAAGTGGTAGAGTTTTTGTTCGACAAGCCGGAAGTTGCAGAACGTGGGTGGAAATCGTGCAGAACGGGGGAAAGGAAGTGGCCACGAGCAGGGCCACGTTCCCTGACCAAGTAAACAGGGGAAAGGCGGCCAAGTCATTGGCCTCCTTGAGGAGGAGGGCGACCATCACCCTGGTCGCCCAGGACTGGTGGTGGCCAGGGCTTTGGCCGCCCAGACCTATAGTGCTTGGGCCCCTAAATGGACAAGGCCCAATAGCTTTAAGGCTATGGGCTGGGCTAAAAAACTCGAACATCGGTAAAACAAGTGCAAAAATTAAGCGTCATTCACACGAAGGTCCATTGGGGATCCGCGGGATGTCTGAAATTAGGCGTCTACAAATGCCCCTCCGGAATGCCCTATTTGCAAGGGAGCCCGGCAAACTGATAAATGGGTGTTTCGGTAAAGAAACAAGCCTAATGAGGGCAACACGCTCAAGGAGATTCTTGAGCGGAAAACAAGCTTCACGCAAGGTCGCATGAGCATCAAGTAATCAAATAAGTCATTGGAAAAAGGTGAGGAAGGACAATTAATCTAAGAGGCTTGTATCTGCAGCCGCGTGGGGCCCCCTAGCATGGCGCTGCGGGACTTGAGGGGATGATTGCATCCAGTGCTCAAGGAGATACAAGACCTAACCAAAGTCAAGTAAAAAGGATCAAGATATTGGAATACAATGACTCGTTGAATCGCGAGATACTCAAAACGGCCTTATATAAAACACATTTTCTGTTGGTCAAATCGGAGTGGAATCGCATAGACTCATTCGTGCAAATTCAGCAAAAATCGAAGGACTCGAAAAACCAGATGCGGGGACCATAGGACCATGGGCTAGTCAGATCAACGTGGCCTCCCTACCTCATGTCACGGCTTCCAGATGAGATGTATGCATTTTTGTTTTTTTTCTGCATATATCTTTTTTTTGGATTTTCCTTTAAATGGGGCTAAAAGGACCTATATGATGCATGCTGGGTTCAAAGTAAAAACCTAACTAATGCAAAGCCGGAGGATTTATTTACATGCCTCCGAATGAATCGGTCAAGAGTTCAAGAAGTCTGTCATCCTATGCTTGGTGACAGACGTGGTCCGGATCCCAGTGGGGTTCATCGTTCCACCTTGTAGTTCATAAAAGTCAAGAATTCGGGAAGTCTGTCATCCCGTGATAGGTAGCAGGCGGCCATCGAATAGCTTAAGGAGTATAAACTCTTCATGGTTTTTTTTAGATAGGAACTCGGAGTTTATACGCCCGAAGCTATTAGCCGCAGGCATTCTACCTATAATGCAAGATAACGAGGCGTTATCTCCCTCTGGTCCCATAGATGTGGAGACATGCAGCTACATTAGCACACGTCAGTAAAGTTCATCAATGATAATAGGAATATAACAATAAGCATGTTTCAATTAACGAATGATTTAAGACATTAAGAAATTAAGCCAAACCCGATATAATCATTTAAGCATATAGCTTCATAAAGAGGGGAATGAGGGCGGCCAGGGTGATAGACACGCTGAGGCTTGGGCGGCCAGACCTGTGGTCGCCCAGGCCTGGGTAGGGCGGCCATCGGTTTGGCCGCCCTCCTACTCCTATCCCAAAATCCGTTGGAATTCGAGCAAGGTGGGACTCTTAGCCTATAAGGGCTACGGGGCAGTGTTCTACTCCGTAGTTGAACAAGGGTTGAAGCAAGAGGAGTATTTCAAAAGAAGGAATAGGCAATGGCGTCTTCTTCTACTCCATCAGGAAAGCACGGGCTTGGTGTTCTCTCTGATGTGCCCGGTCAATTAAGTAATCTTGTGAAGCAGGGCAAGGTATGGCTTGTGCAAACTATTTTTGTTGTTTCTATTGGTTTTCTTCTTTGTGTTTTCTTTTTTGTGTTTTTTTGTGTTAATGGGTCTTAGCATGATTATTGATTGGATCTTCTCTTCTCTTTCTCCTAAACAATGCAGCCTGTGCCTGCTTTCCCTGGGGCAAGACATGCCCGTCGCTATGGCTGGCTTCAAGCTTTGATGGAGACGATCACCCCCGCCATGAGGGTATTCATGCACCAGTGGCATCTGATCCGGCTGGTCATCATGGCAAAGCGCTTCAACAACATGAGGTGGAATTGGGAATCATTGGCGACATTGATCGAGCTGTGACATCCTGGCACGCACACCTTTGTCTTCCCTGAGTTCGAAGCCTCAGTACTGGTAGAAGAACTGGATTTCATCTTCCAGTGGGGTGATTTGGAGGCGGGCGAGCTGATCGACCTTCCTCCCTGGGATGAGATCCTAGTAGAAATTGTGAGAGACAAGCGCGAGGTCCGCTGGATGACAGACCAACGAGGGATCTTAGTCGACCGCTTAGCAGGATGGCTTGTGGGCCATGTGAAAGACAAGACAGTGGAAGCATATCGACTGATGCATGGCGTGACGTTGTGCTTGGGCGGGGTGCTACTCATTCCTACGTCAGGCGACATGCTGAGGAGAGAGTACGTGGGGCCCCTAACTCTCTTGTGGACATGATGTTCCCTTTCTCGAGCTGCGCTAGCTCACATGTACTGTGGGCTCACTCAGATGAGCTTAGGTGGCAGCACCATGGGGAGTTTATACCTTCTGCAGCTGTGGATGGAAGTCCACTTGAGTTTTGATTTGGACAACGAGGCGACCACTACCTCACGGATTTTTGAGAAGAGTGCTATCTACCCCGCGAGGGCTATCTTTGGTCCTGAAGATCAAGTGATATGCAAGACGGCATTACTGAAGACCAGAGATGACTGGCGTGATTATCTAAACTTCTTGCCTGAGGATGATTTTGTGTTTGTGCCGATGATTCATCGACATGAGGAGTTTAAAGTGCATGGATCGTTAGAGCAAGAGTTATGGCTTGTGGGGGCCAAGGACTTGGTGTTGTACCAAGGGCACCGCTGCCATCGCCAGGTGGGATTAACCAAACGGATCCCGTTGGCGGCTTCAAAGGGGGAATTGATTGCAAAGCGCCTTCTGAGGACCGACGCGGATCGATGGCAACTAGAGAGGATCTAGAAGGCGTGGAGATGCCACGTCACCACTGTGAAGACTAAAGTGGACGTGGAAGAGGACAAAGATGACTTGGGGCGCTACGTGAGCTACCTACGAGGCTTCCGGCCAATGGTGAATGAATTCTTCATGAGGAGGCGCACCTGATTAGAGCTTGTTCAACATTTTTCTTCCTTAGGATTATTTTAAAACAAACAAACTATTTTTTTGTATTTTTTCTTCTTTTGACAATAAATGATTGAATGGTTATGAAACTTGAAAGATGGAAGAAAGTTGTGTGGATGGATTTATGTGATGAATTTGCATGAACTTTTGTTGATTTTTTTACATATTCCTCTCTTCTTTTTTGTTTCGTTTGCTGGACAAGGGGGAGGGCGGCCAGGGTACTGGTCGCCTTCACTAAAGCCGGCCGCCCTCTCTTTGAGGGCTCATTAAAAGGGTGGCCGCCCTCCTCATTTGGGCGGCCCTTGTTGTGGATGCCTCGAGAGCTAGAGAACTTGGAGAGTGAGATCCATGCTTGAGTGAGATTCTAGCCACTGGAATCTTCTAATTTGAGCAATGGGGAGAAGTAGAAGGGCTCGGATTGACATTGTGCCCGATCCCTCTTCTTCGAGTGAGGAGGAAGAGGAAATAGAAGCTATGGCGAGCTCGTCTTCTTCGGCCACGGCCTCTGCAAGCTTGGAGGAGGATAGAGATGATGGAGATGATGCGGGAATAGCTATCCCCAACGAAGGGCCGGCCGACATTGAAGATGGGGAAGAGGATGATGAAGACGAGGGTTCGGATGATGGCGAGCCTAACCAAGGGAGAAAAGAACACCCTGGGATGGTAAGTTTCATGCCCCTACCTTGAATTCATTAGATCCTCTTGTATGTTTGTGTTTTATGGGGAGATGAATGTCGGAGGAAGGCCTGGAGGGGGGGTGAACCAGAGGGCGGCCAGGTCACTGGTCGCCCACTGATGAGGTGAGGGCGGCAAAGGGTTTGGCCGCCTAGGGAAGTAGGTGACAATTACTTTGGCCGCCCTGCTCCCAGGGCTTGTGGAAGTGAAAAAGATGATGAGAAAAGGTGCAATGGCTTGGAAGATCTAATGATTTTCTTGTATTCTTCTTTCTAATGTGTGCAAGGTCCAAGGAGAATACGAGCCCGAGTCACATGGGACTTGGTATGGGCTTGGTACCATGCCCTTCCTCCTGGGCAACAGGAGAGGGTGGATAGAATGGGCTTTGGTCCATTCTTCAGGATCCGACCCTTCCAGGTAGACGCCACCTTCCTGACGGCGATACGGGAGAGATGGATGGACAGATGTAGGGCATTTGTGATGCCGTGGGGGCATATGATCCCCACGCTTGAGGATGTGGCATTCCTGACGGGATTTCCAATGGCAGGGGCCCCTGTGCTCGGCCGTGAGCTAAAAGATTATTGTGAGGAGATAGAGGACTTGCTCGGGCCACAGCTGGCCCGATCTAGAAGACCAGTGACCAGTATTCCGCCCGGGAAGATCAGTGCAGCGATGGGGCTCGTGAGGATGATACGCGGGCCGCTAGAGGATTTAGATGTGTACTCAGGATGAGTGAGATAGAGACTCAGATCTCAGGGGAGGAGCGAGCAGCAGGAGTTGCGACTTTTCTTCTTGTACTTATTTGGGAGACTGTTGTTTGCTACTGCATCAAACAAGGAGAATCTAAAGTATCTCTTGCTGGTGCGAGATCTAGAACAGGGACCCCAGCTTATGTGGGGAAGAGCGATGCTGGCGCACCTCTTCGCCCATTTGGATCCTGTACGCCCAAGTTCAGGGAACTTGGGAGGTTTCACGCCCTTCTTGCAGGTATAGAGTCTACCCCTTCTAAGCATGTTGATTCAAAATTTGATTGGTTGATTGTTCTTCTGTTGTTTTCAGATTTGGGGGTACACTCGGTTCCCTCTAGGTCACGGCATGATCCCGCGAGTCCTAATGCAGGTGGTTCCTCTAATGGCTCGATGGGCGATGGTCCGGGATCGGTGCTTAGTGGCCACTAGGCTTTCCGATCTTAGGACAGCGCTGGATGAGTACCCTCCCCACCGGGTGAGTGTTTTGGAAAAAGAGTTGTGTGATTTGTTTTAGCATTTGTTGGGTGCTCAATTAGCAAAACATTCATTTTTTTCTTTGATGTGTGGCAGGTGATTTGGACCCCTTACACGACAGAGGACACCACCACTCAGCCTTGGGTGAGGGAGGGGCGAGCTTGGTTCCATAGAGATACTGTGTTGTTCTGCGTGAACCTGAGGGAGCCGCTCTTCCTTCGCCTAGTGCAGAGAACGCTAGGGTGGGATCAGCCACCGGTGGCGATTCTAGCTGAGCATGAGTCAGATCGGGGATGTCATCGGACTTTGGCGAGCGATCAGGACTGGGCCTCCCGCTACTGCAGAGGGGCAGAGGCACTACAGGCAGGCCCCTCACTAGAGCATGACCGGACCGTGAGGAGTAGTGAGATTTATTTGGCAGATTATCAGGACAGGTATGCTAGACGGCTTCGTCTCGACACCCAAGAGGTGAGTAGCTCTTTTAGCTCTCCATTGTGATGTTCTTGTCTTAAGCAAAGTGCTAAGCGAGCTTGAAGATGTGGTGTGCAGATGTCAGAGACTGAGGCTGTGAAGATACTCAAGGATCGGATAGGTGTCCTTAATCAGACGATAGTGAACTTGCGACATGAAATTCGAGAGATGGTAAGTCAAAACAAATTGATTGATTTGGAATTGATTGAGCTTGACTAACCACTTGCCCCTTTAACATGCCAACGAGGGGAATTGCCCTACGTGCGGGTGAGAGCAGGCGGAGAGGCTGGCCCTTCGTCTCGAGTTAGTGCCCTGGAGGAGCTGGAGGATCGCCTAGTTGCGGCTATCGAGTGAGCCGAGGAGCGAGAGGCCGAGCTGACCGAGGTGGTAAGAACCTAGCACTCAAGTTGAAAGTAGTTCTCTTCTTCATCATCTTTGCCTGTTTTATATGACTGTTCATTTTCTGTAGAGGAAGGAGCTGGCGACCGGCCTAGCCGTCCGACAGGAGCAAGATGCACGGATAGAGGAGTTGACCTGCCATCTAGGAGAGCTGAGCTCCGTTGAGAGGATAGAGGGTCGCCTTTCCGAGGCGAAGGAAAGAGAATATGAGGCGCGTGCTCGAGAGATGGCGATGGTGGTTTGGGAGCAGCGGGCTCTTGATCAGCTAGAGGCCTTGCGACGACGGGTGCTACGGAGGTACCAGGACAGAGGTGTCCCAGGAGAGGGAGCTAGGCCATTCGCGGCCATCACGGTTGCAAGACACGGGAGGCGGAGATGGAGATGAGGTTGATAGCCGGCGGAGTCGACCTCGCACTGGCGTAGATTAGGAGGTAGAGAAAGAGAGAGATATGTGCAGCTGAGTGGCAGCTGCCCCTTTTGTACACTGGGGTATGCCCCTAGGATGTTGTTTCAATGGAATGTAATGGACATATTTGGCAGTGAAATGAGCTTTCATCAGTGTACTTGTCTTGATTTGACTTGACGTCGTCTTCCCTTTTTACCTATTCCAACCACACTAAAGGGAAAAGGTTAGTGTAGTATGTTTTTAGCCCCCTGCCAAAAGCAAATAGTACCTTTCTCGATGCAGGGTAAGAGGGCCAAATCTTATTAACAAGATTTATAAGAAAAAGGAAACGTGATATGCGCATGCAAGCAAGCGAAATGTAAGCAAAAGGGGAAATATGATCATGCAATGCTCATGCACATGCAAAACATATTTTTGGATTTTGGATTTTTGGACATTTTTTTGGTGTTTTGTGGTTTTATGGGTTTTTTTAGAATAATGACTTTCCAATTTTTTTGAGATTATGAATAAACGGATTTTTTGGACTTTTCGTTTTCTTTTGATTGAAAAAAACCTTTTTTTGGAACGCCCGGTGACCACCCATACGGCACCTGACCTACATGGAGACGGGGGTTTTCTAAGTTACCTCCCAGGTATCCTGAGCACACATCTAGGTTAATTTGGGCCTCTAGACTCCTCGAATGATGATCCCGCCGGTTAAGTCTTATCCTGATGACAATGCCGTGATGCCAAGCTTAGGCTCCCAATTGCTTCCGACCACAGGGATACACCCAAAAAGCGTTCGAGGTAAATGATTTGCCCGACCCGGGTCTATTTCCTCACAACTCTAGATGGTATATGATGGAACACCTTGGAACCCTAACGGTCAACCGCGCGACGCTAACCCGGAATCAGACGCCGTCGCACCCATAGGTGACGTGCTTGCATTGACCTAAGCCCGAGGTAACATAAGAAAGCGTTAAGGGTAGTAAATAGAGGTCTTGACCAGCCAGAAACACAGAGACCCCTTTGCAGTAATGGCTTCTGATATTTAGAAGTGAACAACCATAAATGTATTTTGTTAAATAAGGTTACAATCTAGACAGGGTTCATCTTTCAGGACCTCCATCAAGCTGTACATCTTTTGAGGGGAGAAGGAAGAATGTAGGGGGTAAATCACCTGAGAGGACCTGGCAAAGCCGTTAATCTGGCGAGCTAGGTGAGGGCCTACTCAACTTTCTCCTTTTGGGCAACTTCGTACCATACCCCAAGCATTATGACGTTAGATGCCCCTGCTTTAGGAAAATTTTTTGATTTGATTCTTTGAATAGGAGGGGTTTCATCTGCTAGGGTCAGGCACGGTCACGATCAGGCTTTTCATGTGACTTTGTCACATATCCATAAATTTGCTTTCTTTCCTTTTTCTTTCTTTCTTTTTAGGGAAAAAGAATATAGTCATTTTGTTTTGAAAATCCCCTTTTATGCCTACGGGGACACTGCCCTCTTCTCGTGCTCTGACCTGGGCTCGAGGGGATGAATCCTACTCTCGCCTTAAGGATCTTGTGCTTCGGCTTCACATGCTCAGCGTTTTAAGGGCGTCGGCTATCTCATTTGGTCAAAGAGAAGAAGAACAAAAGAGTGCCGCTTATCTAGAGACCTTCGGGTGAGGCCCCATCAAAGGTGATGCTACCCATTTTGGATAAAATACGTGAGTGTGTGCAAGTTGTTTTCCTTCTTATAAATATAGGCCGATGTGGCTGGACAAGAATCTCCACGGTTCTGGAGGACCAAGACCCGATACCTACCACATCTTGACGGTCCCTATCTAGCATGAAGGGTTGATGCAATGAGTTTGGATTGCGTGGCGATCGCCAGGCGCTGATTTTGCTTTTTCTTCTTTTTTTGTTTGTTTTAAAATTTTCAATTTTTTGTGTATTTTTGAATAGTTATGTACAAGGTATCATGAATAGAATTTCTTGAGATACACCCCATTCCATGGATATGTGAGCTCTACTCCTTCGGAGTCTACCAATTTGTAAGCATTACCTGAGTAGACTTCTTTGACAACGAACGGGCCTTCCCAATTTTCTTGAAATTTTGCTTCCAAACCGGTGGTTTTAGTGATTTTCCTTTTCAAAACTAGTTCACCTACCCTGAATTTTCTCTCTAGAACCTTCTTGGCATAGTAACGTGCAATTCTCTTGCGATATACTTGAGTGTGATCGGCCGCGATCATTCGTTTCTCATCTAATAGTTCCAGCTGGGACAATAGGTTTTCTCGACGTTGCTCGGGATCGAGCTCAGAGTCCAGCTGCACTCTTAGTGAGGGAACGAATATTTCATATGGGAGTACAGCATCTGTCCCAAAAGTAAGTGCGTATGGGGTTTGACCTGTGGGAGTACAGACGGAAGTGCGGTAAGCCCAGAGGGCCTCAAAGAGGCGATCTGGCCAGTCTGAATAGTGGTGAGATCTGTAAGTTTTCTTGATGATTCTAATCAAAGTTTTATTTGTAGCTTCAGCTTGTCCATTTCTTTATAGGTAGTATGGAGATGAATGATGCAAATTAATGTCATATTTACCACACATATCGCGGAGCTCCTGGGATGTGAACTGCGGTCCGTTGTCGGTGACGATGTCACGGGGAACGCCGAACCTTGCAAGGATGTTGCGCTTGATAAACTTGACCATTGTTGCTACTTTGACTTCCGTGAATGCCTCAGCTTCTACCCATTTCGTGAAGTATTCCGTAGTGGTGAGAATGAAGGATTTCCTTCGGATTTCTCTGGTTCTATCCTCCAAGGGACTAAACACGTCAAATGCCCACATGGCGAAAGGCCAGGGAGCTATAAGAGGATGAAGTGAGGACGAAGGAGCGTGGACCTTGTCCACGTGGAGTAGACATTTAGCGCAATGTCGGACAAAATAAGCACAATCCTCGTTCATGGTAGGCCAATAGTATTGACGAAGAAGTTTTTGAGCAAGCATGTGACCATTTACATGGCCACTGCATTCGCTGGAATGTGCAGCTTTGACAACAGCTCGAGATTCGGTCTCATCGAGGCAGTGGAGGTAACTCCACTGAGAGATTTGTGATACAAGAGACCACCTATAATGGCAAAATGCTCCGCAGCTCGGCGAATGGCACACCGATCGGAAGCAGTAGCATAATCGGGGAAGGAACGATCCTTGAGATAATTTTCAATATCAACGAACCAAGGGTTGCCGTCTTCTAGGTCGATCTCAGGCTCATGAGAGATGATGTGGACTTGAGAAGAGGACCAAGAGAATTGCTGGAACCAGGGATCAAAATGTGAGGGGGTGTGCATTCTCTGCACAATGACCGTGGATGACGGCTTTTAGCCAGGGATTCGAAGAGAAGATGCCAGAGACGCCAGAGCATCAGCCAGAATGTTTTGAGCCCTAGGGGTGTGCACCAGGTTGAGCTTCCTAAACTGCCGGAATACCCTGCCAACCAAGTCTTGGTAGGGTTTCAATTTTAGGTCCCGAGTTTGGTACTTGCAGAGGGATTGCTAGAGTATGAGCTGAGAATCTAAAATGATCCGGAGCTCCTTAACTCCGAGTGCCAGTGCCACCTTTAAGCCCATGAGGAGTGCCTCATATTCAGCCATATTATTTGTAGCAGGGAAGGTTAGCTGACAAGCACGGGGAATAATGACACCTTCCGAGGACTGGAGAACGGCTCCGACTCCACAACCCTTGGAATTGAATGCACCATCGAAGTAAAGAATCCATGAAGGTTCACCATCTATAATGGCTCCTAACTCTTTGTCCGGGAAACTCTCATCGACGGGGGAGAATGTAGGGAGTGGATGATGGGCAAGGTGCTCGGCAATGGCATGCCCCTTGACCGCCTTCTGACTGACATAGGTGATATCGAATTGATTGAGAAAACTTTGCCACCTCACCAAACGATCAGTTATGGAAGGCTTTTCCAGCAAGTACTTGATAGGGTCCATTCGCGCCAAGAGCTTGACCTCATGTGCAAGAAAATAGTGTTTTAGCTTTTGGGTGACCCAGACGACGGCCGCGCAAGTCCTCTCCATAGGAGTGTACTGCTGTTCGGGATCATTGAACAGTTTGGACAAATAGTAGACTGTGCGTTCTCTTTTGGCATCATCATGTTGAGCTAATACTGCTCCAATAGATTCATTCGTGGTAGAAACATAGAGCAATAAAGGCTAACCCGGGACCGAGGGTGCCAGAACGGGAGGATTTAAGAAATAACTCTTCAGGTCATCGAAGGCCTTCTGACATTTGTCATTCTAATCAAATCTAGCCTTTCCTTTTAGCATGTCATAGAAGGGCTTGCATCGCTGAGAATGGTGAGATATGAATCTCCTAATGAGTTGCAAACGCCCGATTAAACCATGGACCTCTTTGATATTCTTGGGAGGAGGCATCTCGGCAATGGCCTTAGCTTTGTTAGGGTCGATCTCAATTCCTCTCTTGCTGACAATGAACCCTAGAAGCTTGCCTGAAGAGATCCCGAAAACACATTTCTTGGGGTTCATTTTAAGTTGGTGCTCCCGTGACCGTTGGAGAACTGCACGGAGGATCTCTGCGTGGCCACTCCTGGTTCTGGACTTAACCAGAATATCGTGCACATAAACTTCCATATAAATATGCATCATGTCATGGAAGATGGCCATCATTGCCCTTTGATAGGTTGCCCTTGCGTTCTTAAGACTGAAGGGCATGACGACATAGCAGTAGGTCCCCCACTGAGTGGTGAAAGATGTTTTCTCTTGGTCTTCCTCCTCGAGGCGGATTTGGTTATACCCCGAGAAACCATCCATGAAGGAGAGCATCTCATAGCCGGCGGTGTTGTCCACCAGGACATCTATGTGTGGGAGAGGAAAATCATCCTTTGGGCAAGCACGATTAAGGTCACGAAAATCTATACAGATACGGATCCTACCGTCCTTCTTCATAACAGGACGATGTTAGCTACCCATTATGGATACAAAACTACCCTGGTGAACTTGGCCTTATGGAGCTTGTCCACTTCTTCTTTGACTTTGAGTGCGAGCTTCGAGTGAAGTCGCCTTAATTTCTATTTGACAGCTCGAGCGTCGGGCTTTAGGACCAGATGGTGTTCAACTAAGGATGGGTCTAGACCCAGCATGTCCTCGTAGGACCAAGAAAAGGCATCAAGAAATTCTCTTAGAGCCGACACAAGAGAACCTTCATCTTCGTCAGTTAAATTGGCACTTATCAATATAATCTTTGGATCATCCTTGGTGCTGAGATTGATTTCCTTGGAAGATTCATCAATGGAGACATTGGGCTCATCAAATTTCTTGGTTCCATCGACGAAGGGAGCTATCGGATCACTACCATCTTCTAATGGCTCTGCATCTTATTCTGTGTCATCTTCTTCTTCTAAAACGTACACCCCTAGACCGTCATCTGCTGGAGATCTGTCTAGTTCGACTGCCCCTAGGAAAATGGGAGTGGAAGTAAATTCAGAGACCTAACAAAGCTGCACACATTTACTGGCCAGTTGGCTAATATAACGCGCTGGAACTTAACGGACACTAGACTTTTTGGAAGGGAAAGACGCTATGTACAAATTTGAACTTAACCTAGACTCTACCCTACTATGTACAAGAGAATGTTGTGAAAGGGAGTTCAAGGTGGAAAGAGTCGGCCCTTGGCCGAGGGAGCTATCTTCCAAGGAGGTCGTTTCCTCAATAGCGAACTCGCAGGCCCACGTTTGAGAATTGGCATTTTTTTTTGTGGTCATGAGTGAAAGTGCAAACCTGATGTGTGGGCTGCCCCATGACCGGATAAGTGAGGAGCAAAGGAAATGGTGGATGGAATAGAAAGGGGATAAAGAGCACAGGTGCGGGCCTGTTCTTAGCAAGGAAGATTCCCGAAGAGGAAACCTTGTCGGGAGGTTTATCCAGATGAAAAATAGAGAGGAGACCGAAGTCTTCCTCGAGTGATGAATCGGGTGGAATCTCTTTTCTTTGGACGACTTCAAATTTTTGACTCGGCTCTTGCCGAGTTCCTGGCTGAATCAGCCCTATGACAAAGTGACCGTACACTAGATCTTTATCCTGAGCGGCCTTAGGTGGCTCTTCTGGAGAGTAACCCAAACCTGCGCGACCTTTAGCAACCCGGAGTTTTCTTCTATGCATGGGCCCTTGTTCAAGGTGACCTAGGCCTCTACCCATGGTGAAGCCCATCCTGGCCATGATTTCCCATCCTTTACCAGGAGGGATGTTGAAATGTGTGATTGACCGAGGAAGAAAAGGGGAGTCGGGCGAACCTAAAGCAGAAGGACCCATTGCGCCCTCTATGGAGAGAACGGGCCTCTTGCCCTTATTTGGAATAGTCATGAAAGGGATCTGTTCGGAAGTGATGGCATTAAGAGTTTCCACAAACGGGATACTCTTGATCTTGATTACCCTACCATTGTATGGGAACTTAACTGGTGGGCTGTTGATGGAATCCTAAGGGTTTGCTCAATCCAAGGCCGTCCTAGGATGGCCTTATATGCAGGATCGACACCTAGGACAAAGAACTCCGACGTCATAACCATCGGTCCTAAACCAAGTTGAAGGGCCACCTTCCCTTTTGTGCACCTTTTTGAATTATCGTAAGCTGAAATAGTGGTGCATACCTCTTCTAGGTTTTCCTCCTGGAGACCTATCTTCTTGATGGTTTTCATGGGATAGACAATGATGGACGCTCCCGTGTTTATGAGGATGGAGACAACTTTAATTCCGTTGAGAGTAACGGCGAGGCACAACGGGAGTGACCTGCTTTCTGGCAAAGCAAGGTCTTTATCAGAAAAAGAGATGGATGGTCCGCATGTAAGGGCCATGATGGCCTTGGTCATGCCACTTGCTGGGAGGTCCTCATTGACCATAATTTTCTGGAGGAATTGTAGAGTGGCTTGGTGCGACGGAGATTTTCTAATACACTCCAGGATGGAAACCTTAGCGGGGGTTCTATCTAAATGCTAGAGAATGTCGTACTCCACGGGAGGGCCTTGAGAATTAACCCCTTCCTCCGGCTAAGACTGCCTTTTGGATGGGGGGATGATGCGGTTCCAGAGAGTGACATTGATTGAGGCTTCCTTCGGGTGATCCTGTTCCGAAGGTTTTGGATGGATGAGCTGTAGAGGAGCTGGAGAGCCAAAGATATATGAGAGAGAAGCCGAGTCATCTCCAGACTCTACAGGAGAAGGAGGAGGGACTGATTTTGGTTGAGGTGGCTTTGGGAGAAGCAAGGGCGCTACTGCACCGACTGAGCTTGTGGAGAAACATAGGGCTCTTGATGTGGCATCTGAGGAGGGTTGATTAAGGTTAGTGGTTTTTGGGTAGCACTTGGAGACTGACTGGGTGGTGAGACCAAGTTTCAAGATTGAGTGAACATATTGACATCTACCCAGGGTTCATGAGCTTCTACTTCTATTTTCCCGTACCAGCCTGGGAATCCTTCTATGCCCCACATCTGAGTCCTTCTGAGAACTCGTGGTTGAATTTTGATCACCATGTTTACCCGCTCATGCTGCCTTGAAGTGGAGGGATCTTTTGTTGGTTGATGAGTTTGCAGTGGGTTATGCACAATGTCGAGGTCCCTATTAGGCTTTTTGAGGTTGGCAATAGCTAACTTCACATCTGGCCAATTGATTCTCCCTTCATCATTCATATCATATACCCAGTCCCGGAATTGGAAGCAATTGAAGATATCATGGCCGGGAGTCTGGTGATATGGACAATACCTAGAAATGTCGACATTGGGATGAACCCAATCTCGCTGAGGAGGAAGCTAAATGGAATCCGAGGACATAAGGGTGAAGAAAATGTCACCTAGAGTTTCAGGCAACGGAGGATAAGTAGCCCTTTTGGGCCTAGGAGGACCATAGCTTTGAGCTGGAGGGACATTGGAATAAGGCTTGGAATTACCCTGCCCCTGGTTAGCAGTAGCCTGAGTGGGGTAGGAGGTCTGGCGATTGTTGGTTTTGAAGGACTGGCCAACTGCATTGACCTGCTCATTCACGATGACTCCCTCGGTGGTGGGGACAGCTGGGGCCTTTCTACCCTTGGTGCGAGGCTCGAAGAAAGGAGGTAAGGTGGAATCCTTTATTTGGGCTTGGACTATCCGAGCTCGGTTGTAAAGTTGGTGAAAGGTGTGGAGTTCACTAAGCATTTTAATAGCCCTGAGCTGAGGGGTGGCATTGTTCACCAACATGGTGACAGCTTGGGATTCAAGAATGGGAACCTCCGTCCTAGCAGCCATAGTCCTCCATCAATTTGCAAAGCTGATGAAGTCCTCATCGGGCTTCATTTTCTCCATGACTAGGTCAAATAAATTGGGGGAAATTGATGACATGCGACTAAAGTGAGCGAGGAATCGCTCGGAGACTATATCAAAATTGATAGGATCAATGGCTGACAAGGACGCAAACCAACGTAGGGCCTCGCCCTCGAGGGATTTTTGAAAGAGATGGATAAGCAAGACCCTATCGTGTAGCCATTGGTGGGAGTCCATAAGGAAACCCGAATGGTGATGATGAGGCTCGGTGGTACCATCATACCTCCTATACTTTGGAGCCTTAAATTCGGGTGGGAAATAAGCATTAGGAAGCTTGCAATATTGGGCTAGCGAGTGGGGACGCGAATTGGGCATACTTTCGGCCACCGCTTGCCGAATGTAGCTTTGGATCTCCTGCCGGAGTGAGGGGTCAACCCTTTCAAAGGGACACCCATGATTGGTGGAGTTGGGGGTGAAGGAACCCTTTGTGGAGGTGTTGGATAGCCAAACTGGATCGGAGTTTCAGGAATGTGTCGGCTCGCGGACCCTTGGAAGAGAATTTGAGCACGGGAAGGTGTAACATGTCGAGATAAGTGTGGGAAGGCCAGAGCCTTCCCACGGGAGGCCATCGTTGCTAAATCCACGGGGGAATAATGGGAAAGCACGCTAATCAGCTCCTGATCGTTGTGCGGAGATAATGTAGGAGCTCACGGGCTACCACGGCCATGGTCACTCGGGGAAGAAGAAGCCGAATCGGCGTGGGCGGCCTAATTTGGTGTGGCCGAAAACATGCCTATGAAGGCATCCAAACCATTATCCTCTATTTGAAATAGAGGATTGCCCCTAATTCCGGAATAGAATTGGGGAGGAAATTCCTCCTCATAACCTAGATTTGAATAAACCGTCTCCATCCTAAACCAATTATTAGTTGGTTTAGAATAAAGAAAATGAAATGTTTAGAGGAGGTAAGTTAATGTTTTCCAAACACAACCAAGTATAGGCACAAACAAGATCTAAATTTTCCTTTTTAATTTCAACTTTCTCCTCTTTTTTTTCTTTTCTCTTTTTCCCTTTTTTTGGCTCACTCGGAGGAGAGAAGGGAAACTAAGGGTGTGGTGTAATGAACTCCGGGAGCCTAGCAAAAATTTCACTCAACCCAAGGTGACTAATAGGACTTCCATGGTACAACCTTCCTGGCGACCGTGTGGGAATCCACGGTTCGCGAGGTCTCACGGAGGTTCCCGAATGGACTGAACCGATTACACCCGAGTGGGAATCCCCAGGTGAAGGGTTCAATACCAACGAGAGGGTTTCCTAAAAAGGGTGGTGCCGGCTTTTCCTAAACCCAAACCCACAGATTAACCTGCAGAAATTAACCACACAATGCACAAACAAACAAATCAAGAGAGAAAGAATAGATCTAGAACACACATAACACTGCTACAGAAAAGAAACACGGACAAGATCTGGACACGACAGAGGGCGGCCAAAGTGTTGGTCGCCCACAGATCTGGGCGGCCAGGTCGACTATCGCCCAGTGGAGAGGACGGCCAGAGTCTTAGCCTTTTAGCAGGGAGGAGGGCAGCCAGGGCGATGGACTCCGGGAGCCCAGGGCGGCCAGGGTACTGGTCGCCTAGGAGGTAGCCTAGGTGGCCACTAGGTTGGTCGCCCATGGACCTAGGTGGCCAGAACTCTGGCCTCCTTCTATTTGAGTTTCAGAAAACCAAAAATAGAGCTGCGGAAATAGAACTAATGTACACACATGATTGCACTAATCCTTGACTTCAAGCATGAGGGATAACTTTGTTTTTCGTTACAATTGTTGCTCCTTCTTTTTCTTTTCTTTGACGAATAACTTTTTTCTTATGGAATCAGGTCATAACGGACTGCCCCTATTTGAGACCTCATCTCATCAGGGTGTCTAGATTAGTCATCGGCCCCTTATTTACCTCTTGCCCCAAGATTTATCTGAGGAGAGAAACGGACAGGGACTTTGACTTCCCCCGGGCATGGCCAAGGAGAAACGATGTTTACATAATTGGGGAACCCGACCAGGGATGCCGTGAAGTGTGTGATTTGTAGATCTCGGGATCCTCCTTGTTCGAGAAAGGGACACCTCGCTACCGGGCGTTCATTAGCCTTACTCTAAGGATAAAAGTGCTTAAGATACAACCCATTCCAGGCGTGAGACAGCTCCTCACCTTCTGCGTTGACTAAGCGATACGCGTTCCCTGGATAAGCCTCTCTTACGATGAACGGACCTTCCCAGTTAGGTTGGAATTTGGACCTGGGACCTCCGGACCTAACGAATTTACATTTCAAAACCATATCTCATACTTGAAATTTGCGTTCTATTACCTTCTTTTGAAAATAACACGAAACTCTCTTTTGGTAAACTGACACATGATCGGCTGCATTCATCCTCTTCTCATCCAAGAGTTCCAACTGAACAAGCAACGCCTCTCGACGTTCATCGAGATTAAGTTCCTTATCGAGTTGCACCCTTAGGGAAGGGACCAAGATCTCATATGGGAGCACCGCCTCCATCCCGTAGGTGAGAGCATAGGGGTTTTCCCCCTTAGGAGTACGGATGGAGGTGCTGTAAGCCCATAGAGCTTCCACTAACCGTTCAGGCCAATAAAAAAATTTGTGAGATTCGCACGTTTTCTTTATGACTTTAAGAAGGATTTTATTAGTGGCCTCGGCTTGACCATTGCCTTGAGGCTAATATGGTGATGAATGATGCAATGTAATATTAAACTTCTTACAAAGGTCCTTGAGCTCTTGAGAGATGAACTGGGGTCCGTTTCGGTGATGCTGCTGCTTGGTACTCCGAACTGTGAAATGATATTCCTTATGATGAAGCGGTACACCGTTGTCGCTTGGATCTCCGCGTACACCTCCGTTTCGGCCCACTTGGTGAAGTACTCAGTGGAAGTAAGGATAAAGGATTTTTTCTTGGTTTCAGACTTGGGATCATCGAGCGAGCCAACAACGTCGAAAGCCCACATGGAGAATGGCCAAGGAGCAGAGAGAGGATGAAGAGATGAAGCTGGAGCATGGATTTTGTTAGCGTAGAGTTGGCATTTAAGAAACCTCCGGACATAGAGGGAGCAATCTTCCTCTAGAGTGGGCCAATAATAACCCTACCTAAGGATCTTCTTCGCTAGAGCCTGGCCATTAACATGACCCTTACACTAGCTAGAATGGGCTGCTTCGGCCACCTTCCAAGCTTCATCGTCATCTAGGCATCTCATGAGCATTCCATTAAGAGCGCGCATGTACAATTCTCCAATAATGATAGTGTATCTAGAGGTGTCTCTTCTGATAGCCTTATGTTGCTCGGCGTTTTCCCCTTCTGGGAGCGATCTATCCTTGCAATACTGCTCTATTTCATGGTACCATGGCAATTCTTCTTCCTCCAAGATCTCCTCTAATTCCATTAAAGATATTTCCTTCAAATCTTCCTTCTCAGCCCTAGCCTCTACAGCCTTCGTAAGGTTGTTATACCAAGGATCCTGAAGAGAGGGAGCATCTAACCTCTGAATGACGATAGTCTCAGTGCTCCGACTGAGAGGGAAAGATAAAGAGGAAGCAAGTGATGCCAGTGCATCAGCAAGAATATTCTGAGATCGTGGGGTATGGATATAGATCAACTTGCAGAATTACCAAGCCAGGAGAGTGACCAAATAGTTATATGGCTTGAGCTTCAGGTCATGGGTGCGGTAAGTGGATAGAACTTGCTGCAGAACTAGCTGAAAGTCTCCTATAATGTTTAGGTAGCGCACGCCCAAGAGGTAGGCGTGCTTCAATCCGGCCAGGAGAGCCTCATACTCGGTGATGTTGTTGGTAGCAAGAAATCGGAGCTGGTAAGCAAAGGGAATCGTCACCCCTTCAGAAGTGAAGAGAACAGCACCTATCCCTCGGCCTTGAGAGTTGAGTGCACCATCAAAGTGCAGAGACCAGAGGGGATGATGGGTAAGAACAGAGAGATGCTCATCAAGAAAGTCATCCTGAATAGAGTCTGTGCACGGGATACGAAGATGGACAAGATGCTCAGTGATGGGATATCCTTTGATTGCCTTCTGAATGACAAATGTGATATCAAACTGAGAGAGGAAGCTCAGCCAGCGAGCTAACCTACAAGAAAGCACTGGCTTTTCTAAGAGATAACGGATCGTGTCCATTCTAGAGATCAACCTAACTAGGTGGGCTAGAAAGTAGTGTTTCAGTTTCTGAGCTACCCACACTAAGGTGGTATAAGTCTTTTTCATAGCGGTGTATTTGGTCTCCGCCGGGTTAAATAATCTGGAGAGATAATAAGCTGCCCGCTCTTTACCTTCATCATCTACTTGTGCTAAAATAGCCCCTAGGGAGTCCTCAATAATAGAAATATATGGGATCGGGGGTTTCCCAGGGACAGGAGGTTGCAAAATCAGGGGATTGGTCAAATATTCCTTTAGGTCCTCGTAGGCCTTTTGACAGTCTTGACTCCATTCAAAGTTAGCCCCCGCCTTTAGCAATTCATAAAATAGGCGGCACCTCTGAGAATGATGGGATATGATTCTTCTAATGAATTGCAATCTGCTAATTAATCCTCAGAGTTTCGTGATATTCTTAGGCAGAGGCATTTCCATGACGGCCTTTGCTTTATTAGGATCAATCTGAATCCCCTGTTTGCTAACGATGAAGCCTAGCAACTTCCCTGAAGAGACTCCAAAAACACATTTCTTTGGGTTCATTTTAACTGGTACTCCCTAGCTCTTTGGAGCACCTTAGCCAGAATGGAGGGGTGTTCTTCTTTGGTCCTTGACTTCATCAAGATGTCATCCACGTAAGCTTCCATATAGACATGCATCATGTCATGGAATGTAGCCATCATCGACCTTTGATAAGTGGCGCCTGCGTTCTTCAATCCAAACGGCATAACCACGTAGCAATACGTACCCAAGGGCGTGGTGAAGGAGGTTTTCTCTTGATCTTCAGAAGCGAGACGGATTTGGTTATATCCCGAATAACCGTCCATGAATGATAGTGCTTTATACTCGGCGGTGTTATCCACCAAGACATCTATTTGAGGCAGCGGGAAATCATCTTTGGGACATGCTTTGTTAAGATCCCTGAAATCAATGCAAATGCGCACCTTTCCATCTTTCTTGATGACATGGACTATGTTCGCCACCCACTGGGGATATAAGACAACTCTAATAAACTTGGCCTTATGCAATTTATCGACCTCTTCCTTAATCCTCAAGGCCATGTGGGGGTGAAATCTTCTTGACCTTTGTTTTACGGGTGTTGCCCCTGGTTTAAGCATGAGTCGATGTTCCACTAAAGAGGGGTCAAGACCCGGCATGTCCTCGTAAGACCAAGCGAAAGAATCGTTGTACTCTCTTAGAACCTTGATTAAATCTTCTCCTACCTCTAGAGGGAGATTAGCGGCAATGATAATGGGCCTTGGGTCTTCTTCAGTTCCCAGATTTATTTCCTTCGTAGGTTCATCCACCGCTGACGATGGCTCGTTGAATCTCTTTAATCCTTGCGCATACAGATCGGCAGTGTCATCTACGTTGTTGTCCTCATCATCGACCGGATCTTTTTCATCCATGATTTCATAAACATCTAGTCCATCGTCACTCCACACCTCTTCTTGCTCCTCATCTTCTTCTATCACAATCGTTGTAGCTATGAACTCCCGGCACTTCAGAAGAGCATGACATCGCTGAGCTAGATCCTACAAGAATCTATCAGGAATATATTTGGAATGACGTGCAGGCGGGCACGGCTCAAGTGAGGAAGGGTTGGACGACCTAGAACTATACCCTACTTCTCTAGACCTAACAGACTCTTCTTTCCTAGACTCTACAGACCCTACATCTAACCTAGGAGAAAGGAAATCTAATGGGAAGGAAGCAGCAGGGGAGTCGTGCCCCTGGGAGGAAGATGGAGATAAGATAGCGTAATCTTCCACCAAAATATTCGTTTCAAATTTGACGTTTTTTTTGGAGAGAGTCAGTGGAGATCATGCAGCAAGAAGGAGAGGATAGAGGAGGAGGGAGTTGAAGAGGGAAGAGAGATGCGAACAAGACATCGAAGTAAGGATCGGAGGAAGAGAACCATATTTCTGAGAGATTGGATGGGGGGGTCCACATAGTGGAGAGATCAATAGGTGGGCATTGCCCACATGCACACGGTATAATTAACACCTCAGTTGGAAGTTCCGTCAAGAATGGATCAATCATGATTGGAGGCGAACGAGGTATAGATTCCAGCTACTGGAAGAGCGACATGAGACGGGAGGGAGACCAAGTAAAGACAACGGGCGAGCTCCCCTTTTCCTGCGGATGGTAAGCTGGCTTCTTCGGCTCAAACTGCACAAGCCGTACCTATTGATTTTCTTCTTCATAGAACAGCTTTTCAAAAGCATGGCTATAATCAATCATGTCATCAACTAGCCCCTTTGGAAGCAATGGCGGGCTGGCAAAGACCTGAGCTGTATCTTCATCTTCTTTGGGCTGACTCGGTTGTGCTTTTAAGGTGCCGGGCTGGAGAGGGCCTTTAACAAAATGTTGGCGGTAGTCCTAGGTCAAGGGCCCAGAATCGCCCAAAATTGACAATGCAGACTCTCAATAGCCGAGGCCCCTTCTATTCATTTTTCTCTCTTTGGGCACCTGCTTGGTCCGCCCTTGTAGTTGCGTGCCGAGGCCTCTCTCCGGATGATAGCCCAATTTCAATATTATGTCCCAACCTTTCAA
The DNA here is from genome assembly GCA_022559845.1 of Amorphophallus konjac. Taxonomy (NCBI): domain Eukaryota; kingdom Viridiplantae; phylum Streptophyta; class Magnoliopsida; order Alismatales; family Araceae; genus Amorphophallus; species Amorphophallus konjac. Next base: position 175,340,009 of record CM040126.1, on the reverse strand, counting down.
ATCTTGAAGCTGTGGCTTTTCCTTGATGAATACTACTGCAGAGACGGGCTTGCATGGTGTGTAAGCCCATAGAAAGTCCATATCTAGTACTGAAATAACTGTCCACGTGCTAGGCCATAAAGTTGGCAGCACTTTCTCCGAGATAGTCTTGACTGACTGAACTGTGAATAAACTTTTTACCTTCACCACCCTCCCTTGGAAAGTGAATTTTAGGCATTGATGAGCGGTGGAGGGTACAGCACTCAGATTGTCTATCCACGGACGACCCAATATGGCTGTTGTGCCCCGGACTATTTTGACGGAGATCATGTATGAAATGTCATGAGTTCTCATTGTGGTTGATTCACATTGAAATACATATTTGATGAATGATGAGGTTGTTGAATTTTAGAATTGAATGATTGATTTGTCTATACCAACCAAAATGCTCAAATTTGATAAAAGTTGATCATATTGAATGTTGAGTGAGCTACTATTGATTGAACTCAAATGCTGGACATAAGTCAATTGATTTTTTTCAGAAATCAACTGAATACTTTGAATGTGGAATTCAGTATGTGGTAAATGTGGAAGAATCTCATTTGTTAAACTGAGTTGTGGAGTTGAATGCCAAATTGAATGCAGGTTACTTGTGGAATTTTTCACTCAATCTCTCAAGGCCAAGGTATGAATACTTGACTATTTGGATCTTGTGTAAATGGACTGATCCGGGTAAAATTCATGCTTATCAATGTATATCTGAGTTGTCTGAACTCTATTGATCAACTTTGATTCATGTTGATGATTTATGGTGCTTTCAATTGCATTTATTGGAATTTTAGTGCTGTCAGTAAAAGTGTCGACCTCAGGGATCGACACTTACTTGTAGAGTTTCTGCCTTGCGTTGAAAGAGTGGACGCTGGCAGAAAGTGTCGACCTACGGGGTCGACACTTTCACTTGGGCTCTGTTATTTTGCTCAGGCAGAACTCACGGGAAAAAGTGTGGACCCCAGAGGTCGACACTTTTAGGTAAGTACGTTCATTTATGTGAAAACAGAATATTCGTGAAAAAGTGTCAACCTCGTAAGTCGACACATTTCATCACGAATGTTATGTTCTTTTCACAGGTTAGAACACTTCGTAAGAAGTGTCGACCCCATGGGTCGACACTCATGTCTCGGTTTTACTTTTATATATGTTCTGGCAGAATCTTCAGGAAAAAGAGTCGACCCCATGGGTCGACACTTTTTCTGAACGTTCGAACGGGTTTTTCAGATCTGTTTCGAAACCTTTAAGGGGGGATCCAAATGGCGTGGCTTTTGATTCTAATGGCCTTAGGGTGATCTTTTCATCTAGTATGTGTTATGTAGGGGGTTTGGGAAGGGGTTTTATGTCCTTTGGGGCATCAAGCCCCCTTGTTTAAAACGCCGCCCCCTTCATTCGATCGAGAGAAATCCTTAGAGCTTCTAACGTGAGTTTCCTTTGTTTTGCAGGAGAAGATGGGTTTCCATCTGTTGGAGGTAAAGGAGAGCTATGCTAGGATCGTCTTCCATCGAGCCCAAGCCCAGAGTTGGAGGTCGCAATCTGCATCCTCTACATCCGGAGCATCGGGCGACTACATCTTCCACACCGGCTTCATCCAACCTCGGTTCCTTTATTCTGAGTGCTACCCTCTTTATATTCCTAGCATATTAAGGATTTGTGGGGAAAATTCATAGTGTTTATAATCTTTTCTTGTCATTTTGTGTTTAGATTGCTACTCTCTGAACTGGGCTTGTATCTTTCTATCTATTCTTCATATCTAGATATTTTCGGAGCTTGCTCCGAGTGTGTGCGGGTTGTCTCGTCGTCGTGCGAGAACCCGCGTGTGTGGGCCGTCGAGCCCGTGTGTGTGTGGTTGCTGCCGTCGAGTAGCGTTTATAGTGAAATCCTCTCGAGGTGAGAGGGGTGGACGTAGGACGGCACTTGGTGCGTCCGAACCACCTAAAATACTGTGCCGTGGTTTGCTTGTCTGGTGGTTATTGATATCTATTTTTCCGTTCGCTATACGAGTGTGAGACGGTGAGACGGTGAGACGTGAGTGTACTCAACTGTCTGTCCATATACAATTGTCCGAGTGAGTATATCTTTGCGCTGGGGAGTTGTGAGAGCTTGCTTGATTTAATTTCATTCGTTTCTATCAAGCCTTTGTCCTAGATTTATTCTACATATCTGTGGTCTGTTTGGGTTGTGTTTATATTTGCAGAAAAGGGTGGGCAATCAATTCACCCCCTCTCAATTGCCTCCTAACCGGGCCAACAATGGCCTTGAACATAGGGTCGATGTCCAGTACATAAAATTCAATGGGCATGGTAAGAGGCCCAAGCTCAGCCTGAATGGTGACAACCCCATGACATGCTCTTCTTGAATTATCATATGCGGCTATAGTGGTCGGGGTTGGCCATAATAGTTCCCCCGATAAATTGCAGGCACGGAGAGTATTGAGAAGGCAAACATTAATAGATGCCCCTGTATCAACTAAAGCTGCATCAATACTCACTTTGTTTAGGATTATAGAAATGCATAATGGCATCGATCTGTTGAGCTTCTAGAGGTGCTAGCTCGGTTTCAGAGAATGTAATTACTGGCCCCTTTGAGATTGTGGCCAGAGCTGTCGGTAGACTACCAACTGCCATATCTTCGCTTACCATCACCTTTTGAAGGAAATTTCTTAAAGCATCTTGGTGAAGTGCAGATCTTTTTATCAATTCCAGCATAGATATTTTGGTGGGCACCCTGTCTAAGTGATGCAATAGATCGTATTGGGTACCCAACAGTGGCTCGGCTTCTTCCTGATCAGTAGCCGGTTGTGAAGACTGAGTATTAGGTGGGGGTGCACCAGTGGAAGTGTAATTCCTGTGAAACAACCGACCGCTCCGCAGGGCAAGGTTTTGTGCCGGCACAGGATCGGCTGACGGCTTGATAGGCCCGATGGGGTGAATAAGTGGTGCGGAAGAAGGTGTGGAGGAGATGATGGGAATAGTAGGAATGGTGGGTTGCGGTGGAAGGATGACAGGTGGAGGGTTAGGTGCAGGCGAGGTGATGATGGACGCGAGTACTGATGTGGAGAGCAATGTGGGTGGAGGCATAGTGATGATGGTGGGGGTGACGAGTAGTGGACGAGGTGGAAGAGCGGGTGGAGGTGTCGGGAGCAGAGTGGAGATAAGTGGAGTAACGGTATTAGTCTGTGAAAGGATGAATGGTCTAGTGGGCGGAGGAAGGGTCTGATGGTTGGGCAGAAAGATGGTGGGGGTAGAAGTTGAAGCAGGGTGGCGGTGGTTATGGTGAAGGGTCATTATCTGTTGAGTGGAACCGTCATCATCATATGACCACCCGACGTCAGGAGCCGGGGGTTGAACTAAATTAACCTAAGCCGGTGCCGACGGCTGAGGCTGCGGAGTGGGAGGATGGTTTGGCATGGGGTTTTGATGAATCCCCAAGTCTTGAACTGGCTGCGGCTGCTGTGGTGGCTGCTGCTGGCGGTGGTGCTTGTTGCTGCTGCACTTGCTGCCTCTGCGGTTGCATTCTCTTTTCTTTAATTTCAGTAATGGCCTTGTGCATCTCGGCCCAATCTATGCGCTGCCCTTCATGCAAATCATATACTAGATCTCTGAATTGGAAACAACTTTCAATTGTATGGCCCGGCTGCCTATGGAACATGCAATATTTCATCTGATCAACGACCGGGTTCCAATTAGGCCGTTCCGGAGGAAGCTGAATGGCATTGATGGACATGAGAGCTGAAAAGATATCCTTGAGGGACTCGGGCAAAGGAGGATATTGGGCTCTCTTCGGACCCAGGCGCTTATTATTGTTGTTGGTGTAGTCGTTGGGTGGAGGGACATTATGGTATTGCAGAGGTTGTGGAGGTTGCTGCGGAGTCGAAAATGTGTTTTGTGGAGCGGTGAAAGTAGGGTGAGGGTTTTGTGGGGCGGAGAAAGCGGGTTGGGTGTTTTGTGGTGTGGAGAACTGGGGATTGCGGGGATTTTGCAGAAAGCGGAATGGCGCGGCTTGGAAGGGGAATGCAACGGCTTGCACCTACTCATTTGTTTGGACTCCCTCGGTGACATGCCCTTGAGGTTTCTTGTGATATTTGGGCTTTTAGGCTTCAAAAAGTGAGTGGATGGGGGAGTCTTTAAATTGAGTTTTAATAAAGCGCGCCCGGCTGTATAGTTGGTGCATGCTTGAAATGTCATTCATAGCAAGGATGTTGCGGAAAGTTAGTGTAGCATTTGAAATGAGCAACTTGACTTTCTCTTCCTCCGTAAGATGACCCGGCACGCGGGCGGCCATTTGCCTCCATCTGTCAGCATAGGTGGCAAATTTGTAAAAGAATATTCCGGGCCAACCCGGTCTTGAAACATTTGAATAAATTTTTCTTTCACCACCTTGAAACTCTCAGCATCCTCAAGTGGTAAAGCATAGAACCACTCCAAAGCAACTCCATGTAGTGATTGGCGGAATAAATAAGCCATAAGGCGATCATCATATTAGAACTGCGCCGATTCATACATAAAGTCCCTCACATGAATGAAGGGATTGCTATTCCCGTCATATTTGCGGTATGTAGGGAGCTCGGACTGTGGAGGGAACTGGATGTTATGAAAGCTAGGGACTGGAACATCCGCTAAGGATTGTGGGCCAACCCGCTTTTGGAGAAAGTCGAGTTGTTGTTGCATGGTGGCCCATTTATCAAGAAGGTCTTGTTCCCTAGATGGTGCGGGTAAAGCAAGAGGAGTGGGCTCAAAGCGGGGAGCCGAAGGATAAACTGAAGGAGTGGGAGGAGGCCCATAAGAAGAATATTGGGTCGAAGAATGACCCGAATTAGCATGGACTTGGGTTGCTCCCCGCTGAGGGCGCATGAAATTAGATGGGCCAACAAGAACCTGTGGCATTGATGGAATAGCCCGATAAGAATCTGCCTGGATAGAAGAAGGGAGGATAGTCTTCCCTTTGTCAAGAACTTGTTGGGCCGAACTAGAAGACTAGCCCATTTCCAGACTAGAGAATTGAATGATCTTAGGCCGGACCGGAGTGAGATCAATCAGAATGGGCTGAACAGCGGGCCCATCAATTCTAGGCTGAGCAATGGAGGTATTGGACATACCTTGAGCAATCATGGGAAATGGGGCATTGGACCCCTACAAAGCCTGATAGACAGCCTGAAGTTGGGTCGGATCCAACTGGGCCATCATTTGCAGGACATGATTGGCGGAATTAGGAGAAGAGAGGGGGTTGGTGGGCTGCGCGCCCTCCATAGGGATGGAAGATGGAGGAAGGGCGGTCCCTTCTTCGGATTGGAAAGAGATGACCTGAGAGGGATCTTCTAGAAGCCCCCTGAGGAAGAGACTCCTCCTGGGAACGGGAGAGATCAAAAGAAGACATGCTTGACTCAAAGAGAGGATTGAAATAGAGGACAGAAAAGGAATTGCCTGTTGTGCCCCTGTGGTTTTGATGTTGGTTTTGATGATTTGTTTTAATGTAAGCTAATCACTGTGAGTCATCTTGCTGTGTGAGTTATCATGCTGTTATTCAGTCATTTTCTGATCATAATGCAGTCTTTCAAATGTTCAGTCATCTTGCTGCTCAGATTAGTTTAACAGATCTAAAGCATTGAATATTTGATGTTCAGTCATGTTATCTGATGCATAAAGCATTCATTACTTTACTCTGCTTGCAGAAGTCTATACAATTGCATTGAGCATACTGTCAGCACTCTCGTTAAGCCATAAAGTCCATACATTTGTCTTCTTTTCAAAGTCAGTACATTGGCGTTGAGCATCCAAGTATATACATCGTCTTCTGCAAGCTTTACTTCAAGTCTGTACAGCCTACTGTCTTAATTTGCGTCTCATGCATCGTCTCTCAAGCATTCAAAGCCCATGCATTGAAGTCGAAGTCTGTACAGCCGACCGTCTCATTCAGCGTCTTTGCAAGTCTGTTATTGCTTGCATTTAGACAAGTCTGTACATCAGACTGTTTCATCAGCAAGTCTAAACATTGGGCTGTAGCTTGCTTGAAGTGAAGTCTACACATTGATTCACTGTTCATGCCTTCACTCAGAGTCTGTACAGCCATTCCTTGAGTCCAAGTCTGTACATCGAATTCAAAGATTTCCAAGTCTGTACATTGGTCTTCATATTGGAAGTCTATACATTGGTCTTCATATTCGAAGTCTATACATTGGTCTTCATATTGGAAGTCTATACATTGGTCTTCACCTGAAGTCTGTACAGCCGTTCTCTTATCAAAGTCCATACATCCTTCTGTTGGAATTCCAAGTCCATACATCGGACTGTTTGAGCAAAGTCTGTACAGCGTTTCATTCACACTGGAAGTCTATTCATTAGAATGTGGCAAAGTCTATTCATTCGTTTCCAGAAGTTCAAGTCCATACATTGATCGTTTGGGTAACTAAGTCTGTACATCGCCTTCAAGGCATCAAGTCTATACACTGGACTGTGCTCATAAAGTCTGTACAACGTGAGCTTCAGTTCTTCAAGTCTATACATCCATAGTTGGACCCCAAGTCTGTACAGCCAAAGCCTGATCATGCTTTCACACAAAGTCTGTACAGCCACATCTCAAAGGCCAAGTCTATACATCACTGTGGTTACTCGAAGTGAAGCATAGTCTATACACTCCTCACCTTTCCCTACGTTTGGCCAAGTCTATACACTCATACCTTTCCCTACATTTTCTGGCCAAGTCTACACATCATTTGCCTGGCGTTTGCTTCAAAGTCTATACATCGGTTTGATTGAGTAAGTCTGCACAGCGGTAGCTTTCATTGGAAGTTTGTACATCGCTGTTGTGTCAAAGTCTGTACAGCCGTTTGCTTGCCAAAGTCCATACACTCAACTGCCTTGTCTTAATCAAGTCTGTACATTGGTTAAGACTTTTCAAAGTCTGTACATTGGGCCTTCAAGCTTCTGAAGTCTATACACTGGCTTACTCTTCAAGTCTGTACAGCCTGCTTGGGCATTCAAGTCCAAAGTCTATACATCCGTTTGTGCTTTGTCCTGGCCATCGTCTCTCTGCAAGTCTATACAGCCATTGCTTGTGTCGCCTTACACGACCAAGTCTGTACAGAGTTGGCATTGCATCATATTAAGTCTACACATCCTGTAGCTTGCTCGCATAGCCAAGTCTATACATCGGTTGTTCATGCACTGCACATCATCAAGTCTATACACTGCCTGCAGTCTTGCTCGCACAACACTAAGTCCATACATTGTGCATTATTCAAGCCAAAGTCTGTACATCAATGAGTTGCCTTTGTGCCGAACCAAGTCTATACATTGTGTGCACCTGCTGCTGAGTCAATACATCCGTTTGCTCCTTTAGCTTGCACGTACCTAGCAAGTCTATACATCGCCCCAATGCCTGCACGCAGAGTCTGTACACTGCGCTGCCAGCCTGCACGTAGCAACTCTATACATTGATGTCTGCCTGCAATGTAGAGTCTGTACATTGCATGCTCGCTGCATCATCAAGTCTAGACATTGCCTCAGGCTGAGCAAGTATATACATTGCATGTTCGTTCAATCAAGTCCATACACTGAGCAAGTATATCCATTGTCTGACTGTCGATTGAAGAGTCTATACATTGTTGTTTGTCTTGTAAAGTCCATACAGTAATGTCTGCACGTTGGCTTTAAAACTGAAGTCTATACAATGTGTTGTATTCTTTAGAGATTGTACAGGGTTTACACTTAACCTGATAAGTTCTTATCTATCTGACAGGCACTCTTCGCAGAGGCTAATGAAGGCACGTGATTCAAGGAGGATAAGGTACCCTGATCAGGTGATGACACGTGTGCTGAAGTAAGTCTGGATGCTGCCACGTGGTCCAAAAGTTCTGGGCGTGAAATGTGGAAGCCACACGCGCCCAGTGCTGCTCCTGCTGTGACTGCTTATAAAAGGAAGCCTTCGTCCAACAGATGAAGATAGATCGAAGTGGCCAAGTATATACAGAGAGAATAGAAGCTAGTGAAAAAAGCAGAGAAGCAGAAGAAAGAGAGCAACGATCAAAAGAGCAGAAGAAGAAGAAGAAGAGATAGGGAGAGCCTGCGAAAGAGAAGAAAATAAAGAGTGAGAGCAGCAGAAGAAAGAGAGAAAGATTGCGTGTGCTGAGAAGAAGAAAGAAGAGGAAGAAAAGAAGAGAGGAGAGAGTTCTATTGAAGACCTGTTCAGTCTGTTCGTGGATCAAATCCAGAACGACTATTGTGTTTCATTTCCAGCCTTTATCGCTGTTCCTTTTATGTGTTTCTTATTTTTCTTTTATTTTTCTGATTACCTTTGTTCTTCCGATCCTCTGGACTGAGGTCGGGTTCCTCCTGTTGGTTCAGGAGAAGGGAGATCCGATCTCCGGGTTGCAAGTGATAGGTTGTCACTTGTGGGTTCCCTCTGGTTAGAGGAAGGGAGGCTCGTCCTCCGGTTCTGGGCTTGTGGTTGCAACTCCAGGGGTCCCTCCTAGTCTGGAGGAAGAGAGGTCTTCGACCTCTGGTTTCCAAGTGGCTGGGAGTCACTTGGGGTGTCCCTCCGATTGGGAGGAAGAGGGGAGGCTGTTCCCCTGGTCAAGCTGTGTGGTAGCAAGTGTTCGCAGACTGAGTCTGCTTGTTTCTAGCGTTGGCTAGTGAAGCCTCACTCCGGTTGGGAGTGAGGGGTGGATGTAGGTCTTGGTGACCGAACCACCTAAAAATCTACTGTGCAGTGGTTTTGCTTTGTGCGTTTGTTCCTTGCCTTCTACCTCCAACTCACAGGTTGTGCATGCTTGGCTAGTTGTATTATTTAGGGAGTTAACCTTGAGCATTATATTTTTGCTAGGTGTGATTGGTTTGCTTAGTTCTGTCTGTGTTTCTGGTTTGATCAGGTGGCTGCATTGTTGCAGTCCAACTGTTTGATCTATTGTTGTCTTATCATCTCATCTTGGAAAGCTCATTAGTTTTTATTCCGCATATCTGAGCTCTAGAGATTTAATTTGGGCATAATTTCTGAAGGGGATACATTCACCCCCCTCTATATCCGGGCCTAGCACCCTAACATTGCCCCTAGGTGAAGGTTCTAGAGATCAGAAGCAACTCCACATGCAACAAAATACCTTGGCAAAATGCAAACAACACAAACAACACACAATGAGTAACTAAAACCAATACTCCAAACTTTACAAGAATAAAATAAAGAAAGGGATGAGAAACACTCAAAATCAACCAAGTTGTAATGATGCACCAATTTTTATTGTTTCCTCCTTTAGAACCTTAATGGTTTGAATTTTAACATTCTCTCCAACAAGGTTTCTAATAGGGAAAGGTATAATGAGCTTGGTTAACTCTAAGTGTAAACTCTCCCTCACTTATGCAACCTAGACACGGTGTGGTAAAGATACAACCGGCCCGGCGTCCGTGTGGGAATCCACGGCTCGCGGGGACTTATGGAGGTCCTTGATGTGATGTCCTAGTCGGCCCCAAGGAATATGGAGACGAGAGGTTCCCACACCAAGGTACGAAAATGCAACTAAAGTGTGAATATGAATGATCCTATGCGCACCAAAGTGCATGCAAATTATTGCCTAAAAACTAACAATCAAATATGCAAACAATGATGTGAGTACGTATAACAACCAGGGAGGAGACCAGATAGCACCCAAGCATGAAAATCATAATAAAAACTGTAGAAATAAACTCAACCTCGGGATGTGTACCTGTGACGGGAGAAACGGTCTAAGATGAGACCGTCAGAGAGATAAGACGGCCTATTTCTAGGCCACTTTTAGGCCTGAGACGGCCGAACAGTAGACCGCCAAGATGACTAGAGTGTAGAAAACAGCAGGAAAATAAATAGAAAATCTGAGGAAAACACAAGGACAACCAGGTGAAATCAACAGCAGCAGGTCAAACAGAGGCTCAACACGATTGGCACTAGATGTCCCACCGTAATCGCCAAAAAATAAGGTTAGTGATAGTTTTTTCCTTTCTTGTGATGATGTGATGATGTGAATATGAATATAGTGGTATGAAAGATATATGTGTGAAGATGTGTGAGCAAGCAATAACCCAACTCAAACAATCACCAAGATCAGAAGCATGGGCATGTCATCAATGTTCATGTGAAGGAAAATAAAAACACGCGCCGGGGTGTGGAGCAAAGTAATAAAGTAAAAACACACACCGTAGGTGTGGATCAAGTAAACAAAGAAGAAAAGCAATCAAGAATGATGACAATGATGAGTAATACCCAACCAAAGAAATGTGATCGCCACCAAGGCACTTAAAATAGCCAAAACTAAGCTAAATACCTTGGAAAGAGGAGGATGAAACACCCGCCCACGGGAGATGAAAACCAGAGCTTTGCGACTTCAGACGGTCCAATATCAGGCCGCCAAAGATCAATAAACGGCCTTACGATAATCCACCACAGTTCCTGAAATGGTCCAACGTAGAGCCGCCAGAGCGCACGGAACAGCAGTTTGGGACTTGGATCTCCACCTCTCCCGGTCGTCCAGAAGAGTTGGGCCTCGTGTTATGAACCTTGTAGACCTACAAAAGAATGTAGAAGCAAAGAAGAATAACCCAAATTAGCCCTTGGACACATGTAGTAACTATAATGCAATTGAACTAAGGTGCATGCAAAAGGAAAGGTGGATACCTGGGAGGTTGGTTTTTTTAAACTGTGGGACGTGAAAAAGATAGGAGGATGTTTAAAAATGTGATTGAGATGCAGAGAACGTGGAAAAAGAAGAAAGGAATATGCATATGAATGCTATGAAGAGGGGAATGAACTTAGAGAAATCAACACAATGAAACACTTGGAACTTAATACTCCCTAGACTTTGGATGTAGAAAGCACTTCTCCTTGATGGGTACTCGCTCCAGAATGTAGCAGCACCTCGACGTAAACTCTAGAAATCTCCTCCTCAACCCATGAACTCAAGGGTTCTATTTATAGACCCTCAAAGTCTAGGTTCGAGTTGGAGAGATTCCAGCGAAAAAGTAGGACGAAACTTAGAAAACTCTTGAAGATAATACTCCCAAGAGTCCACAGAAACAAACAGAAGCTTCTAAGGATCACTATCGAGAGAGAAATCACCAAATGAAAACTCTAATTTGACCACGGTGTAGCAGAGAAAAGACAGTAAATCAAGAATCTCTGTCTATTGAAATAGTCCTACGATAAACCACCACTTGGATTTAACGGTCCAAGAATAGATCACAAACCTCAGAAGATAAGGCCAAGGGGAGAGAACTTCATGAACAGGACTCTAAAGCCAAGAACTGGTCTAAGGTAGAACCGCCACAGTGCCTTTAACGGCCATACGATAAACAGCCAGAGCTCAACGGATAACAATGGATAAGGCAGAAAGAAAGACGTTGGCTCTGGACTCTGGCGTCAGAAAACGGTCTAAGGTAAGACTGCCAAACGTCATCAAACGCCCATATGATAGACCGCTAGAGACAATGTAGTGGTAAAATGAATGAAAGGCCCACTAAACTTCGACCCACGGAAAATAAATAAGGAGCAAGACCCATCAAGGAGAATGACCCATGAAATAAGCCTCAAAGCTGACCAAGATGCTCAGTAAACGGCGTATAACTCGGAGCATCATAAAGATAAATAAGGAGATGACCCAACTCATTGGTCATAAAACGGGTGTCAACAATACTCAATAGAGAAATCAAAATCCTTCAAATACTCGAGCCACCTACTCTGCCTCATGTTAAGTTCTTTCTGAGAAAATACGTATTTAAGGCTCTTATGGTCAGAGAATATAGTAAAAGCATCTCCGTATAAGTAGTGCCTCCATGTTTTCAGGGCAAACACCACTGCGTCGAGTTCCAAGTTATGGACGGGATAATTCTCTTCATGCTTCTTTAGTTGCCTAGAGGAATAGGCTACCACCCTGCCATTCTGCATAAGCACACAACCCAAGCCAATGCCTGAAGCGTCTGTGTAGACCTCAAATCTTCCTTCTCCAGAAGGCAAAGCCAAAATAGGGGCAGTGGTCAAATAGTCCTTCAGAGTTTGAAAACTCTGCTCACAATCTTCCGACCACTCAAACCGATTCTCCTTACGGGTCAATCTGGTCAGGGGTACCGCAATCTTGGAGAAATCTTTTATAAATCTCCAATAATAACCTGCTAGGCCTAGAAAACTTCTTACTTCAGTTACATTCGCTAGCCTATCCCAGTTTCTTACTGCCTCCACCTTCGAGGAGTCAATAGAAATTTCTTCTTTAGTGATAATGTGTCCCAGAAAAGTCACTTCCTACAGCCAGAAATCACATTTACTAAACTTGGTGTACAACTGATGATCTCTCAATAATTGCAATGCCATCCTCAAGTGCTCAACATGCTCCTCCTCATTCTTAGCGTATATCATACTATCATCAATAAACACCATGACCCATTGATCTAGGTAGGGCCAGAACACACAATTCATCAACTGCATGAAAGCTGCAGGAGCATTCGTTAGTCCAAAAGGCATTACCACAAATTCAAAATGCACATACCTGCTACGGAAGGCTATTTTAAAGATATCATCGTCCTTGATCCGCAGCTGATGGTATCCCGATCGAAAATCAATCTTAGAGAAATATTATGCTCCTGCTATCTGATCGAACAGTTCATCTATCCTCGGCAATGGGTACTTATTGTTGACAGTAAGCTGGTTAAGCTGGCGATAATCAATGCACAGTCTCAACGAACCATCCTTCTTCCGTACGAACAACACTGGTGCTCCCCATAGAGATGTACTAGGATGAATAAACCCTTTCTCGAGCAACTCCATTAATTACCTCTTTAATTCTCTCAACTCCGCAGGAGACATACGATACAGAGCTTTAGAAACAGGGGTTGTGCCAGAAATTAGATCAATAGAAAAGACTACCTCCCTTTCAGGCAGAAGTCCCCGCAATTCCTCTGGAAAAACATCTGGAAGAACAATAGGGATGTCCTTAATCTCAAACTCCTTCTTATTGGTTAAAGAAACCAAGGCTAGAAATGCATGACATCCTTTCTTTAATAACTTCTCAGCTCGAAGAGCTGAAATAAGCGGCACGGATTTAGAGTGCCTAACCCCAACAAAAGAAGGCTCGGGGTGTCCAGAAAAAGACACGGAGCTAGTTCTATAATAAATACTGGCCTCATATCTAGCCAACCAGTCGGCTCCTAGGATTACATCATAATCCTTCATTTCCATACAAACCAAATCAGCTGGCATATTATGCCCACTAATCAGAACCTTAGTAGAAGGGTAGAAATATTTAATTGTTGAATCCGAACCAATAGGGGTTGAAATTTCCAATAGAGAATTCATTAACACAGGTTTCATAGTCAAGGACTTAGCAAAACTCTGAGAAATAAAGGAATGCGTTGTTTAGGTATCAAATAGAACAAATGTTGGCTTATCAGAAATAGTAAGTGTACCTTCAAAAAGTCCACCCTCATCGGTGGCTTCGGTCTCAGTTTCCTATAGGGCTTGAAGCTTGCCCTGCCGCTTCTGACCTCCTTGCGGCTTGTTTGGTGTAACTTGGTTGGACAAGAGGGGACACTCGAGAATACAATGGTCCCAGCTTCCGCAACGTAAACAGGCACTTAGCTTGCACCAACAGTTGTTCCATCTTGTGACCTGGCCGGTCGTAAAGCTTGCAAATAGCTTTGGATGGAGCAACTGGACCTGACTTCTTGTCATCACTCCTTGGCTTCTTGTCCTTCCACGAACTAGACCCACTAGTGGGCCTCTTCTTGCCATTGTTGGGTTTGAAACCCCCAGAACTAGTGGTCTGCTCTTTCCTAATGTTCCTTCCTTGGATCCTCTCAGTCATCTCTATGGTATCTTCGAGGACTTGAGCCTTCCTTACAATCTCAACATAAGTGTGAATCACTCAAGACGCCAATTGGTTAATATATTGAAGCATTAATCCATTGAGAAACCACTTAGCCTTCATCTTTTTAGTAGAGACAAAATGAGTCGCATAGCGAGACAGCCTAGAGAATTGAGTTTCGTATTCAGCAACCGATAAGTTCCTTTGTTTTAAAGTAGCGAACTCCGTCGCCTTCTTCTCTTGCACCCGGTCTGAAAATACTTACTATTAAAATGTTCCTTGAATTTGTCCCACGTCGTACGCCTATTACCGAGCATGGCTTCTACTGCTTCCCACCAAGCACGTGCATCGTGTTCCAGCTGGAAGGTTGCCAAGAGCACCCGGTCTTGATCACCACACTGCATGACTCTAAAGACTCGCTCTATCTCCTTCAGTCAATTCTCGGTTTCATCAGGATCCGCCGATCCTCCAAATCATGGGGGATTCATTCCTCATAAATTCCAATGGAGATCACCGGCTCCATGGTGTGCTCCTCCTCCTTGGGCCACTTCCTGAAGGGCCTGGGTTAAACCTTGCACGGTTCGCTGCATGTCTCTCCACTGTGCACGTTCCGCCGCCATTGAACAATGAACAGATTGCCTACATGTAGGAAAGGTCAAGTTAAGAATGGCCTAACAGAGTCTCTTGTAGAATCAATTTAATTTACTTAACCCCAGTCTCTACCCAATCTCACCGGGTTGGACCCTTAGACTTTCAACAAGGTTACAAGTTCTACGACGTTACTTAGAAACCTGGGAACTTAGAAAACCTAGGCACTGATACCGCAAAAACTGTCACGCCCCGATGCGAAATATCGGAACGCGGCAGTTATAAACATTCATGATCAGCAGAGCAATAACGGTATTAAAAGAGCATAGTTGCAATAGAGAAGAAATAGCCTAAAAGAAAACACCAACTTATTAATAAACAAGAGACTAACAATGTTTCGACATCCACACCTTCTTACGTCAAGACTCAAATATAAAAGATAAAGAGAAGATTACAACTCAAAATGACCAGTCTGAGTAACTACACAACCACAAAGACCACTTCCTATGACACTAATCCAGTCCACGCCTGCCAGGGTTCACTCCAGTCTTTACTCTTGCCCATCCCCATCCGTTTGCGTTTCATCACCAGAGCTACCTGAAAGGAGGAAAAATTTAGTGAGCGAACGCTCAGTAGGCAATAGCAAGCAAGTTTAAGTAATTAACTAATTAAATTAGATGTTAAACGATTAAATGCAACAAAACTAAATAAACATAGAACATGATGGGAAAAAGAATAGACAAAATAGAGGTATATCAATTCCATGAATTGGCCGATCAAGCACGCAAGTACACAAGTCATGTCGAGGTAATTTCCATGAAGGAATCAATTATCAATATTCATTAGGAAAAAGAATAATGAATGTCATAGATAACAAGCTAGTCATGCACTCGGTGCAATGCCTCACCATGTCATTACAACTCCCCGGGGCACTAGTACTTTTCAGGCGCTCCTCCCAGGACCAGACTGGGCCCTTATGATGCATTGGCATTGATTTGGTGGATCCAAGATCCCAAGTAATATCTAGACATTCATTGGAATCGGCCAGAATTCCAAGGTCAAGCTATGTAACTCATCTTCTAGGATCTAGTGAACTTCAATAATTAACTGGGAAGCCCTAAGACAGTGGCTTACCAAGGACAAGAATATATTGGAGTTGAATGCAGCACAAGCCAACCATGGCCCGGCAAAAGAACACCCAAGAAACACGGAAAACAAGCTTATGGAGGAGTTGCGATCGCACAAGGACCACAACCATGGTTAAATGGTCTGGAATGGACCGCTAAGATCGGTGCTGGGCCAGGAGGACCAAGCCTAGAGTTAAATGATGAAAAACGGTCCAGAATGGGCCGCAAGTAATCAAAGATGGTCCTGAATGGGCCGTTTCAGCAAGGATAACGGTCCACATTAGGCCGTTTCAGAGACGAATAGATCATGGGCCACCCAACCAAAGAAACGGTCTCTACTGGGCCGCCACAACTCATAAGATGGTCCTTAGAGGTCCGCTTAGAGGGTGAAAATGGTCCAGTGATGGCTGCAATTCGTTTGGCCCGGCTAAAATTTTAAGTAGTTGACTTAACAAGTTCCCAGCCCACCAGAGAAGTGGTGAAACTGAACCAGGGTCCAGCCCACCTCCCAGGTCAAACTAGGGGTGATTTGGTCAACTGAGACAGGGCTAGGTCGATGGGAAAAGAAATCGACCAGCAGAACCTGGCTCATGGGCCAGCAAGAAAACGGTCACAACAGGGCTGCTTCAAGGGAGCAAGCGGTCATCCTTGGGCCGTAACCGGTTGGTAGCGGTCACCGATGAGCCCCAATTAACAATACAGCCCCAGTTCTGGCCTTAAAATCACACGATTCGATCAAGTAATTCGGGTGCAGGGTTTCGGGGTACAACCCGCCCGACGTCCTAGTAGGAATCCCAGGCTCGCGGGGGCTTATGGAGGTCTCGTAATGGAGGTCCTAATATGACGGAAGGAATATCCGGCGAAGAGTCCCAACCATTAAAAGATTGAGGCTAAATAAAACATCAGAAAATGATATGTAATCGGTCAGCCAGTTCCACCGGAGTGGAGTGACTGTTAGAACAATCCTAAATAATTTTCACATTTATTTCACCATAACCATTGTGACATGTTGATAAATTTCAAATTTTATAACCAAGATTATGTTAGAGAATGTAATGTGATAGAATGGAAAAGTGAGTTTAATCATGAACATAGTATGGTCAGTTCCTTGAATCATATTCTATAAATTTGCCAATTTCCTTGTGTGGGTTTCTGTCCTACACATGCAGTCTAGCCGAGGTAATCAATATAATCAAAACATACCCAAAAAGAAATCGTGATACGAGACGGTCTATATAGGACCGCTAACAGAGGCTAGCGGTCTATCGAATGACCACTTTGGGTGACGATCAACAAAACTGGCAGATAGATGAAAATGGTCTATCAAGCGACCGCTGGTTACAAAGAAACGGTCTATCGACCGACCGCTAGGGTCCCGGGGCGGTTCCTGTTACGACCGTAAACAGGTCGACACGCCTGGTCTCTGGCGATCTTTGATAGACTCTAATTCCATCCCTAAATTCAAATGGTTTATAGCATATAAATTCGGCAAAATCAATCTAACGAAAAGAGGACATACAAACGCATACCATGTCAATATTAATTTGGATTTAAGCCTGCCTACACCGAGCATTGACTCGATCAAAAGATGCTAACATGGACGGTGCCCTAACTGGACATGCTATGACTAAAAGGGGTAGTACACATGCTACATGATAGAATAATTAGGGCTTTTCAATTCAGTAAAAAGAGGACTTTAGGACGGTTCTAATGGTATGTTTTATGATGGATTTGGGCTACGATTGCCTACCTTAATCATAGGAAGAAGATAAATTCAAGTAACCCGAACCGTACGAAGAACACCTCGCTCTCGTCGTTGAATACTCCCACGTCCTCGCTCCTCGCCGGTAGCCGCAGTAAACGTTGATGCTAGGTCAGGCTAGCGTTAGTTTTATAGCATCAATTTATTCTGGAAGGGTTGATTGAAGAGGATAGAGTCCCACGCACGCAGGTCGCGAGCGATTCGCACTTGACCAAGTCCCGCCGCCGCAACTCGCCCAAATTTGAACTTTAGGGTTAAGGTTTTGGCGAGAAACGAGAGGGCTAATGGGCTACCGATCGAGACCAATATAATGGGCTTGATTTGGGCTCAAATGATCTCGATTTGGGCTCTAATTAAACAATCTAAGGTCTGGTTACTTAAAGGTCTGATTTTTAGCCTCAATTCCTTAATTCGGCTTGGCTAGGATTTTACTTAGGATTTGACCCAGAAGGACAATAGTCTAAATGTTTCATCCTCTACTTGATTAAATTTTTTTCATATTTTTATAAATTAGTTGAATTTTAACCAAAAAGGGCTTTCCAATTTAATAAATCAGAAAATTTTGAAATAATTAGAAATTTTGTTTAAATAAATTCTCTAGGTGTTAGACCCTTTACCTTGAAATTCTGATGTGAGACCACCTTGGGGGTGACAGCCACTCGACCGATGCCTGGACCTACAAGCCGTAAGCATGCAATTTTGACGGCAGACTCACTCCAGCGGACTCACCCGCTTGGCGCACACTAGGGCCCGCAGGCAACCCGGTGATGGTAGTGAGGGTCCGGGATGGGACCTCGCTGCTCCGAAGGTTGGCTAGTGATGGGGGCATCTCTCTCCCTTCATATTTTTTACAACTTCGATTGCTTGCTAGCATAGCTCCATTGTGTCTGTCATATTTCTCTAAGTCGAGTCATGTAATTTTCATATTTTCTTTGAGTCATAATCATGTAATTTTCCTTTTATTTGAGTCTCGTACCTAGGTTAATGAGTCATTTCCCTAGGTTTGAGTCTCATTAGGATAATGAGTTTGCTATTGGGCCTATTTCTTTGGGCTAGGCCCATGGGCGCCCCCCCTTCCTTCGGTTATTTGTTAGTGTGTTAAATGTCAGGGTCTTTTGTGAAAATGTGTGTTGCCTATATATAGGACCCCATTTCCCCCATTTGTAATCAATCAATGAATCAATCAATGAAAAAATTGCCATTTGAGAGTTCAAAGACTTAGTTTAGTGGAGTGAATCCAATTGGGTGAGAAGCCCCTATCCCCCCTCTCTCTCTCTACCTCTCTCTCTAATAAGTCATTTTCTCTCTCCTCCACTTTCTCTCTCTAAAACCTGCGCCCCTTTCTCTCTCCTCCCCTCCCAACCACCTTTCTCTCTCTTCTCCCCTCCAATAACTCATCCCCAACTCCCCACCAACCCACCTTAACTCCACCCCATCCCCAAGGGAGATTCCACCACTCCCCACTCCACCCTCCAACCACCAACCACCCACTCTCCTTCCCCAAGCACCCTCTCATCTCCCAAGGGAGAATTCCCACTCCCCATGTCACGCCCTGAGCGCGGAAGGAACCCGGGAGAACGCGACGAGTTTATATCAATCATGTCAATCAGAGCAAGTAGAATTTCAACATCAAAATAGAGTGCGCAATAAGATGAGCTTTTGAAACATAATCAAACACTGATACCAATGATAATAACAAACCCATAAATAAAGTCACATACTCCAAGACTTAACAATACGAACCAGGCCCATGAGCCTTAACTATTACAACACATTGACACAACACCATATCCAATGACAAGACTCCTAAGAATAAACTAAGGACGACAAGACACGATAAGTGGTAGTAGCACGAAGCTTGCAGATTCTACGCTCGTCACTCTTGCTCCTGCCCATCCGAGTCCGAGTCATGGTCCGTATTACCTGAAAAGTTTGAGGACAAGAACTTGATGAATGAACGCTCAGTAGGAATTATATCTCAAGAACTAGCAATTGGTTTAAGTATTTAATTTTTTTCAAATGAAAATGCAAGTCTATATGTAAAACATGTAAAATAAAATGTTATGGAATTGAACGTGATAACGAGAGGAAATAACATGTATTGTTGATCCAAGATAGGGAATTTCAAGTATTCAAGTATTTGAATGAGTACCAAGTATATCAAAAAAGTCTTTCATGTCGTGAAATAATGGCTATTAACAGGCAAGTACTTTGCCCATTCTGGGCCACGCAAGTCATGTCAAGTCAATCAAGTCAAGCACGCGAGAGAGAGATAAAGATATAGTGGAGATGTCGTAGATTCAAGCAAGTACTTCGGTGTAATGTCACACCATGATCAATATAACTCCCATGGGCACAAGTACTTTCAGGTGCTCCACCCAGGACCAGATCGGGCCCTATGTTCGCTGACATTGTTACATGTAATATCTAGACAACCACTTTATGTATAGCCATGGATATCCAAGAACAAACTCATGTAAGATATCAAGATAGATTTGTGGATAGGTTCCACGGAATTCAAGGAAATAGCTTTTAGAGTTCAAAAATCGATAATGACGGTGTAATCATGAGTGTCGATAAAACTGAGTAGATTTAGTTCCCCAATTGGGTACCATAACAAATAGGTATCCATATACATGGATGGTCACCCATTTGATGTAGAATTGAGGTCCACAAGAACAGCATATTAATGATATGATGTCCACATTCCATTAAGAATATACTCATGATATCCACATAGCATATCATGAGGGCTGGTATACCATGTTTCTAAGAGTGACATGGCAAAATAGTGTAAAGGGTTTTTATGGTACAACCTGCTCAGTCGGCCTTGAGGAAAATCCAAGGCTCGAGGAGTCTTACGGAGGTCTCTATGACTAACTTGCTAGTCCAAAGGAACAGAATGTCCAATGGAGAGCTTGTAGGTCACCGAGAATTGAGGGGTAACGCGATAACCATCGTGAAACATGGGACTATATTCACGGAATGGAACATAGTGCCGATATATATATATATATGTATATATAGATATAGAAAACCCTCGGTTCACAGAAAGCAGTATGAAATAATTACACAGGAAATTAGCGACTTAATCTAAGTCATTACTTATCAAATTAACGCCTTTTACAGGGGCGTTTATTTATAATTTGACGACTTATATAGTGGTCGTCCATTATATAATTCTATTTTGCAGGAATTTCTATATTCTGGAATTTTACCAAAAACGCGCCTTGAACAGGGGCGTTACTTTTAAATTAGCGCCCTTTGGTGGGGCGTCAGTTCTATAAGAGACGGCCTGTATCAGGTCGTTAATTGAAGTTCATCCAAGATTTAACATGAACAGTGAAAATTTCCAGATAATATAATTTTGGGACAACAAGTTACATGGTCAGGACAAGAAAAATAGCAGGATTCAAGGGGTATAATCATGCATTAGATTGTATTCATGGTTTCATAGATATAAAATTTTTAAACATGAGTATTTAATAATTTCAAAGAATTGATGACTCCTGGGCAGGGCGTCAGATCTTGAATTAGCGCCCTGGGCTTGGTCGCTTCATTTAAATTAGCGCCCTTGGCAGGGTCGCTTATTTTAAAATCTTACAGAACCTTTGAAAACGCAATAAGACTATATGCATGAGATCATGGATGATATTATTACATAATCCATGCTAGTTTGGGCTACGTTTCTTGAGAAAACCTACAATATGATCATGATATACGCTTGTTTGGGCTACGAGACTTGAGATAACCTACCTCTGTGGACGATCTGGTGAACAGAATGAAGGTCTGAAGCTTTTACGATGGTCTATCTCAAACAACAGCAGCATGAAGAATGCACTTCGTGGTTCACAGGAGGAAGAAAAATGATGACGATGAATGCCCGTGGTCTAGTGCAGGCCTCAGCAGGATGACGGGGGAAGCAGAGGAACGCCTTCACACGTTCGCCAGCAGGAAGAAGAATGAAGAAGAGGGAGCTCCCCTTCACGTTGCAGTCAACAGGAAGAAGAGAAAGAAGCCTTCCTCACTTGCATTCGCAGCAGCAGGATGGTGTCGATGCAGCAGTAACGTTGCTACGATCGACGGAGACGTAGTTTTATATGGTTGTGTGGGTTCTGGGGGATTCAAATGCTCAGATACGGAAGGGATTTTTGGTCAAGATTGGTAAGGTTTTAAACCTACTATGCATGGACCTCACCCCTTCCAAGATAGCAGCCGCCTGCTCCCATTTGCATCGGAGAACCCTAACACAGGCCATGCAGCGAACGAACATGCCTTAATTTAACTCTCGGGGAAAGAGACGTCTGAGACAAGAGCATCTTTCCATTAAGTAGTGCCCTCACCAGAGGGCGTGTTTTTATAAAATGACGCCTTAACTAGGGTCATCTTTTACATTTGCCATATTTTGGCGCTAAATTTCTATTTTTTTCTTGGTATAAATTAGCGCCCATGATTAGGGCGTTATTTATACAACTAACGCCTTAAGAGAGGGCGTTATTTAATTAGCTCCTTAAAGAAGGGCGTTATTTCTTTTTGGCCCAATTTTATGTATTTCTCTTGGATGGTTTTACGTTTGTTAAGTACCTCTAATCATATATATCAATTATTTTTATTCGTTTGGAATATTTTATTCCTTATTAATTATCTGGGGTGTTACACCCTCCCCCACTTAAAAGAATTTGGTCCCCAAATTCAATTGCGTGAAATGGAGACATGGAGGGTATAGAGTACTTACGATTTAGAACAATTCTGGATATCTTTTTCGCATAGATTCCTCAGTTTCCCATGTAGCTTCTTGTTCCGAGCATTTGTTCCACTGTACTTTTACCACGGGAATGGTCTTGTTTCTTAAGACTCGGACCTATCGATCAAGAATATTCATTGGCCTTTGTTCATAAGTGAGGTCCCTTTGAATCATTAAGTTGCTATGATCAATGACATGGAAAGGGTCGTGCACATATTTCTTCAGCATGGAAATGTCGAACACATTGTGCACTTCCGACAGTTGTGGAGGTAAAGCAAGACGATAGGCTACCTCGCCAACTCTTTCTAATATTTCGAATGGACCAATGAATCTCGGTGTAAGCTTGCCTTTAACCCCGAACCTTCTTATTCCTCGACCGGGTGAGACCTTGAGGTAAACATGGTCTCCGACTTGGAACTCTAATTCCCTTCTTCTATTATCTGCATAAGATTTCTGTCGGGATTGTGCTACTTTGAGTCTTTCCCGGATAAGTTCAACCTTCTCTGTTGTATTTCTTACCATATCACGCCCTAGTAGTTGCTTCTCGCCAACCTCATCCCAGCATATAGGAGATCGGCAACTCCTATCGTACAAGGCTTCAAATGGAGCCATCTGTATACTGGCTTGGTAACTATTGTTGTATGCAAACTCGGCTAGGGGCAAAGGATCATGCCAGCCTCCGCCAAAGTCAATAATACAAGCCCGTAGCATGTCTTCAACTATTTGGTTTGTTCTCTCGGTCTGATCGTCGGTCTGGGGATGGAAAGCAGTACTGAAGTTGAGCTTCGTCCCCAAAGAGTGTTGTAGACCCTTCCAGAAATGAGAAGTGAAGCGAGGGTCTCGGTCAGACATGATTGATGTTGGGACCCCATGCAATCTCACGATCTCCTTAATATATAATGTGGCCAAACCATCAACCGACCATCGACTTTTAATGGGCAAGAAATGCGCCGACTTGGTCAGTCGGTCGATGATTACCCAAATACCATCATGTCCGCCTCTAGACTTAGGCAATCAAATGATGAAATCCATACCAATTCCTTCCCATTTCCATTTGGGAATATCAAGGGGGTGTAACTTTTCGGCGGGTCTTTGGTGTTCCGCTTTTACTTGTTGGCACGTGAGACAGCGAGATGCAAAGTCCGCTACCTCCCTCTTCATGTTCGGCCACCAGAAAGTTCTCTTTAAATCTTTGTACATCTTTGTTGCTCCATGATGAATGGTATACCTAGAGCGGTGTGCCTCATCTAGAATTTTCCTTTTCAACTCCGGACAGTCCGGGACACATGTCCTATCCTGAAACATTAGACTTCCATCAACTGCCAGCTTGAATTCGGCTCTTTGATCCAGTTTCTCTCTGATTTCAATCATTCCAGGATCTTCGTCTTGTAACTTCCTGATTTCGGATAGCAAGTCCGGATGCACACTCATGTGGGAGAGAGTAATACACCCGCCTTTCTGGTCCGTGCTTATATTTAATCTGGAGAATTCCTCTAACGGTTTCCATTCCCGTATCATGCAGCTGGCTACAAGGGCTCTCGGCTTTCGACTTAAGGCATCAGCTACCGAATTCCCTTTACTGGGGTGATACTAAATAGTGAAATCAAAGTCCTTTAAATATTCCAACCATCGACGTTGCCTCATATTAAGCTCATTCTGAGAGAATAGATATTTGAGGCTCTTATGATCGGAGAATACTGTGAATTGTTCTCCGTAGAGGTAGTGTCTCCAGATCTTTAGTGCAAATACTACCGCGGCCAATTCCAAATCATGCACCGGGTAGTTTTCTTCATGCTTCTTCAACTGCCTAGAAGAGTATGCAATAACTCTCCCTTGTTGCATTAATACACAACCGAGGCCAATACCGGAAGCATCGGTATATACCTCGTACTTCTCTCCTTCACTAGGAAGGGCCAAGACCGGAGCAGTGGTCAAATAGTCCTTCAACGTTTGGAAACTTTGTTCACATTCCTCATTCCACTCATATGGCACTTCCTTGCGAGTCAGCCTGGTGAATGGTACTGCAATCTTCGAGAAGTTTTTAATAAAATGCCGGTAATAACCAGCAAGACCAAGGAAACTCCTAATTTCTGTTGCATTTGTTGGTTGTTCCCAATTCTTTACCGCTTCAACCTTTGCGGGGTCCACTGAGATTCCATCTTTTGAAATTACATGTCCTAAGAAGGACACTTCTTCCAGCCAAAACTCGCATTTACTAAATTTGGCATATAATTGATTATCCCTCAATATCTGCAATGCTATTCTTAAATGCGCTTCATGCTCCTTCTCAGACTTTGAATATATCAGGATATCATCCATAAAAACCACAATAAATTTGCCCAGATGTGGTCTAAAGATGCTATTCATAAGCTGCATAAAAGCTGCAGGGGCATTTGTTAGTCCAAAAGACATAACAGTAAATTCATAATGCCCATACCTGCTTCGGAATGCAGTTTTGTGAATATCCTCGTCCTTGATCCTCAGTTGGTGATAACCCGATCGAAGATCAATTTTTGAGAAATACTTAGCTCTAGAAATTTGATCAAAGAGTTCATCAATCCTCGGTAGTGGATATTTATAGTGAGATGGTTCAGCTGCCGATAATCGATGCACAGCCTCATCGATCCATCCTTCTTCTTGACGAACAACACTGGTGCTCCCCACGGGGAAGTACTTGGTCTGATAAATCCTTTTTTCAATAGCTCCATTAGCTGTTCCTTCAATTCCTTTAATTCTGTGGGGGACATTCTGTAGGGTGTTTTGGAAATAGGTCCGGCACCCGGAACAAGGTCTATAGTGAACGAGACCTCTCTCTCTGGTGGCAAACTAGGCAAATCTTCAGGGAAAACATCAGAGAACTCCCGAACCACTAGAATGTCTTCTAGTCTAGCTACTTTAGCCTCTGTGGCAGTTACAAATGCTAAGAATGCCTCGCATCCTTTGTTGATAAGTTTATGGGCTCGAAGAGCAGAAATGACTGGTGATCTCTTCCGGGGAGTAACGTAAGTTAACTCCGGGTAATCCACAAAAGTTACTTTTCCATTTCGACAATCTACAGTTGCCCGATAGGTGGATAGCCAATCGGCCCCTAGAATTACATCGTACTCTTTCAGATCTAAGCATATTAAATTTGCAGGTAAATTGTGGCCTTTAACCATAATCTTACAATTAGGGTAATGGAAAGTGACATCAGACTCGTTCCCTAATGGGGTAGAAATCACTAAGTTTATCCATTCCGGTTCCATAGAGAATGAAGCAGCAAATTTTTTTGAAACAAAAGAATGTGTGGCGCCAGTATCAAATAGTACTTGAGTAGATTTAGAGCAGACAGTCAAAATACCTTCCACCAACCCACCCTCGGTTGGTTCCGTCTCTTGGAGAGCTTGTAAACGTCCTTGCTTCTTTGCCGGATGCTTCTCTTCCTTTGTCTCCGGCTCACTTTGCTCGTTCATCATCGGACAATTGAGAATACAGTGTTCTTTACTCCCACAACCAAGGCATGCTCCAAGCCTTCTCCAGCATTCTGCAGCCTGATGACCCGGCTTGTCACAATATTTACAATTCTCCTTAGGCGGCGCCGTGATGGAGAAAGGTTTGTTGTTGCCCTTCTTGAATTTCTTCTCTTTGGAGGGTTCGCCTCCATTATTGGTCCGCTTCTTAAAAGACGGTTTAAAAGTGTTGGGGCTTGTAACATTCTCCCTTTTATCCTTACCACGGATTTTGTCAGACAGTTCTGTGGCGTCTTCTAGCAACTGGGTACGACGTACCATCTCTGGGTATACTTCGATATCCAAGGGAGCGAGCTGGGTGATATACTGGGGTCGTAACCCATTCAAGAACCTCCTTGCTTTCATCTTTTCAGTGCACACTAAATGTGGTGCATATCTAGATAATCGGGAGAACTGGGCTTCATAATCAGCTACCGAGAGGGATCGTTACTTCAAGGCGGCAAATTCTGCGGCCTTTTTCTCCTGAACACGGTCGGAGAAATACTTGCTTTTGAAGTGCTCGAGAAATTCGATCCAAGTAACATGATTTTCGGGTAAGGTGGCCTCAACAGACTCCCACCAAGCACGAGCGTCCCATTCCAGTTGGAACGTGGCTAGAAGCACCCTTTCATCATCTGCGCATTGCATGACGCGGAAGATCCGTTCGATCTCTTTTATCCAATTCTCTACATCCTCAGGGTTTGATGATCCTGCGAACCTCGGAGGGTTGAGGTTCCTAAAACTCCGATGGAGGTCGCTAGCTCCATGGTGTGCCCCACCTTGAGCCACCTGTTGCAAGGCCTGGGTCAGGCCCTGAACAGTTCGTTGCATCTCACACCATTGTGCGCGTTCAGTAGCCATAGTCCTACAAGTAGTGAACCTTAATTAGTTTCTTGTTGAAATTTCTAGTCGGATGCCCTACGAGGACTTATACCCACGGCACTACCCATCCTCACAGTTTGGGATAGACCTATCCTTGGACTTGGGTTTCCTAGGACTTGAAATCATAGGCTCTGAAACCACAAAAACTGTCACGCCCCGAGCGCGGAAGGAACCCGGGAGAACGCGACGAGTTTATATCAATCATGTCAATCAGAGCAAGTAGAATTTCAACATCAAAATAGAGTGCGCAATAAGATGAGCTTTTGAAACATAATCAAACACTGATACCAGTGATAATAACAAACCCATAAATAAAGTCACATACTCCAAGACTTAACAATACGAACCAGGCCCATGAGCCTTAACTATTACAACACATTGACACAACACCATATCCAACGACAAGACTCCTAAGAATAAACTAAGGACGACAAGACACGATAAGTGGTAGTAGCACGAAGCTTGTAGATTCTACGCTCGTCACTCTTGCTCCTGCCCATCCGAGTCCGAGTCATGGTCCGTATTACCTGAAAAGTTTGGGGACAAGAACTTGATGAGCGAACGCTCAGTAGGAATTATATCTCAAGAACTAGCAATTGGTTTAAGTATTTAATTTTTTTCAAATGAAAATGCAAGTCTATATGTAAAACATGTAAAATAAAATGTTATGGAATTGAACAGGATAACGAGAGGAAATAACATGTATTGTTGATCCAAGATAGGGAATTTCAAGTATTCAAGTATTTGAATGAGTACCAAGTATATCAAAAAAGTCTTTCATGTCGTGAAATAATGGCTATTAACAAGCAAGTACTTTGCCCATTCCGGGCCACGCAAGTCATGTCAAGTAAATCAAGTCAAGCACGCGAGAGAGAGATAGAGATATAGTGGAGATGTCGTAGATTCAAGCAAGTACTTCGATGCAATGTCACACCGTCATCAATATAACTCCCATGGGCACAAGTACTTTCGGGTGCTCCTCCTAGGACCAGATCGGGCCCTATGTGCGCTGACATTGTTACATGTAATATCTAGACAACCACTTTATGTATAGCCATGGAATTCCAAGAACAAACTCATGTAAGATATCAAGATAGATTTGTGGATAGGTTCCACGGAATTCAAGGAAATAGCTTTTAGAGTTCAAAAATCGATAATGATGGTGTAATCATGAGTGTCGATAAAACTGGGTAGATTTAGTTCCCCAATTAGGTACCATAACAAATAGGTATCCATATACATGGATGGTCACCCATTTGATGTAGAATTGAGGTCCACAAGAACAGCATATCAATGATATGATGTCCACATTCCATTAAGAATATACTCATGATATCCACATAGCATATCATGAGGGCTGGTATCCCATGTTTCTAAGAGTGACATGGCAAAATAGTGTAAAGGGTTTTTATGGTACAACCTGCTCAGTCGGCCTTGAGGAAAATCCAAGGCTCGAGGAGTCTTACGGAGGTCTCTATGACTAACTTGCTAGTCTAAAGGAACGGAATGTCCAATGGAGAGCTTGTAGGTCACCAAGAATTGAGGGGTAACGCGATAACCATCGTGAAACATGGGACTATATTCACGGAATGGAACATAGTGCCGATATATATATATATATATATATATATATATATATATATATGTATATATATATATATATATGTATATATAGATATAGAAAACCCTCGGTTCACAGAAAGCAGTATGAAATAAGTACACAGGAAATTAGTGACTTAATCTAAGTCATTACTTATCAAATTAACACCTTTTACAGGGGCGTTTATTTATAATTTGACGACTTATACAGTGGTCGTCCATTATATAATTCTATTTTACAGGAATTTCTATATTCTGGAATTTTACCGAAAACGCGCCTTGGACAGGGGCGTTACTTTTAAATTAGCGCCCTTTGGTGGGGCGTCAGTTCTATAAGAGACGGCCTGTATCAGGTCGTTAATTCAAGTTCATCCAAGATTTAACATGAATAGTGAAAATTTCAGATAATACAATTTTGGGACAACAAGTTACATGGTCAGGACAAGAAAAATAGCAGGATTCAAGGGGTATAATCATGCATTAGATTGGATTCATGGTTTCATAGATATAAAATTTTTAAACATGAGTATTTAATAATTTTAAAGAATTGACGACTCCTGGGCAGGGCGTTAGATCTTGAATTAGCGCCCTGGGCTGGGTCGCTTCTTTTAAATTAGCGCCCTTGGCAGGGTCGCTTATTTTAAAATCTTACAGAACCTTTGAAAACGCAATAAGACTATATGCATGAGATCATGGATGATATTATTACATAATCCATGCTAGTTTGGGCTACGTTTCTTGAGAAAACCTACAATATGATCATGATTTACGCTTGTTTGGGCTACGAGACTTGAGATAACCTACCTCTGTGGATGATCTGGTGAACAGGATGAAGGTCTGAAGCTTTTACGATGGTCTGTCTCAAACAACAGCAGGATGAAGAATGCACTTCGTGGTTCACAGGAGGAAGAAAAATGATGACGATGAATGCCCGTGGTCTAGTGCAGGCCTCAGCAGGATGACGGGGAAGCAGAGGAACGCCTTCACACGTTCGCCAGCAGGAAGAAGAATGAAGAAGAGGGAGCTCCCCTTTACGTTGCAGTCAACAGGAAGAAGAGAAAGAAGCCTTCCTCACTTGCATTCGCAGCAGCAGGATGGCGTCGATGCAGCAGTAACGTTGCTACGATCGACGGAGATGTAGTTTTATAGGGTTGTGTGGGTTCTGGGGGATTCAAATGCTCAGATACGGAAGGGATTTTTGATCAAGATTGGTAAGGTTTTAAACCTACTATGCATGGACCTCACCCCTTCCAAGATAGCAGCCGCCTGCTCCCATTTGCATCGGAGAACCCTAACACAGGCCATGCAGCGAACGAACATGCCTTAATTTAACTCTCGGGGAAAGAGACGTCTGAGACAAGAGCGTCTTTTCATTAAGTAGCGCCCTCACCAGAGGGCATGTTTTTATAAAATGACGCCTTAACTAGGGTCATCTTTTACATTTTCCATATTTTGGCGCTAAATTTCTATTTTTTTTCTTGGTATGAATTAGCGCCCATGATCAAGGCGTTATTTATACAACTAACGCCTTAAGAGAGGGCGTTATTTAATTAGCGCCTTAAGGAAGGGCGTTATTTCTTTTTGGCCCAATTTTATGTATTTCTCTTGGATGGTTTTACGTTTATTAAGTACCTCTAATCATATATATCAATTATTTTTATTCATTTGGAATATTTTATTCCTTATTAATTATCTGGGGTCTTACACCCCAAGCCCCTTTTTACCTTCCCCACGCACCTCTTCCCATCCCCCAAGACCAAAATTTAATCCCACCCTTAAACCCATTTTCAAATATCCTTTCCCTCTCACCCACCTTCCCAAATTTGTAGCTCCTCCTCCCACCACCTGTTAGACCCCCTTCCAGACCCCATTCTTCCCTTCCCCCACCTTGGAACACCCCCTCCTAGACCCCCTCATAGCCCCGGCTTTCCCCACACTCATCCACCCCCATTTCCCCTCCCATATACCCCATTCCCCCCCTCATCTTCAACCTACAGCTCTCAACTGAAGATCTGCAGAAGAGTAGCAGCACCACGTCTTCCTCCGGAGGAGTTTGAAGACCCAAGAGCTATCCACGGAAGAGTCTTCCTGTCTTCTTCGCAATGGCGGTGGTCTCATCCCCATCCGAGGTTCGTGTCGCCCGGGAGGTCCATTCTCCCACAACTGCGCAGAGCTGCCCCTGCGGAGTACCTGATCCGGAGTAGAAGCTTCACCACGACCAACCTCTGAAGAATCAGGCCAAGAGTTCTTCTGTAAAGTTCTTCCACTTTATGTCTACTTTTAGAATCAAGAAGCAGAACTCCGATCGGCATTCGTGTTCAGGAGTTACCAATTTTCTTCCCTGGGTACATAGTTCTGCTTCCCCACAGTCTGCACAGACCTATCACCACTGTTCAGAGTCCACTGGTCTTCTCTGGCATTGTTTAGCTTCCCCGCCAGTTCTGATGCGAAGAGGGCTTGTCCGCGGTTCCAACGGATTTGACGGCACTTGATTCTGAGTTCGGGAGCAATCGGGGCATCCTCTTCTTCCTTCTATTGGAAACCTGAGGCTGTCAGTCCGAGAAGCTGCCACCCTGTTCGAGCCTCTGCCCGGACCAGCCTCGGCACCAGAAGCAATTAACAAAATTCTGAGGCATTCCCACTCCAGATACGAAGGGTTTCCCACTGGTCCCGTCATCATCAAAATTCTAGATCAAGATCTGCGTCCTCAACTCTGGCTGTCTGTCCCCTATCGCAGAGAGCGGGCAGATTCGGCATCGGCTTCTTCTCTTGTGTTTTCATCAGTTTCTCCCCTCCCCGCTTGGCCGGCTGAAGGCCCCTCCCTATGTGGAGGTAGTAATTGGATGTATTCTTTGGTTTCCCGTCCCCAAGATCCTCCCCTTGCATGGGGTGTAGTGCATGTCATTTAAAATTTTAGGTCGAAGCTTCTCCGGTGCGGCGTGCGGGTAAGCCCACGCTTCCTCGCTCGCCCTCGTCTCCGGCCGGGATCGGTGTCTTCACACCGATCAGGTGAGCCACCGTACACTCCTCTTTGCTTAAATTCCTTTGCTTAATTAGTATCGCATCTTAGTGCCGTCGGTGGTAAGTGGAGCGCCCGGACCCGAATTTGCTTATGATTGAGTGACTACCGCGGGTGAGTTACGAGAGAGCCATTAACACCCACGCCCTCGGTGTGCTGGCCGCCTACGAGAGTGGGCATCCCAGGACCCTTGAGAGGTCCAATGCAAAGCTAGCCAACCCCCGGAGCAGCAAGGGCCCGTCCCGGACCCTCACCACTATCACCGGTTTGCGTACGGGCACAAGAGTGCGCTTAGCGGGTGAGTCCGCCCGAGTAAAGTCACCGGTTCGTGCATTGGTTGCTTGCTAGGTCCAAGGGTCATTTGATCATGTGATTATCACCCCAATGTGGTGTCACATCAAGTGGTATCAGAGCAAGTTCACAACTTGTCTCTCCACAAGTTGGTCCTAGGGCATGTTTGTGCATTTAGAGTCCTCGGTTGCATCTCCCATGTCCACTAGAATGGTCGCTTCATACCCGTCATATCCATCCCCATCAACTTTCTCGAGAAGCCCAAATCCTCATGGAAGTTCTATTGCCAACAAAGTGGGTAGCAACACCTCTATCATAGAAGCCCTACCTAATGTCCTTAATCGGCTTGAAGATATCATGTCTCGACTCGACCGACTTGAAGGAAATAGCCGTGCACCAAGAGTGAATGAGAGTGACCTTTGGGGAAATCTAGAAACCATATTTTTAGAACACTTGAAAATCAAAACCCCCGCCTTTGATGAATCCAACAGCCCAAGCCTTTACCTAGATTGGGAGATTTCCATGGACCAATTCTTTAAAAGTTGCCCCTTGAACGAAGGAAGAAGAATGAGGCTAGCCAAGGCACACCTCTCCAAACAAGCGAAAATTCATTGGTTAGTTGTGGAATGTAGCAACCCTGATAAATTTAAAAGGAATAAATAAATCAAAATAGATTAAAAGATTTAATAAATAAACGAAAGAGCCTGGAATAAAAATAATTAAAACCCTGATGGAAATAACGCCTCAGATAAAGGCGCTACTTTACAAGAAAACGCCCTTACCTAAGGCGTGTTTTGAGAAAGGACGCCCACACGTCAAGGCGTCAAATTTCAAACGACTAAAATAAATAAAAAGGGCAAGATAGCGTAACGTCCCTTGCATGGACGCGTTTCAACAGGAAACGACGCTTGACAAGGCGTCAATTTAAATTCGACGCCCTGACCTAGGTCGCTAATTCAGTTTGAGTTTCGTTCGACCCAGGAGTCTATCCAGGGTAAGATGATAACTATGAGAAAGAGTTCGAATGTAGTAATAACTCTAATATGGAAGTATTGCTTCCAATCAAACACTAACTCTATTAGGATTCTAGAAATCCTATAAATAACCTACTGCTTGAACCAAGAACGCTATTTGGCGTTCGGACTCTTCTAAGGTACGTAAAGAACAACATGTCTTTTCTTTACTCTGTCTATCGAATTTGTGAAGAATACTGAAGATTCTTCATCTATTTTCTGATTACAGGTTGAAAACTTCTGTCATCTGAAGATCGGGTAAGTTCTTCTCCTTCCTTCTTTACCTTATGTTAGTTCTTACGAAGAGTAATACCTTCGTTTTATTCTGCCTCTACAGGTTGCCTGTAGAAGTGAAACCGATCGATTGAAGAATTGAGGGTTCTTCATCCACGTACATCATCTGCAACTTCTCCTTCATCTTGTTCTTCCGGTGATCGCTCTGCTACAGACAGAGCATCGTCTCTTCACCAGATCTTTCACGTTAATCATCAAAAAGGTAGGATTTTCTCATGGAACGTAGCCCAAACTACCATATAACTATAGATAATTATCATTGGTAGTTCATGCATATAGTTTTTATGCGTTCTGGTTATTTTCTACGGAATTTTTGAAAGAAACGACCCTAACAAGGGCGTTAATTTAAAAGACACGACCATGCCCAGGTCGTCAATTCCAGATTTGACGCCCTGCACACGGACGTTAATTCCTGTTAATTAATAAATAGCATGTTTAAAAATTAATTATCAATGCAAACATGATTCTAAATTAATGCATGGTCAATTTCTTGTAATCTTGCTATTTTTCTGGTCCTGACTATATACCATGTTCCTGAAATATTCATTACCTCGAAATTTGTAAAATTGTGAATTCACGACCTTGACCAGGTCGTCTCTTGTTTAACTAACGCCCTAGACTAGGGCGCCGTTTTCCTGGTAACGCCCCTACCCAAGGCGCATTTTCAAACGAAATTACGGATTTTAATATCCTGTAAAATAGCAATATTGGAAAGGATGACCTCTTTATATGTCATCAAATTTAATAAAAACGCCCCTGATTAAGGCGTTAATTTTACGAAAAATGACTTTACCAGAGTCGCTACTTTCTGCATTACTGATTTTTTTCCGATTGCTGTTATCCGAGGGTTTCACTATATGTATATATATATGTAGGCACTATTACCCCACTCCGTGAGTATAGTCCCACGTTTCATGATGTTTTATCGATCACCCGCAACTCTCATTGACATACAAGCTCTCCATTGGACATTCCGTTCCTTTGGACTAGCGAGTTAGTCATAGAGACCTCCGTAAGACTCCTCGTACCTTGGATTCCCTCAAGGTCGACTGAGCTGGTTGTACCCTAAAAACCCAATACACTATTGAATGCCATGTCACTCTAAAGAAACATGGTATACCGGCCCTTATGATATGCAAAGAGTATATCATGAGAATTCTTAATGGGATGATGATATCATGCCATTGTTGATGTTCTTGTGGACCTCAATTCTATAATAAGAATGAGGGTATCTTACCTTTGATGTACTGTTCATGTGGACCTCAATTCTATATAAAGAATGTCCATACTTGTTTGTCATGGTACCCGAGTTAAGGGAACTTAATTCCACCTAGTTTCATCGTTCATCGTGATTGTACCGTTGTTATCGCCTATCTATGTCCAATGTCGTATTTTGGACTCCATTCTCTCAAAGTTATCCTACGTGTCTACAAGCTTAAATTGTTGAAATTCCCTATTGGCTATATATATACAAGAGTGGATGTCAAATATACATGATAAATGCCTGCGCATATAGGGCCCGATCTGGTCCTGGGAGGAGCACCCGAAAGTACTTGTGCCCATGGGAGTTGAATGATAAGGTATCTGGCATTATACCGAGTGCATGACTAGCTTGATTGGACATTCCACACAAATCTTGTACTTGACTCGTACTTGACTTGACATGAATTACGTGACCCGAGAAAGGGTAACTACTTGCTTGCTTGATACATGATAGCCAAAGTTCTTGACATGACTTGCTAAAAAGTACTTGCTTGAATATCTTGTCATCTTTTTCTTGAAAACTCATGACTAGTTCATCTTGCTGTCTTGCTTGATAAATTCTCTATCTTGTCGTTTTATGCGAGCATGCATAGCTATAGTGCATTCATAAAAGATGTAACTACTTAAACCCTTGCTTGTTCCTGAGATATAATTTCCTACTGAGCGTTCGTTCACTCCGTGTTTGTCCCTTACTTTTCAGGTAATTCCGACGACGAGGGAAGTCAATCGGATGGGAATGGTCAAAAGTGAAAGAGCTAGAGTTTTTCCAAGTGTCATCTAGTCTTTTTCCTATTTTCTTGAGTCAACTATGTACTTTTCCTTTTTAATTGAATAGAGTATTAGATTTGTAATAGTCTATCCATTATGAAATAAAGGATTGGGTTATCTTTCTATTTTGCGCATCTCTGGTTTGGTGTCGAATACACTACTACTCTGATTGACATGATTGATATAAACTCGTCGCGCATATCCGAGTATCTTCCGCGCTCGGGGCGTGACATGGAAGGTTTGAGAAAGATCCGTAGGGAGTCCCCAATTAGCACTTGGGATGAGATGAAGACCGAGCTTAGAAAAACCTACACCCTCCAACCCTCTCCCTCCTACTCAAATCACCAAAGTCCAAGGAGCACTTCAACTCCATCATCCCCACCCGGTCAATCCAACACCCCAATCACACATTCCCCACCACTTCCCATCTCTCCTACCCCAACCACTACATTTACACCCCACCTCCAAGTCTACTCCACAACCATAGGTCCCCATACCCAATTGGGCCCCATGGCCAACTCTCCACCTAGGCCCGTGGTAACCCCCACCACTACCTCTCCATCACCCCCAAAAGGGGACACTCCTCCCAAAACCAATCAACCCAAACCCCTTCAACCCACCCATCTTCCTCTCCCTACCCCAATCCAACTCCCACCAAAGCCTCCACTACTACCCTTACCTATCCTAACCCAAGTTTCCCACTACCTACCACCCCGGATACACTATGCCCCAATCATCACCACACCCTCAAAAGCCCCTCTCACCTCTTTGGAAGAAGAACCCATACCCCACCCCATAGTGGTGAACACTCCAAACCCACTCTCCACCTTGGAGGAAACCCAAGTCCAAGTTGAAGAAGAAACAACATGCGAGAGTCTTCAACTTACATCACCATCTTTAGTTGGAGTCAATCTCATCTTAGGGGAACCCCTTGTTAGTTGGCTAAAGGAGAGCCCAATAAGAGAGATCACGGCCCACGATTTCCCACCCATGAAGGAAAACTATCCCATAGTGCCCATCTCCTCTTATCACACTACAATCCAAGCATCTTATCAAGTAGAGACCTTAGAGGATTTTCTTAGAGGCTTAGCATGGCAAATTGAGTTCACTAGCATGTTGACCCCTATGGCCGAACAACCTAGGAGCCTTGGCCTCCTACACCCATGCATCGGGTCAATCACCTCGGTCTATACCATTGGTTGCTACACTAGCGATCTCCTTTTTCTTCTCCCTATGGTAGAAGAACCCATCTCGATCCACTCCCCTACCATTGAGATCCCAAATACTTTGATCAGCCAGCCCACTAGAAAACTTGACCCAATTACCTTGGAGGAGGATGACTCACAATTTGGGAACCTTGAAGACATAGAGTGCCTCCCTCCAGGAAGACCTTTCACGACCCCTTTGATCCCTTCCTATGGGAGTCTAGTTCCCCAAGTGACCCAACCACCTTATCCACCCACCATTCCCTATCCCAACCCACCATGTTAGACCTAATTCACCCCATCCTAGATCCGGGTTGCACCTTGGGAACCATGACATTGGGGCACATACCCATATGTAATAAGGTTGTGCCCCACCCCATGATGACCACCTTCTTATATCCATTCGATCCTTTTCAATGGCAGTTAAAGGGTTGTCCCACACCTATGCACATGAAAGTCACCTTTAGGAAAAATATGCATGTGTCTAGGCTTACCACACCACTTGGCATGAACACTATGTTGGGTCCATTCATCCATATCACCCACATGTCAAGTGGAAAGCATGAGTGGTCTATATTCGGATGTAATGGGCCACCGTCATTCATCATAAGTCTTAAACATGTTAGGAGCATTCACGGATGTCCGGGTCCCCTGGCACTCATCACACCCACACATGAAAGGGACACCTATGGATGCACCGGCCCTCCCTCACTTCACATTGGTCATACACATGTCAAAGGCATCTACGGATGTCCGGGTCCCCCGATATTTACCACCACTTTGCATGATAGGGCCACCTACGGGTGCCCCGGCCCACCTAGGTTGACCGAAGTCTACACTGCATCATTACATGATAGGTCTACTTTTGGTTGCCCCGGTCCCCCTTTGCATACCACACACTTCCCACACACACCGCACCGTAGCTCAAGGCATACTCATTCAAGCAAGCATCTAGCAATGGGCGGTGAGGATCGTAATGAGCGGGCAAAAACTCACGAGTGGCACTTTGAATTCCAAGAAGGAAACCTCACGATGGTGGCTTTGGAATGGCTCTACCTTAGGGCCACCTCCAAATCGAGGGCACAGGGACTTGGACCTTCCATGTTCCAAGTGGCTTTGGCAACCTGGCTTACGGGTTGGATTTACTCATGGGATTTTGGGATATACCTCACTTTTCACGTAACGGATCTAGCACCCTCTAAGGGCACCGCAGTAGATCCTAGTGAGCACCTTGAGCCTACCCCCATCTTTTTGAGCGACACCCTCGGAGAGCTTCCACATAACAGCTTGAGAGTCCGACGTGCGCACATGGAGGCAATACTGGGCAAGCAAGGTACTATCATCGGCAAGAGGGTGTGTCCAAGCCACCTTGAGAAGTTGAAGCGCTGTCCCCTGGTTGCGAACGTGAGGTTAAGTTTTGAGGTTGTAGCTTGCCCGGAGTTACGTTGGAGGACCTCTTCCCCGACGGACTCATACTCGACGGAGTCGAGTTCTTCGCACCCCGGGGGCATGATGGGGGCATCTCTCTCCCTTCATATTTTTTACAACTTCAATTGCTTGCTAGCATAGATCCATTGTGTCCGTCATATTTCTCTAAGTCGAGTCATGTAATTTTAATATTTTCTTTGAGTCATAATCATGTAATTTTCCTTTTCTTTGAGTCTCGTAACTAGGTTAATGAGTCATTTCGCTATGTTTGAGTCTCGTTAGGCTAATGAGTTTGCTATTGGGCCTATTTCTTTGGGCTAGGCCCATGGGCGCCCCCCCTTCCTTCGGTTATTTGTTAGTGTGTTAAATGTCAGGGTCTTTTGTGAAAATGTGGGTTGCCTATATATAATTGCCATTTGAGAGTTCAAAGACTTAGTTTAGTGGAGTGAATCCAATTGGGTGAGAAGCCCCTATCCCCCCCTCTCTCTCTACCTCTCTCTCTAATAAGTCATTTTCTCTCTCCTCCACTTTCTCTCTCTAAAACCTGCGCCCCTTTCTCTCTCCTCCCCTCCCAACCACCTTTTTCTCTCTGCCCCCCCTCCAATAACTCATCCCCAAATCCCCACCAACCCACCTTAACTCCACCCCATCCCCAAGGGAGATTCCACCACTCCCCACTCCACCCTCCAACCACCAACCACCCACTCCCCTTCCCCAAGCACCCTCTCATCTCCCAAGGGAGAATTACCACTCCCCAAGCCCCTTTTTACCTTCCCCACACACCTCTTCCCATCCCCCAAGACCAAAATTTAATCCCACCCTTAAACCCATTTTCAAATACCCTTTCCCTTTCACCCACCTTCCTAAATTCGTAGCTCCTCCTCCCACACCCTGTTAGACCCCCTTCCAGACCCCATTCTTCCCTTCCCCCACCTTGGAACACCCCCTCCTAGACCCCCTCACAGCCCGGGCTTTCCCCACACTCATCCACCCCCATTTCCCCTCCCATATACCCCATTCCCCCCGTCATCTTCAACCTACAGCTCTCAACTAAAGATCTGCAGAAGAGTAGCAGCTTACAGAGATGACCACGTCTTCCTCCGGAGAAGTTTGAAGACCCAAGAGCTATCCACGGAAGAGTCTTCCTCTCTTCTTCCCAACGGCGGTGGTCTCATCCCCATCCGAGGTCCGTGTCGCCCGGGAGGTCCGTTCTCCCACAACTGCGCAAAGCTGCCCCTGTGGAGTACCTGATCCGGAGTAGAAGCTTCACCACGACCAACCTCGGAAGAATCAGGCCAAGAGTTCTTCTGCAAAGTTCTTCCACGTTCTGTCTAATTTCAGAATCAAGAAGCAGAACTCCGATCGGCGTTCGTGTTCAAGAGTTACCAATTTTCTTCCCTGGGTACATAGTTATGCTTCCCCACAATCTACACCGACCTATCACCACTGTTCAGAGTCCACTGGTCTTCTCCGGCATCGTTTTGCTTCCCCGCCAGTTCTGGTACGAAGAGGGCTTGTCCAAGGTTCCAACGATTTGACGGCACTTGATTCTGAGTTCGAGAGCGGTCGAGGCATCCTCTTCTTCCTTTTGTTGGAAACCTGAGGCTATCAGTCCGAGAAGCTGCCACCCTGTTCGAGCCTCTGCCCGGACCAGCCTCGGTACCAGAAGCAGATAACAAAATTCTGAAGCATTCCCGTTCCAGATACGAAGAGTTTCCCACTGGTCCCGTCATCAGAAAAATTCTAGATCAAGATCTGCGTCCTCAACTCTGGCTGTATGTCCCCTATCGCAGAGAGCGGGCAGATTCGGCATCAGCTTCTTCTCTTGTGTTTTCATCACTTTCTCCCCTCCCCGCTTGGCCGGCTGAAGGCCCCTCCCTGTGTGGAGGTAGTAATTGGATGTATTCTTTGGTTTCCCTTCCCTAAGATCCCCCCTTGCATGGGGTGTAGTGCATGTCATTTAAAATTTCAGGTCGAAGCTTCTCCGGCGCGACGTGCGGGTAAGCCCACGCTTCCTCGCTCGCCCTCGTCTCCGGCCGGGATCGGTGTCTTCACACCGATCAGGTGAGCCACCGCACACTCCTCTTTGCTTAAATTCCTTTGCTTAATTAGTATCGCATCTTAGTGCCGTCGGTGGTAAGTGGAGCGCCCGGACCCGAATTTGCTTATGATTGAGTGACTACCGCGGGTGAGTTGCGAGAGAGCCATTAACACCCACGCCCTCGGTGTGCTGGCCGCCGACGAGAGTGGGCATCCTAGGACCCTTTAGAGGTCCAATCCAAAGCTAGCCAACCCCCAGAGCAGCAAGGGCCCGTCCCGGACCCTCACCACTATCACCGGTTTGCCTACGGGCACAAGAGTGCGCTTAGCGGGTGAGTCCGCCCAAGTAAAGTCACCGGTTCGTCCGTTGGTTGCTTGCTAGGTCCAAGGGTCATTTGATCATGTGATTATCACCCCAAAGTGGTGTCACATCAGCTAGCCTAAGATTGAACCCCTAAGGGCCCTGGTATGCCCACTCTCGGGGGCGGCCAGCACGCCTAGGGCGTGGGGTATAGTATCTCTCTCACAACTCACCTGCGGTAGCACTCAATTGATGTAAATGTGGGACCTGGCACTCTCTCACCGTCCGACGGAGGTAAGAGAAAATACTAATTAAGCAAGATAAATCAGCAAAGAGAGGGGGGCAAGAGCTCACCTGATCAGCGTGAATACGCCGATCCCGGCCGGAGACGATGACGAGCGGGGAGGTGTGGGCATGCACCTGCACGCCGCGTCGGTGTAGCTTCGGATGGCGACCAGCTAATACATGCACTACGCCCCTTGCAAGGGGGTTGCACTAGGGGTGGGGGAGTAGAATTACAACTAAAATGTTCCTCCACGCAGGGAGGGGCGCTCAGCCGGCCAGGCATGGAGGGGAAAAGCTGAGCTAGGAACTAATTGGAAGGCGATTGCCGATTATGTCCGCTCTCTGGAACAGGGGACATGCAGTCAATGTCGGCGCCGCTGCGGCCACTCCCGGACTCCGTTTGCTATGAAACCAGCGGAAAAGCCTTTTGGGTTGGCCCAGGAGGACGTCATATTTTTGGAAGGACTTCTGGTTGCCGGCGTTGGTCGAGACAGCGCCGTGA
The DNA here is from genome assembly GCA_022559845.1 of Amorphophallus konjac. Taxonomy (NCBI): domain Eukaryota; kingdom Viridiplantae; phylum Streptophyta; class Magnoliopsida; order Alismatales; family Araceae; genus Amorphophallus; species Amorphophallus konjac. The sequence continues at coordinate 175,299,570 of CM040126.1, read as the reverse complement.
GCAGGGCCTCTGTTCTTTGGTTCTGTCTGCTTCAGCACCACTGCTACAGAAAGACGAGGTCGCCACGGGTGCTCCTAGGCTCTGATTCGGGTATGGCTGGAGTTGCTGGATTCGTTGTCAAGCGCTCTTCGAAATGAGACCCGCGGGGATGCCGGAGGAGGTCAGAGTAGACAGGGACAGCCCGAACAGTGATCAAGTGTCTGTTCAGTCCCAGAGTGGACAGAACAGCGCACCCGAGGGATAAAATTGAGAAATCGCTGCTCCGGATGCCGAACGGGGTGCCGCTTCTTGGTAATGGAATAAGACTTGTCATAAAAGCTCTAAGACAAGTGGCGCCACAAGAAGCACAGGAATGTGGCCGTGGGAGCTTCTGGAAGTTGCTTCAGGTTACTAACCGGACCTATCCTGTGCAGTCGGAGAAGAACGGCTCTCCCTGGCAGTCACGAACTCATACGGGGATGAGACCACCATCGTTACAAAGCTGATAGTAAGATGAATCCAACAGTATATGATACGCCTCAAGGAGCTTCACGGTGACATCGTGGGAGCCTCTGCAAGTCGATGGAACACTACGGCCTGCGAGCTAGAACAGGCTTGTTGAAGATGATAGGTGGGAAATGGGGTGGATGGGTGTGGGGATGACCCCAGGCTGTGAGGGGGTCTGGGAGGGGGCAAACCAAGGTGAGGAAGGTGGAGAATGGGGGCTGGAAGGGGGTCTAGCAGGTGGTGGGAGGGAGAGCTGTGAATTTGGTGTTGGGAGGGAAAGGGAGAGAAAGATCTCTCTCCCTTGGGGAGTCTAGGGCATGGGGGAGGAGAGAGTGGAGGGAAAATATTCAAATGTCCCTTGGGAGCTGCAAGATTGTGTAGGGAATAGGGTGGATTGTGTTGGGGAGAGGGAGATTGTGTTGGGGAGAGGGAAATGGGGTGGATGGGTGTGGGGATGACCCCAGGCTGTGCGGGGGTCTGGGAGGGGGCAAACCAATGTGAGGAAGGGGGAGAATGGGGGCTGGAAGGGGGTCTAGCAGGTGGTGGGAGGGAGAGCTGTGAATTTGGTGTTGGGAGGGAAAGGGAGAGGGAGATCTCTCTCCCTTGGGGAGTCTAGGGCATGGGGAGGAGAGAGTGGATGGAAAATATTCAAATGTCCCTTGGGAGCTGCAGGATTGTGTTGGGGAGAGGGAGATTGTGTTGGGAGAGCCAAGATTCTCCTAGGGAGGGAGGAGATTTGGTGGTAGTTGGGAGAGGGGGTAATTAATGCTCCTAGAGAAGTGAAGGGTCTCTAGATGAGGTGGAGGGTGATGGATGAGGTGGAAGATGATGTGGAGGGGTGAGGAGAGAGAAAGGGGCGCATGTTTTAGAGAGAGAAAGTGGAGGAGAGAGAAAATAGCTTCCTAGAGAGAGAGAGGTAGAGAGAGAGGGGGGATAGGGGCTTCTCACCCACTCAATTGGCTTCTCACCAAAAGAAGAAGATTTAAGTTGGACACTAGAAAATTCAAATATTCATTCATTCATTAACTTCAAATGGGGAGATGGGGGTCCTATATATAGGCAACCCACATTTTAAAAAAAGTCCCTGACTCTTGCTACAATGACAAATAACCAAGGGGAAGGGGAGGCGCCCTTGGGCCTAGCCTAATGAATTGGACCCATTAACTAACTTTAATCAACCTAATGACACATAACTTAGGTAAATGACTCATTAACCAAGGTACATGACTCAAATAAAACGGAAATTACAATGATATGACTCAAAAAAATATTAAAATTACATGACTCGACTCAAAAAAATGTGACGGACACAATGGAAACATGCCGGTGAGCAATCGGAGCAGTGGAAAAATTTGAAGGGCGAGAGATGCCCCCATCAAATTCTTTGGCCATACATAATATGTGGATGTCTAAATATACTTGGGATCTATGATCTATAACCCCAATGCCTGGCGTTAATGGGGCTCGGTCTGGTCCTGGGGGGAGTGCCCAAAAGTACTTGTGCCCATAGGAGTTGAATAACCTAGTGTGGCATTGCACCAAAGTGCTTGACTTGCTAGATTGATTTATGACATTCCATAGTTTGTGAATTACTTGAAGTACTTGAATTACGTGAAATACTTGACTTGTACATACTTGCATGAAATGGCCAATTCCATAGAAATACTTTCTACATGATAGTCCTCTACTTGAACTTTACTCTTGATATCTTGTCTACTTGCGATTCCATTCTTTACTTTCTCTCCTATTCATGTTCCATGTTTTATTTATATTTCTCGGCATAGCACAATAACTTTATCCAAAAATATTAATTACTTTAAGTTGCCTGGTATAGAGATATAAATCCTATTGAGCGTATCACTCACCCTACGTTTTCGGTTAACATTGCAGGTAGTTCTGACGATGAACCCCAAACACATCGGGACGTGCAAGAGTAAAATGAGGGATCAAGTTTTTCTTAGTTACCTAGGTTTATGAGTAGTACTCTTGCTAGAATTGTGTACTTGAAAGTTGTATTATGTCTCTTAAGGCTTAAGAATGTTATAAACCTTTATTTTGATGAAATAAAGGTATATTTTCTTCTTGTGTCCCATTATGGTTGGACCCGATTATACATGCTCTTGATCGACACGAATGTTTACGATTCGTCGCGCCTCGATATTCCGCGTTAGGGCGTGACAGTCTTTTTGGTATCAGAGCCTATGTTTCATAAACCCTAGGTTTCCCTTGATATAGGTTCTAGATGTTGATATAGAATTTCAGATGGAGTCTTAAACCTTTCCGGTGAGATTGGGTAGAGCCATGGGCTAAACGTTAAGCAGGATAAATCAAGGAAGTACACAAAACACTTAAGTTTGGTAGTTGTGGTTGCAGGCTTAATTTTCTCCATGGCTGCCGAGAGAGCTCAATGGCGCAAAATGCAAAGGACAGTCCAAGGACTAACCCAAGCGCTACAACAAATAGCTCAAAGAGGAGCTAAATGTGGAGCGGGGGATTTACAAAGGAACTTCAAAAGTATGAACCCTCCTAAGTTCGCTGGGTCCACGGACCCGGATGAGTCAGAACACTGGGTGAAGAAAATCGAGAGGATTTTTCGAGTCATGTAATGTGCTGATGAGGAGAAGGTCCTACTAACTACCTTTCAGCTAGAAAGGGATGCCCGTACTTGGAGGGAGTCGGTCGAAGCAACTCTACCGCAGGACCAGGTGTTGTGGGAAGAGTTTGTGGAACACTTCAACAACAAGTACTTCTCCGACCGAGATCAAGAGAGGAAAGCTATTGAATTTGCTTCCTTAGAGCAAAGCAGCTTGATGGTGGCAGAGTATGAAGCTCAATTCACAAGATTGTCCCGATACGCACCACACCTTGTGGGTACTGAAAAGATGAAAGCGAGGAGATTCTTAAATGGCTTAAAGCCATAATATATTACTCAACTCGCCCCGATGGATATCCAAGTATATGTCGATGAGGTGAGAAGAGCCCAACTCCTGGAAGATGCAATGGAGATGTCTGATTGCATTCGGGGAAGAGATGCTAAGAAGGAGCCTGTAACTAGCTCTGGTAACTTCAAGCCCTCCTTCAAGAAGACGAGGCCCAATGATGGGCGTAACTCCCTTAAAGATGGGCGTAACTTCCAAAAGGACACGAAACCAAGATGAAATGATAAACAAATTATCCCTTTTGTTACCCCATCAAAGGAACTATGCAAGCATTGTGAAAAGCCCAGACATAAGGCAGAAGAGTACTGGAGAAGACTTGGTGCATGTCTTCATTGTGGGAGCCGGGATCATAAAATCCCGAATTGTCCACTCCTCAACGAGCAAGCTCCACCAGAAAAACTTCCAGTTCCTATCAAAAAGCAAGGTAGACTTCAAGCTCTTAGGGATGCAGAACTTACCGAAGAAGGAGGCGTTGTGGAAGGTACTCTTTTTGTTTGCTCAAAGCCCGCCTCTATTTTATTTGACACTGGAGCCACACATTCGTTTATATCTAAGAGCTTTGCTGATACTTTACCGATGAGGCATATCCCATTAAAACCCAAACTTACTATTACTACTCCTATTGGAGCGGGATCAGAGATTAAATACTTCTACCCTACTAGTGAAGTTCTAGTCAACGGTTACAACATACCGGCTGACTTAGTATGCATGAAGATGGAAGGATATGATATTATTTTGGGAGCTGATTGGTTATCTACATATGGTGCTGGTGTTAACTGCAAATTGGGTATGGTGACCTTTAATGGGTACCCCAACCTCTTATTTTTTGGTGTCAGGCAGTTTAGACACCTATTCCTTATTTCGACCTTTAAAGTCAATAAATTATTAAAGAAGGGTTGTGCGGCTTTCTTAGTTTCTATGACTATGGCCAAGCATAAGGAACCCAATCTAGAGGATATTCCTATTGTTCGGGATTATTCTAATGTATTCCCGGACGAGTTGTCTAGTATTCCTCTGGAGAGAGAAGTGGTGTTCTCTATTGATTTAATTCTGGGAGTTGCACCTATTTCTAAGGCTCCGTATCGGATGTTCCCTATCAAAATGAAGGAGTTAAAAGAACAAGTGATTGATTTATTGGAGAAGGGATTCATCCGACCGAGTACTTCACCATGGAAAGCCCCTGTCTTATTTGTCAAAAGGAAAGATGGGTCAATAAGATTATGTGCTGACTACTAGCAATTGAACTAACTCACAATCAAGAATAAATATCTATTGCCGAGGATTGATGAACTATTTGACCAGATTTCGGGAGCTCGATATTTTTCAAAACTTGATCTTAGATCTGGTTATCATCAATTGAAGATCAAGGAAGGGGATATTCATTAAACGACACTCAAGAGTAGGTATGGACACCATGAGTTCACTGTTATGCCTTTTGGCCTAACCAATGTGCCTATCGCATTTATGCAATTGATGAACAGTGTATTCAGGCCATACCTTGATCAATTTGTTATGGTCTTTATTGACGACATTTTGATCTATTCCAAGTCAAAGAAGGAGCATGAAGAACATTTCAAGAAAGTCTTGCAGTTATTAAGAGATCACAAACTATATGCTAAGCTTAGTAAGTGTGATTTTTGGCTAGAAGAATATTCATTTCTAGATCACATAATTTCCCAGAAGGGTAGTGCGATCAATCCTTCAAAGGTCGGAGCTGTAAAGAATTGGGAGAGACCTACTAGTGTGACCGAAATTTGAAGCTTCTTGGGATTGGCAGGATATTATAGAAGATTTATTAAGGACTTCTCCAAGATTGCGGTATCTTTTACCAGATTAACAAGGAAGGAGACCCCTTATATATGGTCCAAGGAATGTGAGAAAAGCTTTCAGACTCTAAAAGATTGTCTGACTACTACCCCTATACTCACGTTATCTATGGAAAGAGGAGGATTTGAAGTTTATACTGATGCATCTGGAATTGGCTTAGGCTGTGTATTGATGCAACATGGCAAAGTAATCGCTTATTCCTTAAGGCAATTAAAACAGCACGAGGAGAAATATCCCATACATGACTTAGAACTGGGGGATGTAGTCTTTTCCATGAAGATTTGGCGTCATTATCTCTATGGTGAGGTTTTCATTGTGTATTTCGACCACAAGAGCCTCAAGTACTTATTCTCTCAAACTCATTATGAGACAAAGAAGTTGACTGGAATACTTGAAGAATTTTGATTTCTCTATATAGTACCATCCAGGAAAAGGTAATGTCATAGCAGATGCTCTTAGTTGGAAGCCGATGGCATTATTATCGAACCTAATGATTAAAGAATGGCAATTGTTAGAGCAAATGGCAAACTTAGACCTCAATGTGGAGGAGAAGGGAGAAGGAGCCTTGATTGCAAATATTAGACTCCAACCCAAGTTACACTCAGAAATTAAAGACTTACAAGATGATGATCCGTTGATTATTGAAATTAAAGATAAATTAGATCAACGGCCGGATTTCATTTTGGAGGATGATGGAAGGTTACTTTTCCGAGGAAGAACCTTTGTGCCCGATTGTTCTACCATCAAGAGCAAAATCTTGGAGAAGGCACATAGATCGAGATATACTATTCATCTTGATGCCACAAAAATGTATCAAGATCTCAAAAGAACCTTTTCATGGCCAAACATGAGAAGAGAGATAGCTGAGTTCGTGAGCCGATGGTTAGTTTGCCAACAAGTTAAAGCTGAACATCTCAAGCCGGCTGGTAAGCTAAAGCCTCTCGAGATACCAGAATTGAAATGGGATAGTATTCACATGGATTTCATAGTTGGATTGTCAATGACTCAAAGTGGATTTGATGCTATATGGTTGATTGTGGACAGACTAACTAAGTCTGCTCACTTCTTGCCCATCAAAACCAAATGGACCATGGATGTTCTAGATGCCCTATATATCAAGGAGGTTGTAAGGCTGCACGGTATTTCAACTTCTATTATTTCAGATAGAGATCTGAGATTCACCTCTCACTTCTAGAAAGGTTTGCAATCATCTTTGGGTACTAGGCTGAATTTTAGTTCATCTTTCCACCCTCAGATAGATGGATAAACTGAGAGGTTGAATCAGATTATCGAAGATACGTTGAGAGCTTGTATGATAGATTTTGGCGGAAGTTGGCATGAACACTTGCCCTTGACTGAATTTGCATATAACAATAGCTATCAGTCTAGCATACAAATGGCGTCTTTTGACGCAATGTATGACAGGAGTTGTAGATCACCTCTATGCTAGAGTGAAGTTGGAGAGAAAGGATTGATTGGCCCCGATATTATTCAAGATACAACTAACAATATTTAGTTCATCCGTGAAAGGCTGAAAATTACTCAATCACGGCAACAGTTATGCCGATAATCGAAGAAGAGACCTTGAATTTCAAGTGGGAGAGCATGTCTTCTTGAAAATTTCACCCACGCAAGGAATTAAAACGTTTGGTATCATAGGAAAGCTGAGTCCAAGATTTATTGGCCCTTTTGAGATTCTGGAAAGAATTGGGGAAGTGGCATACAAGCTGGCTTTGCCTCCATAATTGGCTGGTGTCCACGATATATTTCATATATCCATGCTGAGGAAATATGTGTATGATCCTTCGCATGTAATTCAATTCGATGACTTGAAGCTACAAAAAAAATTATCTTATGAAGAAAGATCGATCAAGATATTAGATCAGAAGTTACACCATTTGAGGAATAGTGCTATACCAATGGTGAAAGTCCAATGGAGCAAGTGTGGATTCGAGGAAGCTACTTGGGAATTGGAGGAGACAATCAAGAAGAAGTATCTGGATTTGATCTCAGGTTAGAATTTTGACCCCTCTATTTGAAATTTTACAATTGTATGAATCATGTGAATTTGGAGAACCAAATTCTTTTTAAGTTGGGGAGGATGTAGCAACTCGAAATTTTATATATGCATTTATATACGAAAAAAATGAAAGTTGAAAATAAAATAAATGATAAATATTTTTCTTTATGTCATTAAAGTGTAGAATATATAAACATGAATCCTATTCCACGTGTTAACATGAACGGCGAGATTCGCGGCACGATTCTGTGAAGGCGAAGATGTCGGTACTGTAGCAGCACTGTAGCATCCGATTTAAGAAAGAATTATTAGCTCTAATTAAATCTGAATTAGTGGATGATGTAATTTCTTACCTAATTGAATAAATGAGGTCATAGATTATGTCAAAAAGGGGAATTTATTTCAATATTTACATGTTGGAAATTAATGTCAACATAAGTTGGTGTAATAGTAATATGAGTTAGTCAAATAGGAAAATTGGGTGAAAAATTGACTTAGAATTAAATTAGCAATAAAACATCATTGAATAAATGAGGTAATTGATTATGTCATAAAGGGAGCTTTATTTCAACATCCACATCTCTCCTATTCATGTTCCATGTTTTATTTACATTTCTCGGCATAGCACAATAACTTTATCTAAAAATGTTAATTACTTTAAGTTGCCTAGTATAGAGATATAAATCCTAATGAGTGTATCGCTCACCCTACGTTTTCGGTTAATATTGTCGGTAGTTCAGACGATGAACCCCAAACACATGGGGACGGGCAAGAGTGAAACGAGAGATCAAGTTTATCTTAGTTACCTAGGTTTATGAGTAGTACACTTGCTAGAATTGTATACTTGGCAGTTGTATTATGCCTCTTAAGACTTAAGAATGTTGTAAAAGTTTATTTTGATGAAATAAAAGTGTCTTTTCTTCTTATGTCCCATTATGGTTGCACCCAAGTATACATGCTCTTGATTGACACAAATGTTTACGACTCGTCGCGTCTCGATATTCCGCGTCGGGGTGTGACAGAAGCGGTCAGATCAAGACCGCTATCTGGTAGAGTCAATGCATGAATGTTGAACAGGTCGACGCATGAGTATTGAAACCAGAAAGCAGTCCCCTCAGGACCGCTATCATGTTGTAGCGGTCGCCTGATGGCCGCGTTCAGGTTCGTTCACAGAAACATGCCGGTAATATAAGTGCTTTCTAGACCATTGGCCTTTTAGGGTACAACCAGCTCAGAGTCCTAGTGGAAATCCCACGCTCGCGGAGACTTATAGAGGCCTTGAAACATGATCACCTTGTCCGGCGGAAGGAATATCCGATGGAGAGGATCACAAGTGCAAGAAGTGTTCCTATCAAGTGCATGTGTAACTAATATCAACATACCAGAACACGTGCTATGTACTTAAGAAAGACTAAAGATGCGAATGATACTTGTAAAAACAACGATCAAACATCAATGTAACAAGTTCCATTTGTCATATGAAAATAGCTTTAATACAATACTATATGATTTTGGCATGAATTTAGTATAAGATTAAAATAAGTTTCTAAAACAAAATGCACATAAAAACTACCATGATTGATGCATAATATAACCAAAATGATGATTATAACGACATAACTAGGAATAGAACCTAATTACCTAAGCTTAGCAAATATTTATAGGGTTGATCTGCATTATGTTTAGGGTTAACAGAAAGTAGGAAACGGTCTGGCGAGAATCGCCTCTTGCAAATAGCAGTCAGTCTGGAACTGCCTATTGACAGTAGCGGCTTCTAATAGACCGCCTTCTATCTTCTACAGACATAAGCAAAACTCTGATGTGCAGGGGCTATGCATGGCCATACGTGCATAGAAACTAAAGGGAATAGAGAGTTGGGATATGGTAACATATCTAACATTAAGAAAATGCATGAAGGCATGAATTGGGCTAAGAAATCTTCTCTTTTAATTAAGGTGCAGGGATATCATGTTGTGAAAAATCTGATTGCGCTGTCATGAGAAAACATCAAATACTCAACGTAGAAAACATGAAATTGAGCAAGATCTGAGGTCTTTTAATCCTAACTTGATATTTGAGTCATACATGAGATAACCTACCTCTAGGAATGTTCTTAGAGTTTGAATTCATGACTGGAAGAACACCCTAGTTCCTGCGCATCCTGCGTGGAACCAGCAACTTCCCGACCTTCTATCTCCTTAACGTCTAGATCTAAATTCACGAGATTTGGAGGGAAGTTAGAAGACATGAACGGGAACAATAAACTATAAAGGATGAACCTAGAAATACCTCTACTAAGGTTCTCAAACCTCGAGTCTTCACCGGACAGACACGCTTGTTCTTGTACACCCTGCAAAGAAACAACTACTTCTGGATGCTCTAGCTCTCTGGTTGCTTGACCTCATATCATGAAATTCTGAGGGGAGTTAGACAATACTAAAGGAAATAAAAAGTTCTAAAGACTCAACCTGGGATAACAACGTCTTACCTTCGAACCACGCGAGCCAAAAGTAAGGTTCGCGCACGTCGAATCTATGTTCTATTTATAGAGTTGGCGTAGGGCTAAGGGATTAGATCGATTAAGGAGGCCCAATTGGGGTTAAAATAAATCCCCAAGAGTCCTAGACATGATTCCTCATTGGATAGCATCGATCCATGATGATTAGAATGTTAAAAATACTATTTTTCTATGCTTCTACAAACCTCATTCACGGAAGATAGTAGCGGTCATGTCTAGACTGCTTCTTGGAGGAGGTTGTCTTACGATAGACCGCCTTTCGGCAATTTATCCAAAATTTTCGGATTTTCCTATTTATCTACCATTTATCCCCTAATTAGTCTATTTATCCTATTTAAATCTGAAAATAGACCAAATTATGTCTCTAGAAATTGGCTTGGGCCAAAAGGGCTTAGAAATTGGTCTTTGGGCCAACTTTAAGTGGGATTATTTATTTGGTTAATTTAGGGCCTTCAAATTTCTTTACTTAACCCATAATTCATTAAATAGCCCATTAAGCTTTTTAAATATTTAATAATTTTATTTAATTCCTATGAAATCTTAAAAATTTTCAGGGTGTTACACCCTCCCCCACTTAAAAGAATTTGGTCTCCAAATTCATTACATGGGTTTTTATGGAGAGTATACTTACAATCAAATAGTTTTGGGAACCTTTTGCACATAGCTTCCTCTACTTCCCAAGTCACCTCTTGATCAGTATTTTTATTTCATTGGACTTTTATTGTAGTACCCCAAATTTATTTAATAATAAATTTGTGTAGTAATCGGCAGTTTTGTATTAGATTGAAATTTCCTCGTAGGCTAAGTTTCGACTAATTTATAAAAATGTGGAAAAATTATATTCGTGTAGAGAGTCAATTTTCTTGCAACTTTGCCTTCTAAACCCGACCCGATAGAAAATTTGGTTTGGCCCAATTACAAGTTGTGACTAGAACTCAGTGTTTAGTTAGAATGACCCTTGTCCGACCAAATTCGAGACCGATCCGTGCTAAAATGGGCTCATGCGGGACCCAATCAAAAGGCCCATGTAGGAGTGCCGTTTCCCCTCTGTTCCCCCACGGAAACCCTAACCCTAGCGGCCAAATTTCTATCAGGAGGCGGCATGACCCGGTCAAGCAAGAATATCACGCACGTTCGCTTCCATGACTCTCCCTCGACCTTATCCCACCCAAAGGATCATCCCTATCTCTATAAAACAAACCCTAGAAGTACCGAGAACCCTCATTTGCTGAGGCTGTCGACGGCGTGCGCATTCGAGGGTGGAGACGTCGAGTTTAGGAGCGGGCTTTTCCTTGCAGTTCCAGCGTCGCCGTCCCCTCTTCTCTCGTTTAAGGTAGGTTCTTCTAGGCCAAATGTTAATTAACATATGCCATCGTGTGCAGCGTCGAGTTTTCTTTCTTTTGATACCAAATGGCCCAAATTTTATTTATTATAGCGACCATGATTAGGGTTTTTGCAAGGCATGTCGAGTTAGGGTTTCAATAATGCTTCTTTCTTGTTAGGTCAATCTAAGATAGGTATCTTGCAGGCTAAACTTTAATCAAATATATGTATATTGTGTGATTTTTTGTTCTCTTTCTAGTGATAATAAAATGCCTAATTTTTATGAAGTCTATTGAAAGTTAGATCAAGTTTTGTAGAGGTCTGTGATGGTTCACCGGTGGTCGGGGCTCGGGTCCAGACACAGCTCACCTGTGACCGTAATTATGAAGACGCGGTCGCGCGACCATCCGCGTTCCTCCAGTGGTGTTTTTCTTTTAAAATAAGTCAAACAGATGAAACACGGTCGTTGACCGACTGCTACCACGAGGTAGCGGTCCTTCCCTGACCGCGTTCTGCCCTCTGATTGCAGACAAATCACTGTGTTTTTAAGGTGTTTCCAGTCAACTAGATAGCATGCTCAAGGCTAGAAACACATGCAATAGCAAGGGATTATGAAAGAACGTTAAAGATAAAGTCCTTTTTCTCATCATGATCAATTGAATAGCACTATTATCTCATGATGATACTTGCCAAAGAAGTAGATTAATTGTATCATAATCTATCCAAAATTTTGATATCGCTTGTACTATACTTCCTGTTAATGATTAAAATTGCTAGGCTTGTTTGAGGGTCATGCCACTCCGACAATATTGGCTCACCGCACACTCTCGTTTTTTGCATTTTACACCTCTCAATCTTGTGATAGTCGGGACTCTCCGCCCAATATTCCTTATGTCGGACTAGGACAACTATTACGAGGTCTCCGTAACACCCCGCGAGCCTAGGATTCCCACTAGGACGTCGGGCGGGTTGTACCACGAAAGCCTGAACCCAACGACTCGACCGAATTTCATTTTGGGGCAGTCCGAGTTGTGATTGTTCCGCCCTGTCCCGACCAAGATGTGGCCCTCAGGAGACCACTACCAAGAGGTAGCGGTCATGGGCAGACCGCGTTATTCTGGCTATCCTAATTCGGTTCTTGCAGATGTGCCAGTTCTACCTAGCCGACTGACTTCGTTCTAAGCCAACTTAGCCCATTCAGGTCGACCCTTGTCACCTCAAATGACCAAGGTTATGCGAACTAGACCTTGCTCCAGCCCAGCCATGCCCCAGGTCGACTGAGGACCATGCCATTTTGACTGGTCGGTTGAATAGTTTCATGCCGTGAATGTCCCGGTAGCGGTCTTCCCTGGACCGCCACCATCTAGTAGCGGTTCCATCTGGACCGTGTTAACCTAGGTCGTGCGTCGACTCGTTTGGCATATGCATCGATGTATGCTTTATTGTTGCCCTCCCAAAAGCGGTCCCGACTAGACCGCTATCGCTCGGTAGCGGTCTTGATCTGACCGTGACCTTGTTCCAGAACTTATTTTTCCGTGATTCTTGTGTGCTTGTAGCAGTCGTGTCAAGTAGCCCTTGGGTTGTCATCTAGCCCCATTCGGGATATTTTATGAATCTTGACCTCCAAGTCATATTCTTATGACTCCTTGTCCAAATTTTATTTGGAATGACCCTTGGTCTTAGAGATAAGTTACATAACTTACCCTTGGGATTATTGGTCGATTCCAATGAATGTCTAGATTTTACTTGGGATCTTGGATCTGCCAATTAATGCCAACGCATCATAAAGGGCCCGATCTGGTCCTGGGAGGAGTGCCCGAAAGTACTTGTGCCCCAGAGAGTTTGTAATGACAAAGTGTGGCATTGCACCGAGTACTTGTTAGCGTGTTGTCTATGACATTCATTTCTACTGGAAATTATCACTCTACATGACTTGCTATACTTGCGTGCTTGCTCGGCCAAATCATGGAATATTTTTAATTCTGCTCTGTGCTATCCTTTTTGCTTCTCCCTACAATTTATATCCTTTCATTGTGGCTATGGTTGACTGCTATTAGTTTTATTTATTTATTCGATATTTCTCATGACATTACTAAATTGGTTAATCACTTATACACTGCCTACCATAAAACCTACTGAGCGTTCACTTACCCAGTTGCTTCCCCCTCTTTCAGGTAGCTCTAAAGAGGACATGCAAACTGATGGGGACGGGCGAGAGTGAAGATCTTGGAGCGAGCCTGTTAGAAGTCGTGCATGGTGGTTGTCATAGTATAGGATGTGTCCAGTTGTGTAGTTACGTCCAGATCTTGAAGAGTTGTATTTGTATTAGTTATTTTAATTGAGTCATTATGTAAGTTGTTGGTTTAAACTTGGAAGAGTTGTTTCTTATTGGTTAATAAAGTTGGCAGTCTGTTTGAATAAATTACTCTCTCGCAATTGTTTCGTATTTATTTAATTTCATCATTGCTCTTATTGTCATGAGTGATTATAACTGCTACGTTCTGATTTTCCACATCGGGGCGTGATTGTTTTGTGGTATCAGAGCCTAGGTTTTCTAAAGTCCCTAGGTTTCTAGAAGTGTCAATAGAACCTGTGACCTTGGTCAAGTCTAAGGATCCAACCCAATGAGATGGGGTAGAGACTCGGGTTAAGTTATCTAATAAATTCTAAAAGAAATTTTGATAGGTCGTTCCTAATTAACTTCCCTACATTGTAGGACCTCTTTGCAATGGCAGCTGAGCGCACGCAGTGGCGAGACACACAACGCACGGTTAAGGGCTCGACCCAGGCTTTACAGCAAGTAGCGTAAGGAGCCACGAACCATGAAGCTGGTGATCTCCACCGGAATTTTTGAGGCTTGAATCCCCCACATTTTGGTGGCACTGCAGATCCTGACGAGGAAGAACATTGGCTGAAGGAGATAGATCGGTTCTTCCGAGTTATGCATTGTAGTGACCAAGAGTGAGTCCTCTTGGCAACATTTCAGCTGGAGCGCAATGCACATTCTTGGTGAGAAGCTGTGGAAGCCACTCTCGGTAATAGGCGAGCAACATGGGAGAAGTTTAAGGAGTACTTTAACAGTAAATACTTTTCAGACTGTGTGTAGGAGAAGAAGGTGACGAAGTTCGCTACTTTGAAGCAAAGAAACCTATCAGTTGCTGAATACGAGGCGTAGTTTGCTAAACTGTCCCGTTGTGCACCGCACTTGGTATCTACCGAGAAAATGAAGGCTAAGTGGCTTTTAAATGGGTTGAAGCTTCAATACATTAACCAGTTGGCACCGATGGAGATCCACAATTACGTCTAGATTGTAAGAAAAGCTCAAGTCCTTGAAGATACCATGGAAATGACGGAGCGAATTTGAGGAAGAGACAAGAAAAGAGAATCAACAACCAGTTCTGGGAATTTCAAACCCACAAATGGCAAGAAGAGGCCCAATGGCGGGTCCAGTTCATCAAGGGATAAGAAGCCAAGGAATGATGATAAGAAGGTAGGTTCGACTTCCCCATCTAAAGTTATTTGCAAGTATTGTGACCGACTGGGTCACAAGATGGAGGAATGCTGGCGCAAGCTAGGTGCCTATCTGCGTTGTGGTAGCAGGGACCACCAGATCCCTAAGTGTCCTCTTATTTCTGACCAGGCTACACCGAAAAAGCCGCAAGGAAGCCAAAGATGGCAAGGCAAGCTCCAAGCCCTTCCGGAGAACGAATCGAAAGCCACCGAGGAGGGTAGATTGGTTGAAGGTACTCTTACTATTCTCTCTAAGCCAGCGTTCATTCTTTTCGACATCGGAGCAACTCACTCGTTTATTTCTCAGAATTTTGCTAAGTCTGTATCTGTGAAACCTGTGTTGATGGATTCTCAATTAGAAATTGCAACTCCTATTGGTTTGGGTTTGGCTATCAAGTATTATTATCCTTCTAGTGAGGTCCTAGTTAATGGTCAGAATTTTCCAGCTGATTTAGTTTGCATGAAGATGAAGGATTATGATGTAATCCTTAGAGCAGATTGGTTAGCTAGATATGGAGCTAGTGTTCATTGCAAATCGAGTTCAGTGTCTTTTTCTGAACACCCCGAGCTTTCCTTTGCTGGGGTTAGGCATTCTAAGGCTGTGCCACTTATTTCGGCACTTCCGGTCGAGAAATTATTAAGGAAAGGGTGTCAGGCATTCTTGGCCTTGGTCTCTTTGACCGATAAGAAGGAGTTGGAGCTGAAGGACATTCTTATTGCCCGAGACTTCCCTGATGTATTTCCTGAAGAATTTCCAGGACTTCCCCCTGAAAGAGAGGTAGTTTTCTCTATCGATTTAGCTCCTGGCGCATCACCAGTCTCCAAGGCTCCGTACCGTATGTCCCCCGTGGAGTTAAAGGAATTGAAAGAGCAATTGCAGGAGTTGCTGGAGAAAGGGTTCATTCGTCCAAGTACATCCCCGTGGGGAGCCCCTGTGCTTTTTGTTAGGAAGAAAAAAAGTTCGTTGAGGCTGTGTTTTGATTATCGTCAGTTGAACCAGCTTACTGTCAAGAACAAGTGCCCGTTGCCCAGAATCGATGAGCTATTCGATCAGATATCAGGAGCGTAATATTTTTTTCAAGATTGACCTCCGATCGGGGCATCATCAGTTACGAATCAAGGACGTAGATATTATTAAGACTGCATTTCAATGTAGGTATGGGCATTTTGAATTTGTAGTAATGCCTTTTGATCTAACGAATGCTCCTGTAGCTTTTATGGAGCTGATGAATAGCGTGTTCCGGCCATACTTAGACCAATGGGTCATGGTGTTTGTTGACGACATTCTGATATATTCCAAAAGCAAGGAGGAGTATGAAGAGAATTTGAGGATGGCATTACAGATATTGAGGGACCATCAATTGCATGCAAAGTTTAATAAGTGTGCGTTTTGGTTGTAAGAAGTGTCTTTTTTGGGTCATATCATTACTAAAGATGGAATTGCAGTAGACCCCTCTAAAGTAGAGGCAGTGAGGAATTGGGATAGGCCTATAAATGTAACAGAGGTTAGAAGTTTTCTAGGCCTAGCAGGTTATTATTGGAGATTCATTAAGGATTTCTCCAAGTTTGTAGTACCTCTGACAAGGTTGACCTGTAAGGAGAATCGATTCGAGTGGTCAGAATATTGTGAAAGGAGTTTCGAAACTCGAAAGGAGTGTTTGACCACTACCCTGTGCTGGCTTTGCCTTATGGAGAACGAGGATTTGAAGTTTATACAGATGCCTCGGGTATTGGCTTGGGTTGTGTGCTGATGTAGCATGGTAGGGTGATAGCCTATTCTTCTAGATAGTTGAGGAAGCATGAAGAGAACTACCTTGTCCCATGACTTAGAGCTCGCTACAGTGGTGTTCGCCTTAAACATTTGGAGGCACTACTTATATGAAGAGACCTTTGTTGTATTTTCTGATCATAAAAGCCTAATGTATTTGTTCTCCCAGAAAGAGCTTAACATGAGGCAGAGGAGATGGCTCGAGAATCTAAAGGATTTTGATTTCTCCATTGAATATCATTCTAGGAAAGGCAATGTAGTGGCTGATGCCTTTAGCCGGAAGCCTATGGTTAAGTTGTCGAATCTTATTGTTGATAGTTTATTTGTTGTGTGATGTGATGAATGATAAATGATGTGAATATGAATGTGAGGGAGAAATATATGAAAGTGTGTGAGCAAGTAATAACCTAACTCAACCAATCACAAAATCAAGAGCATGGGCATGTCATCAATGCTTATAAGGAGGAAAAATAAAAACACACGCCGGGGCGTAGAGTAAAGGAATAAAATAAAAACACACACCATAGGTGTGGAGCAAATGAAGTAAAAGAAAGTAAGCAAGGATGATGACAAAGATGAACAATACCCAAATAAAGATGTGTGATCACCACCAAAGTAATTAAAGTAGCAAAAATCACAATAATACCTTGGAAAGAGCCAGTTGAAGTCACCCGCCCGCGGGAGAAAAAAAAACCAGGCGTACAGATGAAAAATGGTCTTTCCGACGACCGCGATTCAGCAGAAAACGGTCTTACGATAGACCGCCTTATACCTGAAAACGGCCTTCCAGATGACCGCTAGGGTACCCAGAGCAGTAGTTTGGAACTTTGATCTCCACCCCTCCTGGCCAGCCAGAAAGGTTGGGCCTCGTGCAGTGAGTCCTGTAAACCTACAAAAGAGTGTAGAAAACAAAAGAAACAACCCAATTAGCCCTTGGGATAAGTGTAGTATCTATAATGCAATTAAAGTAAGATGCATAAAAGAAGGGTGAATACCTGGGAGGTTTGGTGATTTTTTAACCCCTGTGGGGCGTGAAAAAGATAGGAGGATGTTTTGAAAAACGTGATTGAGTGCAGAGAATGTGGAGAAAGATAGGAGGGAAGATGCTAAGGATGCAAGAAAGCAATAGATAAAACTAAAGACCGAAGACACAAACTAGACCAAAGGAACTTGATACTCCCTGGACTAGAAGCTTGATGGATGTGAAAGTAACTTCTCCCTAGTTGGAAGTGGCTCCAGAACGCAGCAGCACTTCATGGCAAACTCCAAAAATCTCCTTCCTCAAGCCATGAAGTCAAGGGTCCTATTTATAGGCCCTCAAACCCAAGGTTCGAGTTGGAGGGATAATGACACAAGAACAGGGATATACTTTTGACAAATCTCAAAGATAACACTCCCAAGAGTCCATAGAAACAAACAGAAGGTTCTGAGGATCAGATTTCAAGGAGAAATCATCAAAACAAGGGCTCTAGTTCATCCACGATGAAGCAGAGGAAGAACAGGCAGAGTAGGACTCTCAGTTCCACTAGCGGTCTTGCGATAGACCGCCAGCCTCAAGAAACAGTCGTTCGCTAGACCGCCTAGGCCAAGCGTTCAGAAGAAGATAAAATCAAAGAGACCTAGCAGGACACTCTGCCTATTAGTGGTCTAGCGATGGACCGCCAACGTCCACCTTGCGGTCTCGCGATAGACCGCTAGGGGAGAGGACGTGGCAAAAGAGATAAAGGCTAATAAATCTACAACTTAATCCACAAAATAATCCTCATTAGCCCTTATCTATGCCCAATAAGGTGAAGTGACGAGAAATCTATGGTGCTAAGTCCAACCAAGGAGAATGACCCATAAAATTAGGCCCAACAATAACCAAAACTGGCCCAATAAGTGGTGAATAACTTGGGACATCATAAAAGTAGATAAGGAGATGACCTAACTCATTAGTCATAAAACGGGTGTCAACAGATGCCCCTCTTTAATGTCCTCTTTGCAGGGGAGCGAGGGGAGGTGAAGCGAAAGCGACATGAAACATGGAGATGAAGCGGAAATACAGCGGAGTGGACTAAAAAGCGGGTGTTAAGGTAAACCGACAGCCATCCTCAACCAACGAGCGATAGGAATCTTCTGGAAAACTTCGGACCAGCCATAAGGAACGGCAAAACCGAATGATGCCTGCCTGGAGGAACTAAATAACTAAAGGAAATCTAAAACACGACCAACCTCCTCACTGGTACACATAGCTAATAGGCGGTCGGAGCAAACGGGAAAGTAAAGGAGACATGCAACTAAACTACAGATAGGGATCTTCAGCTAACCAAACCGAGCAAATAGACAAAAGGAAACCTTCCAACTCAGAGTGGAATGATTCTCCTTACTCAAGACCATGGATACACAGTTATCCACCATTCTTGAGACACTTCAGATAGATGAGGGCGCATGAATGCTCAAAGATGCGCATGATGCATGCTGGGCTAAAATAATAGAAATCATCAAAATGAATGCAAAAAAATGATAAAATAGAAAGATACTCAAGAATACTATTGCTAGACAGGACAAATAAGGGTTAGGACACTATCTACAACCACGGCGTGCAAGATAGAACCATCGTCCCCCAAGTTTTCCAACCTAACGACCTATCCAACTATAAAACGTGTGCACCTAGATCATCATTTTTGTTAGAGGGGAACATCGAATCTTAGAACACATGAACGACCAGCCGATTCTCGAGATAATATATCATAGATACCATATAGTAATGCATTAAGGGACTAGGGATCGGGATACTTACCTGACTTACCTGCTTTGCGAGATGTGGCGTGACATGCCATGGCGTTTGTGATTTTGGCAATGAAAAGGTTAGCCATCAATAATCATATGTAAGATAAGCTTTAAGCATAAACAATATATGAACCATGCCAAGGGTAGAACGTTTCAAATCATTTCAAAGTATCAGCGATCAAACGGTCTTGGAGAGGACTGCGAGCAGCAGATAACGGTCTAGAAATGGACCGCTAGCTAAGGCAGTTCACATTCTACAATGAAAATGGCCCAGATGAGAGACGGTCTAGGGAACGAGCATTAAGGATTGGGTAGCGGTCTAGCGATAGACCGGTAATCTCTGAGAGATTTCAAAAACAAAAATGATGGTTCCTCTCCCATATTCGCCCGTTCACTCAAACCAATCGTACCGAACCCCACTCCACTCTACTCCAGCGATCTCTGGCAACCACCGTGACTACCACTCCCATTCACCCAGAGATGGTGAAATGGAGGGCGGTGTGCCGTATTCTACGGCGTTTGGAGGAGGAGGACTCTCCTCCGGCGGCGGCGAGCCTACTAGAGAGAGACGAAGGGCCGTCGGCCCAAACGAAGGGAGAAGAAGCCCACACAGCTGACGAAGGTCCTGAGGATGGTGGAGATGACGAGGGAGAGGCTCCCACAACGAAGGAGGCTCCGGCGGCGGCGGCGGCCGGGCGATCATCGGAGGTAGGCCGTGTGCCCCAAAATTTTGATTTTTGAGCCTTAAAAGTTCATGCATGTGTGTGAATGGGTGAAGAGATGGATCTGGGGACCCATGTAGGCCCTTTGAGGCCATTTCAGAGCCTGGGGAAACGAGGCAATCATTGCGTGTTCTCTAGGTTCCTAGCGGTCTTTCCAGTGACCGCTAGGGAATCTGGCGGTCAAGGGACGACCGCTAAGTGTTAAGAAACGGTCCAAGGATGACTGCTAAGAAAATAGAGAGATTTCTGAGTTTTGATTTTAAAATGCAATGCAATGCTTGATGCATGAATTTTTTATGAATGACTGACTCTAATCTTGTTTAAATGAATGCAGGAGAAGAGGAGGACCCGCATTTCGTGGCTACAAGTTCGGGTAGTCTATTTAGCACTACTAGATTACAAGAGGGATAGATTAGTAGCAATGGGCTTTGGGGAACTACTCAGCATTGAAGTGATGCGGATCGACACAGCACTACTATATGCACTCCATGAGAGATGGGACCCGATTGGCAGAGCATTCTTGTTTCCATGGGGACATATGATCCCGACTTTAGAGGATGTCACTCGGATCACGGGTTTGAGACTATATGGAGCGCCGGTGACCGGATGGACATACGCAGACTATAGGGAGCAGGCATATGAGCTTCTGGGATTGGAGCTGATGAGGTCGGATCGACACTCTTTGATGCTAGCACGGGCGACTCTCCAGGAGAGTCTTGGATTGAGAAGAGCAGGGATCAGCGTCGACGAGCTGCCAGAGGAGCACTTAGGGAGATTGACTGATCGGGCACGAGAGAGAGTGTCCGCGGGACCGGGGCCAGAGGGGGACATCATCCTCCGCTGCTTCCTGGCACTACTATTCGAGAAGCTCCTTTTTATGATGAGGGCAGATGGAGTGAGCTACATGCTCCTCTCTCTTTTAGGAGATTTGGACGGGGTCGGCAGATATGCATGGGGAGCTGCGGTGTTGGCATTTTTGTTTGACTCCCTCAGCACGACCAACCGGCAGACCATGCTAGGTAGGTTCACACCTCTACTCCAGGTAAATGTTGAATTCTAAATGCTTATGATTATGAATATGCTTATGCTCATGATTATGATATGCTTACATCTAACTCATGCAGGTTTGGAGCTACCTGTACCTCCCGGGCCTAGGGCGGGGCAAGGAGGTACATCTGGACCGGGTACCCATCGCGCGGCGATGGATGGTGGTTCGGGCCACAGGATCGCTGCGACGCCTAGCTCGGGCGATCCAGGATGACCTAGACACATTCCCATATGCATCAGTGAGTTTCTAAACTTAAACCCTTCTAAATGCAATTAAATGCTTCTTAAATGATCCTTATATGCTTATGAATGCTGATATTGAATGTTGACTTTTCAGGTGCGCTAGACACTGTACCGGGATGAGAGCCATGACGGGCAGCCTTGGGTAGGGGCGGCCCAGGCGTATGGAGGCTGAGAGATCTAGCTGCACTACCTCAACATCGTCGTGCCTCTGCACTTCCGATTGATCATGAGGATGCGTGGGGTTCATCAGCCCGAGGTAGATTTCCTAGCCAGAGATGACAAGCGGATCGGGCGATCCTCTAGGGGCATGAGCAGCGATATCGATTGGGTGACGAGAGCAGTGAACCAGATCAGAGATTGGACCCGCCGAGACAGAGAGGTCCGAGCCCAGTAGACGAGCGATGAGGCATACCTGAGGGCCTACGCCTGAAGGTACGGGGATCAGGTGTTTCACGGTGCTCGACGACCGGTAAGACTCTTTAAACCATGCTTCTTTAATTAATTCTAAATGTACTGACTCATAAACTTTCTATATGCAGCTAGACCCGCAAGGGCGCATAGCCGAGCTCCAGGGTCTCCTCCACTCCACCGTCTAGCAGAGGGACGAGTTCCAGCACGCGCTAGAGCTACTGGTGAGTTCTAAACCTTAGACTTAATTATGCAAATGATTATGAATGCGACTGACTATGACTTCTAAAACATAGAGAGCTGAGGGAGCACAGCGGACAAGACCATATGCACCAGCATCATCCTTGCAACCAGCGGCAGACCGGGCCGAGAGGGACGCAGACTTCACTCGGGCGGTTGCTCGGGCCGAGGAGGCCGAGGCCACACTCACAGAGAGGGTAAGCAAAACTAGCCAAATCCTTTCTACTAAATGATTATGATATGCAAATGACAAACTAATCATGAATGAATGTTTATACAGTCCAGGGAACTGACCATGGTGCTGGCCGAGGCTGAGTGAGCTCGAGCAGAGGCAGATCATCTCCGAGCTGAGGTGGAGCGACTCCGAGCCGAGACAACGGACTTGGAGCAGTACAGGATCGAGGCGAGGGAGGCGTGGCGCCAGGCCTATGATTTAAAGATAGAGCTGCGGGTGGTGGAGCGGACCATCCAGATGATTGGCCACAGGCCAGAGCGGAGCGCGTCCCAGAGCGAAGCGCAGAGCAGTGGTCTACCAGACTTCCTCACCGGCTCCTCCGGCCATCAGAGGAACGAGGAGGGAGAGAGGCGACGATGACGAGAGGAGGGGAACACAACCATGGGCCCGCCGGAGAGGAAGCATGAGGAGACCGGCGATAGCGAGGGTCCAGGAGAGGGACAAGCTTGATAGCCTGACTGTACTTTTCTTTTTCTTTTATGGATAGATGTACATGACTTTTATTAGTGATATATGAGTTTTTTGTTCTTTTTGTGTGCAAATGTGTGCAATGCAAATGTGTGAAATGTGTGGATGCTGACTCACTATCAAGGACTCCTAGGACTGTCATAGAAATCAAGAGAGAGAGAGAAAGTTTTGGGCAAAATAGGGAAAACAGGTGAAAAATGGTCGGTTGGATGACCGCTAGGACGAAGAAACTGTTGAGACACGACTGTTTGGGGATTGGGGGATAAGGCAGTGGAAGGAAGTGAAAAATGGTCGCTTGACGACCGCGTACAGGTGGTTAGCGGTCCTTCGACAGACCGCTACGGAGAAAACTCAGAGAAGTCCGAACGGGACTCTCTGTGAGAGTCCCAATCCGGGGCAAAAGACACATAATCTGCTCTAAGACTCATCCTAACTTAAATTGAGACTAACTAGCCTCAATCCTAGTGCATTAGAACTAGAATTAGAGCCCTATAACTAGGAATACACCCAGAATTCATAGCTCACAGATTTCTGCTTAAAAAAACCTTGAAAACTTCCTCAAAATCATCCAAGTCATCATGAAGAGAAGCCTTGAGGCTAGCACCATGGGAGAGGTGACCTAGACCGGGCCAAAGCCCGCTAGAAGGGAACATGGGGAGGTGCAAAGGCTTACATTCATCCCCAAGCACTTGAGTACAAGCTCTTCAAGAGAGGTAAGTTCAAAATCAAGTTCAAAATTCATGAATTTCTTTCAATTCCCTCTCATGGCATCTCTTCTTCTCTTTTCTTTTCTTCTTTCTTCTTCTTTCTAACTCCTTCCTAGCCCAAGGTGCTACTCTAACCTAAAGTGGGTGGCTCCCTTGATAAAAGAACTCCCGTTAGAGGTCACTTCCATCCTAAGGGCATGGAACCTACAACCTTCGTTAGTCTTGGCCAAGAATTTCCACAAACTCTCATATGATTGGCCTAGCATCTTAGCCCTTGTGGAGTTGTGGCACCCCCAAACTCACACATTCATATTCCCATCTTTTGAGGCCACCATCCTTATAGAAGAGGTAGAGACCTACCTAGCCCTTCCTAAGACTAAGGTGGGGGATGAAGACTTAGTGTGTCACACGGTTGAGCCCATAGGCCCTTCTCTTATTTTAGGGGATTTCATTCACAACCCAAAGGATGTTAGGACAATGATTAGCCCACACCACATTCATTTGATCCCCATGGCTCAATGGATAGTCTCCCATTGTAAGAATATGTAGGGGAGATACAAAGCCATTGCCAAGGCTACCTCGGTTTGCTTGTGTGGGGTTTTCCTTTTTTCTACCACGGACCACCTTTTAGATATCCAAAACCTTAGCATCATTAGTGGCTTGTGGCGGGGTTTGTCCATTTTTCAGGCCATTCTTTCATACCTTTATGAGGGCCTTAGCTCAGCTTGTTTAGGAGGGCCTCTCTTCGGGTCCATGATTGTCCTTGAGTGTTGGTTGGGAGTTAGATTGAAGTTCTTACCTAAGGAGAACGTTCCTTCAGCTAGCCGCATATTTGGGAGCCATCCACTCTTCTACATAGGAGGCACATTTGGGTTCTCTTCAGAGGTTGAGTGCCGGACGGCAGATAAGAAGACAAGAGACGAATGGCACCTCTTCCTCAACACTTTGCCAATTGATAAGTTCATGATGCGGCCCCGGCTTCTTCAAGGCACTACTCTGAGATTACCCAGGCGACTGGGCCTAGACCTGCAGCTGGTGGGGAATACTACCTTAATGATCTACAACCCGCACCGATGCTATTTACAAGTTGAGCTACCCCGAATTAAGGTTCCAGCACTATCACACCATCCTCCCCTTCAAGCTAGGAAGATTGGGACCGAGGAGGACGAATGGGCAATCTGAAGCGCTCTGACTATGTGGGAGATCAGCCGCGTCCATTCCTTGCCAACGGAGGTGACGGAGAGCGAGAAGGAATACTGAACTTATGTGAAGGAGTTGCGCAAGATCCGACTGTGCGCGGATAAGAAATTGAATGTATTTTGATTTTTATGATGTGAAGTTTGCATTTTTATTGATAGAATGATGTATGATGAACCTTGGATGAATAAATGAATAGTTTGTTTGAAAAGATATGCAATGGACTCGTGTTTTAACATGATTAATTGAATGAAGCAGAGTTCTCTGTCTGATAAACGGTTGAGCAAACGACCGCTATGAAAATAATGTATCTTGGGTATCCTCCTTACGGTTGCATGCCTCTCACGGCGGTATCGGGCACTCTCCACCTTCCGAGCGACTACGACAACCCAAAGAACAGAAAAGAAAAATGGTCTAGAGATAGACCAATAAGAGCAGGGCTAAGAAAAACTCAGTTTTCTGGTTCTCGGGAATGGCTAGCGGTCACCATTAGACCGCCAGGAAAGGATAAACGGTCTATCGAAGGACCACTAAGGAGGAGAAATAGAGAAACCTGAGAATTTGGTCCTCGAGTGAGAATAGCGGTCTTCTCCACGATCGCGAGTGTATGGTTAGCAGTCTAACAAAGGACCGCAATGGACAGGAGATGAAGAAACTTGAGAGCTTCGTATCCTGGGGAATTAAACATGTATCTGCACACACTGAAAATAAGAAACAAGTTAGATCTGTTCTTAGGCTCAATCCCTTGCCTGCAGCAAGTTAGAGAATGACCAATTCTTGATATTTGGTCAAGGGGTGGAGCCTTATTAAATAGGTGAAAAATACAATGAATATGATTGCAAATGTATGCTATGCTATGCAATGATGATGGTATTTTTAGAATTTTGAAAATATTTGATTTTTGTGAGTTTTGAAATATCTGACTTTTTCTTTTTTTTTGGATTTTGAAATATCTAATTTTTTTTTGATTTTAAAATATCTGATTTTTCTAGATTTTTGAAATATCTATCTTTTTTTATTTTAAAATATATGATTTTTTTTAGATTTTAAAATTTTTAATTTTTTTAGATTTTGAAATATCTACTTTTTTTAGATTTTGAAATATACAATTTTTTTGAATTTTGAAATATTTAATTTTTTTTTGAATTTTGAAAGTCAATTTCGTCCCGGCAATGAGAGCCCTACCTGTCCCACTAGGAATCTCCTGAGATTGGCGTGCTTTCGAAGTGACAACCCCTGGCCAGGGCCAACCTGCATTACGGTGCTTCTACCGAGGCCATACCCAGGGTAATGTCTAGTCCTAAAAGAAAAATGGAATTCATAGGGTAAGCTTAAGCCATGTGTAGAGGTTTTTAGGGCATGGGTCCTTCTCAGAACAACCCTTTCAGGGATTCGGTCTGTTGCGCTGGGGCTTTGTGTCCGTCATCGAACCTTCATCCTAGGCACGCGTACGACCGGGCTCGTAACGTCCCGCGGAGAAACTGTACTGCCACTCTTGCCATACCTAGCTTTATATTTATGGAGCTTCAGACTTCGAGATACAGACTTTTGAAATAGATCATGTTTTTTTGCCGTGACTGTTGCTCCTTCTTTTTCCTTCTTTTGATGTATTGCTCGTTCTTGTGGAATCAGGTCATAACAGACTGCCCCTATTTGAGACCTCCTCTCATCAGGGTGTCTAGATTAGTCATCGCCCCCTTATTCACCGCTTGCCCCTAGATTCAGCCGAGGAGAGAAACGGACAGGGACCTTGACTTTCCCCCAAGCATGGCCAAGGAGAAACGGTGTTTACATAATTGGGGAACCCGATCAGGGACGTCGTGAAGTGTGTGATTTGCCAAACTCGGGATCCTCCTTCGTGATCGAGGAAAGGGACAGCTTGTTATCGGGCCTTCATTAGCCTGACTCTATGGATAGAAGCGCTTAAGATACAACCCATTCCAAGCGTGAGACAGCTCCTCACCTTCTGTGTTGACTAGCTAAACGATATGCGTTCCCTGGATAAGCCTCTCTAACGACAAACGGCCCTTCCCAGTTATGTTGTAATTTGGACCTAGCACCTCCGGACCTAATAAATTTACGTTTCAAAACCATATCACCTATTTGAAATTTTCGTTCGATTACCTTCTTTTGAAAATAACGTCAAACTCTCTTTTGATAAACGGGCACGTGATTGGCCGCATTCATCCTCTTCTCATCCAAGAGTTCCAATTGGACGAGCAACGCCACTCGACGTTCGTCGAGATTAAGTTCCTTATTGAGTTGTACCGTTAAGGAAGATATTAAGATCTCATATGGGAGCACTGCCTCCATCCCATAGGTGAGAGCATAGGGGGTTTGCCTCGTACGAGTACGGACGGAGGTGCGGTAAGCCCATAGAGCTTCCACTAATCGTTCAGGCCAATCAGAAAATTTGTGAGATTCACAGCTGCTACCTTGAGGATAGTATGGAGATGAATGATGTAATGCAATATTGAACTTCTTACAGAGGTCCTGGAGCTCTTGAGAGATGAATTGGGGTCCGTTGTCGGTGACGATGCTGCTTGGCACTCCAAACGGCAAAATGATGTTCTTCAAGATGAAGCGGCACACCGTGGTGGCTTTGATCTCTGCGTACGCTTCTGCTTCGGCCCACTTGGTAAACTACTCAGTGGCATTGAGGATAAAGGATTTTTGCTTGGTTTCAGAGTTGGGATCACCGAGCGGGCTAACAACGTCGAAAGCCCACATGGAGAAGGGCCAAGGAGCAGAAAGAGGATGAAGAGATGAAGCTGGAGCATGGATTTTGTCAGCGTGGAGTTCGCATTTAAGACACCTCCGGACATAGAGGGAGCAATCTTCCTCTAGAGTGGGCCAATAATAACCCTGCCTAAGGATCTTCTTTGCTAGAGCTTGGCCATTAACATGACCTCCACACTCACTAGAATGGTCTGCTTCGGCCACTTTCCAAGCTTCATCATCATCGAGACATCTCATAAGCATTCCATTGAGAGCACGCCCGTATAATTCTCTAGCAATGATGGTGTACCTCGAGGTGGCTCTTCTGATAGCCTTACGTTGTTTGGCATTTGCCCCTTCAGGGAACGATCCATCTTTGCAATATAGCTCGATTTCGGGATACCGTGGCAATTCTTCTTATTCCAAGATATTTTCTAATTCTGTTAAAGTCACTTCTTTCAAATCTTCCTTCATACCCCTAGCCTCTACAGTCTTCCTAAGGTTGACGAACCAAGGATCCCGAAGAGAGGGAGCATCTAATCTCTGAATGACGATAGTCTCAGTGCTCCGACTGAGAGGGAAAGATAGGGAGGAAGAGAGCGATGCCAGCGCATCGGCAAGGATATTCTGAGATCGAGGAGTATAGATGTAGATCAATTTACGGAATTGCCTAGCCAAGAGAGTGACCAAATCTTGATATGGCTTGAGCTTCGGGTCACGGGTGCGGTAAGTGGACAGAACATGCCACAGGACTAGCTGAGAGTCTCATATGATATTTAAATAGTGCGTGCCTAAGTGATGTGACACACCCTTGGACTTAAACAAGCAAGCACAATTCGTAATAGTAATGGACCGAAATTTGGCGGTCCCTCACCCGACACTCACCCAAAACCTGGGGTAACTTGGCGATGCCAAGTGAAGGATGTGAGGGCTGGGCCCTTGCTAGTAGAGGGCCAGCAAGGCCAAGATTATTCCCAAGGGTATGGAAGCCCAATTCAATGGAGCCGACGTCATGTCGAGGGCACGGGTCACACACTTTCTCCCACGACGATCTCTTGAAGCACAGGAGCTTGCGGATCGAGCACTCACTCTCACGGGCCAGCGGAACTATGAGCTAATATGGGAAGAACAAGCACTAAAGAGAGCAAGGGCTGGAGTACTTACTCGACCAGTTTGAAGAAATCGGTCCCGCTCGGAGTCGTGGGCGAGCGGGGAAGTGTGGGTTCCCCACACGCCGCGCCGGTGTAGCTTGAACTTGTTTAAGAATTTACACAACTACTCCCCATGCAAGGGGGTTGAACAAGGGGAGGGGAAGCCAGAATTACATCCAAACACTACCTCCCACAGGAAGGGGATGTAAGCCAGCCAGGCTGGGAGGGGAGAGTGAAGCTAGAAACTAATTGAAAAGATGATGACTATGCTGTCCACTCTCTGGAACATAGGACAGACAGTCGGTGTCGGCACTGCTGTGGACTCCCCTGAGCTCCCTTGGCGATGAAACCAGTGGCAAAATCTTCTTAGTTGACTCAGGAAGACGTCTAATTTTTGGGGGAATTTCTGAATGATGACGATGGTCGGGGCAGGGTCGTGAACAGTGCCTCTACTTTCTGGTTCTGACAGCTACGGTACCACTACAGCAGGAAGACGAGTTCACCAAGGGCGCTCCTGATCTTTGATTCAGATGAGGCAGAAGTCGCTGGATTTTTTGTTGAGTCCTCTTCGAACAAAGACCCACGGGGACGTCAGAGGAGGTCAGAGTAGATAGAGACAGCCCGAACAGTGATCGGGTGTCTGCTCAGTCCCAGAGTGGATAGAACAACGCACATGAGGGAGAAAATTGAGAACTCTTAGCTTCGGATGCCGAACGGGATGCCGCTTCTTGTTCCTGGAAGTAGACTCGTCGTAGATGATCTCATCCAATCCCCGCCTCCATATCTTCAAGGGGTTGGCCGTGGGAGGCTCTGCAAGCGGCTTCAGGTTGCGAGTCTGGAGGAAGAAGCGCAGTGTGGGGAGATAGGCTCCCTCGAGCAGCCACAAGCTCAGGTTGGGACGAGACCACCGCCGTTGTGAAGAAGACAGGGAGACGCTTCTGACGGTACCACTTGGGCCTCCAGGGACGCCAGGATGAAGTCGGGGTCGCCTCTGTAAGCTGCTGGTCCTCTGCAGATCCTGAGCTGCGAACTGGCTAGCTGGGAGTAGCTCCAATGGCACAAGAGATAGGGGAGGGAGGAGAAGGAACTAGGTTGATGGAGGGGGAGAGTGGGGGGCGACCAGATCTAGGGTTTGGGGAAGGGGAGGGTGAGAGGGGAGGGAAAATATTTAAACTTGGCCTAGGGAGGGGTGGGTTCAGCCTTGGGAAGGTGGAGGCTTGCATGGGAAGGGGAAGTGGGTAGTTGGGAGTTGGATGGTGGAGCTAGGATTGGGTGGGGGTCTCTTGGGGTTGGGGTAGAGTAAAGAGAGGGGTGTGGGGAGTTGGAGTAGCTTTAATGGAAGGGGAAGGAGAGAGAAAGTAGGTGGGAGGGTGAAGAGAGAGAGAGGGGGGCGAACCTCCCTTGATGAGAGAGAGAGAGAGGGAATGGGAGGGCTTCTCACCCAGGGTTTCACACCCTATTCTAATGGATTCTCTCCACTAAAGGAACTTGAATTTTGGAACTCAAAATATGGCAATTTCATTGACTTCAAATGGGGGGGAATGGGGTCCTATATATAGGCAACCCACATTTTACAAAAAGTCCATGACTCTTGCTACAATGACAAATAACCAAGGAGGTAGGGGGCGCTCCTGGGCCTTGTTGAATTGGGCCCATTAACTAATCTAATCAACCCTATGACACTTAACTTAGGTAGATGACTCATTAACTTAGGTACTGGACTCAAATAAAAGGAAAATTACAATGATATGACTCAAATAAAATGTGAAAATACAACATATGACTCAAAATAAATGACTAGACCATGTCAGATGCTTCCGAGACGAGGAGACGAGCCGTGAGTGTGGGCACGGGTGATGTAAAACCGACCTTGGACCTATTTTGCAAGCATTCAAGTTTGAGCAACGGACTCACACTAGCGAGCTCACCCGTATGGCGCACACTAGTACACGATGGCGACTAGGCGATGTTGGAGAGGGTCCGAGGCGGGACCTTTAGGCTCCAGTGGTTGGCTAGCTTGGTAAGAACCCCAAATGGGCCTAGGATGCCCAAATCATGGGCGGCCAACACACCAAGGGTGTGGGTTAAGTGGATTCACTCTCAACTCGCCCGCGGTGGTCACTCAATTTGGTGGCAATGTAAAATCGGACACTCTCTTACCGCCGACGGAGTAACTATAGCAATACTAAGCTAAGCAAGTCCAATACAGCAATGAGGGATGTTCAGGAGCTCACCTAGCCAGCGTGAAGACGCCGACTCCGGCTGGAGACGGGGGCGAGCGGGGAGGCGAGGGTATACACCCGATCGCCGCGGCGGTGTCGCTTGACCTGAAAATGCAAAGATGTACAACACTACGTCTCACGCAGGAGGGGTGATCTTGGGGTGGGGATTAGGCTTATTACATTCAAAACTACCTCCACGCAGGGAGGGGCCTTCAGCCGGCCAAGCGGGGTGGGGGAATTAAGCGAAGGAACCCGACTTGTCGAATCCCGCCGGTTCTGCCAATCTGCAGGTTCGCCAGACAGTGGGGCGGTGTTGATGCTACCAAAAATTCCACGGAGCTTGTATCTTGATGAAACCTACGCCAAAAGTTCTCCAACAGGACAGGGATGGTGTCTGAATTTTGGCAGGAGCTCTGGAACTCAGGGCTGGTCGGACCGGTGACTGGAACAGGTCAGCAATTTCCTCTTCTGCCTGGTGCAGAACAGGTATAGCGAGTTGCAGAAGGCACCACGGACGCTCCTGAACTCCAAATGAGACGAGCCTGGCGGTGACGTGATCATCGTCGGAGTAGCTTCGAGTAGGAATCGACGGTGCCCCAATCGGAGGTCGGAGAAGAACGAGGTAGCCGGATGAGCAGGGGCAGGTCAAACTTGGACCCACAGGGGGCAGACGACACACCCCGACGAAGAAAATGGTAACTGGAAGCTTCGGAGGCCGAATGAGGTCCTTCTTCTGAGATGACAGCTAACTGGTAATAGCTTCAGCCCTCCAAAATTGGCGCTCAGATCCCTCACGAGCTGGCCGAGGTCAACAGTTGAACAGGAGCTCTGTCTCTGGTTCGGAAAGGAACATTGACAGTAATGCCACGACCGCTCCCGAACTCCAAATCAAGCGCCGTCAAAGCTGTTGGTTCGGCTGTCGAGTCTTCTACACAGCAAAATTAACGGGGAAGCCAACCGATGCCAAGGTTGGCCGGTAGCATCAGGTCACCGGTGAAGGGTCGCTGTAGACTGTGGGAGGACAGAACGTATACTTCGGGGGAGAAAAATGATATCTCCCAGATTCGAACGCCAAATGGAGCTCCGCTTTCTGGGGATGAAAGAGGATTCAGAGAAGAAGAATTTTGATGAAGAAGCCGAGCTCTGATTCTTGCTAGGTTGGTCGTGGTGAAACTTCCAAATGCTCTCTGGTCTTCAGCCTGGGCAGATTGCACAGTCGCACAAGATCTGCTCCACCGCACAGCTCCGAGCTCGGATGGATGCGGGACCACCTCTGTTGGAAAGAGGACTCAAAGATGATTCCAACGATGTATGAAACACCTTCAGAAGCCTCAGGATGACGATGTGACACCTTCTGCAAGTCGCTGGACTTGTGCCACCTGCAACCTGCGAACTGTAGGTGGAAGGTGGTGGGAGAAATGGGGTAAATGGAAGTGGAAATGGGGGTGAATAGGTGTGGGAGTGACCCCTAGTTGTGAGGGGGCCTAGGAGGGGGTGTTCTAAGGTGTGGGAGAGGGAGAATGGGGTCTGGAATGGGGTGTTTTCAGAGGGTGAGAGAGGAGCTACGAATTTGGGCTGTGAGGGAGGCACAAGTGGGTGGAGGGAATGTGAGTTTGAATTTTCTTTGATGGGGAGTGATCAATGGTGGTCTTGGGGATGGGAAGAGGTGTCTTGGGAAGGTGGAGTGAGGTTTGGGGAAGGGAAATGGGTAGTTGGGGGTTGGAAGGTGGAGTGGGGATTGGGGATTGGGTGGAGCTCTCTTGGGACTAGGGGGTGGAATAAAGAGGGTTATGGGGAAGGGGAGTGGTTTAAATGGGGTAGGTGGGAGATGGGGTGGTTGGGAAGGTGATTGAATGAGGGGAGGGGAGTTAATGAGAGGTAAATGGGGAGGAGAGAGAAAATTCTGAAAATTGGGGTGGAGGGAGAGAGAGAGAGAGAGAGAGAGATAATGAGAGAGAGAGATATTGAGAGAGAAGGCTAGAGGGATTTGGAGTATATCTGGAATTCAATATTCATGCATAAGTTGTTACATATGAGGAGTGGGGTGGCCTATTTATAGGCACATGACTTTTTCACAAAGGACCCTAACAAAAGACACAATGACTAATAACCGAAGGGAAGGGGGGTGTCCATGGGCCTAGCCCAATGAGATGGGCCCAATAGCCTATCTAAACTACACAATGACTTAGGACATTGGTAGATAACCTACTAACCTAGGTACATTACTCAAATAAAGGGAAAATTACATGATTAAGACTCAAAGAAAAATACATGACTCGACTCACAAACACTTGAGGAACATAATGGCGCTTGCCGACGAACAATCCGAGTCCGGAGAAAATGTGGAGGGGCAAGGGATGCCCTCATCAACGGGAGGTGATGTCCCCATCACTAAGAGGTAGGTATGTTTCAATCTAGTCAGGAGAGCTTCATACTCGGCGATATTATTGGTAGCAGGAAAACAGAGCTGATAAGTAAAGGGAATTCTAACTCCTTCCGGAGTAAGAAGAACTGTGCCTATCCCTCGGCCTTGAGAGTTGAGTGCACCATCAAAGTGCAGAGACCAAAAGGAGTGATGAGTAAGAACAGAGAGATGGCCATCAGGGAAATCATCCTGAATAGAGTATGTGCAGGGGATAGGGAGATGAGTGAGGTGTTCAACGATAGCATATCCTTTAATTTCCTTCTGAACGATTAATGTGATATCAAACTGAGAGAGGAAGCTCTGCCAGCGAGCTAACCTACTAGAAAGGACATGCTTTTCTAAGAGATAGCGGATCGGGACCATTCTAGAGATCAGCCTAACCGGGTGGGCTAGAAAATAGTGTTTTAGTTTCTGAGCTACCCACACTAAGGCGGCACAAGCTTTCTCCATGGCAGTGTACTTGGCCTCCGCCGGGTTAAATAACCTGGAGAGATAATAAGCTGCTCGCTCTTTGCCTTCATCATCTACTTGTGCTAAGACCGTCCCTAAGGAGTCCTCAATGATAGAAATGTATAGGATTAGGGGTTTTCCAAGGACAGGAGGCTGCAAAATCGAGGGATTAGACAAATACACCTTCAGATCTTCAGAAGACTTTTGACAATCTTCATTCCATTCAAACTTGACCCTGACCTTTAGCAATTCGTAAAACGGGCGGCACCTCTAAGAATGTTGGGATATGAATCTTCTAATGAATTGCAAACGTCGAATCAATCCTCGAAGTTCCGCGATGTTCTTAAGAGGAGGCATGTCCATGATGGCCTTTGCTTTGTTAGGATAAATCTGAATCCCCCTCTTACTAACTATGAAGCCTAGCAACTTCCCTGACGAGACTCCAAAAACACACTTCTTTGGATTCATTTTTAGCTGATACTCCCTAGCTCTCTGAAGCACCTTAGCTAAAATGGCGGGGTGTTCCTCTTTAGTCCTTGACTTCACCAAAATGTCATCCACGTAGACTTCCATGTAGACATGCATCATGTCGTGGAATATAGCCATCATTGCCCTTTGATAAGTGGCACCCGCATTCTTCAAACCAAATGGCATGACCACATAGCAATACGTACCCCAGGGCGTGGTGAAGGAAGTTTTCTCTTGATCCTCAGGAGCGAGACAGATTTGGTTGTAGCCTGAATAACCATCCATGAATGATAATGCTTCATACTCGGCGGTGTTGTCCACCAAGACATCTATGTGAGGCAGTTGGAAATCATCTTTGGGACATGCTTTGTTAAGATCCCTGAAATCAATGCAAATGCGTACCTTTCCATCCTTCTTGATAATTGGGACTACGTTTGCCACACACTGAGGATATAAGACCACTCTAATGAACTTGGCCTTGTATAATTTATCGACCTCTTCCTTTATCCTTAAGGCCATGTGGGGGTGAAATCTTCTTGATCTTTGTTTCACGGGCGTTGCCCCTGGTTTAAGCACTAGTCGATGTTCCACCAAGGAGGGGTCAAGACCCGGCATGTCCTTGTAAGACCAGGCAAAAGAATCGCTATACTCCCTTAGAACCTTGATTAAATTCTCTTCAACCCTTGGAGGGAGATTAGCGGCAATAATGATGGGCCTGGGATCTTCTTCAGTTCCTAGATTTATTTCCTTCGTAGGTTCATCCACTGCTGATGATGGCTCATCAAATCTCTTTAAACCTTGCACATACAAATCGGCAGTTCCATCTACGTCGCTGTCCTCAAAATCCACCGGGTCCTTTTCATCCATGACTTCATAGACTCCTAATCTGTCGTCACTCCACACCCCGCCTTGCTTCTTGTCTTCTTCGATCACAATCATCGTAGCTATGAACTCTGGGCATTTCAGAAGAGCATGACATCGTTGAGTAAGATCCTGCAAGAACCTATCAGGAACGGATTTAGAAGGACGCGCCAATGAGCGTTGCTCTGGCAAGGAAGGGTTAGACGACCTAGAATAAGACCCTACTTCTCTAGACCTGATAGACTCTACTTCCCTAGACTCGACGGACCCTACGTCTAACCTAGGAGAAAGAAAATCTAATGGGAAGAAGGCAGCAGGGGTCTCATGCCCCTGGGAGGAGGATAGAGAAAAGATAATGTAATCTTCCACTGAGATCTCTATTTCAAATTTGACATTTTTTTTTTGGAGGGGATCTGTGGAGATCATGTAGCAAGAGGGAGAGGAAGGTGGAGGAGGGAGCCTGAGAGGGTACTTGGAGGGAAAGAAGATATCGAGAAAAGGATTGGAGGAGGAGAACTAGGGAGTTGAAAGATTGCTAGGGGGACAGCAATCACAGACCCTGACGATGAGGAAGTCGGTAGGGACTTCAAACAAGAATGGATCAATTAAGACAGGAGGTGAACGGGGTATAAATTCCAATTTTTGAAAGAGAGACATGAGACGGGAAAGGGACCAAGTGAAAATAATGGGGGAGGTCCCCTTTTCCCACTGGCGGTAAGCTGGCTTCTTTGGCTGATAACATACAAGCCGTACCTCTTGATCTTTCTGGCAACTTTCTTCTTCATAGAATAACCTTGTAAATGCATGGCTACAATCAATCATATCATCAATAAGCCCTTTTGGCAACAATGGTGGACTGGCAAATACATGAGCTGCATCTTCTTTCTTGAGCTGACTTGGCTGTGCTTTCAACGTGCCTGGCTGGAGGGGGCCTTTAATAAAATGTTGGCGGTAGTCCCAGGTCAAGGGCCCGGAATCGCCCAGAATTGAGAATGAAGACTCTTAATAGCCGAGGCCCCTCTTGTTCATCTTCCTTCCTTTGGGGACTGGCTTGGTCCATCCTTGTAACTATGCGCCGAGGCCTCTCCCCGGCTGATAGCCCAATTTCAATATAATAGACCAGCCCTTTGAATCCCTGATCTTGGGCTTCTCTTTTATGTTGACTGCCACAGAGACGGGCTTGTGTGGCGCATATGCCCATGGAAAGTTCAAATCTAGCACAGAAATAATAGGCCGATTGCTAGGCCATAGGGTTGATAAGATCTTGTCGGAAATGGTCTTGACAGACTGGACCGTGGTCATGCTCTTCACCTTAACCACCCTCCCTTGGAAAGGGAATTTGAGACATTGGTGGGCAGTAGATGGTACAGTGTTGAGGTTGTCGATCCACGGATGACCCAAAATAGCCTTGAACATAGGGTCGATGTCTAGCACATAAAATTCAATCGGCATAGTGAGAGGCCCAAGCTCGGCCTGAATAGTGATCACCCCATGACATGCCCTTCGGGAGTTGTCATATGCTGCTATAGTTGTAGGGGTCGGTCTTAACAGATCTTCTGATAAATTGCAGGCTCTCAAGGTGCTGAGAAGGCAGACATTAATAGATGCCCTGGTGTCTACTAATGTCGCATCTATGCTTACTTTATTCAGAGTTATGGAGATGCATAGCGGCATTTGTCTCGCTTCCAGGGGTGCCAGTTCAGTTTCAGAAAATGTAATTACTGTCCCTTTAGAGATTGTAGCCAGAGCTGTCGGCAGGCTATCTACTGCCATATCTTTATTTACGATTACCTTCTGTAAGAAACTTCTGAGTGCCTCCTGGTGAACGGTAGACCTTTTAATCAACTCCAGCACAGAGATCTTTGCAGGTACTCTATCAAGATGATGTCACATATCATATTGTGTCCCCGGCAGCGGATCTGCCTCCTCCTGATTAACAACCTGCTTAGAGGACTGCGGATTGGGTGCGGGTGCACCAGTGGAAGGATAATTTCTGTGGAACAAACGCCCGCTCCGAAGGGCTAGGTTGTGGGCCGGCACGGCATCTGATGAGCTCAAAACAAGCGGCATAACGGGCCTGGTGGGGTGAATAATGTGGGTAGTGGAGATGATAGGTGAGGGGTTTGATGAAGGCGGGGTGATGATTGGTGCGGGTATCGGTGACGGGGTAGAGGTAGATGGATGGAAGATGATGGGTGAATGGTTGGCTAGTAACGTGGTGGTGGCGAATGTAGGTGCTGGTGGTGGAGTAGAGAGAGACGGGTTAATGGGGGAGGCGGATGGTAGGATGAGGGGTTTAGTGGACGCAGTGGATGGTGGGGTTTGATGGTTAAGTAGGAGGATGGCAGAGGGAGAAAGGCTACGATGGTTATGGTGGAGGGCCATGAGCCGTTGTACCGATGCACCATCGTCATAAGACCACCCGGCGTCGGGAGCCGAGGGTTGGACGAGATTAACTTGGGCCGGTGCCGATGATTGTGGCTGCGGAGCGGGAGGATGATTCGGCATGGGGTTTTGATAGATCCCCAAGTCTTGAATGCGCTATTGTTGTTGCTGCGGTTGCTACTGTGGTGGCGGTGCCTGTTGCTGCTGCACTTGATGCCTCGGCGACTGCCTTCTTTTCTCTTTTATTTCTACGATGGCCTTGTGCATCTCAGCCCAATCTATACGCTGCCCTTCATGCAAGTCGTATACCAAATCTTTGAATTGAAAAAATCCTTCGATAGTATGGCCAGGCTGCCTGTGGAACGTGGAATATTTTGTCTGATCAATGGCCGGGTTCCAATTAGGCCATTCCGGAGAAAGTTGAATGGCATTAATGGACATGAGAGCCAAAAATATGTCCATGAGAGACTTGGGTAATGGAATATATTGGGCTCTCTTCGGACCCAGGCGCTTGTTGTTGTTGGTGTAGCCGTTGGGTGGAGGGACATTGTAGTATTGTGGAGGTTGTTGGGATTGTTGCGGAGTAGGAAAGGTGTTTTGTGGAGCGGTGAAGGTAGGGTGAGAGTTTTGTGGAGTGGAGAAAGTGGGTTGGGCATTCTGTGGGGTGGAGAATTGGGGATTGTGAGAGTTTTGCGAGAAGCAGAATGGTGCGGATTGGTTGGGAAAGGGAAATGAAACGGCTTGCACCTACTCATTTGTTTGGACTCCCTCGGTGATGGGCCCTTGAGATTTCTTGTTGTATTTGGGCTTCTAGGCTTCAAAAAGAGAATGTATAGGGGAGTCCTTGAATTGTGTTTGAATGAACCTCACCTGGCTGTATAGTTGGTGCATATTGGATGTGTCATTCAAGGCGAGAATGTTGCGGAAGGTAGGGGTAGTATTTGATATGAGCAACTTGACTTTTTCCTCCTCCGGAATGTGACCCGGCACTTGGGCGGCCATCTGCCTCCACCTGTCAGCATAGGTGGCAAAATGTTCATCTAGTTTCATTTTCTCTACCACAAGATCTGTAAAAGAATATTCCGGGCCGACTCGATCTTAGAATCTCTGAATGAAATTTTCTTTCACCACTTTAAAGCTCTCGGCATCCTCGAGTGGTAAAGCATAGAACCACTCCAAAGCCACCCCATCTATTGATCGGCAGAACAAGTACGCCATAAGGCGATCGTCATAATGAAATTGCAACGATTCATACATAAAATCTCTCACATGAATGAAGGGATTGCTATTCCTGTCGTATTTACGGTATGTGGGGAGCTCGGACTGGGGAGGGCATCGGATGTTGTGAAAGCTAGGAACCGGAACATCTGTCAAAGATTGCAGGCCAACCCGCTTTTGAAGAAAATCGAGTTGTTGATGCATGGCAGCCCATTTATTAAGAAGCTCTTGTTCCCAAGAGGGTGCAGGCAAAGCAAGAGGAGTGGGCTCAAAGTGGGGAGCCGAAGGGTAGACCGAAGGAGCGGGAGGCCCATAAGAAGGATATTGGGCCGAAGGATGACCCAGATTGGCATGGACTGGGGCTGCCCCTTGCTGAGGGCGAGAAAAGTTAGATGGGCCGACAAGAACCTGAGGCACTAAAGGGATGGGCCTATGGGACTCGGTCTGGGTAAATGAGGGAAGGACGGTCTTCCCTTTATCAAGAACCTAGTGGGCCGATCCAGAGGATTGGCCTGCCTCTGTTGGCACTCAAAATATGCTCGATGGCGATCAAGCCTGAATGACAAGAATGATACGGTCCACTGAAGCAAAGAAGCCGAGGAAGGCCAATAACAAAGGGTCTTATCAAGCTACTGGAACCTTAGGTCACCTAGTACGATCACCAGGGACGTCACCTCAGGAGGAGCGGAAGAATTCACAACAAACCGACAATGTCATCGGGCCTGTCCAATGAACCGGTATCGACTTAGTCGCGTCGCATATACAATATTCATCGTCCGACCAAGGACGAGAATGCTCCCGGTGGTTCGCCACCTGACAAGAGACCCACCTGAGGTGATAGAATGTCTCTGGACCTTCAGACTAAGGAACCAAAGGCTCCATCAGCAGAAGTCCCGGACAACCCGGCACGGGTACGACTCCTCTGCAAAGTAGTGAAGTCCCGCGATCAATGATACCCAAGAGGGGGGTGAATTGGGTGTTAACAAATTTTAAGAAAACTTTTGGCCTTTTTGAAGAATGTGATAAAACACTACTTAAGAGATACAAATCTATTCAATCACAAGTTGGATTTATCAAAATCTAATTAGTGATGAGATAGATTATGCAAGATGAACAAGAATAAAACTTGAATAACAAAGCACACTAACACTCACGTAGAATGGAGGTAGAAGAAAAGAACCAAACCACACAATTCAAACCATAGTGCACATCGGTTTTTAAGGTGGTTCGGATGCAACGACAGTAATCCTACGTCCACCCCTCACCAAACCCGGTGAGGCTTCACTCGGGGATAAATCCCCAAACAGAGACGACGCTCCAACCACACACGTAGAACGACGCCTACACACACACACACGGGGACGCGCCCCAATACACACACACACACGGAGACGATGTCTCCAACACGATCCGACAACCGGATCACCAACACAAACACCCGCTGCCACAAGTGCTGCAATCCACACACAAGAGACAGAACGAATCTAAATAGACCCACACACACATAAACGCAGATCTAGGAAGATCCATGCACACACACTAATCAAATACGACACACCAGGGATCCAACAACGATCCACACACACATAAGTTCTTCAGTTTATGACGAACGCAAATACAACACCAAATCATAAAGACGACGAGGCTTAGTTTAGAAAACTCATGTTTTGGGTTCCCCTTGAATGCATGTTGCGGATCTTGAACGTATCTTCAATCTTCACTTGATCGGAGCTTCAATCCGTGCTTGCTTAGCTTTTCTCCTTTCTTGCTTGCATGGCTTCTCTTCTTTCTCCCTTAGGCACTCTTCTTGGAATCCTTGGTTGCTTGCTTGGCTCTTCTCTTCCTTGGAGGAGGTTGGTTTCAGATATGCCTTCAATGGGTTGAGAATGGATGAAGAACACTTGCTGCACGGAGTACTATTCACAACTACAGTACCCTTCTTCTTCCTCCTTGGACAGCACCCTCTTGATCTCCCTTTGAAGCCCTCTTAGATGGTTCAAAGCATGACATGTCCTTAAACAAGTTCAATGCTCACTTTTGAAGATTACACATGAGATGCATTTATGAACCATGCAAAAAAGACTTAACGAACCTTCAATTGCAAGCCACATTCAAGCTAAAGGGTTTCATGTTTAAGGTGCATGAATGAGGTGTATTAAGAAGAGGTATATGAGATACACATGGTGAGATCGATGCTAAGACAATGTAAGAGTCTCACCAATGGTTCTTGACAGTAAGTGACATATGCCACCTGTTTTGAATGGTAGAGAAGCAAGGTGATTATCCACACGTTTGGTTTACCGGACGACTGCCATGAGATTATAAGTTTGATCCTGCAAGTAAGATAGTCAAGGTTAATACCACGCTTGTTCACATTAAGGAGTCTTGTTCACATTAAAGAGATTATGAAACATCTTGCCTCTTGTAAAACCAACATATGCAAATCAAGGATCAAGACTATGTAACCGTTGCCATTTGCCATCTTAACCAACATAGATAACAAGAGCATGAATGTGCACAGTCATCAAGAATATGCGCAATCAACCATAAGTTTAGTTATCATCAAAATCATAACTCAACAATCATCAAAACCATAAGTCAACAAGAGCATGAATGTACACAGTCATCAAGAACATGTGCAATCAACCATAAGTTTAGTTATCATCACTTAATCACACATTAAGTTTAGTTATCATCAAAATAATAACTAAACAATCACAACAATCATCAAAATCATAACTCAACTGTCACGTCCCGATGCGGAATATCGGGACTGGCAGTAGAAATGAGTAATAATAATATTAATAATATGTTTATTTCTAGACATGATATGTTAAAGCTAAAAGATCGCACATCACCATAAATAGAACTCCTCCATTCATTAAATAGCACATAACCAAACCATGTTCCAAACTACAAAGATCTCACTTAACATAATCTTTGACAACATCCACTCAACACTATTACATTGGCTAACTTCAAATTACAACTCTTCAAAAATACTCTTAAATACAAATAGACTCCACACCTATAACTAGTTTCACAGGCTTCTATCAGGTTCACTCCATGGACGTCACTCTTGTCCGTTCCCATCAGATTGCGAGGTCTCACATGAGCTACCTGAAAAAGGGAGAAAAACTAGGTGAGCGAACGCTCAGTATGTAATAACAGGCAAGTTTAAGTAATTAACCAATTGAATTGCATGTTTGAGCGCGTAAATAAAGAACGAAAGGAAATAACTATGTAACAAAATAATGAAAAGAAAGCAAGAACATGATATCATCGAGAATTTGGCCAACAAGCAAGATCTAACCAAGTCAAGAGAATTCAAGTAAGAGATTATTGTCTTAGACATCACACTAATCATGCACTCGGTTCAATGCCTCACCATGTCATTCAAACTCCCCGGGGCACAAGTACTTTTCGGGCGCTCCTCCCAGGACCAGACTGGACCCTTATGATGCGTTGGCATTGATTTGTTGGATCCAAGATCCCAAGTTATGTCTAGACATTAATCAAGTTAAATGGCCAAAACTCCAAGATATGGAACTTACCAAAGTTTCAAGGGTAAGTTGAAGTAGACATCATGTCTGGAAGGTTCAAGTTATCAAGAACCAATCAGGTCCTTGGATTCAACACAAAAAATCACGGAAATCACTTATGGATGATAAGCGGTCATAACAGGGCCGCTCAAGCAATGCACGGTCTAAACTGGACCGTTCAGGATAGAGATAGCTTAGGACTAGCCAT
The DNA here is from genome assembly GCA_022559845.1 of Amorphophallus konjac. NCBI lineage: Eukaryota > Viridiplantae > Streptophyta > Magnoliopsida > Alismatales > Araceae > Amorphophallus > Amorphophallus konjac. The sequence continues at coordinate 175,257,492 of CM040126.1, read as the reverse complement.
ACCGAAGTCAAAGGATACACGGTCCATGTAGGGCCACTCGAGTAATTGAACGGGTGAAAATGGGCCGCTCAAGACTAGTAGAGCTGGAAGCCCAAGAACAAGATAAACGGTCTATATAGGGCCGTCCAACAGACAGACAGTCCAATAAGATCCGCGCTATAACATGGGCGGTTCCAGTAGGTCCGTTCCACTTAAACAACTAGAAGTCTACCCAAACGGGCTCCGGGCTGCCATAAGTGGGGCAGAACTGAACAAGGGTCCAGCCCACACTCCACTGGTCAACCTAGGGCTTATTGGGTCGATCCAAACACAAGTTGGTCGAAGATAGATCAAGGTTAAACGACCAATGTAAGTGGCACTTGGCCAGGGATGCACGGTTCGTTATGGGCCGCCCAGGATGATGAACGGTCCGTTTCGGGCCACGCAATTCTCAGGGGGTCCAAGTCGAGCCGTGACTTACAATACGATAGTTCAATCGATTCGATCACGTACATAGGTTCAAGTCTTGATGGTACAACCTGCCCTGCATCCTAGTGGGAATCCCAGGCTCGCGGGGGCTTACGGAGGTCCCGTAATGAAGGTCCTAGTCCGACGGAAGGAATATCCGGCGGAGAGTCCCAAACATTACAAGGAAATAGGGTTAACAAAGCATCGAAAACCATTGAGACGGTCAATCAATCCTACCGGAGTAGAACGACTATCATACAACCCTAATAAAATTTTCAATTTAATAATGAATCACGATTAATATTAACATTGAAAAAGATGATCCAAGGTCAAGATGAATAAATCAGCAAGATTTATAATCATTACTGTTATAATTTTTTAGAGTTTTTATGCATATTGCTAACTTACATTTAACCATTAATCTACCATCATAAATCATGTGAAAAAGATAACTTAATAAATTCTGTAAAGATGGACGGTCCAGTATGGACCTTTCATCATCCTCAGCGGTCGCACGACAGGCCGTTTATCCCCCTCAAGTCAGAAGACCTTCTGGACATGAGCGGTCTGTAATGAGCCGCTGGAGAAGATGAACGGTCAATAACTGGCTGCCTGACAGATGGGCGGTCTAGGTGAAGCCGCTCTTCCCAGAAACATAACACGAACCAGAGAACATAAACGGTCAGTAACATGCCGCCTAACTAGGTTGGGCGGTCTATCGCGAGACCGTACAAGTCAAAAACGCTCAAGTCCCCCTTTCGCCCTACCCGCCTTCGGCGAGTTGGCTAGGGTTACAAAGAATTGCTAAATACGCATAGCACAGAGCATAATAATTAGGGCTTTTGGATTCAAAAGAAAGAGCACGAAAAGTTTTACAATGAAGCATGCTCAATTTAATCTTTAGTGCTTGCAATCCCTACTTAAACGAGATGGAACAAGTATAACCCTAGATATGACATGCTTCTACTAAACCCTAAAATTCTCGCATGATACTAAGTAACTTTTAGGGCTTTTACAGTCATTAGAAAGGGCACTCGATGCTGGTTCTAATCATATATAATACTTAAGGTTTGGCTTGCTATAACCTACCTTAAATGGAGGAAGAAGGAAGAAGAGGGACGACGACACGCTAAGAACACCTCGCCGGTGATCGTCGGAATCCGCCCTCGTCCACGATCCTTGTCGACCGCCACAACACCCAAACGAAAATAAGGTTCCTGAGGGTCATTTTTATAGGTCACACAAGGTCTAGAGTCTTCTATTCGAGGAGATAGAGTCCACTCAACATGGACGTGCGCGAACCGCGCGGATAGGGTTAGCCGCCGCCTTATCAACCAAAATTCACTTTCTAGGGTTAGGGTTTCGGGGAGAACTAAGAGAGGAAACGATCTTCTCATCCTAGCCTTCCATTTGGATCTGATCTCAGCCTAAATGATCAGGTATTGGGCTCAAATTTTGCGTTTTAAGGTCCAATTAGATCAAGTGTGGATTTGGGCCTTAATCAGTTGATTTGGCCTAATTACGGATTTCATTTGGGTCGGTCACAGAAGATACTATTATTAAACATTTTATCCTCTACAAGATTCTAAATTTTCCAGATTTTTACGAAATAGTCAAAATTTAACTTATTCTATTTATTAAGGATTTTCTAATTAATTTCTTATAAATTTTCTAAAAAAATTTATTTGTTAATAAATCGGGATATTACACCCTCCCCCACTTCAAAGAATTTGGTCCTCCAAATTCACTACACTTTAACACGATGGGGAGTGGAACAACTCATCTAGAACAAGTCGGGATACAGCTTTCGCATGGTATTTTCTGACTCCAAAGTAGCTTCTTCAGTTCCACGCCGACTCCATTGCACCTTGACCATAGGTATAGACCGGTTCCTGAGCTGTTGCTGCTTACGATCTAGAGTCTTAACAGGTCTCTCTTCATAACTTAAATCTTCTTTTAACTCAAGATCCGCATGCTGAATGACATGAGTAGGGTCATATACGTACTTTCTCAACATCGACACATGGAAGACATTGTGTACTCCAGATAACTGAGGTGGTAGTGCCAGACGGTACGCAACCTCCCCCACTCTTTCCAAAATCTCGAATGGACCGACATATTTGGGACTTAGCTTGCCTTGAATGCCAAATCTTCGGATTCCTCTTGTAGGAGAAACTTTCAAAAACACATGTTCACCAACTTGAAATTTCAAGTCCCTCCTTCTGTGGTCTGCATAACTCTTCTATCTCGATTGTGCTACTTGCAATCGGTCTCTAATAATACGAATATTCTTTGATGATTCAGAAATAAGATCTGCCCCCAGCCATTACTTCTCACCAACCTCGTTCCAACATAATGGAGATCAACAGCTTCTTCCACACAGAGCTTCAAACGGAGCCATCTGAATGCTGGACTGATAACTATTATTATAAGCAAATTCAATCAAGGCTAAGTGATCACTCCAACTACCTCTGAAATCAATTATGCAGGCTCTCAATATATCTTCCACTATCTGGTTGGTTCTTTCCGTCTGTCCGTCTGTTTGTGGATGAAAAGCAGTACTAAAATTCAGACGGGTTCCCAAAGATTCTTGCAATCCCTTCCAAAAATGTGAAGTGAATCTGGGATCTCTATCAGACACAATACTGACCGGAATACCATGGAGTCGCACCACTTCCTTCATATATAAAGCTGCTAAAACATCAATAGTCCACTTAGATTTAATGGATAGGAAATGAGCGGACTTTGTCAATCTGTCGATGATCACCCAAATTGCATCAAATCCGCTACGAGTCCTAGGGAGACCCATAATGAAATCCATGCCAATACTCTCCCACTTCCATTGAGGTATGTCTAGTGGTTTCAACTTCCCTGCAGGTCTGAAATGATCGGCCTTAACTTGCTGACACACCAAGCATCTACTCACAAATTCTGCAATTTCCCTTTTCATATTTGGCCACCAGAAAGATCTCTTCAAGTCCTTAAGCATCTTCGTACCTCCAGGATGAATGGTATATCGGGATCTATGAGCTTCCTCGAGGATCTTGTTCTTAGATTCGGCCACATCAGGTACACAAGTCCTTCCCTGAAATAACAGTCTGCCATCGTCAGCTATCATGAATTCCGGTCTGCTACTTAAGCTCTCCTTGATTTCTACCAACTCTAGGTCATTGTCTTGCAAGGACTTGATTTCTGTCAATAATTCTGGTTTAAGCTGAATCTGAGCAATCATGACTCGATCCTTGTCAACATTAATATCCAACCCGACTAATTGCTCCAACAGCTTCCATTCTTGCGTCATGAGACTTGACAATTTAGCCATTGGCTTGCGGCTTAGGGCATCCGCCACCACATTACCCTTCTCGGGATGATATTCTATAGAGAAGTTGAAATCTTTTAGATACTCCAACCATCTCCTCTGTCTCATATTGAGCTCTTTCTGAGAAAATAAATACTTCAAACTCTTGTGATCTGAAAATACTGTGAATGTCTCTCCATATAAGTAATGCCTCCATATCTTCAAGGCAAAAACTACGGCTGCTAGCTCCAAGTCATGGATAGGATAATTCTCCTCATACTTTCTCAACTGACTGGAAGAATAGGCTATCACTTTCCTGTGCTGCATCAGTACGCAACCTAACCCAATTCCCGAAGCATCGGTGTACACCACGAAGCCTCCTTCTCCTGATGGTAAAGTTAAAATAGGGGCAGTAGTTAAACATTCCTTCAAAGTCTGGAAGCTTTTCTCATAATCTTCCGTCCAATCAAACTTATTCTCCTTGCGGGTTAATCTTGTTAAGGGTACCGCAATCTTAGAGAAATCTTTAATAAACCTCCGATAATATCCTGCCAAGCCTAGGAAGCTTCTAACTTCTGTTACACTAGTAGGCCTATCCCAATCTTTAACTGCCTCTACCTTCGACGGATCAACAGAAATACCTTCTTCCGTAATGATATGCCCTAGAAAGGACACCTCTTGTAGCCAAAATTAACACTTGCTAAACTTGGCGTATCACTGATGGTCTCTCAATAATTGTAACGCCATCCTCAAATGTTCAGTATGTTCTTCCTTACTCTTAGAATAAATCAGAATGTCATTAATAAACACTACGACCCATTGATCCAGATAGGGCCAGAATGCATCGTTCATCAACTGCATGAAAGCTGCAGGTGCATTCGTTAGTCCAAAAGGCATTACAATAAATTCAAAGTGCCCATACATGCTAAGCTGTCTTATAAATATCCTCCTCCTTAATCCGCAACTGATGATAGCCTGATCGAAGATCAATCTTAGAGAAATACTGAGCTCATGCTATCTGATCAAATAACTCATCAATCCTCGGCAATGGATATTTATTCTTTATAGTCAACTGGTTCAGTTGCCGATAATCAATACACAACCTCATCGAGCCATCCTTCTTCTTTACAAATAACACTGGAGCCCCCCACGGGATTGTACTTGGACGAATAAACCCCTTCTCAAGTAATTCCATTAACTGCTGCTTTAATTCCCTCAGCTCCATAGGACACATACGATAAGGAGCCTTAAAAATAGGGGTCACGCCAGGAATTAGATCAATAGAAAACACATCTTCCCTCTCTGGTGGAAGACCTGGCAATTCCTCAAGAAAAACATCCGAAAAATCTCGGACAACAGGAATGATCTTAATATCGATCTTCTTCTCAGGGGTCACATAAACAAAGGCTAAAAATGCCTGACATCCTCTCCTCATCAACTTATCGGCTCGGATGGTCGAGATAAGTGGCACAGATCTATGGTGCCTAACCCCTATAAAGGAAAGTCCAGGGTGCCTAGAAAAAGACACAGAGCTGGAACTACAATGAACATTGGCCTCATGCTTAGCTAACCAATCCGCTCCTAGAATTACATCATAATATTTCATATCCATGCATACTAAATCAGCCGACAAATTCTTTTCATTAACCATAATCTTGCTAGAAGGATAAAAATATTTAATCGCTGATCTAGAACCAATAGGAGTTGATATCTCTAAGGGGGAATTCATCAAAATCAGCTTCATAGCTAATGTCTTAGCAAAACTCTGAGAAACAAATGAATGAGTAGCACCGGTATTGAAAAGAACAAAAGCTGGCTTTCCATGAACAACGAGAGTACCTTCCACAAGTCCACCCTCCTCGGTGGTGCATGAATCCTCCTCTTGTAGGGCCTGGAGCTTGCCCTGCTGCTTCTTGCCGCCTTGAGGTTTAGTCGGGGTAGCTTGCTCGGATAAGAGAGGACATTCTTGAATGCGGTGGTCCCTACTCCCGCAACGCAAACAGGCGCCCACCTTGCGCCAGCACTCTTCCATCTTGTGATCGGGGCGGTCACAATACTTGCATATGCCCTTAAATGGAACAATCGGGCCAGGCTTCTTGTCTTCATTCTTTGGCATTTTCCCCTTCCATGAACCAGACCCGCCATTGGGCCTCTTCTTGTTATTCCCGGGTTTAGCACTCCCGGAACCAGTAGGTTACTCCGTTTTAATATTCTTCCCACGGATTTTCTCCGTCATTTCCAAGGTATCTTCTAAAACTTGGGCCTTTCTTACCATCTCTGCATAGGTTTGAATCTCCATTGGCGCCAACTGGTTAATATAATGCAACTTCAGCCCATTTAGAAAACGTTTCGCCTTCATCTTCTCTGTAGAAATCAAACGTGTAGCATAACGAGAGAGTCTATAAAATTGAGCTTCATATCCCGCCACAGATAAACTCCGCTGCTTTCTTCTCTTGGATTTTATCGGAAAAGTACTTGCTATTGAAGAATTCTTCAAATTCCTTCCACGAAATTTGTTTGTCACCGAGGGTCACCTTTACTGACTCCCACCAAGTCCTAGCATCCCGTTCCAACTGGAAGGTTGTTAAAAGCACACGCTCCTAGTCGCTGCATTGCATAACTTCAAAAATTCTCTCCATCTCCTTAAGCCAGTGTTCGGCCTCATCGGGATCAGTTGAACCTCCAAAACGTGGGGGATTCATCCCACAAAAATTCCGGAGTAGATCGCCAGCACCATGATTTGCCGCTCCACCTTGGGCCACTTGTTGTAAAGCCCGCGTAAGTCCTTGGACCATCCGCTGCATGTCCCGCCACTGCGCACGCTCAGCTGCCATCAGAACGTCCTACACAAAAAAAATTTATCTTAAGTTCATTTAAGAGAAAGAGTTTAGAGTTGATTATTAACTCAACCCAAGTCTCTACCCAAATTCTCACTAGGTTTGGTCCTTTGACTCACAACAAGGGTATAGGTTCTACGACAACACTTAAAATCCTAGAACCTAAATAACCTAGGAATATTAGAAACCTAAGCTCTGATACCACCTAACTGTCACGCCTCGATGCGGAATATCGGGATTAGCAGTAGAAACGAGTAATAATAATAATAATAATATGTTTATTTCTAGACATGATATGTTAAAGCTAAAAGATCGCACATCACCATAAATAGAACTCCTCCATTCATTAAATAGCACATAACCAAACCATGTTCCAAACTACAAAGATCTCACTTAACATAATCTTTGACAACATCCACTCAACACTATTACATTGGCTAACTTCAAATTACAACTCTTCGAAAATACTCTTAAATACTAATAGACTCCACAACTAGAACTAGTTTCACAGGCTTCTATCAGGTTCACTCCACGGTCGTCACTCTTGTCCATTCCCATCAGATTGCGAGGCCTCACCTGAGCTACCTGAAAAAGAGGGGAAAACTAGGTGAGCGAATGCTCAGTAGGTAATAACAGGTAAATTTAAGTAATTAACCAATTGAATTGCATGTTTGAGCGCGTAAATAAAGAACGAAAGGAAATAACTATGTAACAAAATAATGAAAAGAAAGCAAGAACATGATATAACCAAGAATTTGGCCAACAAGCAAGATCTAACCAAGTCAAGAGAATTCAAGTAAGAGATTATTGTCTTAGACATCACACTAGTCATGCACTCAGTGCAATGCCTCACCATGTCATTCAAACTCCCCGGGGCACAAGTACTTTTCGGGCGCTCCTCCCAGGACCAGACCGGACCCTTATGATCCGTTGGCATTGATTTATTGGATCCAAAATCCCAAGTTATGTCTAGACATTAATCAAGTTAAATGGCCAATACTCCAAGATATGGAACTTATCAAAGTTTCAAGGGTAAGTTGAAGTAGACATCATGTCTGGAAGGTTCAAGTTATCAAGAACCAATCAGGTCCTTGGATTCAACATGAAAAATCACGGAAATCACTTCTGGATGATAAGAGGTCATAACAGGGCCGCTCAAGCAATGCACGGTCTAAACTGGACCGTTCAGGATAGAGATGGCTTAGGACTAGCCATACCGAAGTCAAGGATACACGGTCCATGTAGGGCCACTCGAGTAATAGACATAACTGATCGTAATCGATTTATTAGCTGAGCGTGTTCTGCATGTGCATCGTGTGTGACCATTCCTCTCAAATAGTCTAGTGGCCGGGGAGAGGGGAAATTCACCATCAGCATCTCTGAATCACCACGGGGTCAAAGGGTCATGTCCATTCATGATACGAATCCCCTATGACCCAGGAGGTGAACATTGATACGGGTTTTAACCAAATATCAAATCCACTATCCTTGGGGATATTGTGGTGACTATGGGATGTGTGCCCCTCGTAGGCTGGCCTTCGGGGTTTTCTTCCCTATTAGTCGTCCCTTTTCCAGATTATGAGTTGACTATGGGTCGTGTGCCCCTCGCAGGCTAGCCCTCGGGGTCCTCGCCTCCCTCATTGGTCACCTTATCCGATTGTGCTCAACCCACGGAACGATGGTGCCCCTGGTAGGCTGGTCATCGGGGTTTCCTATCCGTTTGGGTCTGCCGACCGCCGTTGTGCCACCTGGCATTAAGGAGCTTACCCTATACGTGGGTATGCCTCCTCATTTCCCCCGCAATCGTCAAGAGAGGGGGAGGTGCTGCCAAAATTCCTCTAGACTTATTGACTGGTTGCCCTCATAATTCGGACTCAACAAGATATGTTTTCAAAACAATTAACTTTCATGCTCGAGTATGAACCTCGCACGAGTCTCAACCCTGTCTCAAGGGCATCCTGGACCTCAATTCAATCATCAATCAACTCAATACATCTTAATAAACTAAATAAACTCAAAATACTCAAAAATACCTCAAAAATCAACTAACCCGGTGCGGTCCTAATCCGGCGCGCCCTAATACGGTGCGGTACCTCCCCGCGCTGGAATAACCTTAGACTCAAATTCTCCATTTTTCACCTGGCCACTACCCGGCGCGCCCTATTTTGGCGCGCTATGGGCGGGGCGTGCCGGTTAAAGCCATTCCTTGGCCGCGTCGTTTCAACTCCTATTCCTACGCTACCCCACGCTGTATAACCCCTATACCTATGCTACTCCATGTCAGTTTGAATAAAGAATGCGTTTACTGCGCCGTTTTAACTCTTCTCTCATTCTCGAGCCAACCCTTGCCTTCCACGGCTGGTGTCGGTCAATGTAATCAACCATAAATCAAACAAAAAGAAGCTTTTCAGGTTTAAATCATCTGTTGTCATGCATTTGATAGTTCATGCATTAGACATAGATATACATTCTTATGTGCTTTGTTAGTGCATGCTTGCCTGAATGAGACCTCGGTATATCAAATGGCATCGATGGAAGGACGGGTCACACCGGACCGGAAGTCTTGGCTATGCGTGATGGTGGTTTTCGTACCTATGTCCTCCACCCCGTACCAAGGGCTCAAACTTAATGAGCTATGTCTGCTCTACATGATTAAGAAAATGATCAATGAATCATTCCATGTGGCCTTAAAGGCTTCATCATCATATGCATTTTCTTGCATTCTATTTCAGCCTCGAACGGCTCGTTATCTCGACAACTAATTAGAGGTTTTCCTTCTTATCGGAGGATGTAATTAACGCCATAGCCTTTATGGTATGGCGGACTTTCGGTCCCGACACGAACTTCACCCTCACCCGACTCGGGTCAGATTGAGCGCATAATAAACTCGTCACCTAGTGACTGGCACGCCCTACGCTAATAAAAAAATGAATGGTCTAGTTCGGATATAATAATAACAAAAAGATAAATGTACATCTCACCCACCAACACAGCTTGGCACACCCGGTGGGACCGATTTCTCCTCTCATCTCTTTGCCGAGATAAACGGGCCCCGAGGCCCCCCAAAGAATGCTGATCGTTTACTTATTCTATTTTGTAGGGAAAGTGATGATGGCTACTAGACTCACTGCGCTAGCCTTTGGCCCCGAAATCGTGGCCAACCATGCTGCTGACGGGTACCTGGTGGTGCCGATGATCTTTGGTTCCTTTCCACAATCGGTCGGCTTCCCCAACTTCCTGGGGGTGGCCTTCACTGACTTACTGGAGGTTGAGCCTGCAGAGCCGGTCAAGCAAGAAGCTGCCATGAAGACAAGGGCCCGCGACGCCCGAAGCTGCAAGAGTCTAGCGACAGAGCAGACTCAGTTGATTAGCTACATGGTGCATCATGTGGCCCAAGGGGCTTGCCTCGCATACCACTACAAGCCCCGGAATCTCCGCTAGGGGAGTTCCCGCCTTAGAGTTGTTGTTCCTATGACCGGACGATTGTCAGTGTCCAGGAAATCTATCCTGATTGAGGGCGTCCGGATCTTCGTAGACGAATGTGAGACCAAGCAGTTCCAGACCGGGTGGTTGCTACTGTTCCGACCCGCAACTACTTCCAGGCTCTTTCTCGGAGGAGGGTTGAGAAAGAAATAGAAGGCCGCTGAGGCCGAAGAGAGCTGGCCCCAAAGCCCAAGAAGTTTAAACAAGTCTGGGTCCCTAAAAGGGTCCAACCTGCTCGCCGAGAGGTGCCTGTCTGCTACTACTCCAAGCCCATCCAGGCGAAGAAAAAGAATGAGAGGGCGCTGGCCCCAAGAAGAGAAGAGACTGTTGCACAGCCTCCTCCCCGCAGAAGTTTTAGGGCATGTGCCCGACAAGTTGATATCCCTACAGCCGGGAGAAGATTTGAACAACATGCCGAAAGAGCTCGGCTGGCTTATATCCCTCCGGTCGGAGGTCGACAGTCATCCCCAGTCCTACATCAGGGACTAGGGCAAGAAGAAATGACCAGTATGGTCAGAAATTACTTCAGGGGTATGGGCAACCCCTCACCAGGCCAATAACGGCTGTTGCAAGTAGCCATGGTAGGAGAAGACGATTGCCCACCAATGGTAGTCGAAGAAGAAGAAGAAGAAGAAGAAAGAGGAATGACGTCGTCAGTTGACGACAACGGATATGAAGACGGCTTCTAAATTGAAGCCGATAAAGCCACTCCTCATTAGCAGGAGGAAAGAAGAGTCTCTGTTTTCGAGAGACTGACCTTCCCTCAACATCCAAAGAGGAGGGTCCATCACCGAAGGAAGGGAATGCAAGTCTTTACTTGCAATATGGCTGGAGTGTCTGGCCGATATGGAAGACAGCCTGAGGAACCTCAGGAGCTGGCTTGATTGGCCGATTGGCCCGGGCCGAGCACTCGAAGAACTGAAGCCGCAAGAGAGATGCTGGCTGCTACAGAAGGAAAGCAAGTCCTAACTGATGGGTCTACCATTTTAACTGCAAATATGGTAACCACGGAAGAAGAGGATGTGCTAATAGATACCCCGCCGGAAGGCGCATCAGGGGAAACAACAGAAGCTATTCCCACCACGGCGGCCATGGATCCGTCGGTGTTAATGATACTCCAGAGATATCAGCAAGAGATAGAGCTTCTGAAGAAGCAGCTAATGGAGAGGACAGAGCGAGCCTGGGCCTCGAAGCAGCCTGAGATGTAGGCCGAATCGTCACGGGGAGCCTTCAACCCAGGCGACTTCTCACCACTTTATACCTTGCCTCAGCCGGCAGAGCCCAGCTTGGCGACCACTCAACATCGCCCACCATCTCCTCTGATGCCACCAGTACTACCACAGGTGCACCAGGCGCCTCCGCTACTGCGTCCTCCTCCGCAGGCGACCGCCTTAGTCACCCCTTATCGGTAGTCGGCGCACTTCTACCCAGAACCGATTGATCCGACCGCCGTAAACAAGTTGATGGTGGAAAGGATGATCGAGTTGAAGCTTGCCGAGCGAAGTGAAGGCGACTACGTCGCATTTGATGCCTATCGGGTGCCATACCCGCCACATCATGCTGCCAAGCGACTCCCTCTCGGCGTCAACAAGCCACCTAAGTTCGACAAGTTCAGCGGGAAGAGATCCCCGAAGGAGCATGTCGCTTACTATATGACCGTCATGGGCTATCTGGCCACCGACGAGTCATATCTGCTGAAATTTTTTGGGTCCTCGCTAACAGGGCTCGCATTTGAATGGTATTCCAACCTCCCGGCCGGGTCGATCAGCGACTGGTCGGATATACAAAAGAAATTCAGAGAAAGATTCCATGTCACATAGAGGGAGGTCACAATGGCCAAGCTCTACTCGACAAGACAAAGGGCAGATGAAATAGCCCTTGAATACATCAAGAGGTGGAGGAACCTCGGAATGAGATGCAAGCGGCCCCCGCATCAGAAGGACGCCGTACAAATCTGCAAACAGAACCTCAGGAGAGTGGTACTGGAAAAGATGATTGGAATGGAAATCTGGTCATTCGACCGTCTGAACAATGTCGTGGCTGAGGTGGAAGCTTTCCTGGCAAGCCCTGCCCCTACATCAACTGTTGCCACTGCACTGAAGGCAAAAATAGCATAGCGGCGTTCAACGCCTAAAGAAGCAAACACTCTTGACATTAAGTCATTTGAACAACAAAAAGACAAAGGCAAGAAGGCGGTTGCCCCTCAACCTGCTAAAACCAGAGACGACCGAGAGGGCCCCTCACTCCGGGATAAAATGAAGAAGGCCTACTCCTTCCCAAAAGAAAAGACCAAGGTCATGTTCGACTGGGTGACCCAATATGATAAGGTTAATCTACCCGAACCGAAAAGGCTGGAAGACCTGAAAAGAAAAGACAGTCCAAGCTTCTGCCCCTATCACCAGATGCTGGGGCACCCGATTGAAGATTGCTATGTCTTCAAGGACATCATTGAAGGCATGGTCAAGAAAGAAGAAATAGACTTGGGGGAGTACAAGATTGACCCTCCACAACCTCATGAAGCGCCTCTGAGAAGAGCCGCGGTCAACATGATGTCCTTGTATCAGGCGTTGCCTGAAGAGACCGCAGAAGCTAGCACTCAACATGCTTATGAAGCCCATTTCCTGGCACCAATAAAAGAACAAGAGGGATGGCAGCAAGTCCCTATAATGACCAAGAAGAAAGGCACACCTCACCTTTAAGTGGGGGTGCAGATCCATGGCGTCACACCGTGACCCACTCTACCAGAGGCAGCACTTGTGTGGACCAATCCACCTGCAGTCATCAGAATATCTACACAGAACTGGAGAAGACAGACTCCATTGCCGATGGTCAAGGAGGTTAGTCCGGAGGCCCGACGGCTACATGACTATATAAACGGGCTAGATGAATATGTATAGTCCGAACTGAAACCTTTACTGGTGCGGGACCATGTCCCTTGGTAGGAATTAGAACAGCTTTCAATAAAACAGGAGCAGGAAGCTGACAAAACACCACACAAGGATGGCAGCCTGTTCTGGGGGCAAGCGCCTGCCGAAGAAAAAAAGAAAAAAAGAAGAAACGAAGAAAGAAAAGAAAAGACAGCAAGGCCACAAAGGACATAGTCCTTTCTTGCAATACCCTGTCTGCCCTTTTCAATCTGCCGGATGAGGAAGATGAGGAGGAAATATGCTTTATACCCGTCGCCGGGGCAAGCCAGGCTGAAGCAGTGACTGCTACACACGCAACCCGGTCGGGCCGAAGATGGGGGCGTCAGCCGCCCGCCAACCACAATATCATCTTTAGAGGGGAACAACCCTATAAGATACCCCCTCCAGAGGTCAGGGGTGATACAAGAAATATGAAGTGATCTAGAAGGGGAGGGGATGAATAGATCACTGTTTTCAACCGATTAAAAAATTATTGAAGAATGATTCACTTAGAACAAGTAATCTCGGAGTTGAACACACAAACACGCAGTGCGGTCAATAGCTCGAGTGGATAGAAGGCACACCACACAATCACCACAAATAATCACACGAGTACTCAGAGGTTTTTAAGGTGGTTCGGTCAGACCTCCAGTCTACCTACGTCCACCCCTCATTTCAAATCAAAGTGACGCTTCCACTAGCACCTGCTAGCAAAGCAGACTCAGTCTGCAACAACGGCTGATTCACAGCTTCACAGGGGAACACCCTCCCCTCTTCCTCCACACCCAGAGGGAACCCTAAGGACGCCAAGTCCCTAGAAACAGGAAACAATTTCCCCTTCCTCCAACCGGAGGGAACACTAGTGATCTGCAGTCACTAGAATCAGAGACCAATGTCTCTCTTCCTCTGAAGCCTAGAGGGAACACCTCTTCTTCGAGAGGGAACAATACTGCAACCTCTGTTGCAAGTGAACCAGAGAGAACACGTCTCTCTCTTCCCCTGAACACCAGGAGGAAACATAGAGAACTCTCAATCAAGAAAGAAAAATAGATAAAAATGAAAACAAGAAAGAAGGAATCCAAAACTCGGAAAATGGAAACAATGTTGCTCAAACTGAGCAGTAGACTTCGGATTTGATCCGTAAGTCAATGCCCATCTTCTGATCACTCTTCTGCTCTCTCTTCTCTCTCAACTGGAACACTCTAGTTTCTCAGGGAGGCTCTTTCTCTTCTGCTCTCACTCAAATTTCTTCACTGTAACCTCGGAGCCCCTCCTTCGTAGATGATGAGGCAGTACATTTATAAGCGATCAGGAGGGTGCATGTAAGGCGTGTGCTTCCCGCGCTCGATCCAGAACCTTCTTGCCACGTGCCCTTATAGCATTGATTCCTTTAGTATCGGATCACGTGCAGCCCAGACACCAGTGAATGTTCTTCCTCGAACCACCTTCTTCTTTTTATTTTTTTTCTTTTTCTCCTGCAAAGAAATTAAGAACATTAAAACTCAGGGCTACCAAAACTAAAACTGCATGAGGTATGTGGTAGGAATACGAAATGCACTATTCTGAGAACAACACGAGATACACACTAAAGAAGCTAACACTACAAAGAGAACGACACGAAGTATCACTATAACAAAACAAACACTATGAAGAGAACAACACGAGATACACAATAATAAAGCTAACACTACAAAGAAAACGACACGAAGTCAGATGAGAACAGCACGAGGTGAGAAGGAAATGACACGGAGTAAAATGGTAGTAAAACACGCGATCAGAGGAAACCTAGACGAGGATAGAAGGAACCAACACGAAGACATAAAACACGACTCGAATACAAGATTGCTCGAACTAACGAACGACTCGAAGTCGAGGATGACACGAAACGACACGGACTGAAACCAACTCGAAGACGAACATAGAAACTGACACGAAGTGGTCACAAAGCAAGAAAGACACTTGCAACGTACAGCCTTCATATGATGTGAGGTGATGTGAAGACTTTGCGTTCAACTGGATGTATAGACTTGGAACGGCTTCAAGGCAACGTAATCGAATGTATGGACTTTCACAAGGTATAGACTTGCCAAAGAACTGGACGATGTACAGACTTTGAACAAGGCAAAGTCTGTACAGACTTGAGGGTTCACAATGTATATACTTTGGCAAGACAATGGTTGTACATACTTGAAGAGAATACCAATGTATAGACTTCAAAGTTCAGCGGCCAAAGAATAGACTTGGAAACTTAAACTAGTGTATGGACTTAGCTTCGAACAAGCTAGAGTGCATTTGTATGGACTTTGAAGACTGAAGCATGACGCTAAGACAATGTGTAGACTTTGGCTTGGGACGAAGATAAAGATGAGGCTGTATAGACTTGGCTAGAACATAAGACACGAAGACGTAGGGGTGACACAGATGGAGCGACACGAAGACAACTAACAAACATAGTGGGAACAACACGACGTACAAAAGGACAACACGGAGTGTAGTGAACACAAACAACACGAAGTATGAAGGGAACATTATGGACATGCAAGGTATTATCTCATGGCAGTTTTCCTGTTAATCATGGAAATTTTAAATGCATAACATTACTGAAGATATCTGATTAAAATAACAATATTTAACATAGTGATGCTCATCATCAAAACACTAGGGAAGTCACAAAAGTCCAACAATCTCCCCCTTTTTGATGATGGCAACACTATATTAAATAACAGAGATGAAGTGCATGAAGATAAGCTGTGAAAATAAGTAATGCAGACACACAACACACTCGCTAAGCAATGCAGACACACAACACACTCGCCTCCTCTGACGACTCCCAAGAGCTCCCCCTGAACACAACATCTACTTTCCTCGCTCCCCCTGAACACAACATCTACTTTCCTCTGACTAGATAACTCAGGGCACTTATCTTTCGCTCCCCCTCAGCAAAGCACAAGCAAGGCACTAGCAAGACACTCTCCCCCTTTGACATCATCAAAAACTAGGGGCAGGTCTGAAGATATCACGAAAAGAAAATTGCTGACAGTGGAGAGAAAACAATAGAGAGTATGGCTGATAAAGGAGAGTTATTGAGATGTTTAAGTAATTTAAAAAGCCATTAATTTTATGTGAGAATTTTGAGGATCAGTTAGTCAAACTGTGTGCAAAATGGTGAATGAAGATTTGCTCCATACACAGAACCAGATTCTAAGCAAGTAAGGTATAAGATACCAGTATGGCCAGAGTAAGTCTTTACTCAGAGAGTATAAAGCAAGGAAGTCAGGAAAAATAAAGACCTGTGGTATTGAAAACAAACAAACCAAGACCTAAATGCCAAGTGAGCAGGATCTTGATACCAAGAGGAAGAAAATTTTTCAAAGATGGTCAAGATCAAAGATAAATCCGTCAAGTACACCTTTGACATTAGGGAGACACCTTGTTTAGAGGCAGGAATCCCCAGTTACTTGGTGGCAAGACCACCTTACCCCTTCTGACAAGAGGACAGAGATAGTATTCTAACTGGTGTTGACATTAAGGTGACACCTTTACCAGAGGCCAGACACCCCAGTTACTAACCAGATATGTACCATAGCTCTGTATGATCAAGACAGCTAATTAAGCCTGATTTATACTGCCATCTTATGACATGGGATTCGTTCATTTCATTGATGAAAGTCCCAGTTTCTCAATGAACAGTTAACAAGGTTGTTAAAACTTCTTTCATGAATTTTTCATTAAACTGCACTTGAAACCTTGTAAATTAGTCTTGATTCAGTTTGAGAACAATACACCAGCTCCAAAGTTTTTTTCAGACAAAAGCACTATATACCTCATTTCGGACTTAACTAGACTAAGTAGGTATGCTATACTGGCTAGATCATAAGTCAGTTACAGTGTAGGAAGATAGTCTTGAATTCAGATTTTGAACTGAGTGGGACTAACAACTGAAATTCCAACAAGAAATTAGATGAACAGTCTTAACGGATAAAACATTCAAAAATTTCTTTTATCCACCTACTCAAACTGATTCTCTTATAAGGTCAGCAAAAGTCCGTTCAAAGTATGTTCAGATTTGCCCAAAAGAGCATGACACCAATTATTAATCTAGCTCCCCCTGAGACCTTGACTCCAACTCAGACTTAACTAAGACATACCTCGAAACACCTCAAAGAAAAACAAAGTGATATCAATCAATACGAGTGAATCAGCAAACACTCATAATGAGGTTATTTTCAGCAACAGGCAACGAGCATAGATAAGCATAATAGCACATGACAGATTATTCAGAGATCAATTATTCAATCATGAAATTCTATAAATACCTAATTCTCTGCGCAATTGCTAAATTTTTCAGTATCCAGTGGCTTAGTGAAAATATCTGCAATTTGTGAGTTAGTGCCAACATGGATCAATTCAAAGGTCTTCCTAGCTACTTCATCTCGAATAAAATGATGCCTGATTTCGATGTGTTTAGTTCGAGAATGAAGTACAGGATTCTTTGTAATGTTTATTGCACTAGTATTATCACAAAAGATGGAAGTGTAACCTAGCTCAACTGAGTAATCCAGAAGCTAGTGTTTTATCCATATAACCTGTGTGCCACAGCTCCCTGCTGCCACATACTCAGCTTCAGCAGTAGAAAGAGCCACAGAGTGTTGCTTCTTGGATCCCCAAGAGACTAGGCAACCTCCTAAAAATTCGCAGTGACCACTAGTACTTTTTCTGTCCAATTTACATCCTGCATAATCTGCATCTGTATATGCAATGAGATCTAAACTACATGATGCAGGATACCAAAGACCTAAATCATGGGTAGCAGATAAGTATCTAAAGATTCTTTTTACAGCTGCCAAATGTAATTCAGTAGGCCTAGACTGGTATCTGGCACACATCCCTACACTAAATTGAATGTCAGGCCTGGATGCTGTTAAGTAGAGGAGTGAACCGATCATACCTCTATATAATTTAGCATCCACCTCTTTACCATTTTCGTCTGAATCCAGTGAGGAGTTGGTGCCCATGGGTGTTGAGATGGTCTTGAGGTTGGTCATCCCAAACCTCTTCAGCATCTCCAGGGTATACTTGGTTTGATTTATGAAACAACCATCCTCCATCTGTTTGACCTGCAGCCCAAGAAAATACTTTAATTCGCCAACTAAACTCATTTCAAATTCATGAGACATAGATTCAGAAAATTCTTTACACAATTTTGAATTGTTAGATCCGAAGATGATATCATCAACATATACCTGGACCACTATTAAATCCTTTCCGAGATTTTTGGTGAAGAGGGTTTGGTCAACCTTACCTCGAGTGTAGCCCTTGCTCAAGAGGAATTCAGAAAGTCTCTCATACCAGGCTCGGGGAGCCTGCTTCAATCCATAGAGGGCTTTATTCAACCTAAAAACCATGTTAGGCTGAACAGAGAAATTAAAACCTGGAGGTTGTTCAACATATACCTCTTCCCTCAATACCCCATTTAAGAATGCGCTTTTGACATCCATCTGCTGCAGCCGAATGTTCCTAGAGCATGCAAATGCAAGCAGAATTCGTATAGCTTCCATCCTAGCCACTAGGGCATAGGATTCATCAAAATCCACACCAAATTCCTGACTATAGTCTTGAGCTACAAGTCTTGCTTTGTTTCTAGAAATAGCTCCATTCTCATCAACTTTATTCTTGAAAATCCATTTAGTGCCAATGACATGAGTGTTATCAGATCTGGGAACTAGTTCCCATACAATATTTTTCTCAAATTGATTTAATTTCTCACACATGGCGGATACCCAAGAATCATGTCTTAAGGCTTCTTCCACAGATTTGGGTTCCACCTGAGATACCAATGCAGCTAAGTCTTGTTCTTGGATAATTCTAAAATGAGACCTTGTCCTAGGAGGATCATGCAAATTGCCTATGACACTTTCACTAGGGTGGTCTTTGTGAAATATTATCTCACCTGAGGGTTCACCTACCTCAGCTGCTCCTTCTTGCTGTGAGTTTTCTGGTTGAGCAGCTGGCTGCATCTCTTCTTCTTCAATTCTCTCCAAGAAATCTCCCTCATTAGATGGCTCCCTGTCATCATTCATCACTTTGTTAGAGAAATCATTTTCATCAAACACTACATGCGGTGTTTCTTCAACAGTTTGATCATCTTTATTGAAAACTCTGTAGGCCCTTGAGGTTTCTGAATATCCGAGAAAAATTCCAGGAGAGCTTCTAGCTTCAAATTTGCCCAAACCATTCTTACCATTATTGTGAATAAAACATTTGGAGCCAAAAACTTTAAAGTAAGAAATGTTTGGCTGCTTACCCTTGAGAGGTTCATAAGGAGTTTTCCTATGAGTAGGTCTTACCAAGGCTCGGTTTAGAATGTAGCATGCAGTATTCGCAGCTTCAGCCCAAAATCTCCTTGGAAGTCCACTCTCAATTAGCATAGTCCTGGCCATTTCAATGATTGACCTGTTTCTTCTCTCAATAATTCCGTTCTGCTCCGGTGTCCTGGGGGAAGAGAATTTGTGAGTCACTCCCTCTCTTGAGCAAAATTCAGAAAATGAAGAGTTCTCAAACTCTCCTCCATGGTCAGACTGAATTGTAATGATGTTATGTTCACCTTGCAATTTGATTTTATTGAAAAGTTCTTCAAAGTGAACAAAGGCATCATTTTTATTTGCTAAACAAAACAACCAAGAAAATCTAGTGAAGTCATCAACTATGACTAATTCATATCTCTTACCTGACAAACTTTGTATGCGAGTAGGACCAAAGAGATCCATGTGCAAGTGCTGCAGTGGTTTAGATGAAAGACTCTCAATTCTCAACTTAAAAACTGCACGAGTCTGTTTACCTTGTGCACAAGCATCACATAGCTTGGACCCTAACTGAAATCTTATTTGGGGCAAACCTCTAACTAGGTTATGCTTAGACAGTTTATTTATTGTAGACAAACTAGCATGGCCTAGATGCCTATGCCAGTCAAAAGCAACCAGTTCAGAATTAGCAGACATGCACAAGTGAGTTTCAGGATTATCATCCAGGTCTACGATGTATACATTGTTTACTCTATGACCTTTGAACATGACGTTATCAGAATTCAGCTCAAAAATAGTGCAGGAATTGTGGTCAAAGAGTACCTTGTGTCCTTTGTCGCAGAGTTGACTTATACTTATCAAGTTGTGCTGAAGTCCTTCTACAAGATACACATCTTCAATGGAGTTAGTAGAGGACTTACCAACAGTACCAATTCCAATTATTCTTCCTCTGTTATTTCCACCGAATTTGACCAGGCCCCCAAACTTCATTTTCAGTTTGCTAAATTTGGACCGGTCTCCTGTCATGTGCCTGCTACAGCCGCTGTCAAGATACCACTTGTTATGTTCAGCTGCTAGGCTAACCTGCGAAAGTTCAAACAAAGTAATGTGGGACCCAATTCAAATTGGGTCCAAGGATAGTTTTCAATTTATCCAAATCACACTTAGGAGCCCACATTTGTTTTACTGTTCTTTTCAAAGATTTCATGTAGATTGATTCTTCCTTCTTGGCATTTCTCAGTGGGTGTTGAATGAGCCTATTCCTATTAAAATTATGCTGTTTCCGAGTAGAGAAATTGTTGTTTGGCCTCTTAGAGGAAACACGTGTGTGCTGAGCATAATTCATGTAACCATTTTTATTCAAATGAAAATTGTGCTGAAGGTGGTGCATGTTCGCATGCTTTCCTTGATAACTATCATGCTGAATTTTCTTAGCGAAACTGTTCACCTTTCTAGTGACATCAATAGGAATGGTCGTGTGAAAACCCTTGTTCCACAACTGTTGCACAGGAACAGTTCTAGTCTCAAGATTTCCTGACTTAGTCTGCTGACCAGTGGATTAAATAGATTTGCTGGTCGAAACCTTCAATGTAGAGACAGATTTGGAGCTGGATGGGGTTTCCAGTTTTTCTTTGCCCTTGGCGGGGTAGAACGTGACAGTTTTAATTTCAAAGGGTTTTTTACTTGTGGGATTGTATCCTAATCCCTCCCTATTGAAGTTTACCCTCGACCCCAGAAGGGCATCCAGATTGTTTCACCCCTATGTAAATTTTTCTAGCATTTTTCCTTTGTCCTCAATCTCCTTCTGAAGTTCATTACATTAGTCCTGGAGTTCCTGATTAACTTTTCTAACCGCCTCATATTTTTCTGCAATCAGTCTAAACTCCTTTTTACTCTCTTCAGTTTTACTCTTCAGCTCATTCATCCTAGCTAGATTTTCCTCTCTTTCCATTCTAAACTTCTCGATCTCACTTCTAGCCTGATCTCGCTCAATGGCCATCTCCTTGGTTTTCATGTTGTCCGTAACAGCAACAGAGTGTTCCTCAAAAACTGAGTGAAACTTTCGTTTAAGCATTCTATGCTCCTTGGTTAGAAAATTATATTTAGCTAACAGGTCGCCATAGGCGTCCTCCCAATCATCCAAAGTAAAATTCTCAAATAAGTTCGTTACCTCTTCCTCATGGTTGGCCATGAGGCAAGTCTTCTCTTCACCTTCACTGGACGAGGTGGCTTCTGGATCCTCCTCCTCGTCGCTCCATGTGCACAGCATGGCTTTCTTCTTCTTGTGCACCATCTTCTTCTGGTATCCGGGAGCCTTAGCTTGCAGCTCTGGACATTGACTTTTCATGTGACCAGGTTTCTGACAATGGTAGCATGTAACTTTTTTAACAAACCGGTTCTTCTCAAGTTCTCGTTCAGGAGACTTCCTTGCAGCATTAAATCTCTTTCTCCTATAGAATTTCCCTTTAGTTCTCAAGAACTTTCTGAATTGCCTGGTGAGCATGGCCTGCTCGCCCTTGTCCAGGTCTGAGAATCCGTCAGAGTCTTCGCTGCTACTACCACTACTGCTGCTGCTGCTGCTCTTCTTAGTATGTCGTGAGACTTTCAGAGCAACATTCTTTCCCTTTCTGTCATGTCCATCATTCCCTTGTCTGAAGTTCATTTCGTGGGTCATGAGAGACCCAATCAGCTGGGTTACTGACATAGTGGATAAATCTCTAGATTCGTCTATGACGGTCACCTTAGTATCCCAGATGGGAGTTAGGGACCTAAGGATCTTCCTGACAATGTCTTTTTGCTGAATCTCCTTTCCAAATCCTCTCAGACTATTGATGATCACAGACAATCTAGCATACATTTCTGTAATCGACTCCTCTGGCTTTATCTTAAACAACTCATACTGAGTTGTAAGGATATTGATCTTGGTAGCTTTCACTTGAGATGTGCCCTCATAAATTAACTACAATTCATCCCATATTTTCTTTGCAGTCTTGCACGCTGAAATCCTCAAGTACTCTTCCGAGTGGACGGCGCATTGTATGATGCTAAGAGCTGTCCAATTCAGTGCAGAGAGTTTAACCTGTTCCTCTGTCCATATGTCTTCGTTTGGTGGAAGTTGGTACGGACCATCTGTAATTACTCTCCAGAGCTTGTGGCTTTGAGCCCTGATGAAGACTTTCATCCTGTTCTTCCAAAAGAAATAGTTATTACCATCGAAGAAAGGGGGACGGGTGATTGACTGCCCTTCAGCAATGTAGCTGCGAGGACCAGCAGATCCGTTTCCCTGGCCGTTGGACCACATATTGGGAAATACCTGCTCTGATACCAAGTGATACAAGAAATATGAAGTGATCTAGAAGGGGAGGGGATGAATAGATCACTGTTTTCAACTGATTAAAAAATTACTGAAGAATGATTCACTTAGAACAAGCAATCTCGGAGTTGAACCCACAAACACGCAGTGCGGACAATAGCTCGAGTGGATAGAAGGCACACCACACAATCACCACAAATAATCACACGAGTACTCAAAGGTTTTTAAGGTGGTTCGGTCAGACCTCCAGTCTGCCTACGTCCACCACTCACTTCAAATCGAAGTGAGGCTTCCACTAGCACCTGCTAGCAAAGCAGACTCAGTCTGCAACAACGGCTGATTCACAGCTTCACAGGGGAACACCCTCCCCTCTTCCTCTACACCCGGAGGGAACCCTAAGGACGCCAAGTCCCTAGAAACAGGAAATAATTTCCTCTTCCTCCAACTGGAGGGAACACTAGTGATCTGCAGTCACTAGAATCAGAGGCCAAGGTCTCTCTTCCTCTGAAGCCTAGAGGGAACACCTCTTCTTCGAGAGGGAACAATACTGCAACCTCTGTTGCAAGTGAACCAGAGAGAACATGTCTCTCTCTTCCCCTGAACACCAGGAGGAAACACAGAGAACTCTCAATCAAGAAAGAAAAACAGATAAAAATGAAAACAAGAAAGAAGGAATCCAAAACTCAGAAACTGGAAACAATGTAGCTCAAACTGAGCAGCAGACTTCGGATTTGATCCGTAAGTCAATACCCATCTTCTGATCACTCTTCTGCTCTCTCTTCTCTCTCAACTGGAACACTCTAGTTTCTCAGGGAGGCTCTTTCTCTTCTGCTCTCACTCAAATTTCTTCACTGTAACCTCGGAGCCCCTTCTTCGTAGATGATGAGGCAGTACATTTATAAGCGATCAGGAGGGTGCATGTAAGGTGTGTGCTTCCCGCGCTCGATCCAGAACCTTCTTGCCACGTGCCCTTATAGCATTGGTTCCTTTAGTATCAGATCACGTGCAGCCCAGACACCGGTGAATGTTCTTCCTCAGACCACCTTCTTCTTTTTGTTTTTTTTCTTTTTCTCCTGCAATGAAATTAAGAACATTAAAACTCAGGGCTACCAAAACTAAAACTGCATGAGGTATGTGGTAGGAATACGAAATGCACTATTCTGAGAATGACACGAGATACACACTAAAGAAGCTAACACTACAAAGAGAACGACACGAAGTATCACTGTAACAAAATAAACACTACGAAGAGAATGGCACGAGATACACAATAATAAAGCTAACACTACAAAGAAAATGATACGAAGTCAGATGAGAACAGCACGAGGTGAGAAGGAAATGACACGGAGTAAAATGGTAGTAAAACACGCGATAAGAGGAAACCTGGACGAGGATAGAAGGAAGCAACACGAAGACATAAAACACGACTCGAATACAAGATTGCTCGAACTAACGAACGACTCGAAGTCGAGGACGACACGAAACGACACGGACTGAAACCAACTCGAAGACGAACACAGAAACTGACACGAAGTGGTCACAAAACAAGAAAGACACTTGCAACGTACAGCCTTCATATGATGTGAGGTGATGTGAAGACTTTGCGTTCAACTGGATGTATAGACTTGGAACGGCTTCAAGGCAACGCAATCGAATGTATGGACTTTCACAAGGTATAGACTTGCCAAAGAACTGGATGATGTACAGACTTTGAACAAGGCAAAGTCTGTACATACTTGAGGGTTCACAACGTATATACTTTGGCAAGACAATGGCTGTACATACTTGAAGAGAATACCAATGTATAGACTTCAAAGTTCAGCGGCCAAAGAATAGACTTGGAAACTTAAACCAGTGTATGGACTTAGCTTCGAACAAGCTAGAGTGCATTTGTATGGACTTTGAAGACTGAAGCATGACGCTAAGACAATGTGTAGACTTTGGCTTGGGACGAAGATAAAGATGAGGCTGTATAGACTTGGCTAGAACATAAGACACGAAGACATAGGGGTGACACAGATGGAGCGACACGAAGACAACCAACAAACATAGTGGGAACAACACGACGTACAAATGGATAACATAGAGTGTAGTGAACACAAACAACACGAAGTATGAAGAGAACATTACGGACATGCAAGGTATTATCTCATGGCAGTTTTCCTATTAATCATGGAAATTTCAAATGCATAACATTACTCAAGATATCTGATTAAAATAACAATATTTAACATAGTGATGCTCATCATCAAAACACTAGGGAAGTCACAAAAGTCCAACAAGGGGGGTCCAAATCCCTCCTCCTTTAGGTTTATATAGTCAGAGTGGGGGCAGTATGATGGGGACATCAGAGCAAGAGCACTGACATTTTAATTTACATTTGTGTCCTTTAGTTTATTTTTATATCCATATGAAAGCATATGCATAATTGTAAGGCTTTATAAGCCAATGTGTCATTCCCTAGGATGGTTTGGGTTTTTGTGCAAAATGTCAGTAGGTCCAGCAAGGGCGCCCTCACTCCTTTCCCATTGGTCCACCTAAGCCATAGGGGGTCCATGTGGGGCTAGTCAACCATCCTAGGTGGTATCTAGATGGCTTGACCATTCAAGAGGACAATTGGATTAAAAAGTCCAATACTCCAACCCTTAAAGTCCAAGATGCTTCCCCCTTATAATATAGTTTATCCCATGTTGTATTTTTTCTTAATTTGGTCATTTGACCACATGGGGAAGAAACGCCCCTCTCTCCCACGAAATTCCCAGCCCCCCACCCCTTGCCATTCTCTATATAAGCCTATGTATAGTGTCATTAGAGAAATTAATGAAGAGAAAAAATTTGTGAAATTTGGTTGGAACCAAAGAAGGGTGTGCCCTCCTCCTCTCTCCCTCCCCCTCTTGCAGATGGATTTCTACTAAATCTTGGGTGTGATGCCCTTCTATCTTCTCCTTAGATCCTCTGAATTCTATTTCTACCGCCGCCGCCATCGCACCGCCGTCGCGCCGCCGCCACCATCGCCGGATTCTATCTACATCAGGACAGAAGCTCTTTTATCGTTTTTCTTGTTGTCTGATCGAGCCCTAATTTTTAGAGTTTGTTCTGTCCATCTCCCTTAACCTCCAGTTCCAATTTCATGTCATTTGGAAGTCATTAGGTATTTTTCCCATATTTTTGTTTATCCTCTCAGTAATCTACCCTTTTGCAGATCTACGAGATAGAGTCACCTTGTTGCATTTTCCCCACCCCCTTACACATTTTTAGAAAATCCCAAAAAATTACTCATTGTTCCACACATATATCTCCTTCCACCATAATTTTCGTGGAGTCTATAACATGCATTTGACCCTCGGTCAAAGGTCAGTTTCAGGCAGATCCCTTGCTGCCCAGTGTGTCTGTCAGCCCGAGTTAGAAACAAAAATAGTGTTACAGTCATATTCATTTTCAATCTGTTTGGTTGATGGAGCTGTCAAAATTATATGTTGTAGATCTATGAGTGCTCTTTCCAACGGTACCAGCCACGCCTTGATCGGCCTTCGGATCTGAGCGTCGTAATTCGTGTCACCGAGGCCTACAGATCTATTCCCTGTGCAGGTCCGAAATTGTACTCCAGAAGATATTCAGAAATAAATATCAAAAATCAACTTCAAGAGCCGCCCCTTCAGGTAGTCGTTCAGGGACGCCCTACCATCGTCCCAGCCAAGCGGCGCCTTCGGAAGATCTCAGGAAGGTGACGTCCCTTTGGAAACCGTTGCTTGCTGTCCAGTGAGTCAGCAACAGAGTTGGAATAGTGCCGAGTCGGACCAGCAGGCCGAGTTCGTGCCGAACGCACCTCCAGATTACTGCCCGTCAACCCAGGGTCGGTCCTCCCGGGCCCCACTTGTAGCCCTTTTACCTCCCTACGTGAAGTGGGTAATAAAATTCACTGTTGTAATTAACTTTTACCGTTGTACCGGGAGTTAACGTACTTAGCCGGGAATGTCTTCCCCACGCCCGGAGCGTGGAGGTACACTCGCTACCCTCCTCGTAGTCATTGCTTTACTCGTATATTTTTGTATATGCCACTGCATGAGTGATATATTATCTAGCTTGTTATCATTTTATCACCGCTGTGAGAGCGAGAGTGAGTGACCGTCCCGTGACTCGACCCGAGTTAACGCGGAAAGGCCGATACCCGAGACTCACTGCCGGTTTCTCAACCGCGCACGGTCCAATGTTTCCCTCGCTTAGGGATGATCGCGAGCTAGAGTCCCAAGTCGCGTGTCCGTCCCACATCAATTTGGTATCAGAGAGCCAGTTGAGTCTAGGGTAGTATTTGGTCAAAAATAAAAAAAGTGTCATTTATGTCTAGTCATCGTCTAAGTCGGTCTAAGGTTGCATCCGCATACCATTGTTCGGTATATAAAAAGGTCTTGTCCGAACGTTAGGCTACGCCTATCGGGAAGGCCGCACACTTGCGTGAGTGATCTTCGGATCGATTAACTGCGCCACGTACCGAGTCTTGGTTAAGTCTAGGGTCCTTAGTGTGCATGCATTCCAACCTTGCATAGTCGGTCTAGTGTCTTGTCCAAGTGTCGGCATGTCCATCCACTAGTGTCCCCGTGTCCCATGGATGACCAAGGGGCCGCATCTTATGCATGGTGGGGATACTATCTAAAATGGAAGGATCACCCGGACCACCCCAAAAGGCCCGTAGCCCGGGACTTCTACGGCTCCGATAATCCGAGTGACTACCTAGAGTGGGAAGCCATTATGGATGACTACTTTGAGTGTTACCTTATGTCCGATCCTGCGCAAGTCGACTTTGCCAAAAGGCGACTTTTTCATGAAGCCGCCGAAACATGGAGGGACATCAAATATTTTTGGGAGGATAGGAGACTAAGGCCCATCGATTCATGGTAGGATATGAAGAGAACGCTTAGGAGGGTCTACCTTCCCCGCCCACCTACCTCCAATCACGGGGGTCATACCACTAGCCAATCCCACCAACTCACCCACAATCAAGTGGGCCACACTTCCAACCAACCCCGCCCCTTCACCTCCATCCAAGTCCACCAAAGCAACCCCAATCAAGTGGCCCTCCCTGTCGCCTCCAACCAACCACCCCTTGGCACCTCCATCCAATCCCACCCAAGCACCTCCAACCAAGTGGAAGCCCCACTTATTGCCGAGTCTAGGTTCGCATCCGAGCCGAGAGATGAAGAGCGAGTCCACCCCGAGGCCCCTACTCCAACCCGCACCTTAGATGAAATCAAGAAAATGCTTCGGATTGGTTGGATAGGATAGAAAGGACACATGCTCCTTCACCACCCGTGAGTGCTCCGTTGCCACCCTCTCCTTCCGAACTTCATCCGGAGCAATCTTATTTGGAGCCACCAAAACCCGAGCCACCCATGTTCCTAACGGGTACGCTATATACATAGCGGAGCCACTTCTTAGTTGGCTCAAGGATGGCTTGGTCCCACCCCTTTACCCCTCCATGGACCCCACCTTACCCCTCATGCCCGTCAACTCCTACCACACTACATTCCGCTCTAGCCACCATGTTGACACATTGGGTGACCTTATTTTGGGTTTAGGGCGGCAATGGCAGTTGACGCACTCCTTGACCCGAAGCTTCGACCAACCCACTAGTCTTAGCTTCACCCATCCGGCCTTAGGGTCCATTACCTCCGTGTGCACCGTGGGTTGTGTCACCATGGAGATCCTCTTATTCCTCCCCTTGTCGGCCGAGCCCGACTTCATTCCCTTTTGCCCAAGGGAGGAGTCTTATTTTCTACACATGTCCGTTGTCCCACCGATCATAATGTATGACGGTGACTATGAATTCCAAACTTGGGACCATGTCATGTTGGAACCCATCTCACGGGGTCATACCTTCTTCGACCCTTTTGACCCCTTCACTAGTGAACCTCCCGAGCCATCATATTCACTCCACTTCTTCCAAGGAGTTCACTATCCCACCCCTACCTCTCGGTCTAGTTAGCAAGCCATACCTACGTCTAGGGGTAATGACGAGGGTAGTTTTGGATCTCCTAGCCCTTCCCCACCCAAATCCCATAGGTCGCCAAAGCATGAGTGGTACATCTTAGGGTGTCTAGGAGTCCTCCATTCCGTCAACCATCGAGTACGTCTAGTGTATGCATGGCACATATTCGGGTGTCCTGGTCCACCATCGCCTATGTGTAGGTCGGACTAACATTAGGTTTGTTTAGGGTCTGTGTGAGTCTTTGTTTCGTCTGGTTTGTTTGTCGAGTGCATTATGTGTCTGTGCATACGTTGAGTCGAGTCGGTTTTGTATGCTCGCGTTGTTAGTCCCTTTCGAGTATGAGACTTTTCGGACTATTGGGATCGGTTCTACTTCATATCGGATCTAGTCATATAAGGGACAAGCGGTGATTCCTAGTGAGTCTTCGAGCCGCTTCCTTCATTTGAGAGTGACCCCAGCCCGGAGTGTCCACCTCTAGCCTCTTCCCCAGCAGCGTGTGCATATCGAATCTATACGGGATGAGCAGGTGTCGATTACTTGGAGTGGAGCGTACTCCGCGCTTCCAGGTTCGGTGAGGCATCCGCCGGAGCTACTCGAGCAGCCGCACCCCTTACTCGACGGGGTCGAGTTCTTCTCACCCGGGAAGAATTGATGGGGACATCAGAGCAAGGGCACTGACATTTTAATTTATATTTGTGTCCTTTAGTTTAGTTTTATATCCTTGGGAAAGCACATGCGTAATTGTAAAGCTTTATAAGCCAATGTGTCATTCCCTAGGATGGTTTGGGTTTTTGTGCAAAATGTTAGTAGGTCCTGCAAGGGGGCCCTCACTCCTTTCCCATTGGTCCACCTAAGCCATAGGGGGTCCATGTGGGGCTGGTCAACCATCCTAGGTGGCTTCTAGATGGCTTGACCATTCAAGGGGACAATTGGATTAAAAAGTCTAATATTTCAACCCATAAAGTCCAAGATGCTTCCCCTTATAATATAGTTTATCCCATGTTACATTTTTTATTTAATTTGGTCATTTGACCACATGGGGAAGAAAATCCCCTCTCTCCCACGAAATTCCCAGCCCCCCACCCCTTGCCATTCTCTATATAAGCCTATGTATAGTGTCATTAGAGAAATTAATGAAGAGAAAAAATTTGTGAAATTTGGTTGGAACCAAAGCAGGGTGTGCCCTTCTCTCTCCCTCCCCCTATTGCAGATGGATTTCTACTAATTCTTGGGTGTGATGCCCTTCTATCTTCTCCTTAGCCCCTCTGAATTCTATTTCTACTGCCGCCGCCGCCATCGCACCACCGTCGCGCCGCCGCCACCATCGCCGGATTCTATCTACATCAGGATAGAAGCTCATCTCCGAATTTTTATCTTTTCTTCTTGTTGTCTGATTGAGCCCTAATTTTTAGAGTTTGTTCTGTCAATCTCCCTTAACCTCCAGCTCCAAGTTTGTGTCATTTGGAAGTCATTAGATATTTTTCCCATATTTTTGTTTGTCCTCTCAGTAATCTACCATTTTACAGATCTACGGGACAGAATCACCTTGTCGCTTTTTCACCACCCCCTTAAAAATTTTCAAAAAATCCCAAAAAATTACTTAATGTTCCACACATATATCCCCTTCTACCATAATTTTCTTGGAGTCTATGAAATTCATTTGACCCTCGTTCAAAGGTCAGTTTCAGGCAGATCCCTTGCTGCCCAGTGTGTCTGTCAGTCCGAGTCAGAAACAAAAATAGTGTTACAGTCATATTCATTTTCAATCCGTTCGCTGGATGGAGCTTTCAAAATTATATGTTGTAGATCTATGAGTGCTATTTCCAACGGTACCTGCCACGCCTCGATCGGCCTCCGGATCTGTGCGTCGTAATTCGGGTCGTTGAGGCCTGCAGATATGTTCCCTGTGCAGGTCCGAAATTACAGTCCAGAAGATATTCAGAAATAAATATCAAAAATCAACTTCAGGAGCCGCCCCTTCAGGGAGTCGTTCAAGGACGCCCTTCCATCGTCCCAGCCAAGCGGCGCCTCCGGAAGATCTCAGGAAGGTGACGTCCCTTTGGAAACCGTTGCTTGCTGTCCAGTGAGTCAGCAACCGAGTTGGAATAGTGCCGAGTCGGACCAGCAGGCCGAGTTCGTGTCGAACGCACCTCCAGATTGCTGCCCGTCAACCCAGGGTCGGTCCTCCCAGGCCCCACTTGTAGCTCTTTACCTCCCTGCGTAGAGTGGACAATAAAATTCACTGTTGTAATTAACTTTTACCATTGTACCGGGAGTTACCGTACTTGGCCGAGAACGTCTTCCCCACGCCCAGAGCGTGGAGGTACACTCGCTACCCTCCTCGTAGGCATTGCTTTACTCGTATATTTTTGTATATGCCGCTGCATGAGTGATAGATTATCTAGCTTGTTATCATTTTATCACCGCTGTGAGAGCGAGAGTGAGTGACCGTCCCGTGACTCGACCCGAGTTAACGCGGAAAGGCCGATACTCGAGACTCAGTGTCGGTTTCTCAACCGCGGACGGTCCAACATTTCCCTCACTTAGGGATGATCGCGAGCTAGAGTCCCAGGTCGCGTGTCTGTCCTGCATCACAGTACTACTGCTCCTTCCTTTATGAAGTTTCTAAGAATGTCAAAGGGAAAGCAGCCTTGTCAGGGCGCCGACCCCGCGGTCGGGATTACTCACCCACAGCTTCAACAGCCTTCTGGAGTTCCAGATGAAGATGAAGCTTGCCCAACGGTAGCTGATGAGGGACAACAAGAAGACAACACCAAGTAGAAGGGTGCGGCCTCAGAGCCCGATGAAGCAGGCCCATCAGGGGCCGCGGTTCAAGACTCTCCCAAGCCCAGGTGGGCGGAGAAAATGAAGCTGTCCAATGTTCGAGCAGGAAGCCAGGTAGTTAAATTGTTGAAAAAGCTCCTAGCGAGAATCACTATTTGGGAAATCCTCTCCTTGAGTGAAGAAACCCGACATGCAATTATCACTGCTTTGCAGATGCCTACCCAATATGAAGCATGTTTGGCTGAAGCACTGCTAGAAGCCAATGTGACCTTCACTCAGGAAGACATGCTACTCCCCACTACCAGCCACAACAGGCCGCAGTACATGAGAGGATAACTGAATGGTCGGTGTTGGGAGAATGTTGTGCATGTATGATACACGCATGCTTCTCCACCTTAATTTGGTTTTGATGATGTCTGCCTATGAGTCTAACTTGCACTTGATAACACCAATATTCATACATTTCAGGTCATTGTAAGTAAAGTATAAGAAATCAAGAATGGCACGTAAATCTAGACAATTGGTAGCATAAAAATCAAGGCTGAATTCAAGATTCATAAATTCAAGAGCAAGAACCTTGCAAGTTGAAAGAGAAACTCAAGATACATGGTTACACCAAAATCGAGGTAATTGGATGCACAGTAATCAAGGCAAATGACGCAAAAAGAAAGAAACTAAAAAGGGAAAGCCAAGAGGAGTTCACCCTCTTGCTCAAACTAATAAAAAGTCAAGATAGACAAAGAAGGTGTCAAGAGTCGACACCCAGAGTCGACACCTTTTTGTCAAGGTTCTATCTGGCATCTACAACACCCAAAGTTCGGCAGACAAATAGCTCTTAAGGCCAACATATGTTCAAGCAGCAGTGAAGAAAAGTCATTCAACAGTGAAAGATAGCTCGATTTGGATGTAGATGAAGCAATGTGAGCTACTGTAGCAATCCAAGCTACTGTAGAAGTCTGAGAACTGTAGCAGTCCCACCTACTATAGCAGTTCGAGCTAAAGTTGGAGAAGGCCGAGCTACTGTAGCAATCTGAGCTTCTAAAGAAGTCCGACCTACTATAGCAGTCCGAGCACTGTAGCAGGCTGAGCTACTATAGCAGCCCAAGCTAAAGTTGGAGAAGGCTCAGCTACAGTAGCAATCCAAGCTTCTGAAGAAGTCCGACCTACTATAGCAGTCCGAGCACTATAGCAGGACGAGCTACTGTAGGAATCTGAGCACTGTAGTAGTCTGAGCCACCGTAGCAGTCTGAGCTATTCGAGCTTGTCTGAAGATGTCCGAGCTACTATAGCAGTCCAAGCCACTGTAGCAGTCCGAGCTATTCAAGCTCATCTGAAGATGGCCGAGCTACTGTAGCAATCGAGCACTGTAGCAGTCTGAGCTATTGTAATAGTGCCAAGCAGAAGGCAGTAGAAAGGCCAAGCAGACGGGAGCAGAGAAGGCGAGCAAAAGGGCTACAGAGAAGAGAAGAGAGAGAAAATGAGTGCCCGCTCGAGTGGTTGGAAAGGTCAACTCGAGTGCTCGCTCAAGTGTTCGAGTGCTCGGAGGGAACAATAGAAGTGCTCGTTCGAACTCAAGAGAAAGAATGGTTGTGCCGAGCTAGAAAGAGATACACGGATTTTGAGGTCAGAAAAAAGTTCCCATGTCTGTCATCATTACCCTA
Organism: Amorphophallus konjac; assembly: GCA_022559845.1. NCBI lineage: Eukaryota > Viridiplantae > Streptophyta > Magnoliopsida > Alismatales > Araceae > Amorphophallus > Amorphophallus konjac. The sequence continues at coordinate 175,224,478 of CM040126.1, read as the reverse complement.
CCTAAACACCTTTTTGGAGGAAGCCATGTCAGTGTCCATACCTGGGACATGACCCTTGTCATGACCACCTTTCTGCTGTCAACCAATGTGATATGGTCCTAAAATTGTACATTGAACAAGAAAAGACCCGAGCCAATAAGGAAGTAGAATGGCAGATTTTCTTCCATATGGGTCATTAAATGCTCAGATCTGGAGCAGAAGAAAAGGCTTTTATATTCCAGCCACTCAGATTGCAGGATTCTGTAGGGAAATGTCTCCACTATCTCTTCTATATATATGAAGCTCTCTACATGAAGAGAGATGCTGCTACCTTGGAAGAAACCCACGTCCTTGAGCATCCAAGAAGAAAACCTGTGAGAAAGAAAAGAAGGGAATAAGAGTAGCCCAGCACCTATCGACCTCAGTCCAGTGTTGTAAAAGAAAAGAGGTAAGAGTGAAGAGAAAAAGAAAGAAGCCTTGAGAGAGTGCAGCCCTGCAGTCTACCTGAGCTTGAAGAAATAGATCTTCGGATCTGAAACTTGTAGCTGCAATCACCAGCTTCTAGATCATCATCCAAAGCTTCAGCTGGTGTTTATTCTTTATGTTTTCTTGTGATTTTCCCACTGCACTTGTAGTGAGCTTTATCTAGTGTTTTGTTCACCGAGAACCGTCCCTATCGGTTTTGTGTGTAGGAAGACAGACGGAGGTTGCTCCGGTCTGGATAACCGTCCCTGCCGGTTTTGTGTGTAGGAAGACAAACGGAGGTGTGCTCCTATCTGTTGATAACCGTCCCTGTCGGTTCTGTGTATTCATAGACGGAGGGTTCTCCATTCTGTGGTTTGGGGCGTGTCCCCGGTCAAGCTGTGTGTCTGTAGGAAAGCCTCACTGGGTTTGGTGAGGGGTGGACATAGGTTGCGGGTTTGCAACCGAACCACCTTAAAAATCTCTGTGTTATGGTTTGTGAATCTTGTGCGATTGCTCCTTATCCTCTATCTCTATTCATAGGTTGGTGTGTTGGTTTTAGAAAATGCAATCTTGATTATGTTTGTTGCACACTTTACTGATTTACACTAAGTATTTTATCTTGACACCCCTTGCTATCGTAACTACACCTGCATCTCCTCAGTTGCCTGCTGCATTCTTGCTCTCAGGAAATAGGGAGTTCATTCCAAGCAAAAGGGAGTCATACATTTCATGCATGCAGCCTTCTCTCTTGTGCCTTCATCTACATAAGTCTCTTGGTGGCTTGCTGCACTCTTGCACACAGCCACTAAGGTGTTTTCCTTGACAAGGATAATTAACCTACCCACTTGGGAGTATCAACATGTGCCATCTGTGCATTATGCATTGCCGCTTTCAATTAAGCCATTCTTATTTAATTCTGCTGCACATTGTGTCTAAGTGATTCATTTACTCTATAAGAGTGGTTTATGCTTTTGGTAGCTAAGAGTTTTTAAATAGGCCAAACTTCTTGATAGGATCTATTCAACCCCGCCTTCTAGATCTGATTGCACTACGTGGGACCCAACAAGTGGTATCAGAGCCAAGCTCTGCGATTCAAAGAGATCCCATGATCTGCAGAGAAAGATCCCGGTGCATTTGATCAAATGGCTTCATTTGCCACACATGTTTTGATGGCTTCTCCGCCTATTTATGATGGTTCAGATTTTTTTATATGGCTAGGAAGAATATTCATTTATGTTAATTCCATAGATCCACAATTGTTGACTCTTATATACAATAGTCCTCATGAGCTGCCATCAAATTCAGATGAATGGTTCGCTGAAAACGAGACCAAACACAATGATAACCTTGCTGCATTAAACGTGATAAAGGCTGCAGTTGATCTCAGGTTATCTCATCTTGTGTCAACCTGCAGCACTGCCAAGCAAGTTCTGGACGGGTTGGTGAACATCCATGAGAAGGGAGAAGAACAAACGCATGAACGTCTCATGGCCAACCGACCAAAGCAGTCAAGCAATCTATCATCATCTCAGGTAAGTTCTGAATTTGAGGAGATTGACTTTGAAGAATTGATAGAAGCCTATGATGAACTGCTTAAAAAATATAAAAAGTTGAAATCTAAAAATAAAAAGTTGAAAAAGGAAACTGATCAGAAATTGTCTAATTTCTCTTGTACAAAATGTTTGCACTTAGAGGAAGTAAATGAAAATTGGTTAGTTGACAATGAAACTAACAAGAATTTGATTGCGACCTTAAGGGATGAAAATGCAGAACTTCAGAAAAATCTTGCAAATTCTGAAACCCAAAATAGAAAACTCATGAAAGAAACTGAAAATTCATGTTCTGCTAAATCTGCATGCAAAGAATGCTCTTTCTTGAGAAAGATAAATGTTGGTCTCCATGATGATCTTGAGTGGCAACAAAATCTGATTGATTCTTTGAAACAAGAGAATAAAGATTTGTTGAAGGAAAAGATAACTTGGAACTAAGGTAAGTTTTCAGAAGGAAGGGCTTGGCTACAGCCCAGTGAACAAGAAAAGATTTGAAAATAAACTGCAAACTACTTTTGTTCATGGTTCTGATGTTCCCAGCACATCTAGGAAACTCCCTCCTGGTTCACAGCTAAAAACATTGAAAATCGTGTCTGACAAAAAGACCCGTCTGCATGTTGAACACAATTCAAACTCACACACACATGCACACAAAAAGAAAATCTCTTGTCATTATTGTGGTAGGCATGGTCACCTTCAGCATGACTATTTTATCTTGAGGAATGATGAGCTTAGAGCAGGAATAAATCATGTGAAAGGCCAAGGCAAGGGATAGGTTGACGGTGGCAAGAAACATGCCCAGCACTATCCTGCTCGAAACACCATGGGTAGTCAGATGTGTCGATGCACACGGAAAAGTAGGTCGACGCACCCAACAACAGATAAAAGAAGAAGAAATCTACCTCCATGTTGCTTCCACTGTGGTAAAATTGGCCACACAGTCCAAGACTGCTGGCATCTAAAGGGAAGGTATTCTCATTCCTGAAATGCTAACTTCCATGCTCACCCACAAAGGCCTAATGCACATCCACAAGCACATAAGAAAAATGCTCAATCTTTTGTGCGTTGTTTCTATTGTGGAAAAAATGGGCATGAAATGTATGACTGTCATATAATGAAGAAAGATGATTTGATTGCCCTGAATGAGATAAGTCATGCTGCTAGACATGGAACTAACTTGCAAGGATCCAAGCAAGCTTGGATACCTAAAGCCTTCGAATGAGACTTTTGGGTGTAGGGTGCCTTGGAGCTGAACATTGGATGCTCATGTAAATAAAAGCTCAAGGCACAGGTATGTAAATAAATACTTTACTCTCTATCATGCTGCATGTTTAGGTTAAACATGTAGATAGTGAATCATAAGTTTGTCTTGCTGCCAATGAAATTCTGCAAACTGAATTTGCTTCCATGAAATGCTAAAGCATCCCCCATGGTGTGAGATGATCAACTACTAGATTACTTGCTTGCACCATGTTTGATCCTTGGTATATCAAATGGTGTAGAGTAGAAAGGCAAGTCAAGCTTGCTCGGAACTCTCACTATGCGTGAGTAGGATCTCAGATCCACACCTCCGCCTTGTACCAAAGATCAATTAATTCAGCTGCATAATTCATGAAAAATTTATCATGCTGATGGAATTACTATGATGTTGAGTTGCTGGTTGATTTTTGCTACCTTTTAACAGCCATGTGAACTTCTTGCTCAGCATTGATGATCATTGTTCTTGATGATGTATTCCATGGCTGCATGTATTTCAACTCATCACTCACATGAGTATCCAGGTATCTCACCTCCTTTATGCTGATGATACATTGGTCTTCTTAAATGGTAACAAGCAGAATATTGAGGTTTTCAAGCATTTTATCTGCTGCTATGAAAGATGCTCAGGGCAAAAGGTTAATATAGCCAAGAGTAGCTTTATTCTTTCTTCCAAGGCCCCTTCCTCCCTCCGACAGTCTATCCGAGCTTTGATAGGTTACAAATACCAGTAGGATGGGTTTCATTACTTGGGCATCCCTGTTAAAAAAGGAAGATACCTGTGCAGTGATTTCAAGTTTCTTATTGACAAGATTCAAGCTAGGTTGGAGGGGTGGCAGTCCAAATCTTTATCTGCTGCTGGAAGGGTGGTTCTGATTAATTCTGTTCTTCAAAGTATTCCTGTTTATCTGGCTTCTGCTTGCAATATTCCTAAGAAGGTCCTGCACATTATTGATAGCCTATGTGCTAGCTTTTTCTGGCATGGTGATCTTAATTCTCATCGTCGACACTGGATTGCTTCGGCTGTTATTCAGAAACCAAAGATGGAAGGAGGGCTGGGCATTAGGGACCTTCAATGGGTGCAAGTTTCTTTGGCAACTAAAATGATTTGGAATATTCTCCATGGGTCGTCCCTGTGGTCTTCTTATGCCCGGAGAAGGTTTGTTAAATCTCATTTCTCTTGCTGCAATAAACCCTTTCCTGTTGGAATGCCCTTAGCCATTTTCAAGTAGGTGAAAGATATCATTTTACAGCACAGCAGATGGTTTGTGGGCTGTGGCTCTGGAGTTGATTTCTTGAGGGATAATTGGACTGGTACAGGTCCTCTGGCTAGTAGCTCGAATTACACTGATGTTTATCCTGTGGCTTCTGTTAGAGATGTCCTTTTAGACCCTTGCCATGCTGCTAGGGATTCTCTTAGAGACTCTACCTTCCCCGCCAGTTATCAGCTGTCTACTGAGACTGATACTTGTGTATGGATGGGTACTCTTAAATGGAATTTTTCAGTAAAGTCTGCTTATAATCTTCTTAGGCCTAAGGGCCGCAACAGGTCAGTCTGGGCTAAATTATGGCATCCGGCCTTTGCCCCAAGGGTAGCATTATTTGCTTGGAAGGTTCTTCACCGGGCTATTCTTGTGGACAGTAGGGTTAAGGAATGTGGTATCCTCATAGCTTCTAAATGTAACTGCTATTTTCTTCCTTGCCAAGAAGACCTGGACCATATTTTCATTTCTAGTGACAAGGCTATGGCTCTGTGGGGCTGGGTTGCTCCTTTGTTAAGCCCTAGGGCTTGGTTGAGTGATCACATTACTGTCCGCCTTTGGAATATTTTTTTTGCCTCCAACATGCAGTCTGCTTTTAGCTTCATTGGGATGTATGTTGTTATTCTGATGGTCTGGGAACTGTGGAAGTGTAGATGTGCAGCACGTTTTGATGATATAACTGTTAACCCTGCTGTTATCAAAAGAAGAATCTCAGATGCTGTTTCCTTGGCTTTGGACAGATTAAAATTTCACAAGCCTCTCTCTTCTCTTCAGTTCAGAAGCTTGGCTGCATTTAATTTCTATCCTCTGGTAGTCATTAAACAGCCTATGGCAGTTAGGTGTCTTATAGCCTCTCAAGGCTCTTCCCTACACCTCGATGGGGCATCTAAGGGTAATCCAGGTAGATGTGGGGGAGGCGGCTGTATAAGAGATGCTTCTGGCAGGTTAATGATTGCTTTTGCTTTCTCCTATGGTATGGGCTACAGTATTTTAGCAGAAACTAGAGCTCTTCATGATGGTTTAGCTATTGCCAGCCAATGTGGCATCAGACTTTCTAGGATATACTCGGATTGTGCAGCTCTTGTGGAGGCTGTTGGAAAGGGAAGCGCCCCCTGCTGGATGGCAACCCCGTGGTGGAGGCAGATATGTTTGCTTATGGAGAGATGTGGCAGTCAGCTGCAGCATATCTATAGGGAAGGTAATCAAGTTGCAGATTCTCTGGCCTCTTTTGCTTGCACTACTCCTGGAAATCACGTTTTTGTTCGTAAAAGTGAGCTCCCTAGGTCTACTAGGGGAGCCCTTCGGGTGGACAGGGCAGGTCTGCCTGCCTTTCGATTCTAATCTTCTTGTAGCTTTTTTCCTGTTTCCTCTTTTTGGTGTGATGTAAGGGCTTCCACTGCCTGCCTGTCTGTCTATCAGGGGTATGCCGCTATGACCATGTTACTTCTTGTTAATGCAATAAAAATCGAGGGCCCTGGAGTAGACTGGGGGAGTGAGAACATCTCCCCTTTTTGAGGGGTGGTGCACTCGACCAGTTCCTGCTCCAGATTGGCCAGTCTTTTATTAAAAAAAAACTCATCACTCACATGGACAAATAATTTTTTGATTGTCTATCTTAACTTCCATGAGCATAAAACAAAGGGGGAGTTTAAGTGTTTGCACCTAAGTGTAGAAATGCATTGCATATAGTTGAATCTGTATGTGTTGTGGTCACTAAGCATCATCTTAGAATTTCATGCACCATCATGCATTTCATGATCAAGGGACCCAACTCTGCATGACCTCTTGGTATATAAAATGGTAAGCTGAGAGAAGGGTAGATCTCTTCTGTCTAGAAACCCACATCATGCGTGAGGTGGTCTTAAGACCTCAGTTCTCCGCCAGGTACCAAGGGTCAACACATCATTAGAACAGTATGGATGTTCATGTGAATAATTCATCAAATTCTCTGCATTGATTTCATTGCATGTGCTGCACTCAGAATTCAGACATTCAATGCATAAAGTCAGGGGGAGTTCCTGCATTTCATAGCTTACCCATGTGCATTTGTTATCATGCATATACTGATTTCAGAATTGATTGCATACCATATTGAAATCACCAAAAAGAGGGAATAAGTAGCATGCATCCATCTGCACATTAAAAAATTCCGTCTGCACTCAGTTTAGAATGCATTGCAAATAATCCATGATTGCATCATTTTGTGATCTCATACACGCCAATGCACACTATGTTAACGGGACCCAAAGATTGCATATCAAATGGTATCTTTTTTAATGCATAGTGTGTTCACTTAAGTCATAGGTTGCATACTCCATTGTCAACCCATGCACATGTTTAGGGGGAGTCAACATTAAAAATTCAGTCTGCATTCATGCACTCTTCTTGTTGACATTTGCATAGACTGCATCCTCTTGGAGGGTTGATCAGGTAGACCTTGTTGACCTTGCAGATAATTCTGCTTGAAAATTGTTTTCCATCTGAAACTCTGTGCACAACCTCAGGGGGAGTGTTCTTTTTCAATTCTTACCTTCTACTCATTTGCACTCCCTACTCAAATCAGACCTATGCATAATAATATTCCATTAATTGTACCTCGGGTCTGAAATACTTTTGATGTCCATGTAGCTCTTCTAGATTGTCTGGAATCTGCCATCTCTTGCATGACCAGCTAACTGGTTCCAGAACTCCTTGAATGCCTCAATCTTCTTTGAGGTTCTTCAGTCTATTGTTGAATTCATTTATCAGAGTAAATCTTCTAGAAGAATCTTTCTTTATGGAGCTTTATGATTGTCCTGAATTTGAAAGCTATTGGTTTAAAGTTAATGATTTCTTGAGCTTTATAGTTTAAATTGTCTTGAAAATGGCTGCACTCATACTTAATAGTCTTTAACCATATTTTCATGTTTTAACTTATAATGCCTTCTTGAATCTGAAAGTTTATCTTTAGTACAAAGGCATCTTTGATTGAGAAACTTCAGCTAAGTATTGTCTTTAAACAATCTGATTTGCTGGAATTTATAAGAGCTAATTGTGTCAGAGCAATGACATTGGTTCACTGAGAAATATTTCTCCTCATAAAAGAAATGAGGTATGATATGTCATGAAGTGCCCTTGTAAACTCTACTGTTATATAAAAGAAAAATCTAGGCAGAGCAATGGCAAAGTTGCTGGGAAATATGTCCCATCATCAACAATATGAGGTTCGATATGTCATGAGGTGACAATGCTATCTCTGTTCCACTTGTGGCATGACAGTAAGTCACACCAAGTACCTAGGGATACTAGCGTCTAACCAGCGTGTATCCTCAAGATACAAGGCATGACTGGACTTAAATGCTCGTAAAAATCCTCTTGTGCTCAATAAAAATTATGAGTATGATAGCAAGTTAAAAGCATATCTACTGAAATTCTAGAATTCCATTTAGTCTTCATGGTTGTTTAATCTCAATACTTTTCGTAGTAACTCTCAAATGAGCTAATGGAAATGAATGAGTAAGGTAAGAGGAGGCTAACCTTGTTTCAGTATGTATTTCTGGTTCACCTCGATTAATATTGAATGCAGATGTTTTCAAGCAATTTTATTGAGAAGCTCAGAATTCATTAGTGTTAAACCAATCCTATTATAAGGGTTGCTTTACTAGAGTTCTACAACTGGAAATTCTAAAAAATCTGTAACTCTGTATTTATGAACTTGGCTTCAGAATGAGGAACCCTCATCCTATCAGCTCTTGGATTCTTTGCCTCAAAAATTTCTAAGTGTTGACCCTTAGAGTCGACCCCTTGCAACAAGAATCCAGTCTAGCTGTCCTGGAATCTGCCTTTAAGGCAAATTGGTCTATTGTCGCTTCATTGCTCCAATGATTTCTACCCTCTCTGGACATCTACATAGTCTATTCTGGCTGCAATAAAAGTTCCACCATTTTCTTAACAAGTGGTATCATGATTCCCAAGCAACTGGTTTCAGTCTTCACATATATGGGTGGTCTGCATTTTTTTTGCACTGCATAGAAAACTCAAAAATCTGAAAACCAGAAAACCACTAAAATCTTGAAAAATCTGAAAATCAAATTTGTGATGTGGTTGTTGTATTACTCTCGAATTGCATCATGTTGCTATGATAACATCTCCTGCATCTATTTACCTCTCATGACATTTAATGCCTATTTCTGTAAATATGTTTCTGCCATACCAAAGGACCTAGCAATTTACATTATGCTAGTCATTAACAATTGGTATCACTTGCTCTCTAAACACTCAGCATCACTCACCAACAAGTGGTATCAACTCCTTGTCTGCACGGCCTTCTCTCTGCATCATTCTTGCTTTACTTGCATTCACGAAGGACCATACACTCCCTTCAGGGACCCATCAATTGTCAACTTTAATCAATGTACAACCATTGGCATATAATTCCACATCAATTTTTGGAATACTAAGAAGGTATCTCAAGTTGCTACACTTTTAAGTGTTCCTTACAGGTATGTCCTTCTTTCACTATGTACATCCTATGCTAATAATCTCATACTCTACTCCTTTCTTTCCTAACTGTGCCATATATTCTATTTATTCTGTTATTTTGATGATGTCAAAGGGGGAGAGAATTATGTGTCATTAACTAGGGTATGCATAAGGGGGAGAGTCTTGAATGCATAAAGGGGAATATAGGGAGAGAAAGTCTTTGTGCTTCAATTCATGATTATATTTCTTTGCACCTTGACTTGCAATGTACTTATAATGACTTATAGTTGCCATCATCAAAAAGGGGGAGAATGTTGGGAGAATATTGTGCATGTATGATACATGCATGCTTCTCCACCTTCATTTGGTTTTGATGATGTCTGCCTATGAGTCACTGATGAGTCTAACTTGCACTTGATAATGTCAATATTCATACATTTCAGGTCATTGTAAGAAAAGTATAAGAAATCAAGAATGGCACATAAATCTAGGGAATTGGCAGCAAGAAAATCAAGGCTAAATTTAAGATTCATAAATTCTAGAGCAAGAACCTTCCAAGTTGAAAGAGAAACTCAAGATACATGGTTGCACAGAAATCAAGATAACTGGATGCATAGAAATCAAGGCAGATGATGCAAAAAGAAAGAAACTAAAATGGGAAAGCCAAGAGGAGTTCACTCTCTTGCTCAAACTAATGAAAAGTCAAGACAGACAAAGAAGGTGTCAAGAGTCGACACCCAGAGTCGACACCTTTTTGTCAAAGTTCTGTCTGGCATCTACAACACCTAGAGTTTGGCAGACAAATAGCTCTTAAGGCCAACGTAGCAGCAGTGAAGAAAAGCCATACAACAGTGAAAGATAGCTCGATTTGGATGCAGATGAAGAAATCTGAGCTACTGTAGCAATCCGAGCTACTATAGCAGTCCAAGAACTGTAGCAGTCCAACCTACTATAGCAGTCCGAGCAAAAGTTGGAGAAGGCCGAGCTACTCTAGCAATCCAAGCTTCTGAAGAAGTCCGACCAACTATAGCAGTCCGAGCACTGTAGCAGGCCGAGCGACTATAGCAATCCGAGCACTGTAGCAGTCTGAGCCACTATAGCAGTCCGAGCTATTCGAGCTTGTCTGAAGATGCCCGAGCTACTGTAGCAGTCCGAGCCACTGTAGCAGTCTGAGCTATTGTAACTGTAACGACCCGAGATCCGAAAATCAGGAAGGCCCGATAGCCCGAATCTCGAACCGCCACCCACGAGCCCGAAGACTCGGAAGGGTTGAAAGGATGGTGTGGAGATACACAAGAATCTAAAATAATTGTAGAGCTACGCAGATTAAATAAATTAAGCAGGAAGCAATTAATAACATTAATTAAATTACATGGTCCACAAAATAATAGCAGTCTAAAAAAGATAGTAGTCCACAACTAGTACAGTCCAAAGAAAAGTACAACTACACGGGGCATACCCCGGAACTGGCAACTAACCCTGGGCACCTGAACCACGTGGAGCCTCTGAAGCGCTCCCTTGAAGCCTCGTCTCACCTGAAACACGGTGAAAACACGCAGGGAATGAGCCTCAAAACACAAGGCTCAGTAGGGATCATCCGGTCCCCACCTCGCAAACCAAGAAACTGCGCGGAAAGTAACTACAAGCTACTACGACGGCTAGTACCGAGCACACGGCATGAAAACTGAGACAACTCGTCAAAAGCCAAAGAGTCACTACCACACAAAGACAGGAGTACCAACCCACTAGAAGTAAGGCCGGATGCATCCACTGACGACTTAAACTGCGCCTCGGGTGTCCCCCTCGACCCCTGGTGGAACGGGGACACCGTACTAGTAACCACAGAACAAGTGACTAGCTAGGGTCGCTCTCCTCAGCGCGGGTCCAACCGCCCCCAACCACGTGTGCACACACAGACAGCGCGTCCATGGTCTGGCCCTCTGACTGGTTTTCCCCTCAGTCGGACTCTGGCTGCAAGACGTGGGGCCCAACGGAAATCAGTCTAAAAACCGTCTCTCGTGGTAGCCTCGCCACCACTCCCTAGTGGGACCACTAACGTGTCGGAAGGCTACAACTAGTGGAGGGTCACTAAAGGAGTAGACTCTCTAGTCAACGGAAAATGACGTCTAAACTGGATAAAGTACAAGGGCCGCTCCTCGTACCGACACCGACTCACGGTGACACGAGCCGAGAACACCAACTCCCGGGATCCCACGACACCCTCACGTGTGGCCCCCACATGATGCCCAGCATCAGTCAGACCATGGGTCAACACGTGGATCGAGATTCTCTCACCCGAGACTCGAATCTGCAAAACATAACTCTGGTCAGACATAGATCTCTGGCGGTCCACCTTTGGGCCGCCACAGGGACTGTAGCGGTCCAACAATGGGCCGGCACACCATTGGTTGCGAAAGAAATGGCGGTCCTATATAGGGCCGCCACAGGGATGTGGCGGGCGTGCCTTAGGCCGCCACACCCCAAAAATTCCCAACGGTCGAAAATCAACGGTCAACTCGCCCTCTGGCGGTCTGACCCTCGGCCGCCACATCTTCTGACGGTTTATCGTGCAGCCGCCAGAAGACATGGGGACCTGCCGACAAAATAGTGCCCTGTGGCGCACCCACCTTGGGCCGCCACAGGCTCTGGCGCACCTACCCTGGGCCGCCAGAGACTCTGGAGGTCTCTGGAAGGACCACCAAATCGTACCGAGAACGGGCCGGTGGGAGCAAACCCAAAAACTCGTTCCACGCCCCGATCATCCATGGATGAGGGGGAAAACAAGGGGGAAGCTCCCCTATAACCCCTAGCATGCATCTACGCCCTCGAATCGGTCTGAAACGCGACGAAACGATAGATCGACACACAACTCCCAAAACATGGATTTTGCCCTACTCGGCTCAAAAATGCCCCTCTCGACGTCTCCTCGGCCTACAAATCAATGGGGACGACGGGATGAGCATAGGGATCTGTCTCCCTACCTCAATGGAGCTAAAGCTCCGCCAAGTCGTCGCTGATCGCAAGAAAATGCTTGAAAACCCTCGTTCTTCCACGCTTCCCACGAGCTCCACACGCCGCCACAATCGCCACACCGCCACCGCCGTCACCGCGCCGTCACCTCGCCGCCATCTGCAGCCGGGCAGAGGGTCACCGCCGCATCCACGGGAGAGGGGGAAAGGAGGGGGCCGGTCGCTCATGGGAGGAAGAAGGAGGAAGAAAGAAGAAGAAAGAGAAAGGAGAAGGAAAAAGGAAAAGGAACTGGGATTATATAGAAAATCCTGATTTTTTGAAAAATAGGAAAATATAACGCCGCGATCGTTGGAACGCGTTGATCGATGTGGTACCATTCCTGAGTAGAGAAATGACCCGGTTCACCCGCTACGGGGTTCCGTAGGTCCTGTCAGGGAAAAACATGGGAAACCGCGGAACACGTTCTGGGACCCCCAAAACTGATCCGAAACACACGTATCCGAACCCGAAAGATGTCCGAAAGATAACCCCGGGCAAAATGAGAACAAAATCTCTGAGAAAGTGGATCCTAGATCCAAGAAAAAGGATCCGAAGGGTCCGAGATATTACAACCTTCCCCCCTTAAACAAATTTCATCCTCGAAAATTAAAACAAAGCATAGGGAAAGAAAAGGGGTACTCACTCGAACAAAAAGGGGAACTGTTGACGCATCTCATATCCACGCTCTCAAGAAGCCTCACCACCAGTGTCACGCCTCGAGCGCGGAAGGAACCTGGAGTGCGTGATGAGTTTATATCAATCATGTCAATCAGAGCGTTAGTGTATTCGACATAAAGACAGAGTGCGCAAAAGTAAAGATAACCCAATCCTTTATTCAATCACAACCTCAAAGTACTTCTATTACAATTCACTTAATGAGAGTCCTAAGACTCAATAAAAGGAAAAGTACGAGGAATGGAAAGACAAGACTAGACGACGCTTGGATAGATGGTTGTAGCTCTAGTCCCTTCACTCTTGACCTTCCCCATCTGTTTGTGTTTCGTCATCAGACTTACCTGAAAAATAGGGGAAAACACTAGATGAGCGAATGCTCAGTAGGAATTATATCTCAAGTGCTAGCTAGCTTTAAGTAGATTACAAGTTACATGAATGCAGTGTAGCTATGCATGTTTGCGTAAAACGACAGAAAAAAAGTGTATATTAAGATAGATAATGTATATCAATCAAGAGACAATTGAGTGACCTAGTATGTCTTTCAAGAATACATGTCAATAATTATCAAGATATTCAAGCAAGTACTTTTAGCATGTCATGTCGAGAATTGGCTATCTTGTTCAAGCAAGTAACAATAAATACCCTTTCCGGGTCACGGAAGTCATGTCATGTCAAGTCAAGCACGAGATTGTGGAATGTCAACGAGAATAACAAGCACTTCAGTGCAATGCCACACCGTGATCATTACAACTCCCATGGGCACTAGTACTTTCGGGTGCTCCTCCCAGGACCAGATTGGGCCCTTATATGCGCAGGCATTGATCATATATTTTGACATCCACTATAGTTATTGTAGCAACCCTGGAAAAAAATAAAATAATAATAAAGATTTTTAAATAAATCAAATTAGAATGAACAAGCTCTTAATTAGTCAAAATAGGCTAAAAGATTTAAGTAAGTGAAAGAAAAAAATCAAGAGGAATAAATAAATAGAACCAAAAATGTGAATAACGCCTTGATTCAAGGCGCTAATTAAAATTAAATGCCTCTGGCTAAGGCATGAATTTAAAAAGGGACGCCCACTGGACAAGGCGTCAATTCTCAAACGACGCTAGACAAGGCGTCAATTTAAATTCGACGCCCTCACTTAAGACGCTAATTCCGTTTGTGTTCCGTTCGAACCAGAACATTATCGAGGGAAAGTTTATGGATTAGTACGAGTTAGTGGAATATAGTAAGAACTCTATCATGGAAATATAACTCCCAATAGAACTCTAACCCTATTAGGATTCCCAAAATCCTATAAGTAAACCTCTCTGTCGAACCCTAACGAGCTATTGGACGAAGGAAGCTCTGCCGCTGCTGTGCGTGAAGAACAGGTTTATGTTCTTCTTCCTTCCTTTGCTTTTGACTCTGGTTGTTTGAGGAAGGAACGTTAATATTCTTTTCTTCTTCTTCCTCATCCTCCTTTGCAGGTAGCATACAAACAACTCGTTGAAGAACGTGGTTCTTCATCAACATCGTTCTTCTTCTTCTGCTTTCAGTTGAGTATTATGAAGAAAACTCATGTTTCTTCGTCATCTTTTACTATAGGTTGAACACCCCGTGTGCTGAAGAACGAGGGGTTCTTCATCCACAAAAGAAGACATCTTCCTAAGCTCACCTGTTGTCGAGAAGCTCATATTACTTGGCTATTTAGAACGTCTGAAGACTCTGTTACAAACAGAGTGTCGTTTCCGTCTCCAAACCTTCATCCGTTCATCAGTTAAATCTTCATAAGGTAGGTTTTCTCAAGATCGTAGCCCAAACTAGCTTAAGATCTTAATAATATCATCGGTCGTGCATGCATATAGTTTTATTGTGGTTTCATATGGTTTCTATGTAATTTCAAAAAGAAACGCCCTTGACAAGGGCGCTAATGTAAATAAGCGACCCACACTAGGGCGCTAATTATTGTTTTGACGCCCTGCCCAGAAGTCGTCAATTGCATGTAATTAATAAATACCCACGTTTAAAATTTAATATCTATGTAACAATGAATCTAATATTTTGCATGAGTATACCTGTGAAATCCGGCTATTTTTTCTATCATGATCATGTACCCTTTTTCCTGAAATTTTATTATCTGAAAATTGGTAAATTCTTGAATTCACGACCTTGTCTAGGTCGTCTCCTACTAAACTGACGCCCCAGACCAGGGCGCTAATTGAAAAGTAACGCCCCTGTCCAGGGCGCGTTTTTGTTAAAATTCCAGAATATTGATTTTCTACAGAATAGAAATATTGAAGGGACGACTGATGTACAAGTCGTCAAATTTGTAAATAAACGCCCCTATAGAAGGCGTTAATTTGATAAGTAATGACTTAGATTAAGTCGCTATTTTCCTGTGACACTATTTTTCACTGTTACTGTTAACCGAGGGTTTCATATGTATATATATATATCTATATGTATCGGCACTATATTCCAGTCCGTGAATATAGTCCCATTTTTCATGATGTTTTATCGTTTACCCACTAACTCTCATTGACATACAAGCTCTCCATTGGACACTCCGTTCCTTTGGACTAGCGAGTTAGTCATAGAGACCTCCATAAGACTCCTCGAGCCTTGGATTCCCTCAAGGCCGACTGAGCTGGTTGTACCATAAAAACCCATTACACAATCCTTGCCATGTCACTCTATAGAAACATGGTATACCGGCCCTCATGTCATGCCATGTGTATGATATGAGAATTATCTTAATGAACGGGGTGAAGCATGACATTGTTATGATGTTCTTGTAAACCCCAATTCTATATCAACATTGTTATGATGTTCTTGTAAACCCCAATTCTATATTAAACTTGATGTTCTTGTGGACCTCAATTCTATATAAAGAATGTCCATACTTACTTGTCATGGTACCCAAGTTAGGGAACCAATTCCACCTAGTTTTTATTGATAATCGTGATTTTACCGTTATTATCGCCTATCTATGTCAAGTGTCATATTTTGGACTATATTCTATCAAAGTCTATCCTACGTGTCTACAAGCTTTATCCTTGAAATTTCATATTGGCTATATACAAAAGTGGATGTTAAAAATACATGATTAATGCCTGCGCATATAGGGCCCAATCTGGTCCTGGGAGGAGCACCCGAAAGTACTTGTGCCCATGGGAGTTGATTGATCACGGTATTGGCATTATACCGAAGTGCATGACTAGCTTGATTGAACATTCCACAAATCTTGTACTTGTACTTGACTTGATATTACATGACTTGCGTGACCCGAAAAAGGGTAATTATATACTTGCTTGACTTGAAACAAAATAGCCAAATTCCAACATGACATGATGAGTTTACTTGCTTGAATATCTTTGATATCTTTTGATATAAGTTCTTGAAAGTTCATGACTAGTACTTCCTGCTATCTTATTGTTATCCACTCTCTCTATCTTGTCGTTTTGCGAGCATGCATAGCTATAGTGCATTCATGGAAAAATGTAATTACTTAAACCCATTGCTAGTTCTTGAGATATAATTTTCTACTGAGCGTTCGCTCACTCAGTGTTTCCCTACTTTTCAGGTAAGTCCGACGATGAGGGAATTCAATCTGATCGGGAAGGTCAAGAGTGAAAGAGTTAGAACTACTCAAGCGTCAATTAGTCCTGTCTTTTCTCTATTTTTCTTGAGTCAAGCGTTGTATTTTTATTTGCAAGGGTTTGTAATAGACATATTCTTATTAAAGGAATTAATGGATTGGGTTATCTTTATATTTGTGCACTCTGTCTTTGTGTCGAATACACTACTACTCTGATTGACATGATTGATATAAACTCATCGCGCATCTCCGGGTACCTTCCGCGCTCGGGGCGTGACAGTTTTTGTGGTATCAGAGCCTAGGGTATTCAATTCCTAGGAAAACCCAAGTCCAAGGATAGGTTCAAACCTTTAACCAGTGAGATTGGGTAGAACCAAGGGTTGAGTTAACATAAAAACTTAAAAGCCCTTAACGTGAGTATATACTAACATAGTTATTGTAATTGTAGGATAATGGCTGCCGAACGTGCTCAGTGGCGCAAAATGTAGTGTACACTCCAAGGCATGACCCAAGTGCTGCAACAAGTAGCACAGGGAGGTGCACAACGAGCCGGAAGTCTCCACCAAGTCTTCAAGAACATGAACCCTCCCAAATTCATGGGTTCTACTGATCTGGATGACGCAGAGCACTGGATCAGGGAGACGGAGCGTATATTCCGTGTTATGCAGTGCACGGATCAAGATAAAGTCTTATTAGCTACTTTCCAACTAGAAAGGGATGCCCGATGCTGGTGGGAGTCAGTCGAAGCTACTATAAATCAAGACCAAATTACTTGGGAAGAATTCGTTGAACATTTCAACAATAAATATTTTTCAGACCGAGTCCAAGAAAAGAAAGCTACCGAATTTGCCGCACTCAAGCAACGGTCATTATCGGTGGCGGAGTATGAGGCACAATTCTCTAGATTGTCTCGGTATGCTAAGCACTTAGTTAGCACCGAGAAGATGAAAGCTAGGAGGTTCCTTAACGAGCTCAGGCCCCAATATATTACCCAGCTGGCGCCAATGGATATTCAGGTCTACTCAGAGATAGTACGCCGAGCTCAATTGTTAGAAGATGCCACAGAACTATCAAATAGAATCCGTGGGAAGGATAAGAAGGAACAAGTTACAAGTTCAGGTTCCTTTAAACCCAACTTCAAGAAGAGGCCTAGCACTGGAGGTACTTCTTCTCAAGACCAAAAATTTAAGAAGACCAAGCCCTTCTCTATAATTACTACACCTTCGAATATAATATGCAAGCATTGTGACAAGGCTGGTCATAAAGCCGAAGAGTGTTGGAAGAAACTTGGAGCATGTCTCCGTTGCGGGAGCCGTGAGCATCGGATTCCCGATTGCCCATTACTTAATGATCCAGCCAGTGACGGAAAGCGCCCGGTAACCAAGAACGCTCGTCTTCACGCAATTAAGGAGACCGAAGAAGAAGAAGGTGGACTAGTAGAAGGTACACTGAAAGTTTGTTCCAAGAATGCACATGTCTTATTTGATACGGGTGCATCACATTCTTTTATTTCCAAGAAGTTTGCTAACCCACTACCTATGCAACCGGAATGGATGAAAATAATTTTATCTACTCCTCTCGGAAATGAAACCGATATTACTCACCATTATCAAAACTGTGAAGTCTTGGTAAAAGAAAGAAATCTTCCTATCGATCTCATATGTTTAGATCTAAAGGAGTATGATGTCATACTGGGAGCGGATTGGTTAGCCAAATACCAGGCAACAGTCGATTGCCATAACAGCAAAGTTACCTTCAGAGACTTTCCAGAACTAGTCTATTCTAGCCCTAAGAGTCGGAGCGAGTCACCTTTTATTTCGGCTCTCCGAGCAAGCAAGCTAATCAGGAAAGGATGTGTATCTTTCCTTGCAGTTGTCACGATTAAGGAGGCTAAGGAAACTAAGATAGAAGATATCCCAGTTGTGCAAGAATTTCCGGATGTGTTTCTGGAAGATTTGCCTGGATTACCCCCACAAAGAGAAGTGGCCTTCACCATCGACTTAGTCCCTGGTGCTGGTCCAGTTTCTAAGGCACCTTATAAAATGTCCCCTGCTGAACTCAAGGAGTTAAAGGAGCAATTAATGGAACTTCTTAAGAAAGGATTCATTAGACCGAGTACTTCCCCGTGGGGAGCGCCTGTGCTATTTGTAAAGAAGAAGGATGGATCCATGAGACTATGCATCGACTATCGACAGTTGAATCATCTCACTATCAAGAACAAGTATCCACTGCCGAGAATCGATGAGTTATTTGATCAAATATCTGGATCCAAGTATTTTTCAAAGATTGATCTTAGGTCAGGATATCACCAACAAAGGATCAAGGATGATGACATTCATAAGACTGCATTCAGGAGCAGGTATGGCCATTATGAATTTGTCGTTATGCCTTTTGGACTAACAAATGCCCCTACTGCCTTTATGCAGTTGATGAATAGCATATTCAGACCTTATTTAGATCAATTCGTGGTGATCTTCATCGATGATATATTAATTTATTCCAAGACTAAGGAAGAGCATGAGGAGCAATTGAGGATTACATTACAAATATTAAGGACAAACTGATTATATGCCAAGCTCAGCAAGTGTGAGTTCTGGATCGAAGAAGTGACTTTTCTCGGACATGTTATATCAAAAGATGGCTTGTCTGTAGATCCATCGAAAGTGGAAGCTGTAAGAAATTGGGAAAGACCGACCAATGCTAGCGAGATCCGAAGTTTCTTAGGTCTTGCGGGCTACTATCGGCGATTCATCAAGGATTTCTCCAAGATAGCCGTACCACTCACTAGGCTAACTCGCAAGGAGATCCGTTATGAATGGAGTGAGGAATGTGAAAGAAGTTTCCAAAATCTCAAGGATCATCTAACTACAGCTCCGGTCTTAGCGTTACCAATGGAAGGAGAAAAATTCGAGGTATACACTGATACTTCTGGCATTGGCCTCGGATGTGTTCTAATGCAACAAGGAAAGGTTATAGCTTATTCTTCTCGTCAATTGAAGAAGCATGAAGAGAACTACCCCGTCCATGACTTAGAATTGGCCGCGGTGGTATTTGCACTCAAAATATGGAGACATTATCTTTATGGAGTACAGTTTACTGTATACTCTGATCACAAGAGTCTCAAGTATCTCTTTTCACAAAAGGAACTAAATATGAGGCAAAGACGTTGGCTAGAATATCTCAAGGACTTCGACTTCAATATACAATATCATCCCGGAAAGGGTAACCATGTAGCAGATGCCCTTAGTCGAAAGCCGAGAGCACTATTAGCCAATTGTATGATTCAAGAATGGAAATTGCAGGAACAATTCTCTGAACTCAATATAAGCATGGACACAGACTTTCAATGTGTCACATTATCTCATATAAGCATTCATCCAGACCTATTATCTGAAATACGAGCGCTTCAAGATAATGACCAATATTAGTAGAGATCAAAGGTAAACTGGAAGGACAATCTAATTTCCAAATAACTTGTGAAGGAAGATTAATGTTCAGGAATAGAACTTGCATACCGGATTGTCCTGAGTTAAAGAAGAAGATCTTAGATGAAGCTCATAGATCAAGTTACACGATTCATCCAGGATCAACCAAAATGTACCAAGATGTGAAGAGGAATTTTTGGTGGCCCAACATGAAAAGGGAAATAGCAGACTATGTATCACGCTGTCTCACTTGCCAACAGGTCAAGGTGGAACACCAAAAGCCTGCTGGAAAATTACATCCTCTAGATATTCCCAAATGGAAGTGGGAGAATATTAGTATGGATTTCATTATGGGTTTATCTAAATCAAAAGGAGGACATGATGGAATATGGGTTATTATTGACCGATTGACTAAATCGGCGCATTTCTTGCCAATAAAGAGCCGATGGTCAGTTGATGTTTTGGCTGCATTATACATCAAGGAAATAGTCAGATTACATGGTATTCCTGTTTCAATCGTGTCTGACAGAGATCCCCATTTTACTTCTCATTTTTGGAAGGGACTACAACATTCGTTGGGAACAAGGCTTAACTTTAGTACAGCTTTTCATCCTCAAACGGATGGTCAGACCGAGAGAACTAATCAGGTGGTTGAAGATATGCTCAGAGCTTGCATCATTGATTTCGATGGAAGCTGGCATGATCACTTGCCGTTGGTGGAATTTGCATATAATAATAGCTACCAGGCAAGTATACAAATGGCACCTTTCGAAGCTTTATACGGAAGGAGTTGCCGATCACCCTTATGCTGGGACGAAGTTGGAGAGAAACAACTGCTAGGTCCAGACATGGTAAGGGTTACCACTGAAAGAATACAATTGATTCGAGAAAGACTGCAAGTTGCTCAGTCTAGGCAAAAGGCTTATGCCGACATGAGAAGGAGAGATCTTGAGTTCCAAATCGGAGATCATGTATTTCTCAAGATATCGCCGGGACGTGGCATACGGAGATTTGGTGTTAAGGGTAAGCTTACACCAAGGTTCATCGGACCTTTTGAGATATTGGAAAGAGTTGGCGAGGTTGCTTATCGCATCGCATTGCCTCCTCAATTGTCTGAAGTGCATAATGTATTCCACATATCTATGTTGAAGAAGTATGTGCACGATCCATCGCATATTATTGATCATGGAGACTTAGTGATCCAAGAGGATCTCACATATGAGCAGAAGCCCATGAAGATACTAGATCGTGAAGTACGTACCTTAAGGAATAAGGTTATTCCCATGCTAAAGGTACAATGGAGTAAGAGTTCCGATCATGAAGCCACATGGGAGACCGAGGAATCCATGAGGAAACGATTCCCAGAATTATTTTAAGGTAATAGGCTCTACACTCTCCACATGTATATGCGATTGAATTTGGGGACCAAATTCTTTTAAGTGGGGGAGGCTGTAGCAACCCTGGAAAAAAATAAAATAATAATAAAGATTTTTAAATAAATCAAATTAGAATGAACAAGCTCTTAATTAGTCAAAATAGGCTAAAAGATTTAAGTAAGTGAAAGAAAAAATCAAGAGGAACAAATAAATAGAACCAAAAATGTGAATAACACCTTGATTCAAGGCGCTAATTAAAATTAAACGCCTCTGGCTAAGGCGTGAATTTAAAAAGGGACGCCCACTGGACAAGGCGTCAATTCTCAAACGACGCTCGACAAGGCGTCAATTTAAATTCGACGCCCTCACTTAAGACGCTAATTCCGTTTGTGTTCCGTTCGAACCAGAACATTATCCAGGGAAAGTTTATGGATTAGTACGAGTTAGTGGAATATAGTAAGAACTAGATCATGGAAATATAACTCCCAATAGAACTCTAACCCTATTAGGATTCCCAAAATCCTATAAGTAAACCTCTCTGTCGAACCCTAACGAGCTGTTGGCCGAAGGAAGCTCTGCCGCTGCTGTGCGTGAAGAACAGGTTTATGTTCTTCTTCCTTCCTTTGCTTTTGACTCTGGTTGCTTGAGGAAGGAACGTTAATATTCTTTTCTTCTTCTCCCTCATCCTCCTTTGCAGGTAGCATACAAACAACTCGTTGAAGAACGTGGTTCTTCATCAACATCGTTCTTCTTCTTCTACTTTTAGTTGAGTATTATGAAGAAAACTCATGTTTCTTCGTCATCTTTTACTATAGGTTGAACACCCCGTGTGCTGAAGAACGAGGGGTTCTTCATCCACAAAAGAAGACATCTTCCTAAGCTCACATATTGTCGAGAAGCTCATATTACTTGGCTATTTAGAACGTCTGAAGGCTCTGTTACAAACAGAGTGTCGTTTTCGTCTCCAAACCTTCATCCGTTCATCAGTTAAATCTTCATAAGGTAGGTTTTCTCAAGATCGTAGCCCAAACTAGCTTAAGATCTTAATAATATCATCGGTCGTGCATGCATATAGTTTTATTGTGGTTTCAGATGGTTTCTATGTAATTTCAAAAAGAAACGCCCTTGACAAGGGCGCTAATGTAAATAAGCGACCCACACTAGGGCGCTAATTATTGTTTTGACGCCCTGCCCAGAAGTCGTCAATTGCATGTAATTAATAAATACCCCCGTTTAAAA
Organism: Amorphophallus konjac; assembly: GCA_022559845.1. Classification (NCBI taxonomy): domain Eukaryota; kingdom Viridiplantae; phylum Streptophyta; class Magnoliopsida; order Alismatales; family Araceae; genus Amorphophallus; species Amorphophallus konjac. Next base: position 175,202,194 of record CM040126.1, on the reverse strand, counting down.
TTTAATATCTATGTAACAATGAATCTAATATTTTGCATGAGTATACCTGTGAAATCCTGCTATTTTTCCTGTCATGATCATGTACCCTTTTTCCTGAAATTTTATTATCTGAAAATTGGTAAATTCTTGAATTCACGACCTTGTCTAGGTCGTCTCCTACTGAACTGATGCCCCAGACCAGGGCGCTAATTGAAAAGTAACGCCCTTGTCCAGGGCGCGTTTTTGTTAAAATTCCATAATATTGATTTTCTGCAGAATAGAAATATTGAAGGGACGACTGATGTACAAGTCGTCAAATTTGTAAATAAACGCCCCTATAGAAGGCGTTAATTTGATAAGTAATGACTTAGATTAAGTCGCTATTTTCCTGTGACACTATTTTTCACTGTTACTGTTAACCGAGGGTTTCATATGTATATATATATATATATATCTATATGTATCAGCACTATATTCCAGTCCGTGAATATAGTCCCATTTTTCATGATATTTTATCGTTTACCCACAAACTCTCATTGACATACAAGCTCTCCATTGGACACTCCGTTCCTTTGGACTAGCGAGTTAGTCATAGAGACCTTCATAAGACTCCTCGAGCCTTGGATTCCCTCAAGGCCGACTGAGCTGGTTGTACCATAAAAACCATTACACAATCCTTGCCCTGTCACTCTATAGAAACATGGTATACCGGCCCTCATGTCATGCCATGTGTATGATATGAGAATTATCTTAATGAACGGGGTGAAGCATGACATTGTTATGATGTTCTTGTAAACCCCAATTCTATATCAACATTGTTATGATGTTCTTGTAAACCCCAATTCTATATTAAACTTGATGTTCTTATTGACCTCAATTCTATATAAAGAATGCCCATACTTACTTATCATGGTACCCAAGTTAGGGAACCAATTCCACCTAGTTTTTATCGATAATCGTGATTTTACCGTTATTATCGCCTATTTATGTCAAGTGTCATATTTTGGACTCTATTCTATCAAAGTCTATCCTACGTGTCTACAAGCTTTATCCTTGAAATTTCATATTGGCTATATACAAAAGTGGATGTTAAAAATACATGATTAATGCCTGCGCATATAGGGCCAGATCTGGTCCTGGGAGGAGCACCCGAAAGTACTTGTGCCCATGGGAGTTGATTGATCACGGTATTGGCATTATACCGAAGTGCATGACTAGCTTGATTGAACATTCCACAAATCTTGTACTTGTACTTGACTTGATATTACATGACTTGCGTGAACCGAAAAAGGGTAATTGTACACTTGCTTTACTTGAAAAAAAATAGCCAAATTCCAACATGACATGATGAGTTTACTTGCTTGAATATCTTTGATATCTTTTGATATAAGTTCTTGAAAGTTCATGACTAGTACTTCCTGCTATCTTATTGTTATCCACTCTCTCTATCTTGTCGTTTTGCGAGCATGCATAGCTATAGTGCATTCATGGAAAAATGTAATTACTTAAACCCATTGCTAGTTCTTGAGATATAATTTCCTACTGAGCGTTCGCTCACTCAGTGTTTCCCTACTTTTCAGGTAAGTCCGACGATGAGGGAATTCAATCTGATCGGGAAGGTCAAGAGTGAAAGAGTTAGAACTACTCAAGCGTCAATTAGTCCTGTCTTTTCTCTATTTTTCTTGAGTCAAGCGTTGTATTTTTATTTGCAAGGGTTTGTAATAGACATATTCTTATTAAAGGAATTAATGGATTGGGTTATCTTTATATTTGCGCACTCTGTCTTTGTGTCGAATACACTACTACTCTGATTGACATGATTGATATAAACTCGTCGCGCATCTCCGGGTACCTTCCGCGCTCGGGGTGTGACAGTTATAGCCAATATAGAATTCCAAAGGGATTCAAGCTTGTAGGAACTTTAAGGTAGATCATAGAGATTAGGATTTCAAGGATTGAACATGATACGTAAGGATGGTAATAACGGTGTAACCACGATTAACGATAAAACTAGGTGGAGATGGCTCCCTAGATAGGTGCCATGATATTAAGAATAAGCGCTCATATAGAAATGGTCGCTCGTTTTTGTACATGATAAGGTAGATAGAATTAGTGTCCATAAATATGGCACATAATTCTTAAGGAATATAAATGGCATGGTTTTTCCCATTCTATTATTTCAAGAGTATTCTCATGACATTCAAACAGCATATCATGAGGGCCAGTATACCATGTTTCTTTAGAGTGACATGGTATTTCAAATAGTGTCATGGGTTTTTTTTATGGTACAACCAGCTTAATCGGCCTTGAGAGAATCCAAGGCATCGATGAGACTTACGGAGGTCTCTATGACTAACTCACCAATCCGATGGAACGGAATGTCCGACGGAGGGCTCATATGTCACCGAGAATTAGTGGGGTAATCGATAAATCACCGAGAAACGTGGGACTATACTCACAGCTTGGAATATAGTGCCTAGTGTGTACCCCATTGAAAGGTGTACATGAAATCAATGGAAAACATATATAACAGAAAATGGCGCCTGGGTACTAGTCACTATTTATTAAATAGCGACTGGGGTGCAACCACTATATTACCGAAACACGCCTGTGACCCAGCCGTGTCCTTTAAATTCCATTTCCAGCTTTAACGTAAACAAAACCTGGAATTTGTATAGCCTATCATTATGTTCTGGATTAAATAGCGCCCATGGCGTAGCCATGTTTTTAAAAATAGTGCCCTGTGTCAAGCCGTGTTTCAAGTTGATGCTTAGAGTGAATGGCGCCCTGATGTTAGTCACCTTTTGACAGGTAGCGCCCGCCTCACGGGCGCGATATCAAAACATCGACCATGATTCCGGCGTTGTTTAATTAGGTGAAATTTACATGGAACAGGTCATGTGGTCTCGTAGAGGAAAATAAGAGGAATCAAGTCATGTACGTACTAAGTTAAGTAGAGGTCCATATGTCAAGTTATTAAATTTCAAACATGCTGATTTAATTATTTAGTTTATGAAAGTGGCAACTGCCATGCGGTCGCGCCTTAAGAATAGCGCCCAAGTCTGGGTCGCTATTTGACTGTAAATTCTGAAATCAAAGCAGTAAGCTATAAAAACATCGTAAAACATGATAAAACATGATAAAAAGGGGTCTAAATGTATGCATGCACTTATATACTCATGGATTGGACTAGAACTTGAGAAAACCTACCTTGAGTTGATGGGTTGGGATTGAAGAAATTGAAGAATTGGAAGGAGAACAATGTTCTGCCTTCCCTACCGATACCCTATTAGGTAGCGGAACAGAAGGGTTTATAAGGTCTTCTTTGCGAAATCCTCAGACTTAGGAGTCCCTCCTTGATGATAGTAGCAGTTGCTAGGCAGCCCTTCTTCCTCAATCTACCGAAGAGGATAATACTATGGAGAAAACCAACTTCAGTGGCTTGAAGTCTCTTGTTGGAAGAATAGAGCGCTCCCTTAAAAGAATTTCGTAGTAGCAGTAGAATAAGAGTGCTCTCTTCTTGTTAGCAAAAGGTCGGAGGAAGAAGAAGCGGTGGCCAATCTTGATCTTAGCAACTTTGGTTTGTGGTTTGCACGAAGCTAAGGTTGCAGAGGAAATTTTAGAAGTAGCAACAGGTCGTTGTGTTTAAGGAGGAATAGTGACAGAAGGTTACAAAAAGGGGGTATTTATAGGGTTTTGGGAACCTCCAGGTGTTAGAGTCTGATTAGGACTCAGTTCAAAGAGTACTTGTCCTATTAGTACTAGGATTTCCTTAATACAACTTTCCCTAGCACAATAACACTCTTACAGTTCGAACCGTTCACGTTATTAACATTAATTTAAAGAGTAACAATCTTTAGGGATTTTTATATTTTTTTATTGAAGGGGTATTAACATGAAATTTCATGGGTAAAGTTTTTCCATTTTTAACTATTTTTCTATGTAATTAGTTTTATAAAAATCCTTTTATTTAAAAAGTGGCACTATTTACCACTACTCATGAGTCTAGTGAAATCACATCCATGCTACTGTCGTTGTATTGGGATAGCGCCCATGTATTGGGCGCTATTCACCCTTTTTCTTCTTTGCCCATAACACTCCAAAGGACCAAAATAGTATATAAGCCCATTCCTTTATCTTTTAATTTCCTTAATACATTTAAATCTTATTAATATATACTTCTTCCTTCTAATAAAATTATAATATAATTAATGTGGAATATTAAATTTTCTAACTTATTAATAATGTATAAATTGACGTTTTTCTTCAAGATTTATTGATTATCAAATCAAATAAAATTACAATGTGCATTAAATGCCTATTTAAAAATGGCATGTTATTATTAAATTTATGATAATACAAGGGTAAGGTCTTTAGGATGTTAGGGTTGTGTACAGGATCTGGGCTTTGTTTAATTATTGGTTTTAATTTATTTGGACTTTCTAGTCCTTTAATTTACCAGGGTCGCTACACCCTCCGCACTTAAAAGAATTTGGTCCCCAAATTCAATCGCATATAAATGTGGAGAGTGTTGAGTACATACCACTTAGAATAAGTCCGGGAATCACTTACTCATAGACTCCTCGGTCTCCCATGTGGCTTCATGTTCTGAGCATTTACTCCATTACACCTTTACCAAGGGAATGGTTTTGTTTCTTAATGTTCATACTTCACGATCGAGGATCTTCGTGGGCTTTTGCTCATATGTGAGATCCTTTTGAATCGCCAGGTCTCCATGATCGATGATATGTGACGGATCGTGCACATACTTCTTTAACATGGATATGTGGAACACATTATGAACTTCGGACAATTGAGGAGGTAAAGTGACGCGGTAAGCCACGTCTCCAACTCTTTCTAGTACCTCAAAAGGTCCGATAAACCTTGGTGTAAGCTTGCCCATAACACCAAATCTCTGTATTCCACGTCCAGGTGATATCTTAAGAAATACATGATCTCCGACTTGGAATTCAAGATCTCTTCTTCTTGTATCAGCATAAGCCTTCTGTCTAGACTAAGCCACTTGAAGTATTTCTCTAATGAGCCGAATCTTTTCGGTGGTATCCCTCACCATGTTTGGGCCTAATAGTTACTTTTCGCCAACTTCATCCCAGCATAAGGGTGATCGGAAACTCCTTCCATACAAGGCTTCGAAAGGTGCTATTTGTATGCTTGCCTGGTAACTATTGTTGTATGCAAACTCGACCAAATGCAAGTGATCATGCCAGCTTCCACCAAAATCAATAATGCAAGCTCTGAGCATATCTTCTACCACCTAATTGGTTCCTTCGGTCTGACCATCCGTTTGAGGATGAAAAGCTGTACTAAAGTTAAGTCTCGTCCCTAACGAATGTTGTAGACCCTTTCAAAAGTGAGAAGTAAAGCGCGGGTCTCGGTCAGACATGATTGAGACAGGTACTCCATGTAACCTGACTATCTCCTTGATGTACAAAGGAGCAAGAACATCAACTGACCAGCGGCTCTTGATAGGTAAGAAGTGTGCCGACTTAGTCAAACGGTCGATGATGACCCATATTCCATCACATCCTCCTTTAGATTTAGACAGACCCATAATGAAGTCCATACCGATCTCTTCCCACTTCCACTTGGGAATGTCAAGAGGATGTAGCTTACCGGTAGGCTTTTGGTGTTCTGCCTTGACTTGTTGACACGTGAGACAGCGAGACACGAAGTCCGCTACTTCTCTTTTCATATTGGGCCACCAGAAGGTCCTTTTCAAATCTTGATACATTTTGGTAGATCCTGGATGAATCGTGTACCTTGATCTGTGAGCTTCATCTAATATTTTCTTCTTTAGTTCTGGACAATCCGATATACAAGTTCTAACTCTGAAAAACAATCTTCCATCCGATGTTATCTTGATGTCAGACTGCTCTTCTATCTTGCCCTTGATTTCCACTAATATTGGGTCGTTATCTTGAAGTCCTTGTATTTCTGAGAGTAGATCTGACTGTATACTCATGTGGGATAGTGTAACACACCTGCTCTCCTTGTCCATGCTTATATCAAGCTTAGAGAATTATTCTAGCAACTTCCACTCCTGAATCATACAATTGGCTAATAGTGCTCTCAGCTTTCGACTGAGGGCATCAGCTACATGATTACCCTTTCCAGGATGATATTGTATAGTGAAGTCGAAGTCCTTGAAATATTCTAGCCAACGTCTTTGCCTCATATTCAGTTCCTTCTGAGAGAAGAGATACTTGAGACTTTTATGGTCGGAGTATACAGTAAACTACACTCCGTATAGGTAATGTCTCCATATTTTTAGTGCAAACACTATCGCAGCCAACTCCAAGTCATGGACTGGATATTTTGCTTCGTGCTTCTTCAATTGGCGAGAAGAGTAAGCTATAACGCTTCCTTGTTGCATCAAAACACATCCGAGGCCAATGCCAGACGCATCCGTGTATACCTCGAATTTCTCTCCTTCAACTGGTAGGGCTAAGACCGGGGCTGTAGTTTGGTGATCCTTGAGAGCTTGGAAGCTTCTTTCACATTCCTCGCTCCATTCATAATAGATCTCCTTGCGAGTTAGCCTCGTGAGTGGTACGGCGATCTTGGAGAAATCCTTGCTGAATCGTCTATAATAGCTTGCAAGACCTAAGAAACTTCGGATCTCGCTAGCATTGGTCAGTCTTTCCCAATTCCTTACAGCTTCAACCTTTGATGGATCTATAGATAGTCCGTCCTTCGAAGTCACATGTCCTAGGAAGGATACTTCTTCTAGCCAAAATTTGCATTTACTTAGCTTCGCATATAGCTGATTTGTCCTCAATATTTGTAATGTAATCCTCAAATGCTCCTCATGCTCTTCCTTGGTCTTTGAATAAATCAATATATCATTAATGAAAACCACTACGAATTGATCTTGATGAGGCCAGAATATACTATTCATCAACTGCATAAAGGCTATAGGGGCATTCGCTAGTCCAAAAGGCATAACAACAAATTCATAGTGCCCATACCTGCTCCTGAACGCGGTCTTATGAATGTCCTCATCTTTGATCCTTACTTGGTAATATCCCGACCTGAGATCAATCTTTGAGAAATACTTAGATCCAGATATTTGATCAAATAATTCATCGATCCTCGGCAGTGGATATTTGTTCTTGATAGTAAGGTGATTCAACTGTCGATAGTCGATGCATAACCTCATGGATCCATCCTTCTTCTTTACAAACAGCACAAGTGCTCCCCACGGGGAAGTGCTTGGTCTAATAAATCCCTTCTTTAGAAGTTCCATCAATTGTTCCTTTAGTTCTTTGAGTTCAGCCGGGGACATCTAATATGGTGCCTTAGAAACTGGACCAGCACCAGGGATCAAATCGATGGTGAAGGCCACTTCTCTTTGTGAGGTAATCCAAGAAAATCTTTCAGAAACACGTCCGAAAATTCTTGCACAACAAGGATGTCTTCTACCTTAGTCTCCTTAGTCTCCTTAATGGTGATAAAAGCAAGGAAAGATGCACATCCTTTCCTTATTAGCTTACTAGCTCAGAGAGCTGAAATAAGAGGTGACTTGCTCCAACTCTTAGGGCTAGTATAGACCAGTTCCGGGAATTCTTTGAAAGTAACTTTGCTGTTTCGGCAATCAATGGTTGCCTGGTATTTGGATAACCAATCGGCTCCTAATATGATATCATATTCCTTCAAATCTAGGCATATTAGGTTGATAGGAAAGTTTCTACCCTCGTATAGTTTTGGTAACGATGAGTAATATCGGCTTCGCTTCCCAGAGGGGTAGACAAAACAAATTTTATCCATTCCGGTTCCATAGGTAATGGATCAACAAACTTCTTGGAAATAAACAAATGTGATGCACCAACATCAAATAAAACATATGCAGACTTGGAACAAACTTCCAATGTACCTTCCACTAGTCCGCCTTCGTCTTAATCTGCCTCCATAATAGCTTGGAGACGGGCACTCTTCGTTGTCGGGTGCTTCACGTCACTGGCTTGTTCAGTAAGCAACGGACAATATGGAATCCGATGATCACGGCTCCCACAACAGAGACAAGCTCCAAGTTTTATCCAACATTCTTCGGCCTTATGTCTGGCCTTGTCACAATGTTTACACACCACTTTAGAAGGTGTGGTGGTGATGGAGAACGCCTTGTTAATCTTTTTAACTTTCTTTTCCTGGGAAGACTCTCCTCCATTACTTGGCCTCTTCTTGTTGAAGTTGGGTTTGAAATTGCCGGAGCTAGTGACATGCTCCTTCTTGTCTCTCCCATGGATCCTATCAGATAGTTCTGTGGCATCCTCCAGTAGCTGGGCCCGTCGTACCATCTCTGAATAAGCTTGTATGTCCATCGGGGCCAGTTGTGTGATATACAGAGGCCTGAGCCCATTTAGAAACCTTCTAGCTTTCATTTTCTAGGTACTGACTAAATGCTTAGCGTACCAAAACAACCTCGAGAATTGTGCCTCGTACTCGGCCACCGATAATGATCGTTGCTTGAGCGTGGCGAATTCGGTGGCCTTTTTCTCCTGGACTCTATCTGAGAAGTACTTATTGTTAAAATGTTCAACAAATTCTGCCCATGTAACCTGAGCTTGGTCTAAGGTGGCTTCTACCGACTCCCACCAGCATCAGGCGTCTCTTTCCAGCTGGAATGTGGCTAACAAGACCTTCTCTTGGTTCGTGCATTGCATAACCCGAAAGATACATTCGGTTTCCCTTATCCAATGCTCGGCATCATCCGGATCGATAGATCCCATGAACTTAGGAGGGTTCATATTTGTCAAACTTTGATGGAGATTTCCGGCTCCACGATGTGCACCTCCTTGTGCTACCTGTTGGAGTACTTGTGTAAGACCCTGAACGGTCCTTTGCATATCGCGCCACTGAGCACATTCTGCGGCCATGGTCCTACAATTACAATAACTATATTAATATGCGATTATGTCAAAAGATTATTGTTTTTTTTTCTAAGTTAACTCAACCCTTGGTTCTACCCAATCTCACCGGTTAAAGGTTTAAACCTATCTTTGGACTTGGGTTTCCTAGAAATTGAATATCCTAGGCTCTGATACCATAAAAACTGTCACGTCTCGAGCGTGGAAGGAACCCGGAGTGCGTGACAAGTTTATATTGATTATGTCAATCAGAGTGTTAGTGTATTCGACGTAAAGACAGAGTGCGCAAAAGTAAAGATAACCCAATTCTTTATTCAATCACAACCTCAAAGTACTTCTATTACAATTCACTTAATGAGAGTGCTAAGACTCAATAAAAGGAAAAGTACAAGGGATGGAAAGACAAGACTAGACGACGCTTTGATAGATGGTTGTAGCTCTAGTCTCTTCACTCTTGACCTTCCCCATCCGTTTGTGTTTCGACATCGGACTTACCTGAAAAATAGGGGAAATACTAGATGAGCGAACGCTCAGTATGAATTATATCTCAAGTGCTAGCTAGCTTTAAGTAGATTAAAAGTTACATGAATGCAGTATAGCTATGCATGTTTGCGTAAAATGACACAAAAAAAGTGTATATTAAGATAGAGAATGTATATCAATCAAGAGACAGTTGAGAGAACTAGTATGTCTTTCAAGAATACATGTCAATAATTATCAAGATATTCAAGTAAGTACTTTTAGCATGTCATGTCGAGAATTTGCTATCTTGTTCAAGCAAGTAACAATAAATACCCTTTCCGGGTCACGCAAGTCATGTCATGTCAAGTCAAGCATGAGATTGTGGAATGTCAACGAGAATAACAAGCACTTCGGTGCAATGCCACACCATGATCATTACAACTCCCATGGGCACTAGTACTTTCGGGTGCTCCTCCCAGGACCAAATCGGGCCCTTATATGCGCAGGCATTGATCATGTATTTCGACATCCGCTATAGTTATAGCCAATATAGAATTCCAAAGGGATTCAAGCTTGTAGGAACTTTAAGGTAGATCATAGAGATTAGGATTTCAAGGATTGAACATGATACATAAGGATGGTAATAACGGTGTAACCACGATTAATGATAAAATTAGGTGGAGATGGCTCCCTAGATAGGTGCCATGATATTAAGAATAAGCACTCATATAGAAATGGTCGCTCGTTCTTATACATGATAAGGTAGATAGAATTAGTGTCCATAAGTATGGCACATAATTCTTAAGGAATATAAATGGCATGGTTTTTCCCATTCCATTATTTCAAGAGTATTCTCATGAAATTCAAACAGCATATCATGAGGGCTAGTATACCATGTTTCTTTAGAGTGACATGGTATTTCAAATAGTGTCATGGGTTTTTTTTATGGTACAACCAGCTCAATCGGCCTTGAGGGAATCCAAGACATCGAGGAGACTTATGGAGGTCTCTATGACTAACTCACCAATCCGATGGAACGGAATGTTCGACGGAGGGCTCGTATGTCATCGAGAATTAGTGGGGTAATCGATAAATCATCGAGAAACGTGGGACTATACTCACGGCTTGGAATATAGTGCCTAGTGTGTACCCCATTGAAAGGTGTACATGAAATCAATGAAAAACATATATAACAGAAAATGGCGCCTGCGTACTGGTCGTTATTTCTTAAATAGCGATTGGGGTGCAGCCACTATATTATCGAAACGCGCCTGTGACCCAGCCGTGTCCTTTAAATTCCATTTCCAATTTTAACGTAAACAAAACATGGAATTTGTATAGCTTATCATTATGTTCTGGATTAAATAGCGCCCATGGCGCAGTCATGTTTTTAAAAATAGCACCCTGGGTCAAGCCGTGTTTCAAGTTGATGCTTAGAGTGAATGGCGCCCTGATGTTAGTCGCCTTTTGACAGGTAGCGCCCCCCTCACGGGCGCAATATCAAAACAGCGCCCATGATTCAGGTGTTGTTTAATATGGTGAAATTTGCATGGAACAGGTCATGTGGTCTCGTAGAGGAAAATAAGAGGAATCAAGTCATGTATGTACTAAGTTAAGTAGAGGTCCATATGTCAAGTTATTAAATTTCAAACATTCTGATTTAATTATTTTGTTTATGAAAGTGGCGACTGCCATGCGGTCGCGCCTTAAGAATAGCGCCCAAGTCTGGGTCGCTATTTGACTGTAAATTCTGAAATCAAAGTAGTAAGCTATAAAATAAAGGTAAACATGATAAAAAGGGGTCTAAATGTATGCATGCACTTATATACTCATGGATTGGACTAGAACTTGAGAAAACCTACCTTGAGTTGATGGGTTTGGATTGAAGAAATTGAAGAATTGGAAGGAGAACAATGTTCTGCCTTCCCTAACGATACCCTGTTAGGTAGCAGAACAGAAGGGTTTATAAGGTCTACTTTGCGAAATCCTCAGACTTAGGAGTCCCTCCTTGATGACAGTAGCAGTTGCTAGGCGGCCCTTCTTCCTCACCGAAGAGGAGAATACTATGGAGAAAACCAACTTCAGTGGCTTGAAGTCTCTTGTTGGAAGAACAGAGTGCTCCCATAAAAGAATTCCGTAGCAGCAGCAGAATAATTGTGCTCCCTCCTTGTTAGCAAAAGGTCAGAGGAAGAAGAAGAAGTGGTGGCCAATCTTGATCTTAGCAGCTTCGGTTTGTGGTTTGCACGAAGCTAAGGTTGCAGAGGAAAATTTAGAAGCAGCAGCGGGTCGTTATGTTTAAGGAGGAATAGTGATAGAAGGTTAAAAAAGGGGGATATTTATAAGGTTTTGGGAACCTCCAGGTGTTAGAGTCCGATTAGGACTCAGTTGAAAGAGTACTTGTCCTATTAGTACTAGGATTTCCTTAATACAACTTTCCCTAGCACAATAACACTCTTACAGTTCGAACCGTTCACGTTATTAACATTAATTTAAAGAGTAACAATCTTTAGGGATTTTTATCTTTTTTATTGAAGGGGTATTAACATGAAATTTCATGGGTAAAGTTTTTCCATTTTTAACTATTTTTCCATGTAATTAGTATTATAAATTTCTTTTTATTTAAAAAGTGGCACTATTCACCACTACTCACGAGTCTAGTGAAATTACGTCCATGCTACTGTCGTTGTATTGGGATAGCGCCCATGTATTGGGCACTATTCACCCTTTTTCTTCTTTGCCCATAAGACTTCAAAGGACCAAAATAGTATATAAGCCCATTCCTTTATCTTTTAATTTCCTTAATACATTTAAATCTTATTAATATATACTTCTTCCTTCTAATAAAATTATAATATATTAAATGTGGAATATTAAAATTTCTAAATTATGAATAAAATATAAATTGACGTTTTTCTTCAAGATTTATTGATCATCAAATCAAATAAAATTACAATGTGCATTAAATGCCTATTTAAAAATGGCATGTTATTTTTAAATTTATGATAATACAAGGGTAAGGTCTTTAGGATGTCAGGGTTGTGTACAGGATCTGGGCTTTGTTTATTTATTGGTTTTAATTTATTTAGACTTTCTAGTCCTTTAATTTACCAGGGTTGCTACAACCAGAGCGCCGCTACCACACCACCTTAACCAGAGGGATAACCTTGTTCCGTAGGTGCTACTCTCGCCGATCCTCAATACGGATAGGGAACTCCGGTAGAGACAGATTGGGAGTCACCTCGGGCCAAACCGAATCCTCCAACACATGAGAAACATCAGGCATATACTTCCTCAACATCGAGACATGGAACACGTCATGCACCGCTGTAAACTTAGGAGGTAACTGCAACCGATAAGCAACCTCGCCAATGCGCTCCACAGTGAGGAAAGGTCCAACATAGCGGGGACTCAACTTCTCACGCTGTCCAAAACGCATCACTCCCTTCATGGGATAAACCCTCAAAAATACACGGTCACCGACTGCAAAACTGAGTGGCTGCCTTCTCCGATCAGCATAACTCTTCTGCTGACTCTGTGCCGCCAACATGTTCTGACGGACCAGATGCACCACATCAATACACTGCTGCACCAGCTCCGGTCCCGTCACAACACGCTCACCAACCTCAGACTAATCGAGTAGAGTCCGACACGGTCGCCCGTACAACGCCTCATAAGAAGCCATCCCAATGCTCGAATGATGGCCGTTGTTGTAGACAAACTCCACCAATGGTAGATGGTGAATCCAACTCCCTTGCCATTCTAGGCAACATGATCTCAACTTATCCTCTAACGTTTGAATGGTCCTCTCCGACTGACCGTCTGACTGAGGATGATACGCTGAGCTAAACGCTAACTCCGTGCCAAGAGCTCACTGGAAACTCCTCCAGAATCCAAAAGTGAAACATGGATCTCAATCGGACGCAATGGAAATGGTAAATCCACGCAAATGTACGATCCGCTCCACTTAAAGATGAGCCAACTTGGCCACACTCCAGCTGACTTTGATCAGTAACAACCGAACCACTTTCGTCAGCCTATCGACCAGCAACCAAATGCTATCATGCCCACTCGGAGTCCTCGACAAACCCACCACAAAATCCATGGTCACGTGGTCCCATTTCCACGCGGGAACCTCCAAGGGCTGAAGAGTACCTCCTGGTCGCTGATGCTCCACCTTCACCTGCTGACAGGTCATGCATCGGGCCACATATTCGGCAATATCTCTCTTCATGCCAGGCCACCAGAACTGCCTCTTCAAGTTTCGATACATCTTCATCGCGCCCGGGTGCATAGTGTACCGACTCCCATGAGCCTCCCGTAACACCGCACGCCTCACATGCTCCTCGGCTGGGACGTACAGCCTACCACGGAATCTCACAGCTCCGTCCTCGCTGTAGTCCACATCAGCCAAAGCCAAAATCTGGGGCAACTCAGGGTCTGCACGCTGAGCATCTGTCACCTGGCGACGAATCGCAGGCATTACAGTCAAGCTCGCAAGAACAGTTGACTCTGGCTTCTGGGGAACCTTAAGCCTAAATGTCACGGCCGACACCTGTTCCCAGAGCCTCCACTTCCTCATCATCATGGTGCTGACAACGACCTTCCTACTCAAGGCATCAGCAACTACGTTCATCCTGCCCGGCTGATAAGACAGGGTGAAGTCATAATCCTTCATATACTCCATCCATCGTCTCTACCTGAGGTTGAGGTCCTTCTGAGTGAACACATACCTCAAACTCTGATGGTCTGTGAACACCTCGAACTTCTCACCATAGAGATAATGCCTCCAAATCTTCAATGCAAAGATCACAGCCGCTAACTCAAGATCATGGGTAGGGTAGTTCTCCTCATGGGGCTTTAGCTGCCGAGATGCATAAGCCACCACTCTACCGTGCTGCATCAACACATTACCCAACCTAATCCCGGAAGCATCTGTACACATCACAAAACCTCACGATCGAGAAGGTAACACCAACACTGGTGACTGTAATATACCGGACTCTTCGGATCCTTTTTCTTGGGTCTCAGATCCACTTTCTCAGAGATTTTGTTCTCATTTTGCCCGGGGTTATCTTTCAGACATCTTTCGGGTTCAGATCCGTACGTTTCGGATCAGTTTTGGGGGTCCCGGAACGTGTTCCGCGGTTTCTCGTGTTTTTCCTTGACATGACCTACGGAACCCCGTAGCGGGTGAACCGGGTCATTCACCTACTTAGGAATGGTACCACAGCGATCAGCGCATTCCAACGATCATGGCAGTATATTTTCCTATTTTTTTGTATTTTTCAAAAAATCAAGATTTTCTATATAATTCCATTTCTTTTTCCATTTTCCTTCTCCTTTCTCTTTCTTCTTCTTTCTTCCTCCTTCTTCCTCCTGTGAGCGATCGGCCCCCTCCTTTCCCCCTCTCCTATGGATGCGGCGGCGACCCTCTCCCCAGCAGCAGACGACGGCGAGGTGACGGCGTGGCGACGGCGGTGGCGGTGTGACGATCACGGCGGTGTGTGGAGCTCGTGGGAAGCATGGAAGAACGAGGGTTTTCAAGTGTTTTCTTGCGATCAACGGCGATTCAGTGGAGCTTTAGCTCCATTGAGGTAGGGAGATGGATCCCCATGCTCATCCCGTTGTCCCCCATGATTTGTAGGACGAGGAGAGGTCGAGAGGGGCGTTTTTGAGCCGGGTAGGGAAAAATCCATGTTTTGGGGGTTGTATGCCGATCTATCGTTTCGTCACGTTTCCGACCGATTCGAGGGTGTAGATGCATGCTAGGGGTTATAGGGGAGCTTCCCCCTTGTTTTCCCCCTCATATGTGGATCATCGTGGCATGGAACGAGTTTTTGGGTTTGTTCCCATCGGCCCGTTCTCTGGGCGATTTGGTGGTCCTTCTAGAGACCGCCAGAGTCTCTGGCAGCCCAGGGTAGGTGCGCCAGAGCCTGTGGCGGCCCAAGGTGGGTGCCCCACAGGGCACTGTTTTGTCAACAGGTCCCCCTGTCTTCTGGTGGCCGCACGATAAATCGCCAGAAGATGTGGCGGCCGAGGGTCAGATCGCCAGAGGGCGAGTTGACCGTTGATTTCCGACCGTTGGTTTTCAACCGTTGGGAATTTTTGGGGTGTGGCGGCCTAAGGCACGCCCGCCACATCCCTGTGGTGGCCCTATATAGGGCCGCCATTTCTTTCGCAACCCTGGGTGTGGTGGCCCATTGTTGGACCGCTACAGTCCCTGTGGCGGCCCAATTCTGGACCGTCAGACTCTGTGGCGGCCCAAAGGTGGACCGCCAGAGATCTATATCTGACCGGAGTTATGTTTTGCTGATTCGAGTCCTAGGTGAGTGAATCTCGATCCGTGTGCTGACCTGTGGTCTGACTAATGCTGGGCATCATGTGGGGTCCACACGTGAGGGTGCCGTGGGATCCAGGGAGTTGGTGTTCTCGGCTCGTGTCACCGTGAGTCGGTGTCAGTACGAGGAGCGGCCCTTGTACTTTGTCTGGTTTAGACGTCATTTTTCGTTGACTAGAGAGTCTACTCCTTCAGTGACCCTCCACTAGTCATAGCCTTCCGACACGTGAGTTGTCCCACCAGGGAGTGGTGGCGAGGCTACCAAGAGAGACGTTTTTTAGACTGGTTTCCGTTGGGCCCTACGTCTTGCAGCCAAAGTCCGGCTGAGGGGAAAACTAATCAGAGGGCCAGACCAGGGACGCGCGGTCTATGTGTGCCCACGTGGTTGGGGGCGGTTGGACCCGCGCTGACGAGCGCGACCCCAGCTAGTCACTTGTTCTGTGGTTACTAGTATTGTGTCCCTGTTCCACCGGGGGTCGAGGGGGACACCCGAGACGCAGTTTAAGTCATCAGTGGATGCATCCGGCCTTGCTTCTAGTGGGTTGGTACTCCTGTCTTTGTGTGGTAGCCACTCTTTGGCTTTTGACGAGTTGTCTCAATTTTCATGCCGTGTGCTCGGTACTAGCCATCGTAGTAGCTTGTAGTTACTTTCCACACAGTTTCTTGGTTTACGAGGTGGGGACAGGATGATCCCTACTGAGCCTTATGTTTTGAGGCTCATTCCCTGCGTGTTTTCACCGTGTTTCAGGTGAGACGAGGCTTCAGGGGAGCGCTTCAGAGGCTCCACCTGGTTCAGGTGCCCAGGGTTAGTTTCCAATTGCCAGTTCCGGGGTTTGCCCCGTGTAGTTGTAGTTTTCTTTGGACTATACTAGTTGTGGACTACTATCTTTTTTAGACTGTTTTTATTTTATGGACCATGTAATTTAATTAATGTTATTAATTACTTCTTGCTTAATTAATTTAATCTGCGTAGCTCTGCAATTATTTTAGATTCTTGTGTATCTCCACACCATCCTTTCAACCCTTCCGAGTCTTCGGGCTTGTGGGTGGCGGTTCGAGATTTGGGCTATCGGGCCTTCCCGGTGTTCCGATCTCGGGTCGTTACAGTAACAGTGCCAAGCAGAAGGTAGTAGAAAGGCCAAGCAGATGGGAGCAGAGAAGGCGAGCAGAAGGGTTACAGAGAAGAGAAGAGAGAGAAAATGAGTGCTCGCTCGAGTGGTTGGAAAGGTCAACTCAAGTGCTCGCTCAAGTGTTTGAGTGCTCGGAGGGAACAATAGAACTGCTCGTTCAAACTCAGGAGAAAGAATGGTTGTGCTGAGCTAGAAAGAGATACACAGATTTCGAGGTCAGGAGAAAGTTCCCATGTCTGTCATCATTACCCTACCTAAATTAGGGAGCCATGTCAGTGTCCATACCTGGGACATGACTCTTGTCAGGACCACCTTTTTGCCGTCAACCAATGTGATATGGTCCTAAAATTGTACACAGAACAAGAAAAGACCCGAGCCAATAAGGAAGCAGAATGCAAGATTTTCTTTCATATTGGTCATTAAATGCTCATATCTAGAGCAGAAGAAAAGGCTTTTATATTCTAGCCACTCAGATTGCAGGATTCTGGAGGGCAATGTCTCTACTAGCTCTTCTATATATATGAAGCTCTCTACATGAAGAGAGCTGCTGCTGCCTTGGAAGAAACCCACGTCCTTGAGCATCTAAGAAGAAAACCTGTGAGAAAGAAAAGAAGGGAGTGAGAGCAGCTCAGCACCTGTCGACCTCAGTCCAGTGCTGTAAAAGAAAAGAGGTAAGAGTGATGAGAAAAAGAACGAAGCCTTGTGGTGAGGACACACGCCGCATCACTCGACGGAGCACACGGAGCATGCCGGCATCCCTTTGGCTCGGCGATCATCTAGCAGATTAGCAGAGTTATCCCTATTTATTTTTTTCATGCTTTAGGCCATGTTGGGCCTTGGATTAGTCCCTGCGTGGACACTGCTTTCTAGTTGTGCGCCCTTGTAGGCCAATTGGACATTTTTTTATGCTTTGTAGGCTTATTTAGAGGGCAAAGGGTTAGTGGGCCATCTTGTGCTCCACTCCTCCTTGGCCCATGTGGGGATTTGCGCACCCACCCCTAGGGTTAGGGTTTTGGGTGCATCCCACCTCCTCTAAGTGGAGGAGGTAGCAGCCGCCTTCCTTTTTGGGCGCCCCCCCCTTTCCCCTTTCCACTCTCCCCCCCTTGCCTCACTTGAGCGCACCCTCCTTGATTGGAGGGAGGGCTGGTCGCAACCCCCCTTGAATGGAGGGAGTTGGGGCCCACCCCTCCTCCCATTTGCGCCCCCATCCCCCATGTGGCTACGTTGAAACCCTAGTTTCCCCCCCCCCGGGTATATAACCCTTGTATTTTCCTCTTTTTCAAAAAAAATGAACAATCAAACAATTTCTTGAGGAGCCTTTTGCGCATCCACCTCTTGGAGAGGGCGACCCTCTCCTCCTCCACAGCTCCTGCGACGGGAGCAACCCCGGGGTGCGACTCCCCATCCCCTCGGTGCGACGCCGAGGTTCTTCCTCCCTTCTACTTCGTCTCCGGTTCGAGTTCACGTGTTCCAGATTCGGCCCCGAGTCGCAGCGGCGTCCCCATCCGGTGCGGATCGAATCCGAGCCCCTCCTTTTTTTGGTGGATACTTCTACGAGTCGGCAGCGCGTGGGCTTTGGTTTCGCCTCGATCCGAGGTCGGCACCACCCGTGGCGAGTTTTCTCGTGAGCTAGCGCAGGAGCCTCCCTCTCTGCGCGCCCAGATCCACCCTCCTTCTTGCGAAAATCCCACAGGACGGACAACTTTCGAGTTTGGAGCTGATTTCTTCAGGGTTTGTACCTCTCGTCGTCCTATTTCCAACTCCGCCAACCTCATCTCGTTCCGACGTCCGAGCTGTTCGTGGCGTCCGTTCCCGTGAGGTCGCGCGGGTCTGCCCAGTCCACCCGGTGCCAGGACAACCGGCGATTTCCAAAGTTCACAACGTCCAACCACGACCAGATCTGATCGAGCTCTTTGGTCCGGACCTGCTGCTCTGCGTCCCCGACGTCCTCCCACAAGCGGGGTCTCGTTCGCCTACCGGAGCAGCGAGTTACCATTTTTCCCGCTCGACAGCGCAGTTCTGGGAGCAGATTCCTTGTCCCCACTTGCAGGTGCGGCCACGGCTTCCACGGACGGAATCTGAGCACGCCTTTTGGCCGAGGCTTCCTCCTGCGACCTAACTACGCGCCCTCGCTGACGGCGCCCCAATCGGACTCCGGATCCATTCGTGGGAACGTTTACCACCGAGTCACGCGTTGCTGCGATTCTGCCGATCGTCATCCGGACCCTCCTCGTGGCCAACCCTTCACCGAGTGCCGCCCGTCAGCCCGTGTATCGGCCGCCCCGAATGGAATTGTTGTAGCCTGTTATCTCCCTGCGAGGAGTGGGCACCATTGCTGGCTTGTACCTATTCTTTCATTGTGTGTATCGGGGTTGTCGGTCTCGGCCGGGGTTCCTTCCCCACGCCTAGGCGTGGAGGTACGTGCGACGCTCCCCCCCTTGGCATTTTGCTTTACTAGTATGTGATCTTGTATGCCGCGTGAGAGTGTAGGGATCCTAGCTAGCATTCAACACCGCGAGATCGTGAGTGAGAGTATCCCATTCCGTGGCCCTAGTCGAGCACCGAGCTCGGACTAGACTCCTATAGTTGCGCGTCGGCTCCTTTGCCGCTTTGATCCACTCGCTTCCCTTATAGGGACGACCGTGGACTTGGGTTTCTTGTTGAGAGACGCCTCTCTTCGGAGGAATAGTACGGAGGTCGATCTCTCGGCTTGCCTTGTCACGTGTGAGTGCTGGCCGCACTTGGTCTTCATCATAGGTTTAGTCCATTTGTCAGTTCCGTCCCGCATCACCTTGAGAGAGTGCAGCCCTGCAGTCTACCTGAGCTTGAAGAAATAGATCTTCAGATATGAAACTTGTAGCTACAGTCACCAGCTTCCAGATCATCATCCAAAGCTTCAGCTGGTGTTTATTCTTTATATTTTCTTGTGATTTTCCCATTGCACTTGTAGTGAGCTTTATCTTGTGCTTTTGTTCACCGAGAACCATCCCTATCGATTTTGTGTGTAGGAAGATAGACGGAGGTGGCTCTGGTCTGTGGATAACCGTCCCTGCCGGTTTTGTGTGTAGGAAGATAGACGGAGGTGTGCTCCGGTCTATGGATAGCTGTCCCTGCCGATTCTGTGTGTAGGAAGATAGACGGAGGGTTCTCCGTTCTGTGGGTTGGGGCGTGTCCCCTGTCAAGCTATGTGTCAGCAGGAAAGTCTCACCGGGTTTGGTGAGGGGTGGACGTAGGTTGCTGGTTGGCAACCGAACCACCTTAAAAATCAATGTGTTATGGTTTGTGAATCTTGTGTGATTGCTCCTTATCTTCTATCTCCATTCACAGGTTGGTGTGTTGGTTTTAGAAAATGCAATCTTGATTATGTTTGTTGCACATTTACTGATTTACACTAAGTATTTTATATTGACACCCCTTGCTATCATAACTACACCTGCATCTCCTCAGTTGCCTGCTGGATTCTTGCTCTCAGGAAATAGGGAGTTCATTCCAAGCAAAAGGGAGTCATACATTTCATGCATGCAGCCTTCTCTCTTATGCCTTCATCTGCATAAGTCTCTTAGTGGCTTGCTGCACTCTTGCACACAGCCACTAAGGTGTTTTCCTTGACAAGGAGAATTAACCTCCCCACTTGGGAGTAACAACCTATGCCATCTGTGCATTGTGCATTTCCGCTTTCAATTAAGCCATTCCTATTTAATTCCGCTGCGCATTGTGTCTAAGTGATTCATTTACTCGATAGGAGTGGTTTATGCTTTTGGTAGCTAAGAGTTTTTAAATAGGCCAAACTTCTTGATAGGATCTATTCAACCCCCCCTTCTAGATCCGACTGCACTACGTGGGACCCAACATTCGGGAGCTAAGCAGAATCCTAGTAGATCCCGGAGCAGCTGTCAACATCCTGCCCTGTAGAATATATCAGAGGTACCACTTCAACGTGTGCCTCGATAAAGTTAGAGATATACGTATCGCCGGCTTCAACCAAAAAGGTGAAGTGCCGCTAGGAGTAGTGGAATTTACACTCACTCTAGCAGACCTTACTATGAGGGTGCGATTCCATGTCATCGACTCCTACACCTCGTACAAGGCGTTGCTTGGCCGCCCCTGGCTACCTGAGAACATGGTGGTGCCCTCCACGCTACACCAGTGCCTCAAATACAACCTGCAGGAAGGGAAGGAGGGGAGGATATTTGCCGACCTCCACCCATTCGAAGTATTCGAGTGTCACCTACTGGACGCTCCTCTTTATGCAAAACGGTCTCAGAAGACCTCTAAAGCCAAGACCCCTATTTAGGTAGCAAGAAGCACCTCCAGCGACGACTGGTTCCCACCGCCACCACCCGGGTACATCGATCCCAAGACAGTCTCACATATTGCCATCACCGGGGACATGGGTAGAACATCACCTCCTGCCACCTACCCTCAAGTCAGTGAAACCAAGGTCGACCAGCAGCACGACCACATTAGGGTCCCAGATGGCCTCACCAAGCCAATTCTCGGCCTCAACAATAGCATTGTTGAACCTTTCAAAGTTTGGGAGGTGACACAGTCTGACGGCCCCAGTAGTTTGTTCTACATAGCTGAGGAGCATCCCACACGGGAAGACACAGATTGCCACATTCCTGAAGATATGGAGAGCTCGTTAGTCCCCGTTCAAGGGCTGACATTTATAGCAAGCCGAATGGCCGAGATGTTCCAGAAACATCACATCCTTGCCGGCCAGTCCCGCAAGAAGAAAGAAGCATTCCAGAAGCTGTGGTATCCCGTAAACCTGGACAAAGAACTGAGGCGTATCTCTCAACATCCAGGGTTAGGCTTCACCCTTGATGAATATTACTATAGCGGGCGATACGAAGTGGATACCATTTCCACCTTTACCCTGCTGAAGACAGCCCACTGGGGGCAACCTTCGATGAGTACCCGATGGAGGTCGAACATACTGAGCATGCTCAACCAAGAGACTTAGAACCAGAGGCTATAACCCCTTGCCGATGCTGGGAGCCAGTATCCCCTGAAGAAGCGTCTCTTCAAGCCAGATTCGACACGGCCAGCAGTAGCAAAGCCGAAGATGTGGAAGAAGCAGGGATGTCCCCTTCCAGTGGCCTTCCTTTGATAATGATGTTGGTGCCCCACGTGCCGACCAGGGGAAACTTTCTCCGAAGCTAACCAACTAGAAGATGCATGCTGCTAGAAAAGAAAAGGGCACCTCCACTGAAGACATGGCAATGCAAGGAGACGGGGTACCCTTGTCTTTTGCTGTGAAGTCACGATGCTGCTCTGGCAAGGTGACAAACAACCACCAGTCCTTCAGGGCTAAAGACTCATCTACAAGGGTCGAGGTTGTCACCTCGTCTCTTAAAACCACGATGGCTACAGATCTACCAACCGAACAGCTCAGGCAGTCGCCACTACCTGAATCAGAAATCCCTGATGAAGCCCAAATGGAATAGAATGAAGAGGCCGAGGTGCTCGAGCTTAAAGATGATATTCCAGATTTCGTCGACCTTCAGCCTGCGCCCCCAGAAATAGAAGATGGAGGCCAAGACACAGTCGACAAACTGATAGAAATCAACCTGCGATATGAGGCCGACCCTAGGCCAACCTTCCTCAATGCCCAGTTGTCTGCTGAAGAAAAGAAATTGTATGTCCAGTTGCTACAAGAACACCGGGATTGTTTCGCCTCAACCTACAAAGAGATGCCAGGACTCAACCCCGCAGTCTCACAGCATGAACTGGCTATAAGCCCTGAGGTCGAGCCGGTGAAGTAGCTGCCACGGCGCATGAGGCTAGAGCTCATTGCCCAGATATGCAAAGAAGTGGACAAACTCATTGATGTGGGTTTTGTCAAAGAAAACCAATACACCACGTGGCTGGCTAATATTGTGCCCGTGAAAAAGAAAAATGGGCAGATCCGGATATGTGTTGATTTCTGAGATCTGAATAAGGCATGTCCCAAGGATGACTTTCCTGTGCCAATCATAGAAGTAATGATTGATGCCACAATCGGCCACGAAACACTATCATTTATGGACGGGTCCTCCGGCTACAACCAGATATGGATCGCAGAACATGACCAGGTCCACACTGCCTTCTGAACTCCCAAAGGTATCTATCACTACAAAAGGATGACGTTCGGACTGAAGAACGCTGGCGCAACTTACCAGCGAGCAATGACCAGATGATGAACTGCTCTACCACAAGGTCGATTGCTACATAGATGACCTGGTGATCAAAACCAGAAGGTAAGAAGACCATCTGCAAGACCTCAAAATTGTATTTCAGAGGCTCAGGCAATATGAACTGAAGATGAACCCTATGAAATGTGCGTTCGGGGTGTCGAGCGAGAAGTTCTTGGGCTTCATTGTCAGATATCAAGGGATTGAAATAGACCCCATAATGATCAAGGCGATCCGGGAGCTACCTCCACCAAGGAACCTCTCTGAGCTGAGATCCTTGCAAGGCCGTCTGGCATACATCCGGCGGTTTATATCCAACTTGTCAGGGCGGTGCCACCCCTTTCATAAGTTGATGATGAAAGATGTTCCCTTTTACTGGGATGAAGAATGCCAAACAGCCTTTGACAAGCTCAAGGACTATGATGGGGGCATCCCTTGCCCCTCCACATTTTTCTGAGGCTCGAATTGTTCGTCGGCATACGCCATTGTGTTCGTCGTATTTTTCTAAGTCTAGTCATGTAATTTTTATATTTTCTTTGAGTCATAATTATGTAACTTTCCCTTTATTTGAGTCAGGTACCTAGGTTTAAGGGTGAATTACCTAAGTTCTCAGTCATCATGTTGATTAGATAGGTTTATGGGCCCAATTCATTCGGCTAGGCCCAGGGGTGCCCCCCCTTGGGACAGGCTGGTCAATTGTGGGTTTATCAGGGTCACTTTGGTCCTAGGAAAAGTATGGAGTCTATAAATAGCCCCCTCCCCTCTCTCATTTGTAACCTTTGATGATCAATGAAATTAGAAATTCTCTTGGAATTTTATCTCCCCTCTCTCTCTTGAAATATCTCTCTCATATCTCTCTCTCTAAGGGGGTCACCCCTCTCTCTCTCTCTTCCCCACCCCAAAATTTCAAAATTTCTCTCTCTCTCCTCCCTATTCACCTCTCATTAAGACCCCTCCCCCTTCCCCATACACTTATTCAACTCCCCCCCCCCCAACCCCAAGGTGGAATCATCGAATCCTTGCTCCACCCTCCAACCACCAACTACCCTCTTCCCTTCCCCAAGCACCTCTCCACATACCCAAGGCTGAAGGGGCTTCACCCAAGGCCAAAATTTTGAATTTCCCTCCCTTGCTGGCTGCCCCTCACCCCTCCCCAACACAACCTTCCTACCCTTGTCGCCCTCCCCATTTCCCCTTGCTTCCCTTGGCCATCCCACCCTCATACACACAACCCTACACCATTAGCTTATTCCCAGCTCGCAGGCAGCAAAATACCAGCGACTTTCTGAGGATACCACGACTTCACCAAGAAGCTTCAGAGGATGTACCATATACCATTCAAAGCGTCTCCCAGTCCTCTTTGCAACGGTGGTGGTCTCGTCCCAGTCTGAGTTTGTGGCTGCCCAAGAGAGCCAACATCGCCGGACTGCGCATCTTCCTCCTGACAGTCATCTAGAAGTAGATTGCAGAGGCTCCCACGGCCATTCCCCTGAATTTCTTGAAGTGGGGATTGGCTGTGGTCTTCTACTACAAGTCTCCTGCCACCACGAAGAAGCGGCACTCCGTTCGGCATCCGAAGCTGTGAGTTCCAAATTTTCTCCCTCCGGTACGCTGATCAGTTTCCTCTGAAATCAGTCTGATACCCCGGCACTGTTTAAGTCCTCTCCATCATCTCCGACCTCCTCCGGCATCGCCGCTGATCTCCGATCGAATAAGACTCAACCACAAATCCAAAAAATCTAGCTACGCCTGAATCAGAGCTCGGGAGCGTCCGTGGCGGCCTCATCTTCCTGCTGTAAAGGTGCAGAAGCTACCAGAACCAGCAAATAGAGACCCTGTTCGCGCCTCTGTCTCGATGAACGCCATCATTCAGAAATTCCCCAAAACATTGGACATCCTCCCGGGTCAACTATGAAGTTTTTGCCACTTGTTTCGTCACAATCGGAGTTTGGGGGAGTCCACATAGGTGCCGACAGTGACAGTCTATCCCATGTTCCTGAGAGTGGACAGATTCGGCAAATTTCTTGTCTTAATCTTCTAAGCTAGTTTTTCCCCTCCCCGCTTGGCCGGCTTACCGCCCCTCCCTATGGGAGGTAGTGTTTGGGTGTAAAATTGACTTCCCCACCCCTATTCCAACCCCCTTGCAAGGGGCGTAGTGCATGTATTAGCAGGTTGGCGACCCAAGCTTCATCGACACAGTGTGTGGGAAATACCCACGCTTCCCCGCTCGTCTCGTCGCCGACCGGGATCGGCATTTTCACACCGATCAGGTGAGCTACTGAACACTTCTCTTTGCTGGTTTCCTTTGCTTAATTAGTATTACATCTTAGTGCCGTCGGCGGTAAGAGAGTGCTCGATCCCGAATTTGCTTATAATTGAGTGACTACCGCGGGTGAGTTGCGAGAGAGCCATTATATCCCACGCCCTCGGCATGCTAGCCGCCTGCGAGAGTGGGCATCCCGGGACCCTTGGGGGTTCAATCTTAAGCTTGCCAACCCCCTGGAATCTCAAGGTCCAACCTCGGACCCTCATCCCCATCGTCGGTCCACCTACGGACCCGGGTGCACGCTACGCGGGTGAGTCTGCTTGAGTGAAGTTGCCGGTCCGTTACATTGCTTGCTTGCTAGGTCTGAGGGGTCTTCGGTCTTGTGACTATCACCCCAAGGTGGTGTCACATCAAGTGGTATCGGAGCAAGTTCTAGACTTGTCTCTACTAAGTCTTGTCCTAGGGGCATTGTATTTATTCCCCCGATCATCATGGCCACTTCACACCCGTCATACCCATCCCCATCACCTTTCCCAAGAGGCCCAAATCCTCATGGAAGCTCCACTGCCAACAAAGTGGGCGGTAACACCTCCGTCATAGAAGCCCTACCTAATGTCCTTGATCAGCTTGAAGACATCACGTTCCGACTCGACCGACTTGAGGGAAATGGCCGAGCACCAAGAGAGAATGAGAGTGACCTTTGGGAAAATCTAGAAACCCTCTTTTTGGGACTCTTGAAAGCCAAAACCCCTGCCTTTGATGGATCCCACAGCCCAAGCCTTTATCTAGATTGGAGGTTTTCATGGATCAATTCTTTAAAAGGTGCCCCTTGAACAAAGGAAGGAGAATGAGGTTAGCCAAGGCGCACCTCTCCAAACGAGCTAAAAATCATTGGTTAATTGTGGAGGGTTTAAGGAGGATCCGCGGGGAAGCCCCAATTAGCACTTGGGAAGAGATGAAGACCGAACTTAGGAAAACCTACACTTCTCACTCGGAGAATCACAGCCCGAGAAGCACTCCCACTTCCCCTACCCCTCCACAATCGGTCGATCCCAAAGGCAAGAGACCCCTAATTGACTCGATTCCCCCCATGAGGGCCACCGCTCCCCAACCCAAAGTCACTCACCCAACCCTCACCATTCAAACCCAAGGGGACCCCGTGTCCACCCCTCCACCAAGGCCCATGACGGCCATTACTCCCCAACCCAAAACCCCTCACCAAATCCATACCCCACAAACCCCCTTGGATTCCAACACTATCCCTCCATCATCCCCTAAAAGGGACACACCTTCTAAGACCAACCAACCCAATCCTCTTCACCCAACCCATCTCCCACTCCCTACCCCAACTCAACCATGTCTTAGGCCTCCACTACTTCCCCTCCCTATCCTAACCCAAGCCTCCCTTTACCCACCACCTCGGGCGCACCATGCGCCGATCATCATCACCCCACCCACAAAGGACCTTCTCACCTCCTTGGTAGAGGAACCCATAATCCCGACACCCGACCCCATAGTGGTGAACACCCCGGGTCCAACCCCCACTTTGAAAGAAACACATGCCCAAGACGAGGACAAAGCCTCGCATTACGATCTTCACTCTATGCCCTCTCTTCTAGTTGGGAGTGAACTCATCATAAGTTGGTCCTTGGCTAGATGGTTAAAGGAGAATCCAGCTCACCCGATCATGGCCCACCCTTCCTCGGAGCGACACCTCCCCATAGTACCCTTCATCTCCTATCGCACCACCATCCAATCATCTTACCAAGTGGAGACACTAGGGGATCTTCTTAAGGGCCTAGCATGGTAAATGGAGTTCACTGGCATGTTGACCACAATGGCCGACCGACCTAAGAGCCTTGACCTCTACACCTATGTGTCCGGTCTATCACCTTGGTTTGCACCGTTGGTTGCTATATGAGCGACCTCCTTCTATTCCTCCCTACACCCGATGAGCCCGATGCTATCCACGAATTGGAGTTGCTTATCTCGGGTAGAACGTCAAGCCCTCCATTCATGGCCGACCATCCCACCAAAGACTTCAGCTCAATTATTTTATTAGAGGAGGATGACTCACCACTATGTGAGGACCATGAGGACCTAGAGTTCATCTCCCTAGGTGACCCTTACCATGACCCCTTCGATCCCTTCCTATACCCACCCACCTTACTCACCACCAACCTTTTCCTACCCCAACCAACCATGTTGGACCAAGCCCACCTCTCCCAACACCCGGTCCACACCAAGGGAACCATGACCATGGGTGAAATACACCTAGGAAACAATGAAGTGCCCCAATCCATGTATCACGCCCCGAGCGCGGAAGATACCCGGATATGCGCGATGAGTTTATATCAATCATGTCAATCAGAGTGGTCGTGTATTCGGCACAAAGACAGAGATGCGCAAAATAGCAAGATAACCCAATCCTTTATTTCATAATGGATAGACTATTACAAATCCAATACTCTGGTTAATAAAAAGAAAAGTAGATAGTTGACTCAAGAAAATAGGAAAAAGACTAGATGACACTTGGACAAGCTCTAGCTCTTTCACTCGGGACTTTCCCCATCCGATTGACTTCCATCGTCGTCGGACTTACCTGAAAAGTAAAAAGGGACAAACGGAATGAGCGAACGCTCAGTAGGAAATTATATCTCAAGTACTAGCAAGGGGTTTAAGTAATTACATCTTTCATGAATGCAATAAAGCTATGCATGCTCGCATAAAACGACAAGATAGAGAGAATGTAATATCAAAGAATAAGATGAACTAATCATGAACTTTCAACAAGATACTCAAGATATTCAAGCAAGTACATTTAACAAGTCATGTCAAGAATTTTGGCTATCATGTATCAAGCAAGCAAGTAATTTCCCTTTTTCGGGTCACGCAAGTCATGTCAAGTCAAGTACGATTCAAGGACAAGAATTTGTGTGGAATGTCCAATCAAGCAAGTAAAGTACTCAGTATAATGACAGATACCTTATCATTTTAACTCCCATTGGCACAAGTACTTTCGGGTGCTCCTCCCAAGACCAGATCGGGCCCTATATGCGCAGGCATTTATCATGTGTTTTGACATCCACTCTTATGTATATAGCCAATTTTTGAATTTCAATAATCAAGCTTGTAGACATGTATGACAACTTTGATAGAATGGACTCCAAAAATATGACAAAGGACATAGAATGGCGATAATAACGGTATAATCACGATATCGATAAAACTAGGTAGAATATGGTTCCCTTAACTTGGGTACCATGACAAATCAATATGGACATTCTTTATATAGAATTGAGGTCCACATGAACAGTATATCAAAGGTAAGATACCCTCATTCTTATCATAGAATTGAGGTTTACAAGAATGACATGATATGGCATGATATCATCATCCCATTAAGAATTTCTTATGATATACTCTTTGTATAATCATAAGGGCCGGTATACCATGTTTCTTTAGATTGACATGGCAAAGATCGTGTAATGGGTTTTTGGGGTACAACCAGCTCAGTCGACCTTGAGAGAATCCAAGGTACGAGGAGTCTTACGGAGGTCTCTATGACTAACTCGCTAGTCCAAAGGAACGGAATGTCCAATGGAGAGCTTGTATGTCAATGAGAGTTGAGTGTGATCGATGAAACAACATGAAACATGGGACTATACTCACGGAGTGGAGAATAGTGCCGATATATATATTATATAACATATGAAATCATCGGTTAACAGAAACAGTGGAAAATCAGTTTTACAGTAAAATAACGACTTAATCAGAGTCGTTTATCAAGTAATTAACGCCAAACAGAAGGGCGTTTACACATGTTTCCATTTTACAGAATTTCAATATTTCATTAATTTATCTAAAACGCACCCTGGTCAGGGTCGTTTGTTCAAGATTTGACGACTGCAGAAGCAGGCGTCTTATTATTTACGTATTTGACAGAATATAAATAATTTTCAGGATTTATCCAAAACACGCCCTGGGCAGGGGCGTTACTCATTAATTCAATTTTTACAGAATATATATTTTCAGAATTTTTAACATATACGCGCCCTAGGAAGGGGAGTTTCTTTTTAATTTACGCCCTATGGTGGGGCGTTAACCTGTGGAAAACGACTTGGTCCAGGTCATTACTTAAAGTTTCTACAGGAAATTTTAAGGGCAGTAATAATTTCAGCATGCAGGAATTTCATGGGGGAGAATATACCATGAACGAACAGTCATGACAGTAAAATCAATGGATTGGGAGATATGGGATCATGCATTAATGTAAATCATGATTTCATATAGAATCAGTTCTTAACATGGTTAATTAATGATTAACTGAAATTAACGCCTGGGTACAGGGCGTCAAATATTAAATTGACGACCTGGGAAGGGTCGTTTCATGTGAATTAGCGCCCTTGATAGGGGCGTCTCTTTCAAAATATTACAGAAACGTATTAAAACTATAATAAACCATATGCATGTCATGCTTATATATATGTATATCTTGCATTAATTTTGTTTGGGCTACCATAACTTGAGAAAACCTACCTTTAATAGTTGATTTTAAGATGGACGGATGAATAACTTGGTGAGAAGCCAACAACTCTGCAGCTTTACTGCAACTCGATAATCAGCAGCAGCAGAGGTATGCAGATGAAGAACCTTGGATCAGTTGATTGTTTTCTTCAACAGTCAACCTGGAGGCAGAAGAACGAAGAGATCATGCTTCGTATTAACTGGAGAGGAGGTAAAGGAGGAGAAGGGAAGAAGAAAGAAGACTTACCCGTTAGTCTTCTTAACCTGCAAGAATAGAAGAAACGAAGAATATTAATTCTTCACATACTACGTTCATAAGGAAAAGAAACAGAAGAAGAAGAAGAACATATGTTCTTCATGTACCTGTGCAGTTCGATCGTCCAAATAGGTTTAGGGTTTGACTGTCAAGAGTCTTTATAGGATTTTGGGAAATCCTATTAGGGTTAGTGATTGTGTGGAAGTAATACTTCATGATAGAGTCATTACCACATTTTAACTCTTTCTAATACTTATCCATTACCCTAGATAAGCTCTGGGTTCGAACGGTTCACGAACTGAATTAACGACCTTGGTCAGGTCGTCGATTCTTGAATTGACGACCTGGTGCAGGTCGTTTCTTAAGAAGCGCCTGGTACGAGGGCGTTCTTTGTTTTAAAACACGCCCATACTAGAGGCGTTACTTGGCCTTGCCCTGTTTGTCGGTTGAAATTGACGCCGTGAGGTGAGGGCGTCACTTCTTTAAGCACGCCTTAGCTAGAGGCGTTTATTATTAAATTAACGCCTTAATAAGAGGCGTTATTTGCATTTTGGTTTTATTCACCCCTTTAACCCTCTTCTTATTATCTGTATTACTTCTGTAATATATATATTTTAATTCATTTCAAATATTCATTTATCAGGGTTGCTACACCCTCCCCCACTTAAAAAGAATTTGGTCCCCAAATTCAATTGCATAATATGTATATACGCGGAGAGTGTAGACTATATACCTCTTAGAATAACTCGGGAAATCATTTCTTCATAGATTCCTCGGTCTCCCATGTGGCTTCGTGTTCAGTATTCTTATTCCATTGCACCTTAAGCATGGGAATAACCTTATTCCTTAGAGCACGTATTTCACGATCTAAGATCTTCATAGGCTTCTATTCATATGTGAGATCTTTCTGGATCACCAGATCTCCATGTTCAATAATATGCGATGGATCGTGCACATACTTCTTCAACATAGATATATGAAATACATTATGTACCTCGGACAATTGAGGAGGCAACGCGATGTGATAAGCAACCTCGCCAACTCTTTCGAGTATCTCAAAAGGTCCGATGAATCTTGGCGTAAGCTTGCCCTTAACACCAAATCTTCGTATGCCACGTCCAGGCGATATTTTAAGAAATACATGATCTCCAACCTGGAATTAAAGATATCTTCTTCTTGTATCAGCATAAGCCTTTTGTCTGGTCTGAGCAACTTGCAATCTTTCTCTGATTACTTGTATCTTCTCAGTTGTATCCCTTACCATGTCTGGACCTAACAGTTGTTTCTCTCCAACTTCGTTCTAGCATAAGGGTGATCGGTAACTCCTTCCATGTAAAGCTTCGAAAGGTGCCATTTGGATACTAGCTTGGTAGCTATTATTATATGCAAACTCAATTAAAGGTAAATGATCATGCCAGCTTCCACCAAAATCAATGATGCAAGCTCTTAGCATATCTTCCACTACTTGGTTTGTTCTTTCGGTCTGACCATCCGTTTGCGGGTGAAAAGCAGTACTAAAGTTAAGCCTTGTTCCCAACGAATGTTGTAATCCTTTCCAAAAATGAGAAGTGAAACGGGGATCTCTGTCAGACACGATCGAGACAGGAATTCCATGTAACCTGACTACTTCCTTGATGTATAGTGCAGCCAATACATCTACTGACCACCGGCTCTTTATTGGTAAGAAATGCGCCGATTTAGTCAAGCGGTCAAAAATAACCCATATTCCATCATGTCCTCCTTTTGATTTAGATAAACCCATGATGAAATCCATACCAATATCCTCCCACTTCCACTTTGGAATATCTAGAGGATGTAGCTTTCCAGCAGGCTTTTGGTGTTCTGCCTTGACCTGTTGGCATGTGAGACAGCGTGATACATAATCTGCTATTTCTCTTTTCATATTTGGCCACCAAAAGTTTCTCTTCACATCGTGGTACATTTTGGTAGATCCTGGATGAATAGTGTACCTTGATCTATGAGCTTCATCTAAGATCTTCTTCTTTAATTTTGGGCAATCTGGTATACAAGTTCTATCTTTAAACATTAATCTTCCATCAGAAGCTAATTGGAAATCAGATTGTCCTTCTAATCTGCCCTGGATTTCTACTAATATAGGATCATCATCCTGAAGTGCCTGTATCTCAGATAATAAATCTGACTGTATGCTTACATGAGATAATGTGACATACCTAGCTTTCGTGTCCATGCTTATATTGAGCTCGGAGAACTGTTCTAGTAACTTCCATTCTTGTATCATACAATTGGCTATCATCCCTCTCGGCTTTCGACTAAGGGCATCAGCAACATAATTACCCTTTCCGGGATGATATTGTATATTGAAGTCGAAGTCCTTGAGATATTCCAGCCAGCGTCTTTGTCTCATGTTTAGCTCCTTTTGTGAAAATAGGTATTTGAGACTTTTGTGATCGGAGTATACAGTAAACTGCACTCCATATAAGTAGTGTCTCCATATCTTTAGGGCAAATACCACCGCGGCCAGTTCTAAGTCATGGACGGGATAATTCTCCTCATGCTTCTTCAGTTGATGTGAAGAGTATGCTATGACCTTTCCTTGTTGCATTAGGACACATCCAAGGCCAATGCCAGAAGCATCTGTGTAGACCTCGAATTTCTCTCCTTCTATTGGTAGAGCTAACACCGGAGCTGTAGTGAGATGATCTTTGAGAGTTTGGAAACTTCTTTCACATTCCTCACTCCATTCATATCGGATCTCCTTGCGAGTTAACCTTGTAAGGGGCACGGCGATCTTGGAGAAGTCTTTGATGAATCGCCGATAATATCCTGCAAGACCTAAGAAACTTCTGATCTCGCTTGCATTGGTTGGTTTTTCCCAGTTTCTAACAGCTTCGACCTTTGACGGATCTACTGATAATCCATCTTTTGAAATCACATGTCCTAGAAAAGCCACTTCTTCAAGCCAGAATTCACACTTGCTGAGTTTTGCATATAATTGACTTGTCCTCAAGACTTGCAATGCAATCCTCAAATACTTTTCATATTCTTCCTTAGTCTTGGAATATATCAATATATCATCAATGAAGACTACTATGAATTGATCCAAGTAAGGCCTGAATATGCTATTCATTAACTGCATAAAGGCAGCAGGGGCATTTGTTAGTCCAAAAGGCATAACAACAAATTCGTAATGGCCATACCTGCTTCTGAATGCAGTCTTATGAATGTCATCATCTTTGATCCTTAACTGATGATAACCTGATCTGAGGTCAATCTTCGAAAAATATTTGGATCCAGAAATTTGATCAAATAATTCATCGATTCTCGGCAGTGGATACTTGTTCTTGATAGTGAGATGATTCAACTGTCGATAGTCGATGCATAGCCTCATGGATCCATCTTTCTTCTTTACAAACAGTACAGGTGCTCCCCACGGGGAAGTACTTGGTCTAATGAACCCTTTTCGAATTAGTTCCATTAATTACTCTTTTAACTCCTTGAGTTCAGCAGGTGACATTCTATAAGGTGCCTTTGAAACCGGACCAGCACTAGGGACTAAGTCGATGGTGAAGGCCACTTCTCTTTGTGGGGGTAATCCTGGCAAATCTTCCGGAAACACGTCCGGAAATTATTGCACCACTTGTATGTCTTCTAGCTTAGTTTCCTTTGTTTCCTTAACTGTGACAAATGCAAGGAAAGCTACACATCCCTTCGTGACGAGCTTGCTTGCTCGGAGGGCCGAAATAAGAGGGGAATTGCTCCGACTCTTGGGGCGAGTAAAGACTAATTCTGGAAAATCTTTGAAAGCAATTTGGCTATTGCGGCAATCAACCGTTGCCTGGTATTTGGATAACCAGTCCGCTCCCAGTATAACATCATACTCCTTTAGATCAAGGCATATGAGATCTATAGGTAAATTCCTACCTTGAACCATTACCTCACAGTTTTGGTAGTGATGAGTAATATCATTTTCACTTCCAAGAGGAGTAGTTAGAACTATTTTTATCCATTCTGGTTCTAACGGTAACGGGTCGGCAAACTTCTTAGAAATAATGGAATGCGATGCACCCGTATCAAATAAGACATAAGCACTTTTGGAACAAACTGTTAATGTACCTTCTACCAGTCCACCTTCTTCTTGCTCGGTCTCCTTTATTGCATGAAGTCGAGCGTTCTTTGTCACCGGGCGCTTACCGTCTCCGGCTTGGTCATTAAGTAACGGACACTCGGGAATCCGATGTTCGCGGCTCCCACAACGGAGACATGCTCCTAACTTCCTCCAGCATTCTTCTGTCTTGTGACCAGCCTTGTCACAATGCTTACACACTACATTTGAAGGGGTAGTGGTGATAGAGAAGGGCTTGGATTTCTTGAACTTGGAATCTTGAGAGGATGAACCTCCATTATTGGGCCTCTTCTTAAAGTTGGATTTGAAAGAACCCGAACCTGTGACTTGCTCCTTCTTGTCTTTCCCACGGATCCTATCAGATAGTTCCGTGGCATCTTCAAGTAGCTGAGCTCGACGTACTATTTCAGAATAAACTTGGATATCCATAGGCGCCAGCTGAGTGATATATTGGGGCCTAAGCCCATTAAGGAACCTCTTAGCCTTCATCTTCTCGGTGCTAATCAGATGCTTAGCATATCTAGACAATCTTGAGAACTGTGCCTCATAATCAGCAACCGATAAAGATCTTTGTTTTAACGCGGCAAATTCGGCGGCCTTCTTCTCTTGGACGCGATCCGAGAAATATTTAGCATTGAAATATTCTACAAATTCTTCCCATGTAACTTGATTAGGATCGATGGTTGCTTCAATAGACTCCCACCAGCATCTAGCATCCTTTTCTAACTGGAAAGTAGCTAATAAGACTTTGTCCTGATCCGTGCATTGCATGACACAGAATATACGTTCAATCTCCCGGACCCAATGCTCGGCATCGTCCGGATCGGTTGATCCCATAAACTTCGGGGGATTCATGCTCTTAAAAGCTTGGTGTAGGCTTCCAGCTCGTGGAGCACCACCCTGTGCTACCTGTTGTAGCACTTGAGTCATTCCTTGAAGGGTACGCTGCATGTTGCGCCATTGAGCACGTTCGGCAGCCATTATCCTACAATTACAATAACTATATTAGTACGTGACTACATTTAGAAACCAGTACTCTATTTTTAACTTTAACCCTTGGTTCTACCCAATCTCACTTGTAAAAGGTTTATACTTATCCTTGGACTTGGGTTTTTCCTAGGAATTGAATACCCTAGGCTCTGATACCACAAAAACTGTCACGCCCCGAGCGCGGAAGATACCCGGATATGCGCGACGAGTTTATATCAATCATGTCAATCAGAGTGGTCGTGTATTCGACACAAAGACAGAGATGCGCAAAATAGCAAGATAACCCAATCCTTTATTTCATAATGGATAGACTATTACAAATCTAATACTCTGGTTAATAAAAAGAAAAGTACATAGTTGACTCAAAAAAATAGGAAAAAGACTAGATGACACTTGGACAAGCTCTAGCTCTTTCACTCGGGACTTTCCCCATCCGATTGACTTCCATCATCGTCGGACTTACCTGAAAAGTAAAAAGGGACAAACGGAATGAGCGAACACTCAGTAGAAAATTATATCTCAAGTACTAGCAAGGGGTTTAAGTAATTACATCTTTCATGAATGCAATAAAGCTATGCATGCTCGCATAAAACGACAAGATAGAGAGAATGTAATATCAAAGAATAAGATGAACTAATCATGAACTTTCAACAAGATACTCAAGATATTCAAGCAAGTACATTTAACAAGTCATGTCAGGAATTTTGGCTATCATGTATCAAGCAAGCAAGTAATTTTCCTTTTTCGGGTCACGCAAGTCATGTCAAGTCAAGTACGATTCAAGGACAAGAATTTGTGTGGAATGTCCAATCAAGCAAGTAAAGTACTCGGTATAATGCCAGATACCTTATCATTTTAACTCCCATGGGCACAAGTACTTTCGGGTGCTCCTCCCAGGACCAGATCGGGCCCTATATGCGCAGGCATTTATCATGTGTTTTGACATCCACTCTTATATATATAGTCAATTTTTGAATTTCAATAATCAAGCTTGTAGACATGTATGACAACTTTGACAGAATGGAGTCCAAAAATATGACAAAGGACATAGAATGGTGATAATAACGGTATAATCACGATATCGATAAAACTAGGTAGAATATGGTTCCCTTAACTTGGGTACCATGACAAATCAATATGGACATTCTTTATATAGAATTGAGGTCCACATGAACAGTATATCAAAGGTAAGATACCCTCATTCTTATCATAGAATTGAGGTTTACAAGAATGACATGATATGGCATGATATCATCATCCCATTAAGAATTTCTTATGATATACTCTTTGTATAATCATAAGGGCCGGTATACCATGTTTCTTTAGATTGACATGGCAAAGATCGTGTAATGGGTTTTTGGGGTACAACCAGCTCAGTCGACCTTGAGGGAATCCAAGGTACGAGGAGTCTTACGGAGGTCTCTATGACTAACTCGCTAGTCCAAAGGAACGGAATGTCCAATGGAGAGCTTGTATGTCAATGAGAGTTGAGTGTGATCGATGAAACAACATGAAACATGGGACTATACTCACGGAGTGGAGAATAGTGCCGATATATATATTATATAACATATGAAACCATCGGTTAACAGAAACAGTGGAAAATCAGTTTTACAGTAAAATAACGACTTAATTAGAGTCCTTTATCAAGTAATTAACGCCTAACAGAAGGGCGTTTACACATGTTTCCATTTTGTAGAATTTCAATATTTCATTAATTTATCTAAAACGCACCCTAGTCAGGGTCGTTTGTTCAAGATTTGACGACTGCAGAAGCAGGCGTCTTATTATTTACGTATTTGACAGAATATAAATAATTTTCAGGATTTATCCAAAACACGCCCTGGGCAGGGGCGTTACTCATTAATTCAATTTTTACAGAATATATATTTTCAGAATTTTTAACATATACGCGCCCTAGGAAGGGGAGTTTCTTTTTAATTTACGCCCTATGGTGGGGCGTTAACCTGTGGAAAACGACTTGGTCCAGGTCGTTACTTAAAGTTTCTACAGGAAATTTTAAGGGCAGTAATAATTTCAGCATGCAGGAATTTCATGGGGGAGAATATACCATGAACGAACAGTCATGACAGTAAAATCAATGGATTGGGAGATATGGGATCATGCATTAATGTAAATCATGATTTCATATAGAATCAGTTCTTAACATGGTTAATTAATGATTAACTGAAATTAACGCCTGGGTACAGGGCGTCAAATATTAAATTGACGACCTGGGAAGGGTCGTTTCATGTGAATTAGCGCCCTTGATAGGGGCGTCTCTTTCAAAATATTACAGAAACGTATTAAAACTATAATAAACCATATGCATGTCATGCTTATATATATGTATATCTTGCATTAATTTTGTTTGGGCTACCATAACTTGAGAAAACCTACCTTTAATAGTTGATTTTAAGATGGACGGATGAATAACTTGGTGAGAAGCCAACAACTCTGCAGCTTTACTGCAACTCGATAATCAGCAGCAGCAGAGGTATGCAGATGAAGAACCTTGGCTCAGTTGATTGTTTTCTTCAACAGTCAACCTGGAGGCAGAAGAACGAAGAGATCATGCTTCGTATTAACTGGAGAGGAGGTAAAGGAGGAGAAGGGAAGAAGAAAGAAGACTTACCCGTTAGTCTTCTTAACCTGCAAGAATAGAAGAAACGAAGAATATTAATTCTTCACATACTACGTTCATAAGGAAAAGAAACAGAAGAAGAAGAAGAACATATGTTCTTCACGTACCTGTGCAGTTCGATCGTCCAAATAGGTTTAGGGTTCGGTTGTCAAGAGTCTTTATAGGATTTTGGGAAATCCTATTAGGGTTAGTGATTGTGTGGAAGTAATACTTCCATGATAGAGTCATTACCACCTTTTAACTCTTTCTAATACTTATCCATTACCCTGGATAAGCTCTGGGTTCGAACGGTTCACGAACTGAATTAACGACCTTGGTCAGGTCGTCGATTCTTGAATTGACGACCTGGTGCAGGTCGTTTCTTAAGAAGCGCCTGGTACGAGGGCGTTCTTTGTTTTAAAACACGCCCATACTAGAGGCGTTACTTGGCCTTGCCCTGTTTGTCGGTTGAAATTGACGCCGTGAGGTGAGGGCGTCACTTCTTTAAGCACGCCTTAGCTAAAGGCGTTTATTATTAAATTAACGCCTTAATAAGAGGCGTTATTTGCATTTTGGTTTTATTCACCCCTTTAACCCTCTTCTTATTATCTGTATTACTTCTGTAATATATATTTTTAATTCATTTCAAATATTCATTTATCAGGGTTACTACACCATGACACATACCTTCTTTGACCCCTTTGACCCTTTCGCATGGGAGTTCAAAGGTTGTCCCACACCTATGCACATAGAAGTCACCTTTGGGATAAGCATGCAAGTGTCTAGGCTTACCACACCACTTGGCATGAACACTATGTTGGGTCCATTCATTCATATCACCCACATGTCAAGTAGGAAGCATGAGTGGTCCATATTCGGATGTAATGGTCCACCTTTATTCATCATGGATCTTAAGGATGTTAGGAGCATTCAGGGATGTCCGGGACCCCCGGCATTTGCTATACCCATGCACAATAGATTCCCCTACGGATGCCCCGGCCCTCCAATCATTGTTATAAAGTCCATGCATGATAGGGCCACTTGTGGCTGCCCCGGTCCACCTAAGTTCATCAAGGTCCACATGGCATCAAAGCATGATAGGACAATTTATGGTTGCCCCGGTCCACCTTTGCACACTATCCACTTTCACACCCACTCACTGCATCATAATGCATGGTACGAGCATACACGTAAGTAATTCGCAATGAGCGGTGATGTTCACAAAGAGCGGACAAAGGCTCACAAGCGCCACATGGAATTCCAAGTAGGCAACTTATCGATGGAGACATTGGAGTGGCTCTACCCTAGGGTCACCTCCAACTTGAGGGCACGAGGACTTGACCTTGCCAAGTTTCGAGTGGCTTTGGCAAACTGGCTTACGGGTTGGACGTACTAATGGGTTTTGGGATTCACCCCATTTCCTACGTGGTAGACCCGGCACCCTATATGGGCACCGCGGTGGATCCTAGTGAGTGCCTCGAGCCTACGCCTATCTTTCAGAGAGACACCCATGGAGTGCCACCTCATATCAGCCTGAGAGCCCGATGTGAGCACACGGAGGCAATACTAGGCAAGCAGGGTATCATCGCTGGCAAGAGGGTGTGCCCGTGCCACCATGAGAAGCTGAAGCGCCGTCCCCCAGCTATGGACTGTTGTACTCCTGGTTTTGATGATGACAATTGTAAGATTTTGGATATAGACACTTAACCTCCTAATAAATATTTAATAGTTCAAAGGGGTTGCAGGGTGCTCATTACGTCAACGCCATCAAATGGAAGCGTCGACGCAGCAGTGCAAACTCAAGAAAGAAGCCCATGGGTGAATTTGTGCGTCAACGCAACGTTCAAGTGGAGTGGATGCATCAGAGCATTGATAGCTTGGGCACAAAGTCTATACATCAGCTGGATCCATTTAGTCTATACATTGGCATATCTTCTTCAAGTCTATACATCGGGCTCCTTCTTAATGAAGTCTACACATTGATCCTAATACTCTGGTCTGTACACTGCCCGACCAGTCAAGTCTGCACAATGCCAAAGTCAGTTCAGCTCAACCCTATACATCCTTCCAAGCCTCAACTCTATACATTCAGTTCCTTGGGCAAAGTCTACACATCGCTTAGTCTGCTCATTGCCTTCAGCCCATGTGCTCAAAGCCAAGTCTATACAACGCCAACCCAACACATTGAACAATTCTCCATGTCTATACACTAAACTTCATTTCTCTAATTCTATACATTGTTGTTTGCACTGCAAAGTCCATACACTGGAAGCTCTTCGTTTGATATCAACAAGTCTGTACATTGGGTTCAACTCTCCAAGTCTGTACAGCCTGTTTGTCTTCTTGTGTGAAGTCTATACAACGCTTGCTCACATAACTAACTCTATACACTCGATTGTTAGATCTTCAACTATATACATTGGTTAAGTCTATACACTAAGATCTCATGAAGAGTTGCAAGTCTATACACTCATTGTTAGAGACCTAGACTGCTAAGTCTATACACTCCCTCACTATGTACACACTTGCTATATTGATATCTGAAGTCTATACAATGCTTCACGTTAACACTAAGTCTATACACTTCATCATTGTTGTTGAAGGGAACAGGGTCGATGCCTGAAGCTTAAAGCGTCCACGCATCAGTAGACGAAGCTTTCACGATGTCTTCTATTGCGTTAACGCCACAAGCAAGCAGCGTCGACGCAGCAGTTAGAAAAAGCAGAGACTCTTACAAGCGACGAAGCTTTCATGATATCTTCCACTGCGTCAACGCCATCAACAAGCAGCGTCGACGCAGTGGCTTAAGAGACGCCAGTATACAAATGTACATGTTCAATGCGTCAACGCAACATGCTGATAACGTCGACGCAGCACGCCCATTTGTTGAAGACTTGATCACTGGACTGCCGATACCGTTGCGTCAACGCAGCAGGCTGATGGAGTCGACGCAGCGGTTAAAAAGGTTGAAGATATCTGATGGCTGCGTCAACCCTTTGGAGCAAGTGAGTTGACGCCATCTAACTCCAGTTGCTGAGCGTACTGGTGCTGGGCACGTGATCCGAAGATAAGGAGAGTGCCCAGATGAGGACACGTGTTCTGACAGCCTGCTGGATGCTGCCACGTGGTCCGAATTCTTAGGGCGAGAACTGTGGAAGCCACACGCGCCCTGCTGCTGCTGCTGCTGCTGCTGCTGCTGGTATATAATGTATCCTTCGTCTTCAGATGAAGAGTGATCGAAGCAGAAGCCTGAAGAGCAGAAAGCCCTTCGATCCAAAAGAAGAGAAAAAGAAGGAAAAGAGAGGAAGAAGAGATAGAAGAGAGAAGCCGTGAAGAGAGAGTAGTGAGTGAGAGATTTGGAGAGCAGAAGAGAAAGAAAGAGAGATAGAGAGTGAGAGATTAAGAGAGCAGAAGAGAAAGAAAGAGAGAAAGAGAGTGAGATATTAAGAGAGTAGAAGAGAAAGAAAGAGAGAAAGAGAGTGAGCGAGAGAGCTCGTGGAGAAGAAGGAAGAAGCTACTTGAAGATCTGTCTTCACTGGACCGTGGATCAGATCCAGGCCAGTCAGCTCCATTGAGAGCCACATTGTGCATTTCATCTTTTACAGCTTTCTGATTACTGTGTTATTTTTCTTTATTGTTTTTCCTTTATTTTCTGATCATCTTTGTTCTTCCGATTGCCCTGTTGGGGATCGGGTTCCTCCTGTTGGTTCAGGAGAAGGGAGATCTAATCTCCATGTTGCAAGTGACAGGTTGTCACTTGTGGGTTACCCTCCGGTTGGGAGGAAGAGGGGAGGCTGTTCCCCTGGTCAAGCTGTGTGGCAGCAACTGTTTGCAGACTAAGTCTGCGTTCTAGCTTGAGCTAGTGGAAGCCTCACTCCGGTTGGGAGTGAGGGGTGGATGTAGGTCTGTGGACCGAACCACCTAAAATCTCTTGTGTAGTGGCTTGATTGATTGATTGCTTCCGCTAGATGCTTGGATAGGCAAGCCCATGAGTTTGTATTTGAGTTGAAATGAATTAGTTCTATCTTGTGTCTTTCTCTAGCATCCTAGTTTTTAATTTGGCCATATACTATAGAAGGATACATTCACCCCCCTCTGTATCCGGGCCAAGCATACTAACAGTTGGTATCAGAGCAGGTGTCTGCATACAAGGTCCAGCGACCTGCAGATTCGATCTTGCGGTCTTAGGTGCTTATTTGCTTTTAGTGCATCAATATTCCTGTTGCATTGAATTTATCTGCTATTTGCTTCAATGGCTTGTCCACCCGTCTTCAGTGGTTTTGATTTCGACCAGTGGCACAGTGCCTTACGTGCTTATGTTAAATATGTTGATCCAGACCTGTGGAAAGTGATTTCACATGGTCCTCATAAATTACCAAAGAAAAAGTCCAAATGGACTGACAGTCACGAAGCAATGTATGAGGAGAATCAGACAGCTATAAATCTGATGAAAGCAGCCACTGACAAAGCCTTTCACTCATGTTTCCTTGATTGCAGATCTGCAAGGGATATGTTGGAAATGATGAAGAGAGCCGGGAAAGGAAATCAAACAAGCTACATGATGGCTGACAGAAGCAATCAAAGCAGCAGCCAAAATGAAGATGATGATGATGAGGTAAATCTCTTCGAGAACTTTTCTCTTGATGATTGGGAGAATGCATATGCTGAATTGTTAGAGTTACATGAGAGCTTAAGAAAATAGTATAAAAAGTTGAAGAAGGGTACTCGGGTAGATGGTTCTAGCTCTCCATGTGAAAATTGTACGAGTATGAAGCAATTTCATGATGCATGTCTGTCTGATAATCATATGTATAAAAATCAGAATGCAAAACTGAAGAAGGAACTCGAATGTGTTTACTCTGAACTAAATAAGCTAAAATCTGAAGATGAATCTCTCAGAAAAATATCCAAAGAAGATGAAGAAGAATCAGAGAAACTTAAGCAGGAGAAAAACCTGCTTGCTGAAAAACTTGAAGCCATCAAATCTGTGAATGTGGAATTACAGAAAAACATTGAAAAGAAGGAAAAAGATTTGAAGGAATTCAAGGCTGGAAGAAAACTTGAAATTAACTCAGAAGATCAGACTCTAATAAATGAGTTAATTCAGAATGACAATCTTAAGGAAGAAAATGAAAAATTAAAAATGTTGAATTCCACTATGTCAGAGAGACTTCTAGCTTTGGAAAGAGGAAAAAGTATTTGTGTTGAAGATTCTAATAAACTGAGCAATCTGGAACAGGAAATTGACAAATATAAAACTGCTAACAAGGTGTTAACTGAATGTGTGAATTGCAGTGAACAAGAGATTGCCAGTTATGAGCTACATATTTCCTCTTTGGAAGATGGAATTCAGGATTTGACAGTCTCCTTGTCTAAATTTGTTGATGGGCAGAAAAACCTAGACAAGCTACTAGGTATAAAAATCAACTCTAGGAAGGAAGGGCTGGGCTACAATAAGATAAACAAGAAGGAACTTCAGAACAAAGTTATGACATCTTTTGTAAGTGGTTCAGACGTAGCCACCACCTCTAAAGACAAACAGCCCATTGTTCAAAAAATACCGGGAACAAAGAATAATTTGAAGAAAGACGGACTGGGCTATAGTCCAGTCATGAGGAAGGTCGATGGAGCCAACCTGAAAACTATCTTTGTTAAATCCTCTGAACAGGAGAAGCCTTCTATTTCATCTCCAACTCAGTACAAGGCTAAGAAAATAGGAAAACAGGATAAAAACCAGAAAAGGACTGTAAATCAGAAAATAAATGAAAAGGCTTCATCAGTGCATGCTGATCACAGTCCTCACACACACTCACATACATCTAAAGGGAAGATTATCTGTCATTACTGTCATAAAGTTGGACATCTGATGCATGAGTGTAAGTTGATGGAGAAGGATAATAAGAATGCTAGGAGATATCATGATAAAAATCCTTCATTTCAGAAAAGGAGAATTGAGTGCTTTCATTGTGGTAAACTAGGACACAAAATTTCACAATGCTGGTTTGTTAGTGATAAGAATAAATATCATGCAAACTATCATGTTTCTAACAAGAACAAGTCTGTTCCAATAAACCAGCATATGACATGCTTTAATTGTGGAAAATTGGGTCATAAGGGATTTGAATGCTGGCTGAATGCTGGTCAGAAAAGCTCTAATTCATGCTTTCACTATGGCAAGATGGGCCACATTGCAGCCCACTGTAGACATGCTCAGGGTAGACATCTCAATTCTAAAACTCTTAAACTCCCTGCTAATGGAAATATGTTTGGAAATAATGTTTTTAGAGGCAAGCACAATGAGTGCTTCAAATGTGGGAAGTTTGGCCATACAGTCAAGGACTGTTGGCATATTCAGGGTAGAAATGTGAATCTCAAACATGCTAAATTCCCTGTAAGATAATTTCCAAAACTTTCATGCTATAACTGTGGGAAGCCAGGTCACAGGGCTGCAACCTGTTGGCTGGCAGGATATCAAAACCAAACTGGTTTTGGCAAACAGAATTTTTATTCTGTTGACAAGAAACCTCATGCTTATGCACATAGAATTCATGCTAACAAGAATGTGCATAAATCAGATCTGAAAACTGCTCCTAGAAATGTGCCAAGAAAACCTGCTAGGAGTAATACTGTTTTATCAGGACCCAAGACTTCTTGGGTACCTGTTTGTGCAAAATAACATTGCTATGCAGGTGTGCCTTGGGACTGGAATAAAAAGGGGTAATGATCCAAGACACTCAAGAAGAAAAACCCCATACTGATTTTTTCTTTCAGGTAAACTTCCTGCTATCCTTGTTTTTAGTTTTATTGCATGGCAAGTTAAATATGTTTTTGCATTTTTCATTCATCAGTTGCCATGTGCATTATTTTCTGATCATACATTTATTGAGAGTTCTGTGCAAACATCAGATTAAGAAGGGTTGTCTGTAT
This sequence comes from Amorphophallus konjac, assembly GCA_022559845.1. Classification (NCBI taxonomy): domain Eukaryota; kingdom Viridiplantae; phylum Streptophyta; class Magnoliopsida; order Alismatales; family Araceae; genus Amorphophallus; species Amorphophallus konjac. The sequence goes on along the minus strand of CM040126.1, from coordinate 175,157,531 downwards.
CTGATGCATACATAGGCTAATTGTAATTGCTTGATAATTGTGTTATGCATAGACTCTGAAAATAAATTGCCTTTCGAATTGTCTGAAAAATCTGAACTGCTTATGAGTGTGACTTGAATCATGTGTGTTGTAATAGCTCACTGAAATTCTGAATTGCATATAGGACTGCATGTTGAATAATCATGCATGACCTCAATGGTATATAAATGGTAAGGTACCAAAGGGCAGGGAGGTCTGTCTGGAGGTTCTTACTATGTGTGAGGTGGTCTTTTAGACCAAGTGCTCTGCCTAGTACCATGGGTCACTTTGCTGATAGGACAGTCTGATTGTGCACAAGTCACAATATCATTTGGAATCATATGTTCAGTTTTCAGTGCAAACATTACATGTTTTCAGGGGGAGTTAGATGCATATCCTTGCATATCATTCAATGTTGAGTCTTTGCATGTCCCTGCATACATATAGTGCATTGCATTTCCTTATATTGAAAATGCCAAAGAGAGAGTTTGAATGCATATTGTGAGGGGGAGTCAATGCATTGCATATAGGTTGTCAAATGCATACATGTGTCAGAACTCATTGCATATCCTTTCTTATTGATTTTGTTGACAAATCTTAATCATATTTTGAAAACTTTGAGCCTCACAATCTCTCTTAACAATTGGTATTTCTCCTATCAATTGGTATCGTCTGGCTTCAGAAATCTATCAGTCCCTCATGAAGATTCCAATGGGCTATCTTGATCATAAATCTAAAAATTTTGAACTAGAAAACTTCTATTATACAGGTTTATGAATGTCTGAAATAACTCATGTGGTTTAAGTTTAATGTTCATGGAGTTTGACTTTAAAATCTCTTAAAAAATATCTGAAGCATGTTTAATAAACCTTAACGATTTGTTTCATGCTGTGTCTTGTGAAAAATTTCTGAAATCTGCACTTTTGAATACATGACTTTAATTGGTTAAGTACATGAAACTATTATTGATTTGAAGCAAAAGAATGCCTCTGAAATGTCTAAAGGGTTAATTCTGTCAGAGCAATGACATTGGCCACTGAGAAACACAAGTCTAAAGGACTGTGTCATGAGGTGCCTTCGTTAACTCTGATAAAATTCATTGAAACTCAGGCAGAGCAATGGCATACACACTGAGAAATACAACTCACTCATTAGAAAATGATTTGTAGTGTGTCATGATGTGTAAATGCTAACTCTGTTCACATAAAGCATGACAGCTAGTCACACTAAGGGCTTAGGGATATTGGCCTCTGATCAAGGTATATCCTCTAGTTACAATGTGTGCACTGAACTAGAGTGCTCGTAAAATTTGGAGTAAGAAAATTGTTGAATAAAGTGAAATATCTGAATATTGATACACAAATCAAATTGCTTCAACCCTAGACAAAATCATATGACTTCATAATTACTTGACTTCAATACTAGTGCATGTAACTCTGAAAGAAGTCAATAGATTTGATTGTGTAAGAGAAAGAGAGATTAATCAAGATAATTATGAGGGCTTGGTTCATCTTTATTAAACCATGGTTTTAGATATCAATACAGAATTTTACTGATGAACTCTACATACATCATAATTAAACCACGCTGTTAATAAAGTTCATTCATAAGCTCTTATTATGGAAGACTTTGAAAACATGTTTTGGATTTATGAGAATAATATCCCTTTGAGAATCCAATTGAATTTCCCTTCTTATTCTTCTCATAGGCTCCATTTAGAAAGGGGGAGTTTCATTATTAGATGCATCATGCTGCATAAGGAGGAGTATCTCATTCCTAACTGCATCACTGCGTAGACGCAATGTTACATTGGCGTCAACGCGTTATGCCTCACTGGCTTTTTATCTTGTGTTTTTCGGTTCACTTGCCTCACTGCGTAGACGCAATGCCCCTCTCTGCGTCCACGCATTGCTTCTTATTCATATCTTCTTTACCCTGTTCACCCACTTGAACCGGCTGAACCGTTCACTTAAAGGGTCCTCGGTGTCTCTTTAAAAGCGAAATGAGACTGCTACTTTTCTTCACTTTTTTCCAAAACCCTTTTTTTTTGTCATTCGACCTCTCGTGTCCCCCAAGAATCCTCTCAGCTCTCTCTCCTACTCGATTCATCTCCGTGCCATGGATTCTCCAGCATCCACTCAAAAAGGGAAGCAGAGGGCAGAGGAACAACCAAGAGGCTCAGAACCAGCAGGAGGCACAATGGAGTCCCACTCTCTAGTAGCTCGCGAAAGGGGAAGAAGGAAGGAGACGGGTCCACGGGATCCAAGTCCGCCAACCAAAAGGTTAAAGACATCCGTAGTCAGAAAAGAGAAGCGGAAGGGCTTATCTTCAGGTTCTGCAACCGGTCAGAAAGATGCTGGTAGCTCACGTACAGTCACCATGGAAGAACCTCTGAAGGTTCTTATTTCCCGGTACGTTGATACTACTGATCATCATATGCTCGAAGTTTTTCCTCAGCTGTTTCCTATACTGGACCATCAGGGCTGGTGGTCGTTTGTCTCAACACACAAGACTTACTACCCCACCTTGGTCAGAGAGTTCTACCAGAACTTAAAATATGAACCTTCTGTTCCAAAACTCACATCCAGTGTTAGAGGTGTAAGGTTCAAAATAACAGATAAGCTGCTTGCCAGAGCATGGAAGGTTCCTAAAGTAGGAGTTCAGCTGCATGATTTTGAGTATGATGCGCATGAAGCGTATGAGCTCTTGACTGAGAAACCCAGTAATCTCTCCGATGTCAGGGAAACCTACCTAGGCTGTCACGTCCCGAGCGCGAAGATACTCGGATATGCGTGACGAGTTTATATCAATCATGTCAATCAGAGTAGTAGTGTATTCGACACCAAAACAGAGATGCGCAAAATAGAAAGATAACCCAATCCTTTATTTCATAATGGATAGACTATTACAAATCCAATACTCTATTCAATTAAAAAGGAAAAGTACATAGTTGACTCAAGAAATATGAAAAAGACTAGATGACACTTGGAGAAGTTCTATCTCTTTCACTCTTGACCATTCCCATCCGATTGACTTCCCTCGTCGTCAGAATTACCTGAAAAGTAGGGAACACGCGGAGTGAGCGAACGCTCAGTAGGAAATTATATCTCAAGCGCTTAGTAAGGGGTCTAAGTAATTACATTTTTCATGAATGTACTATAGCTATGCATGCTCGCATAAAACAACAAGATAGAGAAAGAAATTATCAATAGGACAGCAAGATGAACTAGTCATGAGCTTTCAAGAAAAGATAACAGATATTCAAGCAAGTACTTTTTAGCAAGTCATGTCAAGAACTGTGGCTATCATGTATCAAGCAAACAAGTAATTACCCTTTTTTTTTCGGGTCACGCAAGTCATGTCAAGTCAAGTACGAGTCAAGTACAAGATTTGTGTGGAATGTCCAATCAAGCTAGTCATGCACTCGGTATAATGCCAGATACCTTATCATTCAACTCCCATGGGCACAAGTACTTTCGGGTGCTCCTCCCAAGACCAGATCGGGCCCTAAATGCGCAGGCATTTATCATGTATTTTTGACATCCACTCTTGTATATATATGTAGCCAATATGGAATTTCAACATTTTAAGCTTGTAGATACGTAGGATAACTTTGAGAGAATGGAGTCCAAAAATCTAACATTGGACATAGAGAGGCGATAATAGCGGTATAAACATGATTTATCGATGAAACTAGGTGGAATTAGGTTCCCTTAACTCGGGTACCATGACAAATAAGTATGGACATTCTTTTTATAGAATTGAGGTCCACATGAACAGTATATCAAAGGCAAGATACCCTCATTCTTATTATAGAATTGAGGTCCACAAGAACATCAACAAATGGCATGATATCATCATCCCATTAAGAATTCTCATGATATACTCTTTGCATATCATAAGGGCCGGTATACCATGTTTCTTTAGAGTGACATGGCATTCAATAGTGTAATGGGTTTTTAGGGTACAACCAGCTCAGTCGGCCTTGAGGGAATCCAAGGCTCGAGGAGTCTTACGGAGGTCTCTATGACTAACTCGCTAGTCCAAAGGAACGGAATGTCCAATGGAGAGCTTGTATGTCAATGAGAATTGAGGGTGATCGATAAAACATCATGAAACGTGGGACTATACTCACGGATTGGAATATAGTGCCAATATATGTATATAATAAAACCCTCGGTTACAGAAACAGGGTAAAAATAGTTTTTATACAAAATAACGACTTTAACTAAGTCATTAATCACATAATTAACGCCTTCAGTAAGGGCGTTTATCTATTTTCCATTTTTGCAAAATTTCAATATTTCAGTATTTTACCAAAAACGCGCCCTGGTGAGGGGCGTTTCTTTACAAGTTGACGACGTATACAGTGGTCGTTCATTCTTTACTTCTATTTTTGCAGTATATATATATTCAAAAATTTATCAAAAACATGCCCTGGACAGGGGCGTTACTGTTCAATTCACGCCCTGAACAGGGGCGTTAGTCAAGTGAGAGACGACCTCTACAGGGTCGTGAATTCAAGAATTTTCAGATTTCAAGTATTATAATTTCCAGAAATAAAAGATATGGTCATGACAGGAAAAATATCGGGATATGATCATGCATTGATTTTAGAATCATGTTTAAGTGGATATTGGATAATTAACATGGGTAATTAACAATTGAGAAAATTGACGTCCGTGTACAGGGCGTCGAATCTGGAATTGACGAGCTGGGCATGGTCGTTTCTTCCAAAGTAGCGCCCTTGTCTAGGTCGCGTATTAAAGTAGCGCCCTTGGAAAGGGCGTTTCTTTCCAACAATAGAAACATTTAAAACTCGCGAAAACTATATGCATGAACTAATATATATGGTTTAACATAGTTATTATGGTGATTTGGGCTACAGTGCTTGAGAAAACATACCTTAATAATAATAATCTGAAGATGAACGTGACAGGTTCTGAACTTCTACGAACTTAACAGCAGCACCAAGCAAAGATGATGCAGATGAAGAGATCGTTTGATGAAGAATCCTTGTTCTTCACTGTAGCGACCCGGATTCCGGATACCCGGTGCACCCGGTATAAATACCGAATACACGTGATACCACATGGGACCCGCGAGGCCTCCCAAGCGCGGGAAAGCGCCGAAGGGAAAAAGGATTGTGTGGGAAATACATTGAAGCCAGCAGATATAACAGTAAGCAATTAAATTTCATTACAATGGATTGCTAAAGTAGCAGAAATAAAATTACCTTTTCATTAATATTCAAGTTTTCAATTATACACCAGAGTCTAGCCCAAGGAAAGACAACAAGTCTAGCACAGTACAGTACGACAGAAAGAAACGTACACAGAAGTCGGAAGAAGCCCGACCGCAGGTACAGCTGGCAGCTACAACAGCAAGCGAGCACTCCGCCAGGAACAGCAGAGGCAGACGGCGAAACCCACCTGAAAAGCAGCAGGGGTGAGTCTCAACAGAAACTCAGTAGGGGTCACGCGGATCCCCACTGGAAAACCGCACAAAGCGAAGGCAACGGAAGCAGCAACAAACGTAGCAAGGACAGCAACGTAGCAAAGCAGGAAAGCTACACTACAAAGCTGTAAAGGAACAGACGGGAAGTAGGAGTAGGGAACACGCAGGAGAGGGTGAGAACCCGCACCAAACAAGCGGCTACCGAACTAACCTCGGTATCCCAAACTACTCCAAACAAAGGCAACAGATGGATGACCCTAAACTCACACAGAAGGGTACACCAGTCTGTCAACCAGCCCCAAACAAAGGCGAAGGCGAACGCCGACACCGGGAAACAGACAAAACACGACAGGGAACGTCGTGCACAAAGCCCCGCGCACGATCGGAACATCGCGCGGACGACAAACCACTGACCCCGAGTGCAGCCACGAACGGGCAACTCGCAAAGGTCACAGCGTACAGGAAAACGCCGAAAGCTACGCGTCACGTGACGGAAGCACCCCCTTAAAAGCCAGCTGCGTCCACTGACGTCTGACGCCGCACCTCAAGTGTCTCACCTACAGTACTGCTGTAACAACAGCAGAGATGTAGACACCAGCTGAACCAAACAGTAACAGCAAAACAAGTAACTAGTCAGGGTCACGCCCGTCGACGTAAGTCCTAACCCCTGACCACGTGTGCACACACTGGCTATAGCCTAAGCCAGGTCCTCTAGCTAGTATTCTCCCTCGGCAGGACGCTACCGTTGGCTAGGAGCCCGCGGAACTAACTAAAAACCGCTCACTGGGAAAAACCCTCCGCCATCCGCTAGCGGGTCGGCCCGCGGCCTTAGGCAACAACAAGTGGAGGCTTCACACGACACAGAAGCTCAAAACACAAGTGCCGAAGTACAGACAGGCAACCATGCCCATCCACACGCACTTCGAAGCACCAAATGGCAGCACCACCACTGCCAACAACTCAGGACAAGCACTAGACCTCCTATGTAACGATCCTGAGCCAAACGACTCAAAGGCAAGATCGTCACAACAGCGAACAAGCCGCCAATCGGTCTAATCCTAAGCCAAAGAAACCACGCTCCGCAGAAAACGACACACGGAGACCTGAGGGAGATATCAAGAACCCTCAGCACACCTGGACACGCAAACCGAGGTAGAACAATACCTCGAAGCATCCAGAAGCAGTGTCTTAGGCAGGACAGAATCGCTAAGACACGCGCAAACAAGGTCACATGTCAACCACTGGGTCAGACCAGGTTGACCGAAACCCAAACAAGCACATGCAAAGGTAGGATAAGGAACCCTACCACAAGCAAGAAGACTCCTGGCTACCTTACAACGTAGTCTTAACCCTCATAGGACGTCAAGAGACATCCACGGGACAACGGGCAGACCACAAGGCCAAGCCAAGACACACAGAATCATCGGGCGGAAAACCAAGGCACAAGGAAAGTAACGCACCAGCTCTAGACCGCTACAAGCAAGCGACGGTCTAGGTTAGGGCCGTTATTTCCCAAACGACGGACGGACACCAGGCCGTCACTCACACCACCCTGATAACCTACAAACCACGCAAAAGCCAAGTAACGCACGGGACTAGGGGCGTTACAAGCAAACGACGCACAGGGCACCCACCGTCACATTCAACGGTGCAGCAAACCCAAACCAAAGCGAAGTAACGCGCTAAGCCAGGCGCGTCACTCACGAAACAGCGCGGCAGGGGAGGGCCGTCAGAACCAAACGACGCACAGGGGACCCATCCGTTACTCACAGACGGCATGGCCACCCTCAACCCAACACCACAGCAAACAACGGTCGGAGGCATGCGCGTTACTCACAAACGACGCACGGGGTCCCCACCGTCACACCCAACGGTGCAGTCAACCCAACCTCGACCAAAAGAGAATGTAACGGCCAGGGGCGGGCACGTCACACTCAAACAACGCATAGGGGCACGACCGCTAGAGGCACCGCCTCAACGAGTCAACGTCAGTCAACTGGCAAGTAACGGCCTGGGCAAGGCGCGCCACTTCCATCTAACGCACTGGGTCAAGCGCGTTAGACTAACCGACTCAACCCCAACATAAAACGACGAAGGCGAAGTAACGCACTAACCTAGGCACGTTACAAGGAAGCGACGCGCCACTCTAGGGCCGTCACTCACCTAGAAGCCAAAGCGCTAAAACGATGCAGACCAAACGACGGTCAGTCGTAGGGCCGCTAAAGACAAGTAACGGTCGCTGGCATGACCGCTACTTCGGTTACGGCGGGAAAACATAGGAATGGCCGGATCGGCCCGTTCCACGCCCCATTCACGCCGAAACGCAGGGGAAACACACCGCAACACCGAATAACAACATTCAAGGGCCAAAATGCCCACATGCAACACCAAAAACGCTCGATCCGGGCGATTTAGACAAATCCACCCTAAGTGGGTCACCGAGGTTCCCGGGCTTCTACCGGCCTCGAATGAACACCGAATCGCACGAAATCAACGTGGATGAGATTCTAACATCCCTGCGGTCATTTAGAAACTAACTGAACCGCAAACGGTCACCGTTTACCGGCCGACCCTAAAAACCACGAAAATCACGGTTTAGGCAAAACAAGCCCAAACACACTCGTTTCCTAGCCGAACGCCGTGCAATGGCAGGGAAAACGAAGGTAAGGAAGCAAGGATCCGTCACCCTACCTCCACCGAAGAAACCGTGCCCCGAAGGGACTAAACCACGCCGAAAACCACTCGCGAACCAATTTCACCGGCTTTGAATCCACCGTTCGGGATCGCGCCAGAATCGATCCGATCCTCGCCTCATCGCGCACCAATCCAGCTCCACGTCCTCGCCAACTCACCCACGGTCGCTCCGTCTGCAGCCGGGGCCAAAGAGGGGGAGAAACGAGAGAGAACGGGAGAGAGAAACGGTCGCGGCCGAATGAGGGAAGAAAGAGAAAAAGAAAAGAAAAAGGAAAAGAAATTAGGAAATTTTCCTAATTTCCGAAAATTCCGAAAATGCGCCGAAAATGCACAAATTCAGAAAAATACGCAAAAATAGTCGAAACGACCGGCTCGACGAGTACATCGTCGCTGTAGCATCCACGAGTTCGAGAATCGACAAATAAACTCACCGTAGGGTTCCGTAACTAGTACGTGAGAAAAACCCACACGGCTCGTCAAACTCAACTCGGAAGCCACAAAAGCGAACCGAAACTCAACGAAACCAATCCGAAACAGATCCGAAAGATCCATTAAAGATCCTACGAGATCCAGGGCATTACATCCTCCCCTCCTTCAAAGAATTTCGCCCCCGAAATTCAGGACTAGCAAAGGAGAAGCAGGGAAGAACAACCCAACAGCACAAAACTCGGAAAACACAGCTCAGAGGAACACCGTCAGATCACAATTACAGGTACACACTCAGCTTCCAAGACAGCAAGTCTACAGCACGAGTATGGCACCAAAGTGAATACATCTGACACCTCCAAAGCAAGGGCAACGTCGTTTACGTCTCACCAGAAATAGAGACACGACAGCCACAACAACAGACAACTGAGAAACACAACGACAACACGGCAAGCGGCAGCTTACACAAGGAACGCAGTCCCCACAGCTGACAGCTCGCAACATCATCGGCTCCAGTGCCAAAGGCAACAGGGGACACCTGGCACAGAGGACACCAACGACAACAACACCAGCTGGACCCGAAACACAATCAAGTCAGCACTCACTCAGACATCACATCTGATCAAGTCGCAAGCTAACTCCACCAGGGAAAGAGAGCACAGCAAGCCAACTGACAAGACCATGGTCCAAGGCAGAGACACAAAATCATAAAGAAACAGCGCCAAAACAACACAACGGCAACACCTGCAGAATTCCGGCTCTACTTAACACGCAGAACCACGGAACACAACTGCAAGCAGGGTCACAACAAGGCACAAAAACAGCTGAACACACGACCACAAGAGACAGGTCACGCATCAGACTGCTCACCAAGAGAAAGACCCACAACAACGAAAAACAACAACAATGATCTCGGGGAATGCAACTCAAGGACTAGCAACACGCCTCAAGAGCACAACACCCAAGAAGAAAATACAGAGTAGAGGGTACTCAATCCGCAAAGATGCCGACAAATTCCCCAACACTCGCACAATGCCGATGCCAACACAAGAAAACCACGAACAACGGCACGGCAACAACCAAAGTCAAGGCACAAGAAGCCAAGACAAAGCCACATCGAGAAAGGAACAAGACCTCTCGACAAATGGGTAGCCAACCCACACACAACAGCTGCACTCTCAACAATGTGCACAGGCAACAGAACAACATCGATAATCGCATCTCAGCACACACCAGCGTCATCGCAATCAACAAGATCGCAATTCACACGCCACGAGCACTGATCAGGCGAACAACCGATCACAAAGAGCCTAAGTGCAACAAGAGAAGAGCACCAGCTTCAGCGCAAAGCACAAGGAAAGCATCAATCTCAGCTCACCATCACGTCCTGACACGATAAATGAGCCTTCACAACACATCGGCCGTTAGACACAGCACGACAACTACGGTACACAACAGCTCTTAACACCATCATGGAGTCCAAAGCTAAGCAACCGTACAACAAGGAGCAGATCAGGCTCAAAACAAAGCTGTCTACACTTAAGCAGACACAGGACAAAGGCACAACCAAGACAGCAATTCCAAGGCAAACCTCGGAAAGCTTCACCAAAGAGGGATGAGAAGCAACAAGCTCAACAACAACAGCTCACCAGGAAGGGAAAATCCAAGGCTCGCTCGAGCAACTTCTCAATCGAGGCAACACGACAATCGAAGCAACCAAAACAACGAAGCATCAGGAGCTACACAAACTCAAGCTGGGACAACCCAAGCAACGTAAGAACGTGCGTGGCCATCACACCAACGCTAAAAGTCATAAGCCACCTGAGCAAAATACAGAAAATAGCTCGAACAAGGCACTGCAGGTTCATGCCAACCGACAAACACTGCAAAGTGCACCACGATCGAGACCAACTTCAAAACCGAACGAAGCACATCGTCTCATCTAGACGAGAGCAAAACCATCTCGCACAGTGCCAACCAAGCACGTACAAGACCACACGCAAAAAGCACCGCGATAAACCATCGCAACACCTACGCCAGCAAGAGACTGTACTGGGCCTAAAGACTCTGGTAACTGTATATCTGGATTTCCATGTATCTCACACGACAATGATCTGATAGCTCAGAAAAGAACTCCGAACATCTCAGAACACTGCTCTGATACCACCTGTAGCGACCCGGATTCCGGATACCCGGTGCACCCGGTATAAATACCGAATACACGTGATACCACATGGGACCCGCGAGGCCTCCCAAGCGCGGGAAAGCGCCGAAGGGAAAAAGGATTGTGTGGGAAATACATTGAAGCCAGCAGATATAACAGTAAGCAATTAAATTTCATTACAATGGATTGCTAAAGTAGCAGAAATAAAATTACCTTTTCATTAATATTCAAGTTTTCAATTATACACCAGAGTCTAGCCCAAGGAAAGACAACAAGTCTAGCACAGTACAGTACGACAGAAAGAAACGTACACAGAAGTCGGAAGAAGCCCGACCGCAGGTACAGCTGGCAGCTACAACAGCAAGCGAGCACTCCGCCAGGAACAGCAGAGGCAGACGGCGAAACCCACCTGAAAAGCAGCAGGGGTGAGTCTCAACAGAAACTCAGTAGGGGTCACGCGGATCCCCACTGGAAAACCGCACAAAGCGAAGGCAACGGAAGCAGCAACAAACGTAGCAAGGACAGCAACGTAGCAAAGCAGGAAAGCTACACTACAAAGCTGTAAAGGAACAGACGGGAAGTAGGAGTAGGGAACACGCAGGAGAGGGTGAGAACCCGCACCAAACAAGCGGCTACCGAACTAACCTCGGTATCCCAAACTACTCCAAACAAAGGCAACAGATGGATGACCCTAAACTCACACAGAAGGGTACACCAGTCTGTCAACCAGCCCCAAACAAAGGCGAAGGCGAACGCCGACACCGGGAAACAGACAAAACACGACAGGGAACGTCGTGCACAAAGCCCCGCGCACGATCGGAACATCGCGCGGACGACAAACCACTGACCCCGAGTGCAGCCACGAACGGGCAACTCGCAAAGGTCACAGCGTACAGGAAAACGCCGAAAGCTACGCGTCACGTGACGGAAGCACCCCCTTAAAAGCCAGCTGCGTCCACTGACGTCTGACGCCGCACCTCAAGTGTCTCACCTACAGTACTGCTGTAACAACAGCAGAGATGTAGACACCAGCTGAACCAAACAGTAACAGCAAAACAAGTAACTAGTCAGGGTCACGCCCGTCGACGTAAGTCCTAACCCCTGACCACGTGTGCACACACTGGCTATAGTCTAAGCCAGGTCCTCTAGCTAGTATTCTCCCTCGGCAGGACGCTACCGTTGACTAGGAGCCCGCGGAACTAACTAAAAACCGCTCACTGGGAAAAACCCTCCGCCATCCGCTAGCGGGTCGGCCCGCGGCCTTAGGCAACAACAAGTGGAGGCTTCACACGACACAGAAGCTCAAAACACAAGTGCCGAAGTACAGACAGGCAACCATGCCCATCCACACGCACTTCGAAGCACCAAATGGCAGCACCACCACTGCCGACAACTCAGGACAAGCACTAGACCTCCTATGTAACGATCCTGAGCCAAACGACTCAAAGGTAAGATCGTCACAACAGCGGAACAAGCCGCCAATCGGTCTAATCCTAAGCCAAAGAAACCACGCTCCGCAGAAAACGACACACGGAGACCTGAGGGAGACATCAAGAACCCTCAGCACACCTGGACACGCAAACCGAGGTAGAACAATACCTCGAAGCATCCAGAAGCAGTGTCTTAGGCAGGACAGAACCGCTAAGACACGCGCAAACAAGGTCACATGTCAACCACTGGGTCAGACCAGGTTGACCGAAACCCAAACAAGCACATGCAAAGGTAGGATAAGGAACCCTACCACAAGCAAGAAGACTCCTGGCTACCTTACAACGTAGTCTTAACCCTCATAGGACGTCAAGAGACATCCACGGGACAACGGGCAGACCACAAGGCCAAGCCAAGACACACAGAATCATCGGGCGGAAAACCAAGGCACAAGGAAAGTAACGCACCAGCTCTAGACCGCTACAAGCAAGCGACGGTCTAGGTTAGGGCCGTTATTTCCCAAACGACGGACGGACACCAGGCCGTCACTCACACCACCCTGATAACCTACAAACCACGCAAAAGCCAAGTAACGCACGGGACTAGGGGCGTTACAAGCAAACGACGCACAGGGCACCCACCGTCACATTCAACGGTGCAGCAAACCCAAACCAAAGCGAAGTAACGCGCTAAGCCAGGCGCGTCACTCACGAAACAGCGCGGCAGGGGAGGGCCGTCAGAACCAAACGACGCACAGGGGACCCATCCGTTACTCACAGACGGCATGGCCACCCTCAACCCAACACCACAGCAAACAACGGTCGGAGGCATGCGCGTTACTCACAAACGACGCACGGGGTCCCCACCGTCACACCCAACGGTGCAGTCAACCCAACCTCGACCAAAAGAGAATGTAACGGCCAGGGGCGGGCACGTCACACTCAAACAACGCATAGGGGCACGACCGCTAGAGGCACCGCCTCAACGAGTCAACGTCAGTCAACTGGCAAGTAACGGCCTGGGCAAGGCGCGCCACTTCCATCTAACGCACTGGGTCAAGCGCGTTAGACTAACCGACTCAACCCCAACATAAAACGACGAAGGCGAAGTAACGCACTAACCTAGGCACGTTACAAGGAAGCGACGCGCCACTCTAGGGCCGTCACTCACCTAGAAGCCAAAGCGCTAAAACGATGCAGACCAAACGACGGTCAGTCGTAGGGCCGCTAAAGACAAGTAACGGTCGCTGGCATGACCGCTACTTCGGTTACGGCGGGAAAACATAGGAATGGCCGGATCGGCCCGTTCCACGCCCCATTCACGCCGAAACGCAGGGGAAACACACCGCAACACCGAATAACAACATTCAAGGGCCAAAATGCCCACATGCAACACCAAAAACGCTCGATCCGGGCGATTTAGACAAATCCACCCTAAGTGGGTCACCGAGGTTCCCGGGCTTCTACCGGCCTCGAATGAACACCGAATCGCACGAAATCAACGTGGATGAGATTCTAACATCCCTGCGGTCATTTAGAAACTAACTGAACCGCAAACGGTCACCGTTTACCGGCCGACCCTAAAAACCACGAAAATCACGGTTTAGGCAAAACAAGCCCAAACACACTCGTTTCCTAGCCGAACGCCGTGCAATGGCAGGGAAAACGAAGGTGAAGAAGCAAGGATCCGTCACCCTACCTCCACCGAAGAAACCGTGCCCCGAAGGGACTAAACCACGCCGAAAACCACTCGCGAACCAATTTCACCGGCTTTGAATCCACCGTTCGGGATCGCGCCAGAATCGATCCGATCCTCGCCTCATCGCGCACCAATCCAGCTCCACGTCCTCGCCAACTCACCCACGGTCGCTCCGTCTGCAGCCGGGGCCAAAGAGGGGGAGAAACGAGAGAGAACGGGAGAGAGAAACGGTCGCGGCCGAATGAGGGAAGAAAGAGAAAAGAAAAGAAAAAGGAAAAGAAATTAGGAAATTTTCCTAATTTCCGAAAATTCCGAAAATGCGCCGAAAATGCACAAATTCAGAAAAATACGCAAAAATAGTCGAAACGACCGGCTCGACGAGTACATCGTCGTTGTAGCATCCACGAGCTCGAGAATTGACAAACAAACTCACCGTAGGGTTCCGTAACTAGTACGTGAGAAAAACCCACACGGCTCGTCAAACTCAACTCGGAAGCCACAAAAGCGAACCGAAACTCAACGAAACCAATCCGAAACAGATCCGAAAGATCCATTAAAGATCCTACGAGATCCAGGGCATTACATTCACTGATCAACTTGCTGTAAGTCCTACAGAAAAAGAAACTGATATTAGTTTCTTCACCTTACACATCCAGACTAAAGGTAAAGAGAATAACTTTACCCGGATGAAGAACTCTTGTTCCTCAGAACATCAGGGCTTCTTAACCTGTAAGAAGAGATGAAGAATCATTAATTCTTCATGCAACCGAAAAAAAGAGATAAGAAGAACTACTGTTCTTTACGTACCGTAGCAGCAGCAGATCGACCAAATAGCTTTAGGGTTTGATAGTCAAGGGTTTTTATAGGATTTCTAGAATCCTAATGGAGTTAGAGTTGCATTGGAAGTAACACTTCCATATTAGAGTTATTACTACATTCGAACTCTTTCTCATAGTTATCAACTTACCCTGGATAAGTTCCTGGGTGGGAGACGAATTGAATTAACGACCTAGGTCAGGGCGTCGAATTTAAATTGACGCCTTGTCAGATGTCGTTACTTGTTGAAACGTGTCCACTCAAAGGGCGTTACGCTTTCTTGCCCTTTTTATTTATTTTGGTCGTTTGAAATTTGACGCCTTATTATTTGGGCGTCCTTTCTTTAATTCGCGCCTGGTTGAAGGTCGCTTATTTGTAAGGTCGCGCCATTTCCTGAGGCGTTATTTTCATTAGAGTTTAATTCTGTTCCATTTCAGATTTTTATCTTTTCTTTACTTAGTCTTTTATTCTATTTTGACTTATTTTATTCTTTTAAATTTATTAGGGTTGCTACACCCTCCCCCACTTAAAATGAATTTGGTCCCCAAATTCATAGCATATATTTACATATGGAGAGTGTAGAGTTCATACCTTCTAAAATAACTCTGGAAATCGCTTCCTCATAGATTCCTCGGTCTCCCATGTAGCTTCATGTTCTGAATTCTTATTCCATTGTACTTTTAGCATGGGAATAGCCTTATTCCTTAGGGTTCGTACTTCTCGATTTAGTATTCTTATGGGCTTCTGCTCGTATGTGAGATCTTTCCGGATTACTAGATTTCCATGCTCAATAATATGTGATGGATCGTGCACATACCTCTTCAACATAGATATGTGGAACACATCATGTACTTCGGACAGTTGAGGTGGCAATGCGATGCGATAAGCAACCTCGCCAACTCTTTCTAGTATCTCAAAAGGTCCGATAAATCTTGGTGTAAGTTTGCCCTTAACACCGAATCTTCGTATTCCACGTCCAAGCGATATCTTGAGAAATACATGATCTCCAATTTGGAATTCAAGATCTCTTCTTCTTGTGTCAGCATAAGCTTTTTGTCTAGACTGAGCAACTTGTAGTCTTTCTCTGATTAATTGTATCTTCTCGGTAGTATCCCTTACCATGTCTGGACCTAACAGTTTTTTCTCTCCAACTTCGTCCCAGCATAAGGGTGATCGACAACTCCTTCCGTATAAGGCTTCAAAAGGTGCCAGTTGTATACTTGCCTGGTAGCTATTATTGTATGCAAATTCAACCAGAGGTAAGTGATCATGCCAGTTTCCATCAAAATCAGTAATGCATGCTCTTAGCATATCTTCGACTACTTGATTGGTTCTCTCGGTCTGACCATCCGTTTGAGGATGAAAGGCTGTGCTAAAGTTAAGTCTCGTTCCCAACGAATGTTGTAGTCCTTTCCAAAAATGAGAAGTAAAACGGGGATCTCTGTCAGACACGATTGAAACAGGAATACCATGTAATCTGATTATTTCCTTGATGTATAGTGCAGCTAAGACATCAACTGACCATCGACTCTTGATTGGTAAGAAATGCGCTGATTTAGTCAATCGGTCAATGATAACCCATATTCCATCATGTCCTCTTTTTGATTTAGATAAACCCATGATGAAATCCATACCAATATCCTCCCACTTCCATTTAGGGATATCTAGAGGATGTAGTTTTCCAGCAGGCTTTTGGTGTTCCGCCTTGACTTGTTGGCACGTGAGACAGCGTGATACGTAGTCTGCTATTTCTCTTTTCATGTTGGGCCACCAAAAATTTCTTTTTACATCTTGGTACATTTTGGTAGATCCAGGATGAATCGTATACCTTGACCTATGAGCTTCATCTAAGACCTTCTTCTTCAATTCTGGGCAGTCCGGTATACAAGTTCTATTCTTGAACATTAATCTTCCATCAGAAGCTAATTGGAAATCCGATTGCCCTTCTAATCTACCCTTGATTTCTACTAATGTAGGATCATCATTCTGAAGTGCTTGTATTTCAGATAATAAATCTGACTGTATGCTTACAGGAGATAATGTGACACATCTAGGGTCCGTGTCCATGCTTATATTGAGTTCAGAGAATTATTCCAGCAATTTCCATTCTTGAATCATACAATTGGCTAACAGTGCTCTCGGCTTTCGACTAAGGGCATCTGCTACATGATTACCCTTTCCGGGATGATATTATATATTGAAGTCGAAGTCCTTGAGATATTCCAGCCATCGTCTTTGCCTCATATTTAGTTCCTTCTGTGAGAAAAGATATTTGAGACTCTTGTGATCGGAGTATACAGTAAACTGTACTCCATAAAGATAATGTCTCCATATTTTGAGTGCAAATACTACCGCGGCCAATTCTAAGTCATGGACGGGGTAGTTCTCTTCATGCTTCTTTAATTGACGAGAAGAGTAGGCTATAACATTCCCTTGTTGCATTAGAACACACCCGAGGTCAATGCCAGAAGCATCAGTGTATACCTCAAACTTTTCTCCTTCAATTGGCAATGCTAAGATAGGAGCTATAGTAAGAAGATCCTTGAGAGTTTGGAAGCTTCTTTCACATTCCTCATCCCATTCATAACGGATCTCCTTGCGAGTTAATCTCGTAAGTGGCATGGCGATTTTTGAGAAATCCTTGATGAATCAGCTGTAATAGCCGGCAAGACCTAAGAAACTTCGGATCTCGCTAGCATTGGTCGGTCTTTCCCAGTTCCTTACAGCTTCAACCTTTGATGGGTCTACAAACAAGCCATCCTTTGATATAACATGTCCGGGAAAAGTCACTTCTTCAAGCCAGAATTCACACTTGCTAAGTTTTGCATATAATTGGTTTGTCCTCAATATTTGTAATGCAATCCTCAAATGTTCCTCATGCTCTTCCTTGGTCTTGGAATAAATCAATATATCATCAATAAAGACCACTACGAATTGATCCAAATAAAGCCTGAATATACTATTCATTAACTGCATAAAGGCAGCATGGGCATTCGTTAGTCCGAAAGGCATAATAACAAATTCATAATGGCCATACCTACTTCTGAATGCGGTTTTATGAATATCCTCATCCTTGATTCTTAGTTGGTGATATCCTGACCTAAGATCAATTTTGGAAAAGTACTTGGATCCTGAAATTTGATCAAACAGTTCATCGATTCTCGGCAGTGGATACTTGTTCTTGATAGTGAGATGATTCAACTGTCGATAGTCGATGCATAACCTCATGGATCCATCTTTCTTCTTTACAAATAATACAGGCTCTCCCCACGGGGAAGTACTTGGTCTAATGAACCCTTTCTTAATGAGTTCCATCAATTGCTCTTTTAACTCCTTGAGTTCAGCAGGTGACATCCTATAAGGTGCCTTTGAAATCGGACCAGCACCAGGGACTAAGTCAATGGTGAAGGCCACTTCTCTTTGCGGGGGTAATCCCGGCAAATCTTCCATAAACACGTCCGGAAATTCTTGCACTACTGGAATGTCTTCTAGCTTAGCTTCCTTAGCTTCTTTAACTGTGACAAATGCAAGGAAAGATGCACATCCTTTCCTGATGAGCTTGCTAGCTCGGAGAGCTGAAATCATAGAGGATTTGCTCCGACTCTTAGGGATAGTCAAGATTAGTTCTGGAAATTCCTTGAATGTAACCTTGCTATTGCGGCAATCAACCGTTACCTGATATTTGGATAACCAATCTGCTCCTAGTATAACATCATACTCTTTCAGATCTAAACATATGAGATCAATAGGGAGATTTCTACCCTGAACCAATACTTCGCAGTTTTGGTAATGATGTGTAATATCAGTCTCATCACCCAGAGGAGTAGACAAAACTAACTTTATCCATTCTGGTTCTAGGGGTAATGGGTCAGCAAACTTCTTAGAAATAATAGAATGCGATGCACCAGTATCAATTAAGACATATGCATTCCTGGAACAAACTTTCAATGTACCTTCCACTAAGCCGCCTTCTTCTTCTTGCTCGATCTCCTTGATTGCATGAAGACGAGCATTCTTGGTTACTAGGCGTTTCCCGACATCGGCTTGATCGTTAAGTAATGGGCAATCGGCAATCCGATGCTCACGACTCCCACAACGGAGACATGCTCCTAGTTTCCTCCAGCATTCCTCTGCTCTATGACCCGCTTTATCACAATGTTTGCACACTGTATTTGGAGAGGTAGTGGTGATAGAGAAGGGCTTGGTCTTCTTGAACTTTTGGTCTTGTGAGGATGCTCCTCCATTGCTAGGCCTTTTCTTGAAGTTGGGTTTAAAGGAACCCGATCCTATAACTTGTTCCTTCTTATCCTTACCACGAATCCTATCAGACAGTTCTGTGGCATCTTCTAATAGTTGAGCTCGGCGTACTATCTCCGAGTAGACTTGAATGTCCATCGGCGCCAGTTGAGTAATAGCTTGGGGCCTGAGCCCATTAAGAAACCTCCTAGCTTTCATTTTCTC
Source organism: Amorphophallus konjac (assembly GCA_022559845.1). Classification (NCBI taxonomy): domain Eukaryota; kingdom Viridiplantae; phylum Streptophyta; class Magnoliopsida; order Alismatales; family Araceae; genus Amorphophallus; species Amorphophallus konjac. Next base: position 175,138,369 of record CM040126.1, on the reverse strand, counting down.
GGTGCTAACTAGATGCTTAGCATACCGAGACAATCTAGAGAATTGGGCCTCATACTCGGCCACTGACAAAGATCGTTGCTTTAATGCAGCAAATTCTGCAGCCTTCTTTTCCTGAACTCGGTCCGAGAAATATTTTACGTTGAAGTGTTCAACGAATTCCTCCCACGAAACCTGATCTTGATTTATAGTAGCCTCTATTGATTCCCACCAGCATCTAGCATCCCTTTCTAACTGAAAAGTAGCTAATAAGACCTTATCTTGATCCGTGCATTGCATAACACGGAATATTCGTTCTGTTTCTCTAATCCAGTGTTCAGCGTCATCTGGATCAGTAGAGCCCGTAAACTTGGGCGGGTTCATGTTCTTGAAAGTCTGGTGGAGACTTCCTGCTCGTTGTCCACCTCCTTGTGTTACTTGTTGCAGCACTTGAGTCATGCCTTGCAGTGTACGCTGCATGTTGCGCCATTGAGCACGTTCGGCAGCCATTATCCTACAATTATAATAACTAGATTACTACGTGATTTGTATTTTAAAGACTAGCATTCTATGTTAACTTTAACCCTTGGTTCTACCCAATCTCACTGGTTAAAGGTTTGAACATATCCTTGGACTTGGGTTTTCCTAGGAATTGAATATCCTAGGCTCTGATACCACAAAAACTGTCACGCCCCGAGCGCAGAAGATACTCGGATATGCGCGACGAGTTTATATCAATCATGTCAATCAGAGTAGTAGTGTATTCGACACCAAAACAGAGATGTGCAAAATAGAAAGATAACCCAATCCTTTATTTCATAATGGATAGACTATTACAAATCCAATACTCTATTCAATTAAAAAGGAAAAGTGCATAGTTGACTCAAGAAATATGAAAAAGACTAGATGACACTTGGAGAAGTTCTATCTCTTTCACTCTTGACCATTCCCATCCGATTGACTTCCCTCGTCGTCGGAATTACCTGAAAAGTAGGGAACACGCGGAGTGAGCGAACGCTCAGTAGGAAATTATATCTCAAGCGCTTAGCAAGGGGTCTAAGTAATTACATTTTTCATGAATGTACTATAGCTATGCATGCTCGCATAAAACGATAAGATAGAGAAAGAATTTATCAATAGGACAGCAAGATGAACTAGTCATGAGCTTTCAAGAAAAGATAACAGATATTCAAGCAAGTACTTTTTAGCAAGTCATGTCAAGAACTTTGGCTATCATGTATCAAGCAAACAAGTAATTACCCTTTTTTTTTCGGGTCACGCAAGTCATGTCAAGTCAAGTACGAGTCAAGTACAAGATTTGTGTGGAATGTCCAATCAAGCTAGTCATGCACTCGGTATAATGCCAGATACCTTATCATTCAACTCCCATGGGCACAAGTACTTTCAGGTGCTCCTCCCAGGACCAGATCGGGCCCTAAATGCGCAGGCATTTATCATGTATTTTTGACATCCACTCTTGTATATATATGTAGCCAATATGGAATTTCAACATTTTAAGCTTGTGGATGCGTAGGATAACTTTGAGAGAATGGAGTCCAAAAATATAACATTGGACATAGAGAGGCGATAATAACGGTATAAACACGATTTATCGATGAAACTAGGTGGAATTAGGTTCCCTTAACTCAGGTACCATGACAAATAAGTATGGACATTCTTTTTATAGAATTGAGGTCCACATGAACAGTATATCAAAGGCAAGATACCCTCATTCTTATTATAGAATTGAGGTCCACAAGAACATCAACAAATGGCATGATATCATCATCCCATTAAGAATTCTCATGATATACTCTTTGCATATCATAAGGGCCGGTATACCATGTTTCTTTAGAGTGACATGGCATTCAATAGTGTAATGGGTTTTTAGGGTACAACCAGCTCAGTCGGCCTTGAGGGAATCCAAGGCTCTAGGAGCCTTACGGAGGTCTCTATGACTAACTCGCTAGTCCAAAGGAACGGAATGTCCAATGGAGAGCTTGTATGTCAATGAGAATTGAGGGTGATCGATAAAACATCATGAAACGTGGGACTATACTCATGGATTGGAATATAGTGCCAATATATGTATATAATAAAACCCTCGGTTACAGAAACAGGGTAAAAATAGTTTTTATAGAAAATAACGACTTTAACTAAGTCATTAATCACATAATTAACGCCTTCAGTAAGGGCATTTATCTATTTTCCATTTTTTCAAAATTTCAATATTTCAGTATTTTACCAAAAACGCGCCCTGGTGAGGGGCGTTTCTTTACAAGTTGATGGCGTATACAGTGGTCGTCCATTCTTTACTTCTATTTTTGCAGTATATATATATTCAGAAATTTATCAAAAATACGCCCTGGACAGGGGCATTACTATTCAATTCACGCCCTGAACAGGGGCGTTAGTCAAGTGAGAGACGACCTCTACAGGGTCGTGAATTCAAGAATTTTCAGATTTCAAGTATTATAATTTCCAGAAACAAGAGATATGGTCATGACAGGAAAAATATCGGGATATGATCATGCATTGATTTTAGAATCATGTTTAAGTGGATATTGGATAATTAACATGGGTAATTAACAATTGAGAAAATTGACGTCCGTGTACAGGGCGTCGAATCTGGAATTGACGACCTGGGCATGGTCGTTTCTTTCAAAGTAGCGCCCTTGTCTGGGTCGCGTATTAAAGTAGCGCCCTTGGAAAGGGCGTTTCTTTCCAATAATAGAAACATTTAAAACTCGTGAAAACTATATGCATGAACTAATATATATGGTTTAACATAGTTATTATGGTGATTTGGGCTACAGTGCTTGAGAAAACATACCTTAATAATAATAATCTGAAGATGAACGTGACAGGTTCTGAACTTCTACGAACTTAACAGCAGCACCAAGCAAAGATGATGCAGATGAAGAGATCGTTTGATGAAGAATCCTTGTTCTTCACTGATCAACTTGCTGTAAGTCCTACAGAAAAAGAAACTGATATTAGTTTCTTCACCTTACACATCCAGACTAAAGGTAAAGAGAATAACTTTACCCGGATGAAGAACTCTTGTTCTTCAGAACATCAGGGCTTCTTAACCTGTAAGAAGAGATGACGAATCATTAATTCTTCATGCAATCGAAAAAAAAGAGATGAGAAGAACTGCTATTCTTTACGTACCGTAGCAGCAGCAGATCGACCAAATAGCTTTAGGGTTTGATAGTCAAGGGTTTTTATAGGATTTCTAGAATCCTAATGGAGTTAGAGTTGCATTGGAAGTAACACTTCCATATTAGAGTTATTACTACATTCGAACTCTTTCTCATAGTTATCAACTTACCCTGGATAAGTTCCTGGGTGGGAGACGAATTGAATTAACGACCTAGGTCAGGGCGTCGAATTTAAATTGACGCCTTGTCAGACGTCGTTACTTATTGAAACGCGTCCACTCAAAGGGCGTTACGCTTTCTTGCCCTTTTTATTTATTTTGGTCGTTTGAAATTTGACTCCTTATTATTTGGGCGTCCTTTCTTTAATTCGCGCCTGGTTGAAGGTCGCTTATTTGTAAGGTCGCGCCTTTTCCTGAGGCGTTATTTTCATTCGAGTTTAATTCTTTTCCATTTTGCATTTTTATCTTTTCTTAACCTAGTCTTTTATTCTATTTTGACTTATTTTATTCTTTTAAATTTATTAGGGTTGCTACATAGGCAGTCTCAAAGCCAATCATTTCCCTTCGCTAAATAGACTGCTCCACCACATTTGCACCTCCATGATCACACCACAGAGCAGTGGAAGAGAAAGGGTGACAGAGATGCAAAGATTTCTTCTCTACTGTATGCTGAAGAGAATATAGATTTCCCTGTCGGATGTAGCTATTCAAACAATGGGGTCATGTCTATCTCAGTCCAGAACCCTTCCTTATGCCGCTCCATTAACTGCTGTTTTTCGGAAAGTTGGTGTAGACTTTGGCTCTGAGAAGAAAATTATCATCCCTCGAGGGAATGTGTACACACTTTCTTACATTCAAAAGTTTATGGGTTTTGAGGTCGTTGATGGTAAGGCTGTCAGAACCCTTCCTAGTCAGAAATCAGCTCCATCAGAGATCGGTCAGGCATCAAGAACAGCCACTATAGATGATGGTCAAGTGCATAGAGCAGAAATACCGATTCCATCTGTGGTGAGTGAAGACATGCCAGAGGACAACTCCATGAGAGGAGAGCAAGTTTTTGAGGCTTCTGCGGAACCGAGTGGCTATGTACCTACAGTAGAACCATCTACGTCTGGAGCCATTAAAGTTTATAGAAGAACCTCTCCAACTTCTGATGCAGCTCCACCCCCAGCAACTATTGAAGAGATGTTAGTAAACATGACTATGATGATGCAGCGTCAGGAGGCCAAGATGGACAAGTTGGTGGAGTTCACAACCCTTAATTTTAACAAGCTGACTGCTCGGATTGTGAATTTTGAACCTTCAGTTTCATAATTTTTTTGTTCAACTGACAAGTAACCATGCGTTTAGTTGATGCTAACCTTGTGTGATCGCAGATGTCATTAAAACAGTTTGGGGGTTGTCATCCTCAAAAAGGGGGAGATTGTTGTACGCCTGGTTTTGATGATGACAATTGTAAGATTTTGGATATAGACACTTAACCTCCTAATAACTGTTTAATAGTTCAAAGGGGTTGCAGGGTGCTCATTGCGTCAACGCCATCAAATGGAAGCGTCGACGCAGCAGTGCAAACTCAAGAAAGAAGCCCATGGGTGAATTTGTGCGTCAACGCAACGTTCAAGTGGAGTGGACGCATCAGAGCATTGATAGCTTGGGCACAAAGTCTATACATCAGCTGGATCCATTTAGTCTGTACATTGGCATATCTTCTTCAAGTCTGTACATCGGGCTCCTTCTTAATGAAGTCTACACATTGATCCTAATACTCTGGTCTGTACACTGCCTGACCAGTCAAGTCTGCACAATGCCAAAGTCGGTTCATCTCAACCCTATACATCCTTCCAAGCCTCAACTCTATACATTCAGTTCCTTGGGCAAAGTCTACACATCGCTTAGTCTGCTCATTGCCTTCAGCCCATGTGCTCAAAGCCAAGTCTATACAACGCCAACCCAACACATTGAACAATTCTCTATGTCTATACACTAGACTTCATTTCTCTAAGTCTATACATTGTTGTTTGCACTGCAAAGTCCATACACTGGAAGCTCTTCATTTGATATCAACAAGTCTGTACATTGGGTTCAACTCTCCAAGTCTGTACAGCCTGTTTGTCTTCTTGTGTGAAGTCTATACAACGCTTGCTCACATAACTAACTCTATACACTCGATTGTTAGATCTTCAACTATATACATTGGTTAAGTCTATACACTGAGATCTCATGAAGAGTTGCAAGTCTATACACTCGTTGTTAGAGACCTAGACTGCTAAGTCTATACACTCCCTCACTATGTACACACTTGCTATATTGATATCTGAAGTCTATACAATGCTTCACGTTAACACTAAGTCTATACACTTCATCATTGTTGCTGAAGGGAACAGGGTCGACGCCTGAAGCTTAAAGCGTCCACGCATCAGTAGACGAAGCTTTCACGATGTCTTCTATTGCGTTAACGCCACAAGCAAGCAGCGTCGACGCAGCAGTTAGAAAAAGCAGAGACTCATACAAGCGACGAAGCTTTCATGATATCTTCCACTGCGTCAACGCCATCAACAAGCAGCGTCGACGCAGCGGCTTAAGAGACACCAGTATACAAATGTACATGTTCAATGCGTCAACGCAACATGCTGATAACGTCGACGCAGCACGCCCATTTATGGAAGACTTTTTTTTTATGTTCGGGATCACTCCCTCTTGGTGGGTGACTCCCTTTTTTTTAATAGAAAAACCTAACCTAGGGCTCAATGGGAGAGTGCACCCCTTACCAGAGGTAAGGAGAAAGCCACTCCACCATCCGTCCGCTAGGAGGTTGCTATATTTCACAATATAAGAATAATGAATTACATCAATCTGATACTAGGCAAGCCTAGTGAGTCCAGCCGAGCAGCACCTTTTATAATGGAAGGGAGCTCACTGTAAGAGTAGAAAGAATTACATTTAGTGGTACAAGCTATAGAAGCAAGTAAATCAGCTACAGTGTTTGCTTCTCTGTAGATATGAAAAATCAAGTCACATTGGGAGATGGAGCTCCAGATATCCCTGACATAGCTGAGAATTGACCATGGGCAATGAATTTCCTTTTTGATAATTCGAACAAGAGTAAGTGAGTCACACTCTATAAGCGCAGGTTTGGAGTCCATTGTCTTCAAATATTTAATGCCATCCATGAGAGCTCGGACCTCTGCAATTAAGCTATTAGATTGACCATAAAAGTGTGAGAAGGCAAGGATAACCTTGCCTTTAGAATCCCTGATTATGCCACCTTCTCCAGTATCTTTGGTTTCCTTGCAAGCACCATCAGAATTTAGTTTTAGAAACGGCCAAGGAGGGGCAAGCCATCTCACTATCTTCATTTGTTGTCTGCCGGGTGCTTGATATGTAATACCCAACAGATCTAAGATTCTCTGGTGGGAGGACTTAGATTCCTTAAGAGAGGCAGCCGAACAAGCCCTCTTGATTTGGAAAAATATATGATGCATGCTGCTGGTTTTGGAGAAAGGTTTGCCCTCAAACTTGACATTGTTCCTGGCTTTCCAGATTTCCCACATACCGAATCCAATGGATGCAAGAGTGAAAGTAGCAAAGGCCGAACCTGTTTGAGCATTACAGATGGAATTAAGAATAAATTCCTTAATGGAGCGCCCTTCGAATGTTAACCCTGCTGCTTTTAAGGCAGTCCAGACAGAAACAGCAACATCACTGGTCAGAAATAAATGGGTGAGGTCTTCCACCTGTGGAGATCTACAGCAATAGCATTTGGAGCAGAGAGCAATGCCCACTCTTTGAATATTAACATCAGTCGGTATACTGTTATTCAAAATCTTCCAAAGGTGAACAGAGATTTTTGTAGGAACCCAACAAGACCACAGTCTACTCCAGGGTATTTCTGCAGGAAACTGATTGGTATCCAAAAGTTTGTTGGTCGAGGCTACTGAACACTGACCAGAGGGGGAGAGACTCCAAACACCCACATCCGGTTCCTGATTCAGATTAACAGATCAGACAGCTAGCTGAATATTATTGGGGAGCAAGGCATTAATAATTGTAGTTTCTTCCGAGTCTTGGTTTTGGAGCACTTCTCTAACAGTAGCTTTCGGATTTGGGATTTGATCCTCAGGATCAAATGTGCTTAAGCAATGTTGGCCCAGCCAATTGTCAAACCAAAAGTTGGTATTAAAACCATTTCCAATGATGACCTTCTTGAAGTGAAGAATATAGCCCTTGGCCTTTAACCAGCTCCTTCTAGCAAAACCATGCATGTTTCTGAAATTGGCTTCCCGGAGATGACTTTGGTACAGGTGCTTGGCTCTAAAGTAGGAAGCCCATAAAGAATCATTGTGCATAGCAGACCACATCATTTTGACACGTAGGGCAGTTTCCATATTCCTAAGAGATATGATGCCAAGGCCCCCTTGTGATTGAGGCTTACATAAAGCCTTCCAAGATAACCAATGTCTTCTATTTCCATGGGTTGAGGAACCCCAAAAGAAGTTTGCAAAAACCTGCTCAATCAGATTGTGAGTACCAATGTGCAGAGGAGTGGAGGATAGAGAGTAAATAGGCAAGGAGGTGAGCACATGCTTGATAAGAACCAGTCTTGCCCCTTGGGATAAAAGGTTAGCTTTCCACCCTGCTATCCTCTTTTGAATTGAATTAATAATCCCTGCAAAATGGATCTTTTTAGTTCTGCCGATCACCAAGGGAAGTCCAAGATACTTGTGAGGAAAGGACAATTTAGAGAAACCAGTGAGACTCTGGATGCACTGAGCAACAGAGTTAGGTTTCTTGGGGTGGATTAAAAATCCACTTTTGCTAATATTGATCAATTGACCTGAGGCCTGTTCATACTTGTGGAGAAGCTTGAGCAAATTCCTGATTGAGGCTGCAAAAGCTTTACTGAAGATAAGGGTGTCATCTGCAAATAGAAGGTGGGATATTCTTGGACATCTCTGATATCCTGTGAACCATTCGACCCGGCCATTACTAAAGATTTCTGTAAGGGACCTGCTCAAAGCTTCTTCTGCTATCACAAAAGGAGATGGAGCAATTGGATCTCCTTGGCGGATGCCTCTAGAGGATTTGAAAAAGCCAGCAGTGTCTCCATTCATCAATACAGAAAACCAGCAGTTGTTAATCATTCTGTCTATCAAATTAATGAAGCTGTTACTGAAACCAAATCTGAGCATAACAGAGTACAAGAAGTCCCATTCTAATCTATCATATGCTTTTGCCATATCAAGTTTGAACATAACATTAGATCCTCTTGTTTTTCTGCCGAGTTCTAGGGAGAGCTCTTGTGCAAGAGCAATGTTTTCAATAATCTGTCTACCCTTGACAAATGCAGATTGCTCGGGAGAGATGATTTTAGGCAGGATTGGAGACAGTCTTCTATTGATAATTGAGGATATAACCTTATAGAAGAAGTTGCATAAACTTATTGGCCTGTAATCAGTAATAGCTTCTGCATTCGGTGATTTAGGAATGAGAGCAATCAATGAGGAGGTAACATATCTTGGCAGTGGATTCCTGGAAAAGAAGGCTTCTTGTACTGCACTAACTACCAAGGGAGCAATGATTGTCCAAGCTTTTTGGAAGAATATTCCAGAAAACCCATCAGGCCCAGGAGCACTATCGGCAGATAGACTGAAAACAGCATCATGGATCTCTGTCTCATTAGGAATTGCACACAGGCTGGCATTGTCTTCTTGGTTCACTAAAGAAGGAATGCAATACCATTTGTGGAAGACTTGATCACTGGACTGCCGATACCGTTGCGTCAACGCAGCAGGCTGATGGAGTCGACGCAGCGGTTAAAAAGGTTGAAGATATCTGATGGCTGCGTCAACCCTTTGGAGCAAGTGAGTTGACGCCATCTAACTCCAGTTGCTGAGCGTACTGGTGCTGGGCACGTGATCCGAAGATAAGGAGAGTGCCCAGATGAGGACACGTGTTCTGACAGCCTGCTGGATGCTGCCACGTGGTTTGAATTCTTAGGGCGAGAACTGTGGAAGCCACACGCGCCCTGCTGCTGCTGCTAGTATATAATGTATCCTTCGTCTTCAGATGAAGAGTGATCGAAGCAGAAGCCTGAAGAGCAGAAAGCCCTTCGATCCAGAAGAAGAGAAAAAGAAGGAAAAGAGAGGAAGAAGAGATAGAAGAGAGAAGCCGTGAAGAGAGAGCAGTGAGTGAGAGATTAGGAGAGTAGAAGAGAAAGAAAGAGAGATAGAGAGTGAGAGATTAAGAGAGCAGAAGAGAAAGAAAGAGAGAAAGAGAGTGAGAGATTAAGAGAGCAGAAGAGAAAGAAAGAGAGAAAGAGAGTGAGCGAGAGAGCTCGTGGAGAAGAAGGAAGAAGCTGCTTGAAGATCTGTCTTCACTGGACCGTGGATCAGATCCAGGCCAGTCAGCTCCATTGAGAGCCACATTGTGCATTTCATCTTTTACAACTTTCTGATTGCTGTGTTATTTTTCTTTATTATTTTTCCTTTGTTTTCTGATCATCTTTGTTCTTCAAATTGCCCTGTTGGGGATCAGGTTCCTCCTGTTGGTTCAGGAGAAGGGAGATCTGATCTCCAGGTTGCAAGTGACAGGTTGCCACTTGTGGGTTACCCTCCGGTTGGGAGGAAGAGGGGAGGTTGTTCCCCTAGTCAAGCTGTGTGGCAGCAACTGTTTGCAGACTAAGTCTACGTTCTAGCTTGAGCTAGTGGAAGCCTCACTCCGGTTGGGAGTGAGGGGTGGATGTAGGTCTGTGGACCGAACCACCTAAAATCTCTTGTGCAGTGGCTTGATTGATTGATTGCTTCCGCTAGATGCTTGGATAGGCACGCCCATGAGTTTGTATTTGAGTTGAAATGAATTAGTTCTATCCTGTGTCTTTCTCTAGCATCCTAGTTTTTAATTTGGCCATATACTATAGAAGGATACATTCACCCCCCTCTGTATCCGGGCCAAGCATACTAACATGGACGCGGGGTTGAGTTTGGAGATCGTGGCTTGCCCAGAGCTACATTTGGTGTGCCACTTCCCCGGTGGGCCCATACTCGACGGGGTCGACTTTTCCCCACCCCGGGGGTATGATGGGGGCATCCCTTGCCCCTCCACATTTTTTCGAGGCTCGGATTGTTCGTCGGCATGCGCCATTGTGTTCGTCGTATTTTTTTAAGTCTAGTCATGTAATTATTATATTTTCTTTGAGTCATAATTATGTAACTTTCTCTTTATTTGAGTCAGGTACCTAGGTTTAAGGGTTAATTACCTAAGTTCTCAGCCATCATGTTGATTAGATAGGTTTATGGGCCCAATTCATTCGACTAGGCCCAGGGGCGCCCCCCTTGGGACAGGCTGGTCAATTGTGGGTTTATCAGGGTCACTTTGGTCCTAGGAAAAGTATGGAGTCTATAAATAGCCCCCTCCCCTCTCTCATTTGTAACCTTTGATGATCAATGAAATTAGAAATTCACTTGGAATTTTATCTCCCCTCTCTCTCTTGAAATAACTCTCTCATATCTCTATCTCTAAGGGGGTCACCCCTCTCTCTCGCTTCCCCCACCCCTAAATTTCAAAATTTCTCTCTCTCCTCCCCATTCACATCTCATTAAGACCCCTCCCCCTTCCCCATACACTCATTCAACTCCCCCTCCAGCCCCAAGGTGGAATCCTCCAATCCTTGCTCCACCCTCCAACCACCAACTACCCTCTTCCCTTCCCCAAGCACCTCTCCACATCCTCAAGGCTGAAGGGGCTTCACCCAAGGCCAAAATTTTGAATTTCCCTCCCTTGCTGACTGCCCCTCACCCCTCCCCAACACCCCCTTCCTACCCTGGTCACCCTCCCCATTTCCCCTTGCTTCCCTTGGCCATCCCACCCTCATACACACAACCCTACACCATTAGCTTATTCCCAGCTCGCAGTCAGCAGAATACCAGTGACTTTCTGAGTCTGCCACAACATCACCAAGAAGCTTCAGAGGGTGTACCATATACCATTGGAAGTGTCTCCAGTCCTCTTCACAACGGTGGTGGTCTCGTCCCAGTCTGAGTTTGTGGCTGCCCAAGAGAGGCAACATCACCGGACTGCGCATCTTCCTCCTGACAGTCATCCAGAAGCAGATTGCAGAGGCTCCCACAGCCATTCCCCTGAAGTTCCTAAAGCAGATATTGGCTGTGGTCCTCTATTGCAAGTCTCCTACCACCACAAAGAGGCGGCACTCCGTTCGGCACCCGAAGCTGTGAGTTCCAAATTTTCTCCCTCCGGTGCGCTGATCAATTTCCTTTGGAATCAGTCTGATACCCGGGCACTGTTTGAGTCCTCGCCATCTTCTCCAACCTCCTCCGGCATCGCCGCTGATCTCCGATCGAAGAAGACTCAACGAAAAATCAAAAAAATCCATCTACGCCTGAATCAGAGCTCGGGAGCTTCCGTGGCGGCCTCATCTTCCTGGTGTAGCGGTGCAGAAGCTACTAGAACCAGTAAACAGAGACCCTGTTCATGCCTTTGCCTCGATGAACGTCGTCATTCAGAAATTCCGCCAAAAAATGGACATCCTCCCGGGTCAACTACGAAGGTTTTTCCATTGGTTTCATCACAGTCGGAGCTCGGGAGAGTCCGCAGAGGTGTCGACAATGACAGTCTATCCCCTGTTCCTGAGAGTGGACAAATTCGGCGAAATTCTTGTCTTAATCTTCTAAGCTAGTTTTTCCCCTCCCCGCCTGGCCGGCTTACCGCCCCACCCTGTAAGAGGTAGTGTTTGGATGTAAAATTGACTTCCCCACCCCTATTCCAACCCCCTTGCAAGGGGCGTAGTGCATGTATTAGCAGGTTGGCGACCCAAGCTTCATCGACACAGTGTGCGGGAAATACCCACGCTTCCCCGCTTGCCTCGTCTCCGACCGGGATCGGCATTTTCATGCCGATCAGGTGAGCTACTGAACACTTCTCTTTGCTGGTTTCTTTTGCTTAATTAGTATTACATCTTAGTGCCGTCGGCGGTAAGAGAGTGCCCGATCCCGAATTTGCTTATAATTGAGTGTCTATCGCGGGCGAGTTACGAGAGAGCCATTATATCCCATGCCCTCGGCGTGCTAGTCGCCTGCGAGAGTGGGCATCCCGGGACCCTTGGGGGTTCAATCTTAACCTAGCCAACCCCCTGGAATCTCAAGGTCCAACCTCGGACCCTGATCCCCATCGCCGGTCCACCTACGGACCCGGGTGCGCGCTACGCGGGTGAGTCCGCTTGAGTGAAGTTGCCGGTCCGTTGCATTGCTTGCTTGCTAGGTACGAGGGGTCTTCGGTCTTGTGACTATCACCCCAAGGAGGTGTCACATCAGACTACCTGAAGACCCCTCCAGTGCTGGGTGCACCAGTGAAACGACGATCGCCGATTCTATATATAGCAGCCACAAACTACTCACTGAGGGCAATGCTCACCCAGAACAACGAAGACGGGAAAGAACAAGCCCTCTACTACCTCAGTCGAAGGCTAGTCAGAACCGAGGAGAAATACACCTTCATCGAGAAAGTCTGCCCAGCGTTGGTCTTTGCCGTCAAGAAGCTCCGGCACTATATGCTATCACACGAGATCAAGCTGATATCCAAAGCTAATCCGCAGAAATATATTTTGTCCCAACTGGCACTCAAAGGCCGCTTAGGCAAATGGGCGGCCATTCTTATGGAGTTTGATATCCACTATGTACTGCAGAAAGCTGTCAAAGGTCAGGCAATTGTAGACTTCTTCGCTGAGCATCCAGCACCTGAAGACTGTCAACTGGAGACAGAGCTCCCTGATGACGAAACCCTGGACGCCGACCAAGTGCGACCCTCCTTATGGTAACTGTACTTTGATGGCGCATCTAGAATTGACACCCCGGCAACCGGATCGGCCAAAGTCCGGGCAGGGGTAGGCATAGTCCTGAAATCTCCAGAAGGAGAAGTCATATATACATCCTACTCAATAAACAAACCCTGCACAAATAATGAAGCAGAATATGAAGCCCTAATCATTGGGTTGCAAATCACCTTGTCTATGGAGATTCAGATGCTTGAAGCATTCGGGGACTCCATGCTAGTGGTAAAACAGCTAGAAGGAGAGTTCGAGGTGCGGAAGTAAGAACTCCTCCCCTATCATCAGCTGGCAATCCGCTTGATGGCAAGATTCTATCTCATTGAAGTCAAGCACATCAACCGAGGACAAAATGCCCAGGCAGACGCCCTCGCAAAGATGGCAAGCTCTTTGGCAGTCCCGCCATTTCGAAGCCTGAATATAGCAGTGATTAACCGACGACAGGTCCCCAGCGTGACCGAGGCCTTGGCTAATGAACAAGAAAATGAAGCGGCAGCTGTGAAAGAAATCCAACAACCTGACTGGCGGGAACACCTCCTGTGCTGGTTCCGACACCAACAGCTCCCGAAAGAGAAAGAACAAAGAATGAAGCTCTTGAGGGTCAAGGACTCTTATGAGATGAGGAACGGAACCTTGTTTCGGATAATGGCGGATGCCTAAAAGAAGATCTTACTCCGCTGCTTGTCTCTATAAGAATCCCGACGAGTAATGCAAGAAGTCCCTGCCGGGTCAGCTGGAGCACATCAGGCTGGTCCGAAAATGAAGATCGAAATAAAAAAGCTGGGCTATTACTGGCCCTCCATCTTCAACGATTGCTGCAAGTTCGCTAAGGCTTGTCAAAGATGTCAAGAGAACGCCAACGTGTCAAGAAGACCGCCGGTGCCGCTACACCCTACCCTACCAAGTTGACCGTTTGCTCAATGGGGCACGGACGTGGTAGGACCTTTGCCAACATCCTCATCAGGATGCAAATACATTTTCGTCGCCACAGATTACTTCTCCTGATGGGTAGAAGCAATAGCGCTAAGAGAAGTGACGGGAGAACTAGTCGCTAGATTCGTCCGACAGAATATAATATTACGGTTTGGAGTCCCCAGCCGAATTATCTTTGGCAATGGTAGCCACTTCAGGAACCAGAAGGTTTATCAACTGGCTGATAAATACAAGATTGATTGGAGGACGTCATCCCTCTACAACCCTCAAGCCAATGGGCTCGCAGAAGCCTTCAACAAAATGTTGTGCACTTTGCTGGCGAAGATTGTTAAGTCCATCAAAAAGAATTGGGAGGAAAGGATGTATGAGGCACTTTGGGCCTATCGTACAGTCTATAAAACCCCAACTGGCGGCTCACCATTCTCTCTGGTATATGGGTCAGAGGCGGTAGTACCAACTGAGCTTGAAGTCCCATCGCTTCGAGTCGCCGTTCAGTATGGGTTGACTAGCAGCGAACAAACTGATATAGAAATAAGATTGGAAGAGCTCTCCGAGCTCGAAGGAAAGCGTCTCCAAGCGTAACAAAATATCCAACTCTACCAAGCTCGCATGGCCCGTGCCTTCGATAAGCTGGTCAAAGGGCAAGAATTCAAGAAAGGTGACCTAGTGATGGTCAAAAGAAGAGAAGTGATGGCCTCCAATCCCAAAGGGAAATTGGTTGAAAACTGGGTCGGGCCGTATATTGTCCGCCGAGCATATGAAGGGAGTGCCTACGTTCTTGTAGACCACAAGGGAGTAGTTCAGTTCTCCCCTCTTAATGGGAATCATATGAAACTGTACCACGCAGTCCCACCAGCATTCCCAGAATGACCGAAACCTACTTTGGCCTAGTGGCACCCCGCCCTGGCCGAACTCTTTGAAATGTCGAGTCAGCTCAGACTGATTACCAGGCCACTGGTCTGCAATTCCAGGAACATCCCCAACAAGCGCTAAACCTGGGATCCTTTGGAGGCCCACATACATCCATCAAGAACACCACCTGCATACAATTTTACGACTCTGAACCTTACGTCTAGATCGGAAAGTACTCTTCCCTTGCATTGGTATTTATTCTTACCGACGAATAAACCCCCTTTCGGCGCAAGGCTGTGTGCCCTGGCGGACTTCTGCACGTTATCACCATTACGGACCTTACGTCCGAATCGGCACATAAACTCATCCCTTGCGTTGGCATTTGTCCTTGCCAACAAATGAACCTCTTTTCTCAGCGCAAGGATGCGTGCCCTAGCCAACTGTCATATGCTACTACATAGGGTCAAACATCGCATGATTGACCCATCCTCGTTTCTCACTCTAAAAAAAAAGAGAAGAAGAAAAGAAAAATGAGGCTCAAAATAGAGGTGCCTCGCCGGTCTTGTTCCTACGTCAGGGCAAGGGAAAAATGGCTATAACCTAGCTGCGGTGAAAACCTGAAAGGGCGTTGCAGGTAAAATCGGATACCCCACCATGTGAAAACTCGAAAGGGCGCGTAGGCAAAAACAAGAGGGGGCTGGCTTCGGTGAAAACCCGAAAGGGCGCTTAGGCCCGTAATGTGGTAATTTAAAGTTCATCTTCGCCCTCATACTAATGAAACTCCGAAAAGGACGGTTACCACAAGTCCCGTCGGAGATCCTCTCTCTCTACAAACCGTTTCGATCCTTGTCATCATCGACGAGATCGGTCGATGTTTCCCTTAACTTGGACCATCCGTCCTTGTTAATGAATATATTTTTGCTTCGGCATTTAACCAATGTCGATGAACAAACCCATGTTCGACCCTTGTCATCATCGGCAAGATCGATCGACATTTCCCTTAACTTGGACCATCCGTCCTTGTTAATGAATATATTTTTGCTTCGACATTTAACCAATGCTGATGAACAAACCGATGTTCGACCCTTGTCATCATCGGCAAGATCAGTCGACGTTTCCCTTAACTTGCACCATCCGTCCTTGTTAATGAGTATATTTTTGCTTCGGCATTTAACCAATGTCGATGAACAAACCCATGTTCAACCCTTGTCATCATCGGCAAGATCGATCGACGTCTCCCTTAACTTGGACCTTTCATCCTTGTTAATGAACAAACACATCTTTGCTTTGGCATTTAACCGATGACCGATGAACAAATCACTATTGACCCTTGTCATCATTGGCAAGACCGGTCAATTCTCCCTTAACATGGACCATCCGTCCTTGTTAATGAATATATTTTTGCTTCGACATTTAACCAATGTCGATGAACAAACCCATGTTCTACCCTTGTCATCATCGACAAGATCGGTCGACATTTCCCTTAACTTGGACCATCCGTCCTTGTTAATGAATATATTTTTGCTTCGGCATTTAACCAATGTCGATGAACAAACCCATGTTTGACCCTTGTCATCATCGGCAAGATCGGTCGACGTCTCCCTTAGCTTGGACCTTTCATCCTTGTTAATGAACAAACACATCTTTGCTTCGGCATTTAATCGATGACCGATGAACAAATCACTATTGACCCTTGTCATCATCGGCAAGATCGGTCAATTCTCCCTTAGCTTGGACCTTTCGTCATTGTTAATGAACAAACATAGCTTTGCTTCGGCATTTAACCAATATCAATGAACAAACCCATGTTCGACCCTTGTCATCATCAGCAAGATCGGTCCACATTTCCCTTAACTTGGACCATCTGTCCTTGTTAATGAATATATTTTTGCTTCGGCATTTAACCAATGTCGATGAACAAACCCATGTTCGACCCTTGTCATCATCGGCAAGATCGGTCGACGTCTCCCTTAACTCGGACCTTTTGTCCTTGTTAATGAACAATACATATCTTTGCTTCGACATTAAACCAATGTCGATGAACAAACTCATGTTTGACCCTTGTCATTATCGGCAAGACCGGTCAACCTTCCCCTTCACTCGGACTTTTCATCCTTGTTAATGAACAATACATACCTTTTGCTTCGACACTTAACCAATGTCGATGAACAAGCCAGCCCTGACCCTTGTCATCATCGGCAAGATCGGTCAGCATTCCCTTAACTTGGACCTCCCGTCCTCGTTAAGGAATGAACATACTTTTTGCTTCGACACTTAACCAATGTCGATGAACAAGCCTTATCATCGTCGGCAAGACCGGTCAACTTTCCCTTAACCTGGACCATTCGTCCTCGTTAACGAATGACCCTCCTTTGCTTCGACACTTAACCAATGTCAATGAACAAACCCGTGTTCGACCCTTGTCATCATCGGCAAGATCGGTCGACATTTCCTTTAACTTGGACCTTTCATCCTAGTTAATAAATAAACCTCCTTTGCTTCGACATTTAACCCATGTCGATGAATAAACCCTACCTCCATGTTTCGTCACCATCGGTGAAATCAACAAGCAAACCATTGGTCCGGATCTTCCGTCCACATCAATGAGTAAACCTATTCTTGACTTTCTTCATTATTCGAGGAAACTAGCAAACCTACCCCTCACCCGGGTTCTCCGCCCTTGTTGAGGAATGAATAGACTCTTGGTCTCCTGGCAGCTTCGTAACCATCGGCAAAGCTTACCAATGGGCCTTCTGACCTTACCCTTTGATCCAAGTGGCCGCTATGCCTTCACCCTCGAGCATTCCGCCTATGTCAGCCAAAATTTGTCCCTGGGAGTAGTTACGCTGCGGTGGAGCGAACCCCTCACCCCTTCGCTGAAGGTGTGAGTGCTCTCCTGCCCTAGTAACTCACATATCCAGGCTGAGGCAATTGGCTAATGAGAAAGAAAGAAAGGAAATGAAGTCGTGACTTAAACGGCGAATGAAAACATTTCATTTTCATGAGGTGATAAAATACATGATTACTCGGGGCATCCCACAGGATACATAGAAGTTCGCCAAAAAGAAGAAGAAAATAGAAAAGGAGTTACTGCAGTGGGCGTCGGAAGATGTCTTCAAGCTCTAAAATCCCCAGGGTGGGATAACAGGTTAGTTCCTGCAGACGAGACTCGGCAGCTCCCAACTGCACTAGCTTCTCTTCAAGTGAGGCGGCCCGTCCTTCGGCCAAAGCCGCTTCCTCTACACTCTGCACTTCTTGTTGTTCAGCTTCCTGCAGCTCAGCCTCAGCCCTGGAAAGTTCAGCACGAAGTTCGACTATCGTGGCTGCTAAAGAAGCCCGACGCTGTGAAGATACGTCGGCCATATTTTGCATTGACTGCGTTATCTCCCTCAGGGACGTAAAAGCGGCCCGGCACTCTATCCGCTCAAGCTTTAGGGCCGTCAGCTGGTCAGCTGCTTCTCGGCCAAGGAATTCCCTTCTGTTCACATATTTTAAGAGCAAGGTCACCCGTGGCATCCAATAGTCCCTGGCGCAGCCAAAAGCCAGTAGCGAATAGGAAAGGTGTTCTACTAGGCCCCTTAGCTGCACATAGGTTAAATATGGGCTGGCTGTTACGGTTTGCTGCAGAGTTCCTAAGAACTGCCACACCAGGTCGTTCGACGACTGTAGGCCAAGTGGTGACGTGTCAGGAAGATGAAAATCGACTCTACTGTCAACAACAACCCAGATTTTGTCGCTTAGTTCAGAAGATGATGACTGCAAAGCTTGTTGTCACGGAAGAGACAGCTGAGGATGAGGCGCCCGCACTGGAGTCGACCACTGCAACTAATGTAGTGGAGGAAGTCTCGATAACAGCAACCTCCCCGCCAGCCTCTTGCGACGCGATAGCATCAAGAATCTCAATAGCTGAGGATGCGTATTCTTCGCGCCCATCCTGACCGGCCTCCACCAGGGCCGATCTGTAACAAGGGCTAAAGCCCTAGGAGCTCCAGCTTCCTCTTCGAAAATTTCTCCCGCTTCTATTTCGGGAAGACTCTTCTCCCCCAAAAGCAGTCCTCTATTGGCGATGGGTGACTGGGATTTCGCAGCTCCAGCCGAGTCAACAGCACCTATAAATGCCCTTGAAGTCTCCAAGCTTGTTGTCACGTCGTAATCCTTGGGGTATCGCAAAGTGAAGGGCCGCAAGACTGATGGGAATGTCGATTGACCCGCACCTAGAGTCAGGAGAGGTATTTGCACAGTAATAGTTGGCAATACCACATCGGCCTGCGCCATGGATACAACATGCGTTAGACATCTAATCCAAAGATAATGAGAAGAGCTGTGAAGTAGAACCGGCAGAGGATCTCCTACCTCAACCAGCACCAGGCTCAAGCCTGTAGTAGTAGGAATCATGGCCTCCATAGGCCCAGCTCCGTCGCTTACGAGTGGACCAAATGGCCCAAGGCCGCTCCATGCCAGCCGAGGTGGACTGAAGGTCGTATAATCACTTTCATAAGCCGAAGACGCCCCGGCATCTTCAGTTTCTGTCTCCACAGGCGGGAACTCCCCGTCACTGGAATTGCCACTATAGTCGATCTACTTTGAAGAAGATGAGCTCTCTGGCGGCTCCCGACGCCCCTCCACTAGAAGGGGCGCTTTTCTAGCTTCGAGATCCACAGGGGGAGCATCTCCCTCAACTAAGGCTTGCTTGGTCGATTCTACGGCAGGAGCACCAGTCAAATGAATTTCGGGGGTAGGCTCTCCCCGGAATAGCTTTCTCCCTAGTAAAAGCCTCCTCGGTAATCCCGGCAGCAGGAAGCAAGGGCAGTTGTATCTCAACTAAAATTCAAATGAGGAACAGTCAAGCAGACTGAAGACATAATGGATCGTAAGATCCTATGAATAAACTGTAAATTACCTTCCATCTCATGGCTGGGTGTTGGAGAAGGCAAGTCCCCCTCCACGGGAGCCATGGGCACATCCCCTTCTACCTCTCCAACATCGGCAGCGATCATAGCTTCTTGCGCAACCATGGTAGCAGGAGTAGCGGCAACTGCAAAGAGGAGATCAGCCAATGTGGCCAGAACAGAGGATAAAATATAAAGAATGAAGGATATACCTTCAGTTCCAGGCCTCTGCACATGAGAGGCCTCAAATTCTTCGAATGATACTGCCGATGGAGGAATGATTATTGGTTCCTGCCCTACAGCCTGCCTTCGGAGAGCCCACGTCATCCGCGTGACTGCCACCTTGGCCTTACCGATAGCCTCCCTCACCTGGGACCTTCTTCACTTCCGCGAATCACCAGAGGGCAGTGGCGTCATTGTCGGGGCTGCTTCAGGAAGTTCAAAGTATGTCGGCTTCTAAGCTTTTACCATCAATTCCCTGAAGTGCCGGGTCTTCTCTGTAGTGAGTCGAACTGCACAAGTATAAGGGTGAGAATGACATATGCTACAACGAAGAAAGGAAATAGGCCGAAAGGCTGAAATGAAGAAATGAAAGATACCTGCTAGTCCTGTATAGAAGGGAGAAAGGGGCCAATAGAATAGTGAGGGCACTTTGTCTCTTGAGGCCGCCTTGCAAACAAGCCAACACACGTCTCCAATCTTCTCGCTCTGCTCGGCCAGCGATGCCAAGTCCACATGGCCACGAGAAGACAAGTGATAATACATGCCCAGGTGGTCCAACCCCCACCCATCAGCATACTTGAAGGAAATGAAAAGAGGATCGTCCAGAATAACCTCGCTCGGGCCACCCACTAAAAGCTTATGGGAGCAGAGCAGTGCAAACAACCAAGGGGTGTTGCTGTACAGTGCGTCCCTTCTGTCTTCCCCTCTAATGAAAGTCTGGTAAGGGTGCAAGCTGTCGGGCGTAGGCCGCCAGTCGGCCATAGACGGAATGGGCTCTTCCACTTGTAAAGGGATCTCCTGAAAAACCACCCGCTCACTACTCACCCGGCATAGCCCCCGAAGTGTCTTCACAAAGTCATCGCTGCGGATCTCGGGCAACTTCGACTCAACCCTGGGCGAGCGGCATTTCACAGCCTTTCGGGCTTCCAGATAAGCCATTACTTCCATATTGGTCCATGACCGCAACTTCTTCAAATAAGAAGGATCAATGTCCAAGATCGGTTCTGGCTGGGCATCCAAGAATCTGTGCTCTGCAACAGCCCAGCAGTCTCGATGGGAGCTCCTGTAAAATCTCATCCGCGCGTTCCCCCATTTGATATATTCTGAGGTAACGTGGGGGAAATGAGCAGGGGCCGAGACTCTGAATGAAACCTCTTCTCGGTGGTGGAAATAATCCCACCATATTCGGGCATCGTCATTGGATACCTGGCCGGCTCTATGCCTATTCGACAATGCAAACTGCGAAGAAGAAGGAGGGATGTGCTGATCGTAGCCAAAATTCTGACTGAATCGGAATGGGTAATATGGCTCCAGTCACAGAATGCCGCTCTTCCGAAAGATGAGGACGCTGGGTCTAATAGCCAACGCCTAGTCAACCAATTCTGACTCCAGGATTGGCCGTGTACACTTGGCACCAGAGATTGGATGGGTGAACTCCTCCGCCTCGAAGAGACTGCACTTTTGCGTCGTGTTCACCAGCGGACTATAATTGGCAACCAGGCTCCAAAAGTGTAGGACCCCAGGTGCATCTGTGGGGATCATCATCAACTTCCCTCGAAGGGCAAAGAGTTGTTCGGTTGTCGATGACGGTTCAGCGCTGGCACACTCGATCATCCTCGGAACAAGGCGTGCAAACTGTAGCCCTCGAGGAGCAGCTTCTAAAAATAGGGTGCAGACCCATGCATTAAAGAAGTGTATCGGACCAACCGTCCGCAAATTCCTGGGGAGACGGTTCCGGTGCAAGTCCCTCAGCATCTTGTAGATGAGGTATAAAGCCACTGGACAGAGGGACAGCTTCATGCCCCAAGCCATCAGGCAAGCGGGATAGATGACTTCTGACCTGATTATGCTCTCGTCGCCTTGCGGGAGAGCGAATGAACAAATCCAATAAGTCAGATATGCAACACAGTGCGTGACTGCATCAACACCGGCAGGGTTCGGGCCTCCTTGCTGCCCTTCCCTCAAGATAGGCTGGAAACCGGCTTGTCGCCAGACTCTCTTCTTCTACTTCAAAGTAGTCAGTGCTACTATGGGCAAGTCTTCATATTTGTGCTCTCCACTGAAGAAATACTTAAGCCAAGCACCCATCTGCACACGCCTTTTCTCCCTAGGCTTTCGTGCCTCCTTGGCATCATATGATGAGCGACAAAGCATGCAGTACGCCTTCATCAGGTACCGATAGGCAAAACCCGCTAGATATCGGCCCTCACTATCGGTCTGATCCTTCAGCCAGTCAGGCGAGCATACTTCTTCATATGGCTCATCGTCAATCGGCAAGCCACTGAGTTGTGAAAGACTCCAAAGGTCCAAAGAGGTCTCTCCCTATGAAGTATAGAAAGTGTTATACTCCGGGAAGAATACCTCGATCATACCACAGCATAAACCCCTAGAGATAGGGTAGCGATACCTTGAGGCATACACACTATGGTATACGCCAGCCTTGGCCAAAATGGGAGCATAATGTTGAAGGACGTAGTCTGTGAACTCCACTGCTCTAGGTCTGAATGCATGGGCATCGGTGACCTTCAGCTCAGCGAACCATCCCACAGAAATTTGGTGCTTGAAACGGACCGCCAGACAGTTCAACAAGAACAATTCTTCTCTATAAACCCATTTCAGTGGGGCAAGAAATAAGCCGAATATGGGCTTCTCTCTATCGACACAACCCGTAGACTCATTCCAATGAGCCGGTACAAACTCAAATGCCTTGGTCAGCAGCCCGTCCACTGGAACCATATCCTACAGTCCAAGCACAACGCTCCATTTCTGGGGCTCACCAGGCAGATAAATAGGCCTTCCCCCCACCACAAAGTCAGTTAGACTGTCTCTTTCAACAAGCAATGCCTGCTCAGCTTTCCGAACAAGGAACAAGTCCCTCTTTCCTTGAAGATTAAACCGCCCGAGGAAGGACATTAAGTGCTTATCCTTGGGCTGATCCCTCCTGACAGCATCACCGCGGTCATAATTAAAGGAATCACCCCCGATGATGAGAAGACGGCTAGTGTCCACTATGTCGATCTCTGAGTCTGAGGATTCTGCGACCACAACAAGCTGCTCATGCCCCCGGTCCAGGGAGTTCACATTTTCCCATGTCACCACAGTACGGGAAGCAGAAGAAGAAGAACCAGATGCCATCTTATCTATAAAAAACATGACAAGAAGAATAAACAAAGTCAGAAACAGTTGATGAGAAACAAGATTTATGACGAAATTTTGGCAGAGTCTCCCCAGCCCGGGAGATTGCCAGAAATTAGCGGAACATGTCCATCAAGAGACAGTCCCTAAAATAGGCTGTGGGTATCGCACCGAGGCCAAAACGGAACATCCAAGAGAAATAGCTCCGAGGGCAAGCCCTACTAGGAGCCTCCCGGGGTCCGGAAAGAGGGATTTAAATCCCAAATATGGAGCAGCAAAGACTCTCCCTCACCAACTCAAGAAGGCCGCTTGACCTTGCTCTCTCGGCGCCGTGGGGAGGAGGAAGAGAGGAGAGAGAAGGTTTGGGTGAAAATGAGAAGGATGAGAAGAGAAAAGGCCAAAAGAAGGGTTATATGGGTGGTTCCCCCTTGGGCTAATCTGGCGCGCTAAATGGCGTGCCGAATTAACCCTCCCCCATCCAAATGGAGCGTCGGATAGGGGCGCGCCGTATTAACATCTTATAGCCGTGCCGTTTTAGCCACCGCGCCGGTTTAAGAGCTATTCCAAGCTTTTGACATCTAGACAGAAAATCTACCTAGATGGAGCTCATCTGTTGGTCCCGCATCGCTCGTGCCTTGCTCGCTGCACCCTCGGCTGGGGGGCATTTGTTGGCACTCAAAATATGCTCGATGGCGATCAAGCCTGAATGACAAGAATGATACGGCCCATTGAAGCAAAGAAGCCGAAGAAAGCCGATAACCAAGGGTCTTCTCAAGCTACTGGAACCTTATGTCACCTGGTACAATCACCAGGGACGTCACCTCAAGAGGAGCGAAAGAATTCACAACAAATTGACAGCGTCATCAGGCCTGTCCAATGAACCGGTATCGACTTAGTCGCGTCGCATATACAATATTTGTCATCCGACCAAGGATGAGAATTTTCCCGGTGGTTCGCCACCTGACAAGAGACCCGCCTGAGGTGATAGAATGTCTTTGGACCTTCAGACTAAGGAACCAAAGGCTCCGTCAGCGGAAGTCCCGGACAACTCGGCACGGGTACGGCTCCTCAGCAAAGTAGGTCCGTTAGTGACCAAATGACCGTCCAGTCGAGGCCAAAGCACCCCGGGTAGTATACCACTCCCCGTGAAAGCTGCTGATGCAGGTTAGGTCGAGCCAGTAGCACAAAACACTGTGCCGAAGGCCGCGTCAGTGAAAAACCTACGTGTCCGAGCCAAGGATACACGAGGTTCCGAAAGTAGCCGTTTAGTGGCCTGAAAGCTATGTTAGTACTTCCGGCCGTGGTTTTGCAAGACCAGGGCGAGATGAGGGGTCGCAATGACTCCCAGGGCTAGTTTGGGGTCTACTGTCGAGCCCGTGTCCAAAGAACGCGACGAATAGGATTAACCCGCCCCGCCCCCCTAATCCGGCGCGCTCGTTTCTCCGGCGCCATCCTTCCCGGCGCGCTAAAGCACGAGGCTCTTCATGACGCGCATTCCTCACGTCGGATTAAGCCAATGCTATATATACACCAATGCCTTCGGCTGAAAAAAAAAATAGAGAGGGAAGAGAAGAGGTAAGTTCGAAACGGGAAGAGAGAGAGGGGATCGGATAGAATAAAAGAGAAAAGAGGAGAGCCTTGGGGAACAAGTAGGGTTTTCTGAGAGCGAACCAGAGAGCCACCGTCGCCCCCTCCATCTACCTGAAGAAACTCGAGGTCGAAGGGGAAAGGCCTTTTTCGATACTCTATTTTCTGTGGTGAAGAACTTAGGTGGGTTCCGGCGTTTCCCAGTCTTCCCCCTTTTTTATTTCTTTCTCCTGGCATTGTTCCTATGAATGAATAGGGTCGAAAGGGGCGATGACATGAGCCCATCTCACTACAAGAAAATTGCAAAATTTCGACGCCCATTTACCGTCGCAAATTTGTCGGAGATACGTTGCAATATGAATTGTCGACGTATTTTCGACGTAATTACGATAGAATATGGACGTCGAAACAATTTCGTCGCAAATTTTTGATGTAATGAGATAACGTCGCGAATAAGACTGAAATTAGTGACGAAAATATGTCGTCAAAATCATCGTGGCTATTTATGTCGATATTTAATAATACTAAAATTAATTAATCATTGCGACGGAACATAATTTAGTTGAAATAGGTCTAAGGTTTTCGACGGATGACCGACAGATATATTCTGTGGTCGCAAACATATGGGTTAAATTAGTTCTGACGAATGTTATTTGGTGGCAAATACATCCTTAATTTTTGACGGATTTTTATCGTATAAATAGTACGTTGAAAACCTGTGGGTCATAGTAGGTACGACGAACTACTATTGTGTCAAAAATAAGTCGTTAATGCCCGACGAATTTGAGACGGATAAATAATACGTCGAAAATAGTTTGAATGAAATTACTTCCGACGAAACTATTTCTGGTCGAAAAGACGTCGTTAATTGTCGATGTATTTGAGACGGATACGTCAAGACATAAGTGAGTAAATTGGTTTCGACGAATTGCTAGTTGGTCAAAATTCCGTCGAAAACTTTCTCCACATACTTTTTTATATATTTTAAATTTTTAAAAACCTGTTTAAAGCTACAATTATACACCACAATCGACTCAACTCAACATAAAACACGTAATAAATGACATATACAACACACAATAGGATAAAATCCTATTGTAAATTAGAATAAAGAACATCCACAACACGTAAATAAGTGAATAAAAAAAGTTACAGTTACATTAATTGAAATGTATCATTTTTTTCATAATATCATTAAAAACAATCAAGAGATATCCGCTGCATCATCCTCATTCATCATTCGTCATTCGTAGCATCTCCACCATCACCGGCTGCAGAAGGATCCTACATCACAAAAAATAAATATTAAATAGATTTTCATAAATATAATTATTAATATATGTAGTTAAATATATTTTTGATTTTCTAAGGCCGAAAGTAGATAACATGAAGATTATTTCTTTCCCTCTCAAAGGTGAATTCTTTGAACTAAGTAGTAATGTTATTGTTGTGCCCTGTGATTTTGATGATGTCTAACACTATGAATCATATTACGATAATAGTTTTTTATATCATGAATTTTATGTGTGTTAGAGCTAATGTTGATATGTTTTCTAATGTCTTGAACAACATACTAATATGAAGGCTTGAAGAGTTGTAATGTGAATGCTGTGAATGCTTGAACTGTTATGTCTGTATGCTTGAAAGATGTCTGTTTGAAGAACTGTAATATCTGAAGAATTCAGGTAAGCATAAGTATGGCAGTGTCACAGCAGCCCTAGAAACAACTCTGCAGAAGGAGCCTCCAATCGCTGAAGGAACAAGCTGATATATCAGTTTATGATAGACTCTGTACCCACTAAAGAATAAGGGTGAAAAATATCTTTTAACGCTGACAAATGTGCATTACGGGTGATAGATACTACCTTAAGGGTGACAAATAGATGAACTAGGTGAATAAAAGGCAACAGTGGTGACAAATAGCAGTGCAAAGGTGAATAATAGGCAACAGTGGTGACAAATAGCTATGAAAAAGTGAATAATAGGCAGCAGGTGTGAAACAGTTGAAATCTAAGAACCTCGAGCCGACTCGGGATTGCTTACAAGTCGACTTCTGGCAGAAGAATTCACAGAATGAAAGAAGACTTTTTACCTGCGGGTTTAGGGTGAAAATGGGTGGACAAAGCAGACAAATGGCTGTATAACAGTTTGAAATGGCTGTTCAGTGGTGTAAAGTGGCTCATGTTGCTGACATTTGAAGAATGATGAAACTGGTTGAAGAGAATGATTCCCTCTGTGCTTCAGAGGAAGAGAGGAGTGGTCCTCTGGGTGTGGGTAACTGGGTGTTATTCACGGTTCCTTCTAAATTGATCAGAAGAGAGGAGTGTTCTTATAGGTCAAGCTGTAAGTCAGCGTTTGTTTGCAGACTGAGTCTGCGGTTATTGCTATTGCAAGGGGAAGCCACACTCAGGTTAGACGTAGGGTATACGTAGATCTGCATCGCAGATCGAATCACCTAAAAATTCTGTGTGCCATGATTTTCATTGGTGTGATTGGCCGTTATCATCTAAGGCCTCCATTCACAGGTTTGCGTATGAACTGATCTTCCCTATACGCTAAGTGGTTGTATTGCATTCTGTTAGATCTGTCTGATCTGAGTGGATTCTGTGAAGTAGCATTCTCTTCGTTGGTGCATTCTTATCACTTTCATTTATATTGTTCTCACAGATATCATCTGAGCTCGTGGTTTGATAGCTGAGTGTCAAATTATCTTAGACTTAAAAATTGAGCTTAAAATTTATATAGGATCTATACTGCTGCGCACACAATATCATATACTTGCTTCCGGCTTTGCCTATAGGGCACACAACATTGGTATCATAGATTCTCCCCTATTATAACTCCAAAGTCTACGAAATTAAAAATTAAATTAAATACTCACATGAGAGGGCTGTGTTGGGCTCGAGGGTGCTCCTTGAGGCAAAATCCCCGCCTGGGCTAGGAGGGTAGCAACCACACGAGCAAAGCGTGCCTCCACGCGTTCCTCAACCATTCCTACCGCATGTTCGACGATGGATGTAATCTGACTCGTAGAAGTGCCGATGGAGGGAGTAGAGAAGGAACTGCTACTGGGATAGGACGAAGCTGAGCCCGGACAAGTTGCTAGAATCGGGCTGGCATCCAAGCTCTGCCCAAACCGTATACTCGTTTTTTCTTTGGTGAGCCAGCTGCTGCTACCCATGCGTCAGGATCTAGCTGCGGCCGCTGCGTCTCCTCTTCCCCGTACTTTTCAGTCATATGCCTGTCATATGACTCCTGTAAATTGAATAAAAAATATTGTAAATTTCATATTAATCAATAATACTTAAAAATTGAAATAGAAAAGAAATGTGTATGTATAATCTTACCACTACCAAGCGAGCTCTCTCGCTCACATACTGATCGATCCCCTTCTTCTGGTGAACTGTAGCAAATAAATCGCGGTACGAGACCGTACCACCCCTCTTCTTTTCCTGGTATACATGTTATAGAGAATAAATAAGGACATATAAGAAATAAAATATAATAAAATTAAGATTATTACTTACCAATCTCTCCTTTTGGGTCGCAAAGGAAACAGATCCAGAAGTATGGTGATGTCCGTCTGGATGTAACGCACGTGCTGCTTTGGCTTTTGCAGATTTGGCGATCCATTTAGGCTCGGCCCATTTATCACAGAATTCCTCCCAGTGCTCCCTCCTCATCCTTGTGGGGCCGTGTGCCTTCCAAAGGCCACGGTCCTCACTCCCTCTGGCTAGAGCCTTGGCATGTTCCCGACAGCCATGTAAATGATGCTTATAATTTACAGTTGATGTGGCCTCCCATACACGTCGAGCTCGTCTGACGTCAGCTCGCCTCACAAACTGATATCCCTGCTGTCAAGAATTCAAATTTTATAAGTTAGTGGATTGAAATTGTGGAGTTGGGAAATATGTAATTTAAAACATTAAATCGTACACCAGGAACTCGTCATACAATCGATCGCGGATATCCTAAGGAAACTTTCGAAGTGACTTATATGGGCCAGTAACATGTCGCTCAATAATGTTGGTAATAAAACGAGAAGCCTCACTGGGCTCTACTTTATCCCTGTAATTACATGTGTTAAAATGATAGCCAACAATTATATAGTTGTTGGATAGGTAACGAACATAATTCATGAGTTTAAATATTTACCCAGAGACCCAACATGGCTTGCGTCCCTCTTGCAACATCACCTGCTCGCCCTCGTGATGGCTAAGAGCATCGTCTGCCGGTTGTGTGCCCGACTGGGCGAACGAGCCAACTATCGTAGGTGGTGTGCCTGACGTACCTGTTACAAGTAAAATGAAAGTAGTTAATTAGAATTTAGCACATTGTTAAAAATAAAATTATTCAACAAGTAAACATGTAGAATTTTTTTCATTTAACTAAGAATTTAAAAAAACATACCAGTAGAATGTGATGGAAGGGGTGTACTCTGTAGACCTAATGTAGAGGCACTCAAACCTGTAAACAGAAAATATCGTTAGCAAAACAAAGGGCATATTCACTACTCTGTGATCTAAGAATTTAAATAAACATACCCGCAGCAGGTGGTGTAGACTGTGTACCTGATGCAGAGACATAAAATATCATTACCCAAATAAAGTGCATAATCACAACTCATTCATCTAAGAATTGAAATAAACATACCCGCAGCAGGTGGGAGAGCTTGTGTATACTGTGTACCTTCTGCAGAGACATAAAATATCATTACCCAAACAAAGTGCATAATCACAACTCATTCATCTAAGAATTGAAATAAACATACCCGCAGCCGGTGGTGTAGACTGTGTACCTTGTGCAGAGACATAAAATATCATTACTCAAACAAAGTGCATAATCACAACTCATTCATCTAAGAATTGAAATAACATACCTGTAGCAGGTGGGGTAGACTGTGTACCTGGTGCAGAGACATAAAATATCATTACCCAAACAAAGTGCATAATCACAACTCATTCATCTAAGAATTGAAATAAACATACCCGCAACAGGTGGTGTAGACTGTGTACCTGGTGCAGAGACATAAAATATCATTACCCAAATAAAGTGCATAATCACAACTCATTCATCTAAGAATTGAAATAAACATACCCGCAGCAAGTGGTGTAGACTATGTACCTGGTGCAGAGATATAAAATATCATTACCCAAACAAAGTGCATAATCACAACTCATTCATCTAAGAATTGAAAGAAACATACCCGCAGCAGGTGGGGGAGCTTGTGTAGACTGTCAACCTGGTGCAGAGACATAAAATATCATTACCCAAATAAAGTGCATAATCACAACTCATCCATCTAAGAATTGAAATAAACATACCCGCACTAGGTGGGGGAGCTTGTGTAGACTGTCTACCTGGTGCAGAGACAAAATATCATTACCCAAACAAAGTGCATTATAACAACTCATTCATCTAAGAATTGAAATAAACATACCCGCAGCAGGTGGGAGAGCTTATGTAGACTATCTACCTGGTGTAGAGACATAAAATATCATTACCCAAACAAAGTGCATTATCACAACTCATTCATCTAAGAATTGAAATAAACATACCAGTAGAACCCCTCTCGGAACCACCTCTCCTTGAAGATCCGCTACGACCTCGAACCATCTAATTATTGACAACATTTAAAGTAGTGCATATTAGTCGACAACTAATTATACGAGGAGAGGTGGTAAGTAATAACGATAAGTGTATATATGTTAAATTTCTTACAAAATATTCAATCAATATATATTTCATCTTCAGATGATGAAGATATATCAACCTCATTGTCATCTTCGTCATCTTCCTCATTCTCACTAGATTCATACACTTCCTCCTCAGAGGACTCTCCTGCCCAACAATTACTTCATTTAGCTCAGTTGAATCGACTTCTTCCACTTCGTCCTCTATGCACAACTGAAGTGGATCGTCAGATTCGATCAGATGGAGATTAGAAGCAACCAACTCTACAGTGTCACCCTAGTCTGATTGAAAATAGTCGGCACTAGAATCCTTTAAGATAGCTTCAGTCAGATCTAACTCATCATTAGGCGCAAGCCTTGGTTTTACCCTACAGACTGCCCACCAATCTTTATTCTTGGATGATGAATAAAGAGAATAATACACTTGTTGGGCTTGTGCGGCCAAAATGAACGCATAGGTATTCAATTTGGATCTATGTTTGACATCGACAATCCCATATATTACGTCGTTTCGAACTGAATTATGATCAAACAAATGACACTTAAAAAGGAATATATTGTTGTGTTGTCTGAAATACTGTAATTCTATGACCTCCTCAAGAATACCATAGTAATCGAGATCATTTTCATTGTATGTACTACCTTTCACGCATATGCCGCTATTCATTGTAGACTTATTTCGTCCATAATCTCTGGTGCGAAATCTATAACCATTCACAAAAAATCCTGGATAGGCATGCGCAACCTTCGAAGGTCCATAACTTATCACCCGGACTCTTTCATCAGTAACATAACCTTCTTCAACCTATGAAGATAAACCATGTTACTTTAAATTGAACTTGCATACACATCAAGCTTTGTGGAATTGGTAGATTGGCACTTACTTGAGCTTTAAGCCATCTGGCAAAAGATCTCTCTCGTTCATTTTGAACCTCGAACTCATTGAAGTGTGGACATCGAGTAATTAATTCTAAATCAAATTGCCTGCAATGATGAATGCAACATCACAGTAAATGGGAGTCATCTACGTCAAGATGCTTATAAATTTTAGCACCTGT
The DNA here is from genome assembly GCA_022559845.1 of Amorphophallus konjac. Classification (NCBI taxonomy): domain Eukaryota; kingdom Viridiplantae; phylum Streptophyta; class Magnoliopsida; order Alismatales; family Araceae; genus Amorphophallus; species Amorphophallus konjac. Next base: position 175,107,023 of record CM040126.1, on the reverse strand, counting down.
GGAGTTGATGGCTCACTCAACATAAGGTTCAAACTCAGGATAGTTCAGGAGAACATAGATCTCTGCGGCCAACAACTCTCTGTCCTCTAATATGCGATTCGAACAACGTCCGAATGCACGACTTGGATACTTACATATGGACAACCGGTCAGACGGACCCACCTCTCCTCCATCATCATTACGTGGAGGTCGATTGTGGCGAGTTTGAATTTCAGGTTCGAAGTATATCGAACAGAAGTTCAAAATTTCTTCAATAATATATGCCTCGGTAATCGAACCATCTACTTTAGCCTTGTTGCGAACCTTCACTTTCAGGTCATGCATACACCTATGACAATAATTCATATGACAATGACATACAATGACAATGACAGACACATGTAACTACTGTCAATTAATCAGTAAATACATACTGATTACCTCTCAAATGGATACATCCATCGAAATTGTACCGGTTCTACAACTTTGGCCTCATATGGCAAATGGATAATCAGGTGCTCCATGGAATTGAAGAACGCAGGGGGAAATATCTTCTCCAACTTGCATACCATCGTGACTACATTCTATTCCATAGTTTGCACGTCCCCAAGTTTGAGTTCTGATGCACATAGAATCCTGAAAAACTGACTCAACTCAGTCAATGCTCCCCATATAGGCTTCGGTAATATGTCACGGAAAGCAATGGGCAGAAGTCTCTCCATGAACACATGGCAGTCGTGACTTTTCAACCCATATATTTTTCCCTCATTGACATTCACACAACAGGCTATGTTAGACACATATCCATCAGGGAATCTTAATTGCTTCAGCCACTGGCACAGTTCATTGATCTGTGTATCTTTCAACACGTAAGCTGCTTTAGGTTGCACAACTTTGCCCCGTACCGGCCGCAATTCCAACTCTGGTCGTTTGCAAAGTATCTTCAAGTCCGCTCGTGCCTTGGCATTGTCCTTTGTTTTGGCTTTCACGTTCATGATGGTGTTGAACACATTATCAAAGACATTCTTCTCAACATGCATGACGTCCAGGTTGTGCCGTATCAAAAGGGCTGACCAGTAAGGCAATTCCCAGAAGATATTTTTCTTCACCCAATTGTGCTCCTCTCCAAATCCACGAAGATGTCGTGTACTACCCGACAATTGCACTATATCTGGTAAGTCTTGCACCTCTAATGCCATTTGTCGACCAGACATCCGGTCCAAGTCTGCTTCATCTATTTCAACAGTGTTCTTAATGAATATGTCATTTTGCCTTCGAAAAGGATGGTCATTTGGTAGGAACCGTCGATGACAATCAAACCATCATGATTTCTTACCATATTTTAGGACAAAGGATTTGGTATCAGCCATACAGTAAAGACATGCCAACCTCCCGTGTGTGCTCCAGCCAGATAGCATTCCATATGTAGGAAAGTCACTTATTATCCACATCAATGCAGCCTTCATAGTGAAATTTTGTTTTCTGTACGCATCATAAGTAACAACTCCATCATTCCATAATCTTTTCAACTCATCAATCAGTGGCCTGAGATATATGTCCAAATTTTTTCCTGGATTTTTTGGACCTGGAATCACCAAAGTTAAGAAAAGGTTTTCACGCTTCATGCACATGCCCGGCAGAAGGTTGTACGGCGTCATGAAGACTGGCCAACATGAGTAAGACACCACTGAACCTCTAAATGGGTTGAAGCCATCTGTGCATAAACCTAACCTAAAATTGCGTGGCTCGTGACCAAAAATAATATAGTTACGACTGAAATGAGCCCAAGCTTCACCGTCGGCGGGATGACTGATTATATCATCTACACGATGTACTCTTTCCGCGTGCCATATCGTATGCCGAGCTATCTTTGATGACATATACATCCACTGCAATCTGGGCATGAGAGAGAAGTATCGCAGTGACTTGTAAGGCACATCCTTCTGCTTTGATTTGTCCCCTCTCTTGGGTTTAAATCTATCATGATGACAAATATCACATGATATTTTATCTATATTATCTTCATAATATAGCATACAGTGATTAGGGCATGCATCTATTTTTTAGTATCCTAGCCCTAAATCATTGACCATCTTCTTTGCACGGTAAAAATTTTCAGGTAGCTTCTCATCCGTAGGCAGCATGCTCATGATAAGGAAGAGCATACAGTCAAAACAACTCTCACTAAGGTGAAATTCGGATTTCAAATTCAACAACTGTGAGACAATAGATAAGCGAGTGTGATTTTCACAACCATGCCACAACGGCTCATCAGCATCCCGAAGTAACTGATAAATCTTTCAGCTGACTTGTTTGGTGGTTCTTCGTTGTACACATGTTCCCCTTGTACATTAAAGTTAGGGCCAGCAGCATCGATTACCATGTCTGCGTAGGTACTTGTGCCGCCAACGTTGTCGGGCGCTCGCGACCAAAAGTCCTCACCGTGACACACCCAATTCATATAACTTTCATGAACCCCTTCCTGTATAAATGAACTTGCACATCCCATAGCGAAAGAAATTTCTTATTTTTACAGCGTAAACAAGGACACCGGATGTTACCATGCTGGTCCACTACTGTTGGATGCCCCAATACAAACAGAATAAAACTATCAACTCCATCTTTAAACTCCTCGGACACCACTCCATCAACTACTCTGTGATTCATCCATGAACGATCAACTCTAGCCATATTTACCTAACAAATTAAAAAATTCATATCAATATGTCTTATCACTACTTCTAAGAAAATATCGACAACATCTCCCCTAAATATTGACTATTTTCCACATTTGTACATCCCGTTTGGTCACATATACGTCCATATCCACATCCAGACGTTTTACTTCCATATTCACACACCCACGTTCACATCGACATCATCTTCTGGAAAAAATCATTATCATACTCACATTCACATACACATTTTTTCACATATCGGCATTCACACATGTCTACAAATGTAATTCACATCCAAACATACTAATCACATATATCATAACAAAAGGCTTGAACGGGCAAAAATGGAACAAAGGGTCATATCCACATTGCGACACAGACATTTATATCCACATCACTCTTCCCACCCTCCCAATAAAAATAGGGGCTTGGAATTTCATTTGATGTTGTAAGAGTACAGCAGGTGATAAAGAGAAAAGGTTCATCTTGCAGACCAGGCATGAAAAGTGAGAGTGTGTGAGAGTTTGTGTCTACGTGTGTGTGTGTGTGAGAGTGAGCGTGAGAAAGGGCGGGAGCTCACCGCCGCTGCCGGAGGGCACCGCTGCTTCTGCGCCCTCGCTGCCGGTGCCGCCTCCCCTCGCCCTTCACCGGCGTCCCTGGGTAGCTCCGCCGCGCCCGCCCGCCCTCGCCACTCCGCCGCCCGTCAGTGAGAGATTGAGAGGGGGATGCAGTGGTTGAATGAGGAGGAAGGGGGAAGGACTAAGGAGGACAGGAGTGGGGACCTTTTTTATAATTCTTGTCTCTGTCTATTTGGCGCCATGTTTTCATCCATTCATTTGTGATTCTTTGTCATTCATTCACTTCATCTAATAGGATAAAATCTCTCTCAGTAAAAATGTAGCACCCCCGATAAATACCTTTGCGTAAATTTAAAACTTCTTCTTAAAAGAAAGCATACATGAAGGCTTTAGCATATATGAAGGCCTTACATAAAGAACCCAACCTCACAAGGACTATAATGAAAATATACAAGCTAACCCTACTTTATAACATAAAGAATCATGAGGGCTTTGTGTAAAGAGCCAAAACCTTAGGGGGGCTAGCATATAAAATTGCAAATCCTCATCTTATGTATACGTAACCTACTCTTCTTAATAGAATTCTAGGTTTTGTTTAAAGAATTAAATTATAGGAGGACTAGAATACAAATGTGCATTCCAACTTTATGCACATGGGTAAAGAATCTTACTTGGGAGGTCTTGTACAAAGAAATAAACCATGAAGGGGTTATTATATAAATGTACAAAACACCTTTAAACACATGGGCCATGGGGAGTACGTAGTGGATTCCTTCCCACCACCAAAGGAATTGACGCCCCTAACTAGGGCGTCAATTTCCAAATTGAAGACCCCTTGCATGGACGTTATTTATAGAATTGAAGACATGCATGAAGGCGTCAATTTGAATTGGATAAAATACTAATATTTATATATGTATGTCACGTGAGTGGGGCATAAGTTTCTAAAAAATGACGCTCTCTTGAAGGGCGTCATTCTCATTAATAATGCCACAATAATGCTACCCAAATAAATGACGCCTTCATGCAAGGCGTCATTTATTAAATGAACGACCCTTTACACGGGCGTCATTTAAACACATGATTCTAGAAGATTGAGACACGAGCAACCCATTCGAGCTGGAAAAAATAATGCCCACTCAGCATGACCCAGAAGGCATTAACCAATGCCTTATCATTCCCTATAACTAATCGCATCCGTAGCACTGTCAGAGGCTACTGCTGTGCTGCAGAAGCATCGTCCTCCCAAGGCTACATCCTGCTGCGATCTTGCTGCAGCTCCGAACCTCGTATCACACGTCAAAAGGTAGGTGTTCTCAAATTCTTGCCTAACCAGTAGCTAAATAGGTTAACTGATTCATGCTTAGAGTTCGATTAACTAGTCAACCATGCTATATATCATCTGAATCAAGTAATAATCATATATATATCATGCTAGTTTAATAGCCTGCTGCATATTATCATGATCTTTATGAGTTGAACATAGTATGTTAAGCATGATTTCATGAGTTTCATGAGTTTTGAGCATATTAGTTTTTTTATTATTAACCATATTTTCAAACCTTAATATATAGCCTCTGTTATTAGTGTAATACGTTCATGTTTAAAAATCCGGAGGGCCCCAGCCCTTTTTGTAAATGACGCCCCTGACCAGGGCGTCAATTTCGAAATAGAAGACTGTTATCACAGTCGTCATTTAAATGAAGACACTCCCACTGTCGTCATTTTAATTTCTAAAATTTTCGAAAGATAATAAATCTAACACATTCAAAAATCAATAACCATCGAACTAGAGCACTAAAATTTTACATAAACATGTTCCTGGAATCCTGACATTTTTCTCAACATATTCGTATCATTACTTCCTGATTTAGAACATTTTCACACGTATGAATAGTGTATGAATAGTGAACCAGCTTCTGTAAATGACGCCCATGACCAGGGCGTCAATTACCAAATTGAAGACTGTGCAAACAGTCGTCAATTAATTGAAGACATGCATCATGTCGTCAATTCGATTTCTGGAATTTTGAGTAATTGATAATTCAACACATTCAAAAATCCATAACTATCAAACTAAAGCACGAAATTTTTGCATGAACATGTTTCTGGAATCCTGACATTTTTCTCAACATATTCGTATCATTAATTCCTAATTCAGAACATTTTCACACGGATGAATAGTACATGAATAGTGCATGAATAGTGAAATAGTTTTGTAAATGACGCCCCTGACCAGGACGTCAATTACCAAATTGAAGACTATGTAAACAGTCGTCAATTAATTGAAGACATGCATCATGTCGTCAATTCAATTTCTGGAATTTTGAGTAATTGATAATTCAACACATTCAAAAATCCATAACTATCAAACTAAAGTACGAAATTTTTGCATGAACATGTTTTTGGAATCCTGACATTTTTCTCAACATATTCGTATCATTAATTCCTGATTCAGAATATTTTCACATGGATGAATAGTACATAAATAGTCCATGAATAGTGAAATAGTTTTGTAAATGACGCCCCTGATCAGGACGTCAATTACCAAAGAAGACTATGCAAATTGTCGTCAATTGATTGAAGACATGCATCATGTCATCAATTCGATTTCTGGAAATTTTTGGAAACGAGTAAATCAAAACATTAAAAAACCTATAACTAATAAACCCGACCATAAAAATTTTGACTGAACATATTTATGTGATTCTGAGATTTTTCTCTACCTGTCCATGTCCTCGATTCTTGATTTACTGAAAGAATTAAAAATAAATAGTGTTTAAATAGTAAACTGTGACTCATAATGCCGAGCCACCATGTTCAGACAATTCAAACTTTTTTAACGTAATCACGAAACTCCTGCATGAACATGGTTCTGGAACCCTCATATTTTTTTCTATTTAACCATGTACTCAATTCCTGATTTACTGAAAGTATTAAAAATGAATAGTGTTTGAATAGTGTTTTGAGTCACGAAATGTACCTTCGCGACGTAAATTACCCTAATTTATTGAATAGTAAAACCTAATAATTTCGCATGAGCATGATTCTGAACTCCCGAGAATGTTCTCTACCTGTCCATATCCTTACTTTCTATTTTTAAGAAATTTTTACGGTATGAATAGTGTATCACAGTCACTCTTTCAATGAATAGTATCACATTTTCAAATAAAAGAATTTTTTTGATATAGACACGTAGATAGGTAGAGAAAAATATAAGGAATCTAACGGTATGCTCGTGCATTAGATTAGGTATCATGATTCACATTTATTAAATTTTTCACATGGACGATTAATATACTAAACGATTAATATATACATAAACTTAGAAATGACGACTATTTAAAAGTCGTCATTCACAAAAATGACGACTTAGTGAAGGGTGTTATTTGGGTGAATAGTGTAAATGAATAGTAAGTGAATAGTAATGAATAGTAATGAATAGTAATCTAAATGGTAATTGAATAGTATTCTTAAATAGTAAATTGGCATAATTGTATAATGGCCCTTATGGGATGTTCTAACTTTTGTTTAACCTTACTATAGAGTTATCTAGAGTTTTTTGTTTAGGAAAAAGTATATAAATTGATCTTTTTCCCTCATTTCTATCGTGATTTGTACCGACGCAACCTTAAGTCATTTTCTTGCATATTATGAGTCCTTGAATTCTATTCCATAAAAATCTACCTTGTATATCCTACTAAGGCAACCCTTGAAACTCTATATTGGCTATAAAATGAGAGTGGATGTCAAAAGTAATACATGAAATGCTATGCATATAGGGCCCGGTCTGGTCTTGGGAGGAGCACCCGAAGGTACTTGTGCCCATGGGAGTTTATTGACCACGATGTTTAGCATTGCACCGGAGTACTTGCTTGACTTAAGACACTCTACCCTACCCTCTTTTTACTCACTTGACTTGACTTGCGTGGCCCGGAACGGGCAATACTTGACTTGTGGCCCTCGTAATCGTACATGAATCCCTACTAGACCCGAAGTGGCATTTACATCTATAATTCTTGAAATACTGCTTGTCAAATACTATAAATCTTGATATACTCTCTGCATACAGCTCTTGATCTCTTATTGTTCATCATGTATAGATATACCTGCATACCCGATTCTTTTATACGTACGTCATGCATAGCCATACTGATAATACATGTAAATTGTAATTCACGTGAAGATTGCTCGAATTTGAGATGTAATTCCTACTGAGTGATTCGCTCATCCAGTTGCTTCTTAACATTTTCAGGTAAATCGGATAGCGACAAGAATGGGTTTGAGGTCGAGTGAAGAGTGCTAGAACGCCAACTATCTATCATTAGCTAGTCGGGTCTTTGAATTTATTTGAGTCTAATTTGTATTCCCAGTTATGTCAGTTAGTGGTATAAACCTTGTGCTAAGTCATGTAGCCAAATGTTTGGCTTTCTAAATTTAGGAATTTTCATGGACTATATTTAATACCTTTGATTAATTAAATAATCGTCACTTGGACTAATGGAATTTATTAGATTTATTAGTAAATTGTGCACTCCGTAATTATGTATGTTAAAATTCTTATCGCTCTAATGACACGATCTATATAGAGGCGTCACAGATCCGAGTATCTTCCGCGCTCGGGACATGACAAAAAAATATCATTACATCTAAAAAAATTATTTTTTATTATTTAAAGATCCGAAGATCTATAATTTAAACATTTTCAACTTCGTTATGGCCGATAAGTCAATTATATAAAAAGAAGAGAGAAGGTGTTGAATAGCCTAGCTACCTTGAAAGCCCGACATCGGGGTGCACGCGAAAAGGTATTCGGAGCCGTATCGATCATATGTTTACCATTTCCTTATTGTTCCGTGCCCCCCTCAAACTCATGTGCCGTGAATTTACCGTCACATCTATATTTAATGAATTTTTGAGATCTAGGGCTCCTTGATAGTGGGGAATATTAATGCCACGTGGAAGCACTCAGGCTTTATAATAGTCAAATATCATTGTATCTTTCATCGATTTTACTCACGATAGGGCGAGCCAATCACGTGTCTGACAATATTGTGTTCAAGTTCAAAGGCTGGGATGGTTTGGAGTAACTGCAGGTGCGCTCCTTCTGATCGATCACTAAGCAGATCGACGATGGTGGGCATTCGGTCGGGACTGGCGACTCGCCGTTCCATAAAGGTCGTTCACGATGATAAAAGAGGGGAAAATGTTTGATTAATCTATTGGCCATACAATGGGGCTGCATGGCCAATAAGTCGATTCGATTATTTAAAAAGAAGAGAGAACGTGTTGAAAAGCCTAGCTACCTATACATACCCACAGCGGGGTGCGCATGAAAAGGTACAAAGAGTCATATCGGTCACATGTTGTGACCATTTCCTTATTGTTTCGGGCCCCCCTCAAACTCATGTGTCGTGAATTTACCGTCACGTCTTTATATAATGAATTTTCGGGAGCTAGGGCTCCTTGATCGCGGAGAATATTAATGCCACGTGGAAGCACTCAGGATATATGATAATTAATAGTCAAATATCATTGTATCTTTCATCGATCTTACTCACGTAGGGCGTGCCAATCACGTGTCTGACAATGTGTTCAAGTTCCAAGGCTGGGATGGTCTGGACTAACCGAAGGTGCGCTCCTTATGATCACTAAGCAGACGATGGTGGGCATTCGGTCGGGACTGGCGACCCGATGTGCCATAAAGGTCGTTCACAATGATAAAAGAGGGGGAAATGTTTGATTAATCGCCATGCCAAGCAATGGGGCTGCATGGTCGATAAGTTGATTCGATTATATAAAAAGAAGAGAGAACATGTTGAAAAGTCTAGATACCTTAAAAGCCTGACATCGGGGTGCGCGTGAAAAGGTATTCAGAGCCGTATCGGTCACATGTTGACCATTTTCTTATTGTTCCGTGCCCCCCTGAAACTCATGTGGGGTGAATTTACTGTCACGTCTATATATCGCCAACATTTCAGGAGATAGGGCTCCTCGATCGCGGGGAATAGCTCCTGGAGGCAACAATGGGTCAACGGCAAATTTTCACCGTTGTTGCCACATTTTTTCACCCTTAACATCCATTTGTTAGCCTTATATATCTCTTTGTCACCGAGATCATCTTCATTTGTCACCCTTAGGAGAGTATTTGTTACCATCAGTCTTCTTCTGTTGTTCTTCCCAATGTTTTAAAACCCGACTCGAAGCTTGACCCGGTTAAGTTAGTGGGTCAAGGGTCAATGGTTTAACCGTTCGGGTTGACCCGTGACCCGTAAGACTAGAACCGTTTATAATAATATTATAAATTACCATAAGATTTTAAGATACCTTAAGTTAGAAACATGAAACAAACAAAACATATATTGTAAAAATTAAAACAAGTGCATTAAATAACCACTAAGTTAGTCTAAAAAAAGAATAAAATTCATATTAAATAAACACTACATATGACCATTTATCAACTATAATTAACATCTCATGAGACACAAGTTTCATGATGTGTGAATTTAAATTTCATGTTCATCTTGTTCCTTGTCTTCATCTCTTCATCTCCCTCTAAATTTCTTTTCAATTTCTAAAAGTTAGAAAGTTAGAGTCGCAAAAAGACTATGCATCTATAACTTTAAAGAGAGGGGTTAGAAGACTCTTCATCTTCTATATTTTTCATGTCATATTAAATAATAAAAATTAAATAAAAAAATATGCCTAGGAGTCGGACCCGGTTGGGTCAAACAGGTTTTAGCGGGTCGACCGGGTTGCACCGGGTTGCACCGGGTTGCATGGGTTTGACCGGGTTTTGGGTTTAAAACAGTTTAGACACTATTCTAACCCGGTTTTGGGACTCGGTCGCGGGTTAACCGGTCAGACCGACCGGTCCGGGTCGGGTTTTAAAACAGTGGTTCTTCTACGTTTGTCATTTTCTGTGTCCACTGTCGCTGGCCGAAGCTTGACCATGCTTTGACTGGACGTCAACAATTGCAAAAGCTAGACTTTGACTATTGACTTTGCCTGGAGTATTGGGGCATTCGGTCAACATATAGTTGAAGTTATTTGTCACCCTGTTCTAGTGAGCACGTCTCTTTCTCCTCAAGTTCCTCCGGTTCTTTTTCACCTTCAAGCAAATTCTCACTTTGCCTGGAGTATTGGGGCATTCGGTCAACATATAGTGAAGTTATTTGTTACCCCAGTTGAGCATTTGTCACCCGTACTCACCTAATTGTCACCACTAAACTCTAGAAATCATCGCCCTTACTCCACTGCCCGAAAGTCGCGCGTCGGGCTTGTCTCTATTGAGCCTTATTCGTCACCATTAGCAGGGTATTGTTTACCCTTGCTAACCCATTGTCAGCCGTGTAGACACATTTGTCGCCCTTAACCTCCAACGCCGCATGCCACATCAACAGAAATGATGACCTCAAAACTAAAAATCCCTAATTCCTTATATACCCTTCCTGCCATGTCTCGCCTCTTACAAAACCTACCAGAAGGCGGTTTGTCTCCCCATCGTGCTCAGCATTGCATCTTCCTCGCGATGCCTTTTGCGACCTCTCAGCCATGGAGCCAAAGAAGACACCCATGCAACGCTCTGTCCGCCGTAAAGTGGATCTCCCACCTGCATCTTAGGACATTGTACCGATTCCTACGATCGAAGAAGAAGCGTTTGAGGAAGCTAGCGTTTCTAAGGCCTCAACTTCAGGACGACAAGTTAAAGGTACTATGGTTCCTTATCTCCCTTACGTATCTATTTGCCCCCCCTATCGACCTATTTATTTGTCACACTTATCTACCTATTTGTGTCAGATTTAGACTTACCTGTCACCGTATTCCATACATGTCACCCTTAAGCACCTATTTGCCACACCTAAACTCCCTTATCTATATGTACATTTGTCACCCTTGTCTTACTGTTAATATTTTTTGTATTTCTTGATCCATCAATTAATTAACTGAATTTCTTGTTTACACATTAATTTTTTAATCTAGTGAACAAGGGAGTCATCTGCGCCCGGTGTTCTATGGAGATTTACATGAAGGATAGGGATCAGATGGCATTTTGGGAATGCCACAAGTCATTGATGAGGACCACACCCTTTGGTCCATATGTTGACAATGCTTCTCCTGTATTCTTCACCATAACACTATTGGAGGAGATTATTTGCACCCATAGTGGAGGAAATTACTTCCGTATGGGTAGTAAGGAGGTTGCATTCAGTGTGGAAGATGTGGGCATAATTTTAGGATTACCTTGCTCCGGTCAGCCGGTTCAACATTATGGATCTGCAATTCAGAGGTCGAAGTTGCATAATCGATTTGGATTTGCTGCAACATTTCACCGGAAGAAAGTGTGCTCTCTCATCAAGCAAATTGTTGGGTCCGATGAAGAGCAGGATGTGGCCGACACTGTCCGACTGTGGATTGTACTCCTGCTGTCCACTTTCCTTTACCCACGGTCGGCACATTCTTATCCACAACATATGATGTCATGCTTAGATGACATTGAGAGAGTTTCATATTACAATTGGGCAGCCGCCATGCAATAGGTAACGATGCACAAGTTTGAGGAATTAGTTTCGGCGGTCCAGAAACGGTGGTCAGGTACAATTAACCATGCTAAGAGAAGATCTGGGAATGCATCCCAGGCCCATACCCCCATATTTGGTTGTTCTGTCGCACCTGCTGTAAGTTCTTTTATTTTTGTTGTGTAATAATGTGTAAATCATTAATTCTACTGCATTGTAAAATAACTTGATATATTTCATATTATAGGTCTGGTTTTTTGAGCACACGTGGGTGAGGTGGCCAGAAAGGTAGGTGGCATTTCCCCGACTATTTAGGTGGGGGACATTTATAGATAGAAATTAAAATTCTCCTTTGGATCCCTACAAGACCAACATGTATTATGAGTAATAAAATTAACTTCTTCTTTGTCATTCATTCATTAATGAATAACCAGAGTGATGTGGTTTGAAATGCAGGTGATTGAAGATCTCCTTGTTGAGCCAGGTGAAAGGGTGATGGTGTACGGAGAAACGATGATGGCCAGTGTAACGACCCGAGAATCCGATTACCGGGAAGGCCCGATAACCCGAGACTTGAACAGCCGCCCACGAGTCGGGAGGGCTCGGAAGGGCTAAAAGGAGTGTGGAGGCACAAAGAAATAGGAAATAAAGCAGGACAATTCAACAATTAATAGAAATAAATAAACAACTACAGTAGAGTCTAGTCCAACAGAAAGTACAGTAAAATGTACCACATGCCGAGTGAACACTCGGCCTGGCGAGCTGGCAACTAAGAACCTCGGAGCCGCAACCTCGAACCTCGAGGATGAATCCCCACACTTGAAAAGCAGGGGTGAGCCTCCTGTCACTGGCCCAGTAGGGATCCCGCAGAACCCCAACTGAGAACAACGGCGGCACGGAAAGCTGCAACTATAAGAGCAACAGTAACAACAGGAACAGTAACCCGATGGCCGGTCGAAACTCGACACTAGAACTACTCCTACTGTACAGGTCAAGCAGAAAGAGAAGCCCTACCTAACAGGAGTATGGTAGAACCAACAAGCTAAAGTAAATAAACGGAAAAGCCGTCTACTCTAGCAGTACCGTACTACTGAACATCGGCCCAACAAAACTCGAGTCCACACTTGCCAGCAAACGGGAGCACTATCCACTAGAAGAATGACCGGATGTGTCCCCTGACGTCTTACACTGCGTCACAAGTGTCTAGCTACGACGCCCCGGGCGTGAGACTCAGACACGTAACAAGTACCACAACAAGGACTAGCTGGGGTCATGCTCGTCAGCGCGTGTCCTAAGACCCCAACTACGTGTGCACACACAGACCATCAGCTCTAGGTCAGGTCCTCTAGCTGGTTTTCCCCCCCACCGGACTCTGGTGGCAAAGGCAAGAGGCCCTACGGAAACCAGCCTAAAAATTGCCTCTCACCGGGTCTCGCTCTCCACCACTCACAGGTGGGTCCGTACCCGCGTGCGCAGGAAGCTACGACTAGTGAATAGGTCACTAAAAGTAAGGACTGACTCACGGAAACCACCTTCGAAGAAATGGGACCGCACACACTCGGTCATGCAGAAAGGGCAGAAGCACGATTCCCATGGCAGCACACAAGCCGCCACGGCGATTCCCCATCCCAGGGAAAGCGGGAAACCTCCAGCCCTAGGCTGGATAACTGGACTCGCAGTCTAAGGCCAAACACATGGCCCACAAGGGAATCACCTTCCAAAGAAACTCGCGACATGCGAAGGAGACCCCACCGCACACACACCGATACACGGTGACTCGATCGAGCGTTAACACGAAAGCCCGGAATACGCGGGGTCACCCAGACCCACCACACCTACGGGCATGCTAATCGAGGTAACACGGCCCTCTCGACACCCTCAAAACATGAAAATAGAACTCTCGAGGTGTCTGGGATACTCACGAGACCGCAAGTCGACCACTGGGTCCCAACCGGGTCGACCAGGAACCTACACAACGCAAAACAATCGCAGCAAGCACGAAGAACCACTTCGGTGCAACACAATGCCTGGCGGTCTACCCTTGGGCCGTCACAAGCTATAACGGTCCAAGCCTCGACCGTCATAGCACTCTATGTTATGCCCCTTGTGCTTTGATGAATGTGGTGTTTTAATGATAGCAACATGAATGAGTCACCATTTTATTTTGCTAATAGCTTGACATTGAATCATAACAATCTGAATGCATATAATTGATATATTCTGTGGAGAATGCATGAGAGTGCATAAAGTGTTTTGTGCTTGAATTAAGATCAGTGCATTGCTTCTTCTGTGTGTATATTGCTTCTTCTGTGCATATACTGCATCAGTGCACTTAGATGGGTCCACCCCTTTCCTTGATGGGTCGACCCCCCAGATTTCACAAGTCTATACAATCGTCTTTATACATAGCAATATCTGTACATCCGTTTGCTCATATAACTTGCATGTCTATACACTGCATGACGAGCCCAAAAGTCTGTACATCGCAATTGTGTCAAATTCTGTACAGCTGCTTGTTTGCCAAAGTCTATACAGCCTCTGTGTGTTCTATGCATTTCGCAAGTCATGCAGCGTCAACGCAGTAAATGTGTCTCATGCATCATGCATAGCTGAGTCTATACATTGCATCGTTGTGTTAAATATATACAGTCACATTGTCTGTTGGCCTGCACGCACACTCAAGTCCACACATCGTGAAGTCTGCACATTGTGTCACCCAATGTCTATACATTGTTCACTCAGTAATTCATTCTGCTTTGTCAAGTCCATACATTGGGCTACTGTGCAAGTCCACACATTGGCCTTCAGGCTTGAAAGTCTATACATCGGGGTGAAGTCCGTACATCCTTCGTTGAAATTCGAAGTCTGTACATTCATCAGTGTTCTTCCAAGTCTGTACATTGGAAGTTTCACCTACGTTGCCCTTCAAGTCTATACATCGGTAGTTTTACCATCGTTTCTCTTGAAGTCTATACACTGATGGCTTTACCGTCGTTTCACTTGAAGTCTATACACTCGACTACCTTGTCTTGATCAAGTATGTACAGAGCTTCTGTGCTCAAGTCTATACAGTCTTTCACTTGGAAAGTCCATACTCGTGAAGTCTTCACACTGGCCTTTGAATGATGTCTGTACATTGTGCATCTCTTCATTGAAGTCTGTACAGCCTTCGCTGCGCCTTCCAAGTCTGTATAGTCACTAAGTCTGTACATCCTCTAGGCGCTCACGAAGTCTATACATTGGTTTTCTTTTCAGGTCTGTACAGACTTTGGTTTGTGCAAGTCTATACATCCGATTGTTCAGCTTGTGGCCAAGTCTGTACATTGGCCTTCCTCAAGTATATACATTGCTTTTTCGTTCAAACAAGTCCATACATTGAGCAAGTATACACATTGTGTTTGTCTTGTAAAGTCCATACATTGATGTCTGTACATTGGCTTCAAGAACCTCAAGTCTGTACATCGTCAATTGTCTTTGGCAAGTTTACACAATTGAAGTCTATACATTGGCCTTAAGTTGAAGCTTGTACATTCGGTTGGGACCATGTCTATACATTGCCTTTGGGATCTAAAGTCTACACAGTCAGTATCTGCATTGCATTGCATGCTTCACTCTAAGTCTATACACTCGTGAGTGTTCCAACAAGTCTATACACTGGATTCGAGCTGAAGTCTATACATCGCTTTAGGCTGGGCAAAGTCTGTACACTGCATCGTCTTAACTTGTTGGAACACTCGTCCGAGGAATCCTCCTCGCCCGCTGAGCAACACAGCTTGCTGTCCAGTGGAATCTACCACTGCAACCGCTGACTAACAGCTTGAAGAAAGGATAAAATGGAAAATGAAAAGATGGAAACACAGCAACTAAAAGCTGAACAATGAAGCACGAAATATAGCTCTCGAAGAGCACTTCTGACTTGGATTTGATCCAAAAGCCAGACAACCCAATCTCTCTCTCTCTCTCAGCTCGAGCTCTCTATTTCTCTCTTTCTCTTCTTTCTCTTCTTCTTCTTCTCTTCTCTTCTCTTTCTTTTTCTCTTGATCGAAGACCTCTCTGCACTCTGCTTTTTCTTCACAGCTTCTGCTTTTTCTATTTCGATCAGCCTCCTTCAGACAACGGAGTCTTTCTTATATAACAGCTCGAGCAGGAGCAGCACTGGGCGCGTGTGTTCCACATTTCCCGCCCAAGATATTTGGCCACGTGTCAGCTTCCTGTCAGCCCTCGGATCACGTGCCCTTCATTAGCCTAAATCACCTGCAGACAAAGACAAAAGGAATGTATCTACTGTGGACGTGTAAAATTGCACGCCCATACGTCCCAACTAGTCCAGCATCAACAACGACTCCAAATAAAGAAACTACGAGGAAGAGGGGCCATCCGGACTCTCCGAACACACACACATTGCCGTGAAGTCATCTCCGGAGTCACGACAGTGAAGAGGAATCAACCACCAAGAGTCTTATAATCCATGGGCCTCGAAGAAAATCGAATGGGCCACAACTCGCGCTCTCAACGGACTTTGGACTGCCCATTTAGGCCTTCAGCGGCACGCCCTCAGGCCCCTTCAGCGGCACGCTCTCAAGCCCCTTTAGCGGCGCGCCTTGAAGCCTTCAGCGGTACGCCCTCAAGCCCGTTCAGCGGCACGCCCTAGCAGCCCCTCAGCGGCACGCCTTGGCGGCCCTTCAGCGGCACGCCCTTTTGGCCCACTAGAGGCACACTTCTTCAGCTCCTCCAACGACTTGCCCAAGTGTCTTCTCCAACAGCACACCTCATTGGCTTCTCCATTACAGTGCGTGGCCGAGCATTGTAGCATGCATGAGCACTGTAGCAGACCGAGCACTATAGCAGAGCTGAGCACTGTAGCAGTGCCAGGCACTGTAGCAAGACTGAGCACTATAGCAGCCCGAGCTAAAGTTGGAGAAGGCCGTGCTACTGTAGCAACCGAGCCTGAAGAGAGCCATATAGCATTGGCCGAGCACTATAGCAGACCGAGCACTGTAGCAGTCCGAGCTAAGTTGGAGAAGGTCATGCTACTGTAGCAACCGAGCCTGAGGAGAGCAATATAGCATGGCCGAGCACTGTAGCAGACCGAGCACTGTAGCAGTTCGAGCTAAAGTTGGAGAAGGCCATGCTATTGTAGCAAACGAGCCTGAAGAGAGCAATGTAGCATGGCCGAACACTATAGCATGACCCAGTACTATAGCAGGCCCAGCACTGTAGCAGACCTAGCACTATAGCAGACCGAGCACTGTAGCAGTCCGAGCTAAAGTTGGAGAAGGCCATGCTATTGTAGCAACCGAGCCTGAAGAGTGCCATATAGCATGGCCGAGCATTGTAGCAGACCGAGCACTGTAGTAGTCCGAGCTAAGTTGGAGAAGGTCGTGCTACTGTAGCAACCGAGCCTGAGGAGAGCAATATAGCATGGCCGAGCACTATAGCAGACTGAGCATTGTAGCAGTTCGAGCTAAAGTTGGAGAAGGCCATGCTGTTGTAGCAAACGAGCCTAAAGAGAGCAATGTAGCATGGCCGAACACTGTAGCATGACCGAGTACTGTAGCAGTCCGAGCTAAAGTTGGAGAAGGCCATGCTATTGTAGCAACCGAGCCTGAAGAGAGCAATATAGCATGGCCGAGCACTGTAGCATGACCGAGTACTGTAGCAGGCCGAGCACTGTAGCAGTCTTCCTGTCTGACAAAAGGACCGCTTGTGACCAGTAGTCTCACCTTTTTGGCCGACAGCTCATTGCCTTGCACTGCAAGAAGCCATCTGGTATGATGGAGACTTGGACTTCTAATACAGTGAAGAAATGATTTCACGTCCGTCTGTATAAATGAGGCCTCCTAGAGGGCTGAAGAAAAGCGAGGGAGGACCCCGGTGAAAAGAAGGAAGAGAAGAAGAAGAAGAGAAAAGAGAGAGGAAAGGAGAAGCTCCTGCTCCCCCTGGCTGCTCCGTCCACCACCGACTGTGTGCAAAATGGAAGAGAAGAAGAATAAGAGAAAAGAGAGAGGAAGGAGTGGATGCTCCATTCTTTCCCCCACTGTATTTCTGTTTTCATTCTCTCCCCCCTGCGATGTATTAGCCCATGTGTTTCTCCCCTTTTATGAGGAATAGAAGAAAGGCTTGCAAGCGTTTTCTATATCTTCTTACAAATATTTCTTCTATGTCTACATTTCTCGCTATTTTACTTTCTTCATGGCTCCCCATTGTCGGCCTCTGAGTACCCTAGCTTCCCTCAGATACATTCACCCGGTGCACCCCCAGACCGTTATAGAAGCGTCTTCCGTTCGTTTATTCTCTCGGGCTTTCCGAAGTTTTGTCAAATGTGTTGTTGCCCCTGGCACCCACCTCAGATTGTTGGGTCATGCCACTCCTTGTGGGCACGTCCCTTGTTATCCCCTTCCATCTCGGGTCAAGGGGAGATGCTGCCGAATTTTTGTCAGAAATAGCAATAAGTTAAAAGACGAAAAGAAGCAACAAACACACAGACTAAGCAGCAATAAAACATTCTAACCAAGATAAAAAAACTATGCAAGGCTCTAAGATTTGGGCTGAACAAGACTCTAAGAACTGCACTGTTGAACATGACTTGGGATTCAATCTCATGATAGGGAAGTTGAAAGCTTAACCATCGGAGGTTCTTCATCAGAGCCGTGTGAACAAGGCACACTACCCACTCCCTTGAATTCTATTCCACCCAGCGGCACACTGCCCACTCCCCTTTACCCTCTAGCAGTGCATCCCTCAACCCTACGGTGGTGCACCTCTTAACCCTCCAGCGGTACACCTCCCTCAACCTTCCAGCGGCACGCTCTCCTTTACCCTCCAACAATGCACTCCTCTGCCCCTTCCAGCGGTACACCTCCCTCAACCTTCCAACGGCACGCTCAACCTCTGCCCCACCATGCCTCCAATCAGAAGAGGGGAAAACATAACAATAATAATGATGAAAAGAGAGAGGATCTGTGTTACGATAACAATAAAAAGGGAATAAATAATAATGATAATAATAAAATAGTAGATAATAATAATAACAAATTCAAAAAAAAGAGAGAGAAATAAATGAATGATAATAGTAAAGAAACAAGTAATAATAACAACAAACTCAATAAAAAATAATAAATAGACAAATGGTGATAAAATAAACAAATAATAATAACAAACTCAACAAAAGATAACAGATGAACAAATAATAATGGAACACACAAATAATAATAGACAAATACACCCCAATATATATATATGTATATAGAAAAAAAAAGAAGAAGAACAATAATAATACCAACAAAAAATAATAATTAATATTTAAGTAATTATAAAATGATGAGACCTGCTCTGCAGCCCCGTTTCTCCTCAAGACCCGGTATAACGGGAACATTAACGCCGCCCCTCCAAGTCGGGTTCGGACCTTGGGAGCCATCCCGATATGGCCGTAATCCGACATTGCTTTGGGCCGATAGTTCATCAAACCGAACTTGTTCCCATTGGGATTCGTTTCCGCTCTTTAATTGAAATTGCCGTAAACTCGGCATACATTTGCACGGGTTTATTTCCGCTTACGGCGTACCTTCAATACGGACCTTTGTCGGAATATAAAGTGGTCTGTGAGTGACCGACAAAATCAGAATAGAACGAGATGGTTCTCATCATCCCTGGACCCTTTGCATGGGAATATCAATAAGGCCTCCGTGGGCCATGCTTAGACCTCGGGTCCGTCCCGATTATGGTCATCGTCTGATTCATATCCTCGGCCTACAACCCGCTCCCTTTGAACACGTTTTTGATTTTGGAGTTTAGTCCAGGGACTCTTCCCCGTTGCCCTCTGGCACCGGAAATATTAATGATGCCCGCGCAAGTCTCGTTCGGACCGCGGGAGGCGCCCCCGGTATGGTCCTGACCTGATCTTGCACCGGGCCGATAAATTCACCAGTTTCCTACTACACTAACCGAGATTTAACCAAATGTCTTCAGTTCCTCGGAATAATAAACTTGTCATACCCCGACATACATATGTTCCAGGTCCTCCCGCGATGATCACGATATTTTCAAGCCGGACACCCGTCCGAATATTAAACGGTCTCCTGAATGACCGATACGTTTCGAACGTTCGCTTCCCAAGACATAGGGCTTTCCAACTGATTCAAGGGATATTCCCCCATTGCCCCTTGGCACCGAAAATATTAATGACGCTCATGCGAGCCAGACTTCGATCGCGGGGGGCCCACCGCAGTATGGTCACAGCTTGATCTTGCACTAGGCCAATAGATTTACTGGTTTCTGACCGCTCTAACTGAGGTTTAGCCGAACATTTTCCGTTCTTCTGAACAATAAATTTGCCGTACCCCGGCATACATATGCTCCAGTTTTCCTCGATGATCGCGCTTTTCTCGAGTCGGACATTCGTCCGAGCATTAAATGGTCAGTACACGACCAACATGACCGCGAATGATTTTCTTCTCTCCCTCGCGTGAGGATTTCAGTACCTCGTAATATACCTTCTATGCAATTAATTTCTTGTCCATGAGGCCCTGAATCCCGGTGATTAATCAAGGGTGTTCCCTCGTATGGGGGATGTAAATGACGCCGTGACCTTTATGGCGCGGCGGGTTTTTGTCCCGACACGAACCACACAATCGTCTGACCGAGTCAGATCGAGCGCACCATTGGCTCTTCGGAGCCCGAACAAATTGTCACTTTGTGACTGGCACGCCCACGCACTTAATAGATGAACCACCTGAACAAGCAAATTTTAGTGCGTCCACAAGTCTGGCACGCCCGGTGGGACATAAACCACCCTTCATCTCTTCGCCGGGATTTAGGGCCTCATGGCCTCCTAATTAACGATGTTGCCTGCTTTGATGAATGGCAGGTGCTGTCTTCGCCAGTCCTATGGGGAGAAAAGCCAAACTCGGTGCAGCAGCCTTCGTGGCCTCGAGGACGCTGCTTCGAAGCATATGTAGCTTCCAAGAATCATGGGGGCTGTTATAAAAAAAAGGGGAGAAGAGAAAGAGAAGAGAAGGGAGGGGAAATCAAACCCCCCTTTTCCTCAAAAAGAAAGAGAAGAAAAGAAGAAAAGAAGAGAAGAAGAAGAGAAGAAAAGAAGAAAAAGAGAAAAGAAAGAAGCAAAAAAAGAGAGAGAAAGAATTGGCAAGAGAGGGTTGTACGGCCACGTCCCTCGAGACCCGTGCTGAACAAAGATTACCATTGTGGGGTTGATGCGGTGGAGCGAACCACTCATCCCCTCCCTGAGGGGGTGAGCGCTCTCCTGCACCTCCACTCTGGTCAATCATACAAGAAGAAGAGAAGAAGAAAAAAAGAAAAAAAAGGAGAAATAAAAGAAATAAAAAAAAGAGAAGAAGAAAAAGCTGGCAAGCATTGTCGACCAAAAGAGCAAGAAGAAACCCGGGATCCTGCCTGACTCTAGGAGGACCCAAGTCCGCGATGCAATGACCCGGCCTGTTCCTCCTTCCTGCTGCCTCTACCCGGCACAAAACGGCCCCCCCGAGTGGTGGTTAAAAGACCCAGCGAGCCACAATTGTAGCTTGGTGAATAGCTGCCCGCTGAGGGGAATGCTTTATAGCAATGAGGCCAAGCACGGCCACCACTCCCGAAGAGAGAGCATGCACATACCCCGCCATGGGGGATAAGAAGAAGATATATACCCTGCTACGGGGGCATAGGAAGCAAAAAAAATACACCCCATTCCCAGGGGCACATGAAGAGAATCCGCCCCGACTGGGGGGCACACAAAGTAAAAGCTACACCCCGGCTTTGGGGCATTTGACGGAGAATCCGCCCTGACCTGGGGACATAAGAAGAAATAGAATTTCACCCTGACTTAGGGGCATTTGAAGAAGAAATACACCCCGATATGGGGGCACATGAAGCAAAAGACATACCCCGTCATGGGGGCATAAGAAGAAAAGAATCCACCCCGGCCTGGGGACACAGAAAAAGAGAAACTCAACCTGGCTCAGGGGCATATGAGGAAGAAACGTACCCCGGCCTGGAGGCATAAGAAACAAAGCACACCCCATGCTAGGGGAATATGGAGAGGAATGCACCTCGCCCTGAGGGGCGCAAAAAGCATAAGAACACACCCTAGCTTAGGGGCGTTTGAAGAAGAAACATACCCCCCAGGGGACACAGAAGTCATGAAGAATATGCCCCGGCTTAAGGGCATTTGAAGAAGTCACATCCTGCCTCGGGAGCATAAGAAGCAGCAAGAATACACTCCGGCTTAGGGGTATTTGAAGAAGAAATATACCCCGCCTGGGGGCATAGAAGCCGTAAAGAACACGCCTCGGCTCAGGGGCATTTGAAGAAGCTATATCCTGCCTTGGGAGTATAAGAAGAAAAGAGTACATCCCATCTTAGGGGTATTTGAAGAAGAAACACACCCCGCTATGGGGGCATAGAAGCCATAAAGAATATGCCCCGGCTTAGGGGTATTTGAAGAAGAAGGATACCCCGCCTTGGGGGACATTGCAAGCAGCGATACACCCTGCTTGGGTGCATAAGATGCAAACCACACCCCATCTTAGGGGTATTTGAAGAAGAAACACACCCCTCTATGGGGGCATCAAAGCCGTAAAGAATACGCCCCGGCTTAGGGGTATTTGAAGAAGAAGGATACCCCGCCTCGGGGGACATTGCAAGCAGCGATATACCCTGCTTGGGTGCATAAGAAGCAAACCACACCCTACTCCTGGGGACACATAAAGAGAGTACACCCCGCCATGGGGGCACATGAGAAGAATCCACCCCGACTCGGGGGTACATGAAGCAACAAAGAATACACCTCACCTTAGGGGAGTCTGAAGAAGAAGCATACACCCCGGTCTGAAGAAGAACCATACACCCCACCAACGGGGGCACAGGAGCCATCAAGAATACACCCCACTTTGGGGGCACAAGAAGCAAACATTCCCTAGCGTGTCGATGTAGAAGAAGAAGAATTTCCCCCCCTCGGGGGGGCAAAAAAAAAGAGAGCAAAGATACACCCGGTGCCCGGGGCACATGAAGAGAAAGACACCTCCCTTTGGGGGCATAACAACCAACAAAGATACACCCCGACTAAGGGGCACATGGAGAGAAATACACCCCTACTCTAGGGGCATATGAGACAAAACTATACCCCGATTTAGGGGCATTTGAAGTAAAGACTTCACCCCGCCTTAAAGGGGGTGGGCATAAGAAGCGAAAGATATACCCCACCCCGGGGGCACAAGAAGAAAACACACCCCACCTTGGGGGCGTAAGAAGCCAAGAGATATACCCCGCCACGGGGCAGCAGAGGCAAAATGCATTCCCCCCGGGGGCACGTAAAGCAACATACCCCTCGCCTCGGCAGCATATGAGGCCAAGACTCCCGGCTCAGGAGCATAAGAAACAAAAGATATACCCCATGTCTGGGGCATATGAAGCCAAGAAACATACCCCCGTCCCAGAGGTATTTAAAGAAGAAGCATACCTCGCCTTGAGGGCCTAGAAGCTATAATGAACATGCCCCAACTCAGGGGCATATGAAGAGAAGTCCACCCCGGCCTAGGGGTATTTGAAGAAGAAGCATACCCCGCCAGGGGACATAGAAGCCATAAAGAATACACTCCGGTTTAGGGGTACTTGAAGAATCTACATCCCGCCTTGGGAGCATGAGAAGAAAAGAGAATCCACCCCGGCTTAGGGACCTTTGAAGGAGCATATCCCAGGCTCGGAGTCCATGAAGCAACATGCACCCCCCCCGGGGGGGACATCTGAAACAGAACAAATAACATCCCCCGGCATAGGGAAGCATATAAAGAGAGGAATACACCCCGATATGGGGGCACGTAAACAAAGAAGAAGAATTCACCCCGCCTCGGGTACATAAAAAGCAAGAACTACACCCCGCATCAAAAGCAGCAATACACTCCACTCTGGGGGCACTAGAAGCGGAATACACCCCGTGCCGGGGACATATATAAAAAAAAAGGAAAAAAGAGAAGGATACCTCACTCTGGGGCATCAGAAGCAACAATACGCCCCACCTTGGGGGCATCAAAAGCAGCAATACACCCCACCTTGGGAGCACAAGAAGCAAACATTCCCCCCGGTGTGTCTGGGAAGAAGAAAAGAATTCACCCCGACCTGGGAGCACATGAAGAAAGAATATACCCCGACCTAGGGGCGTCAGAAGAAGAAACATACGCCCCGATCCAGGGACAAGAGAAGCAAGAGAATACGCCCTGCGAAAAGGGTATGAGAAACATGAAGAATGTACCCCAGCCTAGGGGCATAGAAAGAGATACACTCTGCCCTTGGCGCATAAGAAGCAGAAGCACCTACCCCAGCCTGGGGGCACAAAAATACACTCCGCCCTTGGCGCATAAGAAGCAGAAGCATCTACCCCGACCCGGGTCACAGAAACAAAGAGACATACATCCCGATCTAGGAGCATAAGAAGAAAGATATACTCCGCCCAAGCGGCATTTGAAGAAACAACATACCCCGCCAGGGGGCACAGAAACCGTAAAGAGATACACCCCCGCCTCAGGGGGGCATAAGAAGCAAAAGATACACCCCGGCCTCAGGGGGGCATAAGAAGCAAAAGATACACCCCCGTCCCGGGGGCATTTGAAGAGAGCTACGCCCCGTACCAGGGGCATATGAAGAAGAAACATACCCCGCCTGGGGGCATAGAAGCCGTGAAGAGTATACCACGGCTTGGGGGCATTTGAAGAGAGCTACACCCCGTACCAGGGGTATATGAAGAAGAAACATACCTCGCCTCGAGGGTCTAGAAGCCATAAAGAACATGCCCCGGCTCAGGGGCATATGAAGAGAAGTCCACCCTGGCTTGGGGGTATATGAAGAAGAAACATACCCCACCTGGGGACATAGAAGCCGCGAAGAGTATACCCCACCATGGGGGCCTTTGAAGAGAGCTACACCCCGCCTTGGGGGGCTGGGGACATAGAAGCCATAAAAAAAATACACCCCGCCTAGGGGGCACAGAAGCGAAGAGGCAAAACACACCCCTCAGGGGGGCACATACCAAATAAAGTTACATCCCAACCTGGGGGCACATTAAGAGAAATACACTCCAACGCGGAAGCAATAATGAGAAAAGAAGAGCAGAATAAAGAAAAGACACATGAGGCAGACGTGATCTTCGAGCCTGCCTCATCACACAAAAGAAGAGAAGAAAAGAAAGAATACACAGGAGGCAGACGTGGTCCTCGAGCCCGTCTCACCACACAAAAGAAGAGAAGGAAAGAAAGAGTACACATGAGGCGAACACGGTCCTTGAACCCGCCTCTCCACAAAAAAGAAGAGAAGAAGAGAGAAAGGAATGATCACGAGGCAAGCATGGTCCTTGCACCTGCCTCTCCATAAAAAAAAAAAGAGAAGAAAAGGGGAAAAGATACACGAGGCGAATATGGTCTTTGCACCTGCCTCTCCATAAAAGAAGAAGAGAAGAAGAGAAAGAAGAGTCGTGGGGCGAACATGGTCTTTGCACCTGCCTCTCCGCAAAAAAAAGAAGAGAGTCACGAGGAAGACGCGGTCTTTGCACCCGCCTCTCCACATGAAAGAAGAAGAGAAGAAGAGAAAGAAGAGTCGTGAGGCAAACATGGTCTTTCCACCTGCCTCTCTACAAAAGAGGAAGAGAAGAGAAAAAAGAGACATGAGGCGAACATGGTCTTTGCACCGGCCTCTTTATAAAAGAAGAAGAGAAGAAGAGAAAGAACAGTCACGGGGCGAACATGGTCTCTGCACCTGCCTCTCTACAAAAGAAGAAGAGAAGAGAAAAAAAGAGACACGAGGCAAACATGGTCTTTGCGCCTGCCTCTCCACAAATAAAGAAGAGAAAAAAAAGAGACACGAGGCAGACATGGTCTTCGAACCCGTCGCCTCACACAAAAGAAGAAGAAGAAGAAAGAGACATGAGACAGACGTGGTCTTCGAACCCGCCGCTTCACGAATCCTTCTCCTCGGCTCTCGTACCCTATTACCCGACGCCCTTCGGCTCAGCCGTGTCGGCCAAGGCCCACTATCAGATTGATCCACCCGTCCCACCGCACTCTCCAATATCTTTTCGGCTCTTGCATCCCGCTTCCCAATATCTTTAGCTCTTGCAGCATGCTTCTCAGAATTCGGCCTTTACGGCCTGCTTCCCAGAATTCGGCCTTCACGGCCCGCTTCCCATAATTGCGGCTCCTGCAGCCCGCTCCCCAATTTTGGCTCTTGTAGCCTGCTCCCCCGATTTGGCTTCCGTAGCCTGCTTCCCACAATTTTGGCTCTTGCAGCTCGCTTCCCAATATCTTTGGCTCTCGCAGCCTGCTTACCTTTGGCCCTCGTGGCCTGCTTCCCAACCTTGGCTCTTGCAGCCTGCTTCCCTTTGGCTTTTATAGCCTGCTTCCCAATTCAGGCTCTCGTAGCCTGCTTCCCCTTGGCTTTTGTGGCCTGCTCCCCAACTTTGGCTCTCGCAGCCTGCTTACCTTTGGCCCTCGTGGCCTGCTTCCCAACCTTGGCTCTTGCAGCCTGCTTCCCTTTGGCTTTTATAGCCTGCTTCCCAATTCTGGCTCTCGTAGCCTGCTTCCCCTTGGCTTTTATGGCATGCTCGCCAACTCTGGCTCTCGTAGCCTGCTTCCCTTTGGCCTTCGTGGCCTGCTTCCCAAGTCCGGCTCTCGTAGCCTGCTTCCCAGGATTCGGCCTTCGCGGCCCGCTTCCCATAACTTCGGCTCTTGCAGCCCGCTTCCCAATTTCGGCCCTTATGGCCCGCTCCCCTAATGTCCCTTGGGTTCTATAGCCTGCTTCCCTAATACCCTTTCAGCCATTCGTGGTCTGCTTCCCTAATACCTTTACTACCACTACACTTATACGTAACAACAATATTTTCTTATGCAAAAATAAACACAAAACAAAACAAAACAAAACAACAAAATAGACACACAAAAGAGGGGAAAAACAAAAAAAGAGAATGCATGATTGCCCTGCTTGCATAATATAGAATAATACACTTCCTTGAAATTTTTTAGGACTGTGTTTCCTTGCTAAATAATATCGCCCCAATTCCGGATGCACGCGCGTCACGGCGTACGCTCGAAGGGAACCCAATTATGGCGAGTGTACACGTCAAGGGGAAGAGTCATGGCTGAATCGCTAAGCCCAACTCATAAAATAAACCTGAGGCAACGCTCCCACACTTAGCACTTAATGTGTTCAATAGCCTCAATCCCTATTTATTCTTTATCCACCTCTCCCCTATACTCAGGAACTCACATTCTACTGGAGAGAGCATTTGCAAACTTCTTTTGGGGCTCTTCCACAATTGGGAACAAAAGACATTGGAGATCATGGGCTACTATTTGCAGACCTACCTCACAGGGAGGCCTCGGAATTATGTCACTTAGGCAAATGGAAGTAGCCTTAAGAGTCAAGATGCTTTGGCAGGCTTTGCATACAAACTCCTTGTGGGCCTCTTTCTTCAGAGCAAAGTACATTGGGCAGAAACATTTGAGAGATGTGCACTTTAATAGTATGAATGGCCTTGCTAGATGAAGCTGGACAAAGGCTAAATCTTTTGTCCTCAAATTTCAAAAGGTCATCATTGGGGATGGAATGCTCACTAATTTCTGGTATGATCATTGGATTGGAACCCAATGCTTGGCTGACTTTGTTCCTGCAAACTGCATTCCTAATCCTCGTATCACTGTCAAACACTTCTTGCGGCATCCATCAAGTGAGGAAAAGGATCTTCTTGACAGGTTTCTACCTGCATCTGTCAAAACAGGTGTCCTCAACACAAACCTTTCTCTAGATGCTGATTTTCATTCTTGGAGTCTATCAGCCTCAGGAGCCTGTTCAGTAGCTTCTACCTATCAGATTCTTTCTGAAACTGTTTCAAGACAGTCAGCTGTGTATTGGGAAAGGATGTGGTCTCAATGGTTACCAACGAAAATCTCTGTCCATTTGTGGAAAATCCTTCACAACAGCTTGCCTGTGGATT
Source organism: Amorphophallus konjac (assembly GCA_022559845.1). Lineage (NCBI taxonomy): Eukaryota > Viridiplantae > Streptophyta > Magnoliopsida > Alismatales > Araceae > Amorphophallus > Amorphophallus konjac. The sequence goes on along the minus strand of CM040126.1, from coordinate 175,079,281 downwards.
CCAACATTCATCGACTAGGTGTGCATCTTTGCTCTGCTTGCTCCTGTTGTCAGGTCCCCCATGGTGAAACCATGAATCATCTATTTTTACACAGTGATTTAGCCTCGCACATATGGTCTTTCTTCACTTCTGCTGGTCTACTTTTGGAAGGGAATTCCATTACTGCTCTCATCTCCAATGCTGCCAACACTATCCAACCGAAATCAGCTTATGGTCACTTAATCCTAGCAGTCATAGGATGTGGATGCTGGAATATTTGGAGGGCTCAGAATTCAGTGAGGTATGAAGATAGAACACTGCATAAAATAAGGATACTTCACCAAATCCTCAGTCAAGTGAAAATCGCCTGTGTAAATGCTAATCTCAAGGAAGCTGACCTTTGCAAACGAAAAATCCTAGATACCTTGGGTATCCCTGCTCACCCCTACAATGGTGCACAGCTGAAAATAGTAAAATGGATTTGCCCCCCTTGGCCTTTTCTCAAACTAAACTCGGATGGTGCCTACAAACCAAATGGCATTTCAGGAGGTGGAAGTGTTATTAGAGACTACAGTGGAAATGTTCTGCTACCCTACTCCCATTACTATGGCCAGACAAACAGTCTTGTAGCAGAAACAAGAGCTTTGCTTGATGGAATCCACTATCTCCGTACTATCTCTTACCAGCCAGCGCTCTTTGAGTGTGACTCACAAGTTCTTGTTCGGGTTATTAAAAAGGATTACCAATGCCCTTGGTCTATTCTATCCTATGTCAGAGTGATTTGGAGAACTACCTCACAGCATGATAAGTTTGATCATATCTACAGAGAAGGAAACAAAGTAGCGTATTCATTGGCCTCTTTAGCTTGCTCATCAAAATGTAATGTCTTCTTTCACAACAGTGAGCTACCCTCATTTATAAAGGGTGAGGCTCGTTTGGATAAGCTGGGTCTTCCCAGCATCAGATTGATGTAACCCTAATTTTTATCCACTAGTAATAAAATTCACCTCCTAGGAGTCTGTTGGCCCCCACCAGACCCTAGGTAGGGCTTTTTTGAATTAAAAAAAATGTGTTCAATAGCTTTCAACTATAGGGATTGCCCGAATTCCTTCTTAGCACTCTATGGAGACTTGAATTCCTGCACTCGCGTGAAAGGTAATCGTGAGGAAAAAGCTGCCTACCCCACTATAAAAAAAAAACAAAAAAAGAGAGAAAGAAAAAAAAGAGAGAGAGAAACGCGGATCCGAGTAGCCGGGAATCCCCACTGAAATAAATGAGGAGACTCGCGCGAAATGGTGAAGCGAATCACAATAAGGACGAATCTTAGTAGCCGGGAATCCCCATTGAGACACATGAGGAGACTCGCGCCGAACGGTGAAATCCGCTATCAAAATAAACAGATGGGGGCTGTGTGAAGCTACCGAAAGTCGAAAGCCTGAAACTAATGTGTAGGCGCTAGAGTGATCCTCGAGTGTCACCATGAAAACCTGCATATCCCTATGGTTAGGGCTCTTTGTTCACACATTTGCACTGCCACGCCACAGAGAATTACCTCGGGTGAAATGCGTGAATTAAGACTATGCATGCAAGACATGTGATATCCTCTTGATGGGTGCACCACCCCTCAAGTGTGCCTCGTGGCCCGCACCGTGTCTACGAATTTTGGGCGATGTCCCTATCCTATCCCCTATAGAGGGAGCTGCCTTACTTATATTTATGTTATGCCTGCCAATTAATGCATGCATGCTTGAATAAAAAAAATTAAAAAATAAAAAAAATTAAAAAATATGTGTATACAATAAACTCAATTTCGGCTAGTGAAGCCTACTTTCGCAGCTCTGGCTCATAGAGCCCAATCTTGGCCCCCATGGCCTACCTCTTGCCCTCACGGCTCGTTAATCTCCCAACTCCTGCTTCTATAGTCCGCTTCCCCGATTTGGGCTTTTGCATCTTGCACCCTAATTTCGGCTCTTGCAGCTCGCTTGCCAACATCTTTGGCTCTTGCAGCCTGCTTCCCAGAATTTGGCCTGCACGGCCCGCTGCCCATAATTTCGGCCTTCACGGCCCGCCTCCCAGTTCTGGCTCTCGTAGCCTGCTTCCCCTTGGCCTTTATAGCCTGCTTCCCTTTGGCCCTCGTGACCTGCTTCCCAATTTTGGCTCTCGTAGTCTGCTTCCCAAAATTCGGCCTTCACGGCCCGCTTCCCATAATTTCGGCTCTTGCAGCCCCCTTCCCAATATCTTTGGCTCACGCAGCCTGCTTCCCAGAATTCGGCCTTCACGGCCCACTTCCCATAATTTCGGCTCTTGTAGCCCGCTTCCCAATATCCTTGGCTTGTAAAGGTTGCTCCCCCAATACGGCCTCCGCGGCCCGCTTCCCGACTTTGGTTCTTCTGGCCTGCTTCCCTGTGGCTTTTATAGCATGCTTCCCAACTTTGGCTCTTGTATCCTGCTTGCCTCGGCCCCCATGGCCCGCTTTCCCAATTCTGGCTTTGGCAGCATGCTCCCCAAATTTTAGCTTTCGCAGCCCTCTTCTCTGATTTGAGGGCACTAAATAAATTCTCACCCCATGTTTACGTGCAGGGGAATATGGAAGAGGAGAAAAGAGAAGAGAAGGTGAAAAGAAGAAAAGAAGGAAAGGAAACGCTCCCCTGGCGCTCCACCGGCACACCCAGTATGGGTGTCTTCCCCGATACACGTCGCCAACCCCTTCAGCGGCACACCCCGTGCCCCCGTCAGTGACGCGCAGGCGGAGCTTCCTCCACCGGCACATCCGTCCGACCCTTCAGCGGCACACTCCGTAGCCGCTCCAACAGCATACTCCCGACGCCCCTCAGCGGCGCACTCCCAGGCACCCCCTCAGCGGCACGCTCCCAGGCGCCCGCACACCTTCGGAGTGCCTTACGCGGCACACCCTCCTATGCTCTCTCCCAGTGCACCCTTCAAGTGTCCCGGCGGCACGCTCTAGCCAGCCCTTCAGTGGCACGCCACCCCCGCCCCCTTTATATGGCGAGCAAAAAAAAAGAAAAAATGGGAAAGAAAAAAAAGAGGAAAGACGGTAAAAGAGGAAGAGAATGGATAAAAAAAAGAGAGCAAAAAGGAAGAGAGGGGGGGGATTTCGACAAAAAAAAAGGAAGAAAAAAAAAGAGAGGGAAGAAAATAAAAAAAAAGAAAGAAAAGGGAAAAAAAGAGAGGGAAAGAAGGAGAAAGAAGAGAAAACAATAATAATAATGATGTATATATATATATATGTATACATATGTCTCCCGTCCGCACGCCCCTACGTATCGACGGGCATCCGCACGGGCAAAGACGGCTCCACCCTGCATTGGTGTTAGTCCCTTGCCAACAAATAAGTCCTTTTCCGGCGCAAGGCCTCATGCCCTAGCCACCCGCTCTTACACGATATTGCAATCACGGACCTTACGTCCGAGATCATCTTCATTTGTCACCGAGATCATCTTCATTTGTCACCGAGATCATCTCTTTGTCACCGAGATCATCTTCATTTGTCACCCTTAGGAGAGTATTTGTTACCATCAGTCTTCTTCTGTTGTTCTTCCCAATGTTTTAAAACCCGACCCGGAGCTTGACCCGGTTAAGTTAGTGGGTCAAGGGTCAATGGTTTAACCGTTCGGGTTGACCCGTGACCCGTAAGACTAGAACCGTTTATAATAATATTATAAATTGCCATAAGATTTTAAGATACCTTAAGTTAGAAACATGAAACAAACAAAACATATATTGTAAAAATTAAAACAAGTGCATTAAATAACCACTAAGTTAGTCTAAAAAAAGAATAAAATTCATATTAAATAAACACTACATATGACCATTTATCAACTATAATTAACATCTCATGAGACACAAGTTTCATGATGTGTGAATTTAAATTTCATGTTCATCTTGTTCCTTGTCTTCATCTCTTCATCTCCCTCTAAATTTCTTTTCAATTTCTAAAAGTTAGAAAGTTAGAGTCGCAAAAAGACTTTGCATCTATAACTTTAAAGAGAGGGGTTAGAAGACTCTTCATCTTCTATATTTTTCATGTCATATTAAATAATAAAAATTAAATAAAAAAATATGCCTAGGAGTCGGACCCGGTTGGGTCAAACAGGTTTTAGCGGGTCGACCGGGTTGCACCGGGTTGCATGGGTTTGACCGGGTTTTGGGTTTAAAACAGTTTAGACACTATTCTAACCCGGTTTTGGGACTCGGTCATGGGTTAACCGGTCAGACCGACCGGTCCGGGTCGGGTTTTAAAACAGTGGTTCTTCCACGTTTGTCATTTTCTGTGTCCACTGTCGCTGGCCGAAGCTTGACCATGCTTTGACTGGACGTCAACAGTTGCAAAAGCTAGACTTTGACTATTGACTTTGCCTGGAGTATTGGGGCATTCGGTCAACATATAGTTGAAGTTATTTGTCACCCTGTTCTAGTGAGCACGTCTCTTTCTCCTCAAGTTCCTCCGGTTCTTTTTCACCTTCAAGCAAATTCTCACTTTGCCTGGAGTATTGGGGCATTCGGTCAACATATAGTGAAGTTATTTGTTACCCCAGTTGAGCATTTGTCACCCGTACTCACCTAATTGTCACCACTAAACTCTAGAAATCATCGCCCTTACTCCACTGCCCGAACGTCGCGCGTCGGGCTTGTCTCTATTAAGCCTTATTCGTCACCATTAGCAGGGTATTGTTTACCCTTGCTAACCCATTGTCAGCCGTGTAGACACATTTGTCGCCCTTAACCTCCAACGCCGCATGCCACATCAACAGAAATGATGACCTCAAAACTAAAAATCCCTAATTCCTTATATACCCTTCCCGCCATGTCTCGCCTCTTACAAAACCTACCAGAAGGCGGTTTGTCTCCCCATCGTGCTCAGCATTGCATCTTCCTCGCGATGCCTTTTGCGACCTCTCAGCCATGGAGCCAAAGAAGACACCCATGCAACGCTCTGTCCACCGTAAAGTGGATCTCCCACCTGCATCTTAGGACATTGTACCGATTCCTACGGTCGAAGAAGAAGCGTTTGAGGAAGCTAGCATTTCTAAGGCCTCAACTTCAGAACGACAAGTTAAAGGTACTATGGTTCCTTATCTCCCTTATGTATCTATTTGCCCCCCCTATCGACCTATTTATTTGTCACGCTTATCTACCTATTTGTGTCAGATTTAGACTTACCTGTCACCGTATTCCGTACATGTCACCCTTAAGCACCTATTTGCCACACCTAAACTCCCTTATCTATATGTACATTTGTCACCCTTGTCTTACTGTTAATATTTTTTGTATTTCTTGATCCATCAATTAATTAACTGAATTTCTTGTTTACACATTAATTTTTTAATCTAGTGAACAAGGGAGTCATCTGCGCCCGGTGTTCTATGGAGATTTACATGAAGGATAGGGATCAGATGGCATTTTGGGAATGCCACAAGTCATTGATGAGGACCACACCCTTTGGTCCATATGTTGACAATGCTTCTCCTGTATTCTTCACCATAACACTATTGGAGGAGATTATTTGCACCCATAGTGGAGGAAATTACTTCCGTATGGGTAGTAAGGAGGTTGCATTCAGTGTGGAAGATGTGGGCATAATTTTAGGATTACCTTGCTCTGGTCAGCCGGTTCAACATTATGGATCTGCAATTCAGAGGTCGAAGTTGCATAATCGATTTGGATTTGCTGCAACATTTCACCGGAAGAAAGTGTGCTCTCTCATCAAGCAAATTGTTGGGTCCGATGAAGAGCAGGATGTGGCCGACACTGTCCGACTGTGGATTGTACTCCTGTTGTCCACTTTCCTTTACCCACGGTCGGCACATTCTTATCCACAACATATGCTGTCATGCTTAGATGACATTGAGAGAGTTTCATATTACAATTGGGCAGCCGCCGTGCAACAGGTAACGATGCACAAGTTTGAGGAATTAGTTTCGGCGGTCCAGAAACGGTGGTCAGGTACAATTAACCGTGCTAAGAGAAGATCTGGGAATGCATCCTAGGCCCATACCCCCATATTTGGTTGTTCTGTCGCACCTGCTGTAAGTTCTTTTATTTTTGTTGTGTAATAATGTGTAAATCATTAATTCTACTGCATTGTAAAATAACTTGATATATTTCATATTATATGACTGGTTTTTTGAGCACACGTGGGTGAGGTGGCCAGAAAGGTAGGTGGCATTTCCCCGACTATTTAGGTGGGGGACATTTATAGATAGGAAATTAAAATTCTCCTTTGGATCCCTGCAAGACCAACATGTATTATGAGTAATAAAATTAACTTCTTCTTTGTCATTCATTCATTAATGAATAACCAGAGTGATGTGGTTTGAAATGCAGGTGATTGAAGATCTCCTTGTTGAGCCAGGTGAAAGGGTGATGGTGTACGGAGAAATGATGATGGCCAGTGTAACGACCCGAGAATCCGATTACCGGGAAGGCCCGATAACCCGAGACTTGAACAGCCGCCCACGAGTCGGGAGGGCTCGGAAGGGCTAAAAGGAGTGTGGAGGCACAAAGAAATAGGAAATAAAGCAGGACAATTCAACAATTAATAGAAATAAATAAACAACTACAGTAGAGTCTAGTCCAACAGAAAGTACAGTCTAAAGCAGTAAAATGTACCACATGCCGAGTGAACACTCGGCCTGGCGAGCTGGCAACTAAGAACCTCAGAGCCGCAACCTTGAACCTCGAGGATGAATACCCACACTTGAAAAGCAGGGGTGAGCCTCCTGTCACTGGCCCAGTAGGGATCCCGCAGAACCCCAACTGAGAACAACGGCGGCACGGAAATCTGCAACTACAAGAGCAACAGTAACAGCAGGAACAGTAACCCGGTGGCCGGTCGAAACTCGACACTACAACTACTCCTACTGTACCGGTCAAGCAGAAAGAGAAGCCCTACCTAACGGGAGTACGGTAGAACCAACAAGCTAAAGTAAATAAACGGAAAAGCCGTCTACTCTAGCAGTACCGTACTACTGAACATCGGCCCAACAAAACTCGAGTCCACACTTGCCAGCAAACGGGAGCACTATCCACTAGAAGAACGACCGGATGCGTCCCCTGACGTCTTACACTGCGTCACAAGTGTCTAGCTACGACGCCCCGGGCGTGAGACTCAGACACGTAACAAGTACCACAACAAGGACTAGCTGGGGTCATGCTCGTCAGCGCGTGTCCTAAGACCCCAACTACGTGTGCACACACAGACCATCAGCTCTAGGTCAGGTCCTCTAGCTGGTTTTCCCCCCCACCGGACTCTGGTGGCAAAGGCAAGAGGCCCTACGGAAACCAACCTAAAAATTGCCTCTCACCGGGTCTCGCTCTCCACCACTCACAGGTGGGTCCGCACCCGCGTGCGCAGGAAGCTACGACTAGTGAATAGGTCACTAAAAGTAAGGACTGACTCACGGAAACCACCTTCGAAGAAATGGGACCGCACACACTCAGTCATGCAGAAAGCGCAGAAGCACGATTCCCATGGCAGCACACAAGCTGCCACGCCGATTCCCCATCCCAGGGAAAGCGGGAAACCTCCAGCCCTAGGCTGGATAACTGGACTCGCAGTCTAAGGCCAAACACATGGCCCACAAGGGAATCACTTTCCAAAGAAACTCGCGACATGCGAAGGAGACCCCACCACACACACACCGATACACGGTGACTCGATCGAGCGTTAACACGAAAGCCCGGAATACGCGGGGTCACCTAGACCCACCACACCTACGGGCATGCTAATCGAGGTAACACGGCCCTCCCGACACCCTCAAAACATGAACACAGAACTCTCGAGGTGTCTGGGATACTCACGAGACCGCAAGTCGACCACTGGGTCCCAACCGGGTCGACCAGGAACCTACACAACGCGAAACAATCGCAGCAAGCACGAAGAACCACTTCAGTGCAACACAATGCCTGCGGTCTACCCTTGGACCGTCACAAGCTATAACGGTCCAAGCCTCGACCGTCATAGCACTCTATGTTGTGCCCCTTGTGCTTTGATGAATGTGGTGTTTTAATGATAGCAACATGAATGAGTCACCATTTTGTTTTGCTAATAGCTTGACATTGAATCATAACAATCTGAATGCATATAACTGATATATTCTGTGGAGAATGCATGAGAGTGCATAAAGTGTTTTGTGCTTGAATTAAGATCAGTGCATTGCTTCTTCTGTGTGTATATTGCTTCTTCTGTGCATATACTGCATCAGTGCACTTAGATGGGTTGACCCCCCAGATTTCACAAGTCTATACAATCGTCTTTATACATAGCAATATCTGTACATCCGTTTGCTCATATGACTTGCATGTCTATACACTGCATGACGAGCCCAAAAGTCTGTACATCGCAATTGTGTCAAATTCTGTACAGCTGCTTGTTTGCCAAAGTCTATACAGCCTCTGTGTGTTCTATACATTTCGCAAGTCATGCAGCGTCAATGCAGCAAATGTGTCTCATGCATCATGCATAGCTGAGTCTATACATTGCATCATTGTGTTAAGTATATACAGTCACATTGTCTGTTGGCCTGCACGCACACTCAAGTCCACACATCGTGAAGTCTGCACATTGTGTCACCCAATGTCTATACATTGTTCACTCAGTAATTCATTCTGCTTTGTCAAGTCCATACATTGGGCTACTGTGCAAGTCCACACATTGGCCTTCAGGCTTGAAAGTCTATACATCGGGGTGAAGTCCGTACATCCTTCGTTGAAATTCGAAGTCTGTACATTCATCAGTGTTCTTCCAAGTCTGTACATTGGAAGTTTCACCTACGTTGCCCTTCAAGTCTATACATCGGTAGTTTTACCATCGTTTCTCTTGAAGTCTATACACTGATGGCTTTACCGTCGTTTCACTTGAAGTCTATACACTCGACTACCTTGTCTTGATCAAGTCTGTACAGAGCTTCTGTGCTCAAGTCTATACAGTCTTTCACTTGGAAAGTCCATACATCGTGAAGTCTTCACACTGGCCTTTGAATGATGTCTGTACATTGTGCATCTCTTCGTTGAAGTCTGTACAGCCTTCGCTGAGCCTTCCAAGTCTGTATAGTCACTAAGTCTGTACATCCTCTAGGCGCTCACGAAGTCTATACATTGGTTTTCTTTTCAGGTCTGTACAGACTTTGGTTTGTGCAAGTCTATACATCCGATTGTTCAGCTTGTGGCCAAGTCTGTACATTGGCCTTCCTCAAGTATATACATTGCTTTTTCGTTCAAACAAGTCCATACATTGAGCAAGTATACACATTGTGTTTGTCTTGTAAAGTCCATACATTGATGTCTGTACATTGGCTTCAAGAACCTCAAGTCTGTACATCATCAATTGTCTTTGGCAAGTCTACACAATTGAAGTCTATACATTGGCCTTAAGCTGAAGCTTGTACATTCGGTTGGGACCATGTCTATACATTGCCTTTGGGATCTAAAGTCTACACAGTCAGTATCTACATTGCATTGCATGCTTCACTCTAAGTCTATACACTCGTGAGTGTTCCAACAAGTCTATACACTGGATTCGAGCTGAAGTCTATACATCGCTTTAGGCTGGGCAAAGTCTGTACACTGCATCGTCTTAACTTGTTGGAACACTCGTCCGAGGAATCCTCCTCGCCCGCTGAGCAACACAGCTTGCTGTCCAGTGGAATCTACCACTGCAACCGCTGACTAACAGCTTGAAGAAAGGATAAAATGGAAAATGAAAAGATGGAAACACAGCAACTAAAAGCTGAACAATGAAGCACGAAATATAGCTCTCGAAGAGCACTTCTGACTTGGATTTGATCCAAAAGCCAGACAACCCAATCTCTCTCTCTCTCTCAGCTTGAGCTCTCTATTTCTCTCTTTCTCTCTTTCACTTCTTCTTCTTCTCTTCTCTTCTCTTTCTTTTTCTCTGGATCGAAGACCTCTCTGCACTCTGTTTTTTCTTCACAGCTTCTGCTTTTTCTATTTCGATCAGCCTCCTTCAGACAACGGAGTCTTTCTTATATAGCAGCTCGAGCAGGAGCAGCACTGGGCACGTGTGTTCCACATTTCTCGCCCAAGATATTTGGCCACGTGTCAGCTTCCTGTCAGCTCTCGGATCACGTGCCCTTCATTAGCCTAAATCACCTGCAGACAAAGACAAAAGGAATGTATCTACTGTGGACGTGTAAAATTGCACGCCCATACGTCCCAACTAGTCCAGCATCAACAACGACTCCAAATAAAGAAACTACGAGGAAGAGGGGCCATCCGGACTCTCCGAACACACACACATTACCATGAAGTCATCTCCGGAGTCACGACAGTGAAGAGGAATCAACCACCAAGAGTCTTATAATCCATGGGCCTCGAAGAAAATCGAATGGGCCACAACTCGCGCTCTCAACGGACTTTGGACTGCCCATTTAGGCCTTCAGCGGCATGCCCTCAGGCCCCTTCAGCGGCACGCTCTCAAGCCCCTTTAGCGGCGCGCCTTGAAGCCTTCAGCGGTACGCCCTCAAGCCCGTTCAGCGGCACGCCCTGGCAGCCCCTCAGCGGCACACCTTGGCGGCCCTTCAGCGGCACGCCCTTTTGGCCCACTAGAGGCACACTTCTTCAGCTCCTCCAACGACACGCCCAAGTGCCTTCTCCAACAGCACACCTCATTGGCTTCTCCATTACAGTGCGTGGCCGAGCATTGTAGCATGCATGAGCACTGTAGCAGACCGAGCACTATAGCAGAGCCGAGCACTGTAGCAGTGCCAGGCACTGTAGCAAGACTGAGCACTGTAGCAGCCCGAGCTAAAGTTGGAGAAGGCAGTGCTACTGTAGCAACCGCCCTGAAGAGAGCCATATAGCATTGGCCGAGCACTATAGCAGACCAAGCACTGTAGCAGTCCGAGCTAAGTTGGAGAAGGTCATGCTACTGTAGCAACCGAGCCTGAGGAGAGCAATATAGCATGGCCGAGCACTGTAGCAGACCGAGCACTGTAGCAGTTCGAGCTAAAGTTGGAGAAGGCCTTGCTATTGTAGCAAATGAGCCTGAAGAGAGCAATGTAGTATGGCTGAACACTATAGCATGACCGAGTACTATAGCAGGCCGAGCACTGTAGCAGACCTAGCACTATAGCAGACCGAGCACTGTAGCAGTCCGAGCTAAAGTTGGAGAAGGCCATGCTATTGTAGCAACCGAGCCTGAAGAGAGCCATATAGCATGGCCGAGCACTGTAGCAGACCGAGCACTGTAGTAGTCCGAGCTAAGTTGGAGAAGGTCGTGCTACTGTAGCAACCGAGCCTGAGGAGAGCAATATAGCATGGCCGAGCACTATAGCAGACCGAGCATTGTAGCAGTTCGAGCTAAAGTTGGAGAAGGCCATGCTGTTGTAGCAAACGAGCCTGAAGAGAGCAATGTAGCATGGCCGAACACTGTAGCATGACCGAGTACTGTAGCAGTCCGAGCTAAAGTTGGAGAAGGCCATGCTATTGTAGCAACCGAGCCTGAAGAGAGCAATATAGCATGGCCGAGCACTGTAGCATGACCGAGTACTGTAGCAGGCCGAGCACTATAGTAGTCTTCCTGTCTGACAAAAGGATCGCTTGTGACTAGTAGTCTCACCTTTTTGGCCGACAGCTCATTGACTTGCACTGCAAGAAGCCATCTGGTATGATGGAGACTTGGACTTCTAATACAGTGAAGAAATGATTTCACGTCCGTCTGTATAAATGAGGCCTCCTAGAGGGCTGAAGAAAAGCGAGGGAGGACCCCGGTGAAAAGAAGGAAGAGAAGAAGAAGAAGAGAAAAGAGAGAGAGGAAAGGAGAAGCTCCTGCTCCCCCTGGCTGCTCCGTCCACCACCGACTGTGTGCAAAATGGAAGAGAAGAAGAATAAGAGAAAAGAGAGAGGAAGGAGTGGATGCTCCATTCTTTCCCCCACTGTATTTCTATTTTCATTCTCTCCCCCTGCGATGTATTAGCCCAAGTGTTTTTCCCCTTTTATGAGGAATAGAAGAAAGGCTTGCAAGCGTTTTCTATATCTTCTTACAAATATTTCTTCTATGTCTACATTTCTCGCTATTTTACTTTCTTCATGGCTCCCCATTGTCGGCCTCTGAGTACCCTAGCTTCCCTCAGATACATTCACCCGGTGCACCCCCAGCCCGTTATAGAAGCGTCTTCCGTTCGTTGATTCTCCCGGGCATTCCGAAGTTTTGTCAAAGGTGTTGTTGCCCCTGGCACCCACCTCAGATTGTTGGGTCATGCCACTCCTTGTGGGCACGTCCCTTGTTATCCCCTTCCATCTCGGGTCAAGGGAAGATGCTGCCGAATTTTTGTCAGAAATAGCAATAAGTTAAAAGACGAAAAGAAGCAACAAACACACAGACTAAGCAGCAATAAAACATTCTAACCAAGATAAAAAAACTATGCAAGGCTCTAAGATTTGGGCTGAACAAGACTCTAAGAACTGCACTGCTGAACATGACTTGGGATTCAATCTCATGACAGGGAAGTTGAAAGCTTAACCATCGGAGGTTCTTCATCAGAGCTGCGTGAACAAGGCACACTACCCACTCCCTTGAATTCTATTCCACCCAGCGGCACACTGCCCACTCCCCTTTACCCTCTAGCAGTGCATCCCTCAACCCTACGGTGGTGCACCTCTTAACCCTCCAGCGGTACACCTCCCTCAACCTTCCAGCGGCACGCTCTCCTTTACCCTCCAACAATGCACTCCTCTGCCCCTTCCAGCGGTACACCTCCCTCAACCTTCCAACGGCACGCTCAACCTCTGCCCCACCATGCCTCCAATCAGAAGAGGGGAAAACATAACAATAATAATGATGAAAAGAGAGAGGATCTGTGTTACGATAACAATAAAAAGGGAATAAATAATAATGATAATAATAAAATAGTAGATAATAATAATAACAAATTCAACAAAAAGAGAGATAAATAAATGAATGATAATAGTAAAGGAACAAGTAATAATAACAACAAACTCAATAAAAAATAATAAATAGACAAATGGTGATAAAATAAACAAATAATAATAACAAACTCAACAAAAGATAACAGATGAACAAATAATAATGGAACACACAAATAATAATAGACAAATACACCCCAAAATATATATATGTATATAGAAAAAAAAAGAAGAAGAACAATAATAATACCAACAAAAAATAATAATTAATATTTAAGTAATTATAAAATGATGAGACCTGCTCTGCAGCCCCGTTTCTCCTCAAGACCCGGTATAACGGGAACATTAACGCCGCCCCTCCAAGTCGGGTTCGGACCTTGGGAGCCATCCCGATATGGCCGTAATCCGACATTGCTCTGGGCCGATAGTTCATCAAACCGAACTTGTTCCCATTGGGATTCGTTTCCGCTCTTTCATTGAAATTGCCGTAAACTCGGCATACATTTGCACGGGTTTATTTCCGCTTACGGCGTACCTTCAATACGGACCTTTGTCCGAATATAAAGTGGTCTGTGAGTGACCGACAAAATCAGAATAGAACGAGATGGCTCTCATCATCCCTGGACCCTTTGCATGGGAATATCAATAAGGCCTTCGTGGGCCACGCTTAGACCTCGGGTCCGTCCGATTATGGTCATCGTCTGATTCATATCCTCGCCCTACAACCCGCTCCCTTTGAACACGTTTTTGATTTTGGAGTTTAGTCCAGGGACTCTTCCCCGTTGCCCTCCGGCACCGGAAATATTAATGATGCCCGTGCAAGTCTCGTTCGGACCGCGGGAGGCGCCCCCGGTATGGTCCTGACCTGATCTTGCACCGGGCTGATAAATTCACCAGTTTCCTACTACACTAACCGAGATTTAACCAAATGTCTTCAGTTCCTCGGAATAATAAACTTGTCATACCCCGACATACATATGTTCCAGGTCCTCCCGCGATGATCACGATATTTTCAAGCCGGACACCCGTCCGAATATTAAACGGTCTCCTGAATGACCGATACGTTTCGAACGTTCGCTTCCCAAGACATAGGGCTTTCCAGATGATTCAAGGGATATTCTCCCGTTGCCCCTTGGCACCGAAAATATTAATGACGCTCATGCGAGCCAGACTTCGATCGCGGGGGGCCCACCGCAGTATGGTCACAGCTTGATCTTGCACTAGGCCAATAGATTTACTGGTTTCTGACCGCTCTAACCGAGGTTTAGCCGAACGTTTTCCGCTCTTCTGAACAATAAATTTGCCGTACCCCGGCATACATATGCTCCGGTTTTCCAGCGATGATCGCGCTTTTCTCGAGCCGGACATTCGTCCGAGCATTAAATGGTCAGTACACGACCAACATGACCGCGAATGGTTTTCTTCTCTCCCTCGCGTGAGGATTTCAGTACCTCGTAATAGACCTTCTATGCAATTAATTTCTTGGCCATGAGGCCCTGAATCTCAGTGATTAATCAAGAGTGTGCCCTCGTATGGGGGATGTAAATGATGCCGTGACCTTTATGGCGCGGCGGGTTTTTATCCCGACACGAACCACACAATCGTCTGACCGAGTCAGATCGAGCGCACCATTGGCTCTTCAGAGCGCGAACAAATTGTCACTTTGTGACTGGCACGCCCACGCACTTAATAGACGAACCACCTGAACAAGCAAATTTTAGTGCGTCCACAAGTCTGGCACGCCCGGTGGGACATAAACCACCCTTCATCTCTTCGCCGGGATTTAGGGCCTCATGGCCTCCTAATTAACGATGTTGCCTGCTTTGATGAATGGCAGGTGCTGTCTTCGCCAGTCCTATGGGGAGAAAAGCCAAACTCGGTGCAGTAGCCTTCGTGGCCTCGAGGACGCTGCTTCGAAGCATATGTAGCTTCCAAGAATCATGGGGGCTGTTATAAAAAAAAGGGGAGAAGAGAAAGAGAAGAGAAGGGAGGGGAAATCAAACCCCCCTTTTCCTCAAAAAGAAAGAGAAGAAAAGAAGAAAAGAAGAGAAGAAGAAGAGAAGAAGAGAAGAAAAGAAGAAAAAGAGAAAAGAAAGAAGCAAAAAAAGAGAGAGAAAGAATTGGCAAGAGAGGGTTGTACGGCCACGTCCGTCGAGACCCGTGCTGAACAAAGATTACCATTGTGGGGTTGATGCGGTGGAGCGAACCACTCATCCCCTCCCTGAGGGGGTGAGCGCTCTCCTGCACCTCCACTATTGTCAATCATACAAGAAGAAGAGAAGAAGAAAAAAAGAAAAAAAAAGGAGAAATAAAAGAAATAAAAAAAAAGAGAAGAAGAAAAAGCTGGCAAGCATTGTCGACCAAAAGAGCAAGAAGAAACTCGGGATCCTGCCTGACTCTAGGAGGACCCAAGTCCGCGATGCAATGACCCGGCCTGTTCCTCCTTCCTGTTGCCTCTACCCGGCACAAAACGGCCCCCCCGAGTGGTTGTTAAAAGACCCAGCGAGCCATAATTGTAGCTTGGTGAATAGCTGCCCGCTGAGGGGAATGCTTTATAGCAATGAGGCCAAGCACGGCCACCACTCCCGAAGAGAGAGCATGCACATACCCCGCCATGGGGGATAAGAAGAAGATATATACCCTGCTACGGGGGCATAGGAGGCAAAAAAAATACACCCCATTCCCAGGGGCACATGAAGAGAATCCGCCCCGACTGGTGGGCACACAAAGTAAAAGCTACACCCCGGCTTTGGGGCATTTGACGGAGAATCCGCCCTGACCTGGGGACATAAGAAGAAATAGAATTTCACCCTGGCTTAGGGGCATTTGAAGAAGAAATACACCCCGATATGGGGGCACATGAAGCAAAAGACATACCCCGTCATGGGGGCATAAGAAGAAAAGAATCCACCCCGGCCTGGGGACACAGAAAAAGAGAAACTCAACCTGGCTCAGGGGCATATGAGGAAGAAACGTACCCCGGCCTGGAGGCATAAGAAACAAAGCACACCCCATGCTAGGGGCGTATGGAGAGGAATGCACCTCACCCTGAGGGGCGCAAAAAGCATAAGAACACACCCTAGCTTAGGGGCGTTTGAAGAAGAAACATACCCCCCAGGGGACATAGAAGTCATGAAGAATATGCCCCGGCTTAAGGGCATTTGAAGAAGTCACATCCCGCCTCGGGAGCATAAGAAGCAGCAAGAATACACTCCGGCTTAGGGTATTTGAAGAAGAAATATACCCCGCCTGGGGGCATAGAAGTCGTAAATAACACGCCTCGGCTCAGGGGCATTTGAAGAAGCTACATCCTGCCTTGGGAGTATAAGAAGAAAAGAGTCCATCCCATCTTAGGGGTATTTGAAGAAGAAACACACCCCGCTATGGGGGCATAGAAGCCATAAAGAATATGCCCCGGCTTAGGGGTATTTGAAGAAGAAGGATACCCCGCCTTGGGGGACATTGCAAGCAGCGATACACCCTGCTTGGGTGCATAAGATGCAAACCACACCCCATCTTAGGGGTATTTGAAGAAGAAACACACCCCTCTATGGGGGCATCGAAGCCGTAAAGAATACGCCCCGGCTTAGGGGTATTTGAAGAAGAAGGATACCCCGCCTCGGGGGACATTGCAAGCAGCGATATACCCTGCTTGGGTGCATAAGAAGCAAACCACACCCTACTCCTGGGGACACATAAAGAGAGTACACCCCGCCATGGGGGCACATGAGAAGAATCCACCCCGACTCGGGGGTACATGAAGCAACAAAGAATACACCTCGCCTTAGGGGAGTCTGAAGAAGAAGCATACACCCCGGTCTGAAGAAGAACCATACACCCCACCAACGGGGGCACAGGAGCCATCAAGAATACACCCCACTTTGGGGGCACAAGAAGCAAACATTCCCCAGCGTGTCGAGGTAGAAGAAGAAGAATTTCCCCCCCTCGGGGGGGCAAAAAAAAAGAGAGCAAAGATACACCCGGTGCCCGGGGCACATGAAGAGAAAGACACCTCCCTTTGGGGGCATAACAACCAACAAAGATACACCCCGACTGAGGGGCACATGGAGAGAAATACACCCCTACTCTAGGGGCATATGAGACAAAACTATACCCCGATTTAGGGGCATTTGAAGTAAAGACTTCACCCCGCCTTAAAGGGGGTGGGCATAAGAAGCGAAAGATATACCCCACCCCGGGGGCACAAGAAGAAAACACACCCCACCTTGGGGGCGTATGAAGCCAAGAGATATACCCCGCCACGAGGCAGCAGAGGCAAAATGCATTCCTCCGGGGGCACGTAAAGCAACATACCCCTCGCCTTGGCAGCATATGAGGCCAAGAAGCTACATCCCGGCTCGGGAGCATAAGAAACAAAAGATATACCCCATGTCTGGGGCATATGAAGCCAAGAAACATACCCCCGTCCCAGAGGTATTTAAATAAGAAGCATACCTCGCCTTGAGGGCCTAGATGCTATAAAGAACATGCCCCAACTCAGGGGCATATGAAGAGAAGTCCACCCCGGCCTAGGGGTATTTGAAGAAGAAGCATACCCCGCCAGGGGACATAGAAGCCATAAAGAATACACTCCGGTTTAGGGGTACTTCAAGAAGCTACATCCCGCCTTGGGAGCATGAGAAGAAAAGAGAATCCACCCCGGCTTAGGGACCTTTGAAGGAGCATATCCCAGGCTCGGAGTCCATGAAGCAACATGCACCCCCCGGGGGGGACATCTGAAACAGAACAAATAACATCCCCCGGCTTAGGGAAGCATATAAAGAGAGGAATACACCCTGATATGGGGGCACGTAAACAAAGAAGAAGAATTCACCCCGCCTCGGGTGCATAAAAAGCAAGAACTACACCCCGCATCAAAAGCGGCAATACACTCCACTCTGGGGGCACTAGAAGTGGAATACACCCCGTGCCGGGGACATATATAAAAAAAAAGGAAAAAAGAGAAGGATACCTCACTCTGGGGCATCAGAAGCAGCAATACGCCCCACCTTGGGGGCATCAGAAGCAGCAATACACCCCACCTTGGGAGCACAAGAAGCAAACATTCCCCCCGGTGTGTCTGGGAAGAAGAAAAGAATTCACCCCGACCTGGGAGCACATGAAGAAAGAATATACCCCGACCTAGGGGCGTCAGAAGAAGAAACATACGCCCCGATCCAGGGACAAGAGAAGCAAGAGAATACGCCCTGCGAAAAGGGTATGAGAAACATGAAGAATGTACCCCAGCCTAGGGGCATAGAAAGAGATACACTCTGCCCTTGGCGCATAAGAAGCAGAAGCACCTACCCCAGCCTGGGGGCACAAAAATACACTCCGCCCTTGGCGCATAAGAAGCAGAAGCATCTACCCCGACCCGGGTCACAGAAACAAAGAGACATACATCCCGATCTAGGAGCATAAGAAGAAAGATATACTCCACCCAAGCGGCATTTGAAGAAACAACATACCCCGCCAGGGGGCACAGAAACCGTAAAGAGATACACCCCCGCCTCAAGGGGGCGTAAGAAGCAAAAGATACACCCCGGCCTCAGGGGGGCATAAGAAGCAAAAGATAGACCCCCGTCCCGGGGGCATTTGAAGAGAGCTACGCCCCGTACCAGGGGCATATGAAGAAGAAACATACCCCGCCTGGGGGCATAGAAGCCGTGAAGAGTATACCCCGGCTTGGGGGCATTTGAAGAGAGCTACACCCCGTACCAGGGGTATATGAAGAAGAAACATACCTCGCCTCGAGGGTCTAGAAGCCATAAAGAACATGCCCCGGCTCAGGGGCATATGAAGAGAAGTCCACCCTGACTTGGGGGTATATGAAGAAGAAACATACCCCACCTGGGGGCATAGAAGCCGCGAAGAGTATACCCCACCATGGGGGCCTTTGAAGAGAGCTACACCCCGCCTTGGGGGGCTGGGGACATAGAAGCCATAAAAAAATACACCCCGCCTAGGGGGCACAGAAGCGAAGAGGCAAAACACACCCCTCAGGGGGGCACATACCAAATAAAGTTACATCCCAACCAGGGGGCACATTAAGAGAAATACACTCCAACGCGGAAGCAGTAATGAGAAAAGAAGAGCAGAATAAAGAAAAGACACATGACGCAGACGTGATCTTCAAGCCCGTCTCATCACACAAAAGAAGAGAAGAAAAGAAAGAATACACAGGAGGCAGACGTGGTCCTCGAGCCCGTCTCACCACACAAAAGAAGAGAAGGAAAGAAAGAGTACACATGAGGCGAACACGGTCCTTGAACCCGCCTCTCCACAAAAAAGAAGAGAAGAAGAGAGAAAGGAATGATCACGAGGCAAGCATGGTCCTTGCACCTGCCTCTCCATAAAAAAAAAAAAAGAAGAGAAGAAAAGGGGAAAAGATACACGAGGCGAACATGGTCTTTGCACCTGCCTCTCCATAAAAGAAGAAGAGAAGAAGAGAAAGAAGAGTCATGGGGCGAACATGGTCTTTGCATCTGCCTCTCCGCAAAAAAAAGAAGAGAGTCACGAGGAAGACGCGGTCTTTGCACCCGCCTCTCCACATGAAAGAAGAAGAGAAGAAGAGAAAGAAGAGTCGTGAGGCAAACATGGTCTTTGCACCTGCCTCTCTACAAAAGAGGAAGAGAAGAGAAAAAAGAGACATGAGGCGAACATGGTCTTTGCACCGGCCTCTTTATAAAAGAAGAAGAGAAGAAGAGAAAGAACAGTCACAGGGCGAACATGGTCTCTGCACCTGCCTCTCTACAAAAGAAGAAGAGAAGAGAAAAAAAGAGACATGAGGCAAACATGGTCTTTGCGCCTGCCTCTCCACAAATAAAGAAGAGAAAAAAAAAGAGACACGAGGCAGACATGGTCTTCGAACCCGTCGCCTCACACAAAAGAAGAAGAAGAAGAAAGAGACATGAGACAGACGTGGTCTTCGAACCCGCCGATTCACGAATCCTTCTCCTCGGCTCTCGTACCCTACTACCCGACGCCCTTCGGCTCAGCCGTGTCGGCCAAGGCCCACTATCAGGATTGATCCACCCGTCCCACCGCACTCTCCAATATCTTTTCGGCTCTTGCAGCCCG
Organism: Amorphophallus konjac; assembly: GCA_022559845.1. NCBI lineage: Eukaryota > Viridiplantae > Streptophyta > Magnoliopsida > Alismatales > Araceae > Amorphophallus > Amorphophallus konjac. The sequence continues at coordinate 175,059,316 of CM040126.1, read as the reverse complement.
CTTCCCAATATCTTTAGCTCTTGCAGCATGCTTCTCAGAATTCGGCCTTTACGGCCTGCTTCCCAGAATTCGGCCTTCACGGCTCGCTTCCCATAATTGCGGCTCCTACAGCCCGCTCCCCAATTCTGGCTCTTGTAGCCTACTCCCCCGATTTGGCTTCCGTAGCCTGCTTTCCACAATTTTGGCTCTTGCAGCTCGCTTCCTAATATCTTTGGCTCTCGCAGCCGGCTTACCTTTGGCCCTCGTGGCTTGCTTCCCAACCTTGGCTCTTGCAGCCTGCTTCACTTTGGCTTTTATAGCCTACTTCCCAATTCTGGCTCTCGTAGCCTGCTTCCCCTTGGCTTTTATGGCCTGCTCGCCAACTCTGGCTCTCGTAGCCTGCTTCCCTTTGGCCTTCGTGGCCTGCTTCCCAAGTCCGGCTCTCGTAGCCTGCTTCCCAGGATTCGGCCTTCGCAGCCCGCTTCCCATAACTTCGGCTCTTGCAGCCCGCTTCCCAATTTCGGCCCTTATGGCCCGCTCCCCTAATGTCCCTTGGGTTCTATAGCCTGCTTCCCTAATACCCTTTCAGCCATTCGTGGTCTGCTTCTCTAATACCTTTACTACCACTACACTTATACGTAACAACAATATTTTCTTATGCAAAAATAAACACAAAACAAAACAAAACAAAACAACAAAATAGACACACAAAAGAGGGGTAAAACAAAAAAAGAGAATGCATGATTGCCCTGCTTGCATAATATAGAATAATACACTTCCTTGAAATTTTTTAGGACTGTGTTTCCTTGCTAAATAATATCGCCCCGATTCCGGATGCACGCGCGTCACGGCGTACGCTCGAAGGGAACCCAATTATGGCGAGTGCACACGTCAAGGGGAAGAGTCATGGCTGAATCGCTAAGCCCAACTCACAAAATAAACCTGAGGCAACGCTCCCACACTTAGCACTTAATGTGTTCAATAGCCTCAATCCCTATTTATTCTTTATCCACCTCTCCCCTATACTCAGGAACTCACATTCTACTGGAGAGAGCATTTGCAAACTTCTTTTGGGGCTCTTCCACAATTGGGAACAAAAGACATTGGAGATCATGGGCTACTATTTGCAGACCTACCTCACAGGGAGGCCTCGGAATTATGTCGCTTAGGCAAATGGAAGTAGCCTTAGGAGTCAAGATGCTTTGGCAGGCTTTGCATACAAACTCCTTGTGGGCCTCTTTCTTCAGAGCAAAGTACATTGGGCAGAAACATTTGAGAGATGTGCACTTTAATAGTATGAATGGCCTTGCTAGACGAAGCTGGACAAAGGCTAAATCTTTGGTCCTCAAATTTCAAAAGGTCATCATTGGGGATGGAATGCTCACTAATTTCTGGTATGATCATTGGATTGGAACCCAATGCTTGGCTGACTTTGTTCTTGCAAACAGCATTCCTAATCCTCGTATCACTGTCAAACACTTCTTGCGGCATCCATCAAGTGAGGAAAAGGATCTTCTTGACAGGTTTCTGCCTGTATCTGTCAAAACAGCTGTCCTCAACACAAACCTTTCTCTAGATGTTGATTTTCATGCTTGGAGTCTATCAGCCTCAGGAGCCTGTTCAGTAGCTTCTACCTATCAGATTCTTTCTGAAACTGTTTCAAGTCAGCTAGCTGTGTATTGGGAAAGGATGTGATCTCAATGGTTACCAACGAAAATCTCTGTCCATTTGTGGAAAATCCTTCACAACAGCTTGCCTGTGGATTCCAACATTCAGCGACTAGGTGTGCATCTTTGCTCTGCTTGCTCCTGCTGTCAGGTCCCCCACGGTGAAACCATGAATCATCTATTTTTACACAGTGATTTAGCCTCGCACATATGGTCTTTCTTCACTTCTGATGGTCTACTTTTGGAAGGGAATTCCATTACTGCTCTCATCTCCAATGCTGCCAACACTATCCAACCGAAATCAGCTTATGGTCACTTAATCCTAGCAGTCATAGGATATGGCTGCTGGAATATTTGGAGGGCTCAGAATTCAGTGAGGTATGAAGATACAACACTGCATAAAATAAGGATACTTCACCAAATCCTCAGTCAAGTGAAAACCGCATGTGTAAATGCTAATCTCAAGGAAGCTGACCTTTGCAAATGAAAAATCCTAGATACCTTGGGTATCCCTGCTCACCCCTACAATGGTGCACAGCTGAAAATAGTAAAATGGATTTGCCCCCCGTGGCCTTTTCTCAAACTAAACTCGGATGGTGCCTGCAAACCAAATGGCATTTCAGGAGGTGGAGGTGTTATTAGAGACTACAGTGGAAATGTTCTGCTACCCTACTCCCATTACTATGGCCAGACAAACAGTCTTGTAGCAGAAACAAGAGCTTTGCTTGATGGAATCCACTATCTCCGTACTATCTCTTACTAGCCAGCGCTCTTTGAGTGTGACTCACAAGTTCTTGTTCGGGTTATTAAAAAGGATTACCAATTCCCTTGGTCTATTCTATCCTATGTCAGAGTGATTTGGAGAACTACCTCACAGCATGATAAGTTTGATCATATCTACAGAGAAGGAAACAAAGTAGCGTATTCATTGGCCTCTTTAGCTTGCTCATCAAAATGTAATGTCTTCTTTCACAACAGTGAGCTACCCTCATTTATAAAGGGTGAGGCTCGTTTGGATAAGCTGGGTCTTCCCAGCATCAGATTGATGTAACCCTAATTTTTATCCACTAGTAATAAAATTCACCTCCTAGGAGTCTGTTGGCCCCCACCAGACCCTAGGTAGGGCTTTTTTGGATTAAAAAAAATGTGTTCAATAGCTTTCAACTATAGGGATTGCCCGAATTCCTTCTTAGCACTCTATGGAGACTTGAATTCCTGCACTCGCGTGAAAGGTAATCGTGAGGAAAAAGCTGCTGGAGAGGGGGATTTCCGCAGCCCACCACAAAGGCAGCCCAACAAGACCTACAAGGTCCAACCGGGCGAGCCCACCCAAGTGATAGCCCACAGGGCCCACTTCAGGAGAAAAGCCCAATAAACAAAGACTCGAGGAACCAACTCTCCCCGGCGGCCTTCTAGGCTCGGAGGGCCCGAGACAACGGTCAGGTCGCATGGAAGGTCCGGTCTAAAGCCCACTCTCCAACCGAGAGAAAGAGGCTCCAGCCGACCTATCCGACCCCACCTTCGCCGGGCCATGCCTATCGCTCGGACACGAGCCAGCATCCCCGTAGCTCGGTGAGACCGCTTGATTATCTGCAGGTGCGGCCGTTCAGAGTCCTCCGCCAGCGGGAGAGTCATGGGAGCTGCCGAACTCCAAGGGGATAACGCCTCCACGATCCGGCCATGAAAGCCCCCGCTGAAGACGTAACTCCCGCCGGGAAGCCCTCAGCTCACCGGACTCTTAAAAGGCGATGCACTATTTAAGCCAGGGATACCCTCCGGAAGATGGTAAGATGAACTAGCCATTCACATACCCTAAGCTCCTGAGCACGATTCGCTTCACCCTTGGTGGAGAGGATTCTCGCGCATCAGCTCTCTCCTCCCCCCATTATCGCTTCCACCATCGCTCTACTGACTTAGCCATCGGAGGGTTTTCCCCCAGGGAGATCCCCTGGGCCCTCTGATACGTTTCCCTTCTCTTGCAGAAACATCTTCTGGTGATCTACAGCCCGCTCAGGACACAGGGCGAGATTCCGCCTCTTCATCTGGCGCCGTCTGTGGGAAACGCACGAAGAGTCAAGATGGTGAGAAAAAGCTCAGGGAGGAGATCCGCCGGCGGGGCAGGTAAGGCTGCGGCAGCGGCGGGAGGCGTCCTCCCTAGGGTCTCGCAGAGCCCCCCCTCCAACGCCAGCGTCCCCACTAACGGACCACCACCCCCCCCGGTGGAGACAGGGGCACCCCTCGACGGTGGCGCCAACGCCTTCCAAGCCCTCAACGAGAAGATGGACGTCCTCGTGGAGCTCATGAGGGCCCAGGCGGCCCGGGACGCGAGGTCCCGCCCCCCGTCAGGAAGTCCCCCTCGAAGGAGTGCAACGCAGCACACTGCCGGAGGCCGCTTCACCCTCCGCGGCCGACAGCTCCTCCGCAACGACGTCAGAGGACCCTCGCAAGCTCCGCCTGTGGAGCAAGAGGCTTCCTCTACGCCGAGGAGAGGGAAGCAGGGGGCGACGCCGCCGCGCCCGGGCACCAGTGCTCCAGGAGATCGCCACGACGCCCCCCCCAGCCCCACGGCGCGGCCACAGCCGGAACTGTCCCTCCGGCTACGAGATTTTGAAAGACGGTTCGCAGAGCAAGAGCGCGCTCTCCGCGCCCTGCAGAAGACCTCTTTCCCGGAGGACGAGGAGAAATCCCCTTTCTCCGAGTACATCTTGAAGGCAGAGGTCTCTCCTAGAGCCTCCATCCCAACCTTCAAGCTCTACGACGGCCAGGGCGACCCAGCCGACCACTACGACAGCTTCGACGCCCTGGTGAGCCTGCATGGAACGCCGGATCCCATCAAATGCCGAGCCTTCGCGGCCACCCTAGTCCAGGGCGCTCAGGCATGGTTCCGAGCCCTCGCCCCGGGGTCCATCCGAGACTTCAGGCAATTCGGGCGAATTTTCAAGGAGAGCTTCGCCGGTAGCGCCCCCCCAAGGTCAGTAGCGGGGCTCCTGGCTCTCAAACAGGCGCAAGGGGAGAGGCTCCGGACTTACGTCCACCGATTTAAATCGGAAGCCCTTAGGATCCCCCGCCTGGACGTGGCCTCAGCCACAACCGCACTGACCGGGGGCACCCGGGACGAGAATCTCCGCCGCGAGCTTGTCCTCCACCCTCCCTCGACCCTTGCCGAGCTAGTGACTCTGGCACTGCGCCACGCCGAGTGCGAAGAAGTACTCAGCGCCTGCCGAGACACAACCGGCTCGGGTCGGGAGGGGGACAAAAAGCGGACCTCTGAGCCAAATCCTGGCTCGAGTAAGAAGCGCGATCGAGAAGGAGAGAGCAAGAGAAAGTACGAGCGGTATACCCCCTTGACCGCACCAGTCTACGAGATCTACGAAGACATCAAAGACTCGGGACTTCTCCGCCAGCCCGAGCCGATGAGGTCGAAGAACCGCAAGCGGGACAGGCATTGCCTGTTCCACGGCAACCACGGGCACCACACCGGAGATTGCCATCAGCTCCAAGACGAGATCGAGCGCCTCATCCGTCTGGGGCATCTAGCCTGGTTCACAACCGGGCACAAAGAAGACCGAGACGCCGCAGAGGAGATCGACAACGCCCCCCGAGGGGTCCACATCAACGTCATCTCCGGAGGAGCGGCATCGGGAGGCGACACCAGTCGAGGAAGGAAACGTCATGCCGAGCGGGCCAGCCGAGCCTTAGAGCCCCCCAAAGGCCCGCCAATGAAGCCCCAGGTCATAGTCTTCTCCGACCGAGACCTGGAAGGGCTGAGCACCCCGCATGACGATGCCCTCGTTATCTCGGCCATGATAAATCACTGCAATGTAGACAGGATTTTGGTTGATAATGGGAGCGCCCCCGATGTATTATCTTATGACTGTTTTCTCAAGATGGGGGAAGACCCATCCAAGCTCCGCCCGATGCGAACACCCCTGTGCGGGTTTAATGGCCTGGCCACCTACCCCGAGGGAGCCCTAAGCCTGCCGGTCACTATCGGCACCCCACCCAAAACCGTTACGGTCATAGTGGACTTCATAGTGATTAAAGGTATGATAGCGTACAACGCCATTTTCGGCCAAAAAATTCTCAGCCGAATAAAGGCCGTACCATCTACCTATCACCAAAAAATGAAGTTTCCCACCAAAAATGGGTTGGGGGAAGTCCGAGGTAACCAGGCCACGGCTAGAAGGTGCTACAATATCTCGGTGGAAGCCTCCAGGCCGGACGGGAAGGATAAGGGCCCCAGGGGAGTCGAAGGAAAAACCGTGACCGCCGAGCCCGGTGGCGAATTATTAACGGTATTCCTGAACGACGACCCGGCCCTTGGAGTGAGGATCGGTTCCGACCTACCACCGAAGGAACAGCAGCAATACAAGGAGTTTCTTTCTGGGTACGTCCGGGTCTTCGCTTGGTCCGACGATCAACTCCCTGGTATACCAGAGGAAACTGTGATGCACAATCTTAACCTCGATGCCACCGTGAGACCCGTACAGCAGCGGAGGAGGAAGCATGCGCCCGAGAAACATGCGATCATCAAGGCGCAGGTCACCAAGGGACAAGAGACTGGTCTTTTCACACCGGTCCTATACCCAACGTGGCTAGCCAACGTCGTCCTGGTGCCGAAAACCACCGGCAAGTGGCGAATGTGCGTAGACTTCACCGATCTGAACAAGGCCACCCCCAAGGACTGCTATCCGCTACCGAGCATCGACCAACTGGTTGACTCAACCTCGGGCAACGAGATACTCAGTTTCCTGGATGCCTATTCGGGTTATCATCAGATCCGAATGAACCCTGAAGATGTCGAGAAGACCGCCTTCATCACCGACTACGGCGTGTACTGCTACACCCGGATGCCTTTCGGATTGAAGAATGCTAGAGCCACATACCAGCGACTGGTCAACCATATGTTCGAGGGACAGTTAGGTCGGAACGTCGAAGCCTACATCGACGACATGCTCGTCAAGACCCCGAGGGCTCACGATCACCTCACCGACCTGACCGAGACTTTCGGCACCCTCATGAAGTACAGCATGAAGCTCAACCCTGTCAAGTGTGCCTTTGGAGTAAGATCCGGGAAGTTCCTGGGTTTCCTGGTCACTCAGCGGGGATCGAAGCAAACCCTGACAAGGTCCAGGCCATCCTGGACATGCGCCCGCCCACGTGCATTAAAGACGTCCAGCGTCTGACGGGGCGTGTCGCCGCTCTCAGTCGTTTCCTGTCCCATGTGGCCGAACGATGCTTGCCCTTCTTCAAGCTAATGAGGGGGCCTAAAATAGCGTCTACTACGTTCGCATGGAACGGGGAATGCCAGACAGCGTTCGCCGAGCTCAAAGAGCTCCTAGCTTCACCCCCGGTGCTTTCCAAGCCCGTTGCGAGCGAGGTTTTGCTGCTCTATCTCTCGGCGACGCCATCAACGGTCAGCTCGGTCCTAGTCAGAAATGACTCGGGAGTCGAGAGGCCGGTCTACTACACCAGCAAGGTGCTTGGCGAGGCCGAACAGAGGTACCCCGCAACCGAGAAACTCGTGCTAGCGTTGGTTACCTCCGCAAAGCACCGCCGACCCTACTTCCAGGGGCATCCCATCATTGTGCTAACCGGCGAGCCACTGAAGAAGATTCTGGCCCACCCCGAGGCCTCGGGGCGACTTGTCAAATGGGCCATCATGCTCGGGGCATACGACATCTCGTATCGGCCACGATCAGCTATCAAGGGGCAAGCGCTCGCCGACTTCATCGCCGAGAGCACCGTTCCGGTCGAGGACAGGCCTCCGACAGCAACCGGGCCAACCTGGGAACTGTTCGTCGATGGATCGTCCAACTCGGTCGGCAGCGGCGCAGGGATCCTCCTAAGGTCCCCCGAAGGAATAGAGTTGCAGTACGCCCTAAAGTTCAACTTTCCGGCGTCCAACAATGCTTCCGAGTACGAGGCCCTTATCTCGGGGGCCCGCATGGCCCGACGGTTGGGGGCTGAGCGAGTCAGGATCCACACCGACTCCCAGCTGGTCGCAAGCCAGGTCAGTGGCGAGTACGAAGCTCGGGAGGCACCTATGATCAAATACCTCCAGTTGGTCCGGAGCCTGGCCCAGCAGTTCGAGGAGCTCGAGGTAGTCCGAATAGCTCGGGAGCAAAACTCTCGGGCGGACGCCCTCTCCCGACTGGCCTCCTCCCTAGACCCGGAAGGTACACGATCGGTCCTCCTAGAAGAGCTAGAGCGCCCGAGCATAGACTCGGAGCTCCTCGCCATTGACTCGGCCACTCCCGACGACTGGCGCTCCCCCTACCCATCCTGGCTACGAGACTCCCAGGAACCCTCCGACTCTCGAGAAGCCCGCCGGATGAAGTACCAAGCTCGGCGCTTCGTCATCCTCGACAACGCCCTCTACCGAAGATCGTTCTCCGGGCCCCTTCTGAAATGCCTCGGCCCCGACGAAGCGAGCCAAGCTATTGAGGAGATTCATCGAGGCCTGTGCGGAGCACATTCAGGAGGTCAGTCGCTGGCCATAATCCTGCTAAGGCAAGGATACTGGTGGCCGACCCTCCAGCGCGACTGCACGACTTATGTACAACATTGCGACCGTTGCCAGCGGTTCGACCATTTGGTCCACCAGCCGGCCACGGAACTTGTCACCCTTACCGAGCCCTACCCTTTCGCTCGGTGGGGGATCAGCATCCTTGGGCCATTCCCAACGGCTCAATCCCAGAAGAAGTTCATCATCGTCGCCATCGACTACTTCACCAAGTGGATCGAGGCTGAAGCAACAGCGAGGATCACCGAGACAGTCGTCTGGGGTTTCGTATGGAAATCGATCATTTGTCGCTTCGGCATCCCCCGAGTGATAGTGAGCGATAACGGGCGGCAATTCGACTCTCGATACTTCCAAGATAGATGTGCCGACCTAAATATCCCCAACCACTTCACTTCGGTCGCCCACCCTCAGGCCAACGGGCTGGTGAAAATGCCAACAAGACCATCTTGAAGGGCATAAAAACCAGACTCGGCAAGGCTAAGGGTAGCTGGCTCGAGGAACTACCTAGCGTACTATGGTCGCACCGAACGACCCCCAGAACGGCAACCGGTGAGACCCCTTTTCAACTGGTATATGGCACCGAAGCCGTCGTTCCATTGGAAATCGCCAATCCGTCTCTCCGAGTGATCAGCTTTTTGCCCGAGGCAAACGAGCAGAAGCTGCTCGAGAACCTTGACCTGGCAGACGAACTCCGAGAGATCGCGAACGTCCGAGCTATGGAGTACCAGCGCCGCCTCACTCGGTACTACAACGCCAGGGTCCGAGGCAGACAATTCCGACCAGGGGACTTCGTCCTCAGGAAGGCAGAAGCCTCTCGACCACTAGAGGCCGCGGGCAAGCTATCCCCCAGTTGGGAAGGCCCCTACCGAGTGATCGAGACGCTCGGGAAAGGTGCGTACAGGTTAGCCACAATGGAAGGGGAACCCATTCCCCGGACATGGAACGCAACCACACTACGCAGATTTTATTTCTGAATACTGTATCAGCAAATTGGGTAAAATAAACCCCCTTATCTTTCGCATTCAGTCAAGATAACTGTTGGTACATCAGAAAGGCAACTGCCAATACATTACATAACAAAAAGCGAAAATCCATCTGGCACCGCAGCAAACGGCCATCGCCCGGTCGACCCGGTCTTGACCTTCTCGCATCCAGCCACTGACTCTGCCTCGCGTAGAAACTGGCTCGGACAAGAGATGGTCGACCCAGTTGGCTCGGGCGGTCCGTGACAAAGGTGACAGAGGGACGGCAAGGAGAAGGCCACCTTTCATGCAAGGAAGGCTACCTTCCAAGTTGGCAACAACCTGGAAAAAGGGCACGCCGCGACGGTCCCCTTTCTTCCAAACTGCCAACTCTTTGGAGGCGAACAGAAAGCAAGCAGCCCCCGAAGAGTGAAAGAAATGAAGAACAAAAGAGAGAGAAAGAGGCTGCGGACAGGGATAAGGAAGGGACTGGAGCCGCCTCCTCCCCTCCCACGGAGGGGAATGGCAGCCGGCATCCCTAACTCCCCCATCCACCCTCCATCTCGGCGTCCGCCCGGAAGCCTCGCCGGAGCCAAGAGGAGGCAAACGGCGTGCCCCCGCACGTCGAAGCCCTCTCCCGATCCACGCGGCGACCGTCAGACCCGTCTCATGCACGCGCGGCGACCGTGGGACCCGACCGATATTCCAGGACAGCTGGAACCGGCCGCTCCCCGTCGTCTGCAACATCACCTTCTGAAGGGTCCTCCATGCTCCGATCGCGGCGGTGCAACGCAAAGCGAAGACGAGAGAATAAGAGCAGACCGCCGACGGAAGTCCTAAGTGTTAAGAGAGAAGGAGCACCCTTCGGTCCTTTTTATAGGCCAAGGGAGGCCACGCGCCTTAAATGACTCCCCCCTCGAAAACACGCTACAGGACCTCCCTGGGGAGGTCACCTCAAAATCCTCGCCCCCCGCCCTAGCGGGATTCGCGAAGCACCTTGACTTTCAAAGCATGGTAATACGGAAGGACGCCCGCCAGAAGTCTCCCGAATCGACGTGCGAAAACGGCGCAAAAAATATCGGTACTTTCCAACTGCCCCGATACGCCAACCAAATCACAGCAAAGATAGCGATCAAATAAAGTAAGTTATTTATTACCTCCCATAAAAGCCTCTTACAACAAGGAAGATGAACAAAGAGGAAGGGGCAAAATAAAACAAAATACATCAGGCCTCGGGCCCACTTTGAAGCTCGGGAACCGCAGTAGGGGACGCGTCACCCCCGGTACCCTCGGTGATGGCCGGCCCGGACACTGACCTCGCCTGTGCGAGAACTGTCCCGGTCGCGAGCCCTCCCGAGGCTTCCGGAGCTAGTGACCCCGCAGGGGACGACTCCTCCGGTGCTTCCCCGGCCGAAGATGAGGAGCTGGAATCTGACTCGTCCGAGTCATAACGCTGGCTATAAGGAAAATCACCTCCGGCCAGGTGCTTATTAGCATAGTTCATCGCCCGGCGATAGCCCTGCCTGAACCCCTTTCGAGCACCCCGGCGGAGCGCTACCTCGTAGTAGGGTAGGGCGTCTTCGATCAGGTCGGCCGAGTAAGCTTCCGAACCTTTATAGCGCTCGATCGCCTCCGCCTCGACCTGCCCGTCCCGAGCCCGCTCCGCCTCGGCCGCACGCTTTTCCGCCCTCGCCAGACGCTCCTCCAGCTTGGTCATCCTCCGCTCGGCCTCGGTCATCCGACCCTCCGCCCGGGCTCGGTCCGCCTCGGCCTCGGCGCGAAGGCGCTCCGCGTCCTCCGCCCGATCCTACAGCTCGCTGCGCTCAAGTTCCCAGAGGCTATCCAGCTCGATGTGACGTTGACGCTCATCTTCTAGACGTTTGCTCTTCCTCTCGAGCGATTCTTGGGCCCTTGTCAGCTGCTCGGCCAGCACCTCGGCTTCCCGTCGGCTCGACCGCGCCAACTCCCTGAATGTGAGGAACTCCCGCCGAAGCCCCTCGTGCTCCCCCTCGAGCCGAGCTAGTTTCCCCTCACATCCACCAAGGGTCCAGGCGAGCTTCAACCGCTCCGCCTCCGTCCGGGCGTGCGCCTCTGCCATCACGGCCGCTGTCCGAGCTATGACCAGGCCGCCCTCCATCAGGATGTCAAGGACCCCGGCAGGAGTGCTGCGCTTTTCTCCTCCCCTCGTCCTATCGGCGATCGACCGGCAGATCCGGTACAGATCACCCGAGACACCAAGCCTGACCAGAGCTTCCGGCAAAGGGGACCGCTCCACCCCGGGCACCCCGCCTGAAGGCCCTGTTGTAGTGGCGAAACTAACCGCCCCGCGCACCACGGTCGGTTGGGGTTGCAACGCCTCCCCGGGCGAACCCCCACCCTCGACCGGCGCCGCGGGATCAACGGCACCAGAAACTACCGGCACTTGGGGTTGCGACGCCCCCGCGGGCACACCCCCATCTGCTCCGACCGAACTCTCGGTCCCAGCGCCGGCCACGCCGGCATCGGCCCCTTCTGTCCCTACAGAGGGGAGAGCCGACCCATCACCTCCCTCTGCGGGGCCCCCGGTCTCCTCGGCCACCTCTCGCTCGACAGATGGGAGAGCCAGCCCAGAAGGGTCGGCCCCATCCTGCCCCCGAGAGGGGAGCGCCGCCGAGCCAGAGTCGCCCCCGACGGCGGTAGGAAGACCGGCTTTCCTGGCCCTCTTCCTGGCCTTCGCGGCCTCCAGCAATTTCCCCACCAGGGGATCCTTGTGCTTCAGGCCGGTCGATCGAGAAGTCCCCTCGGGGGCCGCCCCCTTGCCCTTATCTCGGGCATGAGCGCGACCCGCCGAGACATCAGGTTCGTCGGCTACCGAGTCTTCTCCCAGATCGATAACCTCGGCCGCCTCCTCCAGAGGCTCCCGCCTCACATCTACAACAAGAAGAAGCCCCGGTCAGGAGGAGGAAAAAGAGTTACCACCCCAGAAGAAGAGCCTCAAGAGCCGTACCTGACGACGTCAACCGCGAGAGAAGACACCGTTCGATGTTCTCCGGCGTCACCAGCTCCTCGGTCGATTGGCGATTCTCCAGCAGACGGGCAGCCTGCTGCTCCACGTGGGGAGGGAACTCCTCCTGGCGAGGGGGCAGATTCGGGTGAAAATTGGGCGAGGTCCGACATCTCCAGATCTCGTCCGTCGCCACCACCTTCACCCAGAAGAATTGAGTCTTCCACCCCTTGTGCGAAGAATCCTTCACCGCGAGTGAGATGCAGCTCCTGTTCCTTCGCGCCTGGATGAAGTAAAAACCTTTCCCAGCCGATGGATGCACCTTCAGCTCGAAGAAAAAGTGGAAAAGGTCCAGAGACGGGAAGATGCCGCGTTGATGGCACAAGATCCCAAAGGCAGAAAGAAGAAGATAGGAGTTGGCCACCAACTGGATAGGCGCCAACCGGAAAAAAGTGAGAAGCTGCAGTACGTAAGGATCGAAAGGAAGCCGGAATCCACTCTTCCAGGCCAAAAGAAAGGTGCAAATGTGCCCATCGCGGTCGTCCAGACTCGTCTCATATGGAGTGGCAGCAGCAAAGCTATAGCGGAAAGGCAGACGGAAACGGTGCTCCAGCCTCCGCACCTCCGCTTCTCCCAACTCGCTACAGTCGGGGACGGGATCGCGCCTCACGGGCACAAGCTCCGGACTCTGATCCGCCATCGGATCGGGAGAAGATCCCTCGTACGAGCTTGAAGACTCCGGGGGAGAAGGAAGCTGTCAGACCGCCTCCGCGGTTATCCTCGCCAACTCTTCAAACGCCGCCGCAAGGCTCCGCGTCTCCGCTATGCTCTCACGGCGCATCAAGAAGCAAGGAAAGCCTAAAACCCTGGAAGCCTAGAACGATGAACAGCGCCCCCTATAAACCCCTGAGGGTGGCGGCACGCCGTTCCGTGCTCCGAGAAAAAGGGGGGCCCCTTCGTTTCAAATCCATCAGGATCATTGTAGCAACCCTAATAAATGAATAATTGAAATGAATTAAAACATATATATTACAGAAGTAATATATATATAAAAGGAATAGGGTTAATTGGACGAAATAAAACAAATTAAAAATAACGCCTCTTATTAAGGCGTTAATTTATAAAGAAACGTCTCTATACATGGCGTGACTAAAGAAAGGACGCCCACACATGCGGTCGTCAGTTCTCATGCGACCAAATGGGTAAGTAAAAGAAACGCCCCTATCTTGGGCGTGTTTTAAAACACGAAACGCCCTTTTTCAAGGCGCTTTTTAAGAAACGCCCTAAAGTAAGGCGTCAATTAACGAATACACGCCCTGACCTAAGGCGTTAATTCAGTTCGTGAACCGATCGAACCCAGAACTTATCCAAGGAAAGATTAACCTAATCTAGTAAGTGTCTATTAGAGTAAGGACTCTATTAAGGATATATTACCCTCAATCAAACACTACTCTTGTTAGGACTTCAAAATCCTATAAATAACATGTTCGATCGAACCCTAAAACCCATTTGATCGAACGTCTGCTGCTAGGTACGTGAAGAACAAACTATTCCTTTGATCTCTGCTTTGCCTACACGAAGAACTAATGATTCTTCACTCTCTTTTCTTCTTACAGGTTGAGGAAGCCTAGACATCGTGAAGAACAAGGGTAAGTTCTTCTAAACTTCCATCTTCAGCCAAGCTTATGAAGAAATTTCTAATATCTCTTCATATTCCTTTGTAGGAAAACTCTAGGGATCGACCAAAGAACAAAGGTTCTCTGCCTACTGCTGATTCAGTTTATCCTTATCAACGTCTTCACGTGTCTGTCACCTTCAAATCCATTGTTAAGGTAGGATTTTCTCAAGTTATTGTAGCCCAAATAAGAATTAATGCAAGATATCTATACATACGTATATGAGCATGGCATGCATACTGTTTATAAGGTTTTATTACGTTTTCTGCAAAATTTTGAAAGAAACGCCCTTGATTAGGGCGCTAATTTAAAAGAAACGACCATGCTAGTGGTCATCAATTTAATATTTGACGCCCTCTACGCAGGCGTTAATTTCATAAGAATCGCATGTGATTAATAATTGATCCTGTTTAAAAATTACAATACATATGAAATATTGATTTTTAATATCTTGCATGACTCTGTGAATTCCTGTTAAATTTTACTGCCATGACATGTCTCCTGTCTCTCGAAATATTATTTATTAAAATATCGTAAATCCCTTGAAATTCACGACTTGGACAAAGTCGTTTTCCATATTCTAACGCCCCAGTACAAGGCGTGAATCTGAAAAGTAACGCCCCTTCCTAGGGCGTGTATCTGTTAAAATCCTGAAATTCACATATTCTGTAAAATGGAATTAGAAAGTAACGCCCCTTCCAAGGGCGCGTTTTTGATAAATTTCTGAGAATAATTATATCATGTCGAATATGTAAATGATGAGACGCCTGCCTCTGCAGTCGTCAACTTTGAAGAAACGCCCCCAGGAAAGGCGTGTTTTTGATAAATTAATGAAATAATGGAAATTCTGCAAATTGGCAATACATGTAAACGCCCTTCTGTTAGGCGTTAATTATTCAATACACGACTTTACTTAAGTCGTTATTTTACTGTAAACTGATTTTATCCTGATTCTATTACCGATGGTTTCATATTATACATATATATATATATATATCGGCACTATTCTCCACTCCGTGAGTATAGTCCCACGTTTCATGTTGATTTATCGATCACACTCAACTCTCATTGACATACAAGCTCTCCATTGGACATTCCGTTCCTTTGGACTAGCGAGTTAGTCATAGAGACCTCCGTAAGACTCCTCGTAGCCTTGGATTCCCTCAAGGCCGACTGAGCTGGTTGTACCCTAAAAACCCATTACACGATCCTTGCCATGTCAATCTAAAGAAACATGGTATACCGGCCATTATGATTATACAAAGAGTATATCATAAGAAATTCTTGATGGGATGATGATATCATGCCATATCGTGTCATTCTTGTAAACCCCAATTCTATGATAAGAATGAGGGTATCTTGCTTGATCTAATGTTCATGTGGACCTCAATTCTATATAAAGAATGTCCATATTGATTTGTCATGGTACCTAAGTTAAGGGAACCATATTCTACCTAGTTTTATCGAACTCGTGATTATACCGTTATTATCGCCATTCTATGTCCTTTGTCATATTTTGGACTCTATTCTATCAAAGTTGTCATACGTATCTACAAGCTTGATTATTGAAATTCTATATTGGCTATATAAACAAGAGTGGATGTCAAAACACATGATAAATGCCTGCGCATATAGGGCCCGATCTGGTCCTGGGAGGAGCACCCGAAAGTACTTGTGCCCATGGGAGTTAAAATGATAAGGTATCTGGCATTATACCGAGTACTTGACTTGCTTGATTGGACATTCCACACACATCTTGTACTTGACTCGTACTTGACATGAAATGAAATGCGTGGCCCGAAAAAGGGTAATTTACTTGCTTGATACATGATAGCCAAAGTTCTTGACATGACTTGTTAAATGTACTTGCTTGAATATCTTGAATAAACTTGTTATCTTGTTGGAAGTTCATGACTAAGTTCATCTTATTTCTTTGATATTACATTCTCTCTATCTTGTCGTTTCATGCGAGCATGCATAGCTTTATTGCATCCATGAAAATGTAATTACTTAAACCACTTGCTAGTACTTGAGATATAATTTCCTACTGAGCGTTCGCTCATTCCGTTTGTCCCTTTTTACTTTTCAGGTAAGTCCGATGACGATGGAAGTCAATCGGATGGGAATGGTCAAGAGTGAAAGTGATAGAGCTTCTACAAGTGTCGTCTAGTCTTTTCCATAGTTTCTTGAGTCAACTATGTATTCTTTTCCTTTTTATTTAATAGAGTATTGGATTTGTAATAGTCTATCCATTATGAAATAAAGGATTGGGTTATCTTGCTATTTTGCGCATCTCTGTCTTTGTGTCGAATACATGACCACTCTGATTGACATGATTGATATAGACACGTCGCGCATCTCCGGGTATCTTCCGCGCTCGGGGTGTGACAGTCTTTGTGGTATCAGAGCCTAAGGTATTCAATTCCTAGGAAACCCAAGTCCAAGGATAGGTTTCAAAACCTTTAACCAAGTGAGAGTGGGTAGAACCAAGGGTTAAATGATCAATGAGTCCTTTATAAGATCATAGTGATATAATACTAACATAGCTATTGTAATTGTAGGATAATGGCTGCCGAACGTGCTCAATGGCGCAACATGCAGCGTACCCTTCAAGGGATGACCCAAGTGCTACAACAGGTAGCACAAGGTGGTGCTCCACGAGCTGGAAGCTTACACCAAGCATTCAAGAATATGAATCCCCCGAAGTTCATGGGATCGACCGATCCAGACGATGCCGAGCATTGGGTTCGGGAGATTGAACGTATATTCCGTGTCATGCAATGCACGGATCAGGACAAAGTCTTATTAGCTACTTTCCAGTTAGAAAAGGATGCTAGATGCTGGTGGGAGTCGATTGAAGCTACTATTGACCCAACTCAAGTTACATGGGGTGAATTCGTTGAATATTTCAACGCCAAATATTTCTCTGATAGGGTCCAGGAAAGGAAGGCCGCCGAATTTGCCTCATTAAAGCAAAGATCTTTATCAGTGGCTGATTATGAAGCACAGTTCTCTAGACTGTCTAGATATGCTAAGCATTTAATTGGCACGGAAAAGATGAAAGCCCGTAGATTTCTTAATGGGCTTAGGCCCCACTACATTACTCAACTGGCGCCTATGGATATTCAAGTTTATACTGAAATAGTGCGCCGAGCTCAGTTGCTTGAAGATGCCACGGAACTATCTGATAGGATCCGTGGGAAAGACAAAAAGGAGCAAGTCACAAGTTCGGGTTCTTTTAAACCCAACTTTAAGAAGAGGCCCAATAATGGAGGTTCTTCCTCTCAAGATCAGAAGTACAAGAAATCCAAGCCTTTCTCTATCACCACTACCCCTTCAAACGTAGTATGCAAGCATTGTGACAAGGCTGGTCACAAAACAGAAGAATGCTGGAGGAAATTAGGAGCATGTCTCCGTTGTGGGAGTCGTGAACATCGGATTCCCGATTGTCCATTAATGAATGACCAAGATGGTGAGGGTAAACGCCCAGTGACAAGGAACGCGCGTCTTCATGCAATCCAAGAGACCGAACCAGAAGAAGAAGGCGGATTGGTGGAAGGTACATTAAAAATTTGTTCCAAATATGCACATGTCTTATTTGATACGGGTGCATCGCATTCCATTATTTCCAAGAAGTTTGCTGACCCATTACCTCTAGAACCAGAATGGATGAAGTTAATATTGTCTACTCCTCTCGGAAACGAGACGGATATCACACATCATTACCAAAACTGTGAGGTATTGGTTCGAGGAAAGAATTTTCCTATTGATCTTATCTGCTTAGATCTAAAAGAGTACGATGTTATACTAGGAGCAGATTGGTTATCCAAATACCAGGCAACGGTTGATTGCCGGGATAGCAAGATTATTTTCAAGGAATTTCCGGAACTGACTTATACTAGTCCTAAGAGTCGAAGCAAATCCCCTCTTATTTCGGCTCTTCGAGCAAGCAAGCTCGTCAAGAAAGGATGTGTATCCTTCTTTGCTTTTGTCACTATTAAAGAAGCTAAAGAAACCGAGATAGAGGACATTCAGGTAGTGCGAGAATTTCCAGACGTATTTCCGGAAGAATTGCCGGGATTACCCCCGCAAAGAGATGTGGCCTTTACCATCGACTTAGCCCCTGGTGCTGGTCCTGTTTCAAAGGCACCATATAGAATGTCCCCTGCTGAACTCAAGGAGTTGAAGGAGCAGTTGATGGAACTAATCCGAAAAGGGTTTATTAGACCAAGTACTTCCCCGTGGGGAGCACCAGTCTTATTTGTAAAGAAGAAGGATGGATCCATGAGATTGTGTATTGACTATCGACAGTTGAATCATCTTACTATCAAGAACAAGTATCCACTGCCGAGAATCGATGAATTGTTTGATCAGATTTCAGGATCCAAATATTTCTCCAAGATTGATCTCCGGTCGGGATATCATCAATTAAGGATCAAGGATGATGACATTCACAAGACCGCATTCAGAAGCAGGTATGGCCATTACGAATTTGTTGTTATGCCTTTTGGACTAACAAATGCCCCTGCTGCCTTTATGTAGTTAATGAATAGCATATTCAGGCCTTACTTGGATCAATTCATAGTAGTCTTCATCGATGATATATTGATATATTCTAAGACTAAGGAAGAACATGAAGAGCATTTGAGGATTGCATTGCAAGTCTTGAGGACAAATCAATTATATGCTAAACTCAGCAAATGCGAGTTCTGGCTTGAAGAAGTGGCTTTTCTCGGACATGTCATATCCAAGGATGGTTTATCTGTGGATCCGTCAAAAGTTGAAGCTGTGAGAAACTGGGAGAGACCCACTAATGCAAGCGAGATCAGAAGTTTCTTAGGTCTTGCAGGCTATTATCGGCGATTTATCAAAGATTTCTCTAAGATCGCCGTACCACTTACAAGATTAACTCGTAAGGAGATCCGATATGAATGGAGTGAGGAATGTGAAAGCAGTTTCCAAACTCTCAAGGATCATCTCACCACAGCTCCGGTCTTAGCCCTACCAATTGAAGGAGAGAAATTCGAGGTCTACACTGATGCTTCTGGCATTGGCCTCGGATGTGTTCTAATGCAACATGGGAAGGTCATAGCATACTCTTCTCGTCAACTGAAGAAGCATGAGGAGAATTACCCCGTCCATGACTTGGAATTGGCCGCGGTAGTATTTGCCCTAAAGATATGGAGACACTATCTCTATGGGGTACAGTTTACTGTATACTCCGATCACAAAAGTCTCAAATATCTATTTTCACAAAAGGAGCTGAACATGAGACAAAGACGTTGGCTAGAATATCTCAAGGACTTCGACTTCAGTACAATACCATCCCGGAAAGGGTAATTATGTGGCTGATGCCCTTAGTCGAAAGCCGAGAGCAAAGATAGCAAATTGTATGATACAAGAATGGAGGTTACTTGAACAATTCTCCGAGCTCAATATAAGCTTGGACACGGAATCCAAATTTGTCACACTATCCCATGTAAGCATACAGTCAGATTTGTTATCTGAGATACAAACACTTCAGGATGATGATCCTATGTTAATAGAAATCAAAGGCAGATTAGAATGACAATCTGATTTTCAACTAACTTCTGATGGAAGATTATCGTTCAAAGATAGAACTTGTATACCCGATTGTCCGGAATTAAAGAAGAAGATCTTAGATGAAGCTCACAGATCAAGATACACTATTCATCCTGGATCAACTAAAATGTACCAAGATGTAAAGAGGAACTTTTGGTGGCCCAATATGAAAAGAGAAATAGCGGACTATGTATCACGCTGTCTCACATGCCAACAGGTCAAGGCGGAACACCAAAAGCCTGCGGGAAAACTACATCCTCTAGATATTCCTAAGTGGAAATGGGAGGATATTGGTATGGACTTCATCATGGGTTTGTCTAAATCTAAAGGAGGACATGATGGAATCTGGGTTATCATTGACCGATTGACTAAATCGGCACATTTCTTGCCAATCAAAAGTCGATGGTCGATTGATGTGCTAGCTGCACTATACATTAAAGAAATAGTCAGGATACATGGAATTCCTGTCTCAATCGTGTCTGATAGGGATCCCCGTTTTACTTCTCATTTTTGGAAGGGATTACAACATTCGTTGGGGACAAGGCTCAACTTTAGTACTGCTTTTCACCCACAAACGGATGGTCAGACCGAGCGAACTAATCAAGTTGTTGAAGATATGCTGAGAGCATGCATTATTGACTTTGGAGGAAGCTGGCATGACCACTTACCTTTAGTTGAATTTGCATATAATAATAGCTACCAAGCTAGTATCCAAATGGCACCTTTCGAAGCCTTATACGGAAGGAGTTGCCGATCTCCCATATGTTGGAACGAAGTTGGAGAGAAACAACTATTAGGTCCAGACATGGTAAGGGATACAACTGAGAAGATACAGGTAATCAGAGAAAGATTACAAGTTGCTCAGACCAGACAAAAGACTCATACAGATACAAGAAGAAGAGATCTTGAATTCCAAATCGGAGATCATGTATTTCTTAAAATATCCCCTGGACGTGGCATACAAAGATTTGGTGTTAAGGGCAAGCTTACGCCAAGATTCATCGGACCATTTGAGGTACTCGAAAGAGTTGGCGAGGTTGCTTATCGCATCGCGTTGCCTCCTCAGTTGTCCGAGGTACACAATGTATTTCACATATCTATGTTGAAGAAGTATGTGCACGATCCGTCACATATTATTGAGCATGGAGATCTGGTGATCCAGAAAGATCTCACATATGAACAGAGGCCCTTGAAGATATTAGATCGAGAAATACGAGCTCTAAGGAATAAGGTTATTCCCATGCTTAAGGTGCAATGGAATAAGAATCCTGAACGCGAAGCGACATGGGAGACCGAGGAATCTATGAAGAAACGATTTCCCGAGTTATTCTAAGAGGTATATGTCCTACACTCTCCACGTATAATTATATATATATATTGAATTTGGGGACTAAATTCTTTTTAAGTGGGGGAGGGTGTAGCAACCCTAATAAATGAATAATTGAAATGAATTAAAACATATATATTACAGAAGTAATATATATATAAAAGGAATAGGGTTAATTGGACGAAATAAAACAAATTAAAAATAACGCCTCTTATTAAGGCGTTAATTTATAAAGAAACGCCTCTATACATGGCGTGACTAAAGAAAGGACGCCCACACATGCGGTCGTCAGTTCTCATGCGACCAAATGGGTAAGTAAAAGAAATGCCCCTATCTTGGGCGTGTTTTAAAACACGAAACGCCCTTTTTCAAGGCGCTTTTTAAGAAACGCCCTAAAGTAAGGCGTCAATTAACGAATACACGCCCTGACCTAAGGCGTTAATTCAGTTCGTGAACCGATCGAACCCAGAACTTATCCAAGGAAAGATTAACCTAATCTAGTAAGTGTCTATTAGAGTAAGGACTCTATTAAGGATATATTACCCTCAATCAAACACTACTCTTGTTAGGACTTCAAAATCCTGAAAATAACATGTTCGATCGAACCCTAAAACCCATTTGATCGAACGTCTGCTGCTAGGTACGTGAAGAACAAACTATTCCTTTGATCTCTGCTTTGCCTACACGAAGAACTAATGATTCTTCACTCTCTTTTCTTCTTACAGGTTGAGGAAGCCTAGACATCGTGAAGAACAAGGGTAAGTTCTTCTAAACTTCCATCTTCAGCCAAGCTTATGAAGAAATTTCTAATATCTCTTCATATTCCTTTGTAGGAAAACTCTAGGGATCGACCAAAGAACAAAGGTTCTCTGCCTACTGCTGATTCAGTTTATCCTTATCAACGTCTTCACGTGTCTGTCACCTTCAAATCCATTGTTAAGGTAGGATTTTCTCAAGTTATTGTAGCCCAAATAAGAATTAATGCAAGATATCTATACATACGTATATGAGCATGGCATGCATACTGTTTATAAGGTTTTATTACGTTTTCTGCAAAATTTTGAAAGAAACGCCCTTGATTAGGGCGCTAATTTAAAAGAAACGACCATGCTAGTGGTCGTCAATTTAATATTGGACGCCCTCTACGCAGGCGTTAATTTCATAAGAATCGCATGTGATTAATAATTGATCCTGTTTAAAAATTACAATACATATGAAATATTGATTTTTAATATCTTGCATGACTCTGTGAATTCCTGTTAAATTTTACTGCCATGACATGTCTCCTGTCTCTCGAAATATTATTTATTAAAATATCGTAAATCCCTTGAAATTCACGACTTGGACAAAGTCGTTTTCCATATTCTAACGCCCCAGTACAAGGCGTGAATCTGAAAAGTAACGCCCCTTCCTAGGGCGTGTATCTGTTAAAATCCTGAAATTCACATATTCTGTAAAATGGAATTAGAAAGTAACGCCCCTTCCAAGGACGCATTTTTGATAAATTTCTGAGAATAATTATATCCTGTCGAATATGTAAATGATGAGACGCCTGCCTCTGCAGTCGTCAACTTTGAAGAAACGCCCCCAGGAAAGGCGTGTTTTTGATAAATTAATGAAATAATGGAAATTCTGCAAATTGGCAATACATGTAAACGCCCTTCTGTTAGGCGTTAATTATTCAATACACGACTTTACTTAAGTCGTTATTTTACTGTAAACTGATTTTATCCTGATTCTATTACCGATGGTTTCATATTATACATATATATATATATATATATCGGCACTATTCTCCACTCCGTGAGTATAGTCCCACGTTTCATGTTGATTTATCGATCACACTCAACTCTCATTGACATACAAGCTCTCCATTGGACATTCCGTTCCTTTGGACTAGCGAGTTAGTCATAGAGACCTCCGTAAGACTCCTCGTAGCCTTGGATTCCCTCAAGGCCGACTGAGCTGGTTGTACCCTAAAAACCCATTACACGATCCTTGCCATGTCAATCTAAAGAAACATGGTATACCGGCCATTATGATTATACAAAGAGTATATCATAAGAAATTCTTGATGGGATGATGATATCATGCCATATCGTGTCATTCTTGTAAACCCCAATTCTATGATAAGAATGAGGGTATCTTGCTTGATCTAATGTTCATGTGGACCTCAATTCTATATAAAGAATGTCCATATTGATTTGTCATGGTACCTAAGTTAAGGGAACCATATTCTACCTAGTTTTATCGAACTCGTGATTATACCGTTATTATCGCCATTCTATGTCCTTTGTCATATTTTGGACTCTATTCTATCAAAGTTGTCATACGTATCTACAAGCTTGATTATTGAAATTCTATATTGGCTATATAAACAAGAGTGGATGTCAAAACACATGATAAATGCCTGCGCATATAGGGCCCGATCTGGTCCTGGGAGGAGCACCCGAAAGTACTTGTGCCCATGGGAGTTAAAATGATAAGGTATCTGGCATTATACCGAGTACTTGACTTGCTTGATTGGACATTCCACACACATCTTGTACTTGACTCGTACTTGACATGAAATGAAATGCGTGGCCCGAAAAAGGGTAATTTACTTGCTTGATACATGATAGCCAAAGTTCTTGACATGACTTGTTAAATGTACTTGCTTGAATATCTCGAATAAACTTGTTATCTTGTTGGAAGTTCATGACTAAGTTCATCTTATTTCTTTGATATTACATTCTCTCTATCTTGTCGTTTCATGCGAGCATGCATAGCTTTATTGCATCCATGAAAATGTAATTACTTAAACCACTTGCTAGTACTTGAGATATAATTTCCTACTGAGCGTTCGCTCATTCCGTTTGTCCCTTTTTACTTTTCAGGTAAGTCCGACGACGATGGAAGTCAATCGGATGGGAATGGTCAAGAGTGAAAGTGATAGAGCTTCTACAAGTGTCGTCTAGTCTTTTCCATAGTTTCTTGAGTCAACTATGTATTCTTTTCCTTTTTATTTAACAGAGTATTGGATTTGTAATAGTCTATCCATTATGAAATAAAGGATTGGGTTATCTTGCTATTTTACGCATCTCTGTCTTTGTGTCGAATACATGACCACTCTGATTGACATGATTGATATAGACACGTCGCGCATCTCCGGGTATCTTCCGCGCTCGGGGCGTGACAATCATCATTACGGGCCTCGGCGACCGCTATAAGCGGCTACATAACGCCAACGGAATTCCACCCACCTGAGCCACGCCGGTCCAAAGCCTCGAAAAACTACTCATCCGAGCCTCCTTGGCTCGGGAGTAGGAGGGGGACAAGTGGAGAGGGGGATTTCCGCAGCCCACCACAAAGGCAGCCCAACAAGACCTACAAGGTCCAACCGGGCGAGCCCACCCAAGTGATAGCCCACAGGGCCCACTTCGGGAGAAAAGCCCAATAAACAAAGACTCGAGGAACCAACTCTCCCCGACGGCCTTCTAGGCTCGGAGGGCCCTAGACAACGGTCAGGTCGCATGGAAGGTCCGGTCTAAAGCCCACTCTCCGACCGAGAGAAAGAGGCTCCAGCCGACCTATCCGACCCCACCTTCGCCGGGCCATGCCTATCGCTCGGACACGAGCCAGCATCCCCGTAGCTCGGTGAGACCGCTTGATTATCTGCAGGTGCGGCCGTTCAGAGTCCTCCGCCAGCGGGAGAGTCATGGGAGCTGCCGAACTCCAAGGGGATAACGCCCCCACGATCCGGCCATGAAAGCCCCCGCTGAAGACGTAACTCCCGCCGGGAAGCCCTCAGCTCACCGGACTCTTAAAAGGCGACGCACTATTTAAGCCAGGGATACCCTCCGGAAGATGGTAAGATGAACTAGCCATTCACATACCCTAAGCTCCTGAGCACGATTCGCTTCACCCTTGGTGGAGAGGATTCTCGCGCATCAGCTCTCTCCTCCCCCCATTATCGCTTCCACCATCGCTCTACTGACTTAGCCATCGGAGGGTTTTCCCCCAGGGAGATCCCCTGGGCCCTCTGATATGTTTCCCTTCTCTTGCAGAAACATCTTCTGGTGATCTACAGCCCGCTCAGGACACAGCGCGAGATTTCGCCTCTTCAGCTGCCTACCCCACTATAAAAAAAAACAAAAAAAGAGAGAAAGAAAAAAAAGAGAGAGAGAAACGCGGATCCGAGTAGTCGGGAATCCCCACTGAAATAAATGAGGAGACTCGCGCGAAATGGTGAAGCGAATCACAATAAGGACGAATCTTAGTAGCCGGGAATCCCCATTGAGACACATGAGGAGACTCGCGCCGAATGGTGAAATACGCTATCAAAATAAACAGATGGGGGCTGTGTGAAGCTACCGAAAGTCGAAAGCCTGAAACTAATGTGTAGGCGCTAGAGTGATCCTCGAGTGTCACCATGAAAACCTGCATATCCCTATGGTTAGGGCTCTTTGTTCACACATTTGCACTGCCACGCCACAGAGAATTACCTCGGGTGAAATGCGTGTATTAAGACTATGCATGCAAGACATGTGATATCCTCTTGATGGGTGCACCACCCCTCAAGTGTGCCTCGTGGCCCGCACCGTGTCTACGAATTTTGGGCGATGTCCCTATCCTATCCCCTATAGAGGCAGCTGCCTTACTTATATTTATGTTATGCCTGCTAATGAATGCATGCATGCTTGAATAAAAAAAATAAAAAAATAAAAAAAATTAAAAAATATGTGTATACAATAAACTCAATTTCGGCTAGTGAAGCCTACTTTCGCAGCTCTGGCTCATAGAGCCCAATCTTGGCCCCCATGGCCTACCTCTTGCCCTCACGGCTCGTTAATCTCCCAACTCCTGCTTCTATAGTCCGCTTCCCCGATTTGGGCTTTTGCATCTTGCACCCTAATTTCGGCTCTTGCAGCTCGCTTGCCAACATCTTTGGCTCTTGCAGCCTGCTTCCCAGAATTTGGCCTGCACGGCCCGCTGCCCATAATTTCGGCCTTCACGGCCCGCCTCCCAGTTCTGGCTCTCGTAGCCTGCTTCCCCTTGGCCTTTATAGCCTGCTTCCCTTTGGCCCTCGTGACCTGCTTCCCAATTTTGGCTCTCGTAGCCTGCTTCCCAGAATTCAGCCTTCACGGCCCACTTCCCATAATTCCGACTCTTGCAGCCCCCTTCCCAATATCTTTGGCTCTCGCAGCCTGCTTCCCAGAATTCGGCCTTCACGGCCCACTTCCCATAATTTCGGCTCTTGCAGCCCGCTTCCCAATATCCTTGGATTGTAAAGGTTGCTCCCCCAATACGGCCTCCGCGGCCCGCTTCCCGACTTTGGTTCTTCTGGCCTGCTTCCCTGTGGCTTTTATAGCATGCTTCCCAACTTTGGCTCTTGTAGCCTGCTTGCCTCGGCCCCCATGGCCCGCTTTCCCAATTCTGGCTTTGGCAGCATGCTCCCCAAATTTTAGCTTTCGCAGCCCGCTTTCCTGATTTGAGGGCACTAAATAAATTCTCACCCCATATTTACGTGCAGAGGAATATGGAAGAGGAGAAAAGAGAAGAGAAGGTGAAAAGAAGAAAAGAAGGAAAGGAAACGCTCCCCTGGCGCTCCACCGGCACACCCAGTATGGGTGTCTTCCCCGATACACGTCGCCAGCCCCTTCAGCGGCACACCCCGTGCCCCCGTCAGTGACGCGCAGGCGGAGCTTCCTCCACCGACACATCCGTCCGGCCCTTCAGCGGCACACTCCGCAGCCGCTCCAACGGCATACTCCCGACGCCCCTCAGCGACGCACTCCCAGGCGCCCCCTCAGCGGCACGCTCCCAGGCGCCCGCACACCTTCGGAGTGCCTTAGCGGCACACCCTCCTGTGCTCTCTCCCAGTGCACCCTTCAAGTGTCCCGGCGGCACGCTCTAGCCAGCCCTTCAGTGGCACGCCACCCCCGCCCCTTTTATATGGCGAGCAAAAAAAAAGAAAAAAGGGGAAAGAAAAAAAAGAGGAAAGACGGTAAAAGAGGAAGAGAATGGATTAAAAAAAGAGAGCAAAAAGGAAGAGAGGGGGGGGATTTCGACAAAAAAAGGAAGAAAATAAAAAGAGAGGGAAGAAAATAAAAAAAAAGAAGGAAAAGGGAAAAAAAGAGAGGGAAAGAAGGAGAAAGAAGAGAAAACAATAATAATAATGATGTATATATATATATATATATATATATATATATATGTATACATATGTCTCCCGTCCGCACGCCCCTACGTATCGACGGGCATCCGCACGGGCAAAGACGGCTCCACCCTGCATTGGTGTTAGTCCCTTGCCAACAAATAAGTCCTTTTCCGGCGCAAGGCTTCATGCCCTAGCCACCCGCTCTTACACGATATTGCAATCACGGACCTTACGTCCGAATCGGCAAAAAAAAAAAAAAAACCCATTGCGTTGGCTTCTTGCCAACGAATGAACCTTATCTTTCGGCGCAAGGCTTCGTGCCCTAGCCACCTTATCTCATGTGAACCGCCATTGTGGGCCTTACGCCTGAATCGACAAAATCTCTATCCTTGCGCTGGCATTAGTCCCTTGTCAACGAATAAGTCCCTTTCTTGTGCAAGGCTTCGTACCCTAGCCACCCGCTCTCACACAATATTGTCGTTACGGACCTTACGTCCGAATCGGCAGAAAATCCCTCGTTGCGTTGGCATTATCTTCTTGCCAACGAATGAACATTATCTTTCGACGCAAGGCCTCGAGCCCTAGCCAATGATTACATATCACCCACTTGTGAATATATATATATATATACATAATAAATAAGAGAAAGGGGCTTAAAATAGAGGTGCCCTACCGGACTTGCCCTTACTCAGGGACAAGGGCAAAAATGGCAACAACCCAGCTGTGGCGAAAACCCGAAGGGGCGCTGCAGGCAAAATCGGGTACCCCTCCACGTGAAAACCCGAGAGGGCGCGTGGGCAAAAGCAAGAGGGGACCGGTGCCGGTGAAAACCCGAAAGGGCGCTTGTACCGGTAATGTGGTTCAAAAAAAAGAGGAAAAAGAGAAAAGAGACGAAAAGACCAACAACCATGTCAGCTCCCGGCACCCTGTCGGCACTGACGAAGAGACCAACAAAGCACGTCAGCTCCCGACATCATGTCGGCACTGACGAAGAGACAAAGAGACAAACAAACCAGGTCAGCTCCCGACGCCCTGTCGGCACTGACGAAGAGACAAAGAGACCAACAAACAAGGTCAGCTCCCGGCACCCTGTCGGCACTGACGAAGAGACAAAGAGACCAACAAACCAGGTCAGCTCCCGGCGCCATGTCGGCACTGACGAAGAGACAAAGAGACCAACAAACTAGGTCAACTCTCGGCACCCTGTCGGCACTGACGAAGAGACCAACAAAGCACGTCAGCTCCCGACATCATGTCGGCACTGACGAAGAGACAAAGAGACCAACAAACCAGGTCAGCTCCCAACGCCCTGTCGGCACTGATGAAGAGATAAAGAGATCAACAAATCATGTCAGCTCCCGACACCCAGTTGGCACTGATGAAGAGAAGGAGAGACAAACAAACCATGGCAGTTCTAGACGAAGAGAAAAAGAGACCAGTACACCCACGGGCACCGCCCAACACATCCTTTGCCTGCGCTACCCGTGGGAGGGGGGCATTTGTGGACGTGTAAAATTGCATGCCCATACGTCCCAACTAGTCCAGCATCAACAACGACTCCAAATAAAGAAACTACGAGGAAGAGGGGCCATCCGGACTCTCCGAACACACACACATTACCGTGAAGTCATCTCCGGAGTCACGACAATGAAGAGGAATCAACCACCAAGAGTCTTATAATCCATGGGCCTCAAAGAAAATCGAATGGGCCACAACTTGTGCTCTCAACGGACTTTGGACTGCCCATTTAGGCCTTCAGCGGCACGCCCTCAGGCCCCTTCAGCAGCACGCTCTCAGGCCCCTTTAGCGGCACGCCTTGAAGCCTTCAGCGGTACGCCCTCAAGCCCGTTCAGCGGCACGCCCTGGCAGGCCCTCAGCGGCATGCCTTGGCGGCCCTTCAGCGGCACGCCCTTTTGGCTCACTAGCGACACACTTCTTCAGCTCCTCCAACGACACACCCAAGTGCCTTCTCCAACAGCACACCTCATTGGCTTCTCCATTACAGTGCGTGGCCGAGCACTGTAGCAGACCGAGCACTGTAGCAGAGCCGAGCACTGTAGTAGTGCCGAGCACTGTAGCAAGACTGAGCACTGTAGCAGCCCAAGCTAAAGTTGGAGAAGGCCGTGCTACTGTAGCAATCGAGCCTGAAGAGAGCCATATAGCATTGGCCGAGCACTATAGCAGACCGAGCACTGTAGCAGTCCGAGCTAAGTTGGAGAAGGTCGTGCTACTGTAGCAACCGAGCCTGAGGAGAGCAATATAGCATGGCCGAGCACTATAGCAGACCGAGCACTGTAGTAGTCTGAGCTAAGTTGGAGAAGGTCGTGCTACTGTGGCAACCGAGCCTGAGGAGAGCAATATAGCATGGCCGAGCACTGTAGCAGACCGAGCACTGTAGCAGTTCGAGCTAAAGTTGGAGAATGCCATGCTATTGTAGCAAACGAGCCTGAAGAGAGCAATGTAGCATGGCCGAACACTGTAGCATGACCGAGTACTGTAGCAGGCCGAGCACTGCAGCAGACCTAGCACTATAGCAGACCGAGCACTGTAGCAGTCCGAGCTAAAGTTGGAGAAGGCCATGCTATTGTAGCAACCGAGCCTGAAGAGAGCAATATAGCATGGCCGAGCACTGTAGCATGACCGAGTACTGTAGCAGGCCGAGCACTGTAGCAGTCTTCCTGTCTGACAAAAGGACCGCTTGTGACCAGTAGTCTCACCTTTTTGGCCGACAGCTCATTGCCTTGCACTGCAAGAAGCCATCTGGTATGATGGAGACTTGGACTTCTAATACAGTGAAGAAACGATTTCACGTCCGTCTGTATAAATGAGGCCTCCCAGAGGGCTGAGGAAAAGCGAGGGAGGACCCCGGTGAAAAGAAGGAAGAGAAGAAGAAGAAGAGAAAAGAGAAAGGAAAGGAGAAGCTCCTGCTCCCCCTGGCTGCTCCGTCCACCACCGACTGTGTGCAAAATGGAAGAGAAGAAGAATAAGAGAAAAGAGAGAGGAAGGAGTGGATGCTCCATTCTTTCCCCCACTGTATTTCTATTTTCATTCTCTCCCCCCTGCGATGTATTAGCCCATGTGTTTCTCCCCTTTTATGAGGAATAGAAGAAAGGCTTGCAAGCGTTTTCTATATCTTCCTACAAATATTTCTTCTATGTCTACATTTCTCGCTATTTTACTTTCTTCATGGCTCCCCATTGTCGGCCTCTGAGTACCCTAGCTTCCCTCAGATACATTCACCCGGTGCACCCCCAGCCCGTTATAGAAGCGTCTTCCGTTCGTTGATTCTCCCGGGCTTTCCGAAGTTTTGTC
The DNA here is from genome assembly GCA_022559845.1 of Amorphophallus konjac. NCBI lineage: Eukaryota > Viridiplantae > Streptophyta > Magnoliopsida > Alismatales > Araceae > Amorphophallus > Amorphophallus konjac. Next base: position 175,029,162 of record CM040126.1, on the reverse strand, counting down.
AAAGGTGTTGTTGCCCCTGGCACCCACCTCAGATTGTTGGGTCATGCCACTCCTTGTGGGCACGTCCCTTGTTATCCCCTTCCATCTCGGGTCAAGGGGAGATGCTGTCGAATTTTTGTCAGAAATAGCAATAAGTTAAAAGATGAAAAGAAGCAACAAACACACGGACTAAGCAGCAATAAAACATTCTAACCAAGATAAAGGAACTATGCAAGGCTCTAAGATTTGGGCTGAACAAGACTCCAAGAACTGCACTACTGAACATGACTTGGGATTCAATCTCATGACAGGGAAGTTGAAAGCTTAACCATCGGAGGTTCTTCATCAGAGCTGCGTGAACAAGGCACACTACCCACTCCCTTGAATTCTGTTCCACCCAGCGGCACACTGCCCACTCCCCTTTACCCTCTAGCAGTGCATCCCTCAACCCTACGGTGGTGCACCTCTTAACCGTCCAGCGGTACACCTCCCTCAACCTTCCAGCGACACGCTCTCCTTTACCCTCCAGCAATGCACTCCTCTGCCCCTTCCAGCGGTACACCTCCCTCAACCTTCCAGCGGCACGCTCAACCTCTGCCCCACCATGCCTCCAATCAGAAGAGGGGAAAATATAACAATAATAATGATGAAAAGAGAGAGGATCTGTGTTACGATAACAATAAAAAGGGAATAAATAATAATGATAATAATAAAATCGTAGATAATAATAATAACAAATTCAAAAAAAAGAGAGATAAATAAATGAATGATAATAGTAAAGAAATAAGTAATAATAACAACAAACTTAATAATAAATAATAAATAGACAAATGGTGATAAAATAAACAAATAATAATAACAAACTCAACAAAAGATAACAGATGAACAAATAATAATGGAACACACAAATAATAATAGACAAATCCACCCCAAAATATATATATGTATATAGAAAGAAGAAGAAGAAGAACAATAATAATACCAACAAAAAATAATAATTAATATTTAAGTAATTATAAAATGATGAGACCTGCTCTGCAGCCCCGTTTCTCCTCAAGACCCGGTATAACCGGAACATTAATGCCGCCCCTCCAAGTCGGGTTCGGACCTTGGGAGCCATCCCGATATGGCCGTAATCCGACATTGCTCTGAGCCGATAGTTCGTCAAACCGAACTTGTTCCCATTGGGATTCGTTTCCACTCTTTCATTGAAATTGCCGTAAACTCGACATACATTTGCACGGGTTTGTTTCCGCTTACGGCGTACCTTCAATACGGACCTTTGTCCGAATATAAAGTGGTCCGTGAGTGACCGACAAAATCGGAATAGAACGAGATGGCTCTCATCATCCCTGGACCCTTTGCATGGGAATATCAATAAGGCCTCCGTGGGCCACGCTTAGACCTCGGGTCCGTCCTGATTATGGTCATCTTCTGATTCATATCCTCGGCCTACAACCCGCTCCCTTTGAACACATTTTCGATTTTGGAGTCTAGTCCAGGGACTCTTCCCCGTTGCCCTCCGGCACCGGAAATATTAATGATGCCCGTGCAAGTCTCGTTCGGACCGCGGGAGGTGCCCCCGGTATGGTCCTGACCTGATCTTCCACCGGGCCGATAAATTCACCAGTTTCCTACTACACTAACCGAGATTTAACCAAATGTCTTCAGTTCCTCGGAATAATAAACTTGCCGTACCCCGACATACATATGTTCCAGGTCCTCCCACGACGATCACGATATTTTCAAGCCGGACACCCGTCCGAATATTAAATGGTCTCCTGAATGACCGATACGTTTTGAACGTTCGCTTCTCAAGACATAGGGCTTTCCAGCTGATTCAAGGGATATTCCCCCGTTGCCCCTTGGCACCGAAAATATTAATGACGCTCATGCGAGCCAGACTTCGACCGCAGGGGGCCCACCGCAGTATGGTCGCAGCTTGATCTTGCACTAGGCCAATAGATTTACTGGTTTCTAACCGCTCTAACCGAGGTTTAGCCGAATGTTTTCCACTCTTCTGAACAATAAATTTACCGTACCCCGGCATACATATGCTCCGGTTTTCCCGGGACGATCGCGCTTTTCTCGAGCCGGACATTCGTCCGAGCATTAAATGGTCAGTACACGACCAACATGACCGCGAATGGTTTTCTTCTCGCCCTCGCGTGAGGATTTCAGTACCTCGTAATAGACCTTCTATGCAATTAATTTCTTGGCCATGAGGCCCTGAATCCCGGCGATTAATCAAGGGTGTTCCCCCGTATGGGGGATGTAAATGACGCCGTGACCTTTATGGCGCGGCGGGTTTTTATCCCGACACGAACCACACAATCGTCTGACCGAGTCAGATCGAGCGCACCATGGACTCTTCGGAGCCCGAACAAATTGTCACTTTGTGACTGGCACGTCCACGCACTTAACAGACGAACCACCTGAATAAGCGAATTTTAGTGCGTCCACATCTACTTAGTTAGTTCAGGCTTTTAACGCGAGTGTATATACTTCAGAAGCAGCAATGAATAAGTGTGTACACTGAGAGAGTGTATACACTTGTAAGACTTTATGCGACCTCAGAGTATATACTTGCTGAATAATGTATTATCATAATAGGAGGGAGTGTTTAGACTTCTGTGAAATGCATGAAGGAATCGAGTGTATAGACTTGATAACTCATACTAAAAAATGCAATGCACTATATGTATGCAAGGATATGCAATTTACTCAACATTGATTGCTATGCAAAGTCATGCAATTAACTCTCCCTGAAAACATGCAATGTTTGCCATGAGAAACTGAACGTATGATTTTGATTCATGCACATTCAGACTGCCCTATCAAGCAAAATGACCCATGGTACTAGGCGGAGCACTTGGTCTAAAAGACCACCTCTCACATAGTAAGAATCTCCAGATAGATTTCCCTGCCTTTTGGTAGCTTACCATTTGATATACCATAGAGGTCATGAATAACAATGCAAACCAACAGTCCTATATGTAATTCAGGTTTTCAATGAACTATGCAACAAACAAATTTCAAACAGCATTCATATGCAGTCCAGATTTTTCAGAATGCAATTTGTTTTCAGAGTTTATGCATTTCAACAATTATCAAACAACTACAAATGACAGATATGCAAGATTACATCAAATCAGATATGCAATGAATTTCAAAATAGGAAATGCATAGAATTTACCTGAAAATTTCAGAAGGGGTTTTTCTTTGAGTGCCTTGGTTTATTTACCCCTGTTTATTCCTCAGTCCCAAGGCACACCTGTAAAGCAAAGTTATTTTGCACAAACAGGTACCCAAGAGGTCTTGGGTCCTGAATTGACAATGACATTCGTAGCAGGTTTTCTAAACAATTTCCTAGCTGCTTGGTCATCAGATTTCATCAAGTAGCAATTATTCATTGAATGACCAATTTGTCCACAGCAATGGCATGAATTAGCAGATTTTAAATTCCTCTTATGCACATTACTGTTGTCATGAAGTTTATTGGCAGAGAGAGAGTTCTGTTTACTATAATGATAGTAAGATGCATCGGGTTTCAGATTTGATCTATGCACATTCTTGTTAGCATGAAATCCATGTGCATATGCATCAAACTTTTTGTTGTTGACAGAATTAAAATTCTGTTTACTAAAACCGGCCAGCCAACATTCAACAGCTCTATGGCCTGGCTTCCCACAGTTATAACATCAAAGTTTTGCAAATTATTTTACAGGGAATTTAGCATGTTTGAGATTCACATTTCTACCCTCAATATGCCAACAGTTCTTGACTGTATGGCCATGCTTTCTACAGTGAGAGCAATTTAGAGAATTTCTTCTAAAAGAACCTGACCAGCATTCAGATGTCTTGTGACCAATTTTGTTGCAGTTAAAACAGATGATGTGCTGGTTCATTGAAATAGATTTATTTTTATTAAAAACATGTTGGTTTGCAGGGAATTTAGCATGATATGAATAAAATGTTTTCTTACCACTAGCAAACCAGTAATGAGCAATTGAGTGTCCTAATTTGCCACAATTAGAACATGTGACACTCCTTTTCTGACCAGACACAGATTTTCTAGCATGCTTCTTGTCATCTTGTTTCATCACAAAGCAGTTACTCATAAAGTGTCCATGCTTACCACAATAATTACAGGAGCCATTTGATTTCTTTACAGCATGCCATTTATCTGATGAGTTTTCAGCATGCAAACTGTTCCTTTGAATTTCTGTTGTTTTATGATTTTTATTTTGATTTCCTGTTTTCTTAGCCTTGTACTGAGGTGGAGATGAGCTAGAAGGCTTTTCTTGTTCAGAAGATTTAACGAAACTAGTTTTCAGCTTGGATCCAACAACCTTCCTCATGACTGGACTGTAACCCAGTCCTTCTTTCTTAAAATTAATCTTTGTTCCCAGCTTTTTCTGAACAGTGGGCTGTTTATCTTTTGATGTTGTGGCTACATTTGAAGCATTTACAAAGGATGTTGTTACTTTGTTCTGCAGAGCTTTTTTATTTAGATTATTGTAGCCCAACCCTTCCTTTTTGACATTGACTTTTACACCTAGCAGCTTGTCTAGGTTTTCTTGCCCACTCACAAACTTAGATAGAGAACTCTTCAAATCTTGGATTTCATCTTCTAAAGAGGCAATGTGTAACTCATAACTGGCAATCTCTTGCTCACTGTAATTCATAGCTTCATTCAAAACTTTATTAGCTGTTTTGTATTTTTCAATTTCTTATTCCAGATTGCTCAGTTTTTCAGGGTCTTCAACACAAGCAGTTTTTCCTCTTTCTAAGGTTAGAAGTCTCTCAGACATAGTGGAGTTCAGCATTTTTAATTTCTCATTTTCTTCCTTAAGCTTGTCATTCTGAACCAATTCATTTATTAGAAGCTGATCTTCTGAATTGACTTCATACTTTCTTCCATTTTCAATTTCCTTCATATCTTTTTGCTATTTTTCAAGATCTTTCTGTAATTCTATGTTTACAGACTTTATGGCATTAAGTTTTTCAATCAGCAATTTATTCTCCTGTTTATGTTTCTCTGATTTTTCTTCATCTTCTTTGGAGAGTTTTCTGAGAGAGTCATCTTCAGATTTTAGCTTGTTTAGTTCAGAGCAAGCACATTCAAGTTCCTTCTTCAGTTTTTCATTCTGATTTTTATACATATGAATATCAGACAGACATGCATCATGAAATTGCTTCGTACTTGAACAGTTTTCACATGGAGAGCTAGAACTATCTATCCCAGTACCCTTCTTCAACTTTTTATACTGTTTTCTTAAGCTCTCATGTGACTCTAACAATTCAGCATATGCATTCTCCCAATCATCAAGAGAAAAATTCTCAAAGAGATTTACCTCATCATCATCATCTTCTTCATCTTGACTGCTGCCTTGATTGTTTCTGTCAGCCATCATGCAGCTGTCCTCATTTCTTATCTGAGTTCGCTTCAGTATATCCAGAATGTCTTTAGCAGACCTGCAATCATGAAGGCAAGATCATAAGGCTCTATCAGTAGCTGCTTTCATCAGATTAAAGGCTTTCTGATTTTCTCCATCCTTTGATCTGTGTCTGTCGATCCATTTGGACACTTTCGTTGGTAATGTGTGAGGACCTTGTGAAATTAATTTCCACATATCTGGATCAACAGATTTAACATAAGCACGTAAGGCACTGTGCCACTGACTGAAATCAGAACCACTAAAGACGGGTGGATGAGCCATTGAAAACAAATCAGATTAATGCAACAGGAATATTGATGCACTAAAAATAAATTAGCACCGAAGACTGCAAGATCGGATCTGCAGGTCGCTGGACCTTCTAAGCAGACACCGCTCTGATACCAATTGTTAGGGTGCTAGGTCCGGATACAGAGGGGGATGAATGTATCCCCTTCAGAAATAATGTCCAAATTAAAACTCTAAAGCTCAGATATGCGGAATAAAAACTAATGAGCTCTGCAAGATGAGATGATAAGATAACACATGATCAATCAGTTGGACTGCAACAATGCTGCCACCTGATCAAACCAGAAATGCAGACAAAACTATGCAACCAAAACACACCTAGCAGAATATAATGCTCAAGGTTACTGCAGATAGGAACAATACAAACAATCCAAGATAACACAACTAACCATGCATGCATAACCTGTGAATGGGAGGTAGGAGGCAAGGAGCAAACGCACAAAACAAACCACTGCACAGTAGATTTTTTAGGTGGTTCGGTCCTCCAGACCTACATCCACCCCTCACTCCCAACCGGAGTGAGGCTTCACTAGCCAACGCTAGAAACAAGCAGACTCAGTCTACGAACACTTGCTGCCACACAGCTTGACCAGGGGAACAGCCTCCCCTCTTCCTCCCAACCGGAGGGACACCCCAAGTGACTCCCAGCCACGTGGAAACCAGAGGTCGAAGACCTCTCTTCCTCCAGACCAGGAGGGACCCCTGGACTTGCAACCCACAAGCCCAGAACCGGAAGACAAGCCTCCCTTCCTCTAACCAAAGGGAACCCACAAGTGACAACCTGTCACTTGCAACCCGGAGATCAGATCTCCCTTCTCCTGAACCAACAGGAGGAACCCGACCTCAGTCCAGAGGATCGGAAGAACAAAGGTAATCAGAAAAACAAAAGAAAAATAACAAACACAAAATGAAAATAACTTCAGCAACCAGAAAGCTGGAAAACGAAATATAAACTGCAGCTCTCGCAGGAGCAACTGGATTGGATTTGATCCAAAGTCCAGTGAAAATAACGAAGCTTCTCTCTGCTCTTCTTCATGAGCTCTCTCTTTCTCTTTTTCTTCTACTGCTCTCACTCTCTATCTTCTTCTCTTTCACAGGCTCTCCCCATCTCTTCTTTTCTCTTCTTCTTCTGCTCTTTTGATCGTGGCTCTCTTCCTTCTACTTCTCTACCTCTCTTCTTCTTCACTCTCAGTCTCGATCAGCCCTCTTCTGTTCTCATATTGCTTCTACAGTGGACGAAGGCTTCTATATATATCACAGCAGCTTAGGGCGTGTGTTCTCCACAGCTCCCGCCCAATCTACTCTACCAAGTGTCAGCATCTCAGCTCCTTGGATCACGTGCCAGACACCTGCAAGACAAATGAGGAGTTCAGTCGATTAACAAAATCAACTGAAGACAGTGTATAGACTTTATAAGCAGCAAATGAGCAAGTGTAAACACTGAGTGAGTGTATAGACTTTGAGTCTTCATGCGAGCACAGTGTATAGACTTGAGGAAATTCAAGCAATGCAACACAATGTATATACTTAGAATCAGTAAGTGTGTGGACTTCATGCAATGCAATGCAATGTATAGACTTAGAAAGCATTCAGCTCGTGTAATGTATATACTTCATGCAATGTACAGACTTGATGGCGTGGAGGCAATGCATAAACAAGCCTAACCAATGTATAGACTTTACGATGCTCAACCACTGTAGACTTCACGATGCCCAACCATTGTATAGACTTTACTACGCGATGCAGCGTTGTACAGACTTGAACTCAAGGAATGCCTGTACAGACTTTGAGTGAAGGCATGACCAGTGTGTTGTGCCCCTGTGTGGTTTTGATGATGGCTGACACACCACGAGTCACACTGAGGTGTTGTGAGGTGTGCTTGGTTTTGATGATGGCTGACACACCATGAGTCACACTAAGGTGTTGTGAGGTGTGCTTGGTTTTGATGATGGCTGACACACCATGAGTCACACTGAGGTGTTGTGAGGTGTGCTAATTAATATAGATGACTCTTTGACTGCTTAAATATCTGATTGTTTGCTTGAATAGCTAATTCATAAATATGGCTAGATTGGGTTAACGTAGTGGCTAATTGTTCATGCAGTGCGTTGACGCTACAAGGACACTGCGTTGATGCAGTAGTTGCTAGTTTACTTGCTGCGTTGACGCAGTGGAACAGCTGTGTTGACGCCATGCTGCCTTGTCTACCTTTTGTGTGAAAGTCTATACAGCCTCATCCTTACCTTCGTTCCAAGCCAAAGTCTACACATTGGTTTTCATTCGAAGTTTGTACACTCACCAGTGAACGACAAGTCTACACATTGGACTATTCATATGAAGTCTGTACGTTGGAAGTGTCTTTCTTGGAAGAAGTAAGAAAGAAGAAGAAGAAGAAAAGAGAGTTCGTGCTGGGAGAAAGAGAGAAGCAGTAGAAGAAGTTCCTGCTGGACCGTGGATCAAATCCAGGCTAGCTAGCTCCTGCGAGAGCCACATTTGATTTTATCTTTTCAGCTTTCTGTTGCTGGGTTTTATTTTTCCTTTGAAATATTCACTTGCTGTTCTTCCGATCCTCTAGTGTGAGATCGGGTTCCCTCCGGTGTGGAGGAAGAGAGACTTGCGTCTCTGGTTACCTTTGACTGGGTGTCATTGGTTGTTTCCCTCCGGTTGGGAGGAAGAGAGGTCCGAGACCTCTAGTTTGCAAGTGACTTGGTGCCACTTGTGTTTCCCTCTGGGGTTCAGAGGAAGGGAGACTTGGGTCTCTAGGTTCCCCTCCGGTTTGGAGGAAGGGAGGTTTGGTCCTCCGGTTCTGGGCTAGTGGGTAGCAAGTCCAGGGGTTCCCTCCGGGTCTGGAGGAAGAGAGACCATGTGTCTCTGGTTTCCAAGTGACTGGGAGTCACTTGGGGTGTCCCTCCGGTTGGGAGGATGAGGGGAGGTTGTTCCCCTGGTCAAGCTGTTTGGCAGCAGTTGTTGCAGACTGAGTCTGCTGTGCTAGTGTTACTAGTGGAAGCCTCACTCCGGTTTGGAGTGAGGGGTGGACGTAGGTCTGTTGACCGAACCACCTAAAAATCCTGGTGTCCCTTGTGGTTTGATCTTCTTATATGTTCACTTAATTGCTGCGCTTAGATGCTTGCTTAGGATCGTTTGAGGGCTTCTTGAGTTGTTGTCTTGCTTTGATCCTTCTAAGTTTCCTCAGTTTATTTCTGCAACAGTTTTAATTCCGCATAACTGAGCTTTAGAGTTTTTATTTTTAATTAGGCTATATTTGTAGAGGGATACATTCACCCCCCTCTGTATCCGGGCCTTACATTCTATCACAGTGAATCAATGTGTAGACTTCACTTCAAGCAAGCTACGGCCCAATGTATAGACTTGCCACCAACGCAATGTGTAGACTTGACTGCTGCGAGCACATGCTGTACATACTTGGTGTGAAGAACACAAGCCAAGTGCAGTGTATGGACTTTATGCAAGAAAACAAGTGTGCATTGTATAGACTTGAGTGATGAGTGGACTTTCAATGAAGAGGCTGTACAGACATGATGAAATCACGATGTGTAGACTTGCCAAATATAGCTGGTCAATGTACAGACTAGAACAAGACTGAGTCTGTACAGACTTGAACAAACACGGTGTATAGACTTTGGCAAGGCAACGTCGATAAAACTACCAATGTGTAGACTTTCAAAGCTGAACGTAGGTGAAGAACCCAATGATGTGAAACATTGACGGGAATGTAGCAAGTGGCTATGGTCCCTTGGACTTAATTCGCAAACGCATTCACAAAAGTCGAGAAAGCTTGGAAGACGCCGTCTCACCGTGCGCACCCGTTACCCGTGGTGACTCGATGATGCCGAGTCGAGGTGGGAGAGAGGGACCCTTGCTGGTAGAGGGCCAGCACAACTAGGGTTTTCCCTCCCGAAGGTAGGATGCCCACGATCAAGGGCGGCCGGGTGCCTTGGGGGCACTAGGTCACTCTCTCACTTTGGCCACGGTGACCACACAAGAGTTAGTGGTTCCGGGAACGGACGCTCTCTCACCGACCAGCAGACAAGTTTTACGGATATGAAATGAACAGAAGTAAATGGAGCAAGGGTAGAGGCTCACCTGGTTGGTTTGAAGAAACCAACCCCGTTCAGAGACGAGGGCGAGCGGGGAAGTGTGGATTCCCCGCACACTGTGCCGATGAAGCTTGGCCTGTTTAAAGGGTTACAATCACTACACCTCTCGCAGGAGGGTGGACATAGGGTGGGGATGATTGAATTACATGCAAACATACCTCCACGCAGGGAGGGGCGGTGAGCCGGCTAGGCGGGGAGGGGAGATTCGCCGGAAACGCGAAAGGAGAAGCCGAGGCCGAATCTGCCTGCACTCTGCGACGAATGACTGACAGTCACTGTTGAGGTCGTAACTTCTAATCCGGAATTCTGCTGCTGATGAAACCAGAGGGAAAATCTTCGTAACTGGAGCGAGGATGCCTCAGAATTTTGCTGAATTCTTCTGTTACAGTTGCGGGTCCAGGACGAGGTTCGATCAAGGAGACAGAATCTGGGCGCGGTAGCTTCCTGTTTCTAACAGCCGTTTGCAGAGAGTGCCTCGACTGCTCCTGGACTCCGAATCACGAACCTCCAGAGTTTCTGGAACTGTGGACGAGCCCTCTTCGCAGAAAAACTGACGGGGAAGCCGTCTGATGTCGGAGAGGACTGGGGAACTCTGAAGAGTGGAGGCAGGTCGTTGCAGACTGTGGGAGGCAGACCCGCGCAGCCGAGGGAGAAAAACAATAACTTTGGCCTCCAGATGCCGAACGCGATTCTGCTTCTTGATTCTGATAGAGGACTGGAGGAGGAAGAACATTTTAGAAGGGCTCTTGGCCTGAATCTTCCGCCGTTTATCGTGGTGCAGCTTCTAATCGGGTTCAGGTGCTCTGTAGTGGGAGTCCTGCGCAGTCGGGGGAGAATGGTTCTCCGGACAGCTCCGACCTCCGATTGAGACGAAACCACCTCGCCTGCGAAGACGACTGGGAGAGATTTCCGTCTATGTAGACCACGCCCCTAGGAGCTCCAGGATGAGGTCGAAGACAGCACTGCAACAGGCGGCCGTTCTGCAGGTCTTCAGCTGCAAACAAAGTGGAAGAGAGAAAAGGTGGAGGGGGGGTTTCTTTGGTGGAGGGGTAAGGGATATGGTTGCTTTGGTGGTGGGGAGGGGTTTGGGAGGTGGGAAGGGGTGGTGAGGGAGGAGACCAGGGGCGGAGCTAGCAGGGGTATGGGTGAGTGCGCAAATGGTCAAGGGGGTGGAGGTGGGATGATGGGGGCGCAAGTGGCTTGGGGAAATGGGGAGAGTTCTCTTTGATTCGGGTGGAGGGTTAATGGAGGTGTTTAATGGTAGCCTAGGGAAGGGGAGGGGTTGCCTTGGGGAGGGGAAGAGTTGCTTGGGAAGTGGGGATTCCTCTTCGGAAGATGGAAGGTTGTATGGGGAAGGGGGAGGGTTGCTTGGGGAGTGGTGGGAGTAAATGGGGTTTATGGGTCTTGGGAAGGTGAAGGGGTGGAAGGCTGATGTGGCAGATGAGGTGGCAAGAGAGGGAGGTGAAGGGGCAGGTGCACCCAAGGGAGAGAGAGAGGGGAGGAGAGAGAGAGGGGGCCGCCCCCTTTAGAGAGAGAGAGAGCTAGAGAGGGAGAGGGCTAGAGAGAGAGAGAGAAGCACAAATCTTGTGGCAAACTTTTTTTATAAAATCTTCATTAGCTTCAACTAGTGGGATTGGGGTCCTATTTATAAGAATCCCACAATTCAACATAAGTCCATGACTTTTGGACTAATGACAACTAACCAAGGGGGAAAGGGGCGCCCTGGGCCAAGCCCATATAACTGGGCCCATTAACCAATCTAACTGACATAATGATAATAAACTTAGGTAGATGACTCATTAACCTAGGGACTTGACTCAAATAAAATAAAAATTACAATGATATGACTCCAGAAAAATATGAAAATTACATAACTTGACTCAAGAAATCAAGACGAACACAATGGCGATCATCGGGACCCATGGAGAAATGGGAAGTGGTAAGCGATGTCCCCATCATACTCCCGGGGTGCAGAGAACTCGACTCTGTCGAGTAAGGGTCCACCCTGCTGCGGTACTGCTCCAATAGGTCAGGATCCAGCTGCTGGAGATCCTCCCGAATCACCCAGGCGTCAACCGAAGGTGGTCGTCCCTTCCACCTAACCAGATATCGCTCATACGCCTTGCTCCGTGTGGTAGTGATCTGTTCATCTAATATCCGCTCCACTTGATCACGCTGGTTTCTCTGGCTAGATGGAGCTCTTGTTGGTGTGGGGGCTCTCTCAAGGGGTGGGATAGGCTGGATCTCCTCACTGGGTGTCACCGTGGGACCCTTGTAGGGCACCAGGTCAGCCACATTGAAAGTGGGGCTTACTCCGTACCCTTCGGGGAGGTCGAACACATAAGCATTTGTGTCAAGGCGCCTCAACACCTGAAAGGAGCCTGCTCCACGAGACCTCAATTTTGAGACAATCTCAGTCCTCACCATCACAAAATCACCGACATGGATTTCTTGGTGGCGACAGTGGGAATCGGCTAATTCCTTAAGATCTTTGCTGCTCTTGTTGTTGTGTTTGCGAATGTTACCATGCAATGTCATGAATGATGATCCTATAGGGATGAAGGGAGGGCCTGGACAACCAAACTCAGCCCTATCAAGTGTTAGATTGGTTTTGACAGACTTAGGAGGACCAGGGCATCCATGAATTGACCTATCATGCTTAGAAACCATGTGGACCTTGATGCACTTAGGTGGACCGGGGCAGCCACAAATGGCCCTATCATGCCTGAGGTGGATGAAGAGTGGGGGAGGACCAGCATGTCCAAATGTGGCTCTATCAGGTATGGGTGCAATGAATGCCGGAGGACCTGGACTTCCATGTAGACTCCTATCATGCATAAGATGGATGATGAATGGGGGTGGACCTACATATCCAAATGTGAACCCGTCATGCACTGGACCTAGTGTGCATGTGACACAAATGAGATGACTAGCCCTACCAGGTGGGGCAAAATGTTGTGGCACATGCATTACAATCAAGATGGTCTTATCTTTAGGTGGGGGTGGATTTGGGGGTTTCCACTCATAGGGGTCGAAGGGGTCCAAGAAGGTGGACATTTTGGGATAGGTCACTTCCTCATTTCCTAGGTGGATGTCACCCTCGGTCATGGCTCTCATAGTGTGAACTAAGTAGTGGAATGGGTGGGTTGGGTTTAACATGGTGGGTGAGGGTAGGAGGGAGTGGGTGGTGGGTAAGGCGGCTAGGTCCCATGGGTTCAATGTCTTCCATAGGGAGGGATCAAAGGGGTCATGGAATGTGTTACCAAGGAAAGGGTATTCTATCTCCTCAAGGTCTTCAAATGATGGTGAGTCCTCCTCCTCAAATGAAGTAATTGAACCGAATTCCTTGGCGGGTTGGTTGGCCATGAATGGAGGGCTTGGCATCCTACCCGAAATAAGCAACTCTAATTCGCGGATAGCATCGGGCTCTTCGGGTGTTGGGAGGAATAAAAGAAGGTCGCTAGTGTAGCAACCCACAGTGTATATCGAGGAGATGGACCCGACACATAGGTGTAGGAGGTCAAGGCTTCTAGGTTGGTCGGCTACAGTGGTCAACATGCCAGTTAGTTTCATTTGCCAAACTATACCCTTAAGAAGATCCCCTAATGTTTCCACTTGATAGGATGGTTGGATTGTGGTGTGATAGGTGGATAAGGGTACAATGGGAAGGTTTTACTCCATGAGTGGGTAAACATAGGACATGATGGGGTGAAGTGGTCTCTCCTTTAGCCATCTAGCTAGGGGCCCCTCTATGATTACGGTGCTATTTGTGAAGGCTTGTGGCTCTTGGGGGTCCAAGCTATGTGAAGGGGACATTTGTGATTCTTCCTCACCATAGATATGAACTTGGGTTTCCTCAAGAATGGGGATGGGTTCCGGACTAGCACCTACTCCCATGTGGATGGTTGTGGTCTCCTCTCTCAAGGGAATGGGAAGGTCTATTGGGGGTGGGGTGATGACGGTTGGTGCATGGTGTACCCGGGGTGGTGAGTGAGGCCGGATTTGGGTTGGGGTTGGGAGTGGAAGTAGCGGGGGATTAGGTTTGGGTAGGATAGGAGTTGGAAGTGGAAGGTGGGTTGGGTGAGTAACTTTGGATTGGGGAATGGTGGCTGTCACGGGCCTAGGTGGAGGGGTGGGCATGGGGTCCACGTGGGTTTGAGTGGTGAGGGTGGAGTGAGTCATGATGCTTCTTCCACCTGGGATGGGAACTTCCCGGCCTAACCCATGACACTGTGATTCATATTCTTCTTCCCAATCTAGTGGAGCCTCATAGTCTTCGGTTACCTCTTTAAGTTCCTTTTGGAAAGGGGTGGAAGGAGGATTTTTGGAAGTTTGTGGGGTGGGGGTTTGATGGAGAATTTTGGGTTGGGTGGTGGGGAAAGGAGGAGTGGGAGTGCTCCTCGGGTTATGGTTCTCAGGGTAGGAGTGGGAAGGTTGGGGAGTGAAGATCTTCCTGATCTCAATCCTTATCTCTTCCAATAAATCTAGGGGTCCTTTGGGTGGTGGGGTTTGGGTCCTAATAGAGGTTTTGGGTTGACTAGGAGGGAAAGGGGGAGTGGGAGTGCTCAATGGGTTATGGTCCTCACGGTAAGAGTGGGAGGGTCGGGGAGCGTAGATCTTCCTAAGCTCACTTTTCATCTCTTCCCATGATCCTATGGGTTCTTGCCTCCGAATCTTTCTTAAGCTCACTATGCGTTCCCACTCCTTCTTGGCTTGTCCCCGAAGTCGCCCAGTGGCCCTGCGGACTCTAGCGTGTCCATAGACCCTAGTCCTTGTTGTGCCCCTTGTGCTTTGTTGATGATGTGATGTTTTAATGATAGCAACATGAATGAGTCACCACATTGTCTTGAATATGTCTGACCTTTTCTGTGGGAGATTGCATAAGTGTGCCATGTCTGAATTGTGAAGAACGCATGTGTATGCTTGAGTCATGCTGTGATATATTGGCTTGTGCTTGATTTCTGTTCTTGATTTCTGCTCTGTGCATTGCTTCTCTGCTGATATGTTCATACATTATCTTAGGCTAAGTCTATACAGACTTTAGCGTCTCATTTAGCATCTAAGGCAAAGTCTACACATTGGCTAAGTGTGTACATCGCTTACATTTCTTGAGATCAAGTCCATACGTTGCACTGTTTCTTCAAGTCCATACAGTGGCAAAGTCTGGACATTGTGCTTTGAAGATCATTCAGTCCATACATCGTGAAAGTCTATACACTCCTCTTGGCCTTAGCATCTATTTTGAAGTCCATACATTGGTCTTCAGTTCAAGTCTGTACAGCGTTACATTCTCTTTGGAAAGTCTGTACAGCGTCAAGTCTGCACATTGGGCTTTCACGTGAAGTCTACACATCGGTCTCTACTTTGAAGTCTATACATTGGCTAAGGGTCTTCAAGTCCATACACAGTCATCTGATGTATATTGATTAACAGGAAATCTGCTATGAGGTAGTACATTGTATGTCCGTACTGTTTCTGTCATACTTCGTGTTATTCTTGTGTTTATGTCCGTGTTATTTCTTTCTTACCTCGTGTCGTTTTAGTTTTAGTATTGTTTGTGTTTTCAACACGACATGTCGTCCTTTCGTACCCCGTGTCACTTACTGTTGTTCCTCGAGTCATTTTTTTACTAGTGTCACTGCTTCATCACGTGTCGTGATAGCCGTGTCACTCTTCTGTCTTCGTGCTGTTTTTCTCTTTAGACTTCGTGTCCTTCTCGCCTTGACCACACTCCGTGTCAATTCCTGTGTTTCGTCTTCGTGTTGTTTTCAACTCGTGTCGGTTTCTGTTTTCATCTTCGTGTTGTCTTCAACTCGTGACGGTTTCTGTTATTTGTCTTCGTGTCGTGGTCAGCCCGTGTCGCCTCGTCTTCGAGTCGTTCATTCGAGCTATTTTGTGCTCGAGTTGTTTTTCTTATGTTTTCAAGTGTTGTTTCACTTCGTGTCGTCTTTTGTTGCCGTTTGTTAGTTCGTGTTGTTTCGTTCTAACCTCGTCCAGGTCTCTTCTAATCGCGTGTCTTTCTATTGCTTCACTCTGTGTTATCTTCTTCTCACCTCATGCTGTCTTCATCTGACTTCGTGTCGTCTTCGTTGTTGTGTTAATTGTGTATCTCGTGTTGTTCTCTTTTTTACCTCGTGCTGTTTTCATCTGACCTCGTGTCATTCTCCATTTATTTCGTACTGAAGTAATCTTGTGTATCTCGTGTCATTCTCAGTACAGTGCATCTTGTATTGCTTTCATATACCTCATGCAGTTTTAGTTATTGTGGCCCTGAGTGTTAATCGTGTTAATTCCTTGCAGGAGAAGAAGAAGGTGGTCCGAGGAAATATTCCCCAGTGACTGGGCAGCACGTGATCCGAGGTTGAAATGAAGCTGGCTGAGAGACTGCCATGTGGTCTGAATACTTAGGGCTGGAAATGTGGAGGTCACACGTCGGGGGTGATGATGATGCTGCTGCTATATATATGAGCCTTCTTCCACAGAAGAAGATTGATCGAAGCAGAAAGCCGGAAGAGTATAAAGCCCTTCGATCCAGAAAAAGAAGAAAAGAAGAGAGCAGAGAAGAGAGTGAGAGTGAGAGCAGAAAAAGAAAAAGAGAGAGAGATAGTGCTCGTGTGGAGAGAGCTCGTGAAGAAGAAGGAAGAAGCTGCTTGAAGATCTACCTTCACTGGACCGTGGATCAGATCCAGGCCAGTCAGCTCCGTTGAGAGCCACAGTGTGCATTTCATTTTTTCGCTTTCTGTTTGCTGAAGTTATTTTCATTTCATGTTTTTATTTTTCCATTTTCATCTGGTTATCTTATTCTTCCGATTGCCCTCTTGGGGATCGGGTTCCTCCTGTTGGTTCAGGAGAAGGGAGATCTGATCTCCGGGTTGCAAGTGACAGGTTGTCACTTGTGGGTTCCCTCTGGTTAGAGGAAGGGAGGCTAGTCCTCCGGTTCTGGGCTTGTGGTTGCAAGTCCAGGTGTCCCTCCTGGTCTGGAGGAAGAGAGGTCTGCGACCTCTAGTTTCCAAGTGGCTGGGAGTCACTTGGGTGTCTCTCCGGTTGGGAGGAAGAGGGGAGGCTGTTCCCCTAGTCAAGCTGTGTGGCAGCAACTGTTTGCAGACTGAGTCTGCTTGGTTCTAGCGTTTGCTAGTGAAGCCTCACTCCGGTTGGGAGTGAGGGGTGGATGTAGGTCTGGAGGACCGAACCACCTTAAAATCTTTGAGCAGTGATTTGCTTATAGTGTGTTCTTCCATATCTCCTACCACCCTTCACAGATTATCTTGAGATTTCTTATTCTCATTTGTGCTGCTTCCGCTAGTTGATTGTTTGGGGGCCAGTTACATATTTGCTCTTTTGTTTAAAAGAATTTTCAACTGGTTCATCAGATTGCTTGATTTGCTTCTGCTGGATGCTTGGATAGGTTCGCTCCAAGTGTTTGTATTTGAGTTGAATCAAATTGGTTCTATTCTGTGTCTATCTCTAGCTTCCAAGTTTTTATTTGGCCATTATACATAGAAGGATACATTCACCCCCCTCTGTATCCGGGCCTAGCACCCTAACAGTTGGTATCAGAGCGTGTGTCTGCATACAAGGTCCAACGACCTGCAGATTCGATCTCTGGTTTTCGGTGCTAATTTATTTTTAGTGCATCAATATTCCTGTTGCATTAATCTGTTGTGCTGTCATGGGTCATCCTCCACTATTCAGTGGTTCAAATATTAAATTCTGGCTATATCGTATGCACAAGCATGTTAACTCTATTAATCCACAATTGTGGAAGGTTATCTCTCACAGTCCACATGAACTTCCTAAGGATAAGTCCAAGTGGACTCATGTTCACAAGTTGAAAAATGATGATAATGTGAGAGCTCTAAATTTAATGAAGGCTGCAATCGGTTCTGATGATTTTTCCTCCTTCTCAGATTGTAGCACTGCAAAGGAAATATTTGATAGAGTGACTACAACACACGTGGAACAGGAAGAAGAATGTCTCATGGCAAGAAGGAGTGATCAATCAGATGACTCCTCATCCCAAGTAATCTCTGAGACCGAGGATATTAGCCATGATGAGTTAGTTGCCATGCATGAGCATCTTCTTGATAAGTATGAAAGAGTCAAATCAGGAAAGAGAAAATTAAGAAAAGAGAAAAATGTTGAAATCACAAGTCTAAAGGCTGAAAATGAAAATCTAAAAACTGGATTGAAATTGAAAGAAGAATTTAAAAACAAGTTGATTGAAGAAAACTCTCATCTAAAAGATCAAAATAAAAGGCTAATGGTTCTTAATACTGTCTTTTCTGAAAAATGGTTGTCATTTGAAACAGGAAAATCTGCTGATAAGGAAATTCAATTTGAGAATGAATTGAAACTGAAACAGGAACTAGAAATAGTTAAAAATTTAAATGATGTCATGCAGAGATAAATTATCACATGTGAGGAAGACATGACTAATTCAGAACTCAAAATTTGCTCTCTCCAATCTGAAATAAGTAAACTTGTTCGTTCCATGTCTAAATCTATCAAGGGAAAAGAGAAAATGAATGTTCCTTTGTGTGATAACGCCACTAAATCAAGTGGAGAGCAAGGATGCAAATCCCAAATTGAAAAATCTGTTAAGAAAAAGTTGTACACTACTCTTGCTCGCAGCTCTGACATTGCAAGCTCCTCTGGGCCTCCTAAAACATCTACATCATCTGTTTTCCAATTCAAGGCCCAGAAAAATGAAGAACAAATAAAAGTTGTGAACATGGGTAAACAAATGAGCAAAAATGGTAATAAAAATAAGGATAAACATGTCCCTACTTGTGTCTTTAAATCTGCTACCCATACTGCATCTGATGACTCAATGCATACCACTCATAGCTCAATTAATTATCCGTATGCATCTGATAAGAGTGTTTCATGCCATTATTGTGGCAAGGTAGGCCATGTAATGGATGATTGCAGATTATTGACTGAAGATGGGCATGCAAGTGAAACATTGCATTCGAGAAATTCATTTGGTAGAAATCATGCTACTAGGAAGTCTGATACATCTTGTCATTGCTGTGGTAGGCATGGTCATTTCCTGGATGCCTGTTTCATCATGAAACAAGATGATAAAATGCATGCTAGGTCTTCTGTTCATCATCACCCCAAAAGAAACATGTATGCTTCAAACCAACAAATCATTTGTTATAACTGTAACAAACGTGGTCATAAAGCTGTTGAGTGTTGGTTTAGGACTTCATGGGGATATAATGGTTCAAGAGGTAAGCACCTAAGGTGTTCTGAATGTGGCAAGTATGGGCATGCAGTCAAGGACTGCTGGTATGCTCAGGGCAAACATCTTAATTCCAAATTTGATAAATTCCCTGATAATAGAAATTTTCTTGGCAGAAATGAACCTATTTTTACAGAAAAGATTCTTGTATGTTTTGAATGTGAAAAACCTGGCCACCGAGCTTCTGAATGCTTGTGGGCAGGCAATGCTAAATCAAAACCTCATGCAAGTAACAAAAATTTTCATACAAATTCACATAGATTCCATGATGATAATAATGTCCACAAAAAGAATTCAAGGTTTGCTACATCATGTAGAGATTGTGAAAAATTTGATCATCTCATGGATAACTGTTACCTGATGGATCATGATGATAATACTGCTAAGAAATTATTTAGAACACCTGTTAGGGCTTATACAGGACCCAAGGCAACTTGGGTTCCTGCAAGATCAAATTGATTGACTTGCTGCAGGTGTGCCTTGGAAGGAGAAATAAAAGGGGTTAACCAAGGCACTCAAAAAGAAAACCCCAGGACTCAATTCAGGTCAGTTCTGAAATCTGTTTTAAATTCATTATCTGAATTTGTGAGTATGAAAAAATGTGAATTTCATGTTGATCTGCTTGTCTAAATTTTGATGATCTCTTCACTGAATTCAATTCTGAATATATTTGTTGCTCTTCTCATGCTGTTGTTTGCACTAAATGAACAAGATGCTAGATGCACTGCATTTTGCACTAAGCTAAACGGTTCTTTAATGTATACAGTCAATGCATGTGTCAAATGTCTGCATACATCATTTGCATGACTGTCAATGAAGTTGTTCAATACATGTAGGACTGCGTTATGTTGCATAGCATTCAGTGTTGAGTCCTTGCATGCATGTAGTTAATTACATTGCACTTTACTGCATTGAAAATACCAAAAAGGGTAATTAAATGCATAGTGTCAGGAGGAGTCAATACATTGCATGAAGGTAGTCATGTGCATATATTTATGTCAGAGTTCATTGCATGTTAACTTTGAACATCCTGGAACTTGCCTGACCTCCTGACATCTTGCCTTGTGTGCATATCCCTTTCATTGATTCTATTTGACCAAACCGTGATCATAATATGAAAACATTGAGCTTCAAAATTGGTATACAATTGGTATCATTTGATATCAGAATTATTTCAGTCCTTCATGAAGATTTCAATGGGCTATCTCGATCATAAATCTGAAACATCTTGAACTAGAAATCTTCTATTATACGTTTTTATGAATATCTGAAATAACTCAGGTGGTTTAAGTTTAATGTACTCAAGGTTTGACTTTAAAATCTCTTAAAAATATCTGAAGCATGTTTAATAAACATTAACCATCTGTTTCATGCTGTGTCTTGAAATCTTCTGAAATCTACACTTTTGAATACATGACTTCAACTGATTAAGTACATGAAACTATTATTGATTTGAAGCAAATGAATTTTTCTGAAATGTCTAAAGGGTAATATCTGTCAGAGCAATGACATTGGTCACTGAGAAACACATGTCCGAAGGACTGTGTCATGAGGTGCCTTAGTTAACTCTGATTAAGAATTCATTGAAATTCAGGCAGAGCAATGGCATGCACACTGAGAAATATAACTCACTCATCAAGAAATGATTTGGAGTGTGTCATGATGTGTAAATGCTATCTCTATTCATATATATAGCATGACAGTTAGTCACACTAAGTGCTTAGGGATATTGGCCTCTGATCAAGGTATATCCTCTAGTTACAAGGTGTGAACTGAACTAGAGTGCTCGTAAAATTTGTAGCATGGAAAATTGTTGAACAAATTGAAATATCTGAATATTGATGCTAAAATCAAATTGCTACAACCCTAGACAAAATCATATGACTTCATAATTGCTTGACTTCAATACTGGTGCATGTAATTCTGAAAGAAGTCAATAGATTTGATTGTGTAAGAGAAAGGGAGATTAATCAGGATAAATATGAGGGCTTAGTTCATCTTTATTAAAACATGGTTTTAGATATCAATACAGAATTTTATTGATAAACTCTGCATACATCATGTTTAAACCATGCTGTTCAAAAGGCTCATTCATAAGTCCCTATAATGGAAGACCTTGAAAAATTATGTTTTGGATTTATGAGATTGATATCTCCTTGAAAATCTTTCTGCTCACTTTCCTTAGATCATTGACCTGAACTTCTCCTTGTCTGCCCCTGTGGTCTCCTTCTCATCTATCTCATAAGATTCCACTTATTGAGGGGGAGCTTCCATGTCATGCATCACTTGCATATCAAGTGGCATCTATTCAGGGGGAGCATTCCTTGTCATACTGAATCATGTTCATATCATTTGTGACCTTGCATTCAAATCCCTCATGATCAGATTTATGCATGATCAACAAAAACTGTATAGTGAACTCCTTTCTTATCAGTTGACTGATTCCATCTGTATTTTTCTGACCATACAAATGTGAGGTGCCACTCCCATTATTACCTTGTTCACTGGCAGCCTTCTGAACCTCAGAATCTTTATGATGGTGGATTTCAGATTGATTCCTGAGATGTATTTCTCTCTACACTGTTGGAATCTTCCATCTTGTTCTGCAATAAGTTCTGATTCAGTGGTATCTTCACCAGAATTTAGATTCTTTGTAATGGCTGATTTCATATTGATTTATTGGATAACTAGAGTCCATTCCTGTGCCTCAGGAGGAGTTATGGTTTATTTTCATCTAAGGGGAGAGTAGTCAATCATGCATGTTGATAGGGGGAGAACTGTTTCATGGTCATAAGGGAGATCTTCATTTTAAAGAACCTTGACTCATTCTCTGCATTGTTGTGCTGCATTTGACTATCAAACCATTTCCCTTTTTTTTTGATTATGTCAAAGGGGGAGAATAGTTTGATGAGTCAGTGTGACTCATTATGTTGCCATCATCAAAAAGGGGGAGATTGTTGTGCCCCTTGTGCTTTGTTGATGATGTGATGTTTTAATGATAGCAACATGAATGAGTCACCACATTGTCTTGAATATGTCTGACCTTTTCTGTGGGAGATTGCATAAGTGTGCCATGTCTGAATTGTGAAGAACGCATGTGTATGCTTGAGTCATGCTGTGATATATTGGCTTGTGCTTGATTTCTGTTCTTGATTTCTGCTCTGTGCATTGCTTCTCTGCTGATATGTTCATACATTATCTTAGGCTAAGTCTATACAGACTTTAGCGTCTCATTTAGCATCTAAGGCAAAGTCTACACATTGGCTAAGTGTGTACATCGCTTACATTTCTTGAGATCAAGTCCATACGTTGCACTGTTTCTTCAAGTCCATACAGTGGCAAAGTCTGGACATTGTGCTTTGAAGATCATTCAGTCCATACATCGTGAAAGTCTGTTTTGAAGTCCATACATTGGTCTTCAGTTCAAGTCTGTACAGCGTTACGTTCTCTTTGGAAAGTCTGTACAGCGTCAAGTCTGCACATTGGGCTTTCACGTGAAGTCTACACATCGGTCTCTACTTTGAAGTCTATACATTGGCTAAGGGTCTTCAAGTCCATACACAGTCGTCTGATGCATATTGATTAACAGGAAATCTGCTATGAGGTAGTACATTGTATGTCCGTACTGTTTCTGTCATACTTCGTGTTATTCTTGTGTTTATGTCCGTGTTATTTCTTTCTTACCTCGTGTCATTTTAGTTTTAGTACTGTTTGTGTTTTCAACACGCCGTGTCGTCCTTTCGTACCCCGTGTCACTTACTGTTGTTCCTCGAGTCATTTTTTTACTAGTGTCACTGCTTCATCACGTGTCGTGATAGCCGTGTCACTCTTCTGTCTTCGTGCTATTTTTCTCTTTAGACTTAGTGTCCTTCTCGCCTTGACCACACTCCGTGTCAATTCCTGTGTTTCATCTTCGTGTTGTTTTCAACTCGTGTCAGTTTCTATTTTCATCTTCGTGTTGTCTTCAACTCGTGACGGTTTCTGTTATTTATCTTCATGTCGTGGTCAGCCCGTGTCGCCTCGTCTTCGAGTCGTTCATTCGAGCTATTTTGTGCTCGAGTTATTTTTCTTATGTTTTTAAGTGTTGTTTCACTTCGTGTCGTCTTTTCTTGCCGTTTGTTAGTTCGTGTTGTTTCGTTCTAACCTCGTCCAGGTCTCTTCTGATCGCGTGTCTTTCTATTGCTTCACTCTGTGTTATCTTCTTCTCACCTCATGCTGTCTTCATCTGACTTCGTGTCGTCTTCGTTGTTGTGTTAATTGTGTATCTCGTGTTGTTCTCTTTTTTACCTCGTGCTGTTTTCATCTGACCTCGTGTCATTCTCCATTTATTTCGTACTGAAGTAATCTTGTGTATCTCGTGTCATTCTCAGTACAGTGCATCTTGTATTGCTTTCATATACCTCATGCAGTTTTAGTTATTGTGGCCCTGAGTGTTAATCGTGTTAATTCCTTGCAGGAGAAGAAGAAGGTGGTCCGAGGAAATATTCCCCAGTGACTGGGCAGCACGTGATCCGAGGCTGAAATGAAGCTGGCTGAGAGACTGCCACGTGGTCTGAATACTTAGGGCTGGAAATATGGAGGTCACACGTCGGGGGTGATGATGATGCTGCTGCTATATATATGAGCCTTCTTCCACAGAAGAAGATTGATCGAAGCAGAAAGCCGGAAGAGTAGAAAGCCCTTCGATCCAGAAAAAGAAGAAAAGAAAGAAAAGAAGAGAGCAGAGAAGAGAGTGAGAGTGAGAGCAGAAAAAGAAAAAGAGAGAGAGATAGTGCTCGTGTGGAGAAAGCTCGTGAGAAGAAGGAAGAAGCTGCTTGAAGATCTATCTTCACTGGACCGTGGATCAGATCCAGGCCAGTCAGCTCCATTGAAAGCCACATTGTGCATTTCATTTTTCAGCTTTCTGTTTGCTGAAGTTATTTTCATTTCGTGTTTTTGTTTTTCCATTTTCATCTTGTTATCTTGTTCTTCCGATTGCCCTCTTGGGGATCGGGTTCCTCCTGTTGGTTCAGGAGAAGGGAGATCTGATCTCCGGGTTGCAAGTGACAGGTTGTCACTTGTGGGTTCCCTCTGGTTAGAGGAAGGGAGGCTAGTCCTCCGGTTCTGGGCTTGTGGTTGCAAGTCCAGGTGTCCCTCCTGGTCTGGAGGAAGAGAGGTCTACGACCTCTAGTTTCCAAGTGGCTGGGAGTCACTTGGGTGTCCCTCCGGTTGGGAGGAAGAGGGGAGGCTGTTCCCCTAGTCAAGCTGTGTGGCAGCAACTGTTTGCAGACTGAGTCTGCTTGGTTCTAGCGTTTGCTAGTGAAGCCTCACTCCGGTTGGGAGTGAGGGGTGGATGTAGGTCTGGAGGACCGAACCACCTTAAAATCTTTGAGCAGTGGTTTGCTTGTAGTGTGTTCTTCCATATCTCCTACCACCCTTAACAGATTGTCTTGAGATTTCTTATTCTCATTTGTGCTGCTTCTGCTAGTTGATTGTTTGGAGGCCAGTTACATATTTGCTCTTTTGTTTAAAAGGATTTTCAACTGGTTCATCAGATTGCTTGATTTGCTTCTGCTGGATGGTTGGATAGGTTCGATCCAAGTGTTTGTATTTGAGTTGAATCAAATTGGTTCTATTCTGTGTCTATCTCTATCTCTAGCTTCTGCCAGTGGCCCTGCGGACTCTAGCGTGTCCATAGACCCTAGTCCTATCAAAGTGTTTGGTCATGAAAGTCTCCCACCTAACATAATCACTAGGATGTGACCCATCAAAGGTGATACTCTCATCTATAAATATGTCTGAAAATGGGTGGTCGATCGGACCTTTGTGGAGGGCCGAGTGGGACCAAAGAGAGGTAGCCATGTTGATGAACCGAATGACTCTAAATGCTTATGCGCCCTAGGACAAGACTTAGTAGAGACAAGTCTAGAACTTGCTCTGATACCAACTGATGTGAAACATTGACGGGAATGCAGCAAGTGGCTATGGTCCCTTGGACTTAATTCGCAAACGCATTCACAAAAGTTGAGAAAGCTTGGAAGACGCCGTCTCACCGTGCGCACCCGTTACCCGTGGTGATTCGATGATGCCGAGTCGAGGTGGGGGAGAGGGACCCTTGCTGGTAGAGGGCAAGCACAAACTGGTTTTCCCTCCCCAAGGTAGGATGCCCACGATCAAGGGCGGCCGGGTGCCTTGGGGGCACTAGGTCACTCTCTCACTTTGGCCACGGTCACCACACAAGAGTTAGTGGTTCCGGGAACGGACGCTCTCTCACCGACCAGCGGACAAGTTTTACGGATATGAAATGAACAGAAGTAAATGGAGCAAGGGTAGAGGCTCACCTGGTTGGTTTGAAGAAACCAACCCCGTTCGGAGACGAGGGCGAGCGGGGAAGTGTGGATTCCCCGCACACTGCGCCGATGAAGCTTGGCCTGTTTAAAGGGTTACAATCACTACACCTCTCGCAGGAGGGTGGACTTGGGGTGGGGATGATTGAATTACATGCAAACACTACCTCCACGCAGGGAGGGGTGGTGAGCCGGCCAGGCGGGGTGGGGAGATTCGCCGGAAACGCGAAAGGAGAAGCCGAGGCCGAATCTGCCTGCACTCTATGACGAATGACTGACAGTCACTGTTGAGGTCGTAACTTCTAATCCGGAATTCTGCTGATGATGAAACCAGAGGGGAAATCTTTGTAACTGGAGCGAGGATGCCTCAGAATTTTGCTGAATTCTTCTGTTGCAGTTGCAGGTCCGGGACGAGGTTCGATCAGGGAGATAGAATCTGGGAGCGGCAGCTTCCTGTTTCTGACAGCCGTTTGCAGAGAGTGCCCCGACTGCTCCTAGACTCCGAATTATGAACCGCTAGAGTTTCTGGAACCGTGGATGAGCCCTCTTCACAGCAAAACTGACGGGGAAGCCGTCTGATGTCGGAGAGGACTGGGGGACTCTGAAGAGTGGAGGCAGGTCGTTGCAGACTGTGGGAGGCAGACCCACGCAGCCGAGGGAGAAAAATGATAACTTTGGCCTCCGGATGCTGAACGTGGTTCTGCTTCTTGATTCTGTTAGAGGACTGGAGGAGGAAGAACTTTGTAGAAGGGCTCTTGGCCTGAATCTTCGGCCGTTTGTCGTGGTGCAGCTTCTAATCGGGTTCAGGTGCTCTGCAGAGGGAGTCCTGCGCAGTCGGGGGAGAATAGTTCTCCGGACAGCTCCGATCTCGGATTGAGACGAAACTACCTCGCCTGCGAAGACGACTGGGAGAGCTTTCTGTCGATGTAGACTACGCCCCCAGGAGCTCTGGGATGAGGTCATGGACAGCACTGCAACAGGCGGCTGTTCTGCAGGTCTTCAGCTGCAAACAAAGTGGAAGAGAGAAAAGGTGGAGGGGGGGTTTCTTTGGTGGAGGGGTAAGGGATATGGTTGCTTTGGTGGTGGGGAGGGGTTTGGGAGGTGGGAAGGGGTGGTGAGGGAGGAGACCAGGGGCGGAGCTAGCAGGGGTATGGGTGAGTGCGCAAATGGTCAAGGGGGTGGAGGTGGGATGATGGGGGCGCAAGTGGCTTGGGGAAATGGGGAGAGTTCTCTTTGATTCGGGTGGAGGGTTAATGGAGGTGTTTAATGGTAGCCTAGGGAAGGGGAGGGGTTGCCTTGGGGAAGGGAAGAGTTGCTTGGGAAGTGGGGATTCCTCTTCGGAAGATGGAAGGTTGTATGGGGAAGGGGGAGGGTTGCTTGGGGAGTGGTGGGAGTAAATGGGGTTTATGGGTCTTGGGAAGGTGAAGGGGTGGAAGGCTGATGTGGCAGATGAGGTGGCAAGAGAGGGAGGTGAAGGGGCAGGTGCACCCAAGGGAGAGAGAGAGGGGAGGAGAGAGAGAGGGGGCCGCCCCCTTTGGAGAGAGAGAGAGCTAGAGAGGGAGAGGGCTAGAGAGAGAGAGAAGCACAAATCTTGTGGCAAACTTTTTTTATCAAATCTTCATTAGCTTCAACTGGTGGGATTGGGGTCCTATTTATAGGAATCCCACAATTCAACATAAGTCCCTGACTTTTGGACTAATGACAACTAACCAAGGGGGAAAGGGGCGCCCCTGGGCCAAGCCCATATAACTGGGCCCATTAACCAATCCAACTGACATAATGATAATAAACTTAGGTAGATGACTCATTAACCTAGGGACTTGACTCAAATAAAAGAAAAATTACAATGATATGACTCCAGAAAAATATGAAAATTACATAACTTGACTCAAGAAATCAAGACGAACACAATGGTGATCATCGGCACCCATGGAGAAATGGGAAGTGGTAAGCGATGTCCCCATCACCCAATGTGTAGACTTGGAAGTGCAACGTAGGTAAAAGACTGCCAATGTATAGACTTTGGTAAAGGCATGAGACGTTCTCAAGATGATGAAGTTTGTATAGACTTTACAGTGAATGGATGCTCAGTGAGACGCAAGTTGAGACGATGCAGTGTACAGACTTTGCCCAGCCTAAAGCGATGTATAGACTTCAGCTCGAATCCAGTGTATAGACTTGTTGGAACACTCACGAGTGTATAGACTTAGAGTGAAGCATGCAATGCAATGCAGATACTGACTATATAGACTTTAGATCCCAAAGGCAATGTATAGACATGGTCCCAACCGAATGTACAGGCTTCAGCTTAAGGCCAATGTATAGACTTCAATTGTGTAGACTTGCCAAAGACAATTGACGATGTACAGACTTGAGGTTCTTGAAGCCAATGTACAGACATCAATGTATGGACTTTACAAGACAAACACAATGTGTATACTTGCACAGTGTATGGACTTGTTTGAACGAAAAAGCAATGTATATACTTGAGGCATGAAGGCCAATGTACAGACTTGACCACAAGCTAAACAATCGGATGTATAGACTTGCACAAACCAAAGTCTGTACAGACTTGAAAAGAAAACCAATGTATAGACTTCGTGAGCGCCTAGAGGATGTACAGACTTAGTGACTGTACAGACTTGGAAGGCTCAGCGAAGGCTGTACAGACTTCAACGAAGAGATGCACAATGTACAGACATCATTCAAAGGCCAGTGTGAAGACTTCACGATGTATGGACTTTCCAAGTGAAAGACTGTATAGACTTGAGCACAGAAGCTCTGTACAGACTTGATCAAGACAAGGCAGTCGAGTGTACAGACTTCAAGTGAAACGACGGTAAAGCCATCAGTGTATAGACTTCAAGGGAAACGATGGTAAAACTACTGATGTATAGACTTGAAGGGCAACGTAGGTGAAGCTTCCAATGTACAGACTTGGAAGAACACTGATGAATGTACAGACTTCGAATTTCAACGAAGGATGTACGGACTTCACCCCGATATATAGACTTTCAAGCCTGAAGGCCAATGTGTGGACTTGCACAGTAGCCCAATGTATGGACTTGACAAAGCAGAATGAATTACTGAGTGAACAATGTATATACATTGGGTGACACAATGTGCAGACTTCACGATGTGTGGACTTGAGTGTGCGTGCAGGCCAACAAACAATGTGACTGTATATACTTAACACAATGATGCAATGTATGGACTCTGCTATGCATGATGCATGAGACACATTTGCTGCGTTGACGCTGCATGACTTGCGAAATGCATAGAACACACAGAGGCTGTATAGACTTTGGCAAACAAGCAGCTGTACAGACTTTGACACAACTGCGATGTACAGACTTTTGGGCTCGTCATGCAGTGTATAGACATGCAAGTTATATGAGCAAACGGCTGTACAGATATTGCTATGCATAAAGACGATTGTATAGACTTGTGAAATCTGGGGGGTCGACCCATCAAGGAAAGGGGTCGACCCATCAAAGTGCACTGATGCAGTATATGCACAGAAGAAGCAATATACACACAGAAGAAGCAATGCACCGATCTTCATTCAAGCACAAAACACTTTATGCACTCTCATGCATTCTCCACAGAATATATCAGTTATATGCATTCAGATTGTTATGATTCAATGTCAAGCTATTAGCAAAACAAAATGGTGACTCATTCATGTTGACTTTATGCACTCCCATGCATTCTCCACAGAATATATCAGTTATATGCATTCATATTGTTATGATTCAATGTCAAGCTATTAGCAAAACAAAATGGTGACTCATTCATGTTGCTATCATTAAAACACCACATTCATCAAAGCACAAGGGGCACAACAATCTCCCCCTTTTTGATGATGGCAACATAATGAGTCACACTGACTCGTCAAACTATTCTCCCCCATTGACATAATCAAAAAGAAAGGGAATGGTTTGAGAGACACAATGCAGCACACAAAGACACTTATGACAATGAAACAGCACTCCCCCTATCAACATGCAAGATTAACTATTCTCCCCTTAAAATCAGATGACCCATAACTCCCCCTGAAGCACAGGAATGAACTCTGGTTATCCAATAAATCAAGCTAAATTCTGCCATTGCAAAGAATCTGAATTCTGGTTACATGAACAGAATGAAACAGAACCAGAGCTGATTGTGAAACAGGATGGAAGATTCCAACAGTGTGGATCAACTGATAATGTGAGATTAGCCATGGGTGAGGGTGCGAAATAGTCAAAGCACAATACATCTCAATGAATCAATCAATAGCAAGATGTTGATCAGGCTGTCTGGAAAGAATCTGAACGTGAGGGATTTTAAAACTTGCACCACTTTAATAAGTCTGTACATTGCATGAAGTATATACATTACACGAGCTGAATGCTTTCTAAGTCTATACACTACATTGCATTGCATGAAGTCCACACACTTACTCACTTACTGATTCTAAGTATATACATTGTGTTGCATTGCTTGAATTTCCTCAAGTCTATACACTATGCTCGCATGAAGACTTAAAGTCTATACACTCACTCAGTGTTTACACTTGCTCATTTGCTGCTTATAAAGTCTATACACTGTCTTCAGTTGATTTTGTTAATCGACTGAACTCCTCATTTGTCTTACAGGTGTCTGGCACGTGATCCAAGGAGCTGAGATGCTGACACGTGGCAGAGTAGATTGGGCGGGAGCTGTGGAGAACACACGCCCTAAGCTGCTGTGATATATATAGAAGCCTTCGTCCACTGTAGAAGCAATATGAGAACAGAAGAGGGCTGATCGAGACTGAGAGTGAAGAAGAAGAGAGGCAGAGAAGTAGAAGGAAGAGAGCCACGATCAAAAGAGCAGAAGAAGAAGAGAAAAGAAGAGATGGGGAGAGCCTGCGAAAGAGAAGAAGATAGAGAGTGAGAGCAGCAGAAGAAAAAGAGAAAGAGAGAGCTCGTGAAGAAGAGCAGAGAGAAGCTTTGTTATTTTCACTGGACTTTAGATCAAATCCAATCCAGTTGCTCCTGCGAGAGCTGCAGTTTATATTTCATTTTCCAGCTTTCTGGTTGCTGAAGTTATTTTCATTTTATGTTTGTTATTTTTCTTTTGTTTTTCTGATTACCTTTGTTCTTCCGATCCTCTGGACTGAGGTCGGGTTCCTCCTGTTGGTTCAGGAGAAGGGAGATCTGATCTCCGGGTTGCAAGTGACAGGTTGTCACTTGTGGGTTCCCTCTGGTTAGAGGAAGGGAGGCTTGTCCTCCGGTTCTGGGCTTGTAGGTTGCAAGTCCAGGGGTCCCTCCTGGTCTGGAAAAAGAGAGGTCTTCGACCTCTTGTTTCCAAGTGACTGGGAGTCACTTGGGGTGTCCCTCTGGTTGGGAGGAAGAGCGGAGGTTGTTCCCCTGGTCAAGCTGTGTGGCAGCAAGTGTTCGCAGACTGAGTCTGCTTGTTTCTAGCGTTGGCTAGTGAAGCCTCACTCCGGTTGGGAGTGAGGGGTGGATGTAGGTCTGGAGGACCGAACCACCCAAAAAATCTACAGTGCAGTGGTTTGTTTTGTGCGTTTGCTCCTTGCCTCCTACCTCCCATTCATAGGTTATGCTCTGATACCAAGTGTTGAGTTCGATGGACGCAGTCTATCTCCACGAAATGTGGATCTAGAGGGGGGTGAATAGATATAATGCCTATTTAAAAACCAATGTAAGGTTCAAATGTGGAATATAGGCAAATCTTATAAATCACTAACCCTGATACTAGATTTCAACAGAACCGAATCAAGCTCTTAAAGTAAACAAGACAACCAGTAGCACACATTCATAGACAATCACACAAACACAAAACACCCACGATTTTTAGGTGGTTCGGTCAAGGACCTACGTCCACCCCACACTCAACCGAGTATGGCTTACTGCTGCGCAGTACAGCTTGCGTCTGCTGGGCACTACAGCTTGGCCAACAACTGCTGATACACAGCTTCACTGGGCACTACAGCTTGCCGACCAGAGGAACAGATCCTCTGCAACTGCTGGGGAAATACAGCTTAACACGTCCAGTGGAGACTTCCACTGCAAATCCGCTGACTCACAGCTTGAAGAAACAAGAATTTGGAAATGAAAGACAGTAGCAAAACGAAAATGAAAACCCAAAATAGAAATGTAGCTCGAATGAGCAATGCACAGCTCTGGTTTCTGAACTAGGAGACTGAGATACAACCTCTCAAACAAAAACTCTCACAATCTCACTCTCTCGATCAAGCTCTCTCAACTCATCTCTCTTGATCTTCTCTTCTCTCTTTTTCTTCTTCTTTGTTTCTCTTCTCACAGTGGATCGATGGCACTCTATTGCTTTCAGACTTGCTGTATAGACTTTGCTCTCTTCAGATTTCGATCAACCTCCATCTGAACACCAAGGCTTGAATATATACTGGCAGTAGGTGGATAAGGGCGCGTGGTTTCCATGTTTTCCCACCCAATGAGTTTACCAGATCCAAGGCAACTTTATCCACGTGTCATCATCTGATCACCTCGTCCTCCTGGGATCACGAGCCATGTCAGCAATCCCTGTAGAGAATCCCTGTCAGACATAGTATCGGATTATCAATTTAAGCATAAATCCTGTATAGACATCATAGTATGCACAATGCAGTGTATAGACTTTCCAATGTCTAGACTTGCAGATGTGAACGACACAATGTATAGACTTTAGGTGTGAAGACATTGTGAATGCAAATGCAATGTTCAGACTTCATTGTATAGACTTGGAGAACCTGAATCAATGTGCATACTTGGAACGCCTGAAGACAAGTGTCCAGACTTGGAATCAATGAAGGCGTTGGCTGTACAGACTTGGCCAAACAATCCGATGTAGAGACTTGAGGCATGGAGGCCAATGTATAGACTTGGAAAGTTAAGACCATTGTACAAACTTCACCTCGTGCTAGCTACAGTGAAGGAATGTATAGACTTAACAGTCTCCCTGGCTGTACAGACTTGACCAAAGCAAAGGCAGTCGGATGTACAGACTTTAGAGCATGCAGACTCTGTATAGACTCTGAGGTCCAAAGGCAATGTACAGACTTTGCCTTAGAAACGAATGTATAGACTTTGCCTTAGAAACGAGTGTTTAGACTTTGAAGCAAACGCCAGGTAACGATGTGTAGACTTGGCCAGAAAATGTAGGGAAAGGTGAGGAGTGTATAGACTATGCTTCACTTCGAGCAGCCACAGTGATGTATAGACTTAGCCTTTGAGATGTGGCTGTATAGACTTGGAGAGTTGAAGCCAATGTACAGACTTTATGATATGAAGCCAATGTACAGACTTGCAGATGCGAAGCCGATGTACAGACTTTAAAGGCTGTGAACAACAAGGCATGCTGTACAGACTTACTCAATCAAACTGATGTATAGACTTTGAAGGATTTGAACGGGAGAATGTATAGACTTTAAGAACCGAAGCTCACGTTGTACAGACTTTGTTACCCAAACGATCAATGTATGGACTTGAACTTCTGGAAACGAATGAATAGACTTTGCCACAGTCTAATGTAGAGACTTTCGGTGTGAATGAAATGATGTACATACTTGCTCAAACAGTCCGATGTATGGACTTGGAATACAACAGAAGGATGTATGGACTTTGATAAGAGAATGGCTGTACAGACTTCAACACAGCTACGATGTACAGACTTTGACAAAGCAGCGATGTACAGACTTTAAGTGAAAGTCCGATGTACAGACTTTAGCTGAATACCACTGTATAGACTTCGAATATGAAGACCAATGTATAGACTTTGCCTAAAGCCTTAGACTCAACAGAGACAGACTGATGTACACACTTAGCCAATGCAATGCAATGTATGGACCTGTACAGTGAAACGATGTATAGACTTCACCAAGACACTGCATGAACAGTATGATGCGATGTACATACTTTGAAGAACAGCATCCAATGTATAGACTTGATAAAACACTCACGAGTGTATAGACTTCGTTGTACACACTTGTGAAGTTGAATGCAAGACAAGGCTGTACAGACTTGATGAATAATGCAAGTTAGACGAATGTATAGACTTGCATTCATTAAGTAAATGGATGTACATACTTGGAAGATCGCTGATGGCTGTACAGACTTTGCTTCAATGTATAGACTTCACTCTAGCAGGTAATGCAGCAATGTATATACTTTGAACTTGAACATGCAGTGTATAGACTATGCAATGCACTGTGGATGTATGGACTTGCAACGACGGGCAATCTATAGACTATGCACAGTCCAATGAATGGACTTTAACTAAGGTGAACAATGTACACACTTAGCCGATGTGCAGACTTTAACAATGTGTTGACGCTGCAATGTATGCCAATGTATAGAGTTTCATGCTGCAAAGCACTGTGAAGACTTGTGAGTGTGTGCAGAACACAGTATAGACTCTGACTGCATTATGTACACAGACAACCTGATAAAAGCAATTTCATCAAAATAGGAACTGTTGCCAATCAATCAAAACAAACAATCAATCAAGATAAGGCGTTGCCAAAGAAATGAAGCAAATGCCAACATCATCAACACAGAGGAGTCACAACAATCTCCCCCTTTTTGATGATGGCAACCCCTTATTAAATAGAATAGCAACATCTTGTCAAATAGATGTATGTTTATGTATTTTGATGAAAAATATGATTTGTTATTCAGATTGACATGCAGATGCTATGAATGCATGCTACACAATGCAAGCAACATATTCTCCCCCTGTAAATGAATTCAGAATTCAGACAACATATTCTCCCCCTAGACAATATTCTCCCCCTTTGCCATCAACAAAGAGGAGGGAAAGGGAATGCAAGGGAAAAATCAAGAAGTTAGCTGACTGGCATTCTGAACAAGTAGTTCATGAATAAGCATGCTAAAGCACAGAGTCTTCAGGTATATGAATTTAGAAACTACTTTCAGTTAGAGTGCTGGTTTAAAGACTATAAAATTTTGAGTTCATGCACTACAATCAATAGATAAGTTCGCTGTGCATGATAAAACAATAAACCAGAATCACATTTGCATGAGAGAGTCAGTTTCAAAATATCTTACTTTCATAGTCTCAAAAAATGATTGAGAAATACCAAGTCATGTATTGAAACTAAACTAATTGACATTCATGAAATTTCTTTCGATGGAGCAGTATTTTCAATACAAGTTCATTAAGGGCATTTAGGTACCATTGTCTTTTTGCATAGGGGTATACATTTATTAGATGCCAATACCCCTAGATACTCAACATGATGGACCATTCTGCCATGATCAAACTCAATAAAAGTGATTTTTACCTTTTTATGTGAGAGTACACGTTTATCAGACGCCAGTTACCCCCAAGTACTCAATGAAACCACCCTACTGTTTTGATCATTTTATACAGAGATAGCTGATGCACCTCATGACATAAGTGTTGTCCACTTCTTTGATGGATCACTCAGTTTCTCAGTGATTTACCAGTCATTGCTCTGCCAATTTTATTGTACAATAATTTTCAATGTTTTTCAATATCTTTCTTACTTGTCCTTTACTCCTTTATATGTTTCAGAATGACTTGTTTAAGAACAATACACATACTTAGCTTCTCTAACATGATTTCAGATATGATTAGCTTTGTCTGACATGAAATAAGATAAGGGTTGAGAGTTTTATCAATTTTCAGCTTACTCCTATACTGATTGCAATTTTTTAAACTCCAAAAAGTTATAAAATTTAAACCATTAGGTCAGTCCTTAAGCAATTCAAATTCTTACAACTGAAGAAGTCTATTTTCTATTGCTTAGAAATCAGAACTGACTAACAGATTGCCATAATGTCAGAATCGACATTCAGAATTAAAGGATGAACGAATTCAAGAAAGTTGAAGACACTCTGAATTTCTAGCAGAAACTCCCCCTGTCCATATGCATGCAATTTTGCAAATGAATGGCAAAAATTGAATGAGAGAGAGCTTAGACACAATCAGGACTAAATGATATGCAATGATGATCATGAGTGTGATGCCACATTCAACATCCACAGGTTTATTCAAGCTATCAGATGCAAGTCTAAATCAGAAATTTTATTCAAGGCAGCTGAACATCTCATTCATCATGCCGAAATTTACATAAGCCAAGTTCTCTTCTAAGAAATTTAAATCTTTCATTCCCAAGAGGCTTAGTAAAAATATCAACAATTTGGTTTTCAGTTTCTATGAAATTCATTTCAATCTCCTTTTTATTTACAGCATCTCTAAGAAAATGATGTTTTATCTCTATGTGCTTAGTCCTAGAATGATGAACAGGATTTTTAGCAAGGCATATAGCACTAGTATTATCACATAAAAGTGGAATACATCTCAAATTTATCTGATAATCAGTCAGTTGGTGCTTAATCCAAAGTACTTGGGCAGCACAATTACATGCTGCAACATACTCAGCTTCAGCTGTAGATAATGCTACAGTATGTTGCTTCTTAGATGCCCAAGACACTAGACAGCCACCAAGGAATTGACAATAGCCACTAGTGCTTTTTCTATCTACTCGACAACCAGCATAGTCTGCATCAGTGTAGGCTAGAAGCTCTAATTCACACTTAGCAGGATACCAAAGACCTAGCTCTTGGGTGCCTAGTAAGTACCTAAAAATCCTTTTCACAGCTTTAAAATGGGTTTCTTTAGGACTAGCCTGAAATCTAGAGCATAAACACACTGCAAATTGAATATCAGGCCTAGATGCTGTAAGATAAAGAAGGGATCCGATCATACCTCTATATAGCTTTTGGTCCACTGGTTTACCTTTAGAATCTTCATCTAAATTTGTTGAGGTACCCATTGGAGCTGCTATTTCCTTAAGGTTGTCCATTTTATACTTCTTCAATAGATTCTTTATGTACTTGGACTGAGAAATGAATATGCCATCTTTTGATTGTGTAACCTGCAGTCCAAGAAACAATTTGAGCTCACTCATTGAGCTCATTTCAAACTCATCAGTCATAATTTGAGAGAATTCCTCACACAATTTGGGGTTAGTTGACCCAAACACAATGTCATCCACATAAATCTGAATAATAAGAATATCTGGATGACTCACCTTGGTAAATAATGTTTGATCAACTATACCTCTTGTGAAATTCTTGTCGGTGAGGAATTTGCTCAACCTGTCATACCAAGCTCTAGGAGCTTGCTTTAAACCATAGAGAGCTTTATTGAGTTTGTAAACATGATTAGGAAAGTCTAAACATTCAAACCCAGGAGGCTGTCTCACATAGACATCCTCATTAATTTCCCCATTCAGAAAAGCAGATTTCACATCCATCTACTGAAGATTTATTCCTAGGGAACATGCATAAGCTAATAAGATTCTGATTGCTTCTAACCTAGCTACAGGGGCAAAAGACTCTTCAAAGTTTATTCCAAATTCCTGATTGTACCCCTGAGCTACAAGCCTGGCTTTATTTTTAATAACATTCCCTGATTCATCAGTTTTATTTCTAAACACCCATTTAGTCCCTATGACTGTTTCATGATCAGGAGGTGGAACCAAATGTCACACCTTATTCCTGTCAAATTGATTGAGCTCCTCATGCATGTCATTTATCCAATGCACATCTTGGAGAGCATAGTCAATGGACTTGGGTTCTGTGTTTGATACAAAAGCATAAGCATTCAGTTCATGTTGAATTCTCAGGTGGCCTCTAGTCCTAGGGGGGTCATGCAGATTTCCAATTACATTATCTACAGGATGATCTTTAAGATATTTATTGTTAATAATTGAATTGTCATGTGTTTGATTTACCTCCCCCTGAACTGTAGGCTCCTCTTCATTAAGCTCTGTATGTCCTTCTTCATCCTCAGATTTGTCTGCAGGATCTCCTTCCTTTAAAATTTCACCATTGTCTTCATTCTTGCATTGACCAACATTAGAATTTACCAAGGATTCATCAAAAACTATGTGTGGAGATTCTTCAATAGTTTTAGAGTTCAGATTGTACACTCTATATGCTCGGGTGTTTTCAGAATAACCAAGAAAGATTCCTGGTTCACATTTAGGTTCAAATTTATCAAGGTCTCTTTTATCATTTATATGAATAAAACATTTACATCCAAAAACCTTGAAATGAGCAATAGAAGGTTTCTTACCCTTTAAGATCTCATATGGTGTTTGCTGGGTAGAAGGTCTTACCATGGCTCTGTTAATTACATAACAGGCAGTGTTCACTACTTCAGCCCAAAATTTCCTTGGTAGACCACCTTCAACAAGAAGTGTACGACCCATTTCCACTAGG
This sequence comes from Amorphophallus konjac, assembly GCA_022559845.1. Classification (NCBI taxonomy): domain Eukaryota; kingdom Viridiplantae; phylum Streptophyta; class Magnoliopsida; order Alismatales; family Araceae; genus Amorphophallus; species Amorphophallus konjac. The sequence continues at coordinate 174,991,464 of CM040126.1, read as the reverse complement.
GTTCTATTCTTTCTCTCCACAACTCCATTCTGCTCAGGTGTCCTTGGTGAGGAGTACCTATGGTTGATTCCATTTGACCTGCAGAATTCATCAAACTGTGAGTTTTCAAACTCACCTCCATGATCAGTCAGAATGTTTTCAATTTTTTGATTTATTTTAACATAGAACTCCTGAAATTCTGAGAAGGCATCACTCTTATTAGATAAGAAATAAACCCAAGTATACATAGAAAAGTCATCTACCATGACAAACCCATACCTCTTCCCTGATAAGCTGACAGATCTGGTTGGCCCAAAAAGGTCCATGTGTATCAGCTCATAGGGTTTGGAAGACAGATTTTCTGTTCTAGACTTAAATGACTTTCTAGTTATCTTTGATTGAGTGCATGCATCACAGATTTTATTTTCTTTCTTGAAGGAAACTTCAGGAAGTCCTTTAACCATGCCATGTTTATTTAGTTTGTGCAAAACAGTGTAACTAGCATGACCTAACCTACGATGCCATAAAAATGCTTATTCTTCTCTACTGGCAGTAAGGCAGAGGTTAGTATGTTGAATGTCATCTAAATCTATCATGTATGTATTATTTATTCTTTTTCCAGAAAATTTGACACTTTCAGAATCAGGTTCAAAAACCTTGCAGCATTGAGAATCAAATAAAACATTGTATCTTTTATCACACAACTGGCTGATGCTAAGTAGATTATAAGCTAACCTTTCAACCAGCATAACATCATCAAAGCAGCAGGTAGAGCACTTACCTATTTTACATGATCCAATAATCCTACCCTTTGTGTTGCTTCCAAAGGTGACAAGGCCTCCTAGTTTCTCAGTTAGCATGCAGAACTTGGCCTTATCTCCTTTCATATGCCTGGAGCAGTCGCTATCCAAGTACCACAAGTTGTTCTTGGCTGCCAGACATACCTGCATACACAATTAGGTAAAGAGGTTTGGAACCCAAGACTGATTGGGCTCCATAACAGATGAAATAGAAGCAAAGCAAGAAAGCAAGCTTTTCGGAATCCACATTTGTTTAAATGAATTTTGTTCAGTGGATCCTACACATTTTCTTCTGTTGTTGTTCCTCTTCTTATTGGCAGCAGCATGATTATTGACAATTTTGTTACTTCTGTGCCAGTGACTTGGCTAGGGTGTGTTCATAAAGTTTTGGCTATAGTAGTTCCTGGGTTGGCTAAAGAATTGTTGGTTCCTAGGTGTTCAGTTGCCATACCCATTAACCCAATTGCTAGTGTAGGGTCTTTGATATTGTGCAGCCTGATATGCAAGACCTGTATGCCTCCCCGAAGTTCTAGTCCAATCTGACCTGTTGAAGTAGGTTGACTGTGTATTGTGATAGGTCTGAACTCTGGGTTGGTAAAAGTGTTTGGGTTGACTCCTAGCAGCATTCTGTCTCCCCTGCACCTTGGACCCTGCTGTCTTATTCATAGGTTTGTTTTGGGTCTTCTTCACTGGTAGTGATGATGGTGAGACTTAGTGACTTTAACCTGGGGTTTATGAGACTGGGTAGGTTGACCCCTAACCTGAGTCTGAGCCCTAGGATTTTGCTTGGATGTGCTAGCTCTACTAGGCTCACTGACTTTTTGTTTACCCTTCTCCTCAGCACTGATCTTTTTTAGATTAGCAGCTTTATTCACAGAAATGTTTGAATTCATGCTAATTAGAGGTCCTTTTTCTTTTTGTGCAACAAATGAAATAGTTTTCATTCCAAAGGTTTTAGTTGCACTTGAATTAAATCCTAGTCCCTCTTTTCTGAAATTAACTTTTGACCCTAACAAAGCATTTAGATTATCTTTTCCTTGGGTCATTTTCTCAATTGTTTTCAGCTTATCTTCATTATCTTTCTGAATTTCATCAATAGACTTTTTCAGTTCATTATTTACATTGAGGACAGCTTCATATTTTTCAGAAACAATTTTTACTTCACTCTCACATTTCTAAATTTTCAGCTTCCATTCATCAATTTCTTTTTCAAGCCTCACATTCTCTTCCCTAGTAGCTTTTAACTCATTTTTGATTTTGTCTAATTCAGAACATGCGAGTTTCAATTCTTTATTCTCAGAATCTAAGCATGCAATCTTATCAGTCAGAGTTGTATCATTTTGCATGGAGTTAATTTTTCTTCTAAGATGCCTATTCTCTTTTCTGATATCATCTGCCTTATCAGCTATGTCATGATAAGCATCTATCCAATCATTGATAGTAAAATCATCGAATCTAGTGATTACTACATCTGATTCCTCTTCTCTATCTTTTGAGCTTGTTGCTGTTGCCATGAGACAAATGGGCTTCTCATATTCGGCTTCACTGACTGAACTGCTACTGAAGGAGCCTTCATCTTCATCACTCCAGGTGCTAATCATAGCTCTCCTTTTCTTGTTTTTCTTCTTTGACTTGTCCTTATATTTCTGATTGTCTGGACAATCAGCTTTCAGATGGCCCGGTTTCCTGCATTGGTAACAGACGTTAGGTTCAGTTTTCTTAGCAGGTTTAGATTTATACCTTTTATCCTTTCGGCCGCCACTGTATTTCTTTTGGCCGAATCGTCCTGCTCCTTTTCTGAGAAATCGCCTGAACTCTCTGGTCATCATGGCCATCTCAGAACGAGTCATATCTTCTTCATTCGGGCTTTCCTCTGATGATGAAGAACTGCTGGAGATGGATTTGTTGGAATTGCTTGAACCAGCCTTCAGCGCTATCGGCTTCTTCTTCCTCTCAGCTTCTTCTGTCCTTGGCATATTAATCTCATATGCCATTAGCGAGCCAATTAGCTCATCAGCTCTTGTATTATGCAAATCCCTTGACTCATCCATCACTGTAGCTTTTGTGTGCCAAGCATGAGTCAAGGACTGCAGAATCTTCCTCACCACATCATATTCTATCTGAGGTTTCCCTAGACCTCTAAGACCATTGGTAATGACAGTCAACCGAGCATACATTTCGCTGATGGTCTCGTTCTGCTTCATCTTGAAGGCTTCGTATTCAGATACAAGAAGATTGACCTTCTGCTCTCTTACTTGAGATGTACCCTCATGAATGACTTCCAATGCATCCCACATCTCCTTGGATGATTTGCAGGCTGACACGCGGGAGAATTCGGTAGGGTGCAGAGAGCACTAGATGGCGTTTATGGCACTCCAATTCAGCATGGACCTTCTGACCTCCTCCTTGGTCCAGACATCTTCATTCGGGGACAGCTCATAAGGTCCCTTGCTGACAACCTTCCAGATCTCATAATCCTTAGCCCTCAGAAACACTTGCATACGATTCTTCCAGTATGTGTAGTTAGATCCATCGAAGAATGGGGGCTTAGTTGTTGAGTGACCTTCAGCTATCATCCCTCGAGCATCCATCTCTGCCTATCCTCTTCGGGCGATGAGTCCCTATAGAAGAGTGTGGCTCTGATACCAAGTGTTGAGTTAGATAGACGCAGTCTATCTCCACGAAATGTGGATCTAGAGGGGGGTGAATAGATCTAATGCCTATTTAAAAACCAATGTAAGGTTCAAATGCGAAATATAGGCAAATCTGCTAAATCACTAACCCTGATACTAGATTTCAATAGAACCGAATCAAGCTCTTAAAGTAAACAAGACAACCAGTAGCACACAATTCATAGACAATCACACAAACACAAAACACCCACAATTTTTAGGTGGTTCGGTCAAGGACCTACGTCCACCCCACACTCAACCGAGTATGGCTTACTGCTGCGCAGTACAGCTTGCGTCTGCTGGGCACTACAGCTTGGCCAACAACTGCTGATACACAGCTTCGCTGGGCACTACAGCTTGCCGACCAGAGGAACAGATCCTCTGCAACTGCTGGGGAAATACAGCTTAACTCGTCCAGTGGAGACTTCCACTGCAAATCCGCTGACTCACAACTTGAAGAAACAAGAATTCGGAAATGAAAGACAGAAGCAAAACGAAAATGAAAACCCAAAATGGAAATGTAGCTCGAATGAGCAATGCTCAGCTCTGGTTTCTGAACCAGGAGACTGAGATACAACCTATCAAACAAAAACTCTCACAATCTCACTCTCTCGATCAAGCTCTCTCAACTCATCTCTCTTGATCTTCTCTTCTCTCTTTTTCTTCTTCTTTGTTTCTCTTCTCACAGTGGATCGATGGCACTCTATTGCTTTCAGACTTGCTGTATAGACTTTGCTCTCTTCAGATTTCGATCAACCTCCATCTGAACACCAAGGCTTGAATATATACTGGCAGTAGGTGGATAAGGGCGCGTGGTTTCCATGTTTTCCCACCCAATGAGTTTACCAGATCCGAGGCAACTTTATCCACGTGTCATCATCTGATCACCTCGTCCTCCTGGGATCACGAGCCATGTCAGCAATCCCTGTAGAGAATCCCTGTCAGACATAGTATCGGATTATCAATTTAAGCATAAATCCTGTATAGACATCATAGTATGCACAATGCAGTGTATAGACTTTCCAATGTCTAGACTTGCAGATGTGAACGACACAATGTATAGACTTTAGGTGTGAAGACATTGTGAATGCAAATGCAATGTTCAGACTTCATTGTATAGACTTGGAGAACCTGAATCAATGTGCATACTTGGAACGCCTGAAGACAAGTGTCCAGACTTGGAATCAATGAAGGCGTTGGCTGTACAGACTTGGCCAAACAATCCGATGTAGAGACTTGAGGCATGGAGGCCAATGTATAGACTTGGAAAGTTAAGACCATTGTACAAACTTCACTTCGTGCTAGCTACAGTAAAGGAATGTATAGACTTAACAGTCTCCCTGGCTGTACAGACTTGACCAAAGTAAAGGCAGTCGGATGTACAGACTTTAGAGCATGCAGACTCTGTATAGACTCTGAGGTCCAAAGGCAATGTACAGACTTTGCCTTAGAAACGAATGTATAGACTTTGCCTTAGAAACGAGTGTTTAGACTTTGAAGCAAATGCCAGGTAACGATGTGTAGACTTGGGCAGAAAACGTAGGGAAAGGTGAGGAGTGTATAGACTATGCTTCACTTCGAGCAGCCACAGTGATGTATAGACTTAGCCTTTGAGATGTGGCTGTACAGACTTGGAGAGTTGAAGCCAATGTACAGACTTTATGATATGAAGCCAATGTACAGACTTGCAGATGCGAAGCCGATGTACAGACTTTAAAGGCTGTGAACAACAAGGCATGATGTACAGACTTACTCAATCAAACTGATGTATAGACTTTGAAGGATTTGAACGGGAGAATGTATAGACTTTAAGAACCGAAGCTCACGTTGTACAGACTTTGTTACCCAAACGATCAATGTATGGACTTGAACTTCTGGAAACGAATGAATAGACTTTGCCACAGTCTAATGTATAGACTTCCGGTGTGAATGAAATGTTGTACATACTTGCTCAAACAGTCCGATGTATGGACTTGGAATTCCAACAGAAGGATGTATGGACTTTGATAAGAGAATGGCTGTACAGACTTCAACACAGCTGCGATGTACAGACTTTGACAAAGCAGCGATGTACAGACTTTAAGTGAAAGTCCGATGTACAGACTTTAGCTGAATACCACTGTATATACTTCGAATATGAAGACCAATGTATAGACTTTGCCCAAAGCCTTAGACTCAACAGAGACAGACTGATGTACACACTTAGCCAATGCAATGCAATGTATGGACCTGTACAGTGAAACGATGTATAGACTTCACCAAGACACTGCATGAACAGTATGATGCGATGTACATACTTTGAAGAATATCATCCAATGTATAGACTTGGTAAAACACTCACGAGTGTATAGACTTCGTTGTACACACTTGTGAAGTTGAATGCAAGACAAGGCTGTACAGACTTGATGAATAATGCAAGTTAGACGAATGTATAGACTTGCATTCATTAAGTAAATGGATGTACATACTTGGAAGATCGCTGATGGCTGTACAGACTTTGCTTCAATGTATAGACTTCACTCTAGCAGGTAATGCAGCAATGTATATACTTTGAACTTGAACATGCAGTGTATAGACTATGCAATGCACTGTGGATGTATGGACTTGCAACGATGGGCAATGTATAGACTATGCACAGTCCAATGAATGGACTTTAACTAAGGTGAACAATGTACACACTTAGCCGATGTGCAGACTTTAACAATGTGTTGACGCTGCACTGTATGCCAATGTATAGAGTTTCATGCTGCAAAGCACTGTGAAGACTTGTGAGTGTGTGCAGAACACAGTATAGACTCTGACTGCATTATGTACACAGGCAACCTGATAAAAGCAATTTCATCAAAATAGGAACTGTTGCCAATTAATCAAAACAAACAATCAATCAAGATAAGGCGTTGCCAAAGAAATGAAGCAAATGCCAACATCATCAACACAGAGGAGTCACAACAATAACAATCATAACAATCTGAATGCAAGCTGTGTTGCTCTGATACCAATTGTTAGGAGAGATTTTGAAGCCCAATATTTTCAAAACGTGATCAAGGTTTGTCAATAGAATCAATAAGAAAGTGTATGCAATGAATTCTCACAAGAGTATGCATTTGACAACCTATATGCAATGCATTGACTCCCCCTGACAACATGCATTCAATCACTCTTTTTGGTATTTTTCAATATCAGGAAATGCAATGCACTATATGTATGCAAGGATATGCAATTTACTCAACATTGATTGCTATGCAAAGTCATGCAATTAACTCCCCCTGAAAACATGCAATGTTTGCCATGAGAAACTGAACATATGATTTTGATTCATGCACATTCAGACTGCCCTATCAAGCAAAATGACCCATGGTACTAGGCGGGCACTTGGTCTAAATCACCACCTCTCATATAGTAAGAACCTCCAGACAGATTTCCCTGCCTTTTGGTAGCTTACCATTTAATATACCATAGAGGTCATCAATAACAATGCAAACCAACAGTCCTATATGCAATTTAGGTTTTCAATGAACTATGCAACAGACAAATTTCAAACAGCATTCATATGCAGTCCAGATTTTTTAGAATGCAATTTGTTTTCAGAGTTTATGCATTTCAACAATTATCAAACAACTACAAATGACAGATATGCAAGATTACATCAAATCAGATATGCAATGAATTTCAAAATAGGAAATGCATAGAATTTACCTAAAAATTTCAGAAGGGGTTTTTCTTTGAGTGCCTTGGTTTATTTAGCCCTGTTTATTCCTCAGTCCCAAGGCACACCTGCAAAGCAAAGTTATTTTGCACAAATAGGTACCCAAGAGGTCTTGGGTCCTGAATTGACAATGACATTCGTAGCAGGTTTTCTAAATAATTTTCTAGTTGCTTGGTCATCAGATTTCATCAAGTAGCAATTATTCATTGAATGACCAATTTGTCCACAGCAATGGCATGAATTAGCAGATTTCAAATTCCTCTTATGCACATTACTGTTGTCATGAAGTTTATTCGCAGAGAGAGAGTTCTGTTTACTATAATGATAGTAAGATGCATCAGGTTTCAGATTTGATCTATGCACATTCTTGTTAGCATGAAATCCATGTGCATATGCATGAAACTTTTTGTTGTTGACAGAATTAAAATTCTGTTTACTAAAACCGGCCAGCCAACATTCAACAGCTCTATGGCCTGGCTTCCCACAGTTATAACATGAAAGTTTTACAAATTATTTTACAGGGAATTTAGCATGTTTGAGATTCACATTTCTACCCTGAATATGCCAATAGTCCTTGACTGTATGGCCATGCTTTCTACAGTGAGAGCAATTTAGAGAATTTCTTCTAAAAGAACCTGACCAGCATTCAGATGTCTTGTGACCAATTTTGTTGCAGTTAAAACAGATGATGTGCTGGTTCATTGAAACAGATTTGTTTTTATTAAAAATATGTTGGTTTGCAGGGAATTTAGCATGATATGAATAAAAGGTTTTCTTACCACTAGCAAACCAGCAATGAGCAATTGAGTGTCCTAATTTGCCACAATTAGAACATGTGACACTCCTTTTCTGACCAGACACAGATTTTCTAGCATGCTTCTTGTCATCTTGTTTCATCACAAAGTAGTTACTCATAAAGTGTCCATGCTTACCACAATAATTACAAGAGCCATTTGATTTCTTTACAGCATGGCATTTATCTGATGAGTTTTCATCATGCAAACTGTTCCTTTGAATTTTTGTTGTTTTATGATTTTTATTTTGATTTCCTGTTTTCTTAGCCTTGTACTGAGGTGGAGATGAGGTAGAAGGCTTTTCTTGTTCAGAAGATTTAACGAAACCAGTTTTCAGCTTGGATCCAACAACCTTCCTCATGACTGGACTGTAACCCAGTCGTTCTTTCTTAAAATTAATCTTTGTTCCCAGCTTTTTCTGAACAGTGGGCTGTTTGTCTTTTGATGTTGTGGCTACATTTGAAACATTTACAAAGAATGTTGTTACTTTGTTATGCAGAGCTTTTTTATTTAGATTATTGTAGCCCAACCCTTCCTTTTTGACATTGACTTTTACACCTAGCAGCTTGTCTAGGTTTTCTTGCACACTCACAAACTTAGACAGAGAACTCTTCAAATCTTAGATTTCATCTTCTAAAGAGGCAATGTGTTACTCATAACTGGCAATCTCTTGCTCACTGCAATTCATACGTTCATTCAAAACTTTATTAGCTATTTTGTATTTTTTAATTTCTTATTCCAGATTGCTCAGTTTTTCAGGGTCTTCAACACAAGCAGTTTTTCCTCTTTCTAAGGTTAGAAGTCTCTCAGACATAGTGGAGTTCAGCATTTTTAATTTCTCATTTTCTTCCTTAAGCTTGTCATTCTGAACCAATTCATTTATTAGAAGCTGATCTTCTGAATTGACTTCATACTTTCTTCCATTTTCAATTTCCTTCATATCTTTTAGCTGTTTTTCAAGATCTTTCTGTAATTCTATGTTTACAGACTTTATGGCATTAAGTTTTTCAATCAGCAATTTGTTCTCCTGTTTAAGTTTCTCTGATTTTTCTTCATCTTCTTTAGAGAGTTTTCTGAGAGAGTCATCTTCAGATTTTAGCTTGTTTAGTTCAGAGTAAGCACATTCAAGTTCCTTCTTCAGTTTTTCATTCTGATTTTTATACATATGAATATCAGATAGACATGCATCATGAAATTGCTTCGTACTTGAACAGTTTTCACATGGAGAGCTATAACTATCTATCCCAGTACCCTTCTTAAACTTTTTATACTGTTTTCTTAAGCTCTCATGTGACTCTAACAATTCAGCATATGCATTCTCCCAATCATCAAGAGAAAAATTCTCGAAGAGATTTACCTCATCATCATCATCTTCTTCATCTTGACTGCTGCCTTGATTATTTCTGTCAGCTATCATGCAGCTGTCCTCATTTCTTATCTGAGTTCACTTCAGTATATCCAGAATGTCTTTAGCAGACCTGCAATCATGAAGGCAAGACCATAAGGCTCTATCAGTAGCTGCTTTCATCAGATTAAAGGCTTTCTGGTTTTCTCCATCCTTTGATCTGTGTCTGTCGGTCCATTTGGACACTTTCGTTGGTAATGTGTGAGGACCTTGTGAAATTAATTTCCACAGATCTGGATCAACAGATTTAACATAAGGCACTGTGCCACTGACTGAAATCAGAACCACTAAAGACGGGTGGATGAGCTATTAGCAAAACAAAATGGTGACTCATTCATGTTGCTATCATTAAAACACAACATTCATCAAAGCACAAGGGGCACAACAATCTCCCCCTTTTTGATGATGGCAACATAATGAGTCACACTGACTCGTCAAACTATTCTCCCCCTTTGACATAATCAAAAAGAAAGGGAATGGTTTGAGAGACACAATGCAGCACACAAAGACACTTATGACAATGAAACAGCACTCCCCCTATCAGCATGCAAGATTAACTATTCTCCCCTTAAAATCAGATGACCCATAACTCCCCCTGAAGCACAGGAATGAACTCTGGTTATCTAATAAATCAAGCTAAATTCTGCCATTACAAAGAATCTGAATTCTGGTTACATGAACAGAATGAAACAGAACCAGAGCTGATTGTGAAACAGGATGGAAGATTCCAACAGTGTGGATCAACTGATAATGTGAGATTAGCCATGGGTGAGGGTGAGAAATAGTCAAAGCACAATACATCTCAATGAATCAATCAATAGTAAGATGTTGATCAGGCTGTCTGGAAAGAATCTGAACATGAGGGATTTTAAAGCTTGCACCACTTCAATAAGTCTTAAGAAAGGTAGACTCTCTTATCATAAAGGGTTATGAAGTGGCAACTTAACCAATCTGATTTAATTTTGATGTATACCAAATTTGTCAAATTAAACTCAATAATCATATCTGAATCCAAGTTTTAATAAAGGTGAACCAAATATTCAGAAAGCACTCAAAAACAATCATCGTTTATCTTACACACATGATCTCAATGACTCTTTTAAGAGTTACACATATTAGTATTGATGTTAAACACTTTTTTTTTTTTTTGCAATATCACATCAAAACTAAAATAAGTAAACAAGCAAATAAGTCTATTACATATCCAATAACACAAAAGTGTTTGAAAGTTAACACCACTAAGTGAGACAGAAAGAGAGAGTGAAAGAGAGTATTGAGCCCCTCTCTCAATATGCATGTGTGTGTGTATGTGTGTGTGTGTGTGTGTGTGTGTGTGTGTGTGTGTGTGTGTGTGTGTGTGTGTGTGTGTGAGAGAGAGAGAGAGAGAGAGAGAGAGAGAGAGGCAGCTCCACTCCTGTCAGTGTGTGTGTGTGTGTGTGTGTGTGTGTGTGTGTGTGTGTGTGTGTGTGTGTGTGTGTGTGTGTGTGTGTGTGTGTGTGTGTGTGTGTGTGTGTGAGAGAGAGAGAGAGAGAGAGAGAGGCCGGGAGAGAGAGAGAGCAGTGAGTAAGGAGGCTTGGCCGAGGCTCAGTGTGTGTGTGTGAGAGAGAGAGAGGGGCTTGGCCCCTCGCTCAGTGTGTGTGTGTGTGTGTGTGTGAAAGAGAGAGAGAGAGAGAGCATACAGAGAGAGAGGTACCCCGCCCTCCGCCACTTGCTGCTGTCCACCGTTCACTGGGAAGCAGCCGTCTGCTGCTCGCCACCGTTCACTGCTTGTTGGGAAGCCACCATGTGCCACTCGCTGCTGACCAAGAAGACATGAGGGTGGAGGGGGGGACGTGAGAGGGAGGAAACAAGAGTGGCTAGAGTTCGAATTGGGGGCACCCTCTTTTATAGGCCAGGTTAATCGGGCCTTTATCAGACTAGCGGCCCAACTTGCCTGGGTCCAAGGTGGCGAAAGCGGGTCGGGGCACGTGAGGCGGCCCTAGAGGTGATTCAGGCGATTGCCTAGGCGACATTAGCCAAAGCTCGTCTCGCCTTCTCACCCAGGCAATCGCCTCAGTCGCCCTTCTAACATAGGTGCAAATAGACCCAACTCCCTTCGGGTGCCACACCTGAATCTCAAGTTCTTAGGAGAAGACTCCATTGGAAATGGACAAAGAAATAAGTAAGAAGAACCCAGAAAAGGGGGGAAAATCTCAACTTTTTTTTCCCAGTTATCATTGAATGTGATTCACATGTCCTTATTCGAGTAATCAATAAGGAATACCATTATCCTTAGTCTATTCTTTCATATGTCAGAGAGATCTGGAGATACATCAAACACCAATTCAAGATTATACATACTTATAGAGAAGAAAACAAAGTTACTGATCTCTTGGCTTCTTTAGCATGCTCATCCAAATGTAATGTCTTTTTCTCTTACAATGAGTTACCCTGTGCTATAAAGGGTGAGGCTCGTATGGATAAGCTGGGAATGCCCAGCATCCGTTTGATGTAATCATTCTTTCCTGCTCTTTAGCAATAAAATTCACCCCCTAGTGGCCGATGGTCACCCCATCTGCACCTATGTAGGGTTTTCTGGATTAAAAAAAATGTTAAACACTTTTTCCAAGAATATGAGTTGACAGACTTTTCAATATTTTTATTTGAAGCACATTATATTTTTCCTGAGCAATTTAAGTTTATCAACACCTTTTTACATGAGGCACAACAAGTCTTAGTTGAAGTGACCCAGTTATTCAGAGTTATAACTGTCATTGCCTCTCAACATTGAGACCAGAGTTAGCAATATAAGTGTCTTTTTGCATGAGGAGACACCTTGATTAGAGGCCAGACTCCCCAGCTACTCAACACAATTTTGCCATTGCTCTGTCAGGTTTTGATAATAAATTTTCATCAGAGGTAACTATGGCACTTCATGACATGAGTTACTTTATTTCATTGACAAGGAACCCAGTTTCTCGGTGACCAAGACATTGCTCTGAATTCACAATTTTTATTTAGTCAACATTCTTTCAAGTTAATGTTTAACTACAGTACTCACTCTATGTATCTCTACCAAGGAGCCTTGATTTCAAATTTTCAGATATCAGATGAGAGAGTTTAAGGATTACATGACACATGTGGTTAAAGTTTATTAAACCTTATCATTCAGATATTTTTAATTCATTTAATTACAAATCTGAGAATACATTAATCTTATATCAGTCTGGTTGAGTGGTAATTCTTAAACCTATATGATAGGAGTTTCTACAAAATTCTCAGACTGACTTACATAACATGCAGCTTAAGTTCCTCAGACCAGATCAGTAAATTTAGCTGACCAACAACTCAATAATGGAGCCAAAATAGTCACACCAGCTAAGAGGTATATGAATAAAGAGTACAAGCTGGTGGAGGAGTCAATCAGCAAGAGAAAAATATTTCAGAAGGGTGTACATCAACACACAGTGGCTGAGTCTGGAATTCAGACAGATCAGCTGACAGATAGTATCATGAAGGGAGTTGAAAGAAACTCTTCTTTAACAAATAGAAGGCAGAATCCTTTTTCAAGAGAGAAAAATATGATATCAGATGAGAGTTGATCAGTTATTAGACAAGAGGTGTTCAAGATGTGACAATCAAAACACCAAGTCTAAATGCTCCCCCTGTCTAGATGCAATGAAATTTCTTTTTAGGTTTTTAAAAAAAAATTATGATATGCACTGTCCTTCAGCACTGTTCCATTTAATATACCATGATGGCTATGAATGACAATTGCAGTGCCAATGCAGTTCTATATGTAGACAGCTACTTCTTTTGGAGTTTTCAGTATGATGATGCGTAATGCATTCACTATATGTATGCATATGCAATTTCAGACAATCATCAATATGCAAATCATGTATGAGGAGAATTCAGAAAATCTAAACCTGACAATACTGAACATGAAAGAATGTGCAAAACTCAGATTCAAAAATCAGATTTAACATGCTATGCAGAATGTTTACTCAAACATCAGAGCATTCTTTATTCAAATAGCATCATGAGAGAGCAATCAACTTTTCAAGATAAATCAATTTAGCATAGACAGATCATTATGATATGCAGTCATTGGACACATGCATTGACTGTAGCACTAAATGACCCATTCAAGCTCAGTGCAAGTTATGCATTTAGCAACAATCATACAATTGTATTAACACAAAGTCTATATAATGCATCAACTGTCTGCACTAAAGAATCATTCACGCTTAGTGCAATAGATGGCAAGAGAACATAAATTTGAGCAGAATTTAACTTCAGTAGCTGAGTCTGGAATACAGACTGATCAGCTAGACAAGAAGAGATCATCAAAAATCAAATAAGCAAAAACAACAATTTCAGGTGATGAATTTAAAACACAGTTTAGAACTGACCTGAAGAATTGAATCATGGGGTTTTCCCTTTTTGAGTGCCTTGGCTAAATTCAACCCCTTTTATTCATTTCCAAGGCACACCTGCAGCAAGACAATCATTTTGATCCTGCAGTGACCCAAACAGCCTTGGGTCCTGCATTAGTCCTGACAGGTGTTCTGAACAATCTCTTAACAAAATTATCATCATGATCCATCAGGTAACAGTTATCCATGAAATGACCAAATTTTCCACAATATCTACATGATGTAGCAAACCTTGAATTCTTTTTGTGGACATTATTATCATCATGGAAACTATGTGAGTTTGCATGAAAATTTTTGTTACTTGCATGAAGTTTTGATTTAGCATTGCCTGCCCACCAGCATTCAGAAGCTCGGTGGCCAGGTTTTCCACATTCAAAACATACAAGAATCTTTTCTTTAAAAACAGGTTTATTTTTATCAAGAAAATTTCTATTTGCAGGGAATTTAGCAAATTTGGAATTAAAATGTTTTCCCTGAGCATACCAGCAGTTCTTGACTACATGCCCATACTTGCCATATTCAACGCACCTTGGGTGCTTACCTCTTGAACCATTATATCCCCATGAAGGCCTAAACTAACACTCAACAACTTTATGACCACGTTTGTTACAATTATAACACATGATGTGTTGGTTTGAAGCATACATGTTTCTTTTGGGGTGATGATGATTATTTGAAAAAGATTTATCATGCATCATATCATCACTTTTCATCACACTGCAGTCATCCATATAATGACCATGCCTACCACAGTAGTAGCAAGAGGCATCAGATTTCCTAGGAGCATGGTTTCTATCAGATGATTTCTTAGATGCATGCGAATGAGTACAAGAGGCATCAGATTCAGCAGAGCTAATAAATTTCAGAGTATAACCAGAAATATTCTTTGCCTTCTTTGTTTGACTCTTTCTTTTCAATTTCTGATTATTCTCAACAGGTTTTGTTTGCTTTTCAATTTTTTGAGCTTTGAACTGAAAGACAGATTTTGAAGGTGACTTCTGATTTTCATTTTGTTTTGGGGATTCCCTTGAGGTACCAGCTACATCAGAACTATGCACAAAGGTAGTATATAGCTGGTTTTTGGTAGTTTCCTTAACATCAGGACTACAGCTTGTCCCCTTTCTTGAATTGTCATCCTTCCTTTTCACAACAGTTTTTACTTTTTTTTTTATTCTTAGCAGAGTTGAATGCTGATTTTTTTAGTTCCTGAATCTTATTTTCCAAAGATGTTATATGAAGCTCATAACTAGCTATCTCATGTTCACTGCAATTGACACATTCACTTAAGACTTTATTTGCAGTTTTATACTTCTCAATTTCTTATTCCAGAATGTTCAAAGTTTGTGATTTTTCATCATGGATAGTTTTTCCTTTTTCTATTATGAGAAGTCTTTCAGACAAGCCAGTGTTTAACAGCTTTAGTTTTTCAACTTCATCCTTCAGTTCATTATTTTCTTCCTCAAAATTTTTTGCATGAATTTCATTACCAGCACATCTCTCTCTTCCAAATATCAGCTTCAGTTTTTCAATTAGTTCCTCTTCTCTTTCTTCCACATTAATTTTCTCAGCAACCAAGTTTTTGTGATCCTCTTTAAGTGAGACTATTTGTTTGTTCAGCCATGCATTCTCACTATAAAGATCTTCATTACGTTCTCTTAGAGCTGAGCACATATGGCAGGTTGATTCAGCAGAAGAAGAATGTGAAACCTCCCCATTGATTTCATTTATTCTACCCATGAGATTTTCAATTTTCTTTTGAAGTTTTTATTCTCAAGTTTCAGTTTATCCAATTCAGAATTAACTTGAGTCAGTTCTTTCATGCCTTTTAGATGTTCATTTTTCTTCTCATTCAGCTGATTCTCAAGTTCAGATATTTTGTCCAAACATGTTTGATTTTCAAGTTTTAGAGAACCATTTTGTTCCTGAAAACTCTGAACATCTAACATACATGCATCATAAGATTGTTTCAGATCTGGATAATTTTTACAAGGAACTTTCAAGGTTATCTGATTACATTTCTTTTTCAATCTTTTATTCTCAGATTTCAATTTTTCACATCTATTATTAAGTTCCTCATTTATATTCCATAGGTCATCAATTGAAAGTTCTCCAGATTCATAGCTTACCTCGGATGAAGTTTCATCATTAGCATTTCTCCGATCAGCCATCAAGCATTTGCTGTGATTCCTGATTAGCTTTAGCTTTTCCAAAATGTCTTTGGCAGATCTGCAAGAAGAAATGCATTCGATTAGAGATCTGTCAATTTATTCTTTTAATAAAACTATAGCTCTAGTGTTGACAGAGTCTTTCATCTTATCCTTCCTGGTCCATTTGGATTTATCCTTCGACAGTTTGTATGGACCGTGAGTCATTACCTTCCACAAATCAGGATCGATTGTGCTTACATACCGATGTAACTTTTCCAGCCATGGGCCAAGGTCATCACCTCTGAATATCGGAGGATTAGCCATCAAAGCAGATAACAAGCAGACTCAAAGCACAAAGTAATCGACCAGAAAATAGCACAACCAGATAAGCACGGCAAAGCACTAACTCAGTGAAGCTAAACAATGAACACAGAAAACACACTCTGGAATGCACCAAACAGAAATGCAGTAAACCAAATTATTAACGTAAAGCACTAAAACAGTAAATCAACAAACGATTCCAAAAGACCCACTCTGAAATGCACCAACAATTAGCAAGATCCTCTGCAGATTGTTAGATCTGTTCAGTCAGAGACCCGCTCTGATACCAAGTGTTGGGTTCGGTGCAGTATTCAGAGGGGGGGTGAATGAATATAGCCCTTACAAAAATTTCACCCAATTAAAAACTAGAATTCTAACAAGACAGATTAGACAATCTGAAGGCTGATTAAATCTAATACTAAGAGCTGCGAAATTAAATCTACCTTCTTCAGAAGGACAAAAAGCAACAGCGGAATACCAAATCAAAGAATACTCAATACCACAGTCAAGCACATGGTATGCAATCAAGCCATATCGCCCCTATGCAACCATCTAGCGCCAAACACACAAAGAGATCAAATCACAATGCACAAGGGGTTTTTAGGTGGTTCGGTCCTGCAGACCTACATCCACCCCACACTCAAACCGAGTGTGGATTCCGCTGACTCACAGCTTGAACAGCTGGGCATCACAGCTTGCCATACAACCGCTGGGCAACACAGCTTGCCGTCCGAGGAATCCTCCTCGCCCGCTGAGCAACACAGCTTGCTGTCCAGTGGAATCTACCACTGCAACCGCTGACTAACAGCTTGAAGAAAGGATAAAATGGAAAATGAAAAGATGGAAACACAACAACTAAAAGCTGAACAATGAAGCACGAAATATAGCTCTCGAAGAGCACTTCTCACTTGGATTTGATCCAAAAGCCAGACAACCCAATCTCTCTCTCTCTCTCAGCTCGAGCTCTCTATTTCTCTCTTTCTCTTCTTTCTCTTCTTTCTCTTCATCTTCTTCTTTTCTCTTATCTTTCTTTTTCTCTCGATCGAAGACCTCTCTGCACTCTACTTTTTCTTCACAGCTTCTGCCTTTTCTATTTTGATCAGCCTCCTTCAGACAACGGAGTCTTTCTTATATAGCAGCTCGAGCAGGAGCAGCACTGGGCGCGTGTGTTCCACATTTCCCACCCAAGATATTTGGCCACGTGTCAGCTTCCTGTCAGCCCTCGGATCACGTACCCTTCATTAGCCTAAATCACCTACAGACAAAGACAAAAGGAATGTATCTACTTAGTTAGTTTAGGCTTTTAACGTGAGTGTATATACTTCAGAAGCAGCAATGAATAAGTGTGTACACTGAGAGAGTGTATACACTTGTAAGACTTTATGCGACCTCAGAGTATATACTTGCTGAATAATGCATTATCATAATAGGAGGGAGTGTTTAGACTTCTGTGAAATGCATGAAGGAATCGAGTGTATAGACTTGATAACTCAAACTGAAAAATGAAATTTATAGACTTTATAAGCAGCAAATGAGCAAGTGTAAACACTGAGTGAGTGTATAGACTTTGAGTCTTCATGCGAGCTCAGTGTATAGACTTGAGGAAATTCAAGCAATGCAACACAATGTATATACTTAGAATAAGTAAGTTAGTAAGTGTGCGGACTTCATGCAATGCAATGCAGTGTATAGACTTAGAAAGCATTCAGCTCGTGTAATGTATATACTTCATGCAATGTACAGACTTGATGGCGTGTAGGCAATGCATAAACAAGCCTAACCAATGTATAGACTTTACGATGCTCAACCACTGTAGACTTCACGATGCCCAACCATTGTATAGACTTTACTACGTGATGCAGCGTTGTACAGACTTGAACTCAAGGAATGCTTGTACAGACTTTGAGTGAAGGCATGAACAGTGAATCAATGTGTAGACTTCACTTCAAGCAAGCTACAGCCCAATGTATAGACTTGCCACCAACGCAATGTGTAGACTTGACTGCTGCGAGCACAGGCTATACATACTTGGTGTGAAGAACACAAGCCAAGTGAAGTGTATGGACTTTATGCAAGAAAACAAGTGTGCATTGTATAGACTTGAGTGATGAGTGGACTTTCAATGAAGAGGCTATATAGACATGATGAAATCACGATGTGTAGACTTGCCAAATATAGCTGGTCAATGTACAGACTAGAACAAGACTGAGTCTGTACAGACTTGAACAAACATAGTGTATAGACTTTGGCAAGGCAACGTCGGTAAAACTACCAATGTGCAGACTTTCAAAGCTGAACGTAGGTAAAGAACCCAATGTGCAGACTTGGAAGTGCAACGTAGGTAAAAGGCTGCCAATGTACAGACTTTGGTAAAGGCATGAGACGTTCTCAAGACGATGAAGTTTGTATAGACTTTACAGTGAATGGATGCTCAGTGAGACGCAAGTTGAGACGATGCAGTGTACAGACTTTGCCTAGCCTAAAGCGATGTCTAGACTTCAGCTCGAATCCAGTGTATAGACTTGTTGGAACACTCACGAGTGTATAGACTTAGAGTGAAGCATGCAATGCAATGCAGATACTGACTGTGTAGACTTTAGATCCCAAAGGCAATGTATAGACATGGTCCCAACCGAATGTACAGGCTTCAGCTTAAGGCCAATGTATAGACTACAATTGTGTAGACTTGCCAAAGACAATTGACGATGTACAGACTTGAGGTTCTTGAAGCCAATGTATAGACATCAATGTATGGACTTTACAAGACAAACACAATGTGTATACTTGCTCAGTGTATGGACTTGTTTGAACGAAAAAGTAATGTATATACTTGAGGCATGAAGGCCAATGTACAGACTTGGCCACAAGCTGAACAATCTGATGTATAGACTTGCACAAACCAAAGTCTGTACAGACTTGAAAAGAAAACCAATGTATAGACTTCGTGAGTGCCTAGAGGATGTACAGACTTAGTGACTGTATAGACTTGGAAGGCTCAGCGAAGGCTGTACAGACTTCAACGAAGAGATTCACAATGTACAAACATCATTCAAAGGCCAATGTGAAGACTTCACGATGTATGGACTTTCCAAGTGAAAGACTGTATAGACTTGAGCACAGAAGCTCTGTACAGACTTGATCAAGACAAGGCAGTCGAGTGTATAGACTTCAAGTGAAACGACGGTAAGGCCATCAGTGTATAGACTTCAAGGGAAACGGTGGTAAAACTACCGATGTATAGACTTGAAGGGCAACGTAGGTGAAACTTCCAATGTACAGACTTGGAAGAACACTGATGAATGTACAGACTTCGAATTTCAACGAAGGATATACGGACTTCACCCCGATGTATAGACTTTCAAGCCTGAAGGCCAATGTGTGGACTTGCACAGTAGCCCAATGTATGGACTTGACAAAGCAGAATGAATTACTGAGTGAACAATGTATAGACATTGGGTGACACAATGTGCAGACTTCACGATGTGTGGACTTGAGTGTGCGTGCAGGCCAACAGACAATGTGACTGTATATACTTAACACAACGATGCAACGTATGGACTCTGCTATGCATGATGCATGAGACACATTTGCTGCGTTGACGCTGCATGACTTGTGAAATGCATAGAACATATAGAGGCTGTATAGACTTTGGCAAACAAGCAGCTGTACAGACTTTGACACAACTGCGATGTACAGACTTTTGGGCTCGTCATGCAGTGTATAGACATGCAAGTTATATGAGCAAACGGCTGTACAGATATTGCTATGCATAAAGACGATTGTATAGACTTGTGAAATCTGGGGGGTCGACCCATCAAGGAAAGGGGTCGACCCATCTAAGTGCACTGATGCAGTATATGCACAGAAGAAGCAATATACACACAGAAGAAGCAATGCACCGATCTTAATTCAAGCACAAAACACTTTATGCACTCTCATGTATTCTCCACATAATATAT
Organism: Amorphophallus konjac; assembly: GCA_022559845.1. Lineage (NCBI taxonomy): Eukaryota > Viridiplantae > Streptophyta > Magnoliopsida > Alismatales > Araceae > Amorphophallus > Amorphophallus konjac. Next base: position 174,971,263 of record CM040126.1, on the reverse strand, counting down.
CAGTTATATGCATTCAGATTGTTATGATTCAATGTCAAGCTATTAGCAAAACAAAATGGTGACTCATTCATGTTGACTTTATGCACTCTCATGCATTCTCCACAGAATATATCAGTTATATGCATTCAGATTGTTATGATTCAATGTCAAGCTATTAGCAAAATGTGATCAAGGTTGCTCTGACTGCATTGTTGTGACTCCTCTGTGTTGATGATGTTGGCATTTGCTTCATTTCTTTGGCAACGCCTTATCTTGATTGATTATTTGTTTTGATTGATTGGCAACAGTTCCTATTTTGATGAAATTTCTTTTATCAGGTTGTCTGTGTACATAATGCAGTCAGAGTCTATACTGTCTTCTGCACACACTCACAAGTCTTCACAGTGCTTTGCAGCATGAAACTCTATACATTGGCATACATTGCATCGTCAACACATTGCATCATTTTTACAAGTGTGTACATTGCATCACATTGTTAAAGTCTGCACATCGGCTAAGTGTGTATATTTTTCACCTTAGTTAAAGTCCATTCATTGGACTGTGCATAGTCTATACAATGCATGTTCAAGTTCAAAGTATATACATTGCTGCATTACCTGCTAGAGTGAAGTCTATACATTGAAGCAAAGTATGTACAGCCATCAGTGATCTTCCAAGTATGTACATCCATTTACTTAATGAATGCAAGTCTATACATTCGTCTAACTTGCATTATTCATCAAGTCTGTATAGCCTTGTCTTGCATTCAACTTCACAAGTGTGTACAACGAAGTCTATACACTCGTGAGTGTTTTATCAAGTCTATACATTGGATGATGTTCTTCAAAGTATATACATCGCATCATAATGTTCATGCAGTGTCTTGGTAAAGTCTATACATTGTTTCACTGTACAGGTCCATACATTGCATTGCATTGGCTAAGTGTGTACATCAGTCTGTCTCTGTTGAGTCTAAGGCTTTGGGCAAAGTCTATACATTGGTCTTCATATTCGAAGTATATACAGTGGTATTCAGCTAAAGTCTGTACATCGGACTTTCAATTAAAGTCTGTACATCGCTGCTTTGTCAAAGTCTATACATCGCAGCTGTGTTGAAGTCTATACAGCCATTCTCTTAACAAAGTCCATACATCCTTCTGTTGGAATTCCAAGTCCATACATCGGACTGTTTGAGCAAGTATGTACAGCATTTCATTCACACCGTAAGTCTATACATTAGACTGTGGCAAAGTCTATTCATTCGTTTCCAGAAGTTCAAGTCCATACATTGATCGTTTGGGTAACAAAGTCTGTACAACGTGAGCTTCGGTTCTTAAAGTCTATACATTCTCCCATTCAAATCCTTCAAAGTCTATACATCAGTTTGATTGAGTAAGTCTGTACACCATGCCTTGTTGTTCACAGCCTTTAAAGTCTGTACATCGGCTTCGCATCTGCAAGTCTGTACATTGGCTTCATATCATAAAGTCTGTACATTGGCTTCAACTCTCCAAGTCTGTACAGCCACATCTCAAAATCTAAGTCTATACATCACTGTGGCTGCTCGAAGTGAAGCATAGTCTATACACTCCTCACCTTTCCCTACGTTTGGCCAAGTCTATACACTCATACCTTTCCCTACGTTTTCTAGCCAAGTCTACACATCGTTACCTGGCATTTGCTTCAAAGTCTAAACACTCGTTTCTAAGGCAAAGTCTATACATTCGTTTCTAAGGCAAAGTCTGTACATCACCTTTGGACCTCAGAGTCTATACAGAGCCTGCATCCTCTAAAGTCTGTACATCCGACTGCCTTTGCTTTGGTCAAGTCTGTACAGCCAGGGAGACTGTTAAGTCTATACATTCCTTCACTGTAGCTGGCACGAGGTGAAGTCTGTCCAATGGTCTTAACTTTCCATGTCTGTACATTGGCCTCCATGCCTCAAGTCTCTACATCGGATTGTTTGGCCAAGTCTATACAGCCAACGCCTTCATTGATTCCAAGTCTGGACACTTGTCTTCAGGCATTCCAAGTATGCACATTGATTCAAGTTCTCCAAGTCTATACAATGAAGTCTGAACATTACATTTGCATTCACAATGTCTTCACACCTAAAGTCTATACATTGTGTCGTTCACATCTGCAAGTCTAGACATTGGAAAGTCTATACACTGCATTGTGCATACTATGATGTCTGTACAGGGTTTATGCTTAAACTGATAATCCGTTACTATGTCTGACAGGGATTCTCTACAGGGATTGCTGACATGGCTCGTGATCCCAGGAGGATGAGGTGATCAGATGATGACACGTGGATAAAGTTGCCTCGGATCTGGCAAATTCCTTGGGCGGGAAAACGTAGAAACCACACGCCCTTATCCACCTGCTGCCAGTATATATTTAAGCCTTGGTGTTCAGATGGAGGTAGATCAAAATCTGAAGAGAGCAAAGTCTATACAACAAGTCTAAAAGCAGCAGAGTGCCATCGATCCACTGTGAGAAGAGAAACAGATAAGAAGAAAAAGAGAGAAGAGAAGATCAAGAGAGATGATTTGAGAGAGCTTGATTGAGAGAGTGAGATTGTGAGAGTTTTTGTTTGAGAGGTTGTATCTCAGTCTCCTGGTTCAGAAACCAGAGCTGAGCATTGCTCATTCGAGCTACATTTCCATTTTGGGTTTTCATTTTCGTTTTGCTTCTGTCTTTCATTTCCGAATTCTTGTTTCTTCAAGCTGTGAGTCAGTGAATTTGCAGTGGAAGTCTCCACTGGATGGGTTAAGCTGTATTTCCCCAGTAGTTGCAGAGGATCTGTTCCTCTGGTCGGCAAGCTGTAGTGCCCAGCGAAGCTGTGTATCAGCAGTTGTTGGCCAAGCTGTAGTGCCCAGCAGACGCAAGCTGTAGTGCGCAGCAGTAAGCCATACTCGGTTGAGTGTGGGGTGGACGTAGGTCCTTGACCGAACCACCTAAAAATCATGGGTATTTTGTGTTTGTGTGATTGTCTATGAGTTGTGTGCTACTGGTTGTCTTGTTTACTTTAAGAGCTTGATTTGGTTCTATTGAAATCTAGTATCAGGGTTAGTGATTTAGCAGATTTGCCTATATTCCGCATTTGAACCTTACATTGGTTTTTAAATAGGCATTAGATCTATTCACCCCCCTCTAGATCCACATTTCGTGGAGATAGACTGCGTCCATCTAACTCAACACTGACTTAGAAGGCATTCAGCTCGTGTAATGTATATACTTCATGCAATGTACAGACTTGATGGCGTGGAGGCAATGCATAAACAAGCCTGACCAATGTATAGACTTTACGATGCTCAACCACTGTAGACTTCACGATGCCCAACCATTGTATAGACTTTGCTACGTTATGCAACGTTGTACAGACTTGAACTCAAGGAATGCCTGTACAGACTTTGAGTGAAGGCATGAACAGTGAATCAATGTGTAGACTTCACTTCAAGCAAGCTACAGCCCAATGTATAGACTTGCCACCAACGCAATGTGTAGACTTGACTGCTGCGAGCACAGGCTCTACATACTTGGTGTGAAGAACACAAGCCAAGTGCAGTGTATGGACTTTATGCAAGAAAACAAGTGTGCATTGTATAGACTTGAGTGATGAGTGGACTTTCAATGAAGAGGCTGTACAGACATGATGAAATCACGATGTGTAGACTTGCCAAATATAGCTGGTCGATGTACAGACTAGAACAAGACTGAGTCTGTACAGACTTGAACAAACACAGTGTATAGACTTTGGCAAGGCAACGTCGGTAAAACTACCAATGTGCAGACTTTCAAAGCTGAACGTAGGTAAAGAACCCAATGTGCAGACTTGGAAGTGCAACGTAGGTAAAAGGCTGCCAATGTACAGACTTTGGTAAAGGCATGAGACGTTCTCAAGACGATGAAGTCTGTATAGACTTTACAGTGAATGGACGCTCAGTGAGACGCAAGTTGAGACGATGCAGTGTACAGACATTGGTTAGGCTTGTTTATGCATTGCCTCCACGCCATCAAGTCTGTACATTGCATGAAGTATATACATTACACGAGCTGAATGCTTTCTAAGTCTATACACTACATTGCATTGCATGAAGTCCACACACTTACTCACTTACTGATTCTAAGTATATACATTGTGTTGCATTGCTTGAATTTCCTCAAGTCTATACACTGAGCTCGCATGAAGACTCAAAGTCTATACACTCACTCAGTGTTTACACTTGCTCATTTGCTGCTTATAAAGTCTATACATTGCATTTTTCAGTATGAGTTATCAAGTCTATACACTCGATTCCTTCATGCATTTCACAGAAGTCTAAACACTCCCTCCTATTATGATAATGCATTATTCAGCAAGTATATACTCTGAGGTCGCATAAAGTCTTACAAGTGTATACACTCTCTCAGTGTACACACTTATTCATTGCTGCTTCTGAAGTATATACACTCGCGTTGAAAGCCTAAACTAACTAAGTAGATACATTCCTTTTGTCTTTGTCTGCAGGTGATTTAGGCTAATGAAGGGCACGTGATCCGAGGGCTGACAAGAAGCTGACACGTGGCCAAATATCTTAGGCGGGAAATATGGAACACACGCGCCCAGTGCTGCTCCTGCTCGAGCTGCTATATAAGAAAGACTCCGTTGTCTGAAGGAGGCTGATCGAAATAGAAAAAGCAGAAGCTGTGAAGAAAAAGCAGAGTGCAGAGAGGTCTTCGATCCAGAGAAAAAGAAAGAGAAGAGAAGAGAAGAAGAAGAAGAGAAGAAGAGAAAGAAGAGAAAGAGAGAAAGAGAGAGCTCGAGCTGAGAGAGAGAGAGAGATTGGGTTGTCTGGCTTTTGGATCAAATCCAAGTCAGAAGTGCTCTTCGAGAGCTATATTTCGTGCTTCATTGTTCAGCTTTTAGTTGCTGTGTTTCCATCTTTTCATTTTCCATTTTATCCTTTCTTCAAGTTGTTAGTCAGCGGTTGCAGTGGTAGATTCTACTGGACAGCAAGCTGTGTTGCTCAGCGGGCGAGGAGGATTCCTTGGACGGCAAGCTGTGTTGCCCAGCGGTTGTATGGCAAGCTGTGATGCCCAGCTGTTCAAGCTGTGAGTCAGCGGAATCCACACTCGGTTTGAGTGTGGGGTGGATGTAGGTCTGCAGGACCGAACCACCTAAAAACCCCTTGTGCACTGTGGTTTGATCTCTTTGTGTGTTTGGCGCTAGATGCTTGCATAGGGGCGATATGGCTTGATTGCATACCATGTGCTTGACTGTGGTATTGAGTATTCTTTGATTTGTTATTCCGCTGTTGCTTTTTGTCCTTCTGAAGAAGGTAGATTTAATTCCGCAGCTCTTAGTATTAGATTTAATCAGCCTTCAAATTGTCTAATCTGTCTTGTTAGCATTCTAGTTTTTAATTGGGTGAAATTTTTATAAGGGCTATATTCATTCACCCCCCCCTCTGAATACTGCACCGAACCCAACACTCTAACGGTCCAACACAGGAGCGTTACGCGAGAGGGGCAACACCGGCTGTGACGCGCCAACCCTGGTGCGTCACATGCCCTAACGCACCCAACATAGTGCGTCAAAAGGCAAGAAGAAACCGGATGTGACGCACTCCACTCGGTGCGTCACAGTCTCTGACGGACCAACACTTGCGAGTCAGAAGAATGGGTTGCGTCAGCTCTAACACTCCCATTTAGGGGCGTCACAGTGCTCTAACGGTCCTACCTAGGCGCGTCAGAGACTCGTGACCCCAACGGTCATAAACCACGATCGAAACACTGTGATGGTCTAGCAGAAGGGTGTCACAGCCCTGTGGCGGTCTATCGTGGGACCGTCAGGCCCACGAACGCCAACACTCAAGACAAAGGGAGCGTAACGCACCTACCCAGGCACGTTACACGCTGTGACGGTCACTGGAACGACTGTCACACCGTCCCGAGAACACTACGGCGGGAAATGACCCAAAAACTTCACCACGCCCCCATACCTCCACGGGAGAGGGGGAAAACAAGGGGGAAGCCCCCAAATAGCCCCTAGCATGCATCTATGGCCTCGGATCAGCCAAAAATGCAATGAAACGGCGGATCGACGCTCAACCCCAAAAACATGGATTTTTCCCAAATCGCCCCGATTAGCCCGCTCGGCTCACCACGGCCTACGAAACTCGCGAGAAAGGAAGAGCACGAGCTGGGGGTCCATCTCCCTACCTCCACCGAAGAAACGACGCGCCGTGGACACCGATCCACGAAGAAATCACTGCGAAACCGTCGTCGGCTCACGATCGCGCCACCAAGCTTCGCCCCGCCTCCACCGCCTCGATCCTCGCCTATCCTCGCCCGCATCCTCGCCCACGCCGCCTCCACCTCGCCCCCCGCCTCGCTCCGTCGGCCGCCGGAGAAGAGAGGGGAGAAAGAGAGTGTGAGAGAAGAGAGAGGGAGGGAAGAGAGAAATGAGAGGGGAGAGAGAGAAAAGGTTAATATATATAGAAAACCCAAAAATTCCAGAAATTCAAAAAATTATGAAAAATTACCTCTGCGATCCTCGGAAGGAACACAACGTAGTGGTACTGTCCCGGAGTCGAAGAATGCCACGGTTCACCCTGCACAGAGTTCCGAAGGCACATCAGGGAAAAACACATGTAAAACACAAAATACACTCCGAGACCCACTAAAATAATCCAAAAAATCCGGAGCATTACAGCCAGACCCAGCCGCCATTATTATACATCCTCATCAGAGAGATACATGCCTGTGCTACAGGATATTGCCGCTACATTGAAGATCCAGAATTCACTACTTGAGGAAATGAAGGCCTTCTATCTGACTAGTGTGGAAGGGGCTCACATTCCCGCTGATGCAGCACCTCCTGGCCCCATCAAACAGGTGACGGATGATGGGAAGCGACCGCAGCCACCCCCTGGAGAGGAAGTGCAGGTGGCTGACACTATTGAGAAAAATATATGTCAAACTTTGGTGGACATTGCTGCCACTGTCCCAGCTCTAAGGCCCCTCCCACAAATTATGGATGATACTATGCCATGTAAGGCAGCTCCTGAAGAGGATGTGCAAGGCGATATCGAAGGTCAGGTGGAGGTGACCATCGTCTAGGTCACATTTGTCAGTCCTTTCATCAACGGGACGAGAAGCCCGTGAGGAAAAGGTGGGCACCTCCAAAGAAAACAGGACGGGGGAAGAAGAAGGTGAGTTTGCGTTGTTCCTACTTCTTACAGTATAGAATCTAATATTGGTACATTGGCATACATGTAGAAGGGAGATGAAGCCGACGAGATCAGAAGGCTCCTACAGAATACTGATTGGATCTACAAAGGCCAGCTGAATCTGAAAGATAACAACGATGTGAATGAATTCATTGTTGAAACTCTCTCGGGGGATATTGAGTAAGTTGTCCTCTTATACTTTCTGTAATTATCCTGATTTGCCTTACTCTGACTACCAATAACTAAATTTTTGTACAATATAGTGATGCCATATTTTCAGTAGGGAACGGCATTATTTTGAGACGTTGTCATGTCATTGATCTATTATACGACCAGATGATAGATGATACGGTACGCTCTTTCATTAAATGTGCAGTTTTATGCCTCGCCCTACCCTGAACTTGTGTTTCTACTGCTAATAGAATCGTGATTGTTAATTTACAGGTGATCGACGCTATGATGTACCTCCTCAAATCAAGACGCAATGAATATGGCATCTTTCATCAGTGGGTTTATTTTCCCACCATTGTAGTGAATCACATCAACGTCACCCCAGGGCCCGACTCCAAAAAATCAAACCTGTTGTTGGAGTGCGCCTTCGAGAATGTTGAATTAATCAAACTGCAGAAGAACAAATATTTATTCTTCGTGTTATACTCATCAAATCACTAGCATCTACTTACTGTTGACACGGAGAATCACCGCTTTGTCTCATACAATTCCATGAGAGGCATGGCCATCCATGAGGCCACTACAAGAAAATGGGTACTTTTTCTTATCTGTGTACCTGTATTAAAGATATCTTTAATGTGTCTTTTAGTTATTCCTTAATAATGTCAAATATTTATTTGCAGGCTGCAGTTGTACGGGAGTTTATGAACAACTATGGGCCTGCATTCAAGGGAGTTGAGAATTGGGAACTTGTATTCGACAACAAATGTCCCAAACAGGAGGATCGAAGCCTCAACTGTGCCATTTATGTACTGAAATATGTTGATGAATTGTCAAAGAAGATGGAGACATCATGGACATTTAATGAGGCTGATTGTAATATATATAGAGCCTGGATTGGGGCCCAACTCCTTAACTTTGGAAATAGAAGATCTTAAACAATTTCACATCTCAAACCTCAGAATGTGACATACCTGTGTTGATTGATATTTCTTTTTTCATACATTTTGATCTTCAAGGTTTCATATGTTTTAATGCCATTAATGTGTGCTTGATAATGTGTATTCATGAATATCAATGAGTTTTCTGAAGATAGATTCAAGTTTGGTTAAGGAACTGGGCTGAAGTGTGAAAAGATGAGGGCTTTACCTGCACAAGTGTCGACTAGAGTGGAAAGAAGACATGCACCGACCTCATGGACTAGAATGTGAATGTGCAACGACCAAATAGTGCTATGTGCACAGACCTTATGTTTCTATCACTAATGCATGTGCACCAACCTGATGCTTCGAACACTAACGCATGTGCACAGACCTTATGCCTATCTCTAACACATGTGCATCGACCTTACATGCTATCGCTAACACATCTGCACCGACCTGACCTTGCAAAATGCAAATGTGCACAGACCTCATGCACAAACCTTATGCCTTAGCCATTTGTCACCGCTAGTTGTGCATTTGTTACCACTAAAGTGCCATTTGTCACACTTACCACATATTTATCACTTTTACCACATGACTACATGAGCAGCTGTTGCCTTCTCTTCTCTTCATTACCTACTTGGCTGTGTCTGGGGAGCATAGTAGTGACTAGTCTATTCATTGACCTTGGACTTTGACTGGGACTTCATAACTGTTCAACAAAAGGTTGAGCTTGGCTGGAGACTTCTTTGAATTACGTTGACCTATAAACTTCAGCATTGACTGTCTTGGCATTGACCAAGTCCCTTCGTTGTTCTTCTGATTGCTGTAGAAACTCTTGATACACTGTTCATATTTTTGTCCTCCTGTGAACTTGACTCCTTCTTTCAGCTCCTTCTGCTTTTCATTTGTTAGCTCTAGAATATATATTTCACCCTTACCAGTGTATTTGGCTACTACGCAGATCTAGTTGTCGCCACTGATAGGGTATTTGCACCCTTGTCCACTGGCTTTGCTTCATGCGTCAACGTTGAGGTTTTCACAATTTAAATGATGCAAGCTATTTTTCAGACTTACGCAGCTATTTGTCATTGCTATCGGGCATTTGTCAGCACTAGGCAACTATTTGTCACCGTTATACTCCCCGTCGCCACTGACTTGTCATCAAACCGTGGTATAAACCGGGGTAACCCATGTGGGTTACGTAACACCCTTATCCTCCTTTCTCCACTCATGAAACCCTCGATGCCGTGCTCCGCCATCACACTCTCGCTGCCGCTTCACTGTGGATGTGCATTCCCGGGGCCAACATCAACGGCGATCGTCACAGTAGATTGCAACTTCAGAAGGGTCGTTGGGGAACCTAATTACACCTACACCCTCCGTTGTCTAATCACCTCTGCAATACGCTCGATCGAGCGATAATCGTTCGGCTAGGGTTCCTGACGTTCCCATTTTTTCTGCTCCCGAGGGGCTGTGTTACCACATCCATTGCAGCGATGTGTTAAATCGACACACCAATCCCATCCGTCTCCTCTGCGTCCTCCTCTCAGTCCCTTGTCGTCATTGGTTCCTACTGCAGATGCCCTCTTCCTTTTCTTAATTCATCAGGGAATTGAGGTTCAAAAAATGGGAAGGTATAAATGCTATGTAGTGTGGGTTGGTCGGGAACCAGGTGTATATTATAGTTGGCCCCAATGCTTTGTCCAAGTGAATGGATACCCTGGAGCTCGTTATAAGGGTTTTCACTCGGTAGAGGAAGCACATGCTGCTATAAATGGGGTTGGCAATAGCAGCCATGCATATGTTGACCATCCTCAACTTACATATCATGCAAGTCCCGGACCTGACTATGATTCAAGGAACCAGGCACTACGCCAGCAGACGACTACACAAATGTCAAATGTGCTTTGTATTGTTGTTGTTCTATTATATACTCTAGTAGTGTTGCTCCTCTTCATATTAGTTGCTTTGTTATTACTGTTGTTGTCTGTGTAGAGAAATGATGTACTTGACATTTTACTCATTGTCAATGACTTAGCTTGATCCCACTGTAAATTAGTAGAACTGGAGAAAAATCTCATTTCTTGATCTTACATGAGTTTAATCAACGTCGTTTGATGACTAGGAAAGCTTCAGATCAGTGTTGGTGGAGTTAGGAAACCAATACATGGTTAAACCATTCAAACGAACTTGAGTTTCTTCAAGTTTCACTGCCATGAGCTATTTGTTACCATTACAGAGTTATTTGTCACTGCTACTGGCTATTTGTCACTCCGAACATCTATTTGTCACCCTTATCTCTAACCAGCCGTCGACTTTGTTTCGCTACAAAACAAACCTTTTGCTTCTCTTATCTATCAAACCTTTTACTTATGTTATCCATTTATACACAACCTACACAACTCAACATAAAACACACATCCCCTGATGTAATCCACACAACATATAAATCAAGGAATAAAATAAATTACAATTACATTAACTCAAATGTGTCATTTTTTACAATTACAATTACAAATCAACAGATATCCGTTGGATCATCCTCCACCATCACCAGTTGCAGAAGAATCCCCTCTCTCAGATGACTCCTCTTGCCCAACAACCAACTTTGCAGTGTCACTTGAGACAGCAATTTTTTAGAATACTCGTTCCATTCAAACTGTAATTTTGAAATAAGCTCTTTTCTAAAGTAGGTATCATGATGTCTCTCTTCCGGAGAATCGACAGCGATCAGCCTGTATGTGTAAACCTTCCTCGTCTGTCCTGGTCTAAAAGCACGAACAATAGCTTTGATATCTCGCCAAGCCATTGGTCCTGCTTTTAGACCAAGACAGACGAGGAAGGTTTACACATATAGGCTGGTTGCTGTCGATTCTCCGGAAGAGAGAGATCATGATACTTGCTTCAGAAAATAGCTTATTTCAAAATTGTGGTTTGAATGGAGCGAGTATTCTAAAAAATTTCGATAGCATCTCCCTTAAAAATTGACTATTCTCTAGTTTTTAACATCCTGAAAAAAATTATTAAACAAAATGTAAATACATCCAACATGTGAACTGAGATGAAATTAGGAATCATAACATGAGGGATTAAACCCTGGCAGTCACACCTTAGATGTGATGTTATAGAGGCCATGTGCGGGCGGTGGTGCCGAAATGGCGATGGGCGGCCGACGACGGCGACTGCAGCGGTGCTAGACGGCAGCCGGAGGGCAGGTCCGGCAAGAACACCGGTCGGCTGGCACGGCACGGCACCGGAGGGGCAGCGGTCCTCTATTGCGTGGGTGCAAGGGGGAGCGCGATGGTGGGCTGGTCGGCACTCACGGCAGTGCTGGTTCGCAGAGGAGAGGGAGGGTGCGCAGGGCACCCGTGGGCACACGGGGACAAGGTGGCGATGGTCTACGGCGAGGGGGGAAAAGCAAGGGATGGGGGAAAAACAAATGGCTTCTAAGGGTAAGAAATACGTCGTAAGGGTGACTAAATTGGTCGTAAGGGTGACAAATGCTTCTAAGGGTTACAAATAGGTCCTAAGGGTGACAAATAGCTTCTAAAGGTAATAAATGGGTGTCTAAACGTGAAAAATAGCCTGTAGTGGTGACAAATGAAAGAGACAGAGCGAGAGAGAGAGAGAGAGAGGGGCATTAACAAACAGAAAAAATGGTGGCTCCTTGCAAACGTCTCATCCTCTTGCAGTCCTGCAGTCCTGGAAGAACTAAAGTCGGTGGAAGATGAAGTGTCTCTCCCAACTAAAGGCTGATTTTAATTTTACTAAAGGCAGTGGAAGAACTAAAGTCGGTGGAAGACGAACTGTCTCTCCCAACTAAATGTTGGTTTTAATTTTACTAGTCAAATTGATAAATAGGGCAGTTATTATAGTCTCGGGAAGTGTAACAATCTTCCATCTTATCATATTTTTTATATTTTATATTAGGAAAATTATATTTTATAATATATTATTTACATATATATATCATATGATATATAATATAATATTACGATTGCATAACTTATGAAACGAATATTATAATATCCGTTTCCGCTCCGATTCAAATTTGAATATTATCCATATCCGAAAAAATAAATACTATTTAGAATATTTTCCGCTAAATAATACAGATTCGAATTTGAATAGTATCCAACTAAACTATTGATATATTTATATTTATTTTTGTTATTTATTACACACGAGAGGAAAAGCAAGGGATGGGGGAAAAACAAATGGCTTCCAAGGGTAAGAAATACGTCGTAAGGGTGACAGGTAGAGTTTAATCAGTGTCATTTGATGATTAGGAAAGCTTCATATTCGTGTTGGTAGAGTTAGGATCGCTAGGACACGGTCAAATCCTTCAAATGAACTTGAGTTTCTATAAGTTTCACTGCTATAAGCTATTTGTCACCGTTACAGACTATTTGTCACTTCTAATGGTTATGTATCACTCATAACGAGCTATTTGTCACCCTTATTGCTCGTTAGGCGTCGTCTTTGTTTCGCTTCATCACATATTGTGACTTCTGTTATCGATTTATCACCCTTACAAGACATTTGTCAGCCTTGAAGCCTATTTGTCACCGTTGATGACTATTTGTCATCACTATGCGGTGTTAACCATTGTAGTATCTCTCTCCGGCCTCTCGTCTATTATGCGGTTGATGTAACTGGACGAAAGGAACCTCGGTCCAAGCGATCTCATGACCGAAAAAAAGGAAGGACCGAGAGTCAGAAATGTTGGGGGAGGCACGAACACTCTTTTGCCCTCTGAGGGTTTCATCTCCTTTCTATAAATAGAGACTCTGGGGGGAACACGAAGGACATCCTGAGTTCTTTTGGCGGTCTCAAAGACACTCTCGTGAAGATGTTGTCTAAGAAGTCAGATTCTTCGTCACAGAAGGTTTCCTTTGAGACCGCCAAAGGAACTCAGGATGTCTTTGAGACCGCCAAAGGAACTCAAGATGTTCCTTTGGCGGTCAACGAAACTCTCGTGAAGATGTCATCGTCTGAGAAGTCAGTTCCCGCCAAATGTCTGTGCTTCCGAAAGGAAGCCCTGCCCGTGCCGGACCATCCATCAGGCGAAAGCAGCGGCGGCGATGTTTCGGAGGAATACAAGCAGGGGTACCTGCAAGGGTGGCGGGATGCCTTGGCGAAGGTGGACCGCCTATTTTGTAACAAGGGGGTGACGAACCTCTAACCTGACAGGTTCCATCCCAAAGAGGATGAGTAACCGCTTGTACCCTCTTCCCCTATCAATATAATTTCTTTTTCTGAAACCTTTCTTTGCATGATGGATGCTTGATCTTTGTGTGATGTGGTTGCCATCAAATGAAGGATAACATCCATCGCGGGTAGGGGTTACCTTTACGAAGCGGAGTTCTTCCCCCATAAGTAGCAGGGTTTGTCGATGGTTCTAATATTAGTAGGGCTTATCTTCATGCTCATAGTTCATCGCTAGGATCCATTTGTCACCCTTCATGCGCATTTGTCCCCCTGTTGATATATTTATCACCACTAATAGGCATTTTTCACTTTTAGCATGCAGTAGCCATCACCTTTGCTCCTAGGAGACATCGCCTTTGTTCATTTTTCACCATTAAGAGCCTTTTGTCATCCATCATGCACATTTGTCGCCCCTGTTCACCTATTCGTCACCCCTAATGTGTATTTGTTGCCTCTGTCAATTTATTTGTCACCAAAAATATGCATTCATCACCCTCGTCATACATTTTACTCTACTGCTCTCACATACGGAAGGTGAACCCAAAAGAGAAAATAAATATAATAATAATAATAATCCATAAACAATGATAATCAATAAATACATGACTTTCTGACAAACCATGAAAATGATATTCAATTAATATAATAATGAAAAAAGTCTAATATAAGGTCACAGCTGCTGAACAAAGTCTTCAGAATGCAAGGTTGAGGGACATGGTTGGTAGGTCGTGGGTTATTAAAGGATTCCAATTACATTATTATAATGTAGTGTGTCTGTTGTATTTGAACTTGCTAAATTTCCACTTACTCTGTTGTATTTCCTTCATTCATGACTTTTTTCATGTTTACATAATCACCTTGTGGTATTATCCATTTTACAGGGGCATACCCTCACATCACCTTGTGGATGGCAACATTGTAACCTTTGGTTTTCAATTTTTATGATTTTTTTTCATTTTTCTATTTACTTTTTTTATAATTATACTATTATATTTATTAATTGTCCCTCTTGCAACAGAAAGAAGAACATGTTTTGAAATTTTGGAGCCAATTAGTCAGATAAGCCAAAATCAAGCGCGACGGCTAACACCGCATAGTGGTGATAAATAGTCATCAGTGGTGACAAATAGGCTTCGAGACTGACATACGTCTCTTAAGGGTGATAAACGAATAACAGAAGTCACAATAATTTATGAAGAGAAACAAACCCGACGCCTAGCGTAGAATAAGGGTGATAAATATCTCGTTATGAGTGACAAATATCTTGGTAGAAGTGACAAATAACTATGTAACGGTGACAAATAGCTTATGGCAGTGAAACTTGAAGAAACTCAAGTTCGTTTGTAGGCTTTAACCGTGTATGGGCTTCCTAATAACTCTACCAACACGGATCTGAAGCTTTCCTAGTCATCAAATGACATTGATTAAACTCATCTAAGATCAAGGAACGAGATTATCTCCAGTTTACGGTGCCTCATAAGCATCTGAATAGATAAACTGATATGTTTACATATGAAAGAGTTTTTTATCAGGATTTTGTCAAGAGTCCTTCTTTGTCATAACAACATCTGTGGGTCTCCATACCGTGCGAAGAGGGAGTGCTTACATAACGAAGTGAAAACCACGTACAGACAAAAAAAAGGAGAAGAAAGGGCGTGCAACCAGAAAAACCAGGGTGACTATCGTGTGTCTACGAGAAGAAGGTGACTCCAGCAACATCAAAGGGAATTCAAGTGGATAAAATCTTTTATTTTTCTGAATTCCCATTAGTCCACTTGCCAATAACCATAAAATAATTACAAAACTGACGAAAAATCATAAAAGTGCTAATTAATAAATATAACAATATAATAATGTTTCTTAATAATAGGAAGGGTGGAAAACTATTTAATGATTTATCAAAATATTTTGACAGATAAAGGTTTGTTGGAGATACGTCGGTAAGTTTCCGACGAATGTGCGACCTTAAATTTATCTATCGTAAACTATTCATGTATTTTAAACTACATTTATTTATTTTTGACGAAATAGATTTTTGTCAGAGATACGTCCAAAATATTTGACGTTAATTTCAACGTTAATTTTTTCTGTCGAAAGTTTCGGACGTATTTCCGATAATAATATTCTGTCGAAAAATAGTCCGTAATTACCGACGAATTTGTGACACAATATAATTCCGTCAGAAAGACAAAACATTTCGATGTATTGCCGACAAAAACTTTTAGTCGAAAAATACCGTCGGCATTTCCCATTTTTCTTGTAGTGTCTTCTTCTTCGTCCCTCTGTCTTTCTTTTTGATTTGGGTTTATACCCGTCTGTGTAAGCTCGACCGGCCTCCGGCCGACCGTGCCGTGCCGTGGCGAATGTATGTTGTAATGCCCCCTTCTTGATAGTAATGTTCGATGCTAAATGAAATAACATCTTCTGTGCGCTCCAGCGCCTCCTTTCTCTTCCTCAGGACGTATTCTATTTCTAACATTCCGTATATCACCGCGTGTATTTCTTCCTCGCTGGTTTTGAATACGCCCTGGGTTATCCCAAAAGGGGCTACAACAATCACCCCCCTCTCCCCGGGGTTTCATTCCAATGGAATGCTCGTATTATGTTTCTATCACCATATCAAAGGTTTCACCGCCAGAGGTGTATATATGTGTGCTTTACTGGCTGACCCTGGGACCGGTCTCCTGTCGCACCTTCGTTCTTAATAATGAGCAGAGGGGGATGAGACCATCCCTATAGACTGAACATATGGTTTTCTGGCACCATCACCCTCCGAATACTAACTCACTAACACCCTTGCTAACCTGCTAATCAATTAACCTCCCTTATATATATATATATATATATATATATATGGACATAACTGATCGTAATCGGTATATTAGTTGAGCGTGTTCTGCATGTGCATCGTGTGTGACCGTTCCTCTCGAATAGTCTAGTGGCGGGGGAGAGGGGACATTCCCCATCGGCATCTATGAATCACCACGGGGTCAAAGGGTCATGTCCATTCATGATACGAATCCCCTATGGTCCAGGAGGTGAACATTGGCATGGGTTTTAACCCAATATCAAATCCACTATCCTTAGGGATATTGTGGTGACTATGGGATGTGTGCCCCTTGTAGGCTGGCCCTCGGGGTTTCCTTCCCTATTAGTCGTCCCTTTTCTAGATTATGAGTTGACTATGGGTCGTGTGCCCCTCGCAGGCTAGCCCTCGGGGTCCTCGCCTCCCTCATTGGTCACCTTATCCGATTGTGCTCAACCCACAGAACGATGGTGCCCCTGGTAGGCTAGTCCTCGGGGTTTCCTATCCGTTTGGGTCTGCCGGCCGCCGTTGTGCCACCTGGCATTAAGGAGCTTACCCCATACGTGGGTATGCCTCCGCTTTCCCCCCGCAATCGTCGGGAGAGGGGGAGGTGCTGCCAAAATTTCTCCAGACTTATTGACTGGTTGCCCTCATAATTCGGACTCAACAAGATATGTTTTCAAAACAATTAACTTCTGTGCTCGAGTATGAACCTCGCACGAGTCTCAATCCTGTCTCAAGGGCATCCTGGACCTCAATTCAATCATCAATCAACTCAATACATCTTAATAAACTAAATAAACTCAAAATACTCAAAAATACCTCAAAAATCAACTGACCCGGCGCGGTCCTAATCCGGCGCGCCCTAATACGGCGCGGTACCCCCCCCGCGCCGGAATAACCTTTGACTCAAATTCACCATTTTTTACCTGGCCGCTACTCGGCGCCCCCTATTTCGGCGCTCTATGGGCGGGGCGCATCGGTTAAAGCCATTCCTTGGCCACGCCGTTTCAACTCCTATTCCTATGCTACCTCACGTCGTATAACCCCTATACATATGCTACTCCGTGCCGATTTCAATGAAGAATGTGGTTATCACGTCGTTTTAACTCTTCTCTCATTCTCGAGCCAACCTTGCCTTCCACGGCTGGTGTCGGTCAACGTAATCAACCATAAATCAAATAAAAAGAAGCTTTTCAGGTTGAAATCATCTGTCGTCATGCATTTGCTAGTTCATGCATTAGACATAGATATACATTCTTATGTGCTTTGTTAGTGCATGCTTGCCTGAATGAGACCTCGG
The DNA here is from genome assembly GCA_022559845.1 of Amorphophallus konjac. Lineage (NCBI taxonomy): Eukaryota > Viridiplantae > Streptophyta > Magnoliopsida > Alismatales > Araceae > Amorphophallus > Amorphophallus konjac. The sequence continues at coordinate 174,953,650 of CM040126.1, read as the reverse complement.
TATATCAAATGGCATCGATGAAAGGTCGGGTCACGCTCGACCGGAAGTCTTGGCTATGCGTGATGGTGGTTTTTGGACCTACGGCCTCCGTCCCGTACCAAGGGCTCAAACTTAATGAGCTATGTCTGCTCTGCATGATTAAGAAAATGATCAATGAATCATTACATGCGGCCTTAAAGGCTTCATCATCATATGCATTTTCCTGCATTCTATTTCAGCCTCGAACGGCTCGTTATCTCGGCAACTAATCAGAGGTTTTCCTTCTTATTGGAGGATGTAATTAACGCCATAGCCTTTATGGTATGGCGGACTTTCGGTCCCAACACGAACTTCACTCTCGCCCGACCCGGGTCAGATTGAGCGCATAATTAAGTCGTCACCTAGTGACTGGCATGCCCTACGCTAATAACAAAACGAATGGTCTAGTTCAGATATAATAACAACAAAAAGATAAATGCACATCTCACCCACCAACAGCCTCCAGACTAGAGAACCTAAGGATCCTGGGCTGGACAGGGGTGAGATCGATTGGAGTGGGTGGAACCCCTGGTCCAGAGACAGAGATATTGGACAGGCCTTGTGTTATCGTGGGAGGTGGGGCATTAGACCCCTGCAAGGTCTGATAGAGGGCCTGAAGTTGGGCCGGCCCTAATTGGGCCATCATCTGTAAGATCTGGCCGGTAGGATTGTTGGAAGAGAGGGAGGGCTGAGCGCCCTCCATGGAGATAGCAGACGGTGGGGGTACGATCCCTTCTTCAGATGGAAATTGGGTGACCCTAGGTGGGTCCTCCAAGAGACCTTGAGGAAGATATTCCTCATGAGAACGGGAAAGATCATAAGAAGACATGGTGGACTCAAAGAGATGATTGGAATAAGAAGTGAAGAAGGAATTGCTCCTAGAGGATGAATCTAAGGACCGGAAGCAACTCCGCATGCAATGGAATACCTTAACATAAAACAAACAACACAAACAAGCACAAATGAGACACTAGACAAAAATGACTCCAAACTTATGAAGACAAAGAAAGGGATGAGAGGCACTCAAAGCCAACCAAGTTATAATGATGCACTAATTTTTATTTGTTTCTTTATTTAGAACCTTAATGATTTGAATTTAAATATTCTCTCCATCAAAGTTCCTAATAGGAAAGATGTTTGGGGCTTGGTTAACTCTAGGTGTGAACTCTTCCTCACTTATGCAACCTAGACACAGTGCGGTAAAGGTACAACCGGCCCGACGTCCGTGTAGGAATCCATGGCTCGCAGGGACTTATGGAGGTCCCGGATGTGGTCACCTAGACGGCCCCAAGGAATACGATGACGAGAGGTTCACACACTAAGGCAGGAAAATGCAACTATGATATGAAATATGAATGACCCCATGTGCACCGGAGTTCATGCAAGTTCTAGCCTAAAAACTAATAATCAATATGCAAACAATGATGTATAAATGAATATCAACCAAGGAGGAGACCAGATAGCACCCAAGAATAATAATCACAGTCAAAAACTACAGAAATATAAGCAACCTCGGTGTGCATACCTGTAACTGGAGAAACGGTCGTCCAGAAGACTGCTAATAGATAAGATGGTCTATCACTAGACCGCTTTTAACAGAAAACGGCCAGATGGAAGGCCGCCAAGGAACCAGGGAGCAAAAACAACATGAAATAAATGGGAAAACCGAGGAAAACACTAGGGCTACTGAGATAAACTAAAGACAGCATGTGAAACAAGAAGTCAGCACGATTGGCACTAGATGTCCCACCGTGATCGCCATAAAATTGGGGGTGTTGATAGTTTTTTTGTTGTGTGATGTGATGAATGATAAATGATGTGAATATGAATGTGAGGGAGAAATATGCGAAAGTGTGTGAGCAAGAAATATCCTAACTCAACCAATCAAAAAATCAAGAGCATGGGCATGTCATCAATGCTTATAATGAGAAAAAATAAAAACACACACCGGGGCGTGGAGCAAAGGAATAAAATAAAAACACACACCGTAGGTGTGGAGCAAATGAAGTAAAAGCAAGCAAAGATGATGACAAAGATGAACAATACCCAAATAAAGATGTGTGATCGCCACCAAAGTAATTAAAGTAGTAAAAACCATAATAATACCTTGGAAAGAGCCGGTTGAAGTCACCCGCCCGCGGGAGAGAAAAAAAAACCAGGTGCACAGACGAAAAATGGTCTTTCCGACGACCGCGATCCAGCAGAAAACGGTCTTACGATAGACCACCTTATACCAAAAAATGGCCTTCTAGATGACCGCTAGGGCACCCAGAGCAGTAGTTTGAAACTTTGATCTCCACCCCTCCTGGCCGGCCAGAAAGGTTGGGCCTCGTGTAGTGAGTCCTGTAAACCTACAAAAGAGTGTAGACAACAAAAGAAACAACCCAATTAGCCCTTGGGACAAGTGTAGTATCTATAATGCAATTAAAGTAGATGCATAAAAGAAGGGTGAATACCTGGGAGGTTTGGTGGTTTTTTAACCCCTGTGGGGCGTAAAAAAGATAGGATGATGTTTTGAAAAATGTGATTGAGTGCAGAGAATGTGGAGAAAGATAGGAGGGAAGATGCTATGGATGCAAGAAAGCAATAGACAAAACCAAAGACCAAAGACACAAACTAGACCAAACGAACTTTGATGCGGGACGGACACGGGAGACGACACTACTAGGTGCCACCCTCGGACTCTAGATGAAGACGCGACCAGCAGCACACACCAGGGAGACACTAAGCCCGACACTACGAGCTCCTAGTGGCAAAACGTCGCTAACAGAAGTGAAAGCTCACTCGTCGTCCCAAGCGAGGGAAAGCGCGGACCGTGCGCGGTTAAGGAACCGGCGGAGGTCAAGGGTAGTCCGACTCAACTTCCGGACTCGGATCGAGTCACGGGACGGGTCACACTCACTCTCACAGCGGTGACATGGACACACGGGCTAGTACCTACACTCTCGGTAGCGGAAAAAGACCGTATACTAGCTAAGCAAATGAACGCCAAGAGGTTCGGACCATTACCTCCACGCACCCGACGTGGCGAAGACAACCCCGGCCAATCACGGACCCCCGGTTAACACAATTTTACAGCAGTACAATAATTTGACCCACTCCACGCAGGGAGGTAAAAGGTCACATGCGGGGCTCGGGAATCACGCGAATTGGGTTGACGGGCAGCATCTTGATGTCGCCCGGCGGTGCCGAACTCCGCATTTTCGTGCTTTCCGAACGGCGGGTTCTGCGGGCCCGCGGGGCCCACGGATGGCGCTGTCCTCCGGATCTGCGGGGGTGGGACCCACTATGATAGGGACCCCTGGTGGCGCGCCTCCACGGATGGCAGTCGGCCGGGAACACCGATCGGGGGTCGATCGGTCCCGATCTCCAAGCTTTGAAGTTGCTGTCCACGAACTGAGGTTGCTGTTTTAGCAGCGCGCGCTCCGGCGAAAACGGCCGCTGTGATCAGCCCCGTCGTCGGAATGCGATGAAACCAGCGCCGTTGGAAAGAGGATTCAAAATCCTCCAACCTAGGGCCAGTGGAATCTTCTGAACCTCTGCGGACCTGGGCTTTAACTATTTTTTAATCCTCTGTTGCACAGCTCCCGAAATATCAGATCAGCATATGAGTTTCTTGTAAATGGCCGTTGACCGCCTACTTACCGTTGGAATCAGGCTTTGAGCTCTTCTTCAAAGTTGTAGAGAATCAAACCACGAAACTGGGACAATTTTTGGAATTGGATGTGGAGGTGGTGGAGATTTGATATGATTTTTGGAGTGACCAGTGGTCGGATCTGGGAACAGGTGGATAGAATTGTAGATGGGACTGAAAATGATTTTTATAAAATATGAAATGGGAGAACCAGAAATTTATAAAAATTTTGGATGAAGGGGTGGATGGAAGAAAACTCCAGTAAAATTTATGGGACTAACAAAAATCAAAAGACGGACCTAAGACATGAAACACAGGGTGGATATGAATCTGGACAGAACTCTGGCAGAACTGAAATGGAAGGGTGAATGAAAATCAAAAATTATGAAATAGGATCTGAATGACAAACAAAAATTTATGGGATATCCTTGACATCTCTGGAACCTCCAGTAAAATTCCCAGATCGATCTGAGCTTGTTGCGGAGACACAAATTTCGTGGAAGTTGCTGTGGTACTGCACGGGCAGAACTCCGATGAAGACGATGGCGGTGCGGTGGCGGCTCGTGGCGGCGGTGGCGGCGACCGGAACTGATAGGGTGGAGTCTCACCACCAGAAGGAAGCCTTCACAGCTTCAAGGGGAGAGGGAGGGGCGGCCTAAGCCTTGCTCAAGGGATTTTCTTCCAATTCAAATGCATTAATTCTACTAAAATGGAAAATACAAGCTTAAATAGGTTACATCTCACATCCATCCACAACCATTGGATCTAGGGGATGGGAATGGAGGGTTGGGATGGAGTGTGACACACACACACAAAATAATATAAAAAAAACAAAGGGGGGGCGGCCCTTGGACCAAGGAGAGAGGGTGGACTAGTTGGTGGGGGTAGGTGGCCTCCCATGTGGACTTTTCTAGTCCATTGTCCCCCATGTGTCCAATTCCCATTCAAACTTCTAGATGCTCCCATGTGGCATGTTGACTGGCCCCACGTGGGACCCTAGGCTGAGGTGGTCCAATGGGGTGGGGCCTGTGGAGCCCGTGGGGCCCACGGGGTCCGAATTGCACATAGGCCCTTATTACAATCAAAATGGCAAACCGAATGCAAAGAAATAAACACAAATTGCACACACATAAAGTCTAACTAAATATAATAAATGGGGAGGCTCAAGGCGGAGTCTCCAGGCTGTCTCTGAGCCAGATGGACGCTGAGGTGGCTCGTGTCGTGCTCCGTGTGCGGTACCGGTGGCTCGGCGTATCATGCCGATCAACTGCTCGGGTGTCCGCACCAATTCTCCCCGGGTGGGAGAAACTCGACCCTGTCGAGTAAGGGTCTGCATCGCTCCTGTATCGCTCCAAAAGGTCTGGATCAATCCGCTGCAACTCGCCATGTGTGATCCATGTGTCCTCAGTAGCGGGCCGTCCTCTCCATCGCACTAGGTAGCGCGGGTAAGATCCACTCCTGGTAACTGTCACTTGCTCGTCCAGTATACGATCTATATGTTCACGCTGCCGTGAAAAAGGGGCTAGAGGTGGAAGTGGATACTCAGGTGTGGGATCACTCTCAAGGGGAGGAGATAGCTCAAAAGGCTCACTAGGGATCACCGCTGGGTCCCTATATGCAACAAGATCCGATACATTGAAGGTAGAGCTTATACCATATTCCTCGGGCAGGTCCACAACATACGCATTGGATCCAACGCGTTTCAACACTCTAAAGGGACCGACTCCGCAAGCTTGCAACTTCTTAACGGTTCCAGAGGGAAACCGTTCAGGTCTTACCCTGATCATGACATATTCACCCTCTTGGAACTCTCGGTGGTGTCGATGGACATCGGCTAACTCCTTGTACCATGCATTGCTGGCCTCAACTGTGACGACGGACATCGTCATGCAGACTCCTAACATGTTTAGCAAAAGAAAAGAAACACAGGATGCACACACGACCTAACATGCTTACCAAAAGAAAAGAAACACACGGATGCACACACGACCCTAAACAACCCTACAGTTAGTAAAACCCAATCATATGCAAGGTGGTCCAGGACATCCGAATGTGTGCCATGCATGCATTTGACATAACCAGAGGTTAATGTCATGGTGGACTCCTAGACATCCTACGATGCACCAACCACGGACATGGGGTTTGGATGTGGGAAGTCCGGAAGGTTTAGGTGGTTGAGGTGGCCCGGGGAAACCAAAGTCCTCATTACCCCCAAATGACGGTTCGGACCTATTGCCATGTAAAGGTTGCCAGGCCCGAGTATGAGGGGTGTGATAGTGGACTTCCTTAAAGAGGTGGAATGGAGGTTGTGGGCCAAGGGGCCCATGAAGAAAGGGATCGAAGGGATCAAAGAATGTGTGACCCCTCGATATGGATTCCCTCATCTCAAGATCCCATGTGTGGAAGTCTAGAAGGTGTTGTTGATCTCCTTCATCCTTGAAGGGAGATGAGACGGTGGGGGTATGATGGTGGACTCTCTCGAAAAGGTGGTGTAAATATGGTGGGTCACGGAGTCCATAAGAGAATGGCTCGAAGGGATCAAAGAAGATATGACCCCTCGGACTAGGCTTCCACAAATCACTGTCCCACATTTGAAAATCTTGGAGGTGTAAATGATCACCTTCATTCATTGCGAGAGATGGGACAACAGTCATAGGTAGAAAGTAAGATTCCTCCATTGGGCAAAGGGGAATGAAGTTGGACTCGGCCGGCAAAGGGAGGAGTAGAAGAACCTCCGTGGTAACATGACCCACAGTGTACACAGAGGTGATGGACCCTAGGGATGGATGTGTGAAGCTACGACCTGTAGGTCGGTCGAAGCGTGGGGCCAACAAGTGCGTAAATGTCAACTGCCGGTCTAATCCTTTAAGAAGATCATCTAATGTATCCACATGGTGACTAGATCGGAAGGTGGTATAGAATGAGTTGACCGGCACTAATGGTAGGGTAGGGTCCATGGATGGGAGGAGAGATGGGGCCAAGCTGTTCTTGAGCCATCTAAGAAGTGGTTCGGCTATGAAAAGTGTACCCGTTAGAAACACAGGTGGCTCGGGCTTTGGCGGCTCCAAATGAGAGGGCTCCGAAATAAGATCGGAAGGTGAGGTTTCTCCAACCCCTTTATCCCCTAGGGCTAGAGATGTCCGAGTGGGACACTGTCTGGCAAAGTGGCCAAACCCCTGGCAGCGATAACACTGTTGTCGTGATCCTCTACGCTCCTTGATAAGTGGGTCCCTACCCTTATCCTCCTGACGGACAGGGGGTGTAGGCAATGGGGCTCTCGTGGGTGGGGGAAGAGGATCCACCAAGATGGGGAGAGGACCTCGGGATGGCACTCTAGATGACACTGGATTGGGACTACCGGTTGCTACCTCCTTAGGGTCATGCTTGGTTCCTCCCTGGCTAGGAGGTAGGCAAGGGGGAAGCAGGGACTCGATATAAGCACACTTCCTATCCACTTTATCCAAAATGAGTTGGAAGAGTTCGGCAATGGTGGGGTTTGGAGTAGGAGTAATGTGGTGGACTCTCCCATATGAACTCGGCTTAGTCGTGGACCTAGGCTCTTCTACATGCGCGGCACGTTGCCTCTGATTATGGCCCACTTGGGTGGATGTGATTGGGTGGGGTCGGTTGGAGGTGACCGGGCCGGGTAGGTAGACCTTCCTAAGTTCGTCCTTCATCTCATGCCAAGACTCGATGGGCCTTTGCCTCCTAACCTCTCTCATGCGCTCAATGCTCTCCCATTTCCAGGCGGCTTTGTGGACAAGCCTCTCTCGGGCAAAACTAACTTGCATGGCATCGGACATGGTGTAACATTCAAAATATTTGACCATCGCGGCCTCCCAATTGAGGTAGTCGCCCGGATCATTAGAGCCATAAAAATCAGAGGCTTCGGGCCTACGGAAGGGGAGAGGATGGTTGCCAAGCCCATGGGTGGACCAACGGCCATATTGCCCGGGTGATGGGGATTCCATGTGAAATTGGGGGGGGGGGACTACATGTTGGACATGCCGACACTTGGGACAAGACAAACCGACTAATGCAAACACACACTAGATGATGCACTTAGACCTAAAACAATATCCGATACGGGGCAGAGTTAATCGATCCGAAGATCACTCCCGCAAGTGTGCGACCTCCTGGTAGGCGTAGCCTAACGTTCGGACAACACCTTTTAAGATACCGAATAAAGGGTGCAAATGCAATTTAAAACACACTCTTTTTTTTGTTTTTAAAATAATGATGGTCCTAGACTCGACTTAGACCATGATGCATGCAAGACTTATGCAATGACTACCCTAGACTCGACTCGCTCTGATACCAAACTGATGCGGGACGGACACGGGAGACGACACTACTAGGTGCCACCCTCGGACTCTAGATGAAGACGCGACCAGCAGCACACACCAGGGAGACACTAAGCCCGACACTACGAGCTCCTAGTGGCAAAACGTTGCTAACAGAAGTGAAAGCTCACTCGTCGTCCCAAGCGAGGGAAAGCGCGGACCGTGCGCGGTTAAGGAACCGGCGGAGGTCAAGGGTAGTCCGACTCAACTTCCGGACTCGGATCGAGTCACGGGACGGGTCACACTCACTCTCACAGCGGTGACATGGACACACGGGCTAGTACCTACACTCTCGGCAGCGGCAAAAGACCGTATACTAGCTAAGCAAATGAACGCCAAGAGGTTCGGACCATTACCTCCACGCACCCGGCGTGGCGAAGACAACCCCGGCCAATCACGGACCCCCGGTTAACACAATTTCACAGCAGTACAATAATTTGACCCACTCCACGTAGGGAGGTAAAAGGTCACATGCGGGGCCCGGGAATCACGCGAATTGGGTTGACGGGCAGCATCTTGATGTCGCCCGGCGGTGCCGAACTCCGCATTTTCGTGCTTTCCGAACGGCGGGTTCTGCAGGCCCGCGGGGCCCACGGATGGCGCTGTCCTCCGGATCTGCGGGGGTGGGACCCACTATGATGGGGACCCCTAGTGGCGCGCCTCCACGGACGGCGGTCGGCCGGGAACACCGATCGGGGGTCGATCGGTCCCGATCTCCAAGCTTTGAAGTTGCTGTCCACGAACTGAGGTTGCTGTTTTAACAGCGCGCGCTCTGGCGAAAACGGCCGCTGTGATCATCCCCGTCGTCGGAATGCGATGAAACCAGTTCCATTGGAAAGAGGATTCAAAATCCTCCAACCTAGGGCCAGTGGAATCTTCTGAACCTCTGCGGACCTGGGCTTTAACTATTTTTCAATCCTCTGTTGCACAGCTCCCGAAATATCAGATCAGCATATGAGTTTCCTGTAAATGGCCGTTGACCGCCTGCTTGCCGTTGGAATCAGGCTTCGAGCTCTTCTTCAAAGTTGTAGGGAATCAAACCACGAAACTGGGACAATTTTTGGAATTGGATGTGGAGGTGGTGGAGATTTGATATGATTTTTGGAGTGACTAGTGGTCGGATCTGGGAACAGGTGGATAGAATTGTAGATGGGACTGAGAATGATTTTTATAAAATACGAAATGGGCGAACCAGAAATTTAGAAAAATTATGGATGAAGGGGTGGATGGAAGGAAACTCCAGTAAAATTTATGGGACTAAAAAAAATCAAAAGATGGACCTAAGACATGAAAAACAGGGCGGATATGAATCTGGACAGAACTCTGGCAGAACTGAAATGGAAGGGTGGACGAAAATCAAAAATTATGAAACGGGATCTGAATGACAAACCAAAATTTATGAGATATCCTTGAACCTCTGGAACCTCCAGTAAAATTCCCAGATCGATCTGAGCTCGTGGAGGAGACACAAATTTCGTGGAAGTTGTTGTGGTACTGCGCTGGCAGAACTCCGATGAAGACGATGGCGGTGCGGTGGCGGCTCGTGGCGGCGGCGGAGGCGACCGGAACTGATAGGGTGGAGTCTCACCACCAGAAGAAAGCCTTCACAGCTTCAAGGGGAGAGGGAGGGGCGGCCTAAGCCTTGCTCAAGGGATTTTCTTCCAATTCAAATGCATTAATTCTACTAAAATGGAAAATACAAGCTTAAATAGGTTGCATCTCACATCCATCCACAACCATTGGATCTAGGGGATGGGAATGGAGGGTTGGGATGGAGTGTGACACACACACACAAAATAATATAAAAAAAACAAAGGGGGGGCGGCCCTTGGACCAAGGAGAGAGGGTGGCCTAGTTGGTGGGGGTAGTTGGCCTCCCATGTGGACTTTTCTAGTCCATTGTCCCCCATGTGTCCAATTCCCATTCAAACTTCTAGATGCTCCCATGTGGCATGTTGACTGGCCCCACGTGGGACCCTAGGCTGAGGTGGCCCAATGGGGTGGGGCCTGTGGGGCCCGTGGGGCCCACGGGGTCCGAATTGCACATAGGCCCTTATTACAATCAAAATGGCAAATCGAATGCAAAGAAATAAACACAAATTGCACACACATATAGTCTAACTAAATATAATAAATGGGGAGGCTCAAGGCGGAGTCTCCAGACTGTCTCCGAGCCAGATGGACGTTGAGGTGGCTCGTGTCGTGCTCCGTGTGCAGTACCGGTGGCTCGGCGTATCGTGCCGATCAACTGCTCGGGTGTCCGCACCAAACTTGATACTCCCTGGATCAGAAGCTTGATGGACGTGGAAGTAACTTCTCTCTGGTTGGAAGTGGCTCCAGAACGCCGTAGCACTTCGTGGCAAACTCCAGAAATCTCCTTCCTCAAGCCATGAAGTCAAGGGCCCTATTTATAGGCCCTCAAACCCAAGGTTAGAGTTGGATGGATAATGACACAGAAACAGGGATGGACTTTAGACAAATCTCGAAGATAACACTCCCAAGAGTCCATAGAAACAAACAGAAGGTTCTGAGGATCAGATTTAAAGGAGAAATCATCAAATCAAGGACTCTAGTTCATCCACGGCGAAGCAGAGGAAGAACAGGCAGAGCAGGACTCTATGTTCCATTAGCGGTCTTGCGATAGACCGCCAGCCTCAAGAAACGGTCGTTCACTAGACCGCCTAGGCCAAGCGTTCAGAAGAAGATAAAATCAAAGAGACCTAGCAGGACTCTCTGCCCATTAGCGGTCTAGCGATGGACCGCCAACGTCCACCTTGCGGTCTCGCGATAGACCGCTAGGGGAGAGGACATGGCAAAAGAGATAAAGGCTAATAAATCCACAACTTAATCCACAAAATAATCCTCATTAGCCCTTATCTAGGCCCAATAAGGTGAAGTGACGAGAAATCTATGGTGCTAAGTCCAACCAAGGAGAATGACCCATAAAATTAGACCCAACAATAACCAAAACTGGCCCAATAAGCGGTGAATAACTCGGGACATCATAAAAGTAGATAAGGAGATGACCCAACTCATTGGTCATAAAACGGGTGTCAACACTTATGTTATAGGAGTGAAGGATGCTGGAATAGTTAGCAAGCCTAGATCTCAATATTGATGAGAAGAAAGATCAGGTTATGATCGCCCAGTTTCAGCTTCGTCCAGAGCTGTTGATTGAGATTAAGACCTTACAGGATAATGAGCCATTGCTGGTAGAGATCAGAGAAAGTTTGAATAGTCGACAAGATTTTTGGTTGGCCAATGATGGCAGATTATTGTTCCGGGGAAGAACTTGCATCCCTGATTCAGCTGAAGTGAAGAGCAAGATTCTTGAAGAAGCCCATAGGTCCAAGTATACAATTCATCTGGGGGCTACTAAGATGTACCGAGACTTGAAGAGGACCTTTTGGTGGCCGAACATGAAGAGAGAAGTGGCTGAATTTATAAGCAGATGCTTAGTATGTCAGCAAGTGAAGGCTGAGCATTTTAGACCTGCCGAGAAATTAAAGCCTCTTGAGATACCACAGTGGAAATGGGAAAGCATCTGCATGGATTTCATAATGGGCTTACCTAGAACTCGTGGCGGTTTCGATGCAATTTGGGTAATTATTGATCGATTGACTAAGTCTGCGTATTTCTTACCCATCAAATCGAAATGGATAGTGGATGTGTTGGCTGCTTTGTACATGAAGGAGGTAGTGAGATTGCATGGAGTGCCTGTGAACATCGTGTCTGACAGAGACCCCAGGTTCACATCCCATTTTTGGAAAGGATTGCAAGAATCCTTGGGAACCCATCTGAATTTCAGTACTGCCTTTCATCCTCAGACAGACGGGCAGACGGAGAGGATGAACCAGATTATAGAAGACATGTTAAGGGCTTGCATGATCGACTTCGGTGGTAGCTGGCATGAACATTTGGCCATGATAGAATTTGCTAACAATAATAGTTACCAGTCCAGTATCCAGATGGCACCATTCGAGGCCTTGTACGGAAGAAGTTTTAGATCCCCTCAGTGCTGGGATGAGGTAGGTGAGAAGTAATGGCTTGGACCAAATCTTATTTCAGAATCATCCAAGAACATCCAGACTATCCGAGAGCATTTGCAAGTTGCACAATCTAGGCAGAAGTGTTGTGCGGATAACAGAAGAAGAGATTTAGAATTTTAGGTGGGCGAGCATGTATACTTGAAGGTCTCACCCATGAGAGGAGTCCGAAGGTTTAGAATTTGTGTCAAGCTGAGTCCAAGATTTGTTGGTCCATTTAAAATTGTGGAGAAGGTTGGGGAGGTTGCCTATAGACTAGCATTACCACCTCAGTTGTCAGGCATGCATAATGTCATCCATGTGTCCATGCTACAGAAGTATGTTTACGACCCCTCGTATACCATTCAACATGCGGATCTGGAGCTAAAGGAAGATCTATCCTACGAGGAGAAGCCCATCAAGATTTTGGGCCGAAAACAGCAGCAACTCAAAAATTGGTCCATACCGATGGTCAAAATTCAGTGGAATAGACGTGGAGCTGAAGAAGCCACGTGGGAGTCGGAAGAAGCGATCAGGAAGCAGTACCATAATTTGTTCTAAGGTCTGTAATCATGGTTTTCCCACCATTTTGATAAGTTCGGTGAATTTGGAGGACCAAATTCCTTAAAATGGGGGAGGGTGTAGCACCCCGAATTTATTTAATTATAAATTTGTGTAGCAATCAGAAATTTTGTAATAAATTGAAATTTCCTCGTAGGCTAAGTTTTGACTAATTTATAAAAATGTGTAAAAAATATATTCATGTAGAGGGTCGATTTTCCTACAACTTTGCCTTCTAAACCTGACCCAATAGAAAATTTGGTTTGGCCCAATTGTAGGTTGTGACTAGAACTCAGTATTTAGTTTGAATGACCCTTGTCCAACCAAATTTGAGCCCAATCTAAGCTCAAATGGGCTCATTCCTGACCCAATCAAAAGGCCCATGTAGGACGCCCTTTCCCCTATGTTCCCCCACAGAAACCCTAACCCTAGCGGCCTAATTTTGATAAGGAGACGGCGCGACTTGGTCAAGTGTGAATATCGTGCGCGTTCGATTCCACGACTCTCCCTTGACCTTATCTCACCCCAAGGATCGACCCTAGCTCTATAAAACGAACCCTAGAACTACTGAGAACACACATTTGCTGAGGCGGCTGATGGCGTGCGCATTCGAGGGTGGAGACGTCGAGTTTAGGAGCGAGTTTTTCCTTGCGGTTCCAGCGTCGCCGTCCCCTCTTCTCTCATTTATGGTAGGTTCTTCGAGGCCAAATGTTAATTAGCACATGCCATCGTGTGTAGCGCCGAGTTCTCTTTCTTTTGATACCAAATGGCCAAAATTTTATTTATTATAGCGATCATGATTAGGGTTTTTGCAAGGCATGTAGCGCCCCAGATAAAATATAGGAATATAATTTCCTAAATAGATAAAACCTCCAATTAAAAAGTCAAAGGGTCCAAATCAAACAAGTTATAAAGCCCAAATGAGGAAACAAAAAGGGGATTAACCTTTATATGGACCTCTCGTATGAGAAATCTAGTCTGAAGCAAATGGGCCTTAATTACCAAAACCCTTCCGCGTAACCTTAAATCACACACATATGGGCCTCACATGCATATACTAACTAATGGGCCTTAAATGTCCATAATTTTCCTTATGCCCAAAGGAAATATCAGATGGATCTATATATATATTATCCCAAAAACTAACCCATCCTCATGTTAGAAGCTTGCATGCCCTAGGGTTTAGTACGACCTGGAAGGCGCCTGCATATATGGATAGTGGATATTAGCATGGGAGGTTTAAAAACTAACTAGGACTTCTACGTGGGAAATTATTCCCCATTAGGAATCTAACCCCATGGGATCCCCTTCTTCTATAAATTAAACCTCCGATCGACAAGCTCCGGCTACTACTGCTGCTCGTATAGGTTCGTTTGCGTCAACGTCATCCTCGTCGTCTCCCTCCTACTGCCGTACGAGAAGGAAGATAGCTGCACTCCTCGTATTGTTAGTGCCTGAAGAAGCAATCACGTCTTCCTCTTCCGTCTTTGCTGCGAGTGCTGCCATTCGTGAACGTGAGGAGAAGCGTTCTACTTTCTTCTTCCGTCGTATCCTGCAACAGTTGCCGTGAAGAAGTTCTTCTTCCTCGACTATTGCTTCTCCTTGCTACTTCTTCCTTTTGTTGCTATGGACGCCGTGGGATTTCCTCTGCTACCACGGTTGCTGCTGCACGAAGGAGCAAGCCTCATCTTCCTATCGTTGCGGCTATTGTTGTAGTAGATATTCTTCTCTCACGTTCGTGAATATTCTCTTTGTTTGTCATCTTAATCAACCAAAGGGGTAGGTGTTCTTAAGAAACGAATCCCAACATGATATTCTAAAGTGAATTCATGCATATAGGTCGTATAGCATCGATTCCATGTCTTCTGTTTGTGTTTTATGAAGTTTTGTCTGAATTCTGTAAATAGTGACTAGGTCAAGGGCGCTTATTGAATGAACGCCCGCGCGAGTAGTTGCCAACTTTTTTGAAATTGCGACAGTAATCAGGGTGCAGTTTAATGAGCGACCTTGCCCCACCCGCTAATTCTTTTAGTGAAATTAATAAATACCACATGTTAAAATTTTAATATCTATGAAACATAGCGTTAAAAATTCTGCATGAGCATGATTCTAGAACCTTTATATTTTTTTTGTATATCCATGTCTTTACCTTCCTGATTATGTGAACTACAAATACATGAACAATATTATGTGTCTAAGATTGTATCTGCCCGATGCGTAGCATCAAACAAAGAATGGGCGACAGTCACCTAGTCACTATTTAAAGAATGAGCGTCCCTATACAGTGGCGTTGTTTTGTAAGAAAATCTATAAAATAAAAAATATATTAAAAATCATGAATGTATGACCTAAATCATGACATCATTTAAAGAATGAACGCCATCATACACAGTCGCTATTCATAATTATAAATATTAATTGTTGGAAAATTGTAGAATTAGCACCCGTATACAGTGTCGTTGATTCTTATTATTTACTTGGAATTTCTGTTATAAATTAAGATTGAACGACCTTTCAGAAAGCCGCTATTTCTTGAAATAGCGACTTCTGTTGAGGCGCAGTGTAATACCCAGAAAAATTTTCTAAAATGTTTCTAATTTATTTAAATATTTTCTGGGAATTTTTAAAGTCCAAAATGGATTAATAAATGAATTTATAGGTTAAATGAATTATTATTAAGGCCTAAGTATGATAACCAATTAACCTAGCCTATTTAAATAAAGCCCAAAGGACCTAAGGACCAAGCCCAGGAAGTTTGGCCCATATTCTAGAAGGTTAATTAGCTTATTCACGGAATTTAAAGGATAAATACTCCTTATAGAGATAATTAAGTGGATAAATGAATAATAGAGTTTCAATTAACTTAAAATTCGACGCCCAAACATAGTGGCGGTCTATCGTAAAACCACTAGGGCACATATGGCGGCCTAGTCCTAGACCGCTACTTCCTGTCAGTTTCGTGAGTTGAAGAAAGAGCAAAAAGATTGGATTTTTGATGTTCTATCTCCTAGAGACCGAAGTGGGAGGACTAGTAAACATATTAAGGACTCTCAGAAGTTGACCTAAGGCTAATAAGGACTCTAAAATTGGTCTAATCCATGAAACCCTAGTAAAACCAAATAAATAGACCCTAGATTTCACTTGCGCGACCCCTACGTTTGACCCATGTGGAACTAAGGTAAGGAGACATTATTTCGGGTAAGTTCTTTAAAAGATTTTATTCCTAATACATAGGACTAACATCTCCCAAAATTTCATGCTAGGAGATCAAGCACACCGGGAGTTAGAGGCGACCAAAGTTGCTGGTTTCACAACAACGACCCAGGAGACTGTGCAACGGGGTGTTGAAGATCAAGGAATTTGCGATCCAAAACGAGGTATTTAGAACTGGAACCTTTAGAAATTTTCGTTCCCCTTAGTATCTTCTTCTTACCCTCCAAATTTCACGTCCATAGGTCAAGAGAGTAACGAGTTAAAGCAACGTGAAGTTTCTGATTTGTCACAAGAAGTGCTGGGAACTAGGGGTAGCATCCAGCCTTAAATTTGAAGTTAAAGGTCTAGGACTGAGGTAGGTCATCTCATGAACGGCAAAAATATCATTCTAGGGATAAAAGCCCTCTTGTTACACTTGATTGCATGCATTATAGACCGAGAATTTCATGTTTTTTTGAGTCTATGCATCTAGTAAAATAATCATACATAAACCCCACCTTAATCAAGTTAAAAGGAATCTTCTTGTCATGACATATGAATCCCATGCATATTGTAGCCTATCTTTCGTTCTATCATGGTAGGAGAAGTTTATGCATGTTGATTTCTAGACATGATGTGTTTTAGACATATTTTATTCTTATTTAAGTTCCTATCAACGTGATCTAGCGGCTTACATTTCGACCGCCAACCTGGTATAGCGGCCCTACGATAAACCGCTAGACACCCTGTAACTTGTTTTCCATGAAATCTCTGGCAGACCACAAATAGAGCGTTCTAGTCCTTCTGGCGGCCTTACGATAAACCGCCAACTTCCTGTAACGGCTCAATAATAGACCGCCAGTGTTCTGTTTTCTGTCAACCTGAGATAGATTTAAGAACAGTCCATTTAGCTTATAAATAAGCCTAGTTATCTATGTTCTAACATGTTTTAATGTTATTCACTACTCTGAGTTTTATTTGCTTATTCATAACAGTAAGTTAATGCTCTTTATTGTACTTGGGATTATTTTAAACATCAGTTAATTTACGCCAAAATCATATTCTTTTGTAATTAAATACATGTTTCTAAAAGTTAGATGATTCATGGTTTACCTTGATCGTTGTTTTAATGATCTCTTTCTTATCTCAGAGTCAATTTCTATAAGTACATGGCATATACTCTGGTATGTGACCATTAGTTATACTTTGCACATTAAGAATACAATCTTGGACTTGATAACCTCTCCTTTGGATATTCCTTCCAACGGACAAGGAAATCTTGTTTCAAGGCCTCCATAATTCTCCGCGAGCCTGGGATTCCCACTAAGACGCCGAGTTGGTTGTACCATTAAAACTCATTATCTAAAAAGCACTTATATCGGTGTTTTATATTTCTGGATCTTAGCGGCCCAATAATTGACCGCCAGAGACTGCTAGCGGGCCATAACTAGACCGCTAACGGATCCTAGACGGTTCTTTCTTTGACCGCTAAAGACTCCAGAGAATCTGTTTCAAATACCGAACAGTCATGTCCTTAACGATGCATAACTACACCGCTTTATTTATGAAACGGCCCAAAAAATGACCACTATTTTTCTTGAGTCCAGTAAACCCAAGGTTTGACCCAAGGGTTAATATTCCTATGATCCTAGAAAGACTATTGAATTTCTGGGACATATCACCATAATCAAAATATTTTAACTGAATTGTGAAAGTTAAGAATTGTACCGTTATGCTGCCAATTTATTTCCATGGCATAACCTAGTTATTAAGGTATTTATTGAAATTCCTTATTCTCAATAGAAGCATTCGTATTTTTGGGTACTTTATCATGGAACTATCATTGAAATTGTACATTCTTGGCCACATTATTTATATACGTGGAAGTAGCTTGATTTATACTTGAAGATGTAGTTCGAGCACTGATTGTGTTCAAGGGCTCTATGCTAGTCCCCTCAGTTGATTGTCAGAAAGATACTTTTATAAACCATGGGGTATGATGCTACTGGCGTCGCATTACGCTGGGAGTACTTTCTTTATAAATAAGTGAAATATCCACGGCAATCACGGAAATATTCACGGCTCGTGAAGTGAAAATATCCTCATAATGTCACGAAGTACTTGTTACAAAGTGAAGAATACATTTTTGCTTATTACATGACTTTCTAGTACATTCTCGTTACATTCTTGTTCATGAAAGGCCATCGTTACATTCTTGATAGATTAAACTTGATCAATTCATGTTCTCACATCTCAAGCTTGGTCGTATCTTGCTACTTTGGATTTAATCGCGTGATGTTCGTATTGCATGATTTATCTTTTTCTTTAGAGCTAAAGATATTAATTACTTTAACATTGCCAATCATGTTGATGCAAAGATACCAACTAGGCAAGTGTGCTCATTACCTATTTTCTAATCTTTTCAGGATATGCAAGTAGTTCGGATTCGGATTCGAGTCATTCAAGTGATGGGTCCGAGAGCGAATGAAAGTCGAATAAGATTGAGAGAAGACTTAGGAAGTTAATGATGTCTAGATTGAGTCCATGTAATTTTCTTTTATTGAGTCTAGTGAATTATTGTAATTGGATTATTATCATGGTTATTATGGAATAAAGTTGGAGTTTGAATAGATTTTTGTGCAATTGCATCTTATGTATGATTGTTATTGCGCTCTAAATTATATTTCTTGCTCGAGGCTTACCATGCCGGATGTTCACGTTTCCCAAGATCATCTTCCGCTGTAATAAAAACTCGGGGCGTGACAGTTAAATTGGTATCAGAGCCTAGACATAAGTAAGTCCTAGGGAAAAGTCATGTCATAGGTTAAGTCCAAGGTTTAAGGACCCACACCTATGAAACTAGGAAAGAAAATTCCCAACCTGTGAAAGAAAATTGGGTAGAACTTGGGATGAGATAGTTATTAGAATTATTTCTAAGCTTAAACCCACTCATTCCATTAGAATTAACAAAATTCGTTATTCTTCTCAGGTACCTTATTCTTATTATAATGGCTCATCGCGTAGACTGGAACGGTATGCAAGAGACCATTGCGGGTCTGACACAAGCACTACAAACCATGGCGCAAGCAGGCGTAGGAGCAAGAGCTGGAGACCTACATCGTAACTTTCAGAGTCTAAACCCTCCACGATTCTATGGTTCTTCTAATCTGGATGAGGCTGAGAACTGGATCGACTAGATGAATAGTATATTTGAGGTCATGCAATGTGCTGACCAAGAAAAAGTGCGTCTAGCCGCCTTTGAGCTTAACAAAGATGCACGTACATGGTGGAAGTCGGTTCCGGCACCGCCAGCATATGCACCTCATACATGGGAAGGCTTTCTTACGCTATTTCGTGCCAAATATTTTTCCGAGCACGTCAAAGAACGGAAGGCTGTGGAATTCGCTTCTTTATGCCAGGGCATGTTGTCGGTGGCAGAATATGAGCTTCAATTTTCCAAGCTGGTGCCGTATGCTCCTCATCTGGTCAGTACTGACTTACTAAATGCTAATCGATTCATGGATGGATTAAGACCCGATTTTATTCAGCAGCTCGGGACTCAAAATATCCGTACTTATGCGGAGATGGTCCAACGGGCATATCTGTGTGAAAGGGCCCCAGAGAAGGTCGAGAAGTTAAAAGGTAAGGGTGAGGAGCCAAGCCGAAGGTTAGATCGGCGTGATAAGAAAGGCAAATTTAGCATCACGGAACCCTACAAATCCCGTGATAGTAAGAAAAGGTCCCGAAATGGGAGTGGTAGTGGCTACCACAAGAACAAGAAAGTCAAGGAAGAAGATAAGCAGGTCGCCACGGCTTGTGCTTTTTGTGAGAAGTTCGGTCATTCGGCCGAAGGATGCTGGAAGCGCCTTGGCGCTTGTCTACGTTGTGGCAGCAGGGAGCACCGCATGTCGGATTGCCCCCTTATGAAGGAGCTATCTTTTGGAGGTGGACGTAAGAGACAGGCTCATCTCAATACGGTTTTAGATGAAGAAGCACCCCCAAATGATGGGCTTATGGAAGGTACCATTCACATCTATTCACATCCTGCATTTGTAATTCGATACTAGTGCTTCTCATTCTTTTATATCTACCGCCTTCATAAAAACTTTATCTCTTTCATCAGTTCCTTTACCTTCGGACCTTGCCATTTCTACACCTTCAGGTCTTGGAACCAAACTCACAAACTATTATCCCAATAGTGAGGTAGGGGTAGAAGGACACAATCTTCCTGCCAACCTCGTATGCCTTGATATGGAGGGCTACGATGCTATATTAGGAGTAGATTGGCTTGTAAATCATGATGCCTACATAAATTGCCGGAATAGGATTATTTCTTTTCGGAAACCTGGTCTTCCAAGATTTTCTTTCCTTGGTATCAAATATAGGAAGCACCCTGCCATTATTTCATCTCTTCACGCTTGCAGACTTATCTGGCAAGGATGTGAAGCCTTTCTTGCTTCCGTAATTATCACTGAATCCAAGGAGATCGTCTTAGAAGATATTCCTATCGTAAATGAGTTCCCTGAAGTATTTTCATCAGATCTACCCGGTTTACCACCCGAAAGGGAAGTAAACTTCTACATTAAACTCATTCCTGGAGCAGCACCTGTTTCAATAGCTCCCAACAGGATGTCCTCCACAGAACTTAAGGAATTGAAGAAACAGCTTCAGGAACTACTAGACAAGGGATTCATTCGACCCAACACATCCCCTTGGGGTGCGCCGGTTCTATTTGTCAGGATGAAAGATAGATCTCTCAGGTTGTGTATCGATTACCGGCGACTAAATCAGCTTACTATCAAGAACAAGTATCCATTGTCGCGTATCGATGAGCTCTTTGATCAAATTTCTGGAGCAGAATATTTCTCCAAGATAGATCTCAGGTTAGGATATCATCAACTCAAGATCAGAGATGAAGACATTTATAAGACTACTTTTCGGAGCCGTTATGGCCACTATGAATTTGTGGTAATGCCGCTCGGGTTAACTAATGCCCAGGCAGCATTTATGCAACTTATGAACAATGTCTTCAGACCTTATCACGATCGATTTGTGGTCGTATTTATTGATGACATTCTTATATATTTCAAGACTAAGGAATAGCATGAAGAGCACTTGTGGATAGCCTTGCAAACACTAAGAGAACACAAACTCTATGCAAAGCTTAGTAAGTGCGAGTTCTGGCTAAAGGTAGTCTCGTTCCTCGGCCATATTATTTCAAAGGAAGGTATCGCTGTCGATGCTTCTAAGGTGGAAGCTATTAAGAACTGGAGTCGGCCAACGACCATGTCTGAAGTAAGAAGCTTTCTAGGGCTAGCTGGCTATTACATGAGATTTATTAAGGATTTCTCTAAGATCGCCGTTCCTTTGACTAGACTTATAAGAAAAGAAAATCCATTTGTATGGTCGAAGGACTGCGAGGAGAGTTTTCTAACTCTTAAGGATCACCTCACCACAGCCCCTATTCTGACATTGCCCATTGACGGTGGTGGGTTTGAAGTCTATGCAGATGCATCTAGCATTGGCCTAGGATGTGTTCTTATGCAAAATGGAAAAGTGATCTGTTATTCCTCAAGACAGTTGAAGCATCACGAAAAGAATTATCCTGTGCATGATCTGGAATTAGTTGCGGTTATTTTCGCATTAAAAATTTGGTGACATTACCTTTATGGGGAGAAGTTCACTATATTCTCATATCATAAAAGTCTGAAATATCTTTTCACCCAGAAGGAGTTAAATATGCGACAACGCAGGTGGTTGGAGTATCTTAAGAACTTTGACTTTACAATTCAATATCATCAAGGGAAGGCAAATGTTGTAGCAGACGCTCTTAGCAGAAGACCAATGGCAACACTAGCAAGGCTCAGAGAAGGTATGATTTGTCTTATCAAGGATTTTTCTTACTTCAATCTTGATATTGACAGTGAAGAAGATGGATGTATAATTGCTAATATAAGGTCTCAATCTACATTGATTGAGGATATAGTCAAGTTGCAAGAGAATGACCCTGCATTGATGGAAAGAAAGGATAATATTGATCATAGACCAGAATTTTCTATCTCAAATGATGGAAGATTACTATTTAAAGATAGAATTAGTGTGCCAAATCATAATGATACTAAGAAGTTGATCATGGAAGAAGCGCATAAGTCAAGGTATGCTATTCACCCTGGTGGTACCAAGATGTATCAAGATTTGAAAAGTAACTTCTGGTGGCCCAAAATAAAGAGAGAAGTAGCAAATTTTGTGTCCCGATGTCTCACTTGTCAACAGGTCAAGGCAGAACATTTAAAACCCGCAGGTAAATTACACCCCTTGAATATTCCCGAGTGGAAGTGGGAAAGTATAGGGATGGATTTCATCATGGGATTACCTAAGACAAGAGGAGGACACGATGGTATATGGGTGATCATAGACCGATTGACTAAGTCTGCACATTTTTTACCGATCAAAAGTCGATTGTCTGTGGATGTACTAGCAGCATTATACATGAGGGAAATTGTCAAATTGCACGGTGTCCCCGTCAGCATCATATCTGACCGAGATCCTCGGTTTACTTCACAATTCTGGACGGGTCTACAACACTCTTTAGGGACCCGACTAAACTTTAGCACGGCATTCCATCCATAAACTGATGGTCAGACAGAAAGGACAAATCAAGTGGTGGAAGATATGCTTAGGGCTTATGCTATTGACTTTGGAGGAAGCTGGCATGATCACTTGCCTCTAGTGGAATTCTCATACAACAATAGCTACCAAGCTAGCATACAAATGGCACCGTTTGAAGCTCTTTATGGTAGAAGCTGTCGTTCCTCTATTTGTTGGAATGAAGTAGGAGAAACGTAATTTCTCGGTCTCGACATTATTAGGGATACTACCGAGAAGATTAAACTCATTCGAGAAAGACTTCAAATGGTACAAGACAGGCAGAAATCATATGCTGACAATCGAAGGCACGACTTGGAGTTTCAAGTAGGTGATCACGTATTTCTGAAGGTTTATCCAGGTCGATGTATTCAAAGATTTGGTATTAAGGGCAAGCTTACTCCAAAATTCATTGGTCCTTTTGAGATTCTTGAAAGAGTTGGTGAAGTTGCATATAGAATTGCTTTACCTCCTCAATTATCTAAAGTTCATGACGTATTTCACGTCTCAATGCTCAAGAAATATGTTCCCGATCCTTTCCATGTCATCACTGACGACAATCTGGAGATTAAAAAGGATTTGACATACGAGTAAAAGCCAATCAGGATCATTGAACGGGAGGTTCGTCAACTTCGGAATAAGACTATTCCTATGGTCAAGATCCAATGGACTAAGTTATGGCCGCATGAAGCAACATGGGAGACCAAAGAAGCTATGCGAAAAAGATTTCCAGAACTATTTGAATGTGAGTACACTCTCCATAATCCATATATTTAAATTTGGGGACCAAATTCTCTTAAGTGGGGGAGGGTGTAATACCCCTGAAAAATTTTATAAAATGTTTCTAATTTATTTAAATATTTTCTAGAAAATTTTAAAGTCCAAAATGGATTAATAAATGAATTTCTGGGTTAAATGAATTATTATTAAGGCCCAAGTATGATAACCAATTAACCTAGCCTATTTAAATAAAGCCCAAAGGACTTAAGGACCAAGCCCAGGAAGTTTGGCCCATATTCTAGAAGGTTAATTAGCTTATTCACGAAATTTAAATAATAAATACTCCTTATACAGATAATTAAGTGGATATATGAATAATAGAGTTTGAATTAAGTTAAAATTTGGTGCCTAAACATAGTGGCGGTCTATCATAAAATCGCTAGGGCACATATGGCGGCCTAGTCCTAGACCGCTACTTCCTCTTAGTTCCGTGAGTTGAAGAAAGAGCAAAAAGATTGGATTTTTAATGTTCTATCTCCTAGAGACCGAAGTGGGAGGACTAGTAAACATATTAAGGACTCTCAGAAGTCGACCTAAGGTTAATAAGGACTCTAAAATTTGTCTAATCCATGAAACCCTAGCAAAACCCAATAAATAGACCCTAGATTTCACTTGTGCGACCCCTATGTTTGGCCCGCGTGGAACTAAGGTAAGGAGACATGATTTCGAGTAAGTTCTTTAGAAGGTTTTATTCCTAATACATAGGACTAACATCTCCAAAAATTTTGTGCTAGGAGATCAAGCACACTGGGAGTTAGAGGTGCCCAAAGTTGCTGGTTTCACCACAACGACCCAGGAGACTACGCAACGGGGTGTTGAAGATCAAGGAATTTGGGATCCAAAATGAGGTATTTAGAACTGGAACCTTTAGAACTTTTCATTCCCCTTAGTATCTTCTTCTTACCCTCCAAATTTCACGTCTATAGGTCAAGAGAGTAAGGAGTTAAAGTAACATGAAGTTTATGATTTGTCACAAGAAGTGCAGGGAATTAGGGGTAGCATACAGCCTTAAATTTGAAGTTAAAGGTCCAGGATAGAGGTAGGTCATCTCATGAACGACAAAAATATCATTCTAGGGATAAAAGCCCTCTTGTTACACTTGATTGCATGCATTATAGACCGAGAATTTTATGTTTGTTTTGAGTCTATGCATCTAGTATAATAATCATACATAAACCGCACCTTAATCAAGTTAAAAGGAATCTTCTTATCATGACATATGAATCCCATGCATATTGTAGCCTATCTTTCATTCTATCATGGTAGGAGAAGTTTATGCATGTTGATTTCCAGACATGATGGGTTTTAGACATACTTTCTTCATATTTTAGTTCCTATCAACGTGATCTAGCGGCTTACATTTCGACCGCCAACCTGGTGTAGCGGCCCTACGATAAACCGCTAGACACTTTGCAACTTGTTTTCTATGAAATCTCTGGCGGACCACAAATAGAGCATTCTAGTCCCTCTGGCGGCCTTACGATAAACCACCAACTTCCTGTAACGGCTCTATAATAAACCGCCAATGTTCTATTTTCTGCCAACCCGAGATAGATTTAAGAATAGTCCATTTAGCTTATAAATAAGCCTAGTTATCTATGTTCTAACCTGTTTTAATGTTATTCACTACTCTGAGTTTTATTTGCTGATTCATAATAGTAAGTTAATGCTCTTTATTGTACTTGGGATTATTTTAAACATAAGTTAATTTACGCCAAAATCATATACTTTTGTAATTAAATACATGTTTCTAAAAGTTAGACGATTCATGGTTTACCTTGATCGTTGTTTTAATGATCTCTTTCTTATCTTAGAGTCAATTTCTATAAGTAGATGGCATATACTCCGGTATGTGACCATTAGTTACACTTTGCACATTAAGAATATAATCTTGGACTTGATACCCTCTCCTTTAGATATTTCTTCCAACAGACTAGGAAATCTTGTTTCAAGACCTCTATAATTCTCCGCGAGCCTGGGATTCTAACTAGGATGCCGAGTTGGTTGTACCATTAAAACTCATTATCTAGAAAGCACTCATATCAGTGTCTTATATTTCTGGATCTTAGCGGCCCAATAATTGACCGCTAGAGACTGCTAGCGGGCCATAACTAGACCACGAACGGATCCTAGACGGTTCTTTCTTTGACCGCTAAAGACTCCAGAGAATCTGTTTCAAATACCGAATAGTCTTGTCCTTAACGGTTCATAACTAGACCGCTTTATTTATGAAACGGCCCAGAAAATGACCGCTATTTTCCTGAGTCCAGTTAACCCAAGGTTTGACCCAAGGGTTAATATTCCTATGATCCTAGAAAGACTATTGAATTTTTCAGACATATCACCTTAATCAAAATATTTTAACTGAATTGTAAAAGTTAAGAATTGTACCGTTATGCTGCCGATTTATTTCCATGACATAACCTAGTTATTAAGGTATTTATTGAAATTCCTTATTCTCAATAGAAGCATTCGTATTTTTGGTTACTTTATCATGAAACTATCATTGAAATTGTACATTCTAAGCCACATTATTTATATACGTGGAAGTAGCTTGATTTATACTTGAAGATGCAGTTCGAGCACTGATTGCGTTCAAAGACTCTATGCTAGTCCCCTCGGCTGATTGTCGAAAATATACTATTATAAACCATGGGATATGATGCTACTGGCATCGCATTACGCTGTGAGTACTTTCTTTATAAATAAGTGAAATATCCAAGGCAATCACAGAAATATTCACGGCTCGTGACGTGAAAATATCCACATAAATTTACGAAGTACTTGTTACTAAGTGAAGAGTACATTCTTGCTTGTTACATGACTTTCTAGTACATTCTCGTTACATTCTTGTTCATGAAAGGCCATCATTACATTCTTGATGGATTAAACTTGATCAATTCATGTTCTCACATCTCAAGCTTGATCGTATCTTGCTACTTTAGATTTAATCGCGTGATGTTCGTATTGCATGATTTATCTTTTTCTTTAGAGCTAAAGATATTATTTACTTTAACATTGCCAATCATGTTGATGCGAAGATACCTACTGGGCAAGTGTGCACATTACTTATTTTCCAATCTTTTCAGAAGATGCAAGTAGTTCGAATTCGGATTCGAGTCATTCAAGTGATGGGTTCGAGAGCGAATGAAAGTCGAATAAGATTGAGAGAAGACTTAGGAAGTTAATAGTGTCTAGATTGAGTCCATGTAATTTTCTTTTATTGAGTCTAGTGAATTATTGTAATTAGATTATTATCATGGTTATTATGGAATAAAGTTGGAATTTGAATAGCTTTTTGTGCAATTGCATCTTATGTGTGATTGTTATTGCGCTCTGAATTATATTTCTTGCTCGAGGCTTACCATGCTGGTTGTTCACATTTCCCGAGATCATCTTACGCTGTAATAAAAGCTCAGGGCGTGACACGCAGATTCCTGTCTCTCAGTTTTATCACATTTTTCTGGCCCATATCGCGGGTCTATTGACACTCTCATCTCACATCCGTAGATGGGGCTTCTATTTTTGATTCTATCGATTACACACTAACTCTTGGTGATGTTTGAACCCTCCGTAGGATATTCCTTCCTTCGGACTAGTGATTTCATCATGGTGACCTCCATAAGTCTACGCTAGCCTTAGATTCCCTCAAGGCAGCTGAGTAGGTTGTACCCTAAAACCCCTGGAACCCTTACTTGTCACATCACTCTGAAGAAACGTGATGCTTAGCTCTCATAGAGCGTTGTTTCTGGCCTGTTGTGAGAAGTATGTTCTGTTAGTAATTAGCGACCATGACTTGGGCACCAGAAGGAATTGGCGACCTGGACGTTGGCGCTATTTCCCTGATTTAGCGACCTGAACCTGGGCGCTCTTTCATCGAGCATGTACTGTTCACAAGAATTAGCGACCAGACAAAGGACGCTATTTCTGTAATTAATGACGACTGAGTGGACGCCAATTACCCAGTTTCACGACATGTCTTGGTTTTCATGTGGTTTAACGATGTGTCATACATGCTCAAGTTCTTCCCTTGAACTCCATCATTTGTGAAATCTATCTTATCATCCTACAATGGTTTATTCCTTTGGAACTCTATATTAGCTATAACTATAGTGGATGTCTAAATATATACATGACTAAATGCTTGTGCATATAGGGCCCGATCTGGTCCTTGGAGGAGCACCCAAAAGTACTTGTGCCCATGGGAGCTATATTGATCACAGTGTGGCATTGCACCGAACTACTTGACTTGCTTGATTATTGACATTCCACGACTCGTACTTGATTTGACATGATAAGACTTGAATGGTCCGGAATAGATATTTACGTGCTTGATATTATAATAGTCAATTCACCTGACATGACTTGATATATTTACATGCTTGACCATCTTGATACATTTTACATGAATATCTTGAAATCTTGGTAGTTCATTAACTCTTGATACTCTACTCTCTCTCGTCATTGTCATGCGTACATGCATAGCTAGATTTGCATTCATGTAACATATAATCTACTTTAAGTAAGCTTGTAATTGAGATATAATTCCTACTGAGCGTTTGCTCACCTTAGTTTTTCCCTATTTTTCCAGTAATTCCGATGACGAGGATCACTCGGATGGGAACGGGATCGAGTAAAGAGCTAGAGCCACCTAGTCATGGAGGCGTCTATCTAGTCGTGTCTTTTTCCTATTTCTTGAGTCGATCGTTGTAACTTTCTTTCATTGAGTCTAGAATGTCCTTTAGTACTCTTTTCTAGAAAGGAGATCATGTAATGGATTTACCTTAATGGTTCTTATGAATAAATTGGATTTGGTTATCTTACAATTTAGGCATCTCTGTCTATAAGGTCGAATTCTTTATGCTCTGATTGACATGAATGATATAACTCATCACGCGAATCGAGTTCCTTCCACGCTCGAGACGTGACAGTTTTTGTGGTGTCAGAGCCTAGGATATTCAATTCTAGGAAACCAAGCCCAAGGATAGGTTATACCTTTACCCGGTGAGATTGGGTAGAGCCATGGGTTAAATTAACTTAGTGACTTAGACACTTGGTTAATCATATATTAATATAGTTATTTAAAATCTTGTAGGATCATGACCGCTGAATGTGCACAATGGCACGATATGCAATGTACCGTGCAAGGCCTCACTCAGGCGCTGCAACAAGTAGCGCAAGGTAGAGCAAACCGTTGAGCAGGAGATCTCCACCGTAGTTTCCACAATATGAACCCACCAAAGTTCATTGGCTCGACCGACTCCGACGATGCCGAACACTGGATCAAAGAGATCGAACGTATATTTCGTGTCATGCAATGCACAGATGAAGAGAAGGTCTTATTAGCAACCTTCCAACTAGAGCGGGACGCTTGCTTTTGGTGGGAGTCAGTAGAAGCCACCTTGCCTCATGACCATGTCACGTGGGGCGAGTTTGTGGAATATTTTAACAACAAATATTTCTCGGATAGGATATAGGAGAAGAAAGCAGTGGAATTTGCCGCACTTAAACAAAGGGCTCTATCTGTCGCACCTAGTGGGTATCGAGAAGATGAAGGCTAGGAGATTTCTCAAAGGGCTTCGACTACAATATATTACTCAATTGGCACCGATGGACATTCAAGTCTATTCGGAGATAATAAGGCGAGCCCAGCTACTAGAAGACACCACAGAGTTGTCCGACCGGATCAGTGGGAAAGATAAGAAGGAGCATGTTACAAGCTCCGGCACTTTCAAGCCGACCTTCATTAAAAAGAGGTCTAGAAACGGAGGAGATTCCTCCCAGGAGAAGAAGTTCAAGAAGAATAGCAAGCCCTTCTCCATTACTGCCACACCTTCCAAAGAGTTGTGTAAACATTGCGACAAGGCCGGCCATAAGGTCGAGGAATGTTGGAGAAGATTGGGAGCTTGTCTCCGTTGCGAGAGCCGTGATCATCGGATTCCCGACTGCCCCCTACTTAATGATCAAGCCGGAGACGAGAAGCGCCCGGTGAAGAAGCAAGCACATCTCCAAGCTCTTCAAGAGGTAGAGCAAGATGAGGTGGACTCGTGGAAGGTACATTAAAGATTTGTTTTAAGACTGCTCGTGTCTTATTTGATACCGGCGTGACTCATTCTTTTGTTTCAAAAAGATTAGACGATCCATTACCTTGGAACTGGAATAGATAGATCTAGTTATTTCAACTCCTCTCAAAAACGAATCCGAGATCTCACACCATTATCTAAATTGTGAATTTACAGAGAAAGGGAGAAATCTACCTGCCAATTTAATATGCCTAGACATGAAGGATTATGATGTTATACTAGGAGCCGATTGGCTATCCACACACAAGGCAACTATAGATTACTGGACCGGTAAGGTAACTTTTGTTGATTGTCCACAATTACTTTACACTAGTCCGCGGAGTCGGAACAAGTCACCTCCTATTTTGGCTCTTTGAGCCCATAAGCTATTAAGGAAAGGTTGCCTATCTTGATACATCACACAGAAAGTGAGCTAGAAGGGGGAGGATGAATAGATCACTCCCAATTCAGAGAAATTTGAAGGAACAAATTTTATAATCTGAAATGCAATAAAGAAACCCTTCTAGACTGACCACGGAACAAACAGATAGACAAAAGCTTATCGAGAAAGAGAGTTAAGATGAGACACTGATCGAACAGCTGACGTGCCAAAGCTAATTTGAGAGATCAGTCAACCAATCCACACAGATGATACGGAGAGCTTTTTAAGATGGTTCGATTACGATCCGCAATCTACGTCCACCCCTTACTCCTCCGGAGTAAGGCTTCCTTGCACTAAGCAATCAAAAACTACAGACTCAGTCTGCTAATATCCGCTACCTGACAACTTGCCCCGAGGAACACTCTCCTTGCTCTTTTGAAGATCAAAAGAGTCACAGGAGGCCCAACCTCCCTTCCTTTGCACTCAGTAAAGGGAACCCCGTGAATTGCTCCCAACAACTCACGAATCATAGGATCGTCCCTCTCTTCCTCCAACCACGATGGAGCAAAACCTGAGTACCTCTCCCTTCCTCCAAGTGAACTTAGAGGGAAACAAAGTAGAATTGAAAAGGTGAAAAACTCAAAGGTGAAAATAAACAGAAAGGAAAAAATCACCCAGAAACAATGATAATGTAGCTTCCATAGAAGCAGACTTTCAGACTCAAGACTAGCGATCACTCAGGCTCTTCTCTTTCTGAACTAGTTCTCTCTCTTTTTGACTTTTCTCCTGGGCTTTTCTCTCGTCTCAAATGGGAGGAATTTTAGCACTGGCAGTGGCTTCAGATATTCTCTCTCTTTTTCTATTCAGCTCAACTCTCTCTTTTTCTTATCCCAGCCTTCGATCCTCTTTTATAAGAAGACGATGGGCACGTGGATACCACGTTTCCCGCCCAAACTTTCACGCAGATCTGATCCCTTGAGGTTCCACATGTCAGAATCATGGTGCTGTAGTAGTCCATGTGGCAGGATCATCTAGTCCGCTCCTTGCCTTGGATCATGTGCCATTAACGTAGTACTTTAGATTCCACGTGAGGAAAGTTCGCAGGTTGCTTGTGTAGCAACCCTAATAAATGAATAATTGAAATAAATTAAAACATATATATTACAGAAGTAATATATATATAAAAGGAATAGGGTTAATTGGACGAAATAAAACAAATTAAAAATAACGCCTATTATTAAGGCGTTAATTTATAAAGAAACGCCTCTACATACGGCGTGACTAAAGAAAGGACGCCCACACCTACGGTCGTCAGTTCTCACGCGACCAAATGGGTAAGTAAAAGAAACGCCTCTATCTTGGGCGTGTTTTAAAACAAGAAACGCCCTTTCTCAAGGCGCTTTTTAAGAAACGCCCTGATATAAGGCGTCAATTAACGAATACACGCCCTGACCAAAGGCGTTAATTCAGTTCGTGACCCGATCGAACCCAGAACTTATCCAAGGAAAGATTAACCTAATCTAGTAAGTGTCTATTAGAGTAAGGACTCTATTAAGGATATATTACCATCAATCAAACACTACTTTTAATAGGACTTCCATAACCCTATAAATAATCTACTGCTCGAACCAGTGAACGCTATTTGGCGTTCGAGTTCCCTGAAGGTAATTACAGAGCAATAGCTCTTCCTTCCCTCTGTCCCTTTTTGATTTGGTGGACGATCATTAATTCGACTTCTTCCTTCTTCCAGGTTGAAGAAACATTGGGGTTGTAAGGTAATAATCTTTCTTTTACCTTCGGTCAGGAAGTATGAAGAAATACTAATATTTCTTCTTCTGTTCTCGTAGGAATTACAGGACCGAAGAACTAGAGCTCCTCTTCTCACAGTTCAAATCATCAAATTATCATAAGGTAGGTTTTCTCAAGTTAATGTAGCCCAAATGAAATTAATGCAAGATATATATATATATAAGCATGTCATGCATATGATTATTATAGTTTTCATGCGTTTTCTGAATTGTTTGAAAGAAACGCCCTGGAATAGGGCGCTATTTTAAAATAAACGACCATAACAGCGGTCGTCAATTTATTAAGAAACGTCCTGTACACAGGCGTTAATTTTACGAGATCATGACTTAAGCATGTTAAGAACGGATTATATATGAAACCTTGATTATTAATGCATGATCCTGTCTCCAAATCTAATGTCCTGCAATTTCTTGAACTCACGGCCTGTACAAGGTCGTTTTCCACGTATTAACGCCTCATCAGAGGGCGTGACTTTAAAAGTAACGCCCCTTGCTTAGGCGCGTATTATCCAGAGTCCTGGTATGTTCTGAAACATAGAGTTAAGCCAGTAACGCCCCTTCCCAGGGCGTGTCTTATATAAGTCCTGCAACTTATTTATATTCTGTCAAATCCGTAATTCATGAGACGCCTGCAGCAGCAGTCGTCAAATATGAAGAAACGACCCTGTCCAGGGCGCTTTTTAGATAGAGTATTGAAATAATGAAATTCTGCGAAACGGAACATATATAAACGCCCTGATACTAGGCGTTAGTTACTTGAAAAACGCCCCGGACAAGGGCGTGTTTTTCATAAATTAATGAGATTATTGAAAATTCTGTAAAATAGAAATATGTAAATGCCCCTATGTTAGGCGTTAATTACTTGAGAAACGACTTGACCTAAGTCGTTATTTTACTATAAACTGATTTTCATCTGATTTGCTAACCGATGGTTTTATATATATCATAATATATATAAATAGGCACTATTCTCCACTCCGTGAGTATAGTCCCATGTTTTCATGTTGATTTATCGATCACACTCAACTCTCATTGACAAACAAGCTCTCCATTGGACATTCCGTTCCTTTGGACTAGCGAGTTAGTCATAGAGACCTCCGTAAGACTCCTCGTAGCCTTGGATTCCCTCAAGGCCGACTGAGCTGGTTGTACCCTAAAAACCCATTACACGATCCTTGCCATGTCAATCTAAAGAAACATGGTATACCGGCCCTTATGATTATACAAAGAGTATATCATAAGAAATTCTTGATGGGATGATGATATCATGCCATATCGTGTCATTCTTGTAAACCCCAATTCTATGATAAGAATGAGGGTATCTTGCTTGATCTAATGTTCATGTGGACCTCAATTCTATATAAAGAATGTCCATATTGATTTGTCATGGTACCTAAGTTAAGGGAACCATATTCTACCTAGTTTTATCGACATCGTGATTATACCGTTATTATCGCCATTCTATGTCCTTTGTCATATTTTGGACTCTATTCTATCAAAGTTGTCATACGTATCTACAAGCTTGATTATTGAAATTCTATATTGGCTATATAAACAAGAGTGGATGTCAAAACACATGATAAATGCCTGCGCATATAGGGCCCGATCTGGTCCTGGGAGGAGCACCCGAAAGTACTTGTGCCCATGGGAGTTAAAATGATAAGGTATCTGGCATTATACCGAGTACTTGACTTGCTTGATTGGACATTCCACACACATCTTGTACTTGACTCGTACTTGACATGAAATGAAATGCGTGGCCCGAAAAAGGGTAATTTACTTGCTTGATACATGATAGCCAAAGTTTCTTGACATGACTTGTTAAATGTACTTGCTTGAATATCTCGAATAAACTTGTTATCTTGTTGGAAGTTCATGACTAAGTTCATCTTATTTTCTTGATATTACATTCTCTCTATCTTGTCGTTTCATGCGAGCATGCATAGCTTTATTGCATCCATGAAAATGTAATTACTTAAACCACTTGCTAGTACTTGAGATATAATTTCCTACTGAGCGTTCGCTCATTCCGTTTGTCTCTTTCTACTTTTCAGGTAAGTCCGACGACGATGGAAGTCAATCGGATGGGAATGGTCAAGAGTGAAAGTGATAGAGCTTCTACAAGTGTCATCTAGTCTTTTCTATAGTTTCTTGAGTCAAATATGTATTCTTTTCCTTTTTATTAAACAGAGTATTGGATTTATAATAGTCTATCCATTATGAAATAAAGGATTGGGTTATCTTGCTATTTTGCGCATCTCTGTCTTTGTGTCGAATACACGACCACTCTGATTGACATGATTGATATAGACACGTCGCGCATCTCCGGGTATCTTCCGCGCTCGGGGCGTGACAGTCTTTGTGGTATCAGAGCCTAAGGTATTCAATTCCTAGGAAACCCAAGTCCAAGGATAGGTTTCAAAACCTTTAACCAAGTGAGAGTGGGTAGAACCAAGGGTTAAATGATCAATGAGTCCTTTATAAGATCATAGTGATATAATACTAACATAGCTATTGTAATTGTAGGATAATGGCTGCCGAACGTGCTCAATGGCGCAACATGCAGCGTACCCTTCAAGGGATGACCCAAGTGCTACAACAGGTAGCACAAGGTGGTGCTCCACGAGCTGGAAGCTTACACCAAGCATTCAAGAATATGAATCCCCCGAAGTTCATGGGATCGACCGATCCAGACGATGCCGAGCATTGGGTTCGGGAGATTGAACGTATATTCCGTGTTATGCAATGCACGGATCAGGACAAAGTCTTATTAGCTACTTTCCAGTTAGAAAAGGATGCTAGATGCTGGTGGGAGTCGATTGAAGCTACTATTGACCCAACTCAAGTTACATGGGGTGAATTCGTTGAATATTTCAACGCCAAATATTTCTCTGATAGGGTCCAGGAAAGGAAGGCCGCCGAATTTGCCGCATTAAAGCAAAGATCTTTATCGGTGGCTGATTATGAAGCACAGTTCTCTAGACTGTCTAGATATG
The DNA here is from genome assembly GCA_022559845.1 of Amorphophallus konjac. NCBI lineage: Eukaryota > Viridiplantae > Streptophyta > Magnoliopsida > Alismatales > Araceae > Amorphophallus > Amorphophallus konjac. The sequence continues at coordinate 174,919,205 of CM040126.1, read as the reverse complement.
CTAAGCATTTAATTGGCACGGAAAAGATGAAAGCCCGTAGATTTCTTAATGGGCTTAGGCCCCACTACATTACTCAACTGGCGCCTATGGATATTCAAGTTTATACTGAAATAGTGCGCCGAGCTCAGTTGCTTGAAGATGCCACGGAACTATCTGATAGGATCCGTGGGAAAGACAAAAAGGAGCAAGTCACAAGTTCGGGTTCTTTTAAACCCAACTTTAAGAAGAGGCCCAATAATGGAGGTTCTTCCTCTCAAGATCAGAAGTACAAGAAATCCAAGCCTTTCTCTATCACCACTACCCCTTCAAACGTAGTATGCAAGCATTGTGACAAGGCTGGTCACAAAACAGAAGAATGCTGGAGGAAATTAGGAGCATGTCTCCGTTGTGGGAGTCGTGAACATCGGATTCCCGATTGTCCATTAATGAATGACCAAGATGGTGAGGGTAAACGCCCAGTGACAAGGAACGCGCGTCTTCATGCAATCCAAGAGACCGAACCAGAAGAAGAAGGCGGATTGGTGGAAGGTACATTAAAAATTTGTTCCAAATATGCACATGTCTTATTTGATACGGGTGCATCGCATTCCATTATTTCCAAGAAGTTTGCTGACCCATTACCTCTAGAACCAGAATGGATGAAAATAGTGTTGACTACTCCTCTCGGAAATGAGACGGATATCACGCATCACTACCAAAACTGTGAGGTGTTGGTTCGAGGAAAGAATTTTCCTATTGATCTTATCTGCTTAGATCTAAAAGAATATGATGTTATACTAGGAGCAGATTGGTTATCTAAGTACCAGGCAACGGTTGATTGCCGTAATAGCAAGATTGTTTTCAAAGAATTTCCAGAACTGACTTATACTAGTCCTAAGAGTCGAAGCAAATCCCCTCTTATTTCGGCTCTTCGAGCAAGCAAGCTCGTCAAGAAAGGATGTGTATCCTTCTTTGCTTTTGTCACTATTAAAGAAGCTAAGGAAACCAAGATAGAAGACGTTCAAGTAGTACGAGAATTCCCAGACGTATTTCCGGAAGATTTGCCGGGATTACCCCCGCAAAGAGATGTGGCCTTTACCATCGACTTAGTCCTTGGTGCTGGTCCGGTTTCAAAGGCACCATATAGAATGTCCCCTACTGAACTCAAGGAGTTGAAGGAGCAGTTGATGGAACTAATCCAAAAAGGGTTTATTAGACCAAGTACTTCCCCGTGGGGAGCACCAGTCTTATTTGTAAAGAAGAAGGATGGATCCATGAGATTGTGTATTGACTATCGACAGTTGAATCATCTTACTATCAAGAACAAGTATCCACTGCCGAGAATCGATGAATTGTTTGATCAGATTTCAGGATCCAAATATTTCTCCAAGATTGATCTCCGGTCGGGATATCATCAATTAAGGATCAAGGATGATGACATTCACAAGACCGCATTCAGAAGCAGGTATGGCCATTACGAATTTGTTGTTATGCCTTTTGGACTAACAAATGCCCCTGCTGCCTTTATGCAGTTAATGAATAGCATATTCAGGCCTTACTTGGATCAATTCATAGTAGTCTTCATCGATGATATATTGATATATTCTAAGACTAAGGAAGAACATGAAGAGCATTTGAGGATTGCATTGCAAGTCTTGAGGACAAATCAATTATATGCTAAACTCAGCAAATGCGAGTTCTGGCTTGAAGAAGTGGCTTTTCTCGGACATGTCATATCCAAGGATGGTTTATCTGTGGATCCGTCAAAAGTTGAAGCTGTGAGAAACTGGGAGAGACCCACTAATGCAAGCGAGATCATAAGTTTCTTAGGTCTTGCAGGCTATTATCGGCGATTTATCAAAGATTTCTCTAAGATCGCCGTACCGCTTACAAGATTAACTCGTAAGGAGATCCGATATGAATGGAGTGAGGAATGTGAAAGCAGTTTCCAAACTCTCAAGGATCATCTCACCACAGCTCCGGTCTTAGCCCTACCAATTGAAGGAGAGAAATTCGAGGTCTACACTGATGCTTCTGGCATTGGCCTCGGATGTGTTCTAATGCAACATGGGAAGGTCATAGCATACTCTTCTCGTCAACTGAAGAAGCATGAGGAGAATTACCCCGTCCATGACTTGGAATTGGCCGCGGTAGTATTTGCCCTAAAGATATGGAGACACTATCTCTATGGGGTACAGTTTACTGTATACTCCGATCACAAAAGTCTCAAATATCTATTTTCACAAAAGGAGCTAAACATGAGACAAAGACGCTGGCTAGAATATCTCAAGGACTTCGACTTCAATATACAATACCATCCCGGAAAGGGTAATTATGTTGCTGACGCCCTTAGTCGAAAGCCGAGAGCAAAGATAGCAAATTGTATGATACAAGAATGGAGGTTACTTGAACAATTCTCCGAGCTCAATATAAGCTTGGACACGGAATCCAAATTTGTCACACTATCTCATGTAAGCATACAGTCAAATTTGTTATCTGAGATACAAACACTTCAGGATGATGATCCTATGTTAGTAGAAATCAAAGGCAGATTAGAAGGACAATCTGATTTTCAACTAACTTCTGATGGAAGATTATCGTTCAAAGATAGAACTTGTATACCCGATTGTCCGGAATTAAAGAAGAAGATCTTAGATGAAGCTCACAGATCAAGATACACTATTCATCCTGGATCAACTAAAATGTACCAAGATGTAAAGAGGAACTTTTGGTGGCCCAATATGAAAAGAGAAATAGCGGACTATGTATCACGCTGTCTCACATGCCAACAGGTGAAGGCGGAACACCAAAAGCCTGCGGGAAAACTACATCCTCTAGATATTCCTAAGTGGAAATGGGAGGATATTGGTATGGACTTCATCATGGGTTTGTCTAAATCTAAAGGAGGACATGATGGAATCTGGGTTATCGTTGACCGATTGACTAAATCGGCACATTTCTTGCCAATCAAAAGCCGATGGTCAATTGATGTGCTAGCTGCACTATACATCAAAGAAATAGTCAGGATACATGGAATTCCTGTCTCAATCGTGTCGGATAGAGATCCCCGTTTTACTTCTCATTTTTGGAAGGGATTACAACATTCGTTGGGGACGAGACTCAACTTTAGTACTGCTTTTCACCCGCAAACGGATGGTCAGACCGAGCGAACTAATCAAGTTGTTGAAGATATGCTGAGAGCATGCACTATTGACTTTGGAGGAAGCTGGCATGACCACTTACCTTTAGTTGAATTTGCATATAATAATAGCTACCAAGCTAGTATCCAAATGGCACCTTTCGAAGCATTATACGGAAGGAGTTGCCGATCTCCCATATGTTGGAACGAAGTTGGAGAAAAACAACTATTAGGTCCAGACATGGTAAGGGATACAACCGAGAAGATACAAGTAATCAGAGAAAGATTACAAGTTGCTCAGACAAGGCAAAAGGCTTATGCTGATACCAGGAGAAGAGATCTTGAATTCCAGGTTGGAGATCATGTATTTCTTAAAATATCCCCTGGACGTGGCATACGAAGATTTGGTGTTAAGGGCAAGCTTACGCCAAGATTCATCGGACCATTTGAGGTACTCGAAAGAGTTGGCGAGGTTGCTTATCGCATCGCGTTGCCTGCTCAGTTGTCCGAGGTACACAATGTATTTCACATATCTATGTTGAAGAAGTATGTGCACGATCCGTCACATATTATTGAGCATGGAGATCTGGTGATCCAGAAAGATCTCACATATGAACAGAAGCCCTTGAAGATATTAGATCGAGAAATACGAGCTCTAAGGAATAAGGTTATTCCCATGATCAAGGTGCAATGGAATAAGAATCCTGAACGCGAAGCGACATGGGAGACCGAGGAATCTATGAAGAAACGATTTCCCGAGTTATTCTAAGAGGTATATGTCCTACACTCTCCGCATGTATAATTATATATATATTGAATTTGGGGACCAAATTCTTTTTAAGTGGGGGAGGGTGTAGCAACCCTAATAAATGAATAATTGAAATAAATTAAAACATATATATTACAGAAGTAATATATATATAAAAGGAATAGGGTTAATTGGACGAAATAAAACAAATTAAAAATAACGCCTCTTATTAAGGCGTTAATTTATAAAGAAACGCCTCTACATACGGCGTGACTAAAGAAAGGACGCCCACACCTACGGTCGTCAGTTCTCACGCGACCAAATGGGTAAGTAAAAGAAACGCCTCTATCTTGGGCGTGTTTTAAAACAAGAAACGCCCTTTCTCAAGGCGCTTTTTAAGAAACGCCCTGATATAAGGCGTCAATTAACGAATACACGCCCTGACCAAAGGCGTTAATTCAGTTCGTGACCCGATCGAACCCAGAACTTATCCAAGGAAAGATTAACCTAATCTAGTAAGTGTCTATTAGAGTAAGGACTCTATTAAGGATATATTACCCTCAATCAAACACTACTTTTAATAGGACTTCCATAACCCTATAAATAATCTACTGCTCGAACCAGTGAACGCTATTTGGCGTTCGAGTTCCCTGAAGGTAATTACAGAGCAATAGCTCTTCCTTCCCTCTGTCCCTTTTTGATTTGGTGGACGATCATTAATTCGACTTCTTCCTTCTTCCAGGTTGAAGAAACATTGGGGTTGTAAGGTAATAATCTTTCTTTTACCTTCGGTCAGGAAGTATGAAGAAATACTAATATTTCTTCTTCTGTTCTCGTAGGAATTACAGGACCGAAGAACTAGAGCTCCTCTTCTCACAGTTCAAATCATCAAATTATCATAAGGTAGGTTTTCTCAAGTTAATGTAGCCCAAATGAAATTAATGCAAGATATATATATATATATAAGCATGTCATGCATATGATTATTATAGTTTTCATGCGTTTTCTGAATTGTTTGAAAGAAACGCCCTGGAATAGGGCGCTATTTTAAAATAAACGACCATAACAGCGGTCGTCAATTTATTAAGAAACGTCCTGTACACAGGCGTTAATTTTACGAGATCATGACTTAAGCATGTTAAGAACGGATTATATATGAAACCTTGATTATTAATGCATGATCCTGTCTCCAAATCTAATGTCCTGCAATTTCTTGAATTCACGGCCTGTACAAGGTCGTTTTCCACGTATTAACGCCTCATCAGAGGGCGTGACTTTAAAAGTAACGCCCCTTGCTTAGGCGCGTATTATCCAGAGTCCTGGTATGTTCTGAAACATAGAGTTAAGCCAGTAACGCCCCTTCCCAGGGCGTGTCTTATATAAGTCCTGCAACTTATTTATATTCTGTCAAATCCGTAATTCATGAGACGCCTGCAGCAGCAGTCGTCAAATATGAAGAAACGACCCTGTCCAGGGCGCTTTTTAGATAGAGTATTGAAATAATGAAATTCTGCGAAACGGAACATATATAAACGCCCTGATACTAGGCGTTAGTTACTTGAAAAATGCCCCGGACAAGGGCGTGTTTTTCATAAATTAATGAGATTATTGAAAATTCTGTAAAATAGAAATATGTAAACGCCCCTATGTTAGGCGTTAATTACTTGAGAAACGACTTGACCTAAGTCGTTATTTTACTATAAACTGATTTTCATCTGATTTGCTAACCGATGGTTTTATATATATCATAATATATATAAATAGGCACTATTCTCCACTCCGTGAGTATAGTCCCATGTTTTCATGTTGATTTATCGATCACACTCAACTCTCATTGACAAACAAGCTCTCCATTGGACATTCCGTTCCTTTGGACTAGCGAGTTAGTCATAGAGACCTCCGTAAGACTCCTCGTAGCCTTGGATTCCCTCAAGGCCGACTGAGCTGGTTGTACCCTAAAAACCCATTACACGATCCTTGCCATGTCAATCTAAAGAAACATGGTATACCGGCCCTTATGATTATACAAAGAGTATATCATAAGAAATTCTTGATGGGATGATGATATCATGCCATATCGTGTCATTCTTGTAAACCCCAATTCTATGATAAGAATGAGGGTATCTTGCTTGATCTAATGTTCATGTGGACCTCAATTCTATATAAAGAATGTCCATATTGATTTGTCATGGTACCTAAGTTAAGGGAACCATATTCTACCTAGTTTTATCGACATCGTGATTATACCGTTATTATCGCCATTCTATGTCCTTTGTCATATTTTGGACTCTATTCTATCAAAGTTGTCATACGTATCTACAAGCTTGATTATTGAAATTCTATATTGGCTATATAAACAAGAGTGGATGTCAAAACACATGATAAATGCCTGCGCATATAGGGCCCGATCTGGTCCTGGGAGGAGCACCCGAAAGTACTTGTGCCCATGGGAGTTAAAATGATAAGGTATCTGGCATTATACCGAGTACTTGACTTGCTTGATTGGACATTCCACACACATCTTGTACTTGACTCGTACTTGACATGAAATGAAATGCGTGGCCCGAAAAAGGGTAATTTACTTGCTTGATACATGATAGCCAAAGTTTCTTGACATGACTTGTTAAATGTACTTGCTTGAATATCTCGAATAAACTTGTTATCTTGTTGGAAGTTCATGACTAAGTTCATCTTATTTTCTTGATATTACATTCTCTCTATCTTGTCGTTTCATGCGAGCATGCATAGCTTTATTGCATCCATGAAAATGTAATTACTTAAACCACTTGCTAGTACTTGAGATATAATTTCCTACTGAGCGTTCGCTCATTCCGTTTGTCCCTTTCTACTTTTCAGGTAAGTCCGACGACGATGGAAGTCAATCGGATGGGAATGGTCAAGAGTGAAAGTGATAGAGCTTCTACAAGTGTCATCTAGTCTTTTCTATAGTTTCTTGAGTCAAATATGTATTCTTTTCCTTTTTATTAAACAGAGTATTGGATTTGTAATAGTCTATCCATTATGAAATAAAGGATTGGGTTATCTTGCTATTTTGCGCATCTCTATCTTTGTGTCGAATACACGACCACTCTGATTGACATGATTGATATAGACACGTCGCGCATCTCCGGGTATCTTCCGCGCTCGGGGCGTGACAGCTTGGTAGATGCTCGTCTATATGACTGACCTGGCAATGAGACAGTCGTGAGTGTTAGCCGTTTGATAGATTATGCACTGACCTTACCTTTCTAAGACTGAGATGTGCTCAGACTCTAATCAGTGGAGTGCACGGACCTTATATGCATATAACTAAAATGTACACTGACCCATGCATGTGTATGGCGAAAATATGCACAGACATATATATATATATATATGCATGATGCAAACATTACATTGACCTTTAAGTGCTTAAGGAAAACCATTCCACCGACCTTCTGTATGCTCAGGCAAAATGTGCACAGACCTTAGATAGTATAACACAAAGAATGCACCGACCTCTTATATGCACGATAAGAAATATGCACTGACCTTGCATGTAGTCTAACAATGAATGCACCGACTCTGTATTCGGACCAGCAGATGGTGTACCGACATGATATGCATACTATCAAAGTATGCACTGACCTTGTATCGCACAAGGACAAAATTGCACCGACCTTGTATCACACAAGGGCAAATGTGCACCGACCTTGTATCACACAGGGAAAGTGTGCACGGGCCTGGTTTAGTGCAAGGCAAAAATTGCACCGACCTTCTTTATGCTTAATGCAGATGTGCACGGACCTTGTATATACACAAGGCAAAAATGCACTGATTTGATATGCTATAGCACAGAGAATGCACTGACCGTCTACATTCGTAAGGCAGAATATGCACCGACTTTGGTCATGCAGGATGTCAATATGCACCGACGCTCTTTATGCTGAACTGAACACATCGACGTTATATATGCTAAGGCAAAACATGCTTAGACCTATATGGCTATTAACAGTGATGAAGATAAACTAGAAGGCAACAGACCATGACTTCATGTAGACACACTGACTTCTCTAACTCAAAGGCACAAACTCCAATGCACAGACTCATGAAGGCTTCTGACATGTTATGTTTGATTTAAGGTGTTTGACTTTTGACTTATGGTGTTTTACATTTGACTTATGGTGTTTGACATTTGACTTATGGTGTTTGACATTTGACTTATGGTGTTTAACATCATCAAAACCACAGGGATACAATAGTCTGCCCCTTTTTGATGATGGCAACACTATGAGCCAAACAAAATTAATGCAGTCAAAAAAATTGAGGTTGATCAAACATCTATACAATCATGCATACAATGTCACAAACTAACTCCCCCTCACACTAACTCCCCCTGACACAATAACTTCCAACCAGATCCATTTTCTTAAAACCAAACCAACCAGATCCATTCTCCCCCTTTGACATCATCAAAAAGAGTGTGGAGAGAACCAAGGTATTGCTAAGCTGGTGAGACCAGAGGCAATTAATTCACATGGTAGAAAAAATATCAGATGCAACTCTTAAAGATCCAAGTAAGGTAACTAGATTGAGCTGAAAGACCTCATGGCTAATAAGTAGGAAAGATAAAGAATAAGAGTGAAGATTATCATTGTACAGAAAAAAGAATAAGGACCAAGGTGAAACAGTTATGCCAAGATAAAGGTGTCTAAATGTTGTATTAATCAAGTAACTGGAGGCTCATCTACTATTGAATGGTCCAAAGGTATTGAGGATAAACAATCTACAGATTATTTCAAAGGGGTAGAAGATTTTTTTTTTGTTGAGTAGCGAAACTGTCATTGAGTAATTTTGGTAAGTCACACATTGGTATATGAGAAGACACCTTGATCAGAGGCCGTAATTCCCGGTTCCTTAGTGTGATAACCGTATTACTTCTCTTTAGAGAACAGAGTTAGCAATAGAAGTGTCGTTTGGCATGAGGAGACACCTTGAGCAGAGGCCTGAATCCCCAGTTACTCAACACTTTAATGCCATTACTCTGCCATGAATATTAAATTTTTTAGAAACTTTTTAAACAGAGATATTTCGGCACTTCATGACATAAAGTATGATTCATTTCTTTGATGAAGTGTCTAGTTTCTCGGTAACCAGAACATTGCTCTGAAAAGTTGATATTCCCCTAAACAAATTTATTTTAGTTGGCATATGATGTTTGAAAACAATAACAAATGTACTGATCCTCAGAGAGTTTGCTTCCAGAAATTTAAGTTTCAACTATTTAGGAGATTTCATGACATAAAAATGTCAACAGTGATCCATGTTCATTAATGATGTAGGACGATAGTCTTCGGGTTCCCTATCTAGGTATTTGCAGGATTATTAGAAGGAAGCCTTTTAGCAAAGTTTCAGTTAATCAAATTTGAAAATTTAAGAGAGTTGAGAGCTTCTAGCTTTTGTGAAAAAAAACTACTTAAGGTTCTCAATGAGCTTTGTGCAGTGACAAGATCTCTCACAATCTTTTGAATCAGTCACCTAAGATCACAAACTAATAGACAAGAAGCTCCCCCTGTCAACTTCACTGACTGATGAACTCAACCCAATCAGTTTAACATATGTCAATGCCTCTGCCTCCTATAAAAGACATACTTACAACACCTCCCCCTCACAATATGAATCAGGTATGCAGACATCTGGAATGCACAATGTATTGAAATGTAAGAAGCAATTTTATGGACATTAAGCCTGATTTATATGTAAATGAGCCTGCGGTACCAGGTGGAAAACGTAGGTCAGATGTCATGCCCCGTACTCTATACCGTCGAGGTATTGTCCGCTTTGGCCTACCGGTCTCACGATTTTGTCCTTTTCTAACAGTGATTGGCTCTAGAATGGGGGACTTCCCGGGAGGTCACCCATCCCAGTACTACTCTCCCTTAAGCACGCTTAACTTCAGAGTTCTTTCAAGAACTGATCCGATACTTCAAAAGACGTCTCGATTTCCCATCATTTCCCATTTTTCCAGATTTTTACGAATTAAAATGCCCTATCAAATTCCCCTTTTTCTCGATTTCTGGAAATTGGGTCTGTGCAGCATGTGCACCAACCTTACTCAGGTCTGTGCAGTATGTGCACAGACCTCACTGGGACATGCACAGACCTTACTTATGAATTGGACTAAACATGCACCGACCTGATCTATGCTTGGACAAAACATGCACCGACCTTACCTATGCTTGGACAAAGCATGCACCGACCTTATCTAGGCTTGGACAAATATGCACAAACCTTATCCATGCTTGGACAAAGTATGCACCGACCTTCTCTTTTCTTGAATAAAACATGCACCAACCTTATCTAAGCTTGGACAAAATATGCACCAACCTTATCTATAATGGATAAAGTATGCACCGACCTTATCTTTGCTTGAACAAAACATGCACCAACCATATCTAGGCTTGGATAAAATATGCACCAACCTTATCTATGCTTGGACAAAGTATGCACCGACCTTATCCTTGCTTGAGCAAAACATGCACCAACCTTATCTAGACTTGGACAAAATATGCACCAACCTTATCTTTGCTTGAACAAAACATGCACCAACCTTATCTAGGCTTGGACAAAATATGCACCAACCTTATCTTTGCTTGAACAAAACATGCACCAACCTTATATAGAATATGCAATGACCTTTACCTACGCATGGACTAAAAGTGCACTGATGCTAACACAAACATGCACAGGCCTTTACCCACACATGGACTAAATGTGCACTGATGCTAACACAAACATGCACAGACCTTCACCATTACTAGAACATGCACAGACTTTACTTAAAACATGCATGGACCGTCCCATGGCTGTGGAGACTCATGAAGCCCAAAATTGATTGAAAAATTTATCCCCAAATGAATATGATGGTCGTCCCCACCTGCCCTTAGTCCCTCTTTTAGAGTGTAGAAAATATATATTTTTCTCAAAAACCATTCTAATGCGTCATTGACCCCTAAGTTTGAGGTTAGGTGACTACCTTTGAGATGTTAACCGACGATCCGGAGATAATATCCACACCCCAGATCCACCTCAGCTTTACCCTTCGATCCGGGGATGAGATCCATACCCAGACCCACCAAGACTTCTCTACAGGTCCACCCTCCTACGTAAAGGCCAAGGTCCCTCACCTCTCTTTCTTTCACAAAAGGACCCGTAGGTGACAGAAAAATGGAAGATGAGTGTTGCTAAAGGATGGCCACCCATGAAACCCCCTCCTTATATAGTTTTTCAGGCATCCCAAGAGTTCACCCACGTCCCTCAAGGCTCTAACAAGCTCCAAGGTCGCTGGTTTTGAAGAGGAGTTAATGCTAAGCATCCCTTCGGGCTTGAACAGGTGTGACCCTTCGACCACTGATCATAAATGCTAGTGTGCACACATTTCTGTTGGGAACTAGGTTAGGGTGTCTTCATATGAAATGAAGAGGACTTCCAGATCTAACTTTCAGTTTTATTTTCATTGAATTTCATCAACTATAGCGCAAGTTAGGATTTTCTTAATATTAACATCATTCCTCCTCTGTTTCAGTCGTGACCCTTCGTCTACCTTATCATAAATGCGAGTGAGTACATTTTGCCATTGGGATTTGGGTTTGGGTGTCTTCAGATAAAATCAAGATAACTTCGTGATCTAACTTTGAGTTGTAGTTTCATCGAATTTCATTATTCCTAGCCCGAGTTATGATTTTTCAAACATTAACATTCATTTTCTGTGTTCTAGTCATGACCCTTCATCTTCCTGATAACAAATGCGAGTAAACGCATTTTTATTTTGGGATTTAGGTTAGGGTGTCTTCATATGAAATCCAAAGGACTTCAAGATCTAACTCTGGGTTGTAGTTTCATCGAATTTCATCATTCCTATCCCGAGTTATGATTTTTCCATTAATTACGCGTGATTCTACCCAACAGGCATACCTTTCTGTGACAGCTGGCAGCAAAGGGGCTCAGAACCACGGGTTCTGGTCCGAATTGGGTCTCCACCTCAACATAAGAGTTTGGGTTAAGGGTCCAAGCTTTCTAATGGGCCAAGTTTCATCCTTTTATGATCTTCCTATGTTAAGTTAAGAGTTTTCTAATGATTCTTAATTAATCTATCCAGATTTCTGGCCCGTTGGGTTCATAGGTCCGAATCATACCCGATTGGGCCAGTGCCCAATTGGTGGTCATAACATTCTCTCCCCCTTAAAATAATTTCATCCTCGAAATTGAACTAGAAAGAAGAAAACTTCTCTTTAAGGAAGAATTGCTCACCGAATAATTGGGGGTATTCCTGACGCATCTTGTCCTCCGGCTCCCAAGTTGCTTCCTCGGAATGAGAATTCCTCCACAAGACTTTCACCAGCCGTATGGTTTTATTCCTCAATACCTGTTCCTTCCAGTCGATGATTTTGATGGGCTGCTCTACGTAAGATAGATCTGCTCGAACTTCCAGGGGCTCGTATTCTATCACATGCGAGGCATCTCGGACATATTCCCTGAGCATGGAGACGTGGAAAACCGGATGCACATGTGCCAGAGTAGGTGGAAGTGCAAGTCGATACGCCACCTTGCCGACCCTTTGTAGAATCTTAAAAGGCCCGATATAACTGGGACTGAGCTTTCCCTTCTTCCCAAATCGCATGACTCCCTTAGTAGGAGACACCTTTAGGAATACATGGTCTCCTTCCGTAAATGTCAACTCTCTCCGCCGCTGGTCTGCATAACTTTTCTTATGACTCTGGGCTGTGAGGAGTCGCTGTCGAATCATGGATATCTTCCCTGAGCAATCTTGCACCAATTGTCGCCCGAATAGCTGCTTCTCGCCAGCTTCATACCAACATACCGGTGACCTACATGGCCGCCCATAAAGTGCCTCATAGGGTGCCATTCCGATGGCGGAGTGGTAGCTATTATTATATGCAAACTCTATTAGGGGTAAGTGATCATCCCAGTTCCCCATCCATTCAATATTGCATGCCCTCAGCATATCTTCTAGGGTTTGAATGGTACGCTCAGATTGCCCATCGGTCCAAGGATGAAAGGCCGAGCTGAGCCGTAACTCTATCCCCATAGCCTGTTGCAAACTCTTCCAGAACCTCACGGTGAATCGAGGGTCCCGGTCAGAAATGATGGACAAGGGTGCACCATGCAACTGAATAACCTCAGCGATGAATAATTTCGCTAAGGATTCGATTGGAGTTTGTTTGTTGACGGGCAGAAAGTGTGCAGTCTTTGTGAATCTATCCACAATCACTCATATAGTATCATGCTTCCTTCTAGACATGGGTAGACCAGTCACAAAGTCCATGGTGATTTGTTCCCATTTTCATTATGCCATCTCAATGGTCTGGAGAGGTCCGCCAGGTTTTTGATGCTCAATCTTCACCTGTTGGTAAGTGAGACATTTGGACATGAACTCCGCTATGTCTCGCTTCATTCTTGGCCACCAGTACTCCTCTTCATGTCTTGAAACATCTTGGTGCTTCCAGGGTGGATGGAGAACTTTGAGCCGTGAGCTTCCTGCATCAGCTCCCTTTTTAATTCTACATCATCGGGTACACAGATCCTTTCTTGGAACATGATCAGCCCATCGAATCCCACATGGAAGTCCTCATTGTTCAGTAGTTTCTGCAATGCCATATCCTACTTTTACACCTTGGCAATTCTTTCTAAGTATGTAGGTTTAGCTGTCAACCCAGCCAAGAGACCGAATTGCTTCCTTTTCTCGGGTCGTGATTCAATCACACCCTCCATCATATTCCATTCTCGATGCAAGCTCAACGCCATCAATTTACGGCTGAGAGCATCTGCCACCACATTCACCTTTCCTGGATGGTATTGCAAGGCAAAGTTGTAGTCTTTCATTAGTTTGACCCACCTTCATTGTCTCAAATTGAGTTCCTTTTGAGTGAATATATATTTGAGGCTTTGATGGTCGTGAAGACCTCAAACCGAACTCCATATAAATAGTGTCTCCAGATGCGCAAAGCATGGACTACTGCTACCATTTCAAGGTTATGAGTGGAGTAGTTCTTCTCATGGTCCTTTAACTGTCTCGAGGCATAGGTAATTACTCGGCCATTCTACATTAGTACACAGCCAAGGCCGATCCTGGAGGCATCTGTATAAATAGTGAAAATGTCATTCCCTTGGGGGAGTGCCAATATTGGGGCTGAAGTCAACTTTTCCTTAAGCATCTGAAAACTATCTTCACACTGCTCTGACCAGATAAATTTTGCTCCCTTCTTGGTCAACTTGGTCATGGGGGCTGCGATGGTGGAGAAGCCTTCAATGAACCGCCGGTAATACCCAGCCAGCCCAAGGAAACTCCTAATTTCCATGACTGTCTTCGGTGCTTCCCATTTTGTCACTGCTTCAACCTTACAAGGGTTGACAGATATGTCGTTCCCGGATATAACATGTCAGAGAAACATAACCTGATCTAGCCAAAATTCACACTTGCTGAATTTGACGTAGAATTTGTTCTCCCTGAGGGTCTGTAGAATCACTCTCAAGTGCTGCCGATGATCCTCCTGACTAGCAGAATATATCAGGATGTCGTCTATAAAGACCACGAAAAGCTGATCTAGATAAGGGCGGAAGATATCATTCATCTGTTCCATGAATACTACCGGTGCATTGGTCAACCCAAACGGTACGTACACTACAAGAAAAATGGGAAATACCGATGGTATTTTTCGACTAAAAATTTTTCATCGGCAATGCATCGTAATGTTTTATCTTTCTGATGGAAATATATTGTGTCAAAAAGTCGTCGGTAATTACCAACTATTTTTTGACATAATATTTTTATCGGAAATATGTCCGAAACTTTCGACAAAAAAAATTAATGTCGAAATTAACGTCAAATATTTCGGATGTATCTCCGACAAAAATATGTGTCGTCGAAAATAAATAAATGCAGTTTAAAATACATGAATAGTTTACGACGCATAAATTTAAGGTCGAATATTCGTCAGAAACTTGTCGACGTATCTCCAACAAACCTTTATCCGTCAAAAAATTTTGATAAATAATTAAATAGTTTCCACCCTTTTTATTGTTAATAAATATTATTATATTGTTATATTTATTAATTAGCACTTTTATGGTTTTTTGTCAGTTTTGTAATTGTTTTATGGTTATTGGCAAGTGGACCAATGGGAATTAAGAAAAATAAAAGATCTTATCCACTTGAATTCCATTTGATGTTACTTGAGTCACCTTCTTCTCGTAGACACACGATAGTTACCCTGGTTTTTTTGTCTGTATGTGGTTTTCACTTCTTCTCTCTATTGCAAGAGAGAAATTGAGCAAGTTCAAATACGTTAGACACACTACATTATAATAATTCGTAGCACATATACTATTAGGCCCTGTTTGTTCAGCAGTTGTCACATATTTGGAATCCTTTAATAACCCACGACCTACAAACATGTCCCTCAACCTTGCATTCTGAAGACTTTGTTCAGCAGCAGTGACCTTCTATTAGACTTTTATCATTATTATATTAATTGAATATCATTTTCATGGTTTATCAGAAAGTCATGTATTTATTGATTATCATTTTTTATGGATTTTTATTATTATTATATTTATTTTCTCCTTTGGGTTCACCTTCCGTATGTGAGAGCAGCAGAGTAAAATGTATGATGAGGGTGATGAATGCATATTATTGGTGACAAATAAATTGACAGAGGTAGCAAATACACATTAGGGGTGACAAATAGGTTAACAAGGGCGATAAATGCGTATGATGGATGACAAAAGGCTCTTAACGGTGAAGAATGCACAAAGACGACGTCTCCCAGGAGCAATGACGATGGCTAATGCATGGTAAAAGTGAAAAATGCCTATTAGTGGTGACAAATATATCAACAAGGGGACAAATGGGCATGAAGGGTGACAAATGGATCTAGCGATGAACTATGAGCATGAAGATAAGCCCTACTAATATTAGAAGCATGGACAAACCCTGCTACTTATCGGGGAAGAACTCAGCGTCGTAAAGGTAACTCCTACCTGCGATGGATGTTATCCTTCATTTGATGGCAACCACATCACACAAAAATCAAGCATCCATCATGCAAAGAAAGGTTGCAGAAAAGGAAATTATATTGATAGGGGAAGAGGGTACAAGCGGTTACTCGTCCTCTTTGGGACGGAACTTGTCAGGTTGGAGGTTCGTCACCCCCTTGTCACAAAATAGGAGGTCCACCTTCGTCATGGCATCCCGCCACCCTTGCAGGTACCCCTACTTGTATTCCTCCGTAACATCGCCACCGCTGCTTTCCCCTGATGGCTGGTCCGGCACCGACAGGGCTTCCTTTCGGAAGCATAGCCGTTTGTAGGAAACCTTCTGTGACGAAGAATCTGACTTCTCAGACAACATCTTCACGAGAGTGTCTTTGAGACAGCCAAAGGAACTCATGATGTCCTTCGTGTTCCTCACAAAGTCTCTATTTATAGGAAGGAGACGAAATACCCAGAGCCCAGAGGGCAAAAGCGTGTTCGTGCCTCCCCAACTTTGTGAAAATCGAAGCGACGGGACCGCGAAGATTGTTCCATCTCCCCCAACATTTCTGACTCTCGGTCCTTCATTTTTGCCAGTCATGAGATCACTTGGACCGAGGCTCCTTTCGTCCAGTTACATCAACTGCATAGCAGACGAGAGGCCGGAGAGAGATACCGCAACGGCTAACACCGCATAGTGGTGACAAATAGTCATCAGTGGTGACAAATAGGCTTCAAGGCTGACAAATGTCTCCTATGGGTGATAAATCAATAACAGAAGTCACACTATGTGATGAAGCGAAACAAAGACGACGCCTAACAAGTAATAAGGGTGACAAATAGTTCGTTATGAGTGATACATAACCATTAGAGGTGACAAATATTCTATAACGTTGACAAATATCTCATAGCAGTGAAACTTGAGCAAACTCAAGTTCGTTTGAAGGATTTAACAGTGTCCTAGCGATCCTAACTCTACCAACATGAATCTGAAGCTTTCCTAATCATCAAACGACACTGATTAAACTCTACATGTCTTTCTAACTCGATCTGCCTTTCATATGTTCAGACCTAAAATTGCACATATGCTCAAATCTAAAATTGCACATATGCACTCATGCACATATGCTCAGACCTTAATTAGTGTGCAACAGTGACAATGTGCACCGAACTGAAATGTAACACTGAACATGTGCACCGACCTTATGTGCTTACATGCAGACATGCACTAACCTCCATATGAGTTCTAGGAGCCACCATTTTTTCTGTTTGTTAATGCCCCCCCCTCTCTCTCTCTGTCTCTTTCATTTGTCACCATTACATGCTATTTTTCACACTTAGACACCCATTTATTATCCTTAGAAGCTATTTGTCACCCTTATGACCTATTTGTTACCCTTACGACGTATTCCTTACCCTTGGAAGCCATTTGTTTTTCCCCCATCCCCTGCTTTTCCTCCCGTGTGTAATAAATAACAAAAATAAATATAAATATATCAATAGTTTAGCTGGATAATATTCAAATTCGAATCCGTATTAATTAGAGGATAATATTCTAAATAGTATTTATTTTTTCGTATATGGATAATATTCAAATTTGAATCGGAGCAGAAACGGATATTATAATATTCGTTTCATAAGTTATGCAATCGTAATATTATATTATATATCATATGATATATATATATATATATATATATGTAAATAATATATTATAAAATATAATTTTTCTAATATAAAATATAAAGAATATGATAAGATGGAAGATTGTTACACTTCCCGAAACTATTTATCAATTTAAATTAAAACCAGCATTTAGTTGGGAGAGACAGTTCATCTTCCACCGACTTTAGATCTTCCACTGCCTTTAGTAAAATTAAAACCAGCCTTTAGTTGGGAGAGACACTTCGTCTTCCACCGACTTTAGTTCTTCCACTGCAGGACTGCAGGAGTAGTTGGCAGCACCAAGACTACAGGAGGGTGAGACGTGTGCAAGGAGCCACCATTTTTTCTATTTGTTAATGCCTCTCTCTCTCTCTCTCTCTCTCTCTCTCTCTCTCTCTCTCTCTCTCTCTCTCTCTCTCTCGCTCTGTCTCTTTCATTGGTCACCACTACAGGCCATTTTTCACGTTTAGACACCCATTTATTATCCTTAGAAGTTATTTGTCACCCTTAGGACCTATTTGTAACCCTTAAAAGCATTTGTCACCCTTACAACCAATTTGTCACCCTTGCGACCTATTTCTTACCCTTAGAAGTCATTTGTTTTTCGCCCATCCCTTGCTTTTGCCCCCTCGCCGCAGACCATCGCCACCTTGTCCATGTGTGCCCACGGGTGCCCTACGCACCCTCCCTCTCCTCCACGAACCCGCACCGCCGTGAGTGCTGACTCGCCCACCGTCGCGCTCCCCCTTGTACCCACGCCGGTAGAGCACCGCTGCCCCTCCATTGCCGTGCCGTGGCAACCCACCGGTGTTCCTGCCGGACCCGCCCACCGGCTACCATCTAGCACCGCTGCAGCTACCGTCGTCGGCCGCCCATCGCCATTCCGCCACCGCTGCCCGCGCAGGGCCTAATTTCATCCAAGGTGTGACTGCCATGATTCCTAATTTCATCTCAGTTCACATGTTGGATGTATTTATATTTTGTTCAATATATTTTTTCAGGATGTTAAAAATTGGAGAATACTGTCGTAATTTTTTAAGGGAGATGCTGTCGAAATTTTTTAGAATACTCGCTCCATTCAAACCACAATGTTGAAATAAGCTCTTTTCGGAAGTAAGTATCATGATCTCTCTCTTCCGGAGAATCGGCAGTGACCAGCCTATATGTGTAAACCTTCCTTGTCGGTTCTGGTCTAAAAGTAGGACCAATGGCTTGGCGAGGTACCAAAGCTATTGTTCATGCTTTTAGACCAGGACAAACTAGGAAGGTTTACACATATAGGTTGGTCGCTGTCGATTCTCCGGAAGAGAGAGATCGTGATACTTGCTTCAGAAAAGAGCTTATTTCAAACTCGCCGTTTGAATGGAGCGAGTATTCTAAAAAAATTGCTGTCTCAGGTGACACTGCAGAGTTGGTTGTTGGGCAAGAGGAGTCGTCTGAGAGAGGGGATTCTTCTGCAACTGGTGATGGTGGAGGATGATCCAATGGATATCTGTTGATTTGTAATTGTAATTGTAATAAATGACACATTTGAATTAATGTAATTGTAATTTATTTTATTCATTGATTTATATGTTGTGTGGATTACATCGGGGGATGTGTGTTTTATGTTGAGTTGTGTAGGTTGTGTATAAATGGATAACATAAGTAAGTGGTTTGATGGATAACAGAAGTAAAAGGTTTGTTTTGTAGCAAAATAAAGTCGACGGCTGGCTAGCGATAAGGGTGACAAATAGATGTTCGGAGTGACAAATATCTGGTAGCAGTGACAAATAACTTGTAACGGTGACAAATAGCTCATGGCAGTGAAACTTGAAGAAACTCAAGTTTGTTTGAAGGGTTTAACCATGTATTGGTTTCCTAACTCTACCAACACGGATCTGAAGCTTTCCTAGTCATCAAAGGACACTGATTAAACTCATGTGTGATGAAGAAATGAGATTTACCTCCAGTTCTACTAATTTACAGTGGGATCAAGCCAAGTCGTTGACAATGAGTAAAATGTCAAGTACATCATTTTTCTACACAGACAACAACAATAATAACAAAGCAACTAATATGAAGAGGAGCAACACTACTAGAGTACATAATAGAACAACAACAATACAAGGCACATTTGACATTTGTGTAGTCGTCTGCTGGCGTAGTGCCTGGTTCTTGAATCATAGTCAGGTCCGGGACTTGCATGATATGTAAGTTGAGGATGATTAACATATGCATGGCTGCTATTGCCAACCCCATTTATACCAGCATGTGCTTCCTCTACCGAGTGAAAACCCTTATAACGAGCTCCAGGGTATCCATTCACTTGGACAAAGCATTGGGGCCAACTATAATATACACCTAGTTCGCGACCAACCCACACTACATAGCATTTATACCTTGCCATTTTCTGAACCTCAATTCCCTGACGAATTAAAAAAAGGAAGAGGGCATCTGCAGTAGGAACCAATGACGACAAGGGACCGAGAGGAGGACGCAGAGGAGACGGACGGGATTGGTGTGTCGATTTAACACATCGCTGCAATGGAGGTGGTAACACAGCCCCTCGGGAGCAGAACAAAGGGGAACGTTAGGAACCCTAGCTGAACGATTGTCGGTCGATCGGAGCGTATTGTAGAGGTGATCGGACAAGGGAGGGTGTAGGCGTAATTAGGTTCCCCAACCACCCTTCTGACGTTGCAATCTACCGTGACGATCACCGTTGACGTTGGCCCTGGGAACGCACATCACAGTGAAGCGGCAGCGAGAGTGCGATGGCGGAGCACGGCGTCGAGGGTTTCATGAGTGGAGAAAGGAGGATAAGGGTGTTACGTAACCCACATTGGGTACCCCGGTTTATACCACGGTTTGACGACATGTCAGTGGTGACGGTGGGTATAACTGTGACAAATAGTTGCCTAGTGCTGACAAATGTCCGATAGCAGTGATAAATAGCTGCGTAAGTCTGAAAAATAGCTTGCATCATTTAAATTATGAAAACCTCAATGTCGACGCATGAAGCAAAGCCAGTGGATAAGGGTGCAAATACCCTATCAGTGGCGATAACTAGATCTGCATAGTAGCCAAAGACACTGGTAAGGGTGAAAAATATATTCTAGAGCTAACAAATGAAAAGCAGAAGGAGCTGAAAGAAGGTGTCAAGTTCACAGGAGGACAAAAATATGAACAGTGTATCAAGAGTTTCTACAACAATCAGAAGAACAACGAAGGGATTTGGTCAATGCCAAGACAGTCAATGTTGAAACTTATAGGTCAACACAATTCAAAGAAGTCTCTAGCCAAGCTCAACCTTTTGTTGAACAGTTATGAAGTCCCAGTCAAAGTCCAAGGTCAATGAATAGACTAGTCACCACTATGCTCCCCAGACAAAGCCAAGCAGGTAATGAAGAGAAGAGAAGGCAATGGCTGATCTTGTAGTCCTGTGGTAAGAGTGATAAATATGTGGTAAGGGTGACAAATGGCACTTTAGTGGTAACAAATGCACAACTAGCAGTGACAAATGGCTAAGGCATAAGGTTTATGCATGAGGTCTGTGCACATTTGCATTTTGTAAGGTCAGGTCGGTGCACATGTGCGTGTTAGCGATAGCATGTAAGGTCGATGCACATGTGTTAGAGATAGGCATAAGGTCTGTGCACATGCGTTAGTGTTAGAAGCATCAGGTCGGTGCACATGCATTAGCGATAGAAACATAAGGTCTGTGCACATAGCACTATCAGGTCAGTGCACATTCACATTCTAGTCTGTGAGGTCAGTGCATGTCTTCATTCCACTCTAGTCGACACTTGTGCAAGTAAAGCCATCATCTTTTCACACTTCAGCCCCGTTCCTTAACCAAACTTGAATCTATCGTCAGAAAACTCATTGATATTCTTGAATACACATTATCAAGCACACATTAATGGCATTAAAACATATGAAATATGGTAGATCAAAATGTATGAAAAAAGAAATATCAATCAACATAGGTATGTCACATTCTGAGATTTGAGACGTGAAATTGTTTAAGATCTTGTATTTCCAAAGTTAAGGAGTTGGGCCCCAATCCGGGCTCTATATATATTACAATCATCCTCATTAAATGTCCATGATGTCTCCACCTTCTTTGACAATTCATCAACATATTTAAGTACATAAATGGCACAGTTGAGGCTTCCATCCTGCTGTTGGGGACATTCGTTGTCGAATACAAGTTCCCAATTCTCAACTCCCTTGAATGCAGTCCCATAGTTGTTCATAAACCCCCGTACAACTGTAGCCTACAAATGAAATATTTGACATTATTAAGGAATAACTAAAAGACACATTAAAGATATCTTTAATACATGTACACTGATAAAAAAAAGTACCCATTTTCTTGTAGTGGCCTCATGGATGGCCATGCCTCTCATGGAATTGTATGAGACAAAGCGGTGATTCTCCGTGTCAACAGCAAGCAAATGCCAGTGATTTGATGAGTATAACACGAAGAATAAATATTTGTTCTTCTGCAGTTTGATTAATTCAACATTCTCGAAGGCGCACTCCAACAGCAGGTTTGATTTTTTGGAGTCGGTCGTTGGGATGACGTTGATGTGATTCACTAGAATGGTGGGAACACTGATGAAAGATGCCAGATTCATTGCGTCTTAATTTGAGGAGGTACATCATGGCGTCGATCACCTGTTAAGAACAATCACGATTCTATTAGCAGTAGAAACACAAGTTCAGGGTAGGGTGAGGCGTAAAATTGCACAATTAATGAAAGAGAGTACCGTATTATCTATCATCCGGCCGTATAATAGATCAATGACATGACAACGTCTCAAAACAATCCCGTTCTTTGCTGAAAATATATGATCACTATATTGGACAAAAATTTAGTTATTGGTAGTCAAAGTAAGGCAAATCAGGATAATTACAGAAAGTATAAGAGGACAACTAACTCAATATCCCCCAAGAGAGATTCAACAATGAATTCATTCACAGTGTTGTTTTCTTTCGGATTCAGCTGGCCTTTGCAGATCCAATCAGTATTCTGTAGGAGCCTTCTGATCTCGTCATCTTCATCTCCCTTCTACATACATGTATGCCAATGTACCAATCTTAGATTCTATACTATAAGAAGTAGGAACACACCCAAACTCACCTTCTTCTTCCCCCGTCCTATTTTCTTTGGAGGTGCCCGCCTTTTCCTCACGGGCTTCTCATCCCGTTGATGAAGGGACCGACAAATGTGAGCTAGACGATGGTCACCATGCCCATTGGTCACCTCCACCTGACCTTCAATATCGCCTTGCACATCCTCTTCAGGAGCTGCCTTACATGGCACAGTATCATCCGTAATTTGTGGGATGGGCCTTGGAGCTGGGACAGCGGCGGCAATGTCCACCAAAGTTTGACATATATTTTCCTCAACAGTTTCAGCCCCCTGCAATTCCTCTCCAGGGGGTGGCTGTGGTCGCTTGCCATCATTCGTCGCCTGTTCGATGGGGGCAGGAGGTGCTGCATCAGCGGGAATGTGAGCCCCTTCCACACTAGTCAGATATAAGGCCTTCATTTCTTCAAGTAGTGAATTCTGGATCTTCAATGTAGCGAAAATATCTTGTAGCACATGCATGTATCTCTCTGATGAGGATGTATAATATTGGCGGCTGGGTCTGGCCATCATCGTTTCAATGTACACCATCACCCTTTCACCTGGCTCAACAAGAAGATCTTCGATCACCTGCATTTCAAATCACATCACTCCGGTTATTCATTAATGAATGAATGACAAAGAAGAAGTTAATTTTAGTACTCATAATACCTGTTGGTCTCGCAGGGATCCAATGGAGAATTTTAATTTCCTATCTACAAATGTCCCCCACCTAAATAGTCGGGGAAATGCCACCTGCCTCATTGGCTGCCTCACCCGCGTGTGCTCAAAAAACCAGACCTATAATATGAAATATATCAAGTTATTTTACAATGCAGTAGAATTAATGATTTACACATTATTACACAACAAAAATAAAAAAAACTTACAGCAAGTACGGTAGAACAACCAAATATAAATGTATGGGCCTGGGATGCATCCCTGGCTCTTCTCTTAGCACGGTCAACTGTACCTAACCGCCGTTTCTGGACCGCCAAAACTAATTCCTCAAACTTGTGCATCGTTACGTGTTGCACGGCGGCTGCCCAATTGTAATCTGAAACTCTTTCAATGTCATCTAAGCATGACAGCATCTATTGTGGACAAGAAGTTGTCGACCGTGGGCAAAGAAAAGTGGACAGCAGGAGTACAATCCACAGCCAGACAGTGTCGGCCACATCCTGCTCTTCATCGGACCCAACAATTTGCTTGATGAGAGAGCACACTTTCTTCCGGTGAAATGTTGCTGCAAATCCAAATCGATTATGCAACTTCGACTTCCGAATTGCAGATCCATAATGTTGAACCGGCTGACCGGAGCAAGGTAATCCTAAAATTATGCCCACATCTTCCACACTGAATGCGACCTCCTTACTACCCATACGGAAGTAATTTCCTCCACTATGGGCGCAAATAATCTCCTCCAATAGTGTCATGGTGAAGGTGATGGGAGAAGCATTGTCAACATATGGACCAAAGGGTGTGGTCCTCATCAATGACTTGTGGCATTCCCGAAATGCCATCTGATCCCTATCCTTCATATAAATCTCCATAGAACACCGGGCGCAGATGACTCCCGTGTTCACTAGATTAAAAAATTAACATGTAAACAAGAAATTCAGTTAATTAATTGACGGATCAAGAAATACAAAAAATATTAACAGTAAGACCAGGGTGACAAATGTATATATAGACAAGGGAGTTTAGGTGTGGCAAATAGGTGCTTAAGGGTGACAAATGTATGAAATACGGTGACAGATAGGTCTAAATCTGACAGAAATATAAGCGTGACAAATAAATAGGTCGATAGATGGGGCAAATAGATATGTAAGGGAGATAAGGAACCACAGTACCTTTAACTTGTCGTCCTGAAGTGGAGGCCTTAGAAACCCTAGGTTCCTCAAACGTTTCTTCTTCGGCCGTAGGAACCAATACAATGTCCTGAGATGCAGGTGGGACATCCACTTTACGGCGGACAGAGCGTTGTATGGGTGTCTTCTTCGGCTCCATGGCTCAGAGGTCGCAAAAGGCACCGCGAGGAAGACGAGACGCTGAGCACAATGGAGAGACAAATCACCTTCTGGTAGGTTTCGTAAGAGGAGAGACATGGCGGGAAGGGTATCTAAGGAATTGGTGATTTTTAGTTTCGAGGTCATCATTTCTGTTGATGTGGCCTGCGGCGTTGGAGGTTAAGGGTGACAACTGTGTCTACACGGGTGACAACAGTTAGCAAGGGTAAACAATACCCTGCTAACGGTGACAAATAAGGCTCAATAGAGATAAGCCCGATGTGCGGCTTTCAGGCAGTGGAGTAAGGGCGACGATTTCAGGAGTTTAGTGGTGACAATTAGTGAGTACAGGTGACAAATGCTTAACTGGGCTAACAAATAACTTCAAATTGGTAAAAAGTGAGAAGGAAGCTGAAGGTGAAAAAGAACCGGAGAAACTTGGGGAGAAAGAGACGTGCTCACTAGAACAGGGTGACAAATTACTTCAAATATATGTTGACCGAATGCCCCAATACTCCAGGCAAAGTCAATAGTCAAAGTCAAGGTTTCTCAACTGTTGACGTCCGATCAAAGCATTGTCAAGCTTCGGCCAGCGAGAGGACACAGAAAATGACAAACGTGAAAGAACCACTGTTTTAAAACTCGGCCCTGACTGGTCGGTCCGACTATTCTAACCCGCGACCCAGTCCCAAAAGCGGGTTAGAATAGTGTCTAAACCATTTTAGACCCAAAACCTGGTCAAACCCATGCAACCCGGTGCAACCCGGTCGACCCGCTAAAACCCATTTGACCCATCCGGGTCCGACTCCTAAACATATTTTTTATTTATTTAATTTTTATTTTTTAATATGACATGAAAAATATAGAAGATGAGGAGTCCTCTAACTCCTCTCTTTAAAGTTATAGATGCATAGTCTTTTTGGGACTCTAACTTTCTAACTTTTAGAAGTTGAAAAGAAATTTAGAGGGAGATGAAGAGATGAAGACAAGGAAAAAGATGAAAATTTAGATGAACATGAAATTTAAATTCACACATTTTGAAACTTGTGTCTCATGAGATGTTAATTATAGTTGATAAATGGTCATATGTAATGCTTATTTAATATGAATTTTATTATTTTTTTAGACTAACTTAGTGGTTATTTAATGCACTTGTTTTAATTTTTGCAATATATGTTTTGTTTGTTTCATGTTTCTAACTCAAGGTATCTTAAAATCTTATGGTAATTTATAATATTATTATAAACGGTTCTAGTCTTACGGGTCACGGGTCAACCTGAACGTACGGTTAAACCATTGACCCGTGACCCACTAACCTAATCGGGTCAAGTTCCGGGTCGGGTTTTAAAACATTGGGAAGAACAACAGAAGAAGACTGATGGTAACAAATACTCTCCTAAGGGTGACAAATGAAGATGATCTCGGTGACAAAGAGATGTATAAGGCTAACAAATAGATGTTAACGCTGAAAAAATGTGGGTACAATGGTGAAAATTTGCCGTTGACCCATTGTTGCCTCCAGGAGCTATTCCCCGCGATCGAGGAGCCCTATCTCTTGAAATGTTGGCGATATATACACGTGACAGTAAATTCACGGCACATGAGTTTCAGGGGGGCACGGAACAATAAGGAAATGGTCAACATGTGACCGATACGGCTCCGAATACCTTTACGTGCGCACCCCGATGTAGGCTTTCAAGGTATCTAGGCTTTTCAACATGTTCTCTCTTCTTTTTAATTATTATATAATCGAATCGACTTATTGACCATGTAGCCCCATTGCTTGGCGTGGCGATTAATCAAACGTTTTCCCTTCTTTTATCGTCGTGAACGACCTTTATGGCACGGCAGGTCGCCAGTCCCGACCGAATGCCCGCCATCGCCTGCTTATCATAAGGAGCGCACCTTCGGTCAGTCCAAACCATCCCAGCCTTGGAACTTGAATACACTATCATTTATGTGATTGGCACGCCCTATCGTGAGTAAAATCGATGAAAGATGCAATGATATTTAACTATTAATTATCCTATATCCTAAGTGCTTCCACGTGGCATTAATATTCCCCGCGATCGAGGAGCTCTAGCTCCCGAAAATTCATTATATAAAGACGTGACGGTAAATTCATGACACATGAGTTTGAGGGGGGCACGAAACAATAAGGAAATGGTCACAACATGTGACTGATATGACCCTTTGTACCTTTTCACGCGCACCCCGTTGTGGCCCTTTATAGGTAGCTAGGCTTTTCAACACGTTCTCTCTTCTTTTTAAATAATCGAATCGACTTATTGGCCATGCATCCCTATTGCTTGGTGTGGTGATTAATCAAACGGTTTCCCCTCTTTTATCATCGTGAACGACCTTTATGGCACGGCGGGTCGCCAGTCCCGACCGAATGCCCACCATCGTCGATCTGCTTAGTTATCGATCAGAAGGAGCGCACCTTCAGTTAGTCCAGACCATCCCAGCCTTTGAACTTGAACACAATACTGTCAAACACGTGATTGGCACGCCATATCGTGAGTAAAATCGATGAAAGATACAATGATATTTGACTATTATATATCCGGAGTGCTTCCACGTGGCATTAATATTCCCCTCTATCAAGGAGACCTAGATCTCGATTTTACTTAAATATACACGTGACGGTAAATTCACGGTACATGAGTTTGGGGGGGCACGGAACAATAAGGAAATGGTCAACATGTGACCGATACTGTTCCGAATACCTTTTCGCGCGCACCCCGATGTCGGGCTATCAAGGTAGCTAGGCTATTCAACATGTTCTCTCTTCTTTTTATATAATTGACTTATCGGCCATGAGGAAGTTAAAAATGTTAAAATTACAGATCTTCGGATCTCTAAATAATAAAAAATAATTTTTTTAGATGTAATGATATTTTTTACTGAGAGAGATTTTATCCTATTAGAAGAAGTGAATGAATGACAAAGAATCACGAATCGAGTGAATGAAAACATGGCGCCAAATGAAAATATGGCGCCAAATGGACAGAGACAAGAATTAGAAAAAACGTCCCCTCTCCTGTCCTCCTTAGTCCTCCCCCTTCCTCCTCATTCAACCACTGCATCCCCCTCTCAATCTCTCACCGGCGGGCGACGGCTTGGCGAGGGCGGGCGGGCGCGGCGGAGCTACCTAGGGACGCCGGTGAGGGGCGAGCGGAGGCGGCACCAGTAGCGAGGGCGCAGACGCGTCGGTGACCTATGGCAGCGGCGGTGAGCTCCCGCCCTTTCTCACGCTTACTCTCACACACACACACACAGACATGGTCTCTCACACACTCTCACTTTTCATGCCTGGTCTACAAGACGAACCTTTTCTCCTTATCCCCTGCTGTACTCTTACAACATCAGATGAAACTCTAAGCCCCTATTTTTATTAGGAGGGTGGGAAGAGGGATGTGATATAAATGTGTGTGCGTAAATGTGGATATGACCCTTTGTTCCGTTTTTGCCCATTCAAGCCTTTTGTTATGATATATGTGATCAGTATGCTTCGATGTGAATTACATTTGTAGACAGGTGTGGATGCCGATATGTGAAAAAATGTGTATGTGAATGGGAGTATGATAATGATTTTTTTCCAAAAGATGATGTCGATGTCAACGTGGGTGTGTGAATATGGAAGTGAAAGTGGATGTAGATATGGACGTATATGTGACCAAACGGGATGTATGAATGTGAAAAATAGTCAATATTTAGGGGAGATGTTGTCGATATTTTCTTAGAAGTAGTGATAAGACATATTGATATGAATTTTTTAATTTGTTAGGTAAATATGGCTAGAGTTGATCGTTCATGGATGAATCACAGAGTAGTTGACGGAGTGGTATCCGAGGAGTTTAAGGATGGAGTTGATAGTTTTATTCAGTTTGTATTGGGGCATCCAATAGTAGTGGACCAGTGTGGTAACATCCGGTGTCCTTGTTTACGCTGTAAAAATAAGAAATTTCTTTCGCTATGGGATGTGCAAGTTCATTTATACAGGAAGGGGTTCATGAAAGTTATATGAATTGGGTGTGTCACGGTGAGGACTTTTGGTCGCGAGCGCCCGACAACGTTGGCGGCACAAGTACCTACGCAGACATGGTAATCGATGCTGCTGGCCCTAACTTTAATGTACAAGGGGAACATGTGTACAACGAAGAACCACCAAACAAGTCGGCTGAAAGATTTATCAATTACTTCGGGATGCTGATGAGCCGTTGTGGCATGGTTGTGAAAATCACACTCGCTTATCTATTGTCTCACAGTTGTTGAATTTGAAATCCGAATTTCACCTTAGTGAGAGTTGTTTTGACCGTATGCTCCTCCTTATCAAGAGCATGCGACCTACGGATGAGAATCTGCCTGAAAATTTTTACCGTGCAAAGAAGATGGTCAATGATTTAGGGCTTGGATATCAAAAAATAGATGCATGCCCTAATCACTGTATGTTATATTATGCAGATAATGTAGATAAAATATCATGTGATATTTGTCATCATGATAGATTTAAACCCAAGAGAGGGGACAAATCAAAGCAGAAGGATGTGCCTTACAAGTCACTGCGATACTTCCCTCTCACGCCCAGATTGCAGCGGATGTATATGTCGTCAAAGATAGCTCGGCATATGATATGGCACGCGGAAAGAGTACGCCGTGTAGATGATATAATAAGTCATCCCGCCGACGGTGAAGCTTGGGCTCATTTCAGTCGTAACTATACTACTTTTGGTCAGGAGCCACGCAATGTTAGGTTAGGTTTATGCACAGACGGCTTCAACCCATTTGGAGGTTCAGTAGCGTCTTAATCATGTTGGCCAGTCTTCATGA
Organism: Amorphophallus konjac; assembly: GCA_022559845.1. Lineage (NCBI taxonomy): Eukaryota > Viridiplantae > Streptophyta > Magnoliopsida > Alismatales > Araceae > Amorphophallus > Amorphophallus konjac. The sequence continues at coordinate 174,889,683 of CM040126.1, read as the reverse complement.
CGCCGTACAACCTTCTGCCGGGCATGTGCATGACGCATGAGAACCTTTTCTTAACTTTGGTGATTCCAGGTCCAAAAAATCCATGAAAAAAATTGGACATATATCTCAGGCCACTGATTGATGAGTTGAAAAGATTATGGAATGATGGAGTTGTTACTTATGATGCGTACAGAAAACAAAATTTCACTATGAAGGCTGCATTGATGTGGACAATAAGGGACTTCCCTGCATATGGAATGCTATCTGGCTAGAGCACACACGGGAGGTTGGCATGTCCTTACTGTATGGCTGATACCAAATCCTTTGTCCTGAAATATGGTAAGAAATCATACTGGTTCGATTGTCATCGACGGTTCCTACCAAATTACTATCCTTTTCGATGGCAAAAGGACTCATTCATTAAGAACACAGTTGAAATGGATGAAGCAGACTTGGAACGGATGTCTGGTCGACAAATGACATTAGAGGTGCAAGACTTACCAGATATAGTGCAATTGTCGGGTAGTACACGGCATCTTCGTGGATTTAGAGAGGAACACAATTGGGTGAAGAAAAGTATCTTCTGGGAATTACCTTACTGGTCAGCCCTTTTGATACGGCATAACCTGGACGTCATGCATGTTGAGAAGAATGTCTTTGATAATGTGTTCAACACCATCATGAACGTGAAAGCCAAAACAAAGGATAATGCCAAGGCGCGAGCGGACTTGAAGATACTTTGTAAATGACCAGAGTTGGAATTGCGGCCGGTACGGGGCAAAGTTGTGCAACCTAAAGTAGCTTACGTGTTGAAAGACACACAGATCAATGAACTGTGCCAGTGGCTGAAGCAATTAAGATTCCCTGATAGATATGTGTCTAACATAGCCCGTTGTGTGAATGTCAATGAGGGAAAAATATATGGGTTGAAAAGTCACGACTGCCATTTGTTCATGGAGAGACCTCTGCCCATTGCATTCCGTGACATATTGCCCAAGTCTATATGGGGAGAATTGACTGAGTTGAGTCAGTTTTTCAGAATACTATGTGCATCAGAACTCAAACTTGGGGACGTGCAAACTATGGAACAGAATGTGGTCACGACGGTATGCAAGTTGGAGAAGATATTTCCCCATGCGTTCTTCGATTCCATGGAGCACCTGATTATCCATTTGCCATACAAGGCCAAAGTTGGAGGACCGGTACAATTTCGATGGATGTATCCATTTGAGAGGTAATCAATATGTATTTACTAATTAATTGACAATAGTTACATGTGTCTGTCATTGTCACTGTATGTCATTGTCATCTGAATTGTTGTCATAGGTGTATGCATGACCTGAAAATGAAGGTTCGTAACAAGGCTAAAGTAGAGGGTTTGATTATCGATGCATATATTATTGAAGAAATTTTGAACTTCTGTTCGATGTACTTCGAACCCGAAATTCAAACTCGCCGCAATCGACCTCCATGTAATGATGATGGAGGAGAGGTGGGTCCGTCCGACCGGTTGTCCATATTTAAGTATCCAGGTCGTGCATTCGGACGTTGTTCGAATCGCAAATTAGAGGACAGAGAGTTGTTGGCCGCAGAGATCTATGTTCTCCTGAACTGTCCTGAAATGGAACCTTATGTTGAGTGAGTCCTCAACTCCGGCGGTGCTAAAATTTTTAAGCATCTTGACGTAGATGACTCCCATTTACTGTGATGTTGCATTCATCATTGCAGGCAATTTGATTAAGAATTAATTACTCAATGTCCACACCTCAATGAGTTCGAGGTTCAAAATGAACGAGAGAGATCTTTTGCCAGATGGCTTAAAGCTCAAGTAAGTGCCAATCTACCAATTCCACAAAGCTTGATGTGTATGAAAGTTCAATTTAAAGTAACATGGTTTATCTTCATAGGTTGAAGAAGGTTATGTTACTGATGAAAGAGTCTGGGTGATAAGTTATGGACCTTCGAAGGTCGCGCATGCCTATCCAGGATTTTTTGTGAATGGTTATAGATTTCACACCAGAGATTATGGACGAAATAAGTCTACAATGAATAGCGGCATATGCGTGAAAGGTAGTACATACAATGAAATTGATCTCGATTACTATGGTATTCTTGAGGAGGTCATAGAATTACAGTATCTCGGATAACACAACCATATTTTCCTTTTTAAGTGTCATTGGTTTGATCATAATTTAGTTCGAAACGACGCAATATATGGGATTGTCGATGTCAAACATAGATCCAAATTGAATACCTATGAGCCGTTCATTTTGGCCGCACAAGCCCAACAAGTGTATTATTCAAGTTATTCATCGTCCAAGAATAAAGATTGGTGGGCAGTCTGTAGGGTAAAACCAAGTCTTGCGCCTAATGATGAGTTAGATCTGACTGAAGCTGTCTCAGAGGACACACACGCCGACTATTTTCAATCAGACTAGGGTGACACAATAGAGTTGGTTCCTTCTAATCTTCATCTGATCGAATCTGACGATCCACTTCAGTTGTGTATAGAGGACGAAGTGGTAGAAGTCGATTCAACTGAGCTAAATGAAGCAATTGTTGGGTAGGAGGAGTCCCCTGAGGAGGAAGTGTATGAATCTAGTGAGAATGAGGAAGATGACAATGAGGTTGATATATCTTCAGCATCTGAAGATGAAATATATACTGATTGAATATTTTGTAAGAAATTTAACATATATACACTTATCGTTATTACTCACCACCTCTCCTCGTATAATTAGTTGTTGACTAATATGCACTACTTTAAATGTTGTCAATAATTAGATGGTTCGAGGCCGTAGCAGATCTTCGAGGAGAGGTGGTTCCGGGAGGGGTTCTACTGGTATGTTTATTTAAATTCTTAGATCACAGAGTTGTGATTATGCACTTTGTTTGGGTAATGATATTTTATGTCTCTGCACTAGGTAGACAGTCTACACAAGCTCCCCCACCTATCGCGGGTATGTTTATTTCAATTCTTAGATAGTCTGATTTGTGATCATGCACTTTGTTTGGGTAATGATATTTTATGTCTCTGCACCAGGTACACAGTCTACACCACCTACTGCGGGTATGTTTATTTAAATTCTTAGATCACAGAGTAGTGAATATGCAATTTGTTTGGGTAATGATATTTTATGTCTCTACACCAGGTATACACCGGCCCAACCACCTGCCGCGGGTATGTTTATTTCAATTCTTAGATAGTCTGAGTTGTGATTATGCACTTTGTTTGGGTAATGATATTTTATGTCTCTGCACCAGGTACACAATCTACACCACCTGCTGCAGGTATGTTTATTTAAATTCTTAGATCACAGAGTTGTGATTGTTCACTTTGTTTGGGTAATGATATTTTATGTCTCTGCACCAGGTACACAGTCTACAACATCTGCTGTGGGTATGTTTATTTAAATTCTTAGATCACAGAGTAGTCAATATGCAATTTGTATGGGTAATGATATTTTATGTCTCTGCACCAGGTAGACAGTCTACACAAGCTGCCCCACCTGCCATGAGTATGTTTATTTCAATTCTTAGATAGTCTGAGTTGTGTTCATGCACTTTGTTTGGGTAATGATATTTTATGTCTCTGCACCAGGTACACAGTCTACACCAGGGTATGTTTATTTAAATTCTTAGATCATAGAGTAGTGAATATGCAATTTGTTTGGGTAATGATATTTTATGTCTCTACACCATGTACACAGTCTACACCGGCCCCACCACCTGCCGCGGGTATGTTTATTTCAATTCTTAGATAGTCTGAGTTGTGATTATGCACTTTGCTTGGGTAAAGATATTTTATGTCTCTACACCAGGTACACAGTCTAAACCACCTACTGTGGGTATGTTTATTTAAATTCTTAGATCACAGAGTAGTCAATATGCACTTTGTTTTGCTAACGATATTTTCTGTTTACATGTTTGAGTGCCTCTACATCAGGTCTACAGAGTACACCCCTTCTATCACATTCTACTGGTATGTTTTTTGAAATTCTTGGTTAAATGATAAAAATTCTATATGTTTACTTGTTGAAATTTTTTTTTTAATAATGTGTTGAATTATGATTAACTACTTTCATTTTACTTGTAACATGTACGTCAAGCACACCACCTGCGATAGTTGGCTCGTCCGCCCAGCCGGGCACACAACCGGCAGACGATGCTCTTAGCCATCACGAGGGCGAGCAGGTGGTGTTGCAAGAGGGACGCATGCCATGTTGGGTCTCTGGGTAAATATTTAAACTCATGAATTATGTCCGTTACCTATCCAACAACTATATAATTGTTGGCTATCATTTTAACACATGTAATTACAGGGATAAAGTAGAGCCCAGTGAGGCTTCTCGTTTTATTACCAACATTATTGAGCGACATGTTACTGGCCCATATAAGTCATTTCGTAAGTTTCCTCAGGATATCCGCGATCGATTGTATGACGAGTTCCTGGTATACGATCTAATCTTTTAAATTACATATTTCCCAACTCCACAATTTCAAACCACTAACTTATAAAATTTTAATTCTTGACAGCAAGGATATCAGTTTGTGAGATGAGCTGACGTCGGACGAGCTCGACGTGTATGGGAGGCCACAGCAACTGTAAATTATAAGCATCATTTACATGGCTGTCGGGAACGTGCCAAGGCTCTAGCCGGGGGGAGGGAGGACTGCGACCTTTGGAAGGCACACAGCCCTACATGAATGAGGAGGGAGCACTGGGAGGACCTCTATGATAGATGGGCCGAGCCTAATTGGATCGCCAAATCCGTAAAAGCCAAAGCCGCACGTGCGTTACATCCAGGCGTGCATCTCCATACTTCTGGATCTGTTTCCTTCGCGACCCAAAAGGAGATATTGGTAAGTAATAATCTTAATTTTATTATATTTATTTCTTATATGTCCTTATTTATTCTCTATAACATGTATAACATGAAAAGAAGAGGGGTGGTACGGTCTCGTACCGTGATTTATTTGCTACAGTTCACCAGAAGAAGGGGACCGATCAATATGTGAGCGAGAGAGCTCGCTTGGTAGTGGTAAGATTATACATACACATTTCTTTTCTATTTCAATTTTTAAATATGATTGATTAATATGAAATTTACAATATTTTTTATTCAATTTGCAGGAGTCATATGACAGGCATATGACTGAAAAGTACGGGGAAGAGGAGACGCAGCGGCCGCAGCTAGATCCTGACGCATGGGTAGCAGCAGCCGGCCCACCGAAGAAAGGACGAGTATACGGTTTTGGGCAGAGCTTGGACGCCAGCCCGATTCTAGCATCTTGTCCGGGCTCAGCTTCGTCCTATCCCGGTAGCAGTTCCTTCTCTACTCCCTCCATCGGCACTTCTACGAGTCAGATTACATCCATCGTCGAACATGCGGTAGGAATGGTCGAGGAACGCATGGAGGCACGCTTTGCTCGTGTGGTTGCTACCCTCCTGGCCCAGGCGGGGATTTTGCCTCAGGGAGCACCCTCGAGCACAACACAGCCCTCACATGTGAGTATTTAATTTAATTTTAAATTTCGTAGACTTTAGAGTTATAATAGGGGAGAATCTGTGATACCAATGTTGTGTGCCCTATAGGCAAAGCCGGAAGCAAGTATATGATATTGTGTGCGCAGCAGTATAGATCCTATATAAATTTTAAGCTCAATTTTTAAGCCTAAGATAATTTAACACTCAGCTATCAAACCACGAGCTCAGATGATATCTGTGAGAACAATATAAATGAAAGTGACAAGAATGCACCAAGGAAGAGAATGCTACTTCACAGAATCCACACAGATCTGACAGATCTAACAGAATGCAATGCAACCACTTAGCGTATAGGGAAGATCAGTTCATACGCAAACCTGTGAATGGAGGCCTTAGATGATAAGGGCCAATCACACCAATGAAAATCACGGCACACAAAATTTTTAGGTGATTCGATCTGCCACGCAGATCTACGTACACCCTACGTCTAACCTGAGTGTGGCTTCCCCTTGCAATAGCAATAACAGTAGACTCAGTCTGTAAACAAACGCTGACTTACAGCTTGACTTATAAGAACACTCTCCTCTCTTCTGATCAATTTAGAAGGAACCGTGAGTAACACCCAGTTACCCACAACTAGTGGACCAGTCCTCTCTTCCTCTGAAGCACAGAGGGAATCATTCTCTTCAACCAGTTTCATCATTCTTCAAATGTCAGCGACATGAGCCACTTTACACCACTGAACAGCCATTTTAAACTGCTATATAGCCATTTGTCTGCTTTGTCCACCCATTTTCACCCTTAATCCGCAGCTAAAAAGTCTTCTTTCATTATGTGAATTCTTCTGTCAGAAGTCGACTTGTAAGCCCTCCCGAGTCAACTTGAGGTTCTTGGATTTCAGCTGTTTCACACCTGTTGCCTATTATTCACTTTTTCATAGCTATTTGTCACCACTGTTGCCTATTATTCACCTTTGCACTGCTATTTGTCACCACTGTTGCCTTTTATTCACCTAGTCCATCTATTTGTCACCCTTAAGGTAGTATCTGTCACCCATAATGCACATTTGTCAGCCTTCAGGGATATTTTTCACCCTTATTCTTGTTTGGGTACAGAGTCCATCTTAAGCTGATATATCAGCTTGTTCCTTCAGCGATTGGAGGCTTCTTCTGCAGAGTTGCTTCTAGGGCTGCTGTGACACTGCCATGCTTATGCTTACCTGAATTCTTCAGATATTACAGTTCTTCAAACAGACATTCTTCAAGCATACAGACATAACAGTTCAAGCATTCACATTACAACTCTTCAAGCCTTCATATGAAAATGTTGTTCAAGGCATTAGAAAACATATCGACATTAGCCAGCACACATCAAATTCATGATATAAAAAACCATTATCATAATATGATTCATAGTGTTAGACATCACCAAAATCACATGGTACAACAATAACATTACTACCTAGTTTAAAGAATTCACCTTTGAGAGGGAAAGAAATAATCATCATGTTATCTACTTTCGGCCTTAGAAAATCAAAAAGATATTTAACTAGATTTATTAATAATTATATTTATTCAAATCTATTTATTATTTATTTTTTGTGATGTAGGATCCTCCTGTAGTCGGTGATGGTGGAGATGCTATGAATGACGAATGAGGATGATGCAGCGGATATCTCTTGATTTTTTTTAATGATATTATGAAAAAATGATACATTTCAATTAATGTAACTGTAACTTTTTTTATTCAAAGATTTATGTGTTGTGGACGTTCTTTATTCTAATTTATAATAGGATTTTATCCTATTGTGTGTTGTATATGTTGCTTATTGCGTGTTTTATGTTGAGTTGAGTCGATTGTGATGTATATTTGTAGCTTTAAACAGGTTTTTAAAATTTTAAAATATATAAAAAAGTATGTGGAGAAAATTTTCGACAGAATTTCAACCAATTAACAAATCGTCGAAAGTAATTTCACTCACTTATTTGCTGACGTATTTATTTTCCAATGCAAATCAGTCGAAAGGTTCAAACATATTTTCGACAAATTTTATACACATTAGTTTCGACGTATTACGTGTCCATCTCAAATACGTCGATAATTAACGACATCTTTTCGACTAAAATTAGTTTCGTTGGAAGTAATTTCATTGAAATTAGTTCCGACGTATTACTTATCCGTCTCAAATTCGTCGGGCATTAAGGACTTATTTTCGACACAATAGTAGTTCGTCGTACCTAATATGACCCACAAGTTTTCAACATACTATTTATGCGATAAAAATTCATCGAAAATTAAGGACGCATTGGCCACGAAATTAACTTTCGTCGAAACTAATTTAAACCATATGTTTGCGACTACACAGTATATCAATCGGAGATCCGTCGAAAACTTTAGACCTATTTTCAACTAAATTATGTTACGTCACATTGATTAATTATTTTCCGTAATATTAAATATCGACACAAATAGCCACGACTATTTCGATGACATAATTTCGTCGATAATTTAGGACATATTCGCGACGCTATCTTATTACGTCAAAATTTTGCGACGAAATAGTTTCGACGTCCATATTCTGTCGTCATTACGTCGTCAATACGTCAAAAATTCATATTGCGACGTATCTCCGACGAATTCGCGACGGTGAATGGACGTCGAAATTTCTCATTTTTCTTGTAGTGTACCAAGAACTCGTAGTGACCATATCGAGTCCTAAAGGCCGTCTTCGACACATCTTCGTGCTTGATTCTGGTTCTTGGCAGATGACAGCTAGTTAAATAATTCTTCAATCCTCGACAGAGGATACTTGTTCTTAATGGTGGCTTGATTAAGCTTGCGGTAATCAATGCATAGCCGCATAGCCCCATCTTTCTTCCACACAAACAAGACTGGTGCTCCCCATGGAGACACTAGGCCTAATAAAGCCTTTGTCCAACAACTCCTGCAATTGCTTCATGAGTTCGGCAAGCTCTGCCGGAGCCATCCTGTACGGTGGGATAGAAATAGGTGTAGTGCCTGGCACCAGCTCGATAGAGAAACCAGCCTCTCGAACGGGTGGCAGTCCCGGTAGATCTTCTGGAAATACATCAGGAAATTCTCGGACCACGTCCAAGTCTTCCAAAGTCTTGACGGTGCCTTCTTCAATTACCACACTAGCCAAGAAGTAGCCACACCCCTTGCTAATCAGCTTGGAAGCCCTGATGGCAGACACCATCATTCTCCCTGACTTGCTCTTCAGGCATTGGAAGAAAAATGCCTCCTTTCCCGGCTTCTGAAAGATCACTCTCTTCCGATGGCAGTCTAAGAGAGCACAATGTTTGTCTAACCAGTCCATTCCCAAAATGAGGTCAAAGTCGTTCATATCTAGGATGTATGCCTCCCCTAACAATACCCTCCCATTGATGTTGACTTCTATAGTAGGGATCACAAGCTTGGTGTGGACTTGTTTCCCGGTTGGTGTGCTAACTATCATTTCCCCGAAGAATGTGGCTTGGGGTCTGTTTTTCAGTTGATTAGCAAAACTAGTGTATATGAATGTGTGCGTAGCCCCCGGGTCAAACAAGACCTTTTCATAAATAGTATCCACAAGGAGTGTACCTTTAGCCATGGTAGGGGTGTTTTATGCCTCTTCTTGCATCAGTGCATAGACTCGCCCTCTGTATTGAATCTTCTCCTGCTGAGGCATTGGCTTTTGCTGAGCGTTCTTGGGGTAGTTCCTAGCGAAATGTCCGGCCTCTCCGCATTCATAGCACTTGCCATTTGTCCTCCAGCATTGTCCTGGATGGTTGCGCCCACAATGGGCACATAATGGGACCCCGGTCCGCCCTTCGGTGTCGATCCTTGGCGTGCCACATTTTCTTTGTCTTGCCTCCCTCCTGTTTGTACAGGCCTTTTGCCTGAAGATTTCTGCTCCTCGGTGAACCTATACATGGACATTCGTTAGAACTCAACCTTATATGTCCCCTAAGTCTTTACGGTTTCAGCCATTACCTTGCATTTTCTCGTTCGGCTAGATGAGCAAGCCTTAATGTCGTTGGGTAGGTGTCAGGGTCTTGGGTTGCAATGTAGCGTCGAACACTGCTGCACAGTCTGTTGATGAATTTCTTCACCTTTCGACGAGCGTCATCAAATATGTGTGGGCCATATTGTCCTAGGGTAGAGAATTTGGCCTCATAGTCGGCTACCGACATGGTCCTTTGCTCGAGGCTCAAAAATTCTTGCTCCTTAGCGTCTCGCACATGTTCGGGGAAGTACTTCTCTCGGAAGATAGCTAGGAAATCCTCCCATAATATGTCACCGTCGTGGTAGTCCGCGAAGGTGGTCCTCATCTTGGCCTTCCACCACAAGTCAGCTTGATCTTGTAATACATAGGATGCCAGATTCACCTTCTCCTCCTCGGGACATTGCATTGTGCGAAATTTCTTCTCCATTTCAATGAGCCGCGACTCAGCCACCTCCGGGCGGCTCTCCCCCTTAAAAGTGGGAGGTGCCAATCTCAGGAACCGGTCAAGTGCCGGCAGGTCATGACGTGGTGCGGCCGCTGGCTACTGTAGCATCTGTTGCTGCATGGCCTGCATCAGCCATTCGAAGCTATGCATAAACCCCTCCAGGTTGACTCCCGCATTGGGCACCTACCCACCGCCAACTACAGGAGCATGGACAGCTTCGTCATTTGCCCCATTTAGGTCATATACCCCCGATCCCCTTTCGTCCGCCTGGGGAAGCTCTCTTTGCCTTCTCGGCAGCATGGTTCTGAAAAAAAAAAGAACATACACTTGTTAAGGGAGCGAGGGTTAAGATGGTTCCTTGCTTACCCTACCCTTTACCCACTCTAACTTAACACTTCCTCCACTGTGAAACATCTAGAATGGTTGTAATCGTGGTCTGTCTCTCGTGCTCTGATACCATTCTGTCATGCCCCGTACTCTATACCGTCTCGGTATTGTCCGCTTTGGCCTACCGGCCTCACGGTTTTGTCCCTTTCTAACAGTGATCGACTCCAGAATGGGGGACTTCCTGAGAGGTTACCCATCCCAGTACTACTCTAGCTTAAGCACGCTTAACTTCGGAGTTCTTTCAAGAACTGAGTCGATACTTCAAAAGACGCCTCGGTTTCCCATCATTTCCTATTTTTCCATATTTTTACGAATTAAAATGCCCTATCAAATTCCCCTTTTTCTCGGTTTCTGGAAATTGGGTCTGTGCAACATGTGCACCGACCTTACTCAGGTATGTGCAGTATGTGCACAGACCTCACTGGGACATGCACAGACCTTACTTATGAATTGGACTAAACATGCACCGACATGATCTATGCTTGGACAAAGCATGCACTGACCTTACCTATGCTTGGAAAAATATGCACCAACCTTATCCATGCTTGGACAAAGTATGCACCGACCTTATCTTTGCTTGAATAAAACATGCACCAACCTTATCTAGGCTTGGACAAAATATGCACCAACCTTATCTATGCTTGGACAAAGTATGCACCAACCTTATCTTTGCTTGAACAAAACATGCACCAACCTTATCTAGGCTTGGACAAAATATGCACCAACCTTATCTATGCTTGGACAAAGTATGCACCGACCTTATCTTTGCTTGAGCAAAACATGCACCAACCTTATCTAGGCTTGGACAAAATATGCACCAACCTTATCTTTGCTTGAACAAAACATGCACCAACCTTATCTAGAATATGCACTGACCTTTACCTACGCATGGACTAAAAGTTCACTGATGCTAACACAAATATACACAGGCCTTTACCCACACATGGACTAAACGTGCACCGATGCTAACACAAACATGCACAGGCCTTTACCCACACATGGACTAAATGTGCACCGATGCTAACACAAACATGCACAGACCTTTACCATTACTAGAACATGCACAGACTTTACTTAAAACATGCAAGGACCTTCCCATGGCTGTGGAGACTCATGAAGCCCAAAATTGATTGAAAAATTGATCCCCAAATGAATATGATGGTCGTCCCCACCTGCCCTTAGTCCCTCTTTTAGAGTGTAGAAAATATATATTTTTCTCAAAAACCATTCTAATGCGTCATTGACCCCTAAGTTTGAGGTTAGGTGACTACCTTTGAGATGTTAACCGACGATCTGGGGATAATATCCACACCCCAGATCCACCTCAGCTTTACCCTTCGATCTGGGGATGAGATCCACACCCCAGACCCACCAAGACTTCTCTGTAGGTCCACCCTCCTACGTAAAGGCCATGGTCCCTCACCTCTCTTTCTTTCACAAAAGGACCCGTAGGTGGCAGAAAAATGGAAGATGAGTGTTGCTAAAGGATGGCCACCCATGAAACCCCCTCCTTATATAATTTTTCAGGCCTCCCAAGAGTTCACCCATGTCCCTCAAGGCTCTAACAAGCTCCAAGGTCGCTAGTTTTGAAGAGGAGTTAATGCTAAGCATCCCTTCAGGCTTGAATAGGTGTGACCCTTCGACCACTGATCATAAATCTAGTGTGCACACATTTATGTTGGGAACTAGGTTGGGGTGTCTTCATATGAAATGAAGAGGACTTCCGTATCTAACTTTTAGTCTTGGTTTCATTGAATTTCATCAACTATAGCGTAAATTACGATTTTCGCAATATTAACGTCGTTCCTCCTCTGTTTCAGTTGTGACCCTTCATCTACCTTATCATAAATGCGAGTGAGTGCATTTTTCTGTTGGGATTTGGGTTTGGGTGACTTTAGATAAAATCAAGATAACTTCTTGATCTAAATTGGGGTTGTGGTTTCATGAAATTTCATTATTCCTATCCCGAGTTATGATTTTTCAAACATTAACATTCATTTTCTGTGTTCTAGTCCTGACCCTTCGTCTTCCTGATAACAAATGCGAGTAAACGTATTTTTCTTTTGGGATTTGGGTTAGGGTGTCTTCATATGAAATCAAAAGGACTTGAAGAGCTAACTCTGGATTGTGGTTTCATCGAATTGCATCATTCCTATCCCGAGTTATGATTTTTCCATTAATTACGCGCGATTCTGCCCAACAGTCATACCTTTCTGTGACAGCTGGCAGCAAAGGGGCTCAGAACCACGGGTTCTGGTTCGAATTGGGTCTCCACCTCAACATAAGAGTTTGGGTTAAGGGCCCAAGCTTTCTAATGGGCCAAGTTTCATCATTTATGATCTTCCTATGTTAAGTTACGGGTTTTCTAAGGATTCTTAATTAATCTATTCATATTTCTGGCCCGTTGGGTTCATAGGTCCGAATCATACCCGATTGGGCCAGTGCCCAATTGGTGGTCATAACATCAGAAGACCTCCTCACACATGATGTGGGTTTCCAGTCAGAAGAGATCTGACCTTCTCCCCGCTTATCATTTGATATACCAACAGGTTATGCATGCCAATTTTGTTTACTAAAGTATGACAGACACTGGATGAAAATTTATGCCAATGAGGACTGTATGCAGCTCAACATGGAGACAGAAACATGGATGCATTTTATTCCAAGATTCCAGAATTTAGGGGGTTTTAAAAATCCCCAACTCTCTCCTCAAGGTTGAGAATTTTTCATTGTCTAGAGGTTTAGTAAAGATATCAGCTATCTGATGGGCAGTGTCTACATGGATCAATTCAAAAGTGTTTTAAGAAACCTCATCTCTGATAAAATGATGTCTGATTTCAATATGTTTGGTGCGAGAGTGTAAGACAGGGTTTTTTGCAAGATTTATGGCACTAATATTATCACAATATATGGGTGAGTAGCCCAGGTCTACTTGGTAGTCCTGAAGCTGGTGTTTAATCCAGATCACCAGTGTACCACAGCTCCCTGCAGCTACATACTCAGCTTCTGCAGTGGAGAGGGCCACAGAGTGTTGTTTCTTGGAAGCCCAAGAAACTAAACACCCACCTAGAAATTGACAGTGTCCACTAGTGCTTTTCCTATCTAGCTTACACCCGGCATAGTCTGCATCCATATATGCAATAAGATCTAAAGTGTGTGATGCAGGAAACCATAATCCTAGAGTGTGTGTAGTAGATACGTATCTAAAAATTCTTTTCACATTAGTTAGATGCAATTCAGTAGACCTAGATTGATACCTAGCACACATACCTACACTAAATTATATATCAGGTCTCGAGATAGTCTAATAGAGTAGGGATCCAATCATACCTCGGTATAACTTTGCATCAACTTCTTTACTTGATACATCTACATCTAATGATGTATTGGTACCCATTGGAGTTGTGATGTGCTTCAAATTATTCATGCCAAAATGCTTGAGGATGTCCAAGGTGTACTTAGCATGGTTAATGAAGCACCCATCCTCCAGCTGATGTACCTGCAACCCAAGGAAGTATTTTAATTCACCAACCAAACTCATCTCAAACTCGACAGACATCAATTGAGCAAATTCATTGCATAGTTCAGTGCATGTTGAGACAAAGACTATGTCATCTACACATACCTGAACTATGATGAGATCCTTACTTAAACTTTTGGTAAACATGGTTTGATCCACTTTACCTCTGTTGTAGCCCTTACTGATCAAAAATTCTGTCAGCCTTTCATACCAGGCTCGAGGAGCCTACTTTAGACCATATGGAGCATTATTTAACTTGAAAACTTCGTTAGGATGTGAAGACAATTGAAATCCAGGGGGTTGTTCTACAAAGACTTCTTCTTTAATAAAACCGTTTAAAAAAGTACTTTTGACATCCATTTGATGAAGTTTTATGTTTTTAGAACATGTAAAAGCCAATAAGATTCTTATTGCTTCCATCCTAGCAACAGGTGCATAGGACTCATCAAAATCAACCCCAAATTCCTGACAGTAACCCCTGGCTACTAGTCTGGCTTTATTTCTTGAAATTATTCATCCTCATTCATTTTATTTTTGAAAACCCATTTAGTTCCTATAACATTTGTATTTTCAGGTCTCGGAACTAGTTTCCAGACATTATTTCTTTCAAATTGCCCTATCTTTTCACTCATTGCACTAACCCATGATTTATCATTCAAAGCCTCATCAACAGATTTGGGTTCAACATGTGACACTAAAGCAACTAGGTCCTAATTATTTACATTTCTGAGATAAGACCTTGTCCTAGGGGGATCTTCTAAGTTGCCTATGATGTTATTCACAGGATGATCTTTCAAGAATCTAACATTAGTTGAAGACTCACATATTTCGGCTGATCTTACTTGATTTGGAGCATTTGATGCTTCAGGTTGTAACGACCCAAGAATCCGATTACCGGGAAGGCCCGATAACCCGAGACTCGTACCGCCACCCACGAGCCCGAAGACTCGGAAGGGTTAAAGGAATGGTGTGGAGACTACGTAAGTATCACAAATAATTGTAGAAATGAACAGTTATATTATTAAGCAGGAAATAAATTAACAGTTTACATGATACATGGTCCACGAGATAGAAAAAAATAACAACAGCAGTAGTCCACAACTAGTACAGAGACAAGAAAGAAAAGTACAGCTACACGGGGCATACCCCAGCTCTGACCTCTGGCGCTAACGCTGGGCACCTGAACCACACTGAGCCTCAGACGCACTCCCCTGAGGCCGCGACTCACCTGAAACACGGTGAAAATAAGCAGGGAATGAGTCTCGGAACAAGACTCAGTAGGGATCACTCGAACCCTACCTCACAAATGGAGAAACAGCTACGCTAGCAGTAAATGAGTACCTCAGAAAGGGAAGCCCTGCAATCTACAAAACACCGCTCCCACGGCACGAAAACTGACGCACGTGCCACGGTGAAATGACCGGAGCACCACGGTCAATACGATGAAACCCGAAGGTCGAAGTCGCAAGGATTGACGGTCTGTCACTACAGACTCGACAGGAGTACCTCCCACTAGAAGCACAGCCGGTAGCGTCCCCTGACGTCTTACACCGCACCGTAGGTGAACTGCCTGACATGGTAGGTACTACCAAAGGCACGAACACCAAACAAGTAACCACAAACGAGTGACTAGCTGGGGTCACGCCCATCAGCGTGGGTCCAACCTCCCCCAACCACGTGTGCACACACAGACCGTACGTCCTAGGTCTGGCCTCTAACTGGTTTTCCCCTGGAGCCGGACTCTGGCTACCGACGAGGGGCCCGACGAAAACCAGTCTAAAACCATCCTCAGGGTAGCCTCTCCACCACTCCCTGGTGGGTCCACTCGCGTGCAGGCAGGCTACGACTAGTGGAGGGTCACTACGGAGTAGACTATGAAGTCAACAAAAAACATCGTCCGCATCCGACAACGTACGGGGACCGCCCCACGTACCAGCACCGTCGCATGGTGACCATGGTCGGAACAGAAATGGGGTTGCAAACCACTCGGGGCAACCCAATTCCTGACGGTCTACTCTAGACGTGTCACAAGCTCTGACGGTCTAGGCAGGACCGTCACAATCACCTGACGGCCAAACGCAGAGGCGTCACACGCTCGGTGCAAATCAGGGTGTAACGCACCTACCATGGTGCGTTACAGTCTGTGACGTGCCTACCCTGGTGCTTCACAAGACAACAGAGAACAACTATGACGCGTGCCACTCGGTGTGTCACAGCGTGTAACTGACCAACCCTGGTGCGTCACAATGTGGGAATGCGTCTGCTCTAACGCACCCACATAGGGGCATCACATGGCTGTGACGCGCCAAGCCAGGTGCGTCACATGCCTTGACCCCCAACGGTCAAAAACCAACGGTCGGCAGCCAACGGTCGAACGCCCCTGACGGTCCAACCTAGGTGCGTCACAGCACCGTGGCGGTCTATCGTGGGACCGTCATTGCCCACAGACCCCACTTGGCTGCACTCAGGGCTGTAACGCACCCGTCTAGGTGCGTTACATAGTGTGACTGTCACTGGAAGGACCGTCACACCCGCTCGAGGGTGAAACGGCGGGAAACACCCAAAAAAATTGGCCACGCCCCCATGCCTTCATCGGAGAGGGGGCAATCAAAGTGGAAGACCCCTAGGGACCCCTAGCATGATTCTAGGCCATCAAAACATGAAATCATGCATCAAATCCATAGATCGGGCGAGCTCTCCTCAAATCATGGAAAACCTCAAACCCGCAAGGAATCCCATCTCTCGGCCTCCCCTTGACCTACAACTCGCGGGAAAGGAAGGCTAGAGGCTAGGGAACGTCACCCTACCTCAATTGCGTCCCAAGACGCACCGGATCAACCACGAATCGCAAAGAATGCTCGAAAACCCTCGTTCTTCCTTGAGCTCCCATGGTTCACGTACGCCTCCAAGTTCACCTCGCCATCGCCATCGTCACCACGCCGTCGCCCACAACCATCTGCAACCGGAGGGGCTCGCCGCGTTCTCGCCGGACGAAGAAGAGAGGGAGAGAGGGCGTCGCACGGTGGGGGAGAAAGGAGGAAGAAGAATAAGAAGAGGGTGGGAAGATAGAGAAAAAAGGGGGGTATTTATAAGAAAATCCAAAAATTCCAAAAAATACCAAAAAATAGAAAATTACATTTTCGCGATCCTCGGAACTCACCGATCACAACGGTACCATTCTCGCCTGGTGAACGGCCCGGTTCACCCGCAACGAGGTTCCGAAGGAATTACCGAAACACACACCGGTAATCAGAAAACACGCGCGGAAAAGCCGCGGAACGCTTTCGGGCCTCCGAAACAACTCTGGATCGGGCCGATCTAAACACGAAAGATGTCCGAAATGAAATTTCGGACACAACGGAGTCAGACACTCCGAGAAACCAGATCCGGGACTCCCGAAAAAGGATCTGAAAGGTCTGGGATGTTACAGCCCTCCCCCCTTAAGGAATTTCATCCTCGAAATTGAGGACAACCCAAGGGGAAAGAAGAGGAAGACTCACTCAAACAGGTAAGGGAAATACTGACGCATCTCGTCCTCACGCTCCCAAGAAGCCTCACCACTAGAGTGCCGCTGCCACACCACCTTAACAAAGGGGATGACCTTGTTCCGCAGGCGCTGCTCTCGTCTATCCTCTACGCAGATCAGAAACTCTGGGAGAGAAAGGTCTGGAGTCACCTCGGGCCAAACAGAATCCTCGAGCACATCAGAGTCATCGGGCATATACTTCCGTAACATCGAGACGTGGAACACGTCACGCACCGACACCAACACAGGGGGTAACTGCAACCGATAAGCAACTTCACTGATGCGCTCCACAATCACAAAAGGACCAATGTAGCAGGGATTCAGCTTCTACGCCATCCAAAACGCATCACCTCCTTCATCGGAGAAACTCTCAAGAACACGCGATCGCCCACGGCGAACTCGAGGGACCGCCGCCTACGATCAGCATAGCTCTTCCACTGACTCTGGTCTGCCAACATGTTCTGACGAACCAAGTGCACAACCTCTACACACTGCTGCACCAACTCCGGTCCGGTCAAAACACGCTCACCAACCTCAAACCAATCGAGTGGAGTCTGACACGGACGCCCATACAACGCTTCATAAGGAGCCATGCCGATGCTCGAATGATAGCTATTGTTGTAGGCAAACTCCACCAACAGTAGGTGGTGAATCCAACTCCCATGCCACTCTAGGTAGCAGGATCTCAGCATGTCCTCCAAAGTCTGAATGGTCCTCTCTGACTGACCATCTGACTGAGGATGATACGCCGAGCTAAAAGTCAATTCCGTGCCAATAGCTCGCTGGAAACTCCCCCAGAATCCAGAAGTGAAACGTGGATCCCGATCCGATACGATGGAGATGGGAATCCCATGCAACGGAACGATCCGCTCCATATAAAGACGAGCCAACTTGGACACGCTTCAGCTGACTTTGACCGGTAACAATCGAGTCACCTTCGTTAGCCTATCCACTAGCAACCAAATATTGTCTTGATCGCTCAGAGTCCTCGGCAATCCCACCACGAAATCTATGGTCATGTGGTCCCACTTCCACGTAGGAACATCCAAGGGCTAGAGAGTACCTCCCGGTCGATGATGCTCCGCCTTCACCTGCTGACAGGTCAGGCACCTGGCCACAAACGCGGTGACATCTCACTTCATGCCAGGCCACCAAAACTGCCTCCGCAGGTTCTGATACATCTTCGTCGCACCCTGGTGTACGGTGTATTTGCTCCCATGAGCCTCGCGCAACACCGCACGACGAACCCGCTTCTCGGCTGGGACGTACAGCCTACCACGGAACCTCACGGCACCATCCTCGCCGAGCTCCACATCAGCCAAAGCCAATATCCGGGGTAACTCAGGGTCCGCATGCTGAGCCTCTGTCACCTGACGGTGGATAGCAGGCGTGACAGTCAGACTCGCAAGCACTGCCAACCCTGGCTCCTGGAGAATCTTGAGCCTGAATGACACTTCGGGCACTTGTTCCCAGAGCCTCCACATCCTCAACATCAAGGCACTGACCGCGACCTTCCGACTCAAAGCATCGGCAACGACATTCATTTTGCCCGGCTGATAAGATAGGGTGAAGTCATAATCCTTCATAAACTCCATCCATCGCCTCTGCCTGAGGTTAAGGTCCCTCTGCGTGAACACATTCCTCAAACTCTGATGGTTAGTGAACACCTCGAACCTCTCACGTACAGATAATACCTCCAGATCTTCAGCGCGAAGATCACAGCTGCCAACTCCAGGTCATGGGTAGGGTAGTTCTCCTCGTGGCGCTTCAGTTGCCGAGATGCATAAGCCACCACTCTACCATGCTGCATCAACACAGCACCCAATCCGACCCCGGAAACATCTATACACACCATAAAACCTCCCGATCCAGAAGGTAAAACCAACACCAGAGCCGAGGTGAGCAACCTCTTCAGTTCTCTGAAACTCTGCTCACACTCCTCAGACCAGATGAAAGGCACGTCCTTCCGCGTAAGTCTAGTCATCGGGGCCACAATGCGAGAAAAATCCTAGATAAACCACCGATAATAGCCCGCAAGCCCCAAGAAACTCCGGATCTCCGTCACAGACCTCGGCCTCAGCCATTACGTTACTGCCTCGACCTTAGCGGGGTCCACGAAAATACCATCACCAGAAATCACGTGCCCCAAAAAGTGCACCTCACGAAGTCAGAACTCGCACTTACTGAGCTTCGCATACAACTGGTGATCTCGCAACGTCTGCAGCACCACACCCAAATGGTACGCGTGCTCCTCGGCAGACTGCGAATAAACAAGGATGTCGTCCATAAATATGACCACGAACTGGTCTAGATACGGATGAAACACCCTCTGCATCAAATCCATGAAGGCTGCGGGGGCATTGGTGAGCCCGAACGGCATCACCAAGAACTCATAATGCATGTACCTCATACTGAACGCAGTCTTCTCCACGTCGGACTCGCGAATCCTCAGCTGATAGTAACCGGACCGCAAATCAATCCGCGAGAACACTCGCGTAGACTGAAGTTGGTCGAACAAATCATCAATCTGCGGCAACGGATACTTGTTCTTAATGGTCACCTCATTCAGCTGCAGGTAGTCAATGCACAACTGCAAGCTACCGTCCTTCTTCTTCACGAACAACACGGGCGCACCCCAAGGGGAAAAACTAGGGTGAATATACCCCTTGGCCAGCAGCTCCTGCAACTGTGCCCTCAACTCTCTCAACTCAGTGGGGGCTATACGGTAAGGAGCCTTCGCCATAGGTCCCGTACCCGGCACAACCTCGATCACGAAATCAATCTCCCGCTGGGGAGGCAATCCAGGTAAGTCCTCCGAAAAAATATCGGGGAACTCGCACACCACCGGGATGTCCTCGACATCTGGCTCCATCCGGTCAGTCACAACCACGGAGGTGAGAAAACCCTGACAACCTGCATCAAGCAAACGACGAGCTCGAATTGCAGAAATAAGAAAGCGGGAAGAGGAAGACCTGATACCTTGGAAATAGAAGGTGGGTCCGTGAAGTCACCGGAAATAAACCCTCTTTGAGCTGCAATCTACCAACACATGATGTGCCTCGAGCCAATCCATGCCCAAAATCACATCAAAGTCCTGAAGCGGCAACGCATAGAGCCTAGCCGGTAAACTCCGCCCCTCCACCCACACAGGAATCTCATCAAAGCAATACAGAGTGATCATAAAATCACCCGAAGGTAACTCTACTGCCAAATCACAAGACAACTAGGTCACCGACTCCTCAATACTCAGCGCGAAATCCTCCGAAACAAACGAGTGAGACGCGCTAGAATCGAACAAAACTCGGGCCGCACAACCCAAAATCTGAACGGTGCCTTCCACGAGCTGCGACGCCACTGCCTCTGCCCTGGTCAAGTGCGTGATCTGGCCTCGAGCCCTCTGCCTGCCTCCCACACTAGCTGACCTGGGTAGTGGCGAATACTATCCCTGCTGCTGCCTCTACTGCTGGGGAACATGCTGCTGCTGAGAAAACTGCTACTGCTGCTACCTCTGAGAACAGTCACGCGCCATGTTGCCTTGCTGGTCACACCGAAAACAAACAATCGGTGCCGTGCACTACCTTCCTGGGTGATGCTCGCTACACCGTGGACACAATCCTCGTGATCCTTCCACTGATCCCTGACGCGGAAACGGGACCAGCTGTTGTACACTGCCCGATGATGCGTGCCCCTGATCCTTGTGCTTCTTCTTCCAGAAACTCTTCCCGAGGAACTTCTCGACCTTAGAGCCAAAAGACACAGATCCTATCACCGAAGCTACCGGTGCCGGTGCTCCTGAACCACCTGACGCATGCTGAAAGGAACCCTGCTGCTGGGTAGCCGACTGCTGGCTGCGACCCGAAAAAGACTGCCATTGGCTGATCGGTCCTCGAGTCCTCTGCATATCCATCTCCAAAGAAGCCGCAACACGAGATGCTGTCTCTAGATCAGTGGCCGCATTCACGATCAAATGGTGTCTCAGCTCCTGTCTCAAGCCCTGTACGAACTGTGCGGTCTTCACCCTCTCATGCTCCATGATATGAGGTGCATACCGACCCAACTCAACAAACCGGGCCCTGTACTGCAACACGGACATGTCGCCCTGAACCAGCTCCAGAAACTGACGCATCCACTGCGTAGCAATAAACTCTGGACAGTAGGTACGCTCGAAAGCACTGACAAAGTCGCCCCATACAATCTGCTCAAGTGGACGAAGCTGGAAAGACGTCTTCCACTCGGAAGACCACCACTCCCGAGCCGTACCCTACAACTGGTTGGAGGCCAACATCACTCTGTCCTCCGCAGTACTCCGCGCGGAACTGAACACCCGCACCATCTCGTCGAGCCAACTCCGAGCCACATCAGGGTCTGGCTGACCACCGTAGTAAGGTGGATGAAACTGCATGAAATCCTTCACTACTCGGCCTGGCCCACCCCTGGTCGACAAGCCCTCACCAGCCTCTCCGCTGAACTGTTGAGACATAAGCTGGTACATGCCACGGAAGAAATCCTTGGCCCCCGAAAACCTCGCAGTATCCACTGCATCGGTGGCCGCTGCGGCACTCTACTCTGCTCCTCCTGCTCCCGCTGAACCCCCTGATGGATCTACTGCCCTCCAGCCGACTGCCCCTACTGAGAGCAAGTGCTCCTCCTCGGCGCCATGCTCCCTCCTGAAGCAAAAGACAAAAAACACGGAAATAGCATGGTCAAGAAAAATGCACAATGCCCGATGCCAGCGTCAACCGTACATCATCACTATGGACTAGTGGACCACTACAATCACTTATGATTCTCGTATAATCCCACAACCGCTGCTCTGATACCAGCTGTAACGACCCAAGAATCCGGTTACTGGGAAGGCCCGATAACCCGAGACTCGTACCGCCACTCACGAGCCCGAAGACTCAGAAGAGTTAAAGGAATGGTGTGGAGACTACGCAAGTATCACAAATGATTTCCGAAATGAACAATTATATTATTAAGCATGAAATAAATTAACAGTTTACATGATACATGGTCCACAAGATATAAAAAAATAACAACAGCAGTAGTCCACAACTAGTACAGAGACAAGAAAGAAAAGTATAGCTACACGGGACATACCCCGGCTCTGACCTCTGGCACTAACGCTGGGCACCTGAACCACGCTGAGCCTCAGACGCGCTCCCCTGAGGCCGCGACTCACGTGAAACACGGTGAAAACAAGCAGGGAATGAGTCTCGGAACAAGACTCAGTAGGGATCACTCGAACCCTACCTCACAAACGGAGAAACTGCTACGCTAGCAGTAAACGAGTACCTCATAAAGGGAAGCCCTGCAATCTACAAAACACCGCTCCCACGGCATGAAAACTGACACACGTGCCACAGTGAAACGACCGGAGCACCACGGTCAACACGACGAAACTTGAAGGTCGAAGTCGCAAGGACTGACGGTCTGTCACTACCGACTCGACAGGAGTACCTCTCACTAGAAGCACAGCCGATAGCATCCCCTGACGTCTTACACTGCACCGCAGGTGAACTGCCTGACGTCATAGCTACTACCAAAGGCACGAACACCAAACAAGTATCCACAAACGAGTGACTAGCTGGGGTCACGCCTGTCAGCGTGGGTCCAACCGCCCCCAACCACGTGTGCACACACAGATCGTACGTCCTAGGTCTGGCCTCTAACTTGTTTTCCCCTAGAGCCGAACTCTGGCTACCGACGAGGGGCCCGACGGAAACCAGTCTAAAACCGTCCTCAGGGTAGCCTCTCCACCACTCCCTGGTGGGTCCACTTGCGTGCAGGCAGGCTACGACTAGTGGAGGGTCACTACGGAGTAGACTATGAAGTCAACAAAAAACATCATCCGCATCTAACAACGTACGGGGACTGCCCCACGTACCAGCACCGTCGCACGGTGACCACGGTCGGAACAGAAATGGGGTTGCAAACCACCCGGGTCAACCCAGTTCCTGACGGTCTACCCTAGACGCGTCACAGGCTCTGACGGTCTAGGCAGGACCGTCACAATCACCTGACGGCCCAACGCAGAGGCGTCACACGCTCGGTGCAAATCAGGGTGTAACGCACCTACCATGGTGCGTTACAGTCTGTGACGCGCCTACCCTGGTGCGTCACAAGAGAACAGAGAACAGCTGTGACGCGTGCCACTCGGTGCGTCACAGCGTGTAACAGACCAACCCTGGTGCGTCACAACGTGGGAATGCGTCTGCTCTAACGCACCCACATAGGGGCGTCACATGGTTGTGACGCGCCAAGCCAGGTGCGTCACATGCCTTGACCCCCAACGGTCAAAAACCAACGGTCGGCAGCCAACGGTCGAACGCCCCTGACGGTCCAACCTAGGTGCGTCACAGCACCGTGGCAGTCTATCGTGGGACCGTCACAGCCCACAGACCCCACTTGGCTGCACTCAGGGCTGTAACGCACCCGTCTGGGCGCGTTACATAGTGTGACGGTCACTGGAAGGACCGTCACACCCGCCCGAGGGTGAAACGGTGGGAAACGCCTAAAAAAATTGGCCACGTCCCCATGCCTCCACCGGAGAGGGGGAAATCAAAGGGGAAGACCCCTGGGGACCCCTAGCATGATTCTAGGCCATCAAAACATGAAATCATGCATCAAATCCATAGATCGGGCGAGCTCTCCCCAAATCATGGAAAACCCCAAACTCGCAAGGAATCCCATCTCTCGGCCTCCCCTCGGCCTACAACTCGCGGGAAAGGAAGGCTAGAGGCTAGGGAACGTCACCCTTCCTCAATTGCGTCCCGAGACGCGCCGGATCAACCACGAATCGCAAAGAATGCTCGAAAACCCTCGTTCTTCCTTGAGCTCCCACGGTTCACATACGCCTCCACGATCACCTCGCCGTCGCCGTCGTCACCATGTCGTCGCCCACAACCGTCTGCAGTCGGAGGGGCTCGCCGCGGTCTCGCCGGACGAAGAAGAGAGGGAGAGAGGGCGTCGCACGGTGGGGGAGAAAGGAGGAAGAAGAAGAAGAAGAGGGTGGGGAAGAGAGAGAAAAAAGGGGGTATTTATAGGAAAATCTAGAAATTCTAAAAAATACCAAAAAATAGAAAATTACATTTCTACGATCCTCGGAACGCACCGATCGTAATGGTACCACTCTCGCCTAGGTGAACGGCCCGATTCACCGGCAACGAGGTTCAGAAGGAATTACCGAAACACACACCGGTAATCGGAAAACACGCGCGAAAAAGCCGCGGAACGCTTCCGGGCCTCCGAAACAACTCCGGATTGAGCCGATCCGAACACGAAAGATGTCCGAAATAAAATTTCAGACACAACGGAGCTGGACACTCCTAGAAACCAGATCCGAGACCCACGAAAAAGGATCCGAAAGGTCCGGGATGTTACACAGGTAATTCAGGTTCTTCCTCCACCATCTCCTCTAGAAAGTTTCCATCATGCCTTGAGCTCCTGTCATCATCATCCAAGTTAGTAACCGTGTTTGTTTCATCAAATATAACATGAGGAGATTCTTCAACTGTTTGGTCTGAAACATTTAAAACCCTATATGCCCTAGTTGTTTTAGAGTATCCTATAAAAATTCTTGGGGTACTCCTTGCATCAAATTTATCTAGGCCCTTTTTATTATTGTTAAAGTATGAAACATTTGACTTCTTACCTTTCAAGAGTACATAGGGGGTTTTCTTATGGACGGGTCTTACCAAGGCTCTGTTGATGGTGTAGCAAGCGGTGTTAGCTGCCTCTGCCCAAAATCTTCTGGGTAGCTAATTCTCCACCAGCATAGTTCTGGCCATGTCAATGATTGTATGATTTCTTCTCTCCACTATGCCATTCTACTCTGGAGTCCTGGGAGAGGAAAATCTGTGAGTTAGTCCTTCATTCTTACAAAATTTAAAAAATATAGAGTTCTCAAACTCTCCTCCATGGTAAGATTGAATCATGGAAATTCTGTGAACTCCTTCTTGTTTAACTTTATTGAAAAAGTGTTCAAAATTCTGAAAAGCATCACTTTTATTTGCTAAGAAAAATAACCATGAAAATCTGGTAAAATCATCTACAATCACAAACCCAAATCTCTTCCCATTTAGACTCTGAGTCCTGGTTGGACCAAAAAGATCCATATGTAAAAGCTCTATTGGCTTGGAGGACAAAGGCTCAGATCTGAGCTTAAATGATTTACGGGTTTGTTTGCCTAGAGCACAGGCATCACAAATTTTTGAAATAGAACTGAATTTAATTTTAGGCATGCCTCTAACTAAATCATGTTTGACCAGTTTATTCAATGTAGAGAAGCTAGCATGCCCTAAACGTCTATGCCAATTAAATGCATTATTTTCAAGATCAGCAGCCAAACAAAGATTTGATTCAAGTTTTTCATTTAGATCTACAATGTATACATTATTGACTCTATGTGCTTCAAACATGACCTTGTCAGAATTTATTTCAAGAATTTTGCATGCATTATTATCGAACACAACTCTATGACCCTTGTCACATAACTGACTAATATTAAGCAAGTTGTGTTGAAGACCCTCTACAAGTAATACTTTTTCAACAGAGTTTGTAGAAGACTTACCAACTGTTCCTATTCCAATAATCTTACCTTTATTCTTTCCTCCAAATTTGACCAGACCCCCAACCTTCATTTCTAGTTTGCTGAATTTGGATCGGCCGCCTGTCATGTGCCTAGAGCAGCCGCTATCTAGATACCACCTATTGTGCTCGGCTGCTAGGCTAACCTGCAGAGGGACATATCAAGCAAAGTAGTTTGGAACCCAAGATAGATTGGGTCCAAAGACATTATTCAAATCTCTAAGCAAAAATTTCGGAATCCAAAACGGTTTCAAAGTATTTTTCTTTTGCATGTTGTTGACAGTTTTGTTGAAGTTATGACTAGAGTTCTGTCCACTTGGCCTAATGATGTGGAATCTATTCCTGTTGTTGGACTGTTCATTCCCTGGGTATCTTCTGTACCCATTCTGTCTGGGATAGGCATATTCATTAGAGAATTTCTGTGGAGGAATGGGATTTGTCCAGTTTTTCTTGTATTGACCCATGTCTTTATAGAAGGATGAATTTCTGTTCTGGGTCATATACCTTGACCTGTAAATGTTCTTGTTCCTGAGAATGCTCATAGGAGCTTGCCTAGTTGAGTTCTTTCCAGTTTTAGACTATTGGTCAGCACGGTTTGACAAATTATTCCTTAGTTGTTGGACATTCTGAACATTTTTGGAGATGGATGGTGTGTCCAGTTTTTCTTTCTCTTTTTTCTGGACAGAATGTCACTGTTGTGAACTCAAACGGTTTCTTGTGTGTTGGGTTATAGCCTAAACCTTCTTTGTTGAAATGAACCCTAGCACCTAGCATGGTATCCAAATTTGTTTGTCCTTGAACAAATTTTTCTAGAGTTATGTGTTTGTCTTCCAATTCTTTTTGCAATGTTTCACAATTTTTCTGAAGTTCTGAGTTCACCTTCCTAACAGATTCATTCTTTTCAGTGATTAATCTGTTTTCACTTTGGCTTTCTTGAAGTTTTAACTTGAATGCATCGAGTTGTTTTTGAACTTCTTTGTTTTCAGACTTAAGGTCTTCATTTTCTTTTCTGAGAGAATTCATTTCTTCTACTTCTTCCTTGACCTTCTGATTTTCTTTGTCAGTTTGAATTTGGTCTTTAGTAGCAGCATTCAGTTTTCTCTTTAACACCCTATGGTCTTTACTCAAAGCATTAAACTTATCTAACAGTTCAGCATAGGCATCTTCCCAGTCATCAATTGAGAAATTCTCAAAAATGTTGGTTACCTCTTCGTCATTGTTGGACATAAGACATATTCCTTGGTCGTCTTCTTCTGAAGAGTTGGCCTCAGGGTCTTCCTCCTCATCACTCCACGTGCAGACCATAGCCCGAGGTTTCTTCTTTGGCACCTTGGAGCTTTTCTTCTGGAGATCGGGGCAATCCCCCTTCATGTGTCCAGTCCTCCTGCAATGAAAGTATGTGATCT
This sequence comes from Amorphophallus konjac, assembly GCA_022559845.1. Lineage (NCBI taxonomy): Eukaryota > Viridiplantae > Streptophyta > Magnoliopsida > Alismatales > Araceae > Amorphophallus > Amorphophallus konjac. Next base: position 174,862,337 of record CM040126.1, on the reverse strand, counting down.
TCTTAGCATTCTTATTTTTGTCATTGTTAGAATCAAATGCTTACCAAAAGTATGCGATGTTTTTCTTCTAAATGTTTTTTCCCTTAGTTCTCAAGAAATTTCGAAATTGTCTAGTCAACATAGCTTGCTCTTCTTGATCAAGGTTTGAGAACCTGTCAGACTCCCCACTACTACTGCTATTGCTACTCCCACTGCTACTACGGGACACCTTGAGAGCAATGTTGTTTCCCTTCTTGTCACTTCCTTCACCATTTCTTTTAAAATTCATTTCATAAGTCATTAGGGATCCTATCTGCTCAGTTACTGTCAGTTTTGACAGATCCCTAGACTCCTCTATCACAATGGCCTTGGTGTGCCATGCGGGGGTTAACGACCTAAGGATTTTCCTGACTAGATCCCCTTCTGAAACCTGTTTCCCAAGCCCTTTAAGATTGTTAGTGATCAACGACAGCCTAGCATACATTTCTGTAATGGTATCCTCGGATTTCATCTTAAACAATCCATACTCAGAGGTGAGCATATTTACCTTGGTGGCCTTGACTTGGGACGTACCTTCGTAGATGAGCTCTAGTTCATCCCACATTTTCTTGGCTATCTGGCAGGCTGAGATCCTGGCGTACTCTTCTGGATGTACTGCACATTGAATTATGTTTAGAGCCGACCAGTTAACCGTTGAAAGTCTGATGTGATCTTTTGTCCATGCATCTTCATTTGGTGGGAGATCGTATGGTCCAGTGGTGAGCACTCTCTAGAGTTGGTGGCTCTGCGCTCTCAGGAATACTTCCATCCTATTTTTCCAGTAAAAGTAGTTATTACCATCAAAAAAAGGAGGGCGACTAATATACTGTCCCTTAGCCATGAAACTGTGAGGAGTGCTAGATCTAGATTTACCCTGGTTGTTGGCCAACATGTTGGGTAACCTGCTCTGATACAAATTGATACTTCACATAGAAAGTGAGCTAGAAGGGGGGGATGAATAGATCACTCCCAATTCAAAGAAATTTGAAGAAACAAATTCTATAATCTGAAATGCAATAAAGAAACCCTTCTAGACTGACCACAGAATAGACAGATAGATAAAAGCTTATCGAGAAAGAGAGTTAAGATGAGACACTGATCGAACAACTGATGTGCCAAAGCTAATTTGGGAGATCAGTCCACCAATCCACACAGATGAGACAAAAAGCTTTTTAAGGTGGTTCGATTGCGATCTGCAATCTACGTCCACCCCTTACTCCTCCAGAGTAAGGCTTCCTCGCACCTAGCAATCAAAAACCGCAGACTCAGTCTGCTAACATCCCCTGCCTGACAACTTGCCCCGAGGAACACTCTCCTCGCTCTTCTAAAGATCTGAAGAATCACAGGAGGTCCAACCTCCCTTCCTTTGCACTCAGCAAAGGGAACCCCGTGAATTGCTCCCAGCAACTCACGAACCAGAGGATCGTTCCTCTCTTCCTCCAACCACGATGGAGGGAAACCGGAGTACCTCTCCCTTCCTCCAAGTGAACTTAGAGGGTAACAAAGTAGAATTGAAAAGGCGAAAAAATCGAAGGTGAAAATAAACAGAAAGGAAAAAATCACCCAGAAACAATGATAATGTAGCTTCCGTAGAAGCAGACTTTCAGACTCAAGACTAGCGATCACTCGGGCTCTTCTCTTTCTGAACTGGTTCTCTCTCTTTTTGGCTTTTCTCCTGGGCTTTTCTCTCGTCTCGAATGGGAGGAATTTCAGCACTGGCAGTGGCTTCAAATATTCTCTTTTTTCTTCTATTCAGCTTAGCTCTCTCTTTTTCTTCTCCCAGCCTTCGATCCTCTTTTATAAGCAGATGATGGGCGCGTGGATACCATGTTTCCCGCCCAAACTTCACACAGATCTGATCCCTTGAGGCTCCACGTGTCAGAATCATGGTGCTGTAGCAGTCCATGTGGCAGGTTTATCTGGTCCGCTCCTTGCCTTGGATCACATGCCATTTACCTGGTACTTTAGATTCCACGTGAGGAAAGTTCGCAGGTTGCTTGGTAGATGCTCGTCCATATGACTGACCTGGCAATGAGAAAATCATGAGTGTTAGCCGTTTGATAGATTATGCACTGACCTTACCTTTCGAAGACTGAGATGTGCTCAGACTCTAATCAGTGGAGTGCACGGACCTTATATGCATAAAACTAAAATGTACACTGACCCATGCATGCGTATGGAAAAAATATGCACAGACATATATATATATATATATATATATATATATATATATATATATATATATATATATATATATATATATATATATATGCATGCATGATGCAAACATTGCACTGACCTTTAAGTGCTTAAGGAAAACCATTGCACCGACCTTCTGTATGCTCAGGCAAAATGTGCACAGACCTTAGGTAGTATAACACAAAGAATTCACCGACCTCTTATATGCACGATAAGAAATATGCACTGACCTTGCATGTAGTCTAACAATGAATGTACCCACTCTGTATTCGGACCAGCAGAAGGTGTACCGACCTGATATGCATACTATCAAAGTATGCACCGACCTTGTATCACACAAGGGCAAATGTGCATCGACCTTGTATCACACAAGGAAAGTGTGCACGGACCTGGTTTAGTGAAAGGCAAAAACTACACCGACCTTCTTTATGCTTAATGCAGATGTGCACGGACCTTGTATATACACAATGCAAAAATGCACTGATTTAATATGCTATAGCACAGGGAATGCACTGACCATCTACATTCTTAAGGCAGAATATGCACCGACTTTGGTCTTGCAGGATGTCAATATGCACCGACGCTCTTTATGCTGAACTGAACACATCGACGTTATATATGCTAAGGCAGAACATGCTTAGACCTACATGGCTATTAACAGTGATGGAGATAAACTAGAAGGCAACATACCATGACTTCATGCAGACACATTGACTTCTCTGACTCAAAGGCACAGACTCCAATGCACAGACTCATGAAGGCTTCTGACATGTTATGTTTGATTTAAGGTGTTTGACATTTGACTTATGGTGTTTGACATTTGACTTATGGTGTTTGAAATCATCAAAACCATAGGGATACAACAGTTCCTTGCTTTTGTCACCATAAAAGAGACTAAGGAGTCCAAGATAGAAGACATCCGCGTAGTTCGGAAGTTTCCCGACATATTCCCGGTAGACTTGCCCGGATTACCCCCACAAAGAGAAGTGGCCTTCACCATCGACCTGGTCCCTAGTGCTGGTCCGATTTCCAAGGCACCTTATAGGATGTCCCCTACCGAGCTCAGGCAATTAAAGGAGCAATTGAGGGAGCTTTTGAACAAAGGGTTCATCAGACCGAGCACTTCCCTGTGGGGAGCGCCCGCACTATTTGTAAAGAAGAAAGATAGATCGATGAGACCCTGCATCGATTATCGGCAGTTGAACCACCTTACCATCAAGAACAAGTCTCCACTGCCGAGAATCGATGAACTATTTGATCAGATATCTGGAGCCAAGTATTTCTCGAAGATTGATCTCATGTCGGGATATCATCAATTAAGAATAAAAGATGAGGATATTCACAAGATGACATTCCGGAGCAGGTATGGGCATCACGAATTTACTATTATACCTTTTGGACTAACAAATGCCCCTGCAGCCTTTATGCAGTTGATGAACAGCATATTTAGGCCTCATCTAGATCAATTCATAGTGGTCTTTATTGATGATATTTTGATTTATTCAAAGACCAAGGAAAATCATGAAGAACACTTGAGGGTCGTATTATAAATATTGAGGAATAATCAACCTATGCTAAGCTTAGCAAATGTGACTTCTGGCTCGAGAAAGTGTCTTTCTTAGGGCATGTGATTTCTGTTGACCCGCCGAAAGTCAAGGCTGTGAAGAATTGGGAAAGGCCGACCAATGCAACCGAGATCCGTAGTCTCTTGGGTCTATCTGGCTATTATAGGTGATTCATCAAGGACTTCTCCAAGATCGTTGTTCCTCTTACTAGGCTGACCTGCAAGGAGATTCCTTATAAGTGGGACGAAGACTGTGAGAAAAGTTTTCAAGCCTTGAAGGATCATCTGACGACTGCCCCAGTCTTGGCATTACCAACTGAAGGAGAGAAGTTCGAGGTATATACCGATGTGTTTGGCATTGGCCTCGGATGCGTGTTAATGCAACACGGGAGAGTCATTGCTTACTCTTCTCGACAATTAAAGAAGCATGAGGAGAACTACCCGGTGCATGACCTAGAATTGGCCGCGGTAGTATTTGCCTTAAAGATCTAGAGACATCATCTCTATGGAGAATAATTCACCGTGTACTCCGATCACAAGAGTCTCAAGTATCTATTTTCTCAAAAAGAATTGAATATGAGATAAAGGTGTTGGCTAGAGTATCTCAAGGGTTTCGACTTCACTATACAATATCATCCTGGAAAGGGTAATCCCGTAGCTGATGCCCTTAGTCAGAAGTCGAGAGCGCTATTGGCCAACTGTATGATCCAAGAATGGAAGACGCTGGAACAATTTTCCAAGCTTGACATAAGTACGGATCATGATAAAAAGTGTATTACTTTATCACACATGAGGATACAACCAGATTTACTCTCCAAGATCAAGGAGCTTCAAGAAAAAGACCCGGTGCTAGTAGAGGTAAAGGACAAGCTAGAGGATCGATATGGCTTCAAATTGGCGTCAGATGGAAGATTACTATTCCAAGAAAGGACATATGTACCGGATTGTCCGAAATTAAAGAAGAAAATTTTAGAAGAAGCTCACCGATCAAGGTACACAGTTTATCCCAGATCTACCAAGATGTACCAAGATTTGAAACGGACCTTTTGGTGGCCCAACATGAAATGGGAGGTAGCGGACTTTATTTTTCGTTGTCTCACCTGCCAACAAGTCAAGGCAGAACACCAAAAGCCTGTCGGTAAGCTACATCCTTTAGACATTCCCAAGTGAAAGTGGGAGGATATCAGTATGGGCTTTATTATGGGTCTATCTAAATCTAAAGGTGGACATGATGAGATATGGGTCATCATAGACCGTTTGACCAAGTCGGCACACTTCTTTCCTATAAAGAGCCGATGGTCAATTAATGTTCTAGCTGCCTTGTACATCAAAGAAGTTGTCAGACTACATGGAGTTCCTATTTCGATCGTGTCTGACCGAGACCCGCACTTCACTTCTCATTTCTGTAAGGGTCTACAACATTCGTTGGAGACAACACTCAACTTTAGTATAGCTTTTCATCCTCAAACGGATGGTCAGACCGAAAGAACAAATCAAGTTGTAGAAGACATGCTACGAGCTTGTATTGTTAATTTCGATGGAAGCTGGCATGACCATCTATCCCTGGTCGAGTTTGCATATAACAACAGTTACCAGGCAAGTATCCAAATGGCACCTTTCGAGGTATTATACGGATAGAGTTGTCGATCACCCTTGTGCTGGGATGAAGTTGGCGAACAGCAACTACTAGGCCTGGAGATTGTAAGGGATACCACCGAGAAGATTCAACTCATTAGAGAGAGACTCAAGGTGGCTCAGTCTAGACAAAAGACTTACGTCGATACTAGAAGGAGAGACCTCGAGTTCCAAGTTGGAGATCACGTCTTTCTTAAGGTTTTACCAGGTCGCGGCATTAGAAGATTTGGTGTTAAGGGCAAGCTTATGCCAAGATATATCGGTCCCTTCGAAGTGTTGGAAAGATTTGACGAGGTTGCCTATCAGATCGCCTTGCCACCACAACTATCTGAAGTAGACAATGTATTCCACATTTCTATGCTCAAGAAGTATGTTCATGATCCGACCTACGTCATCGATCATAACAACCTAGTGATATAAAAGGATCTCACATTTGAACAAAATCCTTTAAAGATCCTTGATCGTGAGGTTCGTGTACTAAGGAACAAAACTATTCCCATGGTAAAGGTACAATGGAGCAAGTGCTCAGAACAAGAAGCTACTTGGGAGACGAAGAATCTATGAAGAAAAGATTCCCTGACTTATTTCAAAATCGTAAGTATTCTGCACCCTCCTTATCTATATGAAATTGAGTTTGGGGACCAAATTCTTTTAAGTAGGGGAGGGTGTAGCACCCCGGATAAAATATAGGAATAAAATTTTTTAAATAGATAAAACCTCCAATTAAATAGTCAAAGGGTCCAAATCAAACAAGTTATAAAACCCAAATGAGGAAACAAAAATGGGCTTAACCTTTATATGGACCTCTCGTATGAGAAATCTAGTCTGAAGCAAATGGGCCTTAATTACCTAAACCCTTCAGCGTAACCTTAAATCACACACATATGTGCCTCACATACATATAATAACTAATGGGCCTTAAATGTCCATAACTTTCTCATATCTGGCGGATATATATATATTACCCCAAAAGCTAACCCATCCTCACGTTAGAAGCTTGCAAGCCTTAGGGTTTAGTATGACCCGAAAGGCGGCTGCATATATGGATAGTGGAGATTAGCATGGGAAGTTTAAAAACTAACTAGGACATCTACGTGGAAAATTATTCCCCATCAGGAATCTAACTCCGTGGGATCCCCTTCTTCTATAAATTAAACCTCCCATCGACAAGCTCCGGCTACTACTGCTGCTCATATTGGTTCCTTTGCATCGACATCATCCTCGTCGTCTCCCTCCTGCTGCCATACGAGAAGGAGGATAGCTGCTCTCCTCGTATTGTTAGTGCCTGAAAAAGTAATCGCTTCTTCCTCTTCCGTCTTTGCTGCGGGTGCTGCCATTCGTGAACGTGAGGAGAAGCGTTCTCCTTTCTTATTCCATCGTATCCTGCAATAGTTGTCATGAAGAAGTTCTTCTTCCTCGACTGTTGCTTCTCCCTACTACTTCTTCCTTTCGTTGCTGTGGACGCCGTGGGATTTCCTCTGCTACCACAGTTGCTGCTGTACGAAGGAGCAAACCTCATCTTCCTATCATTGCGGCTATTGCTATAGTAGATATTCTTCTCTCACGTTCGTGAATATTCTCTTTGTTCGTCGTCTCAATCAACCAAAGAGGTAGGTGTTCTCAAGAAACGAAGCCCAACATGATAATCTAAAGTGAATTCATGCATATAGGTCGTATAGCATCGATTCCATGACTTCTGTTTGAGTTTTATGAAGTTTTGTCTGGATTCTGTAAATAGCGACTAGGTCAAGGGTGCTTATTGAATGAACGCCCGCGCGAGTAGTCGCCAATTTTCTTGAAATTGCGACAGTAATCAGGGCGTAGTTTAATGAGCGACCTTGCCCCAGCCACTAATTCTTTTAGTGAAATTAATAAATACCACATGTTAAAAATTTAATATCTATGAAACTGATGTGATACGCCCTAAGGAAATGCAGCAACTAGCCCGAAGAACCTTAGACCTATCAAGCAAGCACACTTCACAAGAATGCAAGACTATCGTTGACTGCCGACAACCGATGCGCACACCGAACCCGGGGGTGACTCGGGGATGCCGAGTAGAGGGTATGGAACAAGACCCTTACTGGTAGAGGGCCAGTAGGGCTAGGGTTTCCCTCCCAAGGGTACAATGCCCACGTTCAAGGGGCTGGCTGGGTGCCAAAGGGGCACCGGATCACTCTCTCACACTCCCACGGTGGCCACTGGTAAGCGATGGTGCTTCGGGGCCGGGCGCTCTCACACTAACCAGCGGAGCAATTGACGGATATTAAATTAAACAAGTACTGAAAATTTGAGTAGAGGTGTTGAGCTTACCTAGTTGGTTTGAAGAAACCGACTTCGTTCGGAGAAGTGGGCGAGCCGGGAAGCGTGGGTTCCCAGCACGCTGCGTCGGTGATGCTTGGACCTGAAATGAAAATTACAACACAACTTCCTCACACAGGAGGGATGGACTAGGGGTGGGGAATTTAGAATTACACACAAACACTACCTCCGCACAGGGAGGGGCCTTCAGCCGGCCAAGCGAGGGGAGGGGAAAAGTTGATAAGCCCGAATCTGCCCGATATGACCAGCCAGGGTAGAGAGTGGATGTTGAGCTGCTACGGGCGTCTCCCGGTGCTGCAGGAAGGCGGGACTGATATTGAGTCGACTAGGGGTGAGGTAGAAGCCGGCCGTAAGAGCTGGTAGTCATCCGGAGGTCGAGTCGAGGTGTTGTTTCGTCGTCTTCACAAGTTACTCTGTTCTGCCCGGTCTGGGACTACAGGATAGGGTGTCGGTGTCGGGACAGGCACGAGCTCGTCCGAAGGTTTCCGGAGGCGGGATCAGCGCTGAGACGACCGGGACTGACCAGGGAACGCACCGTATGAGTACGGCACCATTTGGTGGACGCTGGCAGTCGCTGTAGTTCGGAGTACTCAGCTGGTCTGACTGAGTTCTAACTGATGCAGAACTGAAGGGTACTGATGCTGAAGCTGTCCCGGGTGCTACCAAACTCCGATTGAAGCAAAATTGGTGGTGACATGACTGTGGATAAAGTATCTTTGAATGACAACTGACGGGACCACAATCGGAGGTTGGAGAAGGAATCTCTAAGCTGAAGAGTGGGGGTCGGTCCAACCTGGATAGATAGGAGCAGTCTGCGACCTTCGACGAGAATGGCCAGAACCAGGTGCTCGGGCAGGCGAATCACCTCCTTCTTTCTGGTACTGAAAGACGACTGGATGTAGTTCTTACCCTCTGAAGATTGTGCCAAGATCTCAGCTGAGCTGGTCGAGGGAGCCTTTACACTCAGCTTCAGGTCGCCGATCAGGGTCTGGCTACGCAGGCCGGCGAGATTCGTTCCTTCGATCAGCTCCGAGCTTGGATGCTGGCGGGACCACCTCCGTTGCGAAGCTAACTCGATGTTGTTTCCGCTGGTATAGGATACGCCACCTGAATCTTGGAGGTAAGGTCGTGGCTGTCTCTACAATCCGCTGGAACTCTGTTGCCTGTGATCTGGACTGGGTCTAATGGTGAAGGGGGGGTATGATGGGAGGGGGGATGGAGGCTGACCAAGGGCTGGGATGTGGATGGGTTGGGCGACCAAGGGGTTAATGGGGGGTGGAGAGATGGGATGGTACAGCCCAAAGAGGAGGGAAATTCAAATTTTGGGCCTAGGGTAGCTCTCCTTCAGCCTTGGGAGATGGAAGGTTGCTTGGGGAAGAGGAGTGGGTGGTTGGTGGTTGGAGGGTGAAGTGGGGAGTGGTGGAGTATCTCTTGGGGATGAAGTGGAGTAAAGAGAGGGGTTGTGGGGAGTTGGAGTGGCTTTAATGGAGGGGGAAAGGAGAGAGAAAGTGGGTGGGAGGAGAGGAGAGAGAATAGGGTGCAGCCCCCCCTTAGAGAGAGATAGAGAGTTAGGGAGAGGGAGAGAGTGTGCTTCTCACAAATTTGGTAGATTTCAAAATGCTTCAAATATTTATTAGTTCTTTAAAGGAGGGAGGTGAGGTCCTATTTATAGGGACCCAACCTTTTACATGACAAAACTACCCCTGGCTTTACAAAAAATGTCCAAGCTGTCCAAAAAGCAAACCTAGGGGACTAATGACTCAAACATAGGGAAATGACTCAAGGACCTAGAAAAATGACTCAAATAAAAGAGAAATTACATTGATATGACTCAATTAAAATAATAAAATGGCATATGAGACTCAAAACAAACGACTAAACCATGCTGAGTGCCTCCCGGGCATGGGTGATGGGCCGTGAGTGTGGGAACAGATGGTGATGACCCCATCATACCCCCGGGGTGTAGAGAACTCGACTCCGTCGAGTAAAGGTCCATCATGCACGGAGGGAGCCACGGTGGTGTCGCCCGCAAGCCTTCCAAAGGTAGCCGATTCTTCCACCTCGTGAGGTAGTGCCCATACACCTTGCTCCTGTTGGCAGTAACATGTTCATCTAATATCCGTTTAACTTGCTCATGCTGGTCTCTCCGGGTTGGTGGATTTCTCTCAAGGGTAGGTGCTCTCTCAAGGGAGGGAACAAGCTCAACTTCCTCACTGGGTGCCACCGTGGGATCCCTTGATATGGCACAAGGTTAGCCACAATGAAAGTGGGACTTACTACGTACTTCCCGGGGAGGTTTAACACATAAGCATTAGCGCCAATACGCCTCAGAACCTAGAAGGGACATGTTCCATGAGGCCTCAATTTTGAGGCATTCCCAGGGAATAGTCTCTCAGTCCTCACCATCACAAAATCACCCACGTGAAATTTTTGGTGGTGGCGGTGGGAGTCGGCCAGCCTTTTGTATGCCTCATTGTTCTTGTGGCTGTGCTTGCGAAGGTTGCCATGCAGTTTCATGAATGATGATCCTCTAGAGATGAAGGGAGGGCCCGAACAACCGAAAGTGACCCTAGCATGCTTTGATTCTATTTCATGGACCTCGGAGATTGGGGGGCTGGGGCACCCGAATGAAGCTCTACGAAGCATGACTCTCCTATTCAAGGTGGGACCAATAAACATAGAACCTCTAACAAAGGTTGGGAAAGTGGGGTGTCCAAGTGTGGTTGCAATGCATGTGGAGACCCGACTCTCTTGGAGGGAAAAGGGAGGACCCATGTACCCAAATGCTTTGACCCTCAGCAATTCTATATGTAGGGAAGCATGAGACTCCATCCCTTCATGCCTTTGGGGGACCTTAGGTTGGTTGACTTGGGCAAGACTTTTGATGTCTCTAAGGGTTGGGGATGAGGTTTGTGGGTTGATGGGCTCCCAGAATGAGGGGTCAAAAGGATCTAGATAGGTCGAGGGGTAGGTGAAGTGGAGGTGGGCCTCAATCCAAGAGATAGACCCAGGGTCCCTAGTGCACATGGGGAAGTGGAAATCATGAACCCGGTGGGACCTACGCAATGCTCCCTGCAAAGGGACGAGGGGTAGGGATAGGTGTAGGAGGACAAGGGGGTGGCTTGGTAATGAGGGGCCAGCGGGAAAGGATCATGCGGATCTAGGAGGACTTGGGTTGTGAGGAATGAGACTTCTTCCCATCCTAGACCTTGAGCACTCCAAAGCATACACCCCCTAGTGTGATCTAGGCATTCAACTCCTAGTGGGGACAGCACCAGGGTTGACTCCCTAGCTGAAGTACTCTTTCCTTGAGGTGGGTGGGGGTCATAGGGCTGGCCTTGGCCAAACTCGTCGGGCTCGGGTAGAAACAATAAGAGGCTCACTCGTGCAAGGGCCCTTGGTGTAGATGGAGGTGATGGACCCGATAGAGGGGTGTGAGATACTAAGGTATCCCGTGTCACTTGCTCCTAAGGCCAGTAGGTTTGTCATCTCTATTTGCCTTAGTATACCTTTAATCAAGTCCCTCAAGGTTCCTATAAAGTAGAACGATTGGTAGGTTGTGTGGAATGGTGGGGTGAGCACGATTGGGTTATGGTTTTCCATGGAGGGGCGCAAGACGTGGAGGAGGTGGTTTTGCTTTAGCCACTCAATGAGGGGTTCCCCTAGTATCACAATGCTCGTGGAAGGCTGGGTGGGGGGACGTGGCTAGTCATCTTGTAAAACTCGGAGGAGGATGCACCTAGTTAGGTATAACGGGGTCTCATGGGGTAGGGATGAGTTCTCTTGACCCAACTCTTGGCATTGGACTTCATATTCCTCTTCCCAATCTAGGGAAGCCTCATGGAATTTGGTCACCTCCTCAAGTTACCCTTGGGTAGGAGTAACTATTTCTTCAATCATTAAGTTGGACATGTCTCGTGAGGGGCATTGACTGATGAAGTGTCCAAAGCCTTTACACTTAAAGCATTATTGTCTATTTCCCAGAGTGGTACCACCCAAACTTTGTCCCTTGGAACTCTCCTCTCACCGGGGCATGGGATGACTAGGGGTGACTCTTGTCGGAGGAGGGGTGGGAGGGAGATTAGAGGGCCAAAATGGGGGCCCAGGTGGAGTACTTCCACTTGGACTTTGCATGGGGGTCTTCAAGAGAGGGGCCGAGTTGGGGCGGGGTCCCATGTCCTTGGGATCAGTCAGTCGTGGAGTGAATCTAGGAGGCCTAGAGAACTGCTCAGCATCCCGAGCTATTTAGTAGGCTTGTGCAAGGGTTTCAACGTCCCTCATGAAGAGTTCCTTTTTGATGTGGCTTTGGAGCCCATTTCTAAATCTAGATAGGGTAACCGTGTGCTCCTCTCGGACTCCACACTTTAAGACATAGTAGTCAAATTTCTCAATATACTCGCTCACGGTCCTACCTTCCTGGGTGAGACTATGCCATTCATTTAAGAGGGTTTGAGTGTAGGAAAGGGGAGGTACTTGGTTCTAAGGTGATTCTTCACACCTTGCCAAGTATCAAATACCATTTCTGTAACGACCCAAGATCTAGATACCAGGAGTTATCCGATACCATTCGAATCTTAGCCCACTGCCCACGAGCCGGAGGGCTCGGAAGAGCTAAAAGGTGTCTGGAGGTACAAAGAAATAGGAAATAAAATAGAACAATTCAACAATTACATAAATAAAAAAACAACTACAACAGAGTCCAGTCTAAATAAGAGTACAATTAAAGGCAGAAGAGTGTACCCAACACCAAGTGAACACTTGGCCTGGCGAGCTGACAACTAAGAACCTCCGTACAGCACCCTCGAACCTCGAGGAGGAACTGTCACACCTGAAAAGCAGAGGTGAGCCTCCTATCACTGGCTCAGTAGGGGTCCCGCGGAACCCCAACTATAAACAACGGCGGTAGTGGAAAGTAGCAACTGCAGTAGGAACATCAAATCCGGTGGTCGGTAAAACATCGGCACTACAACTACTCCTAATGTACTGGAAAACACGTCTCGATCTCACAGTCGGGGGACTACCAGACTAATGAGAAAACCTCTGGCTATATTGCCAAGAGAACCATTATGACACCACTGTCATAGAGGCCCGTCTTACAGGTGAAGGCCCAACCCAAGACGATGCGGTCGGGGTAGACACAACCATGACCTCGCCGCTGTGAACCCTACACCGGCTAGGAAAAGCCTCGGTGACGCTAACCAAAAACCCTAGACCTTGGCTTCGGGAAAACACCCAAAAATTATAGGCAAAACCACGCCTCACAGACAGTAAACGGAAAATCAAATCACTAGAAACTCACATCACGTGACGAGAGTACCTGCCCACCAGAAGCAAGGCCAGATGCATCCACTGATGACTTAGTCCATAGCCTAGTGTCGCCCTACACGCCCCAGGCGAAGACTGAGACACATAACAAGTACCAGGAATATGAAAAAAGGACTAGCTGGGGTCGTGCTCGTCAGCGGGGGTCCAACGCCCCCAACCACGTGTGCACACACAGACAATGCACCCTAGGTTAGATCCTGTAGCTGGTTCTTCCCCCAAGCCCAGACTCAGGCTGTGGAAAGGGGCCCTAAAGTAACTAGTCTAAAAATCATCTCTCTCAGGTAAGCCGCTCCAGCACTCCCTGGTGGGTCAGCACACGCGTGTTGTAAGAAGGCTACGACTAGTGGGGAGTCACTAACATGATCACGGAAAGTCACGCACGCACCCATTACGAGTAACACGGAGTAACAGGTGGCTCGGGGCCACCAGACTCTGGATGGTCCACTAGACCTACTAAATCCAACAGTCCTTGAGTCATGAGACTCGAGTCAAGACTGTTGTATCGGGATGACTCCATGTCGTCAATCTGGCCTATCCCTAGGTCAGAAACCACGGTAGAACAATTTGCGAGGCGGCTCAGGGCCGCCGAGTCTGATTCTCTTAGAAGGGAAACCTCAGAAAGCCCCCAGCCACAGGTTGGGTCATAAGACTCACACTTCATAGGCCATACACATGGCCCACATGGAAACCGCTTTCCGAAGAAGCTACGACGTGCGGGGACAACCCACTGCACTCATACCGATACACGGGGACTCAATCCAACGAATGCACGGAAGCCCGAGAACACACGAGGTTGTCCAAATCCTAAGAAAACTCACGATGACACCGGACGGGGAAAACACCCTTTACATACACAAATTCCCACAGGGATGGCCCATGATGACCCACACAGGAAGCCCAGATCACGAAGAGTCACGCGGGCACCTTTCCCTCGAAACCGTACCGGATACGGACACCTCGGGGCAAAGGAACGCAACGCACGGCACCCCGGAGGCTAAAGGGCCTGGGTGGCCACACCTGTGTCCGCCCAGCACCAGGGCTCCCCTTGGCCTGGGCGGCCACACCCTTTGCCGCCCAGAGGGCTGGGCAGCCATTGACCTGGCCGCCTAGACTTGGGCCATGCAAGGTGAGGGCAGCCAGGGTCTTGGCCGCCCAACACCCCTGGGCGGCCAGACCTTTGGCCCCCCAGTGACCTTGGCGGCCAGGGTCTTGGCCGCCCAGACCAAGGCATAGACGGCCACCTATGTGGCCGTCTCCTGTGTTTTATGGAGACAGACCGAGCTCCGCCGTGAGCTCGGTTCCACGCCCCATTCACCTCTCTACGAAGGGGGAAACAAGGGGAATTCACCCTCAGACATTCCTACTACTGGAAAACCAAATCAAAACCACAATCGAGCCTCGAATCGGCCTAAAATCGCCGCTCACCCGAAACATGCGATTTTGACTCCGGCGTGAAATAAACCCACTCTCGGCCTCGCCTCGGCTTATAAAGTGGGGAAAGGAAGTACAAGGGCTAAGGATCTATCCCTCTACCTCCACCAAAGATTCTGCGCACTGAGGACGCCGATCCGCCAAGAAAATGCCGCACGAACTGCCGTGGCGCCCCGAACTCGCGGTGGAGCTTTGTAGCGCCTTCACTGCCTCGATCCTCATCCCGTCCGTGCCCTCTCCTCACCCGCGTCACCTCCGCCTCCCCCATGCCTCACTCCGTCGGCAGCCGAAGAAGAGAGGCAAGAAAGAGAGAGAGTGAGAGAAGAGAGAGGGAGAGAGTGAGAAATGAGAGATGGGGAGAGAGAAAGGGGTTTAAAATATAGAAAATCTAAATTTTTTAGAAAATACAAAAAATAGGGAAAAATACTCCCCACGATCCTCGAAAAATGCACAACGTGCCGGTAACATCCCGGAGTCGGAGAACGCAACTGCTCTCCCTACGCGGGGCTCCGAAGGTTCGACAGACAAAAACACGCGTAAACCGTAAAACTAAATCCGGGACCTATAAAAGCGATCTGAAACCCACGGATCCAGATCCGAACAATATCCAAAAAACCTGGAGCATTACATTATCGACCTTGCCCAGCACGAGCCAAACTGCTAAAGAAGAAGATGAAGAAATATGCTTTGTGCCGATACGGGCAAATAAGGCTAAAGCTTCTGCCTCCTACCAGGCCACTAGGTCTGGGAGAACATGGAGACATCCTCCGCCAGCTAATGAAGAAGCGCGCTATCACAGTCCTCCTCCACCTGGGGGCATAAAGTCAAGAAAGTATGTATCTAAGGGACTAGTCACGGCCAGTAATGATAGCGGGATGCCACTTAGTCCATCCAAAATTGAGGCAGAAAGTGGCACTCCTGGCTCCTCCTGGCAAGACCCTGCTATGATGGCATTACTGTATCACAAGCAACAAGAAATTGAGATGCTGCAAGGGTAGCTAAATGAACTGAATACACATTCATCAATGCTCAGGCAAGCAGGGCTACTGTCTGGGAGCACACAAGGTGGTGCTATGTCACCTAAAGTCTCATCACAACCGGCCATGCCCTGAATAACGTCTGACCAGGCAGGGGGCGTTCTCCTTCAGCAACTGCAGCATGCAGCCTCAACATGTCCTTCTGCTTCCAAGGCATGTCCGGGGGCAACTACAACATCCTAGACAATGGTGTTGATAAGCTCACATATGCAACCAGCTATCCTACATCTGGGTCCAACAGGTCCGATGATGACGGACACGCTAAGGGTGAAATGAACAATTGAGATGAAGACGACTGAGGGAGAAGTCACCGAGGTTGAATTACAAATAACCAAGTAAAAAGATGATGAGAATGCCCTAGACTACATAAAAAGGTTGAGAAATCTCAGTGAGAGATGTAGGCGTCCACCAAGCTACGAGGACACCATTCAAATATGCAAGTGAAATATGAAGAAGGAAATTCTACAAAGGGTGATTGGCTTTGAAGTTAGATCCTTTGGACAACTAAATGATATGGTGGCTGATGTTGAAATCTTTTTGGCAAAATATTATCTGGCTGTTGCTGCATCAAGTTAGAAGAACAAGCCAGCTAATAAGCACCCAGCGCAAGAAGAAATTCGCATCACAGATTTTAAAGCTTTCGAGCAACAAAAGAAGAAAGCAAAAGAGGTATATGGGGCTTCTTCCACTAAGCCTACCAAGCAAGGATCCTCATTAAGGGAGAAGATGAAGAACCCTATTTCTTCCCAAAAGACAACACTTCGCTTCTCTTTGAATGGGCCCGTGAATATGGCAAAGTTGTGCTCCTGGAGCCCAAGAGACCGAATGATGTCAAAAGAAAAGATGATCCCCAGTTCTATCCTTATCACCAAAGGTTGGGGCATCCCATTGAGGATCGCTATGTGTTCAAGGACATTATCGAAAGCCTGATCAGGAAAGGTGAATTGCAAATGGGCGAGTATAGGGTGGACCCACCGCGCTCTCATCAAATGCCTGTCTTAAAGACAACAGTCAATATGGCCTCGCTGTATCAGCTGCCCCCCTGAGGATATAACTAAAGCTAGCATCCATCATGCCTACGAGGCTTAAATTCTGATGCCCGCCAACAAAAAGGAGAATGGCGAATAATGCAAAAGTATACTAACATGAGACTACTGCACCGTCTGTGGAGTTAAGAAGACCCCACAATTGCAACTACCAACACAAAAGGCCAAGAGGATAGCACTTGGTGTAAGCGCCAGAAGTCTATTCATGCAAGTGCCGTGACTCTTCTAGCCATCTCCCGCATAAGTCAATGACAACAAGGGGGTAGTAGCTAATCCTGTGCATAGCTATCACCGAATATCCTCTGCGAGCAATATTAATTAACAGTCTCGCCGACGCAATAGAAAAGTAGTTGAATCCATTAACAGTCCCACAAAACACCCCGCATCGCGGACAAATCTGCACTAGGAAGTCCATCTAGCTGGAAGAAGAACTTGACGGAGAATGAAATGAAGCCATGACAGGCAAGGAAGCTCGAAAGTCCGACTGAGAAGGACTGTCAGCGTAGTGATTTGAACAACAAAAAAAAGATGAAAAATGAATGATGAAGTGAAAATGAGAATGGATGAGATGATGACAAAAATGAATAAAAAAAATGATGAGAATAAATGATGACCAACAAAAGAAGAAACCACCATTGGTGGGCACCAACCCTTGGCCCCACCAGACATCTATGTTGCCTTGGCCTAGACCCCCCATCTTTGCCAAGTTGGTTGACTTCGACATTCCTTCTAGTCAACGTCTACATCTATGTTGCCTTGGCCTCGATCACCAGGTTGGTTGACTTCGACATTCCGTCGAGTCAACGTCTACATTTATGCTACCTTGGCCTAGACCTCTCATCTTCGCCAAGTTCGTTGACTTCGACATTTCATCGAGTCAACGTCGACATCTATATGTTCTGCCCTTGATCGAGACCCTCCGTTTGAGCAAGGTTGGTTGACATCGACATCCCGTCACGTCGACATCTATGCTGCCTTGGCCTAGACCTCTCATCTTCGCCAAGTTCATTGACTTTAACATTCCATCGAGTCAACGTTGACATCTATATGTTCTGTCGTTGACCCAGACCCTCCGTCTAAGCAAGGTTGGTTGACCTCGACATCTCGTCAGGTCGACATCTATGCTACCTTGGCCTAGACCTCTCGTCTTTGCCAAGTTCATTGACTTCGACATTCCGTCGAGTCAATGTCGACATCTATATGTTCTGCCCTTGACCCAGACCTTCTGTTTGAGCAAGGTTGGTTGACCTCGACACCCCGTCGGGTCGACATTCATATGCTGCCTTGGCCTAGACCTCTCGTCTTCTCCATGTTTGTGGACTTCGACATTCCGTCGAGTCAACGTTGACATCTATATGTTTTGCCCTTGACCTAGACCTTCCATCTGAGCAAGGTTGGTTGACCTCGACATACCGTCGGGTCGACATCCATATGTTGCCTTGGCATAGACTTCTCGTCTTCTCCAAGTTGGTTGACTTTGACATTCCGTCGAGTCAACGTCGACATCTATATGTTCTACCCTTGACCCAGACCTTCCGTCTGAGCAAGGTTAGTTGACCTCGACATTTCGTCAGGTCGACATCCATATTCTGCCCTTGGCCTGGACCTCTCGTCTTCGCCAAGTTGGTTGACTTTGACATTACGTCAAGTTAACGTCAATATCTATATGTTCTAGCCTTGACCCAGACCTCCCATCTAAGCAAGGTTGGTTGACCTCGACATCCCCTCGGGTCGGCATCCATATTCTGGCCTCGGCTTAGATCTCGCATCTCTGTCAAGTTGGTAGGGTACGACATTTCGTCAAGCCGATTAATTTTCTGCCTTGGCGTCATGACCTTTCGTCTAAGCCAAGCCGTTCGACATCATGACATTTTGTCTAAGCTGATTAATATTCTGCCTTGGCCTCATGACTTTCCGTCTAAGCCAAGTTGTTCGACGTCATGACTGTTTGTTTAAGACGATTAATAATCTACCTTGACGTCATGCTTTTCCGTCTAAGCCAAGTTGTTCGGTGTCATGACCTTTTGTCTAAGCCGATTAATATTCTGCCTTGGCGTCATGACCTTTCGTCTAAGCCAAGTCATTCGGTGTCATGACATTTCGTCTAAGCCGATTAATATTCTACCTTGGCATCATGACTTTTCGTCTGAGCCAAGTTATTCGGCGTCATGACCTTTTGTCTAAGTCGATTAATTTTCAGCCTTGGTGTCATGACCTTTCGTCTAAGCCAAGTCATTTGGCATCATGACATTTCGTCTAAGCCGATTAATATCCTACCTTGGCGTCATGACTTTCCAGCAAAGCCAAGTTGTTCAGCGTCATGACATTTTGTCTAAGCCGATTAATATTCTACCTTGACGTCATGACTTTTCATCTAAGCCAAGTTGTTCGATGTTATGACTTTTTATCTAAACCGGTTAATTTTCTGCCCTGGCGTCATGACCTTCTGCCTAAGCCAAGTTGTCTGGCGTCACGACACTCCGTCTAACACAATAAACCCAATAAACTATGATAAACCCAATAAATCCCAATAAACTCCGATAAACCCAATAAACCCCAATAAACCCAATAAACCTCAATAAACCCAATGAACCTGAATAAACACAGTAAACTGAATAAACCGAAGAAGTTAAGTAGTTCGGCATCATGACCTTCCGTCGAAGCCGGTCTATATCCTACCTCGACATCATGACATTTCATCTAAGCCGACAACTATCCTACCTTTGGTCTGGAACTGCTATCCACACCAATGAACAAAAAAAACCCTTCTGTTGTCAGCGTCACGACTTTTCGTCTAAGCTGACGTATATCCGGCCCTTGGCGTTATGACCTTACGTCTAAGCCAAGTAACCTCGGCATCACGACATTTCATGTAAGCCGACAACTATCCTACCTTTGGTCCGAAATTGATATCTGCATCATTGAACAAAAAGACCCCTTCTGTTATTGGAGTCACAACACTTTGTTTAAGCTGAAAACTATCCTACCTTTGGTCCAGATCTCCCGTCTGAGTCAATGAACAAAATGACTCCCCTTCGGATGACACCAACCCTTTGTCCCACTGAGATCCACTCCAATACATAAAACCATTCCTCCCTGCTTCGACATTGGGCTGATACCCACAAAAAACTAATTTGTAGGTGTTCCTACCAAGCCGTTTAAAAAAAAAATCTTGCATGAGCTTGATTTTAAATGTTTGCTCATCCTACTTCCATGCTTGTCTATAATATAGTTTAATACACTTCCTTTGAATCTTCTAGGACCGTATCCCTTGAATAAATAATGTTGCCCCGATTCTGAACATGTGTGCGTCATCTCATATACTAAGGGAGAAAACTAATTTTTGATGAATGCATGCGTCAAGGGGAAGAGTCATAGCTATGTCTCTAGTGTAACTCACAAAATATACCCAAAATAAAACTCCCTCACTTCGCACACAATGTCTGAGAACAATGTGATCGATGATCTCTAACCATAGGGATGTCATAAATTCTTCCTAACACTTTATGGATGCTCGAATTCCTACATGAACATGAAGGGTAATCGTAAGGAAAAAAGCTACATGCCGCCTTTGTATAGATAAAAAAAGAGATGAATAAGTGGAATGTGAATCCAAGTAATTGGGAATCTCCCCTGAAACAAATGAGGAGACTCGTGTGAAACGGTGAAGCAAAATTCCACAACAAAATTGCAATAAGTGATGAATCCGAGTAATCGAGAATGTTGGCCCAGAATAGATGGTGGACAGGAAGGGGGGTTGATTTGTCCCCCAGCCGAGATGGAGGATTTTAGAAACAATCTAAACTAATCATAGTGGAATTAGAATTAACTACGTTAATTAGCCTAAACAAAGCTTAAGTAAGATTAATGTTCACTCAACCTTTCCGATCTCACTCGTGTATACAATGTAAAGATCGATCTAACTACTACTAAACACGGATAGCAGAGTTAGGAATGTGTGATGATACAGTGAATAAAAATCTATAAATAGACCTGTGAATAGAGATAGGAGAAATGGGCAATCACACAGGCATCCACAAGGAACACAGAGATTTTTAGGTAATTCGGGACCACGACGGGCTCCCTACGTCCACCCCTCACAGAAACCCGGTGAGACTTCACTAACATGCTATAGATGTAGCAACAACGGGGACGAACCCCAACACCACACACGCTGCGTCTGCAGTAATCCTCACACAAGGGGCCTGGCCCCAAGACGCTGTCACTGTAGCATACACACACACAGACGGGCAACTCACCCCGCACTAAAAACTCACACGGAGACGCAGCTCCGTACACCACACACAGAAATATTCTGATTCAAAAAAGATACAAGATAATCAATATATGCTCACAGTAGGATGTAGATCAAGAAGAGCATCACAAATAAAAGGGTAAAAGATGTAGCATGTTTCCCCTTCATTCTCCAATGGCCATAAGTAGATTTTTCTCGAAGCTTGGGTCAGAGGGAGTTGAATCCGCAGTAGGATGGAGCGGCCGGTCGTCTTCCTTGAAGATCCCAGCTCGTTTGCAACTCATACAGGATGATGGCCTTCAAATCCTAGCTCCAATCGCACCTGTAAGCATCAGAAAATGGTTATCTATCAAAGCCCTCTCCTCTCCACCTTGTGGCCGCCCCCTTTCTTCCTTCCTCTGCAAGAGAATAGAAAGTATTAGCCCAAGAGATAATCTCCTTCGATGGAGATCGCAAGCATTATATACCCAAAGAGCCAAGAGACAAAAAGACATGGAAGCCCTTCATAAAACCTTCTCAAAACACCACCTAAATATGTAGGAAAGCCCTAAGGGTAATGGTGTAAAAGATGCCCACAAATGGGTTTGATACCATACGGTTCAAACCACTTACGGCAGACCCGATTCGGACCACCCAGGACAAGTGTCGACTCTCAAAGTCAACACTTGTTCACGGGTGTTCTGCCAAAGAACAAAAAAACCACCCAGGACAAAAGGGTCGACTCTCAGAGTCGACACTTTTTGTCGAGAGTTCTGCCAGCCACAAAAATAACATACATGACTGTAAGTGTCGACTCACAGACTCGACACTTGCTGCCTGCTTCAACAAGGCAGCAAGCAGGATTACAACTGTCGACTTTGTGAGTCGACACTTGCTCTGCCATGCCAAAAAATAGCCATATGCTATGAAATTAAACCCAAAGACATGACAAATGCATTAAACCCAATCTAGGCTACATGAATTAAATTAGAAAATAGATTCTTACCATGTCTCCAAAGTTTCAGAAGCAAAATGGAACCTGCACTTGGTGTTAGTAAAATACTCAAGACAATCTTAAAGCAATGCAACTAAATGCTCAAATGCATTAGCATAGTTTGTACAACCTGCATGTTCATATATTGACATGCAATGACCCAAGCCCATTTCTATGAAACCCAATTTTGCCAACTGTAAATCAAATACATAGGTAACGTAACTTACCATGGATGTAATGGATTGAGGGCAGTTTTGAACTTGCACTTTCTATATAAGGATTCATTCAAGTCAGTCTTTAATCAAACCAAATGAGATGCATAAACCCTTTGTAAAGGTTCCTTCAACCTGCATCTTAACATCTTGAAATGCAATCAAATATAAAAGTGATTCGCACATTTTCAACCATTTTCTTCACAAGCTCACATATCAAACAATTGATCATTCATGGAAAGGGCATTTCCAATGCAATTTAATCAAACCTCACATGAGTTCCAACTTTAGTCCAAAGCAAACTGAATTCATATGGTTCTTTGACAGTAGAACCCAAAACCTCAAGTGAGTGTACATTTCAAATTCAGCTCATTGAAAGCCTCATTAATCACACATGAATGTTATGCATGAGAACTCCATATTAGAGTTGCATGAAGTATATGCATGAAAGCTCATCAACCCCATTTGAAAACATGATTTAGCCAAGTTAAATAACATGGTTAGAGGGTCTTAAAAACACCAAACAAACTTGGATAACCAAGATTTATAGAAAGCATGTTAGGCAAAAAGCCACATCAAAAACCCCATTAAAGATATGCATGAAGGCACTTGAAAACCCATTTTTCCAACTCAAGATTAGAAGAATATCACCATAGATCCAATATAAACTCTTACCTTGGATCCATCACAATATTAACCTGCACTTTTTGGGAATTTAGAAGCAAGTCAATATTAAACCAATGGATTTGAAGATACTAACTTCAAAGCAACTCTTCTACAAACCATTTGAAAGCATTGAAGCCATATGATCAAAATGATTAAGCAACCATCATTGATGAAAAAGTAGCAGCAGAAATAATCATATAATGAACATGCTCTCTCAAACCACAATAAATCCTCACAGTTAGCATGCTTAAAATCTCTTCAAACAAGAGCTGCAACCATGGAGGTGTCGACACTTATAGATGGGTGTCGACACTCATGAAATGCATTGAGGATCCTTCAGCTAATCTTGGAATGAAATTGCCATCCAGCAAACCATTTGAGAACCCATTGAAAAACATAGTATTCGGACGAGTGCTCTAAAATCTCATGAACAGAATGCATGATACACCATCAAAAATATATTCATGAAGAGCTCAAGTATTTCAACACTGTAACATATGAGTTCATGAAGTAACAACATTCATTTGACATTTTCCACAATGCTTACACACAATATTTTGTTATCATCAAAATCATTATCAAAGACAAAGAGGGAGCGTAGCGAACCCAACAATCTCCCACTTTTTGATGATGGCAAAATATTGTGGCCACCAAAACTCTCTCCCCCTTTGACATTATCAAAAAGTGGGGGACGAGGAACAATCAAATATGAAATTAGATAGAATAGCGCACTAACCCAGCAATTCACCTACCATTAGAGGAAGGTGTATGAACTATGAACACCAAGCAAGAAATGACATTTGACGTGCAGTATGCAGGATGACAAAATTATATGCAAATACTCATTTTTTTAATTTTTGTTCAAAATTATATGCAAGATGACCAAACTATGCACACGGAGTATAAAGAAACTGAACTATATGCAGATGTTATGCTAAAAAGTACATTACTCTCCCCCTATTGTCATAAACAAAAACTGACTGACAATGAGATTATATAACCTGTTATTTACATGGATGATCTAAAAATGCATCGAAGTGACATGAAGTATGATGTGAGTAAAACGTATCAGGCAATCAAGCACTCAAGCATGCATAATAGGATATAGAAGCAAGCAAGTCCCTTAGGGAAAGGTTTAAGAAGAGTGCTAATAGTTCTGGAGCATGATGTGCATGAACAATACTAAGAGGGTCGTGCTTACATAAAGATGATACTGCATAAACCATGAAAGATGACAGATTCATGAAGTACATTCACACAATCAAACCCGAAGTGTATATGTGAGAATTGAGCAATGAATTCCAAAAATAATATGGATCACCAGATTTTCTAAGGTACACTATTAAGAATCTATCCTCCATACACTTCCATTCACAATGCTCGAATATTGGTAGCTACGTATAACCCCTTTTTTTATTTTTTTATTTAAACACAAGAAGGTGACTAACCTTTTGATGCGACTTATACCCTTTGTCTCATGGATATTTTACGGTTACTCAGTTTCGTCACTTATCTTAATTGCGGATATTGTCACTTTTTGGCGCGAGTTGTACCCTTTGTCTCAGGGGCACTTCCCGATTACTCGGTGCCAAATCTCACTTATTTTATTAGTGGATTTGTTTCACTTTTCGATGCGAGTTTCCTCCTTTATTTCAGGGAAGATTCCCAGCTACTCGAATCAACATTCCACTTATACGGAGTTATGGTGGGACAAACAGCTTTTTCCTCACGAGACATGTGATTTCCATGTAGAGATTCAAGAGCCCTTAGGAGTGTTGAGTAGAAAAACTGAAATCCTTATTAGTTTGAGTCATTTATCTCAAAAAGAACACATTGAGAGAGAGAGATTATACTGAATGTAAGAGATGAATTAGTCTAATCATTATTATGTCTCCCCTTAAGTGTATGCACAATTATGAGAAAAAACTCCCCCTTAATATGTTCCATGTAACAAACATGTCTAGATCAAAGTAATTTTATCTAGCAAGGGAAAAGGTCATATGATGGTTTCAAAGAAAGGGTGATATAATATATATACACTCAAACATCCATCGAGGTAAAGTTTTCACACAAGTTGATTACCGGTATTTGGCTGAGAACGTAGGTCTGAAGACCACCATCAAGCATGGGGAAGACATCCAGTTGGACGCAATCCAACCTTCCACAATCGCCATTTGATATACCGATAATCATGGCATTCAAGCACACGCGTATGTCAAGTATCTATGCAAGTGTATGCATGTAAATTGAAGGATGATTGAAAATCATTTCTATCTACAAATATGCAAGGGTATGCATGATATGAGCATGAAAATAAGTATGTAAACTATGTATACAAAACTGAATAGTTATTCAAAAAATGTGAGCTTAGTATGAAATACTTTATGTGCAGTCTAAAGCATTCAAAAATTGGATTGTTATTTGCAAGACAGAAAAGAGAGTGTGGCTGAAAGACTCCATATGTGCAGTGTTAAACAATTAAGAACTAAAATTATTCACATGATGTGCAGTGAGAAGTGTTCAAGACAACTAATTATCAGAGTCACCAAATCTCATTCCTTCAGTAATTGCCAATGTCAACAAAATAGGAATGCAAATGTTTTAAATGTGAACACTTTCCTTCAGACTCAATTTTACCTTTTCATATTTTTCAAAATGAACCTAAGCAAAATGAATCTCAAATCCAAACCATTTTTCTTTTTCACCCTGAGAGCCCTTTATTTATTATCATTCCTTGGCCTCAAGGTGCCCCTGCAAAACAGATTCTCATTTTGAAGATTTGGGTACCCAAGCCATCTTGGGTCTCGATGGGTTAGTTCTAGCATGAGCAAATGTATTCTTATATTTTCTATACCAATCATCATCATATCTCATTGTGGCACAGTCATCCATTGAATGACCATTCTTGCCACAATAAAAGTAATAAGAAGATTTTCTGTTCATGGACCATTTTTCATCATTTTTCATTAAAGAATAATTATTCATCATGTGTCCAAGTTCACCACAATAATGACATGAAAAATTCTTTTTGACAGACTATTCATCATTATTTTTCTTTGTGAAATAATTTTCAAAAACATGACCATGTAATCCACAGTAGAAGCAATGAATGTTGAGATTTTCCTTTGTGGGTTTCTTACAATTTTTAGAACCATCAACTGTATTCACTCTTGATTTCAATGCTTCATCATCATCAAGCTTCATCAAAAGGTAATCATACATTTCATGGCCAAATTTGCAACAATAAAAATAAGATACATTCGCTCTTTTTCTTGATGCATGAACAAATTCAACAGTTGGGAGTTTTGCATGCACACAAGAGTAGTCAATGACATTTTTCTATTTTTGAGTTTCTTTATCACACATGAATAGAAACTCATTCAAGCTCTTAATTTCATTCTCCAATGCTGAAATATGCAATTCACAATTAGTAATCTCTTCTTCACACAGTGCAAGTTTATCATTTAAAAGTGAATTGATAGTCTTATAGTTTACAACTTCTTGTTCCAAAACATAAACATTTTCAGGATCGTCATCAGCCACATGTTTTCCTTTTTCAAGGACTTTCAACTCATCACATAACAATTTGTTTTGATCTTTGAGTTTTTCAATTTCTTCGACAAGTTTTTCATTCTGAACAAGGTCATTAAGCAAAATCTGATCACTATCCAGAGAACTCAATTTATCTTTTAGTTCCTTTACAATATCTTCCTATTCTGAAATTTTAGCCATTAAGGTTTCATTTTCATTTCTCAAGCATGAAATTGTTTCTTTGTGTACATCAACATCATGCAATAACTTTTCATTCAAGTTCCTAAGTTCAAAACATTTCTCACATGAGGAGGCAACATGTGTAGTATCTTGAATTACCTTTTTCAATTTTCGATTTTCAGATTTCATTGTTTTATATCTGTCAAACAATTCATCATAGGCATTCACCAATTCAACATAGCTAAGCTCATCTTCTTCATCGGAGTCAGAGTTTACCTTTAAACTCTCCTCGCTTTGACGCTCAATCTCATTGTTTGCCACGAGGCACTCACTATTCCAACTTTCTTCTTGGGCTTCACTTAGCCCATCCCAGATCTAGTTTAGCTGACCTACAAGATGAAATAAAAGGAAATGCATCAATGTTCACTGCAGCCTTAAGAGTATTCAAAAACAAAAGATTGTTAGAATTCTTTTTCTTATGCTCATCTGTCCACCTTGACTCATTTTTTGGAAGAATGTCAGGACCATGAGTGATTAGATTCATAAGCTTTGGATCAACATTAGTACTCCAAACATAGAATTTTTCAAGCCATAAAGCATAATCAAACCCATCAAAGACAAGAACCAAATTAACACTAGCCATCATGAAGTGATCTTTTCTCCTAGACCGTGAGGTCTGCTGAATAAAAATCAGAGACTGGGGTTTGATACCAATTGTTGGCCCAGAATAGATGGCGGATAAGAAGGGGGGTTGAATTGTCCCCCAACCGAGATGGTGGATTTTAGAAACAATCTAAACTAATCACAGTGGAATTAGAATTAACTACGTTAATTAGCCTAAACAAAGCTTAAGTGAGATTAATGTTCACTCAACCTTTCCGATCTCACTCGTGTATACAATGTAAAGATCGATCTAACTACTACTAAACACGGATAGCATAGTTAGGAATGTGTGATGATACAGTGAATAAAAATCTATAAATAGACCTGTGAATAGAGATAGGAGAAATGGGCAATCACACAGGCATCCACAAGGAACACAGAGATTTTTAGGTAATTCGGGACCACGACGGGCTCCCTACGTCCACCCCTCACCGAAACCCGGTGAGACTTCACTAACACGCTACAGATATAGCAACAACGGGGATGAACCCCAACACCACACACGCTGCGTCTGCAGCAATCCACACACAAGGGGCCTGGCCCCAAGACGCTGTCACTGTAGCATACACACACACAGACGGGCAACTCACCCCGCACTAAAAACTCACACGGAGACGTAGCTCCGTACACTACACACAGAAATATTCTGATTCAGAAAAGATACAAGATAATCAATATATGCTCACAGTAGGATGTAGATCAAGAAGATCATCACAAATAAAAGGGTAAAAGATGTAGCATGTTTCCCCTTCGTACTCCAATGGCCATAAGAAGATTTTTCTCGAAGCTTGGGTCGGAGGGAGTTGAATCCGCAGTAGGATGGAGCAGCCGATTGTCTTCCTTGAAGATCCCAGCTCGTTTGCAACTCATACAGGATGATGGCCTTCAAATCCTAGCTCCAATCGCACCTACAAGCATCAGAAAATGGTCATCTCTCAAAGCCCTCTCCTCTCCACCTTGTGGCCGCCCCCTTTCTTCCTTCCTCTGCAAGAGAATAGAAAGTATTAGCCCAAGGGATAATCTCCTTCGATGGAGATTGGAAGCATTATATACCCAAAGAGCCAAGAGACAAAAAGACATGGAAGCCCTTCATAAAACATTCTCAAAACACCACCTAAATATGTAGGAAAGCTCTAAGGGTAATGGTGTAAAAGATGCCCACAAATGGGTTTGATACCATAGGGTATGAACCACTTACGGTAGACCCGATTCGGATCGCCCAGGACAAGTGTCGACTCTCAGAGTCGACACTTGTTCGCGGGTCTTCTGCCAAAGAACAAAAAAACCACCCAGGACAAAAGTGTCGACTCTCAGAGTCGACACTTTTTGTTGAGAGTTTTGCCAGTCAAAAAAATAGCATACAGGACTGTAAGTGTCGACTCACAGAGTCGACACTTGCTGCCTCCTTCAACAAGGCAGCAAGCAGGATTACAAGTGTCGACTCTGTGAGTCGACACTTGCTCTGCCATGCCAGAAAATAGCCTTATGCTATGAAATTAAACCCAAAGGCATGACAAATACATTAACCCCAATCTAGGTAACATGAATTAAATCAGAAAATAGATTCTTACCATGTCTCTAAAGTTTGGAGAGCAAAATGGAACCTGCACTTGGTGTTAGTAAAATACTCAAGAGAATCTTAAAGCAATGCAACTAAATGCTCAAATGCATTAGCATAGTTTGTACAACATGCATGTTCATATATTGACATCCCAAGCCCATTTCTATGAAACCCAATTTAGCCAACTATAAATCAAATACATAGGTAACGTAACTTACCATGGATGCAATGGATTGAGGGCAGTTTTGAACCTGCACTTTCTATATAAGGATTCATTCAAGTCAGTCTTTAATCAAAGCAAATGAGATGCATAGACCCTTTGTAAAGGTTCCTTCAACCTGCATCTTAACATCTTGAAATGCAATCAAATATAAAAGTGATTCGCACATTTTCAACCATTTTCTTCACAAGCTCACATATCAAACAATTGATCATTCATGGAAAGGGCATTTCCAATGCAATTCAATCAAACCTCACATGAGTTCCAACTTCAGTCCAAAGCAAACTGAATTCATATGGTTCTTTGACAGTAGAACCCAAAACCTCAAGTGAGTGTACATTTCAAATTTAGCTCATTGCAAGCCTCATTAATCTCACATGAATGTTATGCATGAGAACTCCATATTAGAGTTGCATGAAGTATATGCATGAAAGCTCATCAACCCCATTTGAAAACATGATTTAGCCAAGTTAAATAACATGGTTAGAGGGTCTTAAAAACACCAAACAAACTTGGATAACCAAGATTTATAGAAAGCATGTTAGGCAAAAAGCCACATCAAAAATCCCATTGAAGATATGCATGAAGGCACTTGAAAACCCATTTTTCCAACTCAAGATTAGAAGAATATCACCATAGATCCAATATAAACTCTTACCTTGGATCCATCACAATATTAACCTGCACTTTTTGGAAATTCAGATGCAAGTCAATATTAAACCAATGTATTTGAAGATACTAACTTTAAAGCAATTCTTCTACAAACCATTTGAAAGCATTGAAGCCATATGATCAAAATGATTAAGCAACCATCATTGATGAAACAGTAGCAGCAGAAATAATCATATAATGAACATGCTCTCTCAAACCATAATAAATCCTCACAGTTAGCATGCTTAAAATCTCTTCAAACAAGAGCTACAACTGTGGAGGTGTCGACACTTATAGATGGGTGTCGACACTCATGAAATGCAATGAGGATCATTCAGCAAATCCTGGAATGAAATTGCCATCCAGCAAACCATTTGAGAACCCATTGAAAAACATAGTATTTAGATGAGTGCTCCAAAATCTCATGAACAGAATGCATGATACACCATCAAAAATATATTCATGAAGAGCACAAGTATTTCAACCCTGTAACATATGAGTTCATGAAGTAACAATATTCATTTGACATTTTCCACAATACTTACACACAATATTTTGTTATAATCAAAACCATTATCAAAGACAAAGAGGGAGCGCAACGAACCCAAAAGAGAATCCCCACTGAAACAAATGAGGAGACTCGTGTGAAACGGTGAAACAAAATCTCACAACAAAATATAATATGTGACGAATCTTAATAGCCGAGAATCCCCATTGAGACACATGAAGAAACTCGCGTCGAACGGTGAAGTCCACAATTCAGAATAAACAAGGGGTTTGTGTGAAGCTACCAAAAGCCGAAAGCCCGAAATGTATGTTTAGGTGATAGAGTAATCTTCTAGTGTTACTTAGAACATCTGCATACACCTATGTTTAGGGTTCACTACTCACATACCTCCACTTTAACACCAAGGAGAAATTATCTGGGGTGTAGATTGTGATTTTAACTATGCACATAGGTTATGCGGTGTCCTCTTTACGAATGCACATCTCTTTTAGTTGTGCTTCGTGGGTCGAAGACTGTCTGTGAATTATGGGCATTATCCTTATCCCACTCCCAACAAAGGGGAATTATACTACATATCTAATCTATGCTTGCTCATGATGAATGCTTGCATGCTTGGGTGAAATTTCATAAAATAATCAACAACTGAATTAAAAAAATTATATAATAATAAAATAAAATAAAATAAATAAATAAATAAAAAGAGAAATAAGAATAATAATAAAGAAGAAGAAACAAAAAAGGTGAAGGAAAAGAATAATAATAAAATAGATAAACAAATAACGACAAAATATATCAAAACACTCTCAAAATTCGAAAAAAAATTATTAAAAAAGAGATTACATATTGAAGGAAAAGGAAAAAAATAAAATAATAATAATAAATAAAAGATGATGAATTCGATCCCCACTAACTGTTTGTTCAAATGGTGTTACAGCGACAACTGTCGCAAAAACATGGGGAAAGGTATTTCGTCCCACCGTCCAGACGTCCTTCAAAAAGGGAAAAGGATGCACCCGCAGGCCCCGTTGAGTCATCCCTCATTCGCGACACCTGCGGGTGGGGGGCATTTGTTGACATCTGAAATATTATACAGATGTGTTACAAAGCGATCTGAAGGCCCAACGGCAATCAAGTCGAGTGTCGAAGAAGTCACCCGGGTCGACGCCCGATCCCCAAAGCAGTCGCCAAAGGCTCCCAGCCTCATCAGACAGTGAAGGGAGCCTAGTGTATTATGAAAAACTCATCCAGTCACGTCTTTCTGGCAAAGCCAATACATGGCAGAATCATTGCCCGTCATGAAACAATCAAGCCAAACAAACCCAAAGAATAGTCCTCGAAGGACAAAAGGATTCCCAGGCGATCATTCGCCTAATAAAACACTTGTAGTAATTTGCCGACCGTGGGATGTGGTTGTGAGAGTAAATACCAAAATTCAAGAGAAGCTCGGGACCAGTCCCAGGAATCGACAATTCTATTGCGAAGAACTCATTAATATGTTGACAATACCTCAAATGGGCCGATAATATCTCAGTTGGGCCGAGATGACACAAATGGGGCAAAGGGGCCAGAAGCACTACTGAGCCGACGACCATATATGGATCTAGCGGCTAGGGAGCCTTCGCTCTCAGCTGCCATATGAGGCCCTCGCCATATGTCACCGTATCAGCACTATTCTCTCCTTATAAAACCCAATATTGCTCGATGAACAGAAGGGGGACAGGAAGAAAGAGATATAGAAAAAAAACATATGGAGCCAAAGAGGGGTACATTGCCTTAGATTCAAGTGTGGAGAGCCTGCAACCATCATCCCTCAAGAATCGTAGAGATCTGTTCCAATAGCATGAGAGGAGGAGTCTACCTTTTCTATTGCTGCCTATTCCAGTGTGCAGGTGGGTTTCCCACCGAAGGTGCCCTCACTGGGCTATAGTTCCCCCTTCCCCGGGCCATTTCTCTGTAAATAGTTGAATCGTGGTTGTATGTTTATTTTCTCCGAATAAAATAAGAAGTTTGGATGAGTTTATGATATGAGATGTTCAATCGAATATGTGTTTAATGCTTCTCTCTCTCTACCCCCATAGCCCCCTTATGCCCAGAAGGGCTATAGTGAGTCCCAATTAGGGGAAACACAGGGATTTGAGTTTGTTTGTCGAGACGAATCTTCGTGTATATTGTTCTTCACTGTTTGATGCTTGTTGAATAAAGTAGGGATAAACCCCAAACTGAGTAAATCACCCCTTCCCCAGGGCTACATATGTGCTGTCGGTTTTATTTATTTTAATTTATGTCTCCTTCTATGCGAACTGACGCGTTCATCGACTTTCAGATTACTTTCGGTGTCTCTTCGCACTGGGTGAATTTCATCGACGATTTGCCTCCTCAATCGGGGCCAGAGATTTGCAGTTGCCCAAGCATGATCTCTGGTTATCCAGTTAGGTGAGGGATATGGCAAACGGGAACGACCCTATTTTCTGTCTAAAACGGGGTTATGTGTGTGCCATCGTTTCACGAATTTCTGCTTCGCTCCATTATCCCTGAGGGTCCGAAGTTCCCTTTCAGGTCATATGCAGCTTTTGGGTTCCATGAAACACCCTGAGTGACTAGGGGTAGTCCCCTCCTAGTCATTTTCATCATCTTCTTCTCCGAAGTCATTCAGACTGATCAAAGGGATTGACCCGGCTGTAATGAGCACCACCGGATCAGCTTTAGCTGATTCAGCATGCTACCCACCCGCCGGATCATCACTCCCCTCATTCTAACTCTATGGCCGCCGGATTGCTCCCCCCCATGGCCGTTGGATCGAGGGGCATCTCCCCACTTGCCAAGCCGCCAGATCAAGGGGGTATGCCCCATTGCCGCCGGATCAAAGGGGTATGCCCTTTTGTCGTCGGATAATGGGGTATGAGCCAATGCCATTTCCGCTGGATCAAGGGTTCTCCCCCATTATTCATGCCGCCGGATCAAGGGGCTTGCCCCTTGCTCATGCCGCCGGATAAGGGGGATCTTCTAATTGGTAAGCCTCTACTACCGGATCAACAGGGCGTTTGGGGCTGTGTTGAGTTGACTCCTTACCTCTCTGAGTAGACTCAGATGCACTGTCCATCTCAAGTGCGTCGACTCCACGGGAAGGGTGAGTCAACTCCATAAAAATGGGCCTCCAATGATTCTACACAACGTGTTGCCAGGAGTGTCAACTTCCTACTAAGAGTGAGTCGACTCAAGGAGCTTTGAGTCAACTCATCATTAGTTGTGAGTCCTCGAGTCGACTCTACTGGTGTGTTTTCTATCATTCTGAGGGTCCCGTACCCCTGTCATCTCATTGCTAAGGGTTATTCTCCCTCAAATGAATATAAATTGCTGCCGATCGGCGTATAGTGCCCCGATATCTTTAAACCCATCGACCCATGGTTATACTGGCGCTCCCCTGAGCCTCCATGTATATGTCATGGTGCTGAAATGGGTCAACACCTTTGGCAGAAGATGTTTGACAACCCTTGGGTGACACGGGTCTCCTGGTAGGCAACTACTCGGAGATTCGCCACCCGCTGTAGGGTCTGGGATGTCTTTCTGGCATGCCTATCTTTTACGGAGTCCGTCTCAGCCTGCTGTGAACATGCCTCCTCTACATCTCCCCCAACATGTTTTGAGGCAGGGGCAGATGCTGCTAAAATTTTCTTAGAAATCAAAGTTTCATTTTCTATTCCGCATCATGTTTTCCCCCGATTTTTCGCTCTACTTTTATCCCATATGGTGGTAACAGCTCCACAGTTATCCATGCCGAATTGCGAGAGCAAGGCACCCGATAAAGGGTATAAATCAATAACAAGTGCCGTCCCCTGGCATACATCGTCCTGGAGATATGCGAGCCCGTCTGAGCACGGTCATGCCCTTTCTCCTCATGAACCCATAAGCATGCACTGCAATGATAAAGGTAGTTCCACAATAAAAATGCAAGCATTAATCGACGGCCTCACGGGTGATCGGGATTTCCTAGAGGGCTGGCCCTCGGGCTTCTTCACCTATCATGGGCACGGGATTGCCACTTAGGCATGCCTATCAGTTAGGGGACCGTCTCGACACTTCATGAACGAGTCTCTTATACCTTCCCCGACACACTTTGGGACAAGGGAGGTGTTGTCGAAATCTTCCAGAACATGGCGAGTGTATAAACAAGTAAATGGTTGGATAATGCAACGATAGTGTACCTTCGACCAACCAACACTGAATTTTCAAATGGTGCATAACCGCTCATGATTGTATGTAGCGTATGCGTTCTATCAGAAGTTGACTTTTGCACGCAATTCTGAATAGGGAAATAAAGTTCTATATGCTAATTTACTTGCATGTGTTCGCATATGCATATATACGTACACAGATGCGCACATTTTATACCATTGAATGCCTGCATGCCTTGATTCTCCGGTATATAAATGGTGATCTGCCGAAAGTCAGATTAAGTCCGACTGGAGACTTTCACTATGCGTGTGTAGAAACTCTACCTTGTACTGGGAATCGATTCACTTAAATAAACATCTTCCCATCGCTTGTTTAACTACATGATAAACCCCACTTTATAAAATGCATGTTTTCATGCTAATATTTTCCTTCAATTCATTTGGCCCTAGGGTCTCTCTATTTTGGCGATTAATCAAGGGTTGTCTTTCTTTTGGAATGATGTAATTAACGTCGTAACCTTCATGGTACGGTGGGTTTCGGGTCCCAACATGATATCCACCTTCGTCTGATTAGTCAGACGGTGCGCATAATAAACTTGTCACTCTGTGACTGGCACGCCCCCGCGATTAACAATGAATAAACTAAAAAGATTAATGAATAAATAAATCATTTTTTTGAGATTGTTATAAATTTCAACGAACAATCTTACCCTGAAGAAGCCACAGTGGAAGACAGGAGAGCCATAAGGAGAGTTGTGCAAAGATACACTCTGCTTGGGGGTACGTTGTATAGGAGAGGTCTTCTTGGCCTTCTTCTGAGATGTCTTGATGACAATGAGATGCATGAAGGTTGTCGAGAAGACACACTTAGGAATGTGCGGTGGCCATGTTAATAGTCGGATGCTTGTTAAGAAGAGCCTTAGACAAGTACTTTTACTGGCCCGCCATGGAAGATGATTGTGCTATCTATGTGCGTAGGTGTGTTAAGTGCTAACTTCATACCGACAAAATTCATTCACCATCTTCTTCACTCCATCTATTGTCCTCCCTATGGCCTTTCTCCATGTGAACTTTCGACATCATTTATCTTCTTATCTATTCCAACTCCCTTACTTAGCAAAAATCATTCATCCTCACTATAACGGAGCACTTCCTCAAATGGGTCGAAGCAGAAGTATACGTAGAGATCAAAGCATCAATTGTTTGGAAGTTCATCGTGGAGAATATTATCACCAAGTTCAATACTCCAAGTACTATCGTCACTAACAATGGACTATAATTCATTTCTCGGGATCTTCGAGACCTCTGCATATGATATAAAATTACATTGCATCATTCATCTCCTTATTATCTACAATTCATTGGCCGACCAATGTATTGCATGCCTAGACCATAATGAAGATTATTTGGCAGACATAATCAATTGGTTATGATCATAACTGACGTATTTTCATTTCAACTGATTGAATACTTTGTATCTCACAAAATGATTTGCTCTCGCTGATCAGGCGAAGTCCATCTTGTGCATGTGTATTCCTTTTACCGAGATGTAATAGTCTGCAGAATGCCAAGGCAGATGCCACCCCAGCGAGCTAGGGTGGGAGTGACTAGGGCCAACCAGCAGGAAGAGCGCCATGCATGGCAGCACTTCCCTTCCACCATCTTTTCATTAAGTGATCATCAGTTGAATTTATGGATAAGATTAGGGATGTCAAAAATACCCGCAAATCTGATTACCCGCATTACCCGACCCGTGATGGGTCGGGTAATACCCGAATAAACGGATATGGATTCGGGTTCGGATACATTTAAAATACCCGTTTCATATTCGGATAGGGTATGGATTTAGTGCACCCAAACCCGTACCCGATCCGAACCCGCTCTTAATAACTTATTGTGCATGTTAGGCCTATGATTTTGACATGAACCCAATCCGTTAACCGTCTTGTTGAGTTTGTGAGTTTAGACTTCTTGCTAAAACTATAAGGATGTTTTTATAAAACATAAAAATTACTTTAGAAAGGAAAGAATTGACCGGATTTCTTTTTTTCTAATTCTCATAAATCTCACATTTCTTTGGATGTGGATGTGGACTCATGCTTTATGGACGGATATAGATATCCGCAGATATATCCATACCCGTGACGGATATACCCGTATCCATACCCGCGAAAATAATAGGGTACTATCCGGGTATGGTATTAGTAAAATTTTTACGGATAGGGTATGGTATTAGTCTACCCGAGCCGAACCCGATCCATTGACATCCCTAGATAAGATTCTCACTAAACTCACTAATTTAATAATTCAATCCCTAATTAAACATAGTGCAAATTAGGAAAGTCCAACCGTATACATTAACAATTTGAAATAAGAATCATTAACTAATTAATTCAAGCACATATCTCCCTAACCCTCCTCACTTTGATTTTCCAATCAATGACAATACCAAAATCACATCTTCCAATCAAAAGAACAGACGTCAAATTGGCGGAGGCACAAACATATGTCGTCAATTAGAAGCTTGCAAACTAAAACTAATTTATGTGCCACATCCAACTTGGTTGCCACATGCTCATGCGGATTGGAAGGTCACGTGAGGCTGGGGATCATAAGGAGATGTAACGCTTGGAAATCTTTCGGACGGTCATGTAGCACAGCCTGAACACTGAGATGTTCTGCGCCTCCGAAGCATTTTAAATAATTAATTTATAGAGATGGGAAGGGTACTTTCCCTGACTGCCAAGGCACCACCAACAGGATCAGGAAGAAGATCGAGAAACTGCGTGCCAGGTGCGCGCGCTAATGTACACCTTCTTGATCTTCCTGCATGCCGCAGAATCGCCCACGAAATCCTGAGCAATGAGAGGATTAGATTCCGTGATAACAGGGGTGATACAACGTGGTGGGCAATGGATAAGCGCGGATTTGGAGAACTTTATAGTTGGCGCCCAGGATTTGGCAACTCTTACCTTGGAGGCGATCGAGCACCCGCTTGGCCGCTTGCCACCTGCAGGCAGGTCCGTGCGCGCCAACGTGCGGTGGATCAGTGACCACAACGCGGACGGTACATGTCATTATTTAAACCTTTTTGCCCGCCCGTACGTACCATATGAGAGAGAGGGAGAGGAGCCGCAGAGGCACACAGCTGGGGCGCCTATTCTTTGTGGGTGATCATGGACGTCAAGAAGGGTCCGTTTACCACTTACGTGGTATTCATGCTGCTGGTTGCGTCTACTTGTAAGTTTAAGCTCCCCACCTCTCTCTCTCTCTCTCTCTCTCTCTCCCTACTCATCTCTTTCTCTCTCTCTCGATCTCTCTCTCATCCTTCCAAATATTCTTCCCTCTATCTCTTATCAATTCTCAGACTTAAAATGTAAAGCAAGGACGACATACGCCGATAGCTGATTCATGTGTCGTTTTTTCTGCCGCGGGTTCAATTCTCTACTTCTTCTTTTACTGTAGGCGGGCAGGTGGTGCCACAGGCACAGTGTAATGTTCCCTGCGGCAAGTGCAAGGGCCCCTGCTTCTTCACGGAGACGTGCTGGAACCAGTGTGTGGAGGAAGGGAAGAACGGCGGCCGCTGCCTCAAGGTTAAGTGCGTGTGTATACATGACTGCCCTCCTGTGGCCCCTCCCAAGTAATTAATTTCGTGATCATGCAATAATAAGGAGAAGTCTCCAATGCCAACAATTTCTCATCAGCCATTTCACATACATAACCCTCTTGCCCAATTATATATGTCATCAGGTGATATCTTAAAAAATCAGCAACATTTGATGACGTTTAGTGCCAAAGACAGCAAATTAATTAGTATCATTTCTTTCATGCACAAATGCTACTTTTCAACCATTCATGTTTATGAATGATAGTTCACATTATTTCAAGTTGTCTATCGAACAATCAACAAATTGTGATGATTTTAGCCCCACCTTAAGTGAGTTTAGAAATGTCATGTGTTGCGTCCGTGACAACATTTTAATTTATTATGGATGGAACCGAGTCACATAGCATGAAGTGGCAATAATGTAGAGCGTGAGAAAATAGAGCGTGGTCGGGATACAAAGTCTGAGAAAGAGGAGAATGGGTCTCCGTCGGCGCCAAGCTTCTGGACCGAGCGAGGAAACCACTAGAGATATTGGGAGCTGAGTCAAGAGGCTCTGGGGGCATCTCTAGACGATCTCCATGATGCCCGTATTTGATGGGACTTGCGTCCAGGGCTGAGGCTTGGGAGAGAATGGGGCCTTGACGTGGTTGGAAGGAGATCTGAGCTTGTTCGACAGAAGTTTGAGTGGCCAACGCATGGGCCTTTCTAAGAGGAAAGACCAAAGAGTTGTATCACTATTTTAGGTGATACACACGGAGATCTATGTTGGAGGACCTCCCGAAGGTCGAGTCGTCGTCGATGGTTGGAGGGTAGGACGCCGTTTTTGTCAATGAAGTTGGGCTAGCCGCATAAGAACTTCCTACTAGGGACCTCAGAGAATCTTGCCAAGCTTCTCAAATGAAAACCATATGATCTTTCTACTTAAATCATTAAATGGAGTGTACATAATTAATCAAATTTTGGGGACAGATTGCATACTAATCTAACATTTAATGTGAGAACTAGCATCCGGTCTAAATATCTCTGTTAACCTTAATTTAATTATCAGGTATCCACAGGCCAGCTGGGGATGCCATTGCACTAGTTTCCTTTAAATACATATGATGAGGATAACTAGTTGATTTGCAGCCGGCGATTCGCAAAATTCTGCCCTCTATTACTGTTTGTGTACGCCCAAGTTTTGCCACCTTTGTTGAGAGTTGGACCCAGAGATTATCATGCCAAGAAAGCGGTCGTTGCCACATACAGCAAGCACTTCCCTGCTGAAAGCTTATAATTTTACAAAGCGTAGAGTAGACGGTATATATATATATATATATATATTTTTTTTTTTTCGGGTCACTTATTGAGTGAAACTTGAAGGTTGGGATTAGTAAGGGCAGGTACTTTAAAGTTTAAATAACCATCTATATTGAAGACCTGCTTCGGAAGGCTAACAGATAGCATAGGATGTAATGCCTTATCCTATGACCAGTGCTCGCTTGCAACGCTCCACAACTGTTCTTTCGCTCTTGAGAATCTACAGTATGTTCTCCATCACTCAAAGCTACCGACTCTTAATTTGATTGCACAGGGAAACCCGTGATTGTGTTGGACGTGCATGGGAAATGGCAGGGTGGGTTTCTTTTATGAGCCATCGGTAAGAGAGAAAGTTATAAGAGATGCAAGGAGGCTTTAACATCAATGTCACACGCATAATCGCCACGATAAAATGCACCGTTAGCGACAGAACAGTAACCGCCGCTATTCCATTGCTAATTCAGAATGTCATAGAGACCACCGGATAACCTTAATCCATTGCTAAATATAATTGACGGGGAAAATACATCGCTAATATGTCGCCAAAAAAAAGACGGACTAGCAACCGTTCACTATAAGAAAATTGGTCTATAATCACGAATTTTATCTACGCTTTCAAAAAATTTAAATATAGCTAACATATTCGACATTTTTAAATTAACGTTGGTAAATTTCTTACGTTTTATTCTAGCGTAGTTATATGGTCATGTTATTCCGACGCTTTGAAAAAAAATGTAGCAAAAGATAATATATTCTGACGTTTTTTTTGTAAATGTGAGAATAGATCTCAGATATTATTTCGTTTTTAATAAAACGTAACAATAAGTCGCTTCAAATAAAAATAATAAAAAATTTAAAAACGTAGGAACTGATATGACCGAGAGGCGGCAAAATGACCGTCCGATACTTTTCATTTTTTGCAATTTAACACCCGATTTCCCTCCCCTCCCCAAATCAAACCCATCCCCTGCTTGCTTCTCTTCCTCCCCCATCCCTTCCCCTCTCTTCTCCCTCGATCCTGAGCACACTGTGATTGAGCACGGTAGGTGAAATGGAGAGCTACCTCTTGTACGCCTCGTTGTCGCTGCTGGGGGTGGCGCCGGGGTGCCGGCAAAGAGTGAGTGCATGGAGGGGAGGTTCTGTTGCCTCCGCCGTCGCCATTCCTGCTGCCGCAGTGTCGCTTGCGCCGGAGAACGATCTGCTGCTAAGATCCGGGTTTCTGCCGCGGAATCCTCCCACATTTGGGGGCTCTCTCGGCAGCGCGGGGGTTTGCCGGGCGTCGTTGGGTCGGGGGAAAGCAGAGGTGGGGCGGTGTGTTCCCGATGGAGGGGAATGTGGGTTTATCGAGAGGGTGTTCTTTCTCTGGAGATCTGGGATTACAGGTACTTGTGAGAAGGGTCAAACCCTGCTCCTTCCTTTCACTCGGTATGCTCCTTTTTCCTTCTCTTCTCTTTGATTATTTGGTTGTTGGTGTGATTCGGGCAATGCACGTGAATCTGCTGGGAGCTGTTGCTATGGATTTTGTTTTTTTTCGGCTTTCCTATGAAGAATGTTTCTGAACTTCGCTGATTAGCTTGACCAAGGTATGTCAGCCCCCCTTTGTGCATTTCTGTCAACACAAAGTGGCTAAAAAGTTGGCACATTTTTGAATGCTCAGTGTGTTCTGGCGGACTAATGGAAAGAGTCACGTGGAGGGAGAATACATAAAATTCTAGGGGAATGGAGGCCCTTTGAGTATAGGGTTTGCAATTCTAAATGCGCAGCTAGGTTTCCCACCGTTTGTATCTGGCGGAAGTGGTATGTTGAGAAGTCATCGACTGTCTAGGGGAATGGAGTCCCTTTGAGTATAGGGTTTGCAATTCTAAATGCGCAGCTAGGTTTCCCACCGTTTGTATCTGGCGGAAGTGGTATGTTGATAAGTCATCGACTGGTTACATGCTTGAGTGACATTGAGTTGAGATTATTTTGATGAGTAAACACCATGGCATTCGTTTGTGTTTTGCTTCTTGCAAGCATTGAGCATCTACATCAATAACCTTAACTTCACTTATGTACTGCAGTATGCTAACCACCTTTAAAATCCTTAGACATACTCTTCCTCCTTGTGTTCCTGTGGAAACGTCAAGTGTGCTGTCACCACTTCCATACAAGTCATTTTATGTTTCTCCTTTTATTGAATTTACGACATGAATGTATGTTCCCAAGGTATCTGTCGATGTCTTTTTTCTACATTTAACATGACTGAACCTCGCAAGTGTAGTTCTTTTACATGGTCTTTAACCAGTAGTGTGTAATATGAAAGTTTTCAAAACTAATGAAGACTCCACCTTAGCATTCTTGTCTCGTTACCACTAATTGCTTGCATGAGTACAGCACTCTACCCCCTAAACATTGTTGGTTTACAGTCACCTTATAAATTCCATTTTTCACAATCTATATTAATACAATTTCCCTTATACCCGAAGGTCGCTCGTTTTGGATTCGCACGAAGCCTTTGTGCGAGATGATGATGGTTCCTCTTCGCGTCCTGCATTGCTTGATGCGGAGGCTCACCTTCAGAGGTTCTTTGCTGTGTAGCATAGCCCATGGGAGGAAGGCAGGTTTTTCCCACAGTCCAGCCCCTCTGCCTCAAGCACCATGGCTATGATACAGGGAGATGTTGGCATTGCAGATGCACCGGCAGAACCCAACAGTGCCGGAATTTCTAAAGCTGAAAGGTTTTATGTAATTTCATCTTTTGTGTTAAAGGCTACTAAGAAGAGTGTTGGCGTTGATGTTTATATGACCTATGAAAGGAATTTCTATTTCAACCTTTCAGAGGTACAAAATGCTCTTCATGCGAACAGGACAAGCTTGCCTTATAGTTGGTCAAGCAATGTGCAGCAGGTAAGCATCAGATTAAATGCAATTTGGTAATTACATGCTTCAGTCATTGATTGTTCATTACCTAGATATAGTTTAAGTGTGACTATTCTATGCTTTTAATTGAATTCATGTGCATGCCAAAATTCTTGGATTATCTTTCATGATTTATCTGGAAGTGTTTGTGTGCATGTTCTCTATGAACAGTTAATCAGGGACATCTCTATAAAACATGGACTAAACATAAGTTAACCGGCATCATCTTATTGGTTCCACTACTGAACCAGCATGCACACAACCTGAACCGGGATCATCTTCTACACAGGTAAAAGATGTTTTGGTGTTTTCTCTCTTGATTTTAGCTATTCCACCTTCTCACCGAATTGCTATGCTGTGATAAATCAAGGGGATTAGAATATGTGTTCAGCGTACTTTTTTCATTGACTAAGGGTATATTTGGTTTCATGTGGAGTGTATTCTAAATAGAAAAATATTTCAAGGGAAAAAATCCATGGAAAGTGCAATTGTAATATGTTATTTGGTACCATGTAACCAATTATGGGGTTGGATACTAGATAGGAAGGGGAAAAGAATGCAGAGAGGAAAATGCCCTCCGCTCCCTTCTACCGGATGCCAGATTCCGATTGAGCAGTAGTCATCGGATCACAATTTCGTTGACTAAGGTTTTTACAGGTAACCAAATACTTACCTATCGTGCAATTTCCTAGAAAACTAAATCAATGGCACATTTTCCTTCGAACCAAATGGACCCTAAGCTGAGTACATATTCTGTGGATGTGTTGGTCACTCCTTATCCAGGTTTATATCCAGAAAACCAAACCAGGCCAAACGGGGTTGCATACCTGCTACAGTCATATCAAAACATGGTGCATAAATGTCATTAGAACAAGGGAACACCAAGTGGATTAATATCTAGAGTTCTAGGAGCTAATTATTCACAACATTGTTCATGTGAAGTGATTTTGTATCCAATGAGAGCACATGAACATTAACAAACTGTTTCCACATTGAAGGCTGTCTGTCCATTTTTATTTTCAACAACCCTCAGCCACACTTTTATGGTACATGATTATCCATTTATGTTACAGGAGTATCCATCACCGGTCCTCATCCACCATATGCTTCAAACTAAATTCTATTGAGTTCCTAACTTAATAGCCTTTCTAGATTCTCCATTTAATGATTAAATTAAGTATCACACTGTCTTAAATGTGTTTCTTTGTTGTGTATTCCCTTCTTTTGATCAGTTTCTAAACTAACCAATTTGATTGAATTACTTTCAGCTTTGCTTGTCTTGAGTTAATTAGCCACAAAAGCTTTATGCCACGGCTGCTTACGGGCAATTCGTGCAAGGGCTGGCCCCTTTTCCAACATCTATTGGTCAACTTGTTCAAGTTTATGGAACCAAGCTTAAGAAATGTTGAGCTAGGAGAGCATGTATGTTATTTGTCATTCTTTGAACACTTGCCTCAAATGGAGTGCATAAGACAAAATATTGACTTTGTCCATTATTGCAGGTCTGCTTTCTGTACAAAGGCACCCTGAGGGTGCTGCTTGTATTGCTTCATGATTTTCTAGATTTTTTATGTGAATACCATTTCAGTTTTTGTGATGTTATCCCGCCCACTTGCATACAAATGCGGAATGTTATTCTCAGTGCCTTCCCACCAAAAATGAGACTGCCTGATCCATCCACACCAAACTTAAAGGTTGCTGAATAATGCTAAAATTATTGGAATTCCATCATACCCTTCGCGGTCAGATGGTCATAGGAAATTAATACAGAGCACCCCTTTTCTTTTCCATTCTTGCAGATTGATTTGCTAGCTGAGATCAGCCAGACCCCTTGCATTCTCTTTGATATTGATGGTGCTCTGAAAGCAAAAATGTTAAAAGCTGATGT
The DNA here is from genome assembly GCA_022559845.1 of Amorphophallus konjac. Lineage (NCBI taxonomy): Eukaryota > Viridiplantae > Streptophyta > Magnoliopsida > Alismatales > Araceae > Amorphophallus > Amorphophallus konjac. The sequence continues at coordinate 174,818,476 of CM040126.1, read as the reverse complement.
TGACGAGTATCTCAAGGTAAATCGAAAATATAAGGCATTGTTTCGGAGAGCTATTTTTTTCCATTTTCTTTGATATTTATCATTCTTACTCCTATTTTTCCGCCCTAAATTCTGCAATCTTTTTGTCATCTTTTAGTTTCAGTCCGGCCTTGATATTTCTGCTTGATTGTATCCACCCCACCATTTTAATATGATTTTTATAATTTGCAGATGAGGCCATAAGGATCTTATTTTCTAACAGAATTGAAACAGAGGCTTCTTCTCCTCCAGAATGAGGCAAGCCAAGCTGGAACTCAGTACAATGTGCCACTTATCAATTCTCTTGTTCTGTATGTAGGTATTCAGGTAAAAGCCCACATCTTCTGTAGCAACCCTGACAAATGAATATTTGAAATGAATTAAAACATATATATTACAGAAGTAATACAGATAATAAGAATGGGGCTAACCAGACGAAATAAAACATATTACAAATAACGCCTCTTAGTAAGGCGTTAATTTAAAAAGAAACGCCTCTATATACGGCGTAACTAAAGAAAGGACGTCCTCACCTGACGGCGTCAAATTCCAACGCCAAAGACGGTAAGCCAATAAACGCCCCAATCTTGGGCGTGTTTTAGAAACATGAAACGCCCTTCCTCAAGGCGCTTCTTAAGACACGACCTGCACAAGGTCGTCAATTAAAGAATCGACGACCTGACCTAAGTCGTTAATTCCATTCGAGTTCCGTTCGACACGGGAGCTTATCCAGGGAAGGATTATGTTAATCCAGTAAGTATTTAATAGGGCAAGGACTCTATATTGGAAGCATTACTTCTACTAGAACACTAACCTTAACAGGACGTCCAAAATTCTATAAATAATCTTGATCGAACAAACCCTAAACCTATTTGGACGATCGAACCGCACAGGTACGTGAAGAACATATCTTCTTCTTCTTCTTCTTCTTTTCCTTATGAACGTAATAGCAGTTCATATAAGTTTCTCTTTGCTTCGGTTACATGAAGAACTAATAGTTCTTCATCCTCTTTTCCTCTTACAGGTTGAGGACGCAGCAGCATAAGTGAAGAACAAGGTAACGTTCTTCTAATCTCCTCTGTTCTGATAGGTGAAGAAATTAATAAATGTTTCTTCTTCTGTTCCTGTAGGAGTACAGAATCGAAGAACAAGGGTTCTTCATCAAAGCCATCAGCCAGTAGCTGCCATCTTAAACAGAGCATCGATCCCCTTCCCGAAACCTTCACGGTTCAATCTTCAGATTATCACAAGGTAGGTTTTCTCAAGTCACTGTAGCCCAAATAAAATAACGCAAGATATATGTATAAGCATGGCATGCATATAGTTTTATTATGTTCTGCAATATTTTGAAAGAAACGCCCCTGTCAAGGGCGCTAATTTACAAGACACGACCATGCCCAGGTCGTCAATTTCATATTTGACGCCCTGTACACAGGCGTTAATTTCATGTAAATGTTAATCACCCACCTTAAGAACTGATTATCTATGAAATCATGACTATAAACAATGTATAATCCTCTGTCTTCAACCTGCTAATGTTACTGTCCTGATATTATCTTCGTTCCTCTGTTATCCTGAAATTATTACTGTCCTTCAAAAACTTTAAGTAACGACCTTGACAAAGTCGTTTTACACATGTTAACGCCCTGCCATAGGGCGTAAATTGAAAAGACACGCCCCTTCCTAGGGCGTTTATCGGTCAAAATCCTGAAATACATATATTCTGTAATATAGAATTAAACAGTAACGCCCCTTGCCAGGGCGTGTTTTAGACAAATCGTGAAAAATTATTGAAATTCTGTCAAATATATAAATAATGAGACGCCTGCTACTGTAGTCGTCAACTCTTTAAGAAACGACCCCGTCCAGGGCGCGTTTTAGATAAATTACTGAATTATTGGAAATTCTGCAAAACGGAACATATGTAAACGCCTTTCTCTTAGGCGTTACTTACTTGAGAAACGACTTGACCTAAGTCGTTATTTTCTGTAAACTGATTTTTATCCTGATTCTATAACCGATGGGTTCATATTATACATATACGTATATATCGGCACTATTCTCCACTCCGTGAGTATAGTCCCACTTTTCACGTTGTTTCATCGATCACACTCAACTCTCATTGACATACAAGCTCTCCATTGGACATTCCGTTCCTTTGGACTAGCGAGTTAGTCATAGAGACCTCCGTAAGACTCCTCGTAGCCTTGGATTCCCTCAAGGCCGACTGAGCTGGTTGTACCCTAAAAACCCATTACACCATTGATGCCATGTCAATCTAAAGAAACATGGTATACCGGCCCTTATGATTATACAAAGAGTATATCATAAGAAATTCTTAATGGGATGATGATATCATGCCATATCATGTCATTCTTGTAAACCTCAATTCTATGATAAGAATGAGAGTATCTTACCTTTGATATACTGTTCATGTGGACCTCAATTCTATATATAGAATGTCCATATCGATTTGTCATGGTACCTAAGTTAAGGGAACCTAATTCCACCTAGTTTCATCGATAAACGTGGTTATACCGTTATTATCGTCAATCTATGTCCTTTATCATATTTTGGACTCTATTCTATCAAAGTTGTCGTACGTGTCTACAAGCTTGATTATTGAAATTCTATGTTGGCTATAAACAAGAGTGGATGTCAAAACACATGATAAATGCCTGCGCATATAGGGCCTGATCTGGTCTTGGGAGGAGCACCCGGAAGTACTTGTGCCCATGGGAGTCAAAATGATAAGGTATCTGGCATTATACCGAGTACTTGACTTGCTTGATTGGACATTCCACACACATCTTGTACTTGAATCGTACTTGACTTGACATGAAATGCGTGGCCCGCAAAAGGGTAATTTACTTGCTTGATACATGATAGCCAAAGTTCATGACATGACTTGTTAAACGTACTTGCTTGAATATCTTGAATAAACTTGTTATCTTGTTGAAAGTTCATGATTAAGTTCATCTTATGTCCTTGATATTACATTCTCTCTATCTTGTCGTTTTATGCTAGCATGCATAGCTTTATCGCATTCATGAAAAAGTAATTACTTAAACCCCTTGCTAGTACTTGAGATATAATTTCCTACTGAGCGTTCGCTCATCCCGTTTGTCCCTTTTTACTTTTCAGGTAAGTCCGACGACGATGGAAGTCAATCGGATGGGAATGGTCATGAGTGAAAGTGCTAGAGCTGCTCAAGTGTCATCTAGTCTTTTCTATAGTTTCTTGAGTCAACTATGTACTTTTCTTTTTATTAAACAGAGTATTGGATTTGTAATAGTCTATTATAAAGGAATAAAGGATTGGGTTATCTTGCTATTTTGCGCATCTCTGTCTTTGTGTCGAATACACGACCACTCTGATTGACATGATTGATATAGACACGTCGCGCACCTCTGGGTATCTTCCGCGCTCGGGGCGTGACAGTCGTTGTGGTATCAGAGCCTAGGGTATTCAATTCTTAGGAAAAACCCAAGTCCAAGGATAAGTTTGAACCTTTAAACCAGTGAGATTGGGTAGAACCAAGGGTTAAATTTAACATAGTGTACGAGTCTTTAAATACGATCACGTACTGATATAGTTATTGTAATTGTAGGATAATGGCTGCCGAACGTGCTCAATGGCGCAACATGCAGCGTACCCTCCAAGGGATGACTCAAGTGCTACAACAGGTAGTACAAGGTGGTGCTCCACGAGCTGGAAGCTTACACCAAGCATTTAAGAACATGAATCCCCGAAGTTCACGGGATCGACCGATCCGGACGATGCCGAGCATTGGGTTCGGGAAATCGAACGCATATTCCGTGTCATGCAATGCACGGATCAGGACAAAGTTCTATTAGCTACATTCCAGTTAGAGAAAGATGCTAGGTGCTGGTGGGAGTCTATTGAAGCAACCATCGATCCTACTCAAGTAACATGGGAAGAATTTGTGGAATACTTCAATGCTAAATATTTCTCGGACCGAGTCCAAGAAAAGAAGGCTGCAGAATTCGCTGCATTGAAGCAACGATCTTTATCATTAGCAGATTATGAAGCTCAGTTCTCCAGGTTGTCTAGATATGCTAAGCATCTTATTAGCACGGAGAAGATGAAAGCCCGTAGATTTCTTAATGGGCTTAGGCCCCACTACATTACTCAACTGGCGCCTATGGACATCCAAGTTTATTCCGAAATAGTGCGCCGAGCTCAATTACTTGAAGATGCCACGGAACTATCTGATAGGATCCGTGGGAAAGATAAGAAGGAGCAAGTCACAAGTTCGGGTTCTTTCAAACCCAACTTTAAGAAGAGGCCCAATAATGGAGGTTCATCCTCTCAAGATTCCAAGTTCAAGAAATCCAAGCCCTTCTCTATCACCACTACACCTTCTAATACAGTATGCAAGCATTGTGACAAGGCTGGTCACAAGACCGAAGAATGCTGGAGGAAATTAGGAGCTTGTCTCCGTTGTGGGAGTCGCGAACATCGGATTCCCGATTGTCCATTAATGAATGACCAAGCCGGTGACGGTAAACGCCCGGTGACGAAGAATGCTCGTCTTCATGCAATCCAGGAGACCGAACCTGAAGAAGAAGGCGGATTAGTGGAAGGTACATTGAAAATTTGTTCCAAAAGTGCTTATGTCTTATTTGATACGGGAGCATCGCATTCCTTTATTTCTAAGAAGTTTGCCGACCCGTTACCGTTAGAACCAGAATGGATAAAAATAGTCCTAACTACTCCTCTGGGAAGTGAAAATGATATTACTCATCACTATCACAACTGTGAGGTAATGGTTCAAGGTTGGAATTTACCTATAGATCTCATATGCCTCGATCTAAAGGAGTATGATGTTATACTGGGAGCGGACTGGTTATCCAAATACCATGCAACGGTTGATTGCCGCAATAGCCAAATTGCTTTTAAAGATTTTCCAGAATTAGTCTTTTCTCGCCCCAAGAGTCGGAGCAAATCCCCTCTTATTTCGGCTCTTCGAGCAAGCAAGCTCGTCAGGAAAGGATGTGTATCCTTCCTTGCATTTGTCACAGTTAAGGAAACAAAGGACACTAAGATAGAAGACATTCAGGTAGTGCAAGAATTTCCAGACGTATTTCCGGAAGATTTGCTGGGATTACCCCCTTAAAAGGGAAGTGGCCTTCACCATTGACTTAGTCCCTGGTGCTGGTCCAGTTTCAAAGGCACCCTATAGAATGTCCCCGGCTGAACTCAAAGAGTTGAAGGAGCAGTTGATGGAACTGATTCGAAAAGGGTTTATTAGACCAAGTACTTCCCCGTGGGGAGCACCAGTCTTATTTGTGAGGAAGAAGGACGGATCCATGAGATTGTGCATCGACTATCGACAGTTGAATCATCTCACTATCAAGAACAAGTATCCACTGCCGAGAATCGATGAGTTATTTGATCAGATTTCAGGATTCAAATATTTTTCCAAAATTGATCTCAGGTCAGGATATCATCAATTAAGAATCAAGGATGATGACATTCATAAGACTGCATTCAGAAGCAGGTATGGCCATTACGAATTTATTATTATGTCTTTTGGACTAACAAATGCCCCTGCTGCCTTTATGCAGTTAATGAATAGTATATTCAGGCCTTATCTAGATCAATTTGTGGTGGTTTTTATTGATGATATATTGATATATTCCAAGACTAAGGAAGAACATGAAAAACATTTGAGGATTGCATTGCAAGTCTTGAGGACAAATCAATTATATGCAAAACTCAGCAAGTGTGAATTCTGGCTTGAAGAAGTGGCTTTTCTAGGACATGTGATTTCACGAGATGGATTATCTGTTGATCCATCAAAGGTTGAAGCAGTTAGAAACTGGGGAAGACCAACCAATGCTAGCGAGATCAGAAGTTTCTTAGGTCTTGCAGGCTATTATCGGCGATTCATCAAAGATTTCTCTAAGATCGCCGTACCACTTACAAGACTAACACGCAAGGAGATCCGATATGAATGGAGTGAGGAATGTGAAAGAAGTTTCCAAACTCTCAAGGATCATCTCACTACAGCTCCGGTGTTAGCTCTACCAATAGAAGGAGAGAAATTCGAGGTTTACACAGATGCTTCTGGCATTGGCCTCGGATGTGTCCTAATGCAACAAGGAAAGGTCATAGCATACTCTTCACGTCAACTGAAGAAGCATGAGGAGAATTACCCCGTCCATGACTTAGAACTGGCCGCGGTGGTATTTGCCCTAAAGATATGGAGACACTACTTATATGGAGTGCAGTTTACTGTATACTCCGATCACAAGAGTCTCAAATATCTATTCTCACAAAAGGAGCTAAACATGAGACAAAGACGCTGGCTAGAATATCTCAAGGACTTCGACTTCAATATACAATACCATCCCGGAAAGGGTAATTATGTTGCAGATGCCCTTAGTCGAAAGCCGAGAGCAATGATAGCCAATTATATGATACAAGAATGGAGGTTGCTAGAACAATTCTCCAAGCTCAATATAAGCTTGGACAAGGAAGCCAAATTTATCACATTATCTCATGTAAGCATACAGTCAGATTCATTATCTGAGATACAAGCACTTCAGGATGATGATCCTATATTAGTGGAAATCAAAGGCAGATTAGAAGGACAATCTGATTTTCAACTAACTTCTGATGGAAGATTATTATTCAAAGGTAGAACTTGTATACCCGACTGTCCGGAATTAAAGAAGAAGATCTTAGATGAAGCTCACCGATCAAGGTACACTATTCATCCAGGATCAACCAAAATGTACCAAGATGTAAAGAGAAACTTTTGGTGGCCCAACATGAAAAGAGAAATAGCGGACTATGTATCACGCTGTCTCACATGCCAACAAGTCAAGGCAGAACACCAAAAGCCTGCTGGAAAATTACATCCTCTAGATATTCCAAAATGGAAGTGGGAGGATATTGGTATGGATTTCATCATGGGTCTATCTAAATCCAAAGGAGGATATGATGGAATATGGGTTATCATTGACCGTTTAACTAAATCGGCGCATTTCTTACCAATAAAGAGTCGATGGTCAATTGATGTCTTAGCTGCATTATATATCAAGGAAATAGTCAGGTTACATGGAATTCCTGTCTCAATCGTGTCTGATAGAGATCCCCGTTTCACTTCTCATTTTTGGAAGGGATTACAACATTCGTTGGGGACAAGACTAAATTTTAGTACAGCTTTTCATCCTCAAACGGATGGTCAGACCGAGAGAACTAACCAAGTTGTTGAGGATATGCTAAGAGCTTGCATCATTGACTTTGGTGGAAGCTGGCATGAACACTTGCCTCTAGTTGAATTTGCATATAATAATAGCTACCAAGCTAGTATCCAAATGGCACCTTTCGAAGCTTTATATGGAAGGAGTTGCCAATCATCTTTATGCTGGAACGAAGTTGGAGAGAAACAACTGTTAGATCCAGACATGGTAAGGGATACAACTGAGAAGATACAAGTGATCAGAGAAAGATTGCAAGTTACTCAGACCAGACAAAAGGCTTATGCTGATACAAGGAGAAGAGATCTTGAATTCCAGGTTGGAGATCATGTATTTCTTAAAATATCGCCTGGACGTGGCATACGAAGATTTGGTGTTAAGGGCAAGCTTACGCCAAGATTCATCGGACCATTTGAGATACTCGAAAGAGTTGGCGAGGTTGCTTATCGCATCGCATTGCCTCCTCAATTGTCCGAAGTACACAATGTATTTCACATATCCATGTTGAAAAAGTATGTACACGACCCATCACACATTATTGAACATGGAGATCTGGTGATTAAGAAAGATCTCACATATGAACAGAAGCCTATGAAAATCTTAAATCGTGAAATACGAGCTCTAAGGAATAAGGTTATTCCCATGCTTAAGGTGCAATGGAATAAGAATTCTGAACACGAAGCGACATGGGAGACCGAGGAATCTATGAAGAAACGATTTCCCGACTTGTTCTAAGAGGTATATACTCTACACTCTCCGCGTGTATACAGAATATGCAATTGAGTTTGGGGACCAAATTCTTTTTAAGTGGGGGAGGGTGTAGCAACCCTGACAAATGAATATTTGAAATGAATTAAAACATATATATTACAGAAGTAATACAGATAATAAGAATGGGGCTAACCAGATGAAATAAAACATATTACAAATAACGCCTCTTAGTAAGGCGTTAATTTAAAAAGAAACGCCTCTATATACGGCGTAACTAAAGAAAGGACGCCCTCACCTGACGGCGTCAAAATCCAACGCCAAAGACGGTAAGCCAATAAACACCCCAATCTTGGGCGTGTTTTAGAAACATGAAACGCCCTTCCTCAAGGCGCTTCTTAAGACACGACCTGCACAAGGTCGTCAATTAAAGAATCGACGACCTGACCTAAGTCGTTAATTCCATTCGAGTTCCGTTCGACACGGGAGCTTATCCAGGGAAGGATTATGTTAATCCAGTAAGTATTTAATAGGGCAAGGACTCTATATTGGAAGCATTACTTCTACTAGAACACTAACCTTAACAGGACGTCCAAAATCCTATAAATAATCTTGATCGAACAAACCCTAAACCTATTTGGATGATCGAACTGCACAGGTACGTGAAGAACATATCTTCTTCTTCTTCTTCTTCTTTTCCTTATGAACGTAATAGCAGTTCATATAAGTTTCTCTTTGCTTCGGTTACATGAAGAACTAATAGTTCTTCATCCTCTTTTCCTCTTACAGGTTGAGGACGCAGCAGCATAAGTGAAGAACAAGGTAACGTTCTTCTAATCTCCTCTGTTCTGATAGGTGAAGAAATTAATAAATGTTTCTTCTTCTGTTCCTGTAGGAGTACAGAACCGAAGAACAAGGGTTCTTCATTAAAGCCATCAGCCAGTAGCAGCCATCTTAAACAGAGCATCGATCCCCTTCCCGAAACCTTCACGGTTCAATCTTCAGATTATCACAAGGTAGGTTTTCTCAAGTCACTGTAGCCCAAATAAAATAACGCAAGATATATGTATAAGCATGGCATGCATACAGTTTTATTATGTTCTGTAATATTTTGAAAGAAACGCCCCTGTCAAGGGCGCTAATTTACAAGACACGACCATGCCCAGGTCGTCAATTTCATATTTGACGCCCTGTACACAGGCGTTAATTTCATGTAAATGTTAATCACCCACCTTAAGAACTGATTATCTATGAAATCATGACTATAAACAATGCATAATCCTCTGTCTTCAACCTGCTAACGTTACTGTCCTGATATTATCTTCGTTCCTCTGTTATCCTGAAATTATTACTGTCCTTCAAAAACTTTAAGTAACGACCTTGACAAAGTCGTTTTACACATGTTAACGCCCTGCCATAGGGCGTAAATTGAAAAGACACGCCCCTTCCTAGGGCATTTATCGGTCAAAATCCTGAAATACATATATTCTGTAATATAGAATTAAACAGTAACGCCCCTTGCCAGGGCGTGTTTTAGACAAATCGTGAAAAATTATTGAAATTCTGTCAAATATATAAATAATGAGACGCCTGCTACTATAGTCATCAACTCTTTAAGAAACGACCCCGTCCAGGGCGCGTTTTAGATAAATTACTGAATTATTGAAAATTCTGCAAAACGGAACATATGTAAACGCCTTTCTCTTAGGCGTTACTTACTTGAGAAACGACTTGACCTAAGTCGTTATTTTCTGTAAACTGATTTTTATCCTGATTCTATAACCGATGGGTTCATATTATACATATACGTATATATCGGCACTATTCTCCACTCCGTGAGTATAGTCCCACTTTTCACGTTGTTTCATCGATCACACTCAACTCTCATTGACATACAAGCTCTCCATTGGACATTCCGTTCCTTTGGACTAGCGAGTTAGTCATAGAGACCTCCGTAAGACTCCTCGTAGCCTTGGATTCCCTCAAGGCCGACTGAGCTGGTTGTACCCTAAAAACCCATTACACCATTGATGCCATGTCAATCTAAAGAAACATGGTATACCGGCCCTTATGATTATACAAAGAGTATATCATAAGAAATTCTTAATGGGATGATGATATCATGCCATATCATGTCATTCTTGTAAACCTCAATTCTATGATAAGAATGAGAGTATCTTACCTTTGATATACTGTTCATGTGGACCTCAATTCTATATATAGAATGTCCATATCGATTTGTCATGGTATCTAAGTTAAGGGAACCTAATTCCACCTAGTTTCATCGATAAACGTGATTATACCGTTATTATCGCCAATCTATGTCCTTTGTCATATTTTAGACTCTATTCTATCAAAATTGTCGTACGTGTCTACAAGCTTGATTATTGAAATTCTATGTTGGCTATAAACAAGAGTGGATGTCAAAACACATGATAAATGCCTGCGCATATAGGGCCCGATCTGGTCCTGGGAGGAGCACCCGAAAGTACTTGTGCCCATGGGAGTTAAAATGATAAGGTATCTGGCATTATACCGAGTACTTGACTTGCTTGATTGGACATTCCACACACATCTTGTACTTGAATCGTACTTGACTTGACATGAAATGCGTGGCCCGCAAAAGGGTAATTTACTTGCTTGATACATGATAGCCAAAGTTCTTGACATGACTTGTTAAACGTACTTGCTTGAATATCTTGAATAAACTTGTTATCTTGTTGAAAGTTCATGATTAAGTTCATCTTATGTCCTTGATATTACATTCTCTCTATCTTGTCGTTTTATGCGAGCATGCATAGCTTTATCGCATTCATGAAAAAGTAATTACTTAAACCTCTTGCTAGTACTTCAGATATAATTTCCTACTGAGCGTTCGCTCATCCCGTTTGTCCCTTTTTACTTTTCAGGTAAGTCCGACGACGATGGAAGTCAATCGGATGGGAATGGTCATGAGTGAAAGTGCTAGAGCTGCTCAAGTGTCATCTAGTCTTTTCTATAGTTTCTTGAGTCAACTATGTACTTTTCTTTTTATTAAACAGAGTATTGGATTTGTAATAGTCTATTATAAAGGAATAAAGGATTGAGTTATCTTGCTATTTTGCGCATCTCTGTCTTTGTGTCGAATACACGACCACTCTGATTGACATGATTGATATAGACACGTCGCGCACCTCCGGGTATCTTCCGCGCTCGGGGCGTGACATCTTCCGTCAATGATGTTATGTTTTAGAAGAACCTTATCTTATTCAAGATGAGTGTTGACATGTAAAAACTTGCGAGTATTCCACGTTATTGGCCATGAAAATATTCAGTTTTTTGAAAAATATATTTAGAAAAAATGTTGAAATGGTGTGATTGATTCTTAGTTGTACGCTTCTCCAACTCTGTTTTTCTAGACAATAAAAATGTTCTTACGTTTTTCATTTACCATGTGACTTGTGACCTAAAGAAGGTAGCATAGCCAATTGCGAACAAATTTTATATTTCATGGCATGGTTCATTTACTGCAGGCTATCCAACAATTGCAGAACAAGTCTTCTCAGCATGTACCTGCTCCTCAAATGGGCCATCGTGGCCCGGCTGATGCCGTAATGGTTGGTGCGGCAATGGATATATTCCGCACTCTGGCAGTAGAACTGGATACGGAAGGGCGCTATCTCTTTCTTAATGCAGCTGCCAACCAACTTCGCTATCCAAACAACCATACCCATTATTTCTCATTTGTTCTTCTTTTCTTGTTCTTCGAGGCAAAATAGGTGAGTGTCTTTATATTTCTCACGACAAGCCCTTTATTATTCTCCTCGGTAACTGCATGCTGGAAACTAGTTTAAAAATTATCCACCACTATCTTCTATTTAATTTTTCATCAGCTGTGTGATGCAAACTAACACATAGATATGCTTGATTAGTGAACTATAAGACTCTAAAGCACTTGCAGAATCATGTGATGGATTAGGGACAGAAAAAATTATGCACAAATGGATCCAAAGGAATATTCATATCGGAAGGGAAGCTTATGGTCATGTATTCATTTTAGAAATAATTATATTTGTAGCGGCAGGAAAATGGTTCCTAGGCCACGTACCACCTTCTCTATTTATTTGTTGGGGAAGTCATCTCGCGCCCGTGGATGCCTGCACACACCAAGAAACCAGAAGGGCGTTAGAAGGAGTCCCGGGTGTTACCCAAGGGGATAACCCTCCGATGCTTAAGTCAGCAAGGGATTAATGAGCAATAGGGAGGAGCAAAGTAAGAGAGAAGTAGAGGCTGTAGTCGTCGATCCAGGAAGCGTGTAGATCCCCTGCACGCGTGCTCGCCGCTCCCAGTGGACTCTGAAAGAGTGCTCGCTGGGGGGTAAGGCCGTGCAGGAGGAAGTTGCTCTATGGACGTAGTAGATGGCCTCTCTGTCGTAGTTGCAAGTCGGGTCATTCTCTTCTCAGTAGGAAGCTCTAGTGGCGGAAGTATCTACCGTATCTCCTCTTGCGTAGTAGTATGGGGGTTTAGTAGAAGGATCTACCGTGCTCTTCTCTTCTGTTGATGTCCCTTTTATATAGGTTGTCCTGGAGCGAGGGCCTCATCCCTTGATAGGGAAGGGTCCGTTTAGTAGAGTAACGTTCCTCCTCTATGTTGGCGGGAGTTTCCCGTTGGAGGGCCAGAGCCTCGGCGTCGGCCGTTTCCTGGGCGAGTCTTACGGCACCGATGGCCCTTGCTCGCCCATTACAGGGTCAAGGCCGACGTCTTGAGGGCAACGGTCGATCGTCGGAGTGTCCTCCGGTGAGAACTGCACTTGGGTCGGCCTCATCAGCGTCGTGGAATCCGATGCCTTGTTCGGCCGGTCATCTTCTTATTGGGCCGAGCATGTATGTCCGCTCCGTGCTTGGGCTTAGCGCGTCCAAACCTTAATGGGCCGCTCACGCTTGGGCCGTTTTTGGGTCAAACCAGATTTACCCTCCTCACTTCTCCCCTACTCTTAGTTGCCGAGCACTCGCAGGGGACGGAGAGTAGCCCAAGAGAGGGTTCTTCTGGAGGGTGTGATCCGAAGATGGTTTCCTCGTACGGCGGGAGTTGGTGGCTTCGAGACCTGCTTGGCGCGCAAGGCACCTCTGGCGGTGGTAGAAGCCACGCTGGCAATGATGATGTCGGGTCTTATCTTGTTCTAGGGATGTGGGCTCAGAACGGTCGCCTGGCTTCGGTAGCTGTACCGTCGTAGCAGCAGATGTCCCTTCGCCTGACTCTCAGGGGGGCAACCGTCAAACTGTAGTGGGCGGTTTATAAGGAGCGCGGAGGGGGCTCTTACAAACCATACTCACGTCTCGCTGGTCGCCGCGCTCCGTCGTAGGCTTCTTCCTCCCTTAGACTGGTGAGGATCCTTCTTTCTTGGTTCTTCTTTTCTTCGGTAGCGATGCGTTCGCGTAGGAGAGCTCTCACTGTCGAGTCTTCCTCTTCGGAAGACATGCCTCAAGGCCGGGGCGGTATGCCGAGCACTTCGGCTGCGGGCACTAGTCAGCCTGATTCCCAACCTCTGGTGGCCTATAGGGTATTCCATGGTTTGCGGGAGACCTTCCAGATCCCCCCCCCAGTACGACATCATCTTTCCTACTGTGGGAGACGACATAATGAGTCACCCTACTAGCGGGATCATGATATCGGTGGCTTCCTTGCAGGAGGGTCTTCGTATTCCGGTCCATCCTTTTATCTCGGCCGTCCTCCGCCATTACGGGTGGAACCCTGGGGGCATAACTCCCAATTCTTACAGCATCCTCTGCAGGTTTATCTATGCCTGTCGTAGAGCGTCGGTGGAGCAGAGTGTCGACTTGTTCCAGTAATTCTTCCTCCTCCAGAGTTGCCCATCCGACACCTTTTTTGCCTATTTCAAGGCTCGTACCCGCGACCATTTTATCTCTTTCTCCCGTACCGCGTCCAACCACAAGGGGTGGGCGGAGCGGTATGTTTACTTGATCAAGTTGAAGGACTGGGAAAGAGCCTCTGATGGCTGGATACGGAGTGGCTTTCCTCGCCCTTGGCGCGATACGAAGTCTCCCCTCAATGCCGAGGGTCCCTGGGATCTGAAGGCGATTTCTCGATATCCTCTCGTCGATGTAGACCACGTCTTGACCCCAGCGCTGCTTCGAGAGCTGGAGTTGTGTCCTCCGTTGCCGCAGGGTACTGGTCTTGTCCCCCCCGTGGGGATGTGGCTGTAGTGGCTGATGCTTCACTATCCTTGTTTTGTTTTCAGGGGCGGCGGCCCTGAGATCGTCTGGCTGTCGCGGCTCACTCCTCGCCCCGTGGATCACGTTGCTCCGGGAACTGGCCAGGCGTCGGTCGTCGCCCCCCCTGCCCAAGTTGCTTTTGCCCGGGGGAGGTTGTAGTATTCGGCCCCTGTCGGCATTCCTCTAGTGCGTTCGCCCCACGCGTCGGTGGCCAGTGGAGGGCCTAGTCTTTGGCAGGGTCCCTCCGAAGCCACTCCCAGCGTACCCGATGAGGAGTCTGCCATGGCTGGCGGTGGTCGGGCTTATCTGACCGAGGATGAGTTGGCGGAGATTGATAGTCATCGCCGATCGAGGAAGAGGGGGAGGGATTCGACCCCGATTAGAAGCCGAGTCCCACCCTTGCCTGGGGCACCTCCCCCCAGTGTTCGCCTGTCGTCGTCGCCGGTAGCGCCGGCATCTACTACTCCGGCGTCCGCCTACTGTAGCCGAGGGCGCGAAAGGGGCAAGGCCCCTGCTGCTGCCGAGGTTGATCCTCCCCCTCCGCAGAGGGTCCCTCCGCGCAGTCAGTCCTCGCTACCCGAGGACTCACCGGCGGGGATGCCTGGTGTCCCGGGCATTGTCGACCTCATGATGTGGAGTGCTCGCTGGCATGAGCACGTTGGGGAGTTCGGTCCTGGTATCGTGGACGAGTTGACGGTCGTTGCCGCGAAGAGCGTGTGCCTGGTTGTTAGCGCCTTCGGGCTGTGGAGGCACCGCTTCCTGGACGATGTGCGTGAGCTGGAGGCCAGTCGGGCCCTTCAGGCGGGGGCCGAAGGGTGTTTGAAGGACTCCGAGGCTGCGAACGCCGGACTTCGGGAGCAGTTGTCTCAGCTGGAGTCGGCCCTGGCGGGCATGGAGCGCGATCGGGACTCTTTCTGGGCGTGGGCTGAAGCGGCTAGAGAGTAGGCGGCGAAGCTGGAGACGGAGGCTCGAGCCATGGAGGCCCGCGGCCAAGAGATCGAGGCAGAGCTCGCTAGGCTGCGCATGTCATTGTCCTCGGCTGGCGAGGAGGCTGTGGAGGCCTTCCGCTCCTCCTCGGCTTATCGGGCTGAGTTGACGGAGGCGGCCCTGGGGTACTACGGGTCGGCGCATGACCGCGACTTCCGGGAGGGTCGGAGTGCTGCCGTGAAGGCCACAGCGGGGCACTTTGACCTCGTGGCCCCGGTCCTCCCTCCTCCTTCAGATCCCTACGGCTCGGGGGCCGAATACGAAGACGAGGGGCTTGACCCTGCAGAGGCGGGCACCGAGCGGTCGGTGTCCAGCCCGGGTGAGCGAGCGCCCGCGGATGTTGCCGTGGTGGACTTGAGTGACGAGCCACCCCCTCCCAGTGCCGTTGCTGCGCGTGTGCCTGCTGAGCCTAGGGCACGTGATGATGTAACCGGGGCAGGTCCTTGATGGGATGCCCCTAGTTGTCTTTTCCTTCCTTTTTTCTGCACCTTCCGAGGCAGTAGCCTCTTTTTATAACTTCTCTTTTTTTGGAAATGAAAAACTTTCTTTTATCTGCAAATCTTGAGATTTCTTCCATGTATTTTCTTCTTCCTGAACCGTCGCGAGATCCTCTGGGGATACGAAACGACGTCCTTGATGAGGGTTTCTGAAGGAGCGCGACGTTCAGAATCCGTCGCTTCGATTCCCACGGATTTGATTGAGGCGGTAAGAGTCCTCATACTCCTGGGGACTTCGCCTTCCCTATAAATGGTGGCTTCCACTGCATTCCAGCCATCAGCTTCTGCAATAGAGAGCCTTTGTAGGTAGCCTTCTTAGAGAATGTCCTCAGGAGAGTTTGGTACTTCGTCAGATGATGAATTTCTACAGGCTCATGGTCAACCTCTGGTCCTCCAGGGAAACCCAACACCGGTACCATGGCGGCCGTGGCTGGCCCTTGGAGAGGGTGTCCCTGCTTCTGAGTAGTATAGGCTCAGGTACCTGGATGGCTGGCGAGAGGCCTTGGAGAAGGTTAACCGCTTGTATGTCGGCAGGGGGGTCTTGCTTCTTGAGCCGGATAAGTTTCATCCTTGACAGGATGAGAAGTGTCATGGTAGCGATGCTTTCCAAACTTCCGCTCTTTCCCCTTGCTCGCCTTTGCGGTATCTAACCGTTATTTGCTCCTTGTAGGTGCTCTGTGAGATGCTCCTCGTTGCTGGAACATCTTCCTACTTTCTGGTAGGAAGGATCGTAAGGAAGGGTGGAATCTATTTTCCATTCTTCCACTCGGTGGGCCTGGCCGTGCGGCTTGGACGACGGTGGTGGGCTTCTCAATTTGGAGGCATGGCCAGCACGTCTCTTTCCACCGTTGCTGTCGCACGTTGTCCGCGGTGAGACACAAGACAACCTCTCCTCTGAAGGGAGGTGCTGGCGGTAGCCAGGGCAGCGGGGGCTTGTTCGTCGGGGTGGCCTTCCTAATGTGTTGGCCTCGTAGTACTGTTGTCGCCTGTTGGCTTGTGTAGGCCTGCTGGTTCCCTGTAACGGGTGGGCCTTGCTGGTCCTTCTTTAAGTAGGGGTGGTCGGAGTTACTGGCCTAGTTTTCCTCGTGCAGGCCTTCTACTAGTGAAACCTTTTGTTGGCCTGTGGGCTTTGTCCCTCTTCTCTGGCATAGGAGGCTTCTCCGTAGGTACCCTCCCACAGAACAAAGATGGGCACCTACGCCTGTTTGAAGGCTCTACATGATTATTGATAGAGGACGATGCCGAAAGAGAGAGTTGCTGGATTGAGTTACATGTTGCCACTGTTGAGCACATTTTGTTCCTCCATGTACTTGTACTTGGCCCATGTGAGGGTATTTTGCCAATTTTTGGCAGCTTGTATTTTGACTAAAGAGATATAAATTCGTTATTCTTGAGCCAATACTATTATGTACCTTTTACTGGAGTGCTTCTGCGTGCTTTTCTGGGCGATCCTCCGTGCTCGTATTCACATTGCTCGCGTCCTCCGCAGGAACCCTTAGGTTACCATTTTATTTTCAAGGGGAGCGGTGCTCACCCCTAGGGAACCCTTAGGTTACCTTATTCATTTTCAAGGGGAGCAGTACTCGTGCCTTTAAGGAACCCTTAGGTCACCTTTTTCATTTTCAAGGGGAGCGGTGCTCGCGCCTTTAGGAAACCCTTAGGTTACCTTCTCGTTTTCAAGCGGAGCGGTGCTCGCCTTTAGGGAACCGTTAGGTTACCTTCTCGTTTTTAAGGGGAGCAGTGCTCGCCTCTAGGGAACCCTTAGGTTAACTTTTCATTTTCAAGGGAGCAGTGCTCGCCTTTAGAAAACCGTTAGGTTACCTTCTCATTTTCAAAGGGAGTAGTGCTCGCCTCTGGGGAACCTTTAGGTTACCTTCCTTATCGTTGGCGACTTGCCTTGGTGGGGTACGGCTGGTGACGTTTCACTCGAAGTATTTCCTGAGATTAACGGAGTTCTACGTCCTGGGCACCTCTCTCTCCCCAAGCGTCACTAGCCTGTACGCCCCTTTGCCGAGTGCTTCTGTTACCCGATATGGGCCTTCCCAGTTAGGTGCGAGCTTCCCTGCGGCTCCTCGCGGGTTAGCCACGCTTGCTCACCGTAGAACCAGATCTCCGGGGAAGAAGTGTCGCTCCTTAACTCGGGCACTGTAATACTGCGCCAGCTTCTACTGATATGCCGCAAGCTTTATCTGGGCGTTGGTTCTTCCTTCTTCGAGCAAGTCCAGGTTCTCTCGCATTGCCTGGTTGTTCCTGGCCTCATCGAAATGTCCCACTCGTAAAGAGGGGTTGGATATTTCCACCGGAACCACTGCCTCAGCCCCGTAAGCGAGGTGGAAAGGTGTCTCCCCGGTGGCGGCTCTAGCGGTGGTCCGGTGAGCCCATAGAATGTTGGGGATCGAATCAATCCATGCGTTGCCTGCTTGGTCTAGGTGGGTCTTAACGTCGTGGAGTTGAGTATGGTTGGCGTTCTTCACTAGGCCGTTGGCTTGGGGATGTCCCACCGAGGTGTAGTGGTTCCAAATCCCCAACTCCGAGCACTTCTCTTGAAAGGTAGTGCTCGCGAACTGTCTGTCGTTGTCGGTAGTGAGAACTCTTGGGATCCCAAACCGGTAAATAATGCTCCGCAGCATGAATTTCCAGGCTGCTTCGCTTGTTATCTTTCCCAATGGTTCGGCCTCGATCCACTTGGTGAAGTAGTCAATGGCGACTATGAGGAATTTCTTCCTACCCTGTGCCTCAGGGATAAGGGCCCCAGGATGTCGATCCCCCACCGGGCGAATGGACGGGGCTCCGTCAAGGCATGGAGCTGCGTCACCGGCTGGTGGTGTAGGTGGGAATATTTCTGGCATTGTGGGCATCTTCGAACATAGCTGAGGCAATCTCGTTGCAAAGTGGGCCACCAGTACCCTTGTCGGATCAGCAACCTTGCGAGTGCTCGCCCTCCGACATGACTTCCGCAGAGTCCTTCATGGACTTCTTGGATGGCCTGATTGGCTTCCGTGGGGAAGAGGCACTTGAGTAGAGGAGTTGAGAGGGACCGACGATATAGCCGCCGGTCTACCATAGTGAAGTGGGCCGCTCCTGCCCGCGTGCGTCATGCTTCAACCTGATCGCTGGGGAGCTACTCCCAAAGGAGGAAATCGAGTAGAGGATCCATCCAGGAGGGTTTGTAGTCGATGGCATTTACCTGGAGTGCTTGATCGTCTATGCTCGGTGCTGACAGTTCCTCTATCAGGATTGATCTCGAGCTGGAGACCGTAGTGGCTGACGCTAGGCGGGAGAGGGCGTCTGCTCGAACGTTCTCCTCCCGTGGGATGTGGACCACTTCAAAGTGGGCGAACTCATTCGCCGCTGCCTTGGCCTTTTCTAAATATTTCATCATGGAGGGGTCTCGGGCCTCGAACTCCCCCCTGACTTGGTTGGCGATGAGCATAGAGTCGCTGTATGCTCGCACGTTTGACGCCCCCAATTGTTTCGCCATGCGCAACCCGAAGAGGAGCGCCTCGTACTCGGCCACATTGTTCATGGTAGGGAAGTTGAAGCGTAGGGCATACTGTAGCTCTACTCCTTCTGGTGAGAGTAAGACCAACCCCGCGCCGCTACCCGCAGCGCAGGACGATCCGTCGACGTATAGTTCCCAGGCGGGCCCCGAGGACTTCTCGGGTGAGTCTTCGGCGGGTAGAGTGCATTCGGCGACGAAGTCCGCGAGAGCCTAGGCCTTGATCGCCATCCTTGGTCGGAACTTGATGTCGAATTCTCCCAACTTGATGGCCCATTTGACCAGTCTTCCTGACGCATCAGGGTTCTGAAGAATTTATTGGAGGGGCTGATTGGTGAGGACGGTGATCGGGTGGGCCAGGAAGTATGGCCATAGCTTGCGAGCAGCTGTAATCAGTGCGAGGGCAAACTTCTTGGTCCGCGAATACCAGAATTCCGGTCCTTGCAGTGCTCAACTGACGTAGTAGACCGGCTTCATGACTCCCGACTCCTCCCGCGTAAGCACAACACTCATGGTGCTGGGTGTTACGGATAGGTACAGGAGCAGCTGTTCCCCCCCTTGGGGTTTGGCAAGGACAGGAGGTGTCGTCAGGTAGCGTTTCAGTTCTTCGAACGCTTGTTCGCACTCCTGGTCCCAGTCGATCCATCCCTTTTTCTCTAGTGCCAGGTTGGCTTGCTTGATCAGCCGGAAGAAGGGTAGACATCATTCGGCGACTAGGGATAAGAACCGGGCCAGAGCGACGATGCTCCCGGTGAGGCACTGTACGTCCCTCACCCGTCTTGGTCACTCCATCTCCAATACTGCTTTGATTTGATCGGGGTTGGCTTCGATTCCTCAGTGGGTGACGAGGAATCCTTGGAACTTGCCTGATCGTACCCCGAATGCACACTTAGCAAGATTGAGTTTCATGTTGTACCTTCGGAGTGTGGTGAAGGTCTCCGCCAAGTCGCGTAGGTGCTCGGCTGCTCGGAGGCTTTTCACGAGCATGTCGTCGATGTAGACCTCCATGTTGTGGCCGATATGCGAGTCAAACATATGATTGACTAGGTGTTGATATGTAGCTCCCGCGTTCTTCAGCCCGAATGGCATGCGGGTGTACCAGTATAAGCCGTGGTCGGTGATGAACGCGGTCTTGTCTTGGTCGGGCTGGTGCATGCTGATCAGATGGTACCCAGAGTAAGCGTCGAGGAAGCTCAGCATCTCGTGCCCGGCCGTGACGTCGACCAACTGGTCGATCCGCGGCATGGGGAAGCTGTCTTTGGGCGTGGCTTTGTTGAGGTCGGTGTAGTCTACGGACATTCTCCACTTCCTGTTGCTTTTAGGCACCAGGACTACATTGGCTACCCAGTCTGGATACTGGGTAGGTCGGAGTTGCCCTGATCGTAATTTTTCTCCTACTTGTTGCCTGATGATGGCTTGTCACTCGGGGTTGCACCACCTTCTGCGTTGCTGTACCGGGCGGCAGGTAGGGTCCAACCTTAGTTGGTGCGTGATGACCTCTGGAGGGATTCCAGGGAGTTCATCCTCGGACCAAGCGAACACGTCTTGGTTGGCCGCGAGGAAACCCACGTATGCTTGTTTGTCATGTTTGGACAAGGTCGCGCCTATCTTTAGTGTTCTGCTTGGGTCGTCCCCGACCTGATGAGGTACAAGTCTTCAGCCGGTGCGCTTGTGCTCGGACCCGGGTCTTCGGTCCTCGCCTTCTTCTCAAAAGGCACTTCTTCGGGGCGTCGATCTTGGGTGGAGATAAGGTAGCATCTTCTGGATTCCCATTGATCACCCTGGACTTCCCCCACCCCGCGAGGGGTGGGGAACTTAAGCTTCTGGTGGTAGGAGGAAGGGACGCCTCGGAGCGTGCCGAGGATTCCTCGACCGATGATGGCATTGTACCCTTTCATTGCACAGACCACAGTAAAGTCGGTGAGGAAGGTTACCTGTTTCGGTGCCATCCCGAACGTAATCAGGAGCGAGATACTCCCTTCCGGGCGGACAGTCGTGCCGGAGAATCCATATAGCAGCGTGTGCAATGGCGTGAGTTGTGACACGTCCACACCGATGAGTACAAGACAGTCGTACGCGATAACATCAGGTCCACTTCCATTATCCACCAGGATGCGTTGCACAGTACATTGATTGATGGTGGTGAAAACCACCAAAGCATCAAAATGGGGCGTCGTGACGCCTTCAAGGTCATCCTCGGAGAAGACTATGGGGTCTCCCGGGTGGCCTGAGGTGGAAAGCTCCCTTGGGGTGCCATCGCCTTGGTCCGCTGTGTTGATGGCCGTCGCGTACCGGCGTCTTCTGCTCGCGCTATCTGCCCCCACGGTGGGCCATCTAGAGATCATCATGATTTCCTTTCCGTTGGGCCAATTGTCGATCGGGAGAGGCGTCTTCTGTCGTCTTTCGGTAGCCTTGGCGAGGAACTTGTCGAGGAGTCCTCTGCGGATGAGATCTTCGATAGCGTCCTTTAGGTTGATGCAGTCGACGGTGTCGTGGCCATGGTCGCGGTGGAATTGACAGTACGTCTTCTTGTTCCATGAGTTAGGATCCGACTTCATCCGCGAAGGCCATTTGAGGAACGGCTCCTCGCGGATCTCCATCAGGATCTGGTCGGGTGGGGCCGTCAGGGGCGTGTAATGGCTGTAGCCACCCCTTTCCTTCTCGGGGTAATGGCGGTGGTCACCATCGCGCCGCTCCAGCTTGCTCTGACCCTCTCGTGGTTGGTCGGCGGCCCTTTTCAGGTCAGGCTGGTAGGTCCCAGCCGCACGGCGTAGGGCCACGATGTTCTCCTCGCAGTGTGCATGCTTCTGGGCTAGCGCGAGGAGATCTGGAAGGGTCGTCGGGGCTTCGACTCCGAGCGCGCGCCGGAGGATGTGGTCTCGCGTCCCCTGGGTGAGTGCCGTGGTGGCGATGCCAATGTCGAGGTGGGGGATGCGGAGTGCCTCCGCGCGGAATCGGGAGACGAAGTCCCATAGTGCCTCTTCCTTCCCCTACCTGAGAGCAAGCAGGGTTACTGCAGACTTGGCTACCTCTCAGCAGCCCACAAAGTTCTCCTTGAACAACTTCTTGAGTTATTGGAAGGAGGAAATCGTCTCGGCCGGCAGGGACTCGAACCATGCCCGGGCGTTCTCTCAGAGGGTCGTAACGAACGCCAAACATTTCACGGTGTCGGAGGCCCGGTGGAACACCAGGTGGGACTCGAAGCCGTGCAGGTGGTCGGCCGGATCGGTGGTGCCGTCGTAGGAGGCGAATGACGGCATCTGAAGCTTTGGCGGGATGGGGGCTTCCATGATTTCCCTGGAGAAGGGAGCGTGGAAGTCTTGATCGTCGTCGATGAGGCCGCAATTCTTGACGGCCAGGAGGACGTCGTCTAGGTACCGAACCTTGTCCTCTATCTCTTCGAACCGTTGGAGCCGGCGATCCATGTCCGGGTTGGAATTGAGAGGGCTGCGTACCTTAGGCGTGGGCACGCTGCGGGACCGTCGGGCCCTTGCGACGGAGGCGTGGGATACCTCCCGTACCTGTCAAAAATTTTCTCCGACCTGGCCTCCTTCGCCCTCCCGTCGCTCGGGTGGGGTGTTTTGGGGCCTTTGGTCCCGGAGCTCTCGGCAGAATTCCGCCATGGCTCGGATCTCCTGGCGGAGCTCGTCTAGGTCACCTGGGGTGACCTCCTGTCGGTGGTGCACGGAAGAAGCTTCTTGCGACTCCCGACGAGAGTTGGGTCCCTGATGGGAACCCCGCCCCCAGTTGCTGGCATGGCGGAGGCTTCCACGGGGTGCCATAGCCTTTCGCTCGACATCCCACAGATGGCGCCAAGAAGTGTAGCGGCAAGAAAATGGTTCCTAGGCCACGTACCACCTTCTCTATTTATTTGTTGGGGAAGTCGTCTCGCGCCCGTGGATGCCTGCACACACCAAGAAACCAGAAGTGCGTCAGAAGGAGTCCCGGGTGTTAGCTCAGGAGACAACCCTCCGATGCTTAAGTCAGCAAGGGATTAATGAGCAATAGGGAGGAGCAAAGTAAGAGAGAAGTAGAGGCCGTATTCGTCGATCCAGGAAGCGCGTAGATCCCCTTAACGCGTGCTCGCCGCTCCCAGTGGGCTCTGAAAGAGTGCTCGCTGGGGGGTAAGACCGTGCAGAAGGAAGTGGCTCTCTGGATGTAGTAGATGGCCTCTCTATCGTAGTTACAGGTCGGGTCGTTCTCTTCTCAGTAGGAAGCTCTAGTGGCGGAAGTATCCACTGTATCTCCTCTTGCGTAGTAGTATGGGGGTTTAGTAGAAGGATCTACCGTGTTCTTCTCTTCTGTCGATGTCCCTTTTATATTGGTTGTCCTGGAGTGGGGGCCTCATCCCTTGATAGGGAAGGGTCCGTTTAGTAGAGTAACGTTCCTCCGCTATGTTGGCGGGAGTTTCCCGTTAGAGGGCGAGAGCCTCGGCGTCGACCGTTTCCTGGGCGAGTCTTACGGCACCCATGGCGCGTGCTCGCCCGTTACGGGGTCAAGGCCGGCATCGTGGGGGCAACGGTCGGTCGTCGGAGTGTCCTCTGGCGAGAACTACGCTTGGGCCGGCCTCATCAGCGTCATGGAATCCGATGCCTTGTTGGCCCGGTCATCTTCTTATTTGGCCGAGCATGTATGTCCGCTCCTTGCTTGGGCTTAGTGCGTCCAAACCTTAATGGGCCGCTCGCGCTTGAGCCGTTTCTACGTCAAACCAGATTTACCCTCTTCAATCCTTGAAATAACTTTAGAAACATTATTCTTGGAACTACATATGGCCGGATAATCTTTGTGCACCTATGGTGGAAGTGTTGAATTCATTTTTTCATCCCATTATGGAAATACTTTGATTCATGCTATATATAGATGACCGCGCACGGTTCCTGATGATTCCTAAGTAAACTGGTGGCACTACGTGCTACTTATGACTCTTCTGCTAAATATTTATAATTCTTGTGATGGCAGGAAATTATCCAGGAGCAGATAACAAGAGTATTATTGGAGGGTTTGATTGTCAACCGTCCTCATCCTTGGGGCCTGCTGATCACCTTCATTGAGTTAATCAAGGTACGGTGTGAATTGTTGCTGAAACCTATCCATCCCAAATTCTCGTGTCTGCTGGTTAAATTACACACGAGTGCTAATTCTGTCACATTATGGATGGTCTCCTTCAGAATGAGCGCTACGCCTTTTGGAAGCGGTCATTCACCCACAGCGTCCCGGAGATCTCGAAGTTGTTCGAGTCAGTGGCGAGATCGTGTGGGGGCCCCAAAGTTGTTGATGATGGTATGGTTGCTGCCGGCATCCCTGATGGGAACCTCTGATTCGAAATTGTTTTGTAACTGAAAGTTTGTATATTGTGTATCTGTTAGATATTTGGCTGTGTATATTGTGGTGATTATATGCTGTAAGTATTCGTCTTTCTGAAGGGCTGTTCTTCTCTCGTCCATATTAGTACTCTTGCTTGTTCAAGAGTGTCGTTGTTTACGTAAAAAGTTGTTTTCCACTTTGTTAGAATTTGGGCCGGCAATAGTCCCGTATTGGTTATTTGAGTTGTGGTTCATGTGCTTATGACCCTGGACCTTTGTATCTCAACATCGCGATTTTGTAGATTCAACATTGTATCAGAGTATGATCTTGACCCAACTATATATCTTTCTTATCTTGTTACTCCACACAATTATTGTCCACGGCCCATGTTGACCGTGAGGGGTAGTGTTGAAATTTGGGCGGACAATAGTCCCGTATTGATTATTTGTGGTTCATGTGCTTATGAACCTAAGACATTGACAATGTCAAGTCTAAGAGAACTTGTAAGACTGTTAGAGGTAAATATCCATCTTGTCAACTGTCTCTTAGCTACTGCTCCTTCCTGGTTCAAAGTTTAAATGGACAGGTAAATAGTACTAAGGGGATGGCTGACATTTGGTTGATAGCTAGTCATGAAAATTATCTGAACATTCGTTGAGCAGATCACTAGATCCTTAATGTCAGAATCTGACATAGTTATGATGCATCTGTTGATAAAAAAATCTACCCATATGCTTGCTGTATTGTGTTATTGGAATGATTTTCATCCGCTTGTTTTTGTTAGCTCACTTTCTATGAACTTTGTCTTGAGTTGCTTCAGTAGTCTTGAGAGTTGAGTCTTTACATTGGAAATTTCTATTAAAAAAAATTGGGTCTTGAGAGCTAGTATTTACATTGGAAAGTTCCATTAAAAAAACTGTGCATACAGTAGATAATGAAATTGTTTTACCCTGTCCAGTGCACTTGTCTATGTAGTTGTCTTGAATAACTGACATACCCATGAGGCTGAATGTAAGATCTCCTATGTTGGATATTGCTCAACTGCAGAACTGGTGCCCTCCCTCCCATCCTAAAATTGTCCCTTGGTCAAGCTAGGCTTTATGAGGAACTCGAGTGAACTCATTGGCTTATAGCTGCAAAATCTATTTGCAAAGGGACGGGTAAGACTGAGTTCAGTCGACCCTCCCCTAACCTTGCAGTCCCATACTAGTGGGAACCTCGTGCCACTTGGCTGCCCCCTTTTTAATTTATCATCCACTTTCTTGCATATCATTTTTTGTTGCGAACTTTGAGCCAAGATACTAAGCAATTTATTTCTTTATTTTTGTGTCTCCTTTATGGTCCCCCTCCTCCCCCAAGAAGAAAAGAGTTTCTGGTGGTCTACTGTCCACTTTTCAGCAACTTTATTTTGTTTGTCTTCTATCATATAGAACTCATGTATGCGATATTTTGTAGGCTTCTCGTGCTGACCAAATTGCTTATTCTTCTCATTTTTCTTATCCATGTCATGTAATTGGTAACTAATAACAAGTTTTACACCATAGATTTTGGGCCATCTCTGCCATCATGTTATGCTAACAAGTCTATTTTTTAACTATCACACCTTCTGTGTTTGTCTAATGCATGAATGGTGATATTTATCGTGTGTATGTATGGTGGAGTTTTCTGATGAACTATTGAATTTTGATGTCTCTGCATAAAATAGATGAGTTGTGCCCACTTGTTGTGTTGAGTAGTGGACAGCGGATCTAGAGGGGAGGGGTGAATAGATCTGCCCCTCTTTTAGTAATGCAACCCTCTATATAGCTAGTTAAAAATAATTGCAGCGGAATACAACTAGCTTAACGACGTATAAAACGATTTGCTTAGAAATATGATTTCACAATATGGATATTGAACCTAAGCATGCATCTAAAATAAATCAATCATACAATCAAACCACAACACAAAGGATTTTAAGGTGGTTCGGACTGAATCCTCAGTCCTACGTCCACCCCTCACCAAAGCCGGTGAGGCTCCACTAGTGCCACGCACTGAACCGTAAATTGGAAAGACCTTCGATTGCCTTCCTACTAACCACAGGTAGAGACGTCAACACCGCAGATCGAAAATTTCCGATTACCTTCCTACTAACCACCGGTAGGGACGTCAATCACCGCAGATCGGAGAACTTCTGATTGCCTTCCTACTAACCACCGGTAGGGACGATCTTCAGTTTTGATTATTTGAAAGAAATGGAAAGAGAACAAATAGAAATCACTCAAACAAGATATAGAATATGCTCAAAGTAAAAAGATCTTGTCTGAGTTGCAGGAGCTTGAATCTGATGCTTCGATGGTGTCTTCTTCCTTGAGAGATGATCTTCCTTGAATCTCTTCTAGTTGATGAGGAAGACTATGGATGTAGCTTGGATCTTCCTTTGATCTTCTTGAGTTGATGAAGAGGTTTGAGGATGCAGTTTAGATCACCCTTGAGATGATGAGGAGGATGAAGTATGCATCTTTATCTTCTCTTGGCTTGGGCTTGATCTCCTCTTGAAGTAGCTTCAATCACTTGAGGATTTGATGAAGAACTTCTTCCCGGAGTACTGTTCACGGCTACAGTACTCGAACTCCTCTCCCTTGAACACACCCTTGTAGCCTCCCTTGAATCCCCTTGAAGCATTAGGGTTTCTAACCCTCATTGTGTTGGTTTTATAGACTTTGAATGGTCCATAGACATCCCCCAGACCAGATCCACAAATCATGGGAGATTAGGTGAGTTTTGATTAAACAAATCCAAGGAAAGGGGCTGGCCTCGAGGTGGAAATCGAAGTCAAACATGGCTGCATCGGGGCTGGCGTTCGACCTGTGGCTTCGGGCGGTCAACCTCTACTGAGAAACGCTGTAGACGGATGTTCCCTGGGATTTTCGGTCGACCGCTACTGGGCTGGCGGTCGACCGCCACTGAGAGAGATGCAAACTGGGGGTTGCTGACTGGGGCGGTCGACCGCCCTTGTGCTGGCGGTTGACCGCCAGCTGGGCAGACCCCGGTTCATCCCGGGTCGGTCCGTTAATCGCTTTAGCTCGTCGCTTGAGTCCTTTAGCATCCCGTTCATATTTGTGGCATCTCCCTTGATAGTCTAGAAGGTATCAACTGAGTTTCTGACCTTGGATTCTCTTGGCTGTACTTCTTTGTGCATTGACCTTGGATGTGTGACGAGCCGAATATCACGTGTCGATTTTTGCTTGTGTTCGCATCCTTGTTTGGGCGCGATCAATGAACTTTCACTTTTGCCATCCTCACTGAATGCCTTGTCCATTCATTGGCATATATGTCATGAACAGAACATCACGTATGTTAGTCACATGAGAGTGAAAACATCAATGACTAATAGTGTTTAGCCATTATCAAAATCAAGAATACCACAGAACTCATATGACCATAGGATGATGTCGAATGACCCCAGTGACCATAGGATAACTCAAATGACCATAGGGGCACAACATTCTCCCCCTTTTTGATGATGGTAACACTGCGAGTCATTATGTGGCAGTAATATCAAGAATGACAAAAGTTATAGCAAATGCAACATATGCAACTCAAGATCCATGATAATGAGAATATGGGAATGGAGATATGAATGCGATGTAATTATGCAAACCCCATCACATACACATATGAAGACTCCCTCATCACTCATACACAAAAGCGCACAAAGGTTTCTCCCCCGTACATAATTCACTCATCGCCCAATGACAACTCACAAAGCAAGGGATGACTCACAACAAAATATTCTCTCCCCTTTGACAACGCGATAACGTAAAACTCTTACAAAGACTCACACAAAGAATTCTCCCCCTTTGACAACAGCAAAAAGGGAGGGATAAGGTAGAGAAAGGGACTAATGTCTGAGAGACCAGAGCTGAATGAGAGTGGAGAGCAAGCCATTATATGCAAACCTGAAACATACCGTGAGCAACATAGATGGTTCAAAGCTAATGAAATCCGAGATCATCAACAGAGTTCGAAAAGTAGCTACATCCAAGATTTAATAGAAATGAACCAAAAATGCATATCATGGCGGTGTGTAACCTTCCCTTGTCTTATATATCCATATTCAATAACTACAAAGAGAATAACACCAAAGCACGTATTGAGGCTAAACAAGCAAGACTGAAGCATGGAATTTTATGATTGCAGCAACTTCGATTGGCAGTATCTTTTGCATTTGAAGGCACATGACTCACTTTTTACGAGCAATCAAGTCTAGTACATGCCTCCAAGCTGTAAGAATACACGTTGTTTAGACGCCAGTATTCCTAGGTATTTGGTAAGACTGACTGTCATGCTTCAGGATGAACAGAGATAGCAAAGTCACGTCATGACATATCCTGTCTCAATTCTTTGATGAGAGGATATATTTCTCAGCAATTATGCCATTGCTCTGCCTAGAGTCTAAAAGTATTAAGACAGAGATAATATGGGCACATCATGACATATCATTCGTCACTTGATTTGATGATATGACATATTTCTCCGTGCAACAATATCATTGCTCTGTCAAATTGATTTTCAAGAATTCTAGGTCATCAAGATGTTTAAAAATAATACTAAGCCTGAGTGTATCACCAAGATTGTCATGAGGTTTGGATTTTCAGATTTTAGGGTAGTCATTCAAGACATAACATGTAATTTTTAGTTAAAGTCTATTAAAACCACAGAACATAGATGATTTCAAACAAAATATATCAGAACTACAAGGAAATCATTAAATCTGAACCATTTTCATTGAATAGACAATCATCTGTTCATATAATAGAAAACTCTCACACCATATGTTTGTCAGTCTCATGATCTCATATTCAGACTGTAAGCCATGGAAGCACAAGAAATTAAGAAAAGCATCAAGACTCCCCCTAAGGATATGCAATGATTGCACTCAAGGAGTTATGTGTGCAAGCAAGTGTAATGATAACTGTCAAGAGGAGAATGACCTGAAACATGTAGGGGTTGACATGAATTTGGCAGACATGAGATGCATGACCCAACACATGGTTGTACACTTATTAAATACAACAGAATGAAGATGAAACATATGCATGAATGCTGCACAAGGACAACTCCCCCTTACTATATGGCCTATATGCGATATTGACACATGGTACTTGGCGGAGGTGAAACCTCACGCATATTGAGTACTTCTAGGCAAGCATAACCTGCCTTTCCATACATCAATATTTAATATACCATAGCCATACAAGAAGGATGCTACACAAACCATGCAATACATTATGAACATGAATTCAATTTTATTATGCATCATGACATGCAATGCTACACCATATGTAAAATGACATATTTAACATATAAACAATGCATGAACACCAATATGCAAAAACACACACTAAATTGAACAAGATCATCATTTCAATTTTTATTGACCTGGGGTCGGCAAAGATCAAGCTCCCTTCTGAGTGTTGAAAACCTGTCATTATACAAGGACTTGGTGAAAATATCAGCAATTTGATTTAGAGTATCAACAAAATGCAGTTCAAAATTTTTCTTACCGACCTCATCTCTAATGAAGTGATGCCTAATCTCAATATGCTTAGTCCTAGAGTGATGGACTGGATTTTTTGCAAGGTTGATAGCACTAGTGTTATCACACAGAATCGGGACACAACCAAGATCCACTAAGTAGTCTTGGAGTTGGTGTTTAATCTACAACACTTTGGTGCCACAGCTCCCTGCAGCAACATATTCTGCCTCTGCGGTTGAGAGGGCAACTGAGTGTTGTTTCTTGAAGGCCCAAGAAACTAAACACCCGCCTAGAAACTGACAATAGTCACTAGTACTCTTACGATCCAGCTTGCATCCAGCGTAGTCCGCATCAGAATAAGCTATAAGAGATAAGTCACATGATGACGGATACCACAATCCCAAATCTTGAGTGCCGGTAAGATATCTAAGGATACGTTTGACGGCAGTCAAGTGGGATTCTCTAGGACTAGCTTGAAATCTAGCACAAAGACATACACTAAATTAGATATCTGGTCGGGATGCAGTCAAGTAAAGTAAAGAGTCGATCATACCTCTATAGATCTTTGCATCCACTAATTTACCATTCTCATCCGAATCCAGTGATGTTGTGGTGTTCATAGGAGTTGTAATGATTTTGCTGTTCGTCATGTCAAATCATTTTAGCAGCTCCTTGATGTATTTGGCTTGACTTATAAAGCACCCATCTTGTCCTTAGTTGACCTGCAAACTGAGAAAGAATTGGAGTTCTCCCATTAGGCTCATCTCAAATTCGTTAGTCATGAGGTTAGAAAATTCCTCACACATTTCAGATTTAGTAGAACCAAACACAATATCATCAACATAAATTTGAACAATCAAGATGTTCTTACCTTGCTGCTTGGTGAAAAGTGTTTGATCTACCTTACCTCGTGTGTACCCTTTTTCAACGAGGAACGAGCTTAGTCTCTCATACCAAGCTCTTGATGCTTGTTTAAGTCCATAAAGCGCCCTGTCCAGCTTCTCCTGGAGCTTGATCCCTTGCATTGCTTGATTCAGCTCGGTCACCATCTTCTTTTGTTTCTTCTTGTGGAGGATCACTCTTGTCCTTAATGTTTAGGAATTCCTCATCTTCATCGTTTGTCCTGTAAGAGTTATCATTGTTAGAATCATCATGATATTTATCAAATGAAACATGGAGTGATTCTTCCACAGTTTGACTCTTAATGTTATAAATTCTATAAGCCCTAGATCTATCAGAATATCCAAGGAATATACCTTCATCGCTCTTGGGCTCGAATTTATCTAAGTCTCTTTGTCATTGTTGTGGATGAAGCATTTTGACCAAAATACTTTCATGTGTGTGAGAGAAGGCTTTTTACCTTTTAGCAACTCATAAGGAGTCTTTTTGGTGTGTGGCCTTACCATAGAGCGGTTGATAATATAACATGCCGAGTTTACCACTTCAGCCCAAAATTTTCTTGGAAGTTGCCGTTCGGCAAGCATGGTTCTTGCCATTTCTATAAGTGTTCGGTTCCTCCTCTCAACTACACCGTTTTGCTCTGGGGTTCTTGGTGAAGAAAACTGGTGAAAAATGCCTTTAGCCCTGCAAAGATTATAGAAATTAGCATTTTCAAATTCACCACCATGATCAGATTGTATCTTGAATATTTTAAACTTACCGTCCTGCTTTATCTTCATGTAGAGTGACTGAAACTCATCAAAAGTATCATTTTTATATGTGAGAAAGAAAACCCATGTGAATCTAGAATAGTCATCCACCAAGACATATCCATATTTTCTACCACTTAAGCTAGCAGTTCTGGTTGGGTCAAACAGGTCCATATGAATTAGCTCGAGTGATTTGGATGATGTATTTTCAGATCTTCCTTTGAAAGATTTTCTTGTTTGTTTACCTAGGGCACATGCATCACACAACTTGTTTTCTTGTTTAAATGATAATTCAGGTAACCCTTTCACCATTGAATACTTTAACAGTTTATGTAAGACATTGTAGCTAGCATGTCCTAGTCTACGATGCCATAACCATGCAATTTCAGATTTTGGTGCAGCAAGACAAATGTTTGAATAAGTAGGATCATCTAAGTCAATCATGTAAACATTGTTGACTCTCTTACCAGAAAATTTTATCTTGTCAGATTTTGGTTCAAAGATTTTACATTCATGAGAATCAAACAACACTTTGTGACCTTTATCACACAATTGACTTATGCTGAGCAAGTTATATTTCAATCTTTCAACTAACAACACATTTCCCATAGAGTTGGAGAGATTCTTACCTACATTACCTGTTCCAATGATTTTTCCCTTGTTGTTCCCTCCAAATGTGACGTATCCTCCTTCCTTTTCCTCCAAAAGACAAAATTTTGATTTGTCTCCAGTCATGTGTCTTGAACAGCTGCTATCAAGGTACCACCTGTTATGCATGGCTGCAAGACATTCCAGCACAAGCAATTAAGCAATGGTGTTTGGAACCCAACCAAATTTGGGTCCCATCAAACTTTTCAAATTTTCAAAACATGAAACCATTTCTTTTGGAATCCAAACCTTCTTAACATTCATGTTTTGTTTGCTTAGAGCAGGGATTTGATTTTTCTTTTCAATCTTGACATTCATTTTCTGTTTGGAGGCTCTTGGTTGGAGTTTGTGGAAGTTTGATGAGTTTTGCTTCTTAAGCCATTAAGGTGGTTGGTTGGTTTTGGGTTGAAAATGATTATTTTGCCACCTATGGGATTGATGCACACAGAGGTCACAATTGCCCCAAGAATATGATGGTATTAGCCTATATGAATGTGCAATCCATTATGGTGATATCTGGAAGATTGAGCATGCAATGGCCGAGGAAGTGTTGACATATGCTGTGGGGAAGGTCGACCTTTCTTAGGCTTTTGGACAGACTTTTTGGGAATTTCAGTGACTGCCTCTTCAATCTTTTCTTTCCCTTTCTCCTTTTGTTTTTGCTGGTTTTGTGTGGGAGTTGTGTTTTAGGTGGAAGCTTCGGAAGATGAAGCAAATGTGACAATTTTTAGCCCAAATGGCCTTTTGTTTGTTGGATCAAAACCCAACCCATCTTTGTTGTGGTTCATTCTAGTTCCTAGCAATGCATCTAGGTTTTGTCTTCCATCCACAAACTTTTCTAAAGATTGTTGTTTATCCTTCAACTCTTTTTGTAGGTTTTCAATATTTTGAAGAAGTTGAATGTTGACTTGTTTGACAGCTTCGTACTTCTCATTACTCAATTTACTGTTCTTTTCATAGTTTTGCATTTTTAGCTTGATGCTATCAATCTCATTTATCAAATTTTCATTTTCAGTTTCCAAGTCAACCATTTCTTTTCTTCCCTCTTCCAAATCTTCAATCATTTTCTTAAGATCCTCAATTTCAGTTTCAAGTGAAGCATTCTTGACATTTATTTCATGATCATGCACAAATGAGTTAATTTTCTTTTTTAATAATTTATTCTCCTTCTTGTACATTTCATATTTTTCCATGAGTTGTATATATGCTTCCTCCCAATCATCAATTGTATAATCTTCAAATGGAGAATTTACCTCAGTTTCTTCATCACCTTTGGTCATAAGACAGAGATCTTCTTTTTCTTTGTCCGAGGAGCTAGTTCGTCATCACTTTCCTCTTCATCGCTCCATGTGGACACCATGACCTTGTTCTTCTTCTTGCCCTTCCATTTGTCAGTTTTTCTGAATCTGTCGGGACAATCATTCTTGAAATGCCCTGGTTTGTTGCAAGAATAGCAAATGATTTTATCAGATTTTTTAGAGTTTTCAGAATTAGATTTGAAACCATTTCATACCTTTGACCTTCCTCTCATGAAGCTCTTACCTTCCTTTCTCAGGAATTTTTTGAACTTACGTGTGAGCATGGCTACGTCATCCTCATCTCGCTCACTTGCCGAATCCTCACCTTCATCAGAAGTACCTTGACCGCTGGGTCCTGCTTTAAGAGCTAGGGATTTCTTCTTAGGTGCCTCAGCCTCTTTGTTCTTAAGGTTGATCTCATAGGTCATCAATGACCCAATGAGTTCGTCTACCTTAGTCGTTGCGAGATCTCTGGATTCTTCAACAACAGTCGCCTTCGTGTGCCATGTGGAGTTAATGATCTGAGAATTTTTCTTACAATTTCTTGCTCTGAATATTTCTTTCCCAAATCAGTTAAACAATTAGTGAGCACAGTCAATCGAGCATACATATCTTGAATTGACTCATCAGGCTTCATGCGAACATTTCATATTCAGAAACTAAAATGTTGGCTTTTGTTTCTCATACCTGAGAGGTTCCTTCGTAGATTACCTCTAACTTATCCCACATTAGTTTTGTAGATGCGTAGGTAGCCACTCTTGAGAATTCAACTGGATGGAGTAAGCATTGCATGATATGTTTAGCACTCCAATTGACAATGGATTACCTTATTTGTTCTTTGGTCCACAAGTCCTCATCATCCGGCAGCTCATACGGACCTTTGCTGATCACTCGCCAAAGTTCGTAGTCTTGGGAGCGAATGAACACCTGCATACGATGTTTCCAATAGGGATAATTAGCTCCAGTAAAATAAGGAGGCATGTTCACAGAATGTCCTTCAGGTAGACAACCCTTGGACGCTGATCCACCAATTCCCTCAAGGTCGTTGGACCCCATAATGAGAGATTAGGCTCTGATACCACTTGTTGAGTAGTGGACAACGGATCTAGAGGGGAGGGGTGAATAGATCTGCCCCTCTTTTAGTAATGCAACCCTCTATATAGCTAGTTAAAAATAATTGCAGCGGAATACAACTAGCTTAGCGACGTATAAAACGATTTGCTTAGAAATATGATTTCACAATATAGATATTGAACCTAAGCATGCATCTAAAATAAATCAATCACACAATCAAACCACAACACAAAGGATTTTAAGGTGGTTCGGACTGAATCCCCAGTCCTACGTCCACCCCTCACCAAAGCCGGTGAGGCTCCACTAGTGCCACACATTGAACCGCAAATCGGAAATACCTCCGATTGCCTTCCTACTAACCACAGGTAGGGACGTCAACACCGCAGATCGAAAAACTTCCGATTGCCTTCCTACTAACCACCGGTAGGGACGTCAATCACCACAGATCGGAGAACTTCCGATTGCCTTCCTACTAACCACCGGTAGGGACGATCTTCAGTTTTGATTGTTTGAAAGAAATGGAAAGAGAACAAATAGAAATCACTCAAACAAGATATAGAATATGCTCAAAGTAAAAAGATCTTGTCTGAGTTGCAGGAGCTTAAATCTGATGCTTCGATGATGTCTTCTTCCTTGAGAGATGATCTTCCTTGAATCTCTTCTAGTTGATGAGGAAGACTATGGATGTAGCTTGGATCTTCCTTTGATCTTCTTGAGTTGATGAAGAGGTTTGAGGATGCAGTTTAGATCACCCTTGAGATGATGAGGAGGATGAAGTATGCATCTTTATCTTCTCTTGGCTTGGGCTTGATCTCCTCTTGAAGTAGCTTCAATCACTTGAGGATTTGATGAAGAACTTCTTCCCGGAGTACTGTTCACGGCTACAGTACTCGAACTCCTCTCCCTTGAACACACCTTTGTAGCCTCCCTTGAATCCCCTTGAAACATTAGGGTTTCTAACCCTCCTTGTGTTGGTTTTATAGACTTTGAATGGTCCATAGACATCCCCCAGACCAGATCCACAAATCATGGGAGATTAGGTGAGTTTTGATTAAACAAATCCAAGGAAAGGGGCTGGCCTCGAGGTGTAAATCGAAGTCAAACATGGCTGCATTCGGGCTGGCGTTCGACCTGTGGCTTCGGGCGGTCGACCTCTACTGAGAAACGCTGTAGACGGATGTTCCCTGGGATTTTCGGTCGACCGCTACTGGCTGGCGGTCGACCGCCACTGAGAGAGATGCAAACTGGGGGTTGCTGACTGGGGAGTTGACCGCCCCTGTGCTGGCGGTTGACCGCCAGCTGGGCAGACCCCGGTTCATCCCGGGTCGGTCCGTTAACCATTTTAGCTCCGTCGCTTGAGTCCTTTAGCATCCCGTTCATATTTGTGGCATCTCCCTTGATAGTCTAAAAGGTATCAACTGAGTTTCTGGTCTTGGATTCTCTTGGCTATACTTCTTTGTGCATTGACCTTGGATGTGTGACGAGCCGAATATCACGTGTTGACTTTTGCTTGTGTTCGCATCCTTGTTTGGGCGCGATCAATGAGCTTTCACTTTTGCCATCCTCACTGAATGCCTTGTCCATTCATTGGCATATCTGTCATGAACAGAACATCACGTATGTTAGTCACATGAGAGTGGAAACATCAATGACTAATACTGTTTAGCCATTATCAAAACCAAGAATACCACAGAACTCATATGACCATAGGATGATGTCGAATGACCCCAGTGACCATAGGATAACTCAAATGACCACTGGGGCACAACATGTTGGAGAATTGCTTGCATGAAGCTATAGAAAAGAAGCACATACTAATTTGTGTGCTGTTGAACGAAGGGCCTTAGAATACAATGCTTTACGTGCATCTGCTGTGAAAATGGGGAGCCTCTTTGAAAGACTTCACAGCTATACTGTACTCACTCCTTCTGGTGGTGTGGCTGGTTTTGTGGACTCAACTTCGCTCCCTAGCCCTTTCTTTGGCCAGGTATGCATGGGTGACTATTTGATATTATTCTATTTAGTCCATTCTCCACTTCAGTTGTAGCAAGATCTATTCATTTTCCTTTTGCCTCTATCCTTCCAAGTTGTCAGTGCTGCTCATGTCTGTGGCTGTAAGAAGTGGGGATGAATGAGTGTTTAACATGACAATGAAGTTTTAGTTATCAAATTGTGACATTGAAGTGACATGAAACAAGACAATTATGCCCAAGAAAGTTATGCAATGTCACACACACACACACACACACATAGAGAGAGAGAGAGAGTGACAAGGGGCAAGAGTCATGGAAGATGGGAAAATGCATATCATCCTTTAAAATGACTTTAAGGTTTCCTATATTTCTCAACGATACTTTGCCTAATTTTTTGGCTGTTGAAATTACTGTTGTTATGGTAAAACATCATTTTTTACATTTTGAGCACAGGGTGGTTTGATTCATTCAAATATGAATAGTTATATATTCAAATGAATGTCTATACAATAAAATCAACTTTGTCTAGATTATATTTGCACGATTGCTTTATGTAGAGATTATCTTTTACCAAAATTTACTGAAGTTTGTTTAGGCAGTTTTGTTTTGATAGGTCTAGCAGAAGCATTTGTCTTGCCATATCTAGGGCTTCAAGGTCAATCCTTGACTTTTGACGAGAAGGCAGAACAACTATTTGTTGACCAGTTGTATGAATCACAGTCCTTAACTACATTGATTTCATTCTTATATACATTTGAGATGGATGTAGATTACTTTGTTCTTCATTTATAGAGATTTATGAAGTTGCTTTAGATGTACT
Source organism: Amorphophallus konjac (assembly GCA_022559845.1). Lineage (NCBI taxonomy): Eukaryota > Viridiplantae > Streptophyta > Magnoliopsida > Alismatales > Araceae > Amorphophallus > Amorphophallus konjac. The sequence goes on along the minus strand of CM040126.1, from coordinate 174,781,036 downwards.
ATGAGTTTATTATTATTTGAATGAATGTCTTTAAGATTTAATCATATAAATCTATATTCCTCAATTATCTTCGGGGATGGAGATTTGTAAATAGGTGTGAATGAGAATTATATGGATCAACATGGTTGTGAGTGATATAATTCATGAATGTGAAGATATAAATGGATGCACTCTTATAGGTGATGAGAGCACATATACTAATAAGATTTTTTTTTAAAAAAGAAAACCTATTCCTACGTTTTTTATTAAGTGACGTTAAAGTATTTTCCTACGTTTTTTAAAAAGTGATGCTAATCCTTATTCATACGTTTTTTTACTATGTGACAAAAGGTAATACTTGCGTTTTTTGAAATGTAGGCATATCTTTTTATATACGTGTCTATAGGTAACTTTACCCTACGCTTCTATTGGACTATTCTTATGCTTCAGAAGCATAAGAATAGGTCGATCTATAACCACGTTTTATAGAAACGCAAGCGCCACGCTTTGAAAGCGTGGCAAGAAAACGTAGGTAAAGGATTTACTTACATTTTTTGGCCCTATAGCTACGTTTTAAAAATGTAGGAAAAGGCTAGTTTTCTTGTAGTGGTTAGAGCTGTCTCTAATTTTAATTATTTGTCACTAATTTTGCTCTGTTTAGTGATAGATTAGCGACAAAAAATTTCCATTGCTAAATAGTTCGTCGCTAATATGATGTTAATCTATCGCTAATTTTTATTTTTACATTTCGATTTGTAATAGATTAGCGACGAACTCATCTGTCATTAATTATTATATTTAAAATATTTATTTATTTAAAATATCAAAAAACCTATTTACATATGAAAAATAAAAAATCTCATGCATCAAACTCACAAGAAAAAATGAAAAATACACACTTTCATCATTAAAGTAAGATCCAAAATTCTTCAAATACAGTGTTTTAAGTACAATTTATTTTCAACATTGGTATAAAAAAACTCAAGAAATGTCGAGTGTTCCCTCCACATCATTGTCTTCTCTATCACCGTCACATGAATGTGTCGTAGGATCCTCCTCCCTTAAAAAACAAAACCAAAAGAATATTAGATGTCAATAAATGAAATATATTTGTTAATAAACAAATCAAAGTAAAAAAATCTTTGTAATTAAAAATAAGACATTCTATTTGGACTCTATCAATTTTCACAGCTCACAGTCACCGCCTCGGTCATGTTAGAACAATTGGCACATCGATCGGACCAACATTTCAATTTCTCGACCCTCCGAGTCTAACATCTTTAGTTTTAAACTAACTTATAGGTGATTTGAGTGTCGAGCCAAAACTGGGAATCAACCATGGATTCTGTCAGTTCCCATAGGTCACTCTCACCATGGTCATGTCGGAACAATCGACATACCGATCGGGCTGGTGTTTGAAAATTTTCACCCTCCGAATTAGACTTATGTTTTAAACTAACTTAATTCATAAGTGGGTGATATGAGTGTCTAGCCCAAAGTAGGAATGCGATTTAGATTTTGTTAGCTCCCACAGGTCATTTTCATTGCCTCGGTCGAGTTGGAATAATCAACACATCGGTCGGATTGGTATTTTAGATTTCGACCCCCCACAACCCGACATCAATGGTTTAAACTAAATTCATAAGTGTGTGACTTGAGTGTCGAGCCCAAAATAGGAATCCAATTTGACTTCTATAAACTCCTACAACTCACTTTCACTATCTCGGTCGTGTTGGACCAGTTGACACACCAATCGAGCTGGTATTTTATATTGTCAAAACTAAACCTGACATCTTTGGTTTTAAACTAACTTAAATCATAAATCATAAATTGGTGATTTGCGTGCCAAGCCCAAATTAAGAAACTGATTTAGATTTCATCAACTCTCATCAATCATTTTCACTGCCCTGGTCTTTCTGGAATAATTTGCATATCGATTTGACCCCACAAACTAGACGTCTTTAGTTTTAAACTAACTTAATTAATTTATAAATAGGTGATTTGAGCACCAAGTCCAAACCATGAATCTAATTTAGATTTCTTCAGCTCCCAGAGATCACTCTCATATCTTCGATCGTGTTAGAACAATCGACATGCCGATCGGACTAGTATTTTAGATATTGTCGAATCACACTTTTCCGGTTTATTCTATAAGAGTTATTTTGAACTAACTTAGTTTTTTAATTAAATTGCTTTCAGTTAAATTGTAGCAACCCTAATAAATGAATAATTGAAATGAATTAAAACATATATAATATATATATAAAAGGAATAGGGTTAATTGGATGAAATAAAACAAATTAAAAATAACGCCTCTTATTAAGGCGTTAATTTTTAAAGAAACGCCTCTATCCATGGCGTAACTAAAGAAAGGACGCCCACATATGCGGTTGTCAGTTCTCATGCGACCAAATGGGTAAGTAAAAGAAACGCCCCTATCTTGGGCGTGTTTTAAAAACACGAAACGCCCTTTTTCAAGGCGCTTTTTAAGAAACGCCCTAAAGTAAGGCGTCAATTAACGAATACACGCCCTGACCTAAGGCGTTAATTCTATTCGGAACCATTCGAACCCAGAACTTATCCAGGGTAAGTGATAACTATGAGAAAGAGTTCGAATGTGGTAATAACTCAATCTTGGAAATATTACTTTCAATCAAACACTACTTTTGTTAGGACTCCTAAATCCTATAAATAGTCTTGATCGAACGAACCCTAAACCTATTTGATCGATCATCTGCTATGGTGAGTAAAGAACTGAACGTTCTTTTCTTTCTATCACATGAAGAGTTATTGACTCTTCATCTCTTTCTCTTCTATACAGGTTAGGGAAAGCCGCATACGTGAAGAACAAAGTACTGTTCTTCCTCTTTCTTCTCCTCTGATTATGTGTGATGAAGAAACTTATGACTGCAGTTCTTCTTCCATAGGATCTACAGTGAGTTGACAAAGTGAAGAACGAAGGTCCTTCATCAAATAACTTATTCGTCTGCATCCTCTTCTGTGCGTCCTGCTGCGGTTGATTGAGGTCGGAAGCCTTCATCAGCATCAACTTTTCTTCTTCCGAGAAGACTCTGTTACAAACAGAGTATTGTTCCCTATCAAGTTCTTCACGTGTCCTTCATCCAGACCATACTAAGGTAGGATTTTCTCAAGTCACTGTAGCCCAAACTAAATTGATACAGTACAATAATTATCATGCATATACATGGTTTGGTTTACTATAGTTTCTGAACGACTTTCTATTAATTTCTGGAAAGAAACGTCCTTAGCAAGGGCGTGACTATGAAATACACGCCCCAGATTAGGGCGCTACTTTACAAGTCACGACCCTGCCAAGGTCGTCAATTTTGGATTTGACGCCCTGCACACAGGCGTTAATTTCATTTAATCATTAATCACCCATGTTAAGAATTGAGTATCTATGAAATAATGATCCTACAATGATGCATGATCACATGTCTTCAAACTTGCTAATTTTATTGTCATGACCATACATTCGTTCTCCATGAATTCTATTATCCTGAAATTATTACTGCCCATGAAAATTCATGGTATCTCTTGAATTCACGACCTAGACTAGGTCGTTTTCCATATGTAAACGCCCCATCATAGGGCGTGAATTAAAAATAAACGCCCCTTACTAGGGCGCGTATCTGTTAAAATCCTGGAATATATATTTTGTGAAAATAAGAATTTAATGATTAACGCCCCTGACAAGGGCGCATTTTTGATAATTTCTGAAAATAAATATGTTCTGAAAAATATTGTAAATAAAAAGACGCCTGCTACTGTAGTCGTCAATTCTTGAAGAAACGCCCCTGCCGAAGGCGCTTTTTAAATAAATTATTGAATTATTGAAAATTCTGCAAAACGGACCATGTGTAAACGCCCTTCTGTTAGGCGTTAATTACTTGAGAAACGACTTGACCTAAGTCGTTATTTTACTGTAAACTGATTTTTCCTCTGATTTGCTAACCGATGGTTTATATATTATATATATATATATATCGGCACTATTCTCCACTCCGTGAGTATAGTCCCACTTTTCACGGCGTTTTATCGATCACACTCAATTCTCATTGACATACAAGCTCTCCTTTGGACATTCCGTTCCTTGGGACTAGCGAGTTAGTCATAGAGACCTCCGTAAGACTCCTCGTAGCCTTGGATTCCCTCAAGGCCGACTGAGCTGGTTGTACCCTAAAAACCCATTACACAGTTTTTGCCATGTCAATCTAAAGAAACATGGTATACCGGCCCTTATGATTATACAAAGAGTATATCATAAGAAATTCTTGATGGGATGATGATATCATGCCATATCGTGTCATTCTTGTAAACCCCAATTCTATGATAAGAATGAGGGTATCTTGCTTGATCTAATGTTCATGTGGACCTCAATTCTATATAAAGAATGTCCATATTGATTTGTCATGGTACCTAAGTTAAGGGAACCATATTCTACCTAGTTTTATCGACATCGTGATTATACCGTTATTATCGCCATTCTATGTCCTTTGTCATATTTTGGACTCTATTCTATCAAAGTTGTCATACGTGTCTACAAGCTTGATTATTGAAATTCTATATTGGCTATATAAACAAGAGTGGATGTCAAAACACATGATAAATGCCTGCGCATATAGGGCCCGATCTGGTCCTGGGAGGAGCACCCGAAAGTACTTGTGCCCATGGGAGTTAAAATGATAAGGTATCTGGCATTATACCGAGTACTTGACTTGCTTGATTGGACATTCCACACACATCTTGTACTTGAATCGTACTTGACTTTACATGAAATGCGTGGCCCGAAAAAGGGTAATTTACTTGCTTGATACATGATAGCCAAAGTTCTTGACATGACTTGTTAAATGTACTTGCTTGAATACTCTGAATAAACTTGTATCTTGTTGGAAGTTCATGACTAAGTTCATCTTATTTTCTTGATATTACATTCTCTCTATCTTGTCGTTTCATGCGAGCATGCATAGCTTTATTGCATTCATGAAAGATGTAATTACTTAAACCACTTGCTAGTACTTGAGATATAATTTCCTACTGAGCGTTCGCTCATTCCGTTTGTCCCTTTTTACTTTTCAGGTAAGTCCGACGACGATGGAAGTCAATCGGATGGGAATGGTCAAGAGTGAAAGTGATAGAGCTTCTACAAGTGTCGTCTAGTCTTTTCCATAGTTTCTTGAGTCAAATATGTATTCTTTTCCTTTTTATTAAACAGAGTATTGGATTTGTAATAGTCTATCCATTATGAAATAAAGGATTGGGTTATCTTGCTATTTTGCGCATCTCTGTCTTTGTGTCGAATACACGACCACTCTGATTGACATGATTGATATAGACACGTCGCGCATCTCCGGGTATCTTCCGCGCTCGGGGCGTGACAGTCTTTGTGGTATCAGAGCCTAAGGTATTCAATTCCTAGGAAACCCAAGTCCAAGGATAGGTTTCAAAACCTTTAACCAAGTGAGAGTGGGTAGAACCAAGGGTTAAATGATCAATGAGTCCTTTATAAGATCATAGTGATATAATACTAACATAGCTATTGTAATTGTAGGATAATGGCTGCCGAACGTGCTCAATGGCGCAACATGCAGCGTACCCTTCAAGGGATGACCCAAGTGCTACAACAGGTAGCACAAGGTGGTGCTCCACGAGCTGGAAGCTTACACCAAGCATTCAAGAATATGAATCCCCCGAAGTTCATGGGATCGACCGATCCAGACGATGCCGAGCATTGGGTTCGGGAGATTGAACGTATATTCCGTGTCATGCAATGCACGGATCAGGACAAAGTCTTATTAGCTACTTTCCAGTTAGAAAAGGATGCTAGATGCTGGTGGGAGTCGATTGAAGCTACTATTGACCCAACTCAAGTTACATGGGGTGAATTCGTTGAATATTTCAACGCCAAATATTTCTCTGATAGGGTCCAGGAAAGAAGGCCGCCGAATTTGCCGCATTAAAGCAAAGATCTTTATCGGTGGCTGATTATGAAGCACAGTTCTCTAGACTGTCTAGATATGCTAAGCATTTAATTGGCACGGAAAAGATGAAAGCCCGTAGATTTCTTAATGGGCTTAGGCCCACTACATTACTCAACTGGCGCCTATGGATATTCAAGTTTATACTGAAATAGTGCGCCGAGCTCAGTTGCTTGAAGATGCCACGGAACTATCTGATAGGATCCGTGGGAAAGACAAAAAGGAGCAAGTCACAAGTTCGGGTTCTTTTAAACCCAACTTTAAGAAGAGGCCCAATAATGGAGGTTCTTCCTCTCAAGATCAGAAGTACAAGAAATCCAAGCCTTTCTCTATCACCACTACCCCTTCAAACGTAGTATGCAAGCATTGTGACAAGGCTGGTCACAAAACAGAAGAATGCTGGAGGAAATTAGGAGCATGTCTCCGTTGTGGGAGTCGTGAACATCGGATTCCCGATTGTCCATTAATGAATGACCAAGACGGTGAGGGTAAACGCCCAGTGACAAGGAACGCGCGTCTTCATGCAATCCAAGAGACCGAACCAGAAGAAGAAGGCGGATTGGTGGAAGGTACATTAAAAATTTGTTCCAAATATGCACATGTCTTATTTGATACGGGTGCATCGCATTCCATTATTTCCAAGAAGTTTGCTGACCCATTACCTCTAGAACCAGAATGGATGAAAATAGTGTTGTCTACTCCTCTCGGAAACGAGACGGATATCACGCATCATTACCAAAACTGTGAGGTGTTGGTTCGAGGAAAGAATTTTCCTATTGATCTTATCTGCTTAGATCTAAAGAATATGATGTTATACTAGGAGCAGATTGGTTATCTAAGTACCAGGCAACGGTTGATTGCCGTAATAGCAAGATTGTTTTCAAAGAATTTCCAGAACTGACTTATACTAGTCCTAAGAGTCGAAGCAAATCCCCTCTTATTTCGGCTCTTCGAGCAAGCAAGCTCGTCAGGAAAGGATGTGTATCCTTCCTTGCTTTTGTCACTAATAAAGAAGCTAAGGAAACCAAGATAGAAGACGTTCAAGTAGTACGAGAATTCCAGACGTATTTCCGGAAGAATTGCCGGGATTACCCCCGCAAAGAGATGTGGCCTTTACCATCGACTTAGTCCCTGGTGCTGGTCCGGTTTCAAAGGCACCATATAGAATGTCCCCTGCTGAACTCAAGGAGTTGAAGGAGCAGTTGATGGAACTAATCCGAAAAGGGTTTATTAGACCAAGTACTTCCCCGTGGGGAGCACCAGTCTTATTTGTAAAGAAGAAGGATGGATCCATGAGATTGTGTATCGACTATCGACAGTTGAATCATCTTACTATCAAGAACAAGTATCCACTGCCGAGAATCGATGAATTATTTGATCAGATTTCAGGATCCAAATATTTCTCCAAGATTGATCTCCGGTCGGGATATCATCAATTAAGGATCAAGGATGATGACATTCACAAGACCGCATTCAGAAGCAGGTATGGCCATTACGAATTTGTTGTTATGCCTTTTGGACTAACAAATGCCCCTGCTGCCTTTATGCAGTTAATGAATAGCATATTCAGGCCTTACTTGGATCAATTCATAGTAGTCTTCATCGATGATATATTGATATATTCTAAGACTAAGGAAGAACATGAAGAGCATTTGAGGATTGCATTGCAAGTCTTGAGGACAAATCAATTATATGCTAAACTCAGCAAATGCGAGTTCTGGCTTGAAGAAGTGGCTTTTCTCGGACATGTCATATCCAAGGACGGTTTATCTGTGGATCCGTCAAAAGTTGAAGCTGTGAGAAACTGGGAGAGACCCACTAATGCAAGCGAGATCAGAAGTTTCTTAGGTCTTGCAGGCTATTATCGGCGATTTATCAAAGATTTCTCTAAGATCGCCGTACCACTTACAAGATTAACTCGTAAGGAGATCCGATATGAATGGAGTGAGGAATGTGAAAGCAGTTTCCAAACTCTCAAGGATCATCTCACCACAGCTCCGGTCTTAGCCCTACCAATTGAAGGAGAGAAATTCGAGGTCTACACTGATGCTTCTGGCATTGGCCTCGGATGTGTTCTAATGCAACATGGAAGGTCATAGCATACTCTTCTCGTCAACTGAAGAAGCATGAGGAGAATTACCCCGTCCATGACTTGGAACTGGCCGCGGTAGTATTTGCCCTAAAGATATGGAGACACTATCTCTATGGGGTACAGTTTACTGTATACTCCGATCACAAAAGTCTCAAATATCTATTTTCACAAAAGGAGCTGAACATGAGACAAAGACGTTGGCTAGAATATCTCAAGGACTTCGACTTCAGTATACAATACCATCCCGGAAAGGGTAATTATGTGGCTGATGCCCTTAGTCGAAAGCCGAGAGCAATGATAGCAAATTGTATGATACAAGAATGGAGGTTACTTGAACAATTCTCCGAGCTCAATATAAGCTTGGACACGGAATCCAAATTTGTCACACTATCCCATGTAAGCATACAGTCAGATTTGTTATCTGAGATACAAACACTTCAGGATGATGATCCTATGTTAGTAGAAATCAAAGGCAGATTAGAAGGACAATCTGATTTTCAACTAACTTCTGATGGAAGATTATCGTTCAAAGATAGAACTTGTATACCCGATTGTCCGGAATTAAAGAAGAAGATCTTAGATGAAGCTCACAGATCAAGATACACTATTCATCCTGGATCAACTAAAATGTACCAAGATGTAAAGAGGAACTTTTGGTGGCCCAATATGAAAAGAGAAATAGCGGACTATGTATCACGCTGTCTCACATGCCAACAGGTCAAGGCGGAACACCAAAAGCCTGCGGGAAAACTACATCCTCTAGATATTCCTAAGTGGAAATGGGAGGATATTGGTATGGACTTCATCATGGGTTTGTCTAAATCTAAAGGAGGACATGATGGAATCTGGGTTATCATTGACCGATTGACTAAATCGGCACATTTCTTGCCAATCAAAAGCCGATGGTCGATTGATGTGCTAGCTGCACTATACATTAAAGAAATAGTCAGGATACATGGAATTCCTGTCTCAATCGTGTTTGATAGGGATCCCCGTTTTACTTCTCATTTTTGGAAGGGATTACAACATTCGTTGGGGACAAGGCTCAACTTTAGTACTGCTTTTCACCCACAAACGGATGGTCAGACCGAGCGAACTAATCAAGTTGTTGAAGATATGCTGAGAGCATCGATTATTGACTTTGGAGGAAGCTGGCATGACCACTTACCTTTAGTTGAATTTGCATATAATAATAGCTACCAAGCTAGTATCCAAATGGCACCTTTCGAAGCCTTATACGGAAGGAGTTGCCGATCTCCCATATGTTGGAACGAAGTTGGAGAGAAACAACTATTAGGTCCAGACATGGTAAGGGATACAACTGAGAAGATACAGGTAATCAGAGAAAGATTACAAGTTGCTCAGACCAGACAAAAGACTTATGCAGATACAAGAAGAAGAGATCTTGAATTCCAAATCGGAGATCATGTATTTCTTAAAATATCCCCTGGACGTGGCATATGAAGATTTGGTGTTAAGGGCAAGCTTACGCCAAGATTCATCGGACCATTTGAGGTACTCGAAAGAGTTGGCGAGGTTGCTTATCGCATCGCGTTGCCTCCTCAGTTGTCCGAGGTACACAATGTATTTCACATATCTATGTTGAAGAAGTATGTGCACGATCCGTCACATATTATTGAGCATGGAGATCTGGTGATCCAGAAAGATCTCACATATGAACAGAGGCCCTTGAAGATATTAGATCGAGAAATACGAGCTCTAAGGAATAAGGTTATTCCCATGCTCAAGGTGCAATGGAATAAGAATCCTGAACGCGAAGCGACATGGGAGACCGAGAATCTATGAAGAAACGATTTCCCGAGTTATTCTAAGAGGTATATGTCCTACACTCTCCGCATGTATAATTATATATATATTGAATTTGGGGACCAAATTCTTTTAAGTGGGGGAGGGTGTAGCAACCCTAATAAATGAATAATTGAAATGAATTAAAACATATATATTACAGAAGTAATATATAAAAGGAATAGGGTTAATTGGACGAAATAAAACAAATTAAAAATAACGCCTCTTGTTAGGGCGTTAATTCAATAAGAAACGCCTCTATCAAAGGCGTGACTAAAGAAAGGACGCCCACACATGCGGTCGTCAACTCTCACGACCAAATAGGCAAGTAAAAGAAACGCCCCTATCTTGGGCGTGTTTTAAAAACACGAAACGCCCTTTTTCAAGGCGCTTTTTAAGAAACGCCCTAAAGTAAGGCGTCAATTAACGAATACACGCCCTGACCTAAGGCGTTAATTCTATTCGGAACCGTTCGAACCCAGAACTTATCCAGGGTAAGTGATAACTATGAGAAAGAGTTCGAATGTGGTAATAACTCAATCTTGGAAATATTACTTTCAATCAAACACTACTTTTGTTAGGACTCCTAAATCCTATAAATAGTCTTGATCGAACGAACCCTAAACCTATTTGATCGATCATCTGCTATGGTGAGTAAAGAACTGAACGTTCTTTTCTTTCTATCACATGAAGAGTTACTGACTCTTCATCTCTTTCTCTTCTATACAGGTTAGGGAAAGCCGCATACGTGAAGAACAAAGTACTGTTCTTCCTCTTTCTTCTCCTCTGATTATGTGTGATGAAGAAACTTATGACTGCAGTTCTTCTTCCATAGGATCTACAGTGAGTTGACAAAGTGAAGAACGAAGGTCCTTCATCAAATAACTTATTCGTCTGCATCCTCTTCTGTGCGTCCTGCTGCGGTTGATTGAGGTCGGAAGCCTTCATCAGCATCAACTTTTCTTCTTCCGAGAAGACTCTGTTACAAACAGAGTATTGTTCCCTATCAAGTTCTTCACGTGTCCTTCATCCAGACCATACTAAGGTAGGATTTTCTCAAGTCACTGTAGCCCAAACTAAATTGATACAGTACAATAATTATCATGCATATACATGGTTTGGTTTACTATAGTTTCTGAACGACTTTCTGTTAATTTCTGGAAAGAAACGTCCTTAGCAAGGGCGTGACTATGAAATACACGCCCCAGATTAGGGCGCTACTTTACAAGTCACGACCCTGCCAAGGTCGTCAATTTTGGATTTGACGCCCTGCACACAGGCGTTAATTTCATTTAATCATTAATCACCCATGTTAAGAATTGAGTATCTATGAAATTACAATACATATGAAATATTGATTTTAATATCTTGCATGACTCTGTGAATTCCTGTTAAATTTTACTGCCATGACATGTCTCCTGTCTCTCGAAATATTATTTATTAAAATATCGTAAATCCCTTGAAATTCACGACTTGGACAAAGTCGTTTTCCATATTCTAACGCCCCAGTACAAGGCGTGAATCTGAAAAGTAACGCCCCTTCCTAGGGCGTGTATCTGTTAAAATCCTGAAATTCACATATTCTGTAAAATGGAATTAGAAAGTAACGCCCCTTTCAAGGGCGCGTTTTTGATAAATTTCTGAGAATAATTATATCCTGTCGAATATGTAAATGATGAGACGCCTGCCTCTGCAGTCGTCAACTTTGAAGAAACGCCCCCAGGAAAGGCGTGTTTTTGATAAATTAATGAAATAATGGAAATTCTGCAAATTGGCAATACATGTAAACGCCCTTCTGTTAGGCGTTAATTATTCAATACACGACTTTACCTAAGTCGTTATTTTACTGTAAACTGATTTTTCCTCTGATTCTATACCGATGGTTTATATTATACATATATATATATATCGGCACTATTCTCCACTCCGTGAGTATAGTCCCACGTTTCATGTTGATTTATCGATCACACTCAATTCTCATTGACATACAAGCTCTCCTTTGGACATTCCGTTCCTTGGGACTAGCGAGTTAGTCATAGAGACCTCCGTAAGACTCCTCGTAGCCTTGGATTCCCTCAAGGCCGACTGAGCTGGTTGTACCCTAAAAACCCATTACACGATCTTGCCATGTCAATCTAAAGAAACATGGTATACCGGCCATTATGATTATACAAAGAGTATATCATAAGAAATTCTTGATGGGATGATGATATCATGCCATATCGTGTCATTCTTGTAAACCCCAATTCTATGATAAGAATGAGGGTATCTTGCTTGATCTAATGTTCATGTGGACCTCAATTCTATATAAAGAATGTCCATATTGATTTGTCATGGTACCTAAGTTAAGGGAACCATATTCTACCTAGTTTTATCGACATCGTGATTATACCGTTATTATCGCCATTCTATGTCCTTTGTCATATTTTGGACTCTATTCTATCAAAGTTGTCATACGTGTCTACAAGCTTGATTATTGAAATTCTATATTGGCTATATAAACAAGAGTGGATGTCAAAACACATGATAAATGCCTGCGCATATAGGGCCCGATCTGGTCCTGGGAGGAGCACCCGAAAGTACTTGTGCCCATGGGAGTTAAAATGATAAGGTATCTGGCATTATACCGAGTACTTGACTTGCTTGATTGGACATTCCACACACATCTTGTACTTGACTCGTACTTGACTTGAAATGAAATGCGTGGCCCGAAAAAGGGTAATTTACTTGCTTGATACATGATAGCCAAAGTTCTTGACATGACTTGTTAAATGTACTTGCTTGAATACCTTGAATAAACTTGTCATCTTGTTGGAAGTTCATGACTAAGTTCATCTTGTTTCTTTGATATTACATTCTCTCTATCTTGTCGTTTCATGCGAGCATGCATAGCTTTATTGCATTCATGAAAGATGTAATTACTTAAACCACTTGCTAGTACTTGAGATATAATTTCCTACTGAGCGTTCGCTCATTCCGTTTGTCCCTTTCTACTTTTCAGGTAAGTCCGACGACGATGGAAGTCAATCGGATGGGAATGGTCAAGAGTGAAAGTGATAGAGCTTCTACAAGTGTCGTCTAGTCTTTTCTATAGTTTCTTGAGTCAAATATGTATTCTTTTCCTTTTTATTAAACAGAGTATTGGATTTGTAATAGTCTATCCATTATGAAATAAAGGATTGGGTTATCTTGCTATTTTGCGCATCTCTGTCTTTGTGTCGAATATACGACCACTCTGATTGACATGATTGATATAGACACGTCGCGCATCTCCGGGTATCTTCCGCGCTCGGGGCGTGACACTCACCATGGTCATGTCGGAACAATCGACATACCGATCGGGC